>OY293308.1:20908659-22195683 GCA_958502075.1 Orchestes rusci | reverse complement strand
ATAAGGTAAACATCGCGCTAATCCAAGAACCATAGCTTAATAGAGGAGAAATTCAAGGATTAAAAACGAAAGACTACCATCTTCATCATTCTCCGTCGGTGAGTGAAATGAGAACCTGTATACTTGCAAAGCGGACACTAAATCTTAGCCAATCCTCACAACACAGTACGGGTGACTTGACAATGGTAACATGCGAGCAAAAGAATAAGCAACCGCTTATTCTAGCGGCCGCATACATGCTTTAAGAAGAACCTGATCCACCACCAGCAGCAATTCCAACTCTAGTCCACCACGCCAAGGAGAAAGGAAAGCTGTTGAGGCAGCAGTGGCAATAATAACAGAGGTGAGTCAATTTTGGACTTTATACTAATCACCAACCTTGTAATATGCAATAGGGGGAATGTACCAACATTTGTTTAGAGGGCTGAGAAAGAGGTGTCGGATTCAACTTTGGCTACCAATGCCGACGAGATAACGGTTGAAGATTGGAGAGTCTCTCCTATACAATCTTTTTCGGATCATAGGAGAATCCTCTTCGAAATCAACGGTGAGCTACAAAAGGTGGAACCATTCCGGAATCCTCGTAGAACAGACTGGCAAACATCCTCTGACCTCATGAAGGAGGACAGGAAACTATTGGCTTAGGCCAAGGTATCACGATATCACGATCACCTACCAAAGAGAAAATAGAGGATCATGCGGCGGAACTAGAGGAACAACTAAAGAAAGCCTTTCACAGATCATGTCCCTTAAGTCGCCCACGCAAAAGCACCACGTCTTCCTGGTGAACAGCGGAACTAAGACAGATTAGGAACAAGAAAAGAAGGTTTTACAACCGAGCAAAGAGAAACGAAACAGAGAAGGAGTGGAATGAATACAAGACCAGCTTTAACAGGACTCATAGCAGGACTTTTGCGAGTCTATAATGGATACAAATGAGTCTGCAAGGCTAAGTAAGATGCTTTCAAAGGACGTGGAGACCCCAAGAAGCATAAAAACACCAGATAACTCATGGACAGAATCCTGCAATGAGACACTGGAACTTTTAATGGAGACGCACTTTCCAGGATGTACCGTAGAGGAAATCAGCAGTTTTGACGAACAACAGCTGATGCCAAATACGAGAACACATGAAGAGGTTGTATCAAGGATGATATCGAGGAAAAATGTAAAGTGGGCAGTGAATGGTTCCGAGCCGTATAAAGCGGCGGGACCGGACAAAATAATGCCAATCATGTTACAGAAATTCCCCGACAGCATATCAGATGAACTGGTCGAAATATACTCTGATTTTCTCCAATTGGGTACACACCAGGTAGATGGGGGGAAGTCAAAGTTGTTTTTATACCCAAATCGGGAAAATCAAATAACTCAACTTCAAAAGACTACAGACCAATCAGCCTATCATCCTTCTTGGTGAAGACACTGGAAAAGCTGATTGGCCTACACATAAGAGAATCAACTAAGATAGAAATGCAATGTCCGGATCAACATGCTTACCTTAGAGGTAAGTCAACTGACAGCTCTTTGCATGAAGTTCGAGAACAATTGAAAAATCTCTCGATGTTGAAGAATACACGCTGGGTGCATTTCTAGACCTAGAGGGAGCATTCAATAATTTCACGACCGAGGCCATTGAAAGAGAAATGGAAAGGATGAAAAAAGAACCAATCATCATCAACTGGACAATAAAAATGTTGAAAAGCAGGATAATAAACTTTGAAAATGAGATTTGTTCTATAAGAAAAAGAACAACAAGAGGGGCACCACAAGAAGGAGTTATCTATCCACTTTTGTGGTTGATCGTAGTAAACTCGCTCTCAAAAACCATCAAAGAACAAAGAATAAAGATGGTAGCATATGCAGACAATATGGCAATCCTGGTAGTGGACAAAAGCTTGTCAACTATCAGTGAAATCATGGGATCTGCATCGAAGGAACTTTCCAAATGGGCAGGTCAAAGCGGGCTTGGAGTAAACCCTGATAAGACATATCTAGTACTGTTCACAAGGAAATGCAAGGTGCTCAACTGTAAAATGCCCACATTCGAGGAACAAACTCTAAGGCTTTTCAACGAGTCAAAGTACCTAGGGATCATTCTAGACTCCAAGTTCTCCTGGAAAAGTAGCACAGAGGAAAAAATGAAGAGAGGCCTCAATGCATTATATATATACAGGAGAATGATGAGGACTAAAGCCGCACATTATCCACTGGATATATACAGCGATCGTGAGACCCATAATTACCTACAGAGCCATGGTATGGTGGAAAGCCATCGACACAAACTCGAACGTAAAGATGCTCCAAAAGTACAACGGCTGGCAACACTAAGTACAACGGGAGCAAAGAACAGCCCACCGCACTCCGCAGGCAGCTTCAGAAGTCATTCTAAACCTTCTGCCCATTGACTTGTTCATTGAAAGCACTACCGCAGAGGAAGCTCTCAGACTGAGAGAGGCCAAATTGTGGAAACAGGCAACAAGTGAGCACCCAACGGTGCTAAGTCAAATCTCAAAGGCAATGGATAACCAAGAGGCGAAGCTGCTACAAACGGCAACAGATTACATGGTAACAAAGAGCAGTTTTAAGGATAAGGTAGTGATTGAAATACCTATCAGAGAAGACTTCAACGGCGGTTCTGGAGCAAAATGTAGGGAGGGATAATATCATGCGAGATATCCCGGAATGCGCCGCAGACGAAACATTTTTGAAAGCGCATCCGCCATTTTATCATACATCGTAATTTTTGGCAACCAAAAATGAACCCCCGTAGAACCGCCGGTGGAAGACTTGAATCAAGACTCAATCATAGGGAGAAGAGATATCGATCTTTTCAGACGTAGCAAAGAAAAATACAGACAAAGGAGCAAGGAGCAGGGAAATACTCAAAGGAACTGAACATTCAAGAATCTATCAAGCTTGAGAAAGGATGTGGCATTCTTCACGCAGAAATCATTGCCATTAGTGAAGCAGCCAACCTGCTGCAAAGACTGGACATCACAACAAAAGACGTCACAATCTATGCAGACAGCAAATCAGCGTGGAGACTACTAGAATCTGATACAGTGAAGTCAAAGGTTGTGATGAGTTTGCGTAAGGCATTGTCTCGCTTTATGCTGGGTCCCTGGACATAGCAGATGAACTGGCGAAATGGGGACTGAGAAAGGACGAAGCCGAAATGGAAAATACATCGCTATCAACGATCAAACCATTGAAAGATACAGAAACATGGTAAAGCTACACAGTGACAGGTGGAGCAATCGAAAACGGATATGGCAAAAACAGGAAAATTACTAAAGCAGAGCAAATGCTCCGTGAGCACTCTTGTGGGAGTAATCACAGGACACTGTGAAATCGGAACCATGCTCCGAAAATGGGGCCTAGGGACTTATGAGCTTTGCACGGACTTCATCGAGGAGGATGAGACAATAGAGCATCTACTGTGCGACTGCCCAACTCTAAAGGAAGGACGCCTCAGGAATATGGGACAATACTTCCTCGAAGACTTGGTTGAAGCGGCAAATGTAGACATAATCCTAATCCTGATTTCGTAAAAACCATGGGATGGTTTAGAACGATGAAGAGAAAGGCTGCAGGTTAAGACCTTCAAACAAAGGATCACAATGGGCCATTTGGCCTCCGAGTGAAAGCAGTGCGAAGCAGGGAACTGTGGAGCAGGGCATACCCTTCGCAACCTAACCTAACCTATGAACTTTACTGACATGTTTATATTCCGGCGCCAAACCAATTTTAATTTTGAAGATGAAAATCAATGTCCAATAAAAAATTGTCTGTTCCATACCACTAACTACAGAATTGTGTTCAACAATTTATGTTGTGGGCATGTACGACCGGACAGTCAAGTCGGTTGTCCTTATTTATCATATTCATATTGCTGACATGAAGTAGTCAAAAGAGTACCTGCTACCAAAAAGTACGAAAGTATTATTCTTCTAATGTTCTATCAGTTCGTCGCCCTCACAGCATAAGGGCGTAGCAATATCCAATTATCTTTAATCCGTGTGTTTGTTATGCTCCACCAGTGCACACTTTTTCACACTTCTTTACACTGCAAAACTCAGTGTGGCTTTGTTTGTGAAATGTTTGTCTGTTTTTTTTTCGGTAGAATATCTTCACTTAACGTATGAACGCGTTTGGTGAATTTCCTTTACACTGGTAGCAATCTGCATTACACTATCCTACACCGAAATGATAAACACACCTGTTATATTGTTATATTGACTCTCATGTTTCTGATAAGTGGCGTATCTCTATATCACTACTCATTAATTCCCCGATTTAACACCGTCGTTAAACTTGGTTCAAACAAATTTTTTTAGGGTGTTCAATTTTAATCGACCTGTATAGATATGAAGAACGAGTGCTTCTACTACAAGAAAAAACCAGAAACACATAATTTCTTATTCAAGTCTTATAATGAAGAAGTCTCAAAAAGAAACAGTTTTTTGATAATCGTTTCCTGAAAAATTTCAGGTAATGAGAATGAGATATGCCTTTCAGTGGCGGATCTAGGCTGGAGGCAAGGAGGGGGCTACAGTCTTCATAGTCGGAAAATTTAGAAATCTTTTTGGCGCAGAGTTGAGTTGGAAAAATGGGTTTGTTTCGTATAAATTATTATTTCAGTCATCCAAGGTTCAGAACCGGCTTCGGCGTATCCAGACAAAAATTTTAAAAGTGTTTTCTCATTGGTTCTATCAGTTTTTTGGCCTGCTAAATCCGAATCTGGAGTTTTCCACCTCGACAGGTGTCGGCTTCACAACGAAAATTAAAGGAATTCTTTAAATTTGGACACTTTTTTTCTGTTTTTTAAGTAAAGTTTGACTAGAAAGCTAAGCGTTTTTTGATGGTAATAATTAATCACCAAATTGTGGTGCTCCCCAAGAACTTTCCGGTGATTTTAGAGAAGGCATGAGGAAAATCATGATTTGCCATCCTTTGTATTTATTTGAAAGAGACCTCACAATGAACATCCAGTAGCTTTGAAATACTAGAGAAAGTCCAAGCGTTCGTGTTTTCAAAATTCCGCAGATTCCTGCTATGAAATGGACTTTGAACTTTTATAAAAAAATAAAAACCAATCAGTCTATTATCCCAAAGTAGTTATTTACTGTAAAGTGGTTTCCAACTAGCAAATAATAAAAAAAAAACTCATCCAAGCTCTCCCGGTGGAGATTTAATAATATCAGCCCATAAAAATGCAATCTAACAGCAATTAATTATCAGTAAAATAAAAGCGAAGGAGCAGCGTGTGAACGAAGTCTTATACGTCGGGTTCAACAGAAGAATAATCAACAGAAAAACCAACAGCCGCGATGAAAAAGGAAATTTTCTGACGGCCGGCGTGGAGAGAAATGGCACGGAAACGGCTACGCGATGGGGTCATTTTGCAAATTAAAAAGGTAGGTAGAGAGAGGCGCGGGAAAATTTGAAAGGAAACTCGCTGAGACCTCGACTGTTTCATTTCCATCTACGAAAAAAATTAATACAAAAATTTTACGGGTACGAGTAGTGACTCCAGAACCTTGTCTGTGATACTTTTCCCGGAACCATCTCAAGAATGTTAAATAAAAATTATTTCTTAAGAAAACGCGGTTTTCGAATTTGTCAGAAATTTCCCACTCACGGAAAGGTTTTTGCCCTGAAAATTAAAATAACCCCAGAAACAGAAAAGAATCTGGGAGGATTTCGTGAATCAAGTCTTAATCCTTTAAGGCAGCTTCCACACCAAAGTATCACACGACGAGCGACCAGCTGAAAACATGCTATTTACATTTATAACCTATAAAACCATGACAAGCTGGTTGTCATAATTGTATAGGTTTCAATGTAAGTAGCATGTCCACGTGTCGCATGCTTCTTTGGTGTGAAAGCCGCCTAAACAGAAAAGCATTTTCCCGGAAACAGACCTGATTTTTCCATCATGCCAAGGAAAACAAGATCTGTCCCAAGAAAACTGACCAGCAACTTATGAGTCGGAAAGAGAAAGAGAAAACATGATTTTCTCACCTGACTACGTACTTTATTACAACGCAGTCTTAAATGAGATAATTTTAGCAAGAGTAAGAAATAAGAACGGGTAAAAGATTCTATCGGGTTGGTTTGGGTTGAGTGAAAAATAGATATCGCCTTAGCGACATTCTTTTTGTGATTTTTGGGTATAACGACAGACAGACAACACCGGCCTTGTATGATGATGAGTTATTAGGTACCTATATTATTAAAAACGCACCAAAAAGTTTGGATATCCTCACCTTATTCTTTGGAAGAATACATTTCCTAAACGGATATGAAGACAATTTCAAAAGAAAATTTGCTATTTTTAGTTGCCCTATCTGATAAAGACCACCCTTTACTGGGTGTATTGCCAGAATTATCTATTGATGAATCAATTTTTTAAAATTGTCTTATGATTATAAGGAGATGGGGGGGCTTTAGCCCCTGTAGCTCCCCCTCCCCGTAGATCCGCCACTGATGCCATAGATCGGTGAAGGCGACGAGTTGTTCAGTTATAACTTATGTTATCCCTAACTCTTCGATTATAATTCCTCTTTGTTCAAACACCAACAAAGTCGGGATTGTGTTCAATGACGTTCGTCAACATGAAAGAGTCAATTTATCGCAAATTGTCACTTTGTCCCCGTTGACCTGTCGAGAGCCTGGTTCCATTTATCAACGGTCAACTCCAAAATTTTACATGTCTACATTCACAATATTCATACAATGAAGAAGCTGAAAAAAGATGGAACCGTTCCGGCTTGAAACTTGTATGAAATGCCTTATCCATAAAAACTCAAACCAGACAACAAAACAAATTAGACTTGGACAATGCACAAACATCCAATATGTTCATTGCCGTTCATTGTCAATAGTGTCAATCGACAAAATTGTAGTGCGGTTTACAAGGTCACACCCTTTTTCCAGATATTTAGGAAAGTTTGCTTTTTAATTAGTAAATTTTTTGGGTATTTTGGAAAAATGTTTTTACTAGTGACTTCAAAATATTGCGTAGTATAATACCTATACAGAATTTCAAGTCATTCGAAAATGTACAGTGCTTTCATGTTAATTTGTCACACTTTTCAAAGGCTGTAAAATATTTATTTTTTGAGCTAAAAGTTCGATAAAAAAAAAAAGAAATGTAGGGTTCTTCGTCAAGTTTAAATATTCTCTTAACTTTCAAATGTCAGAATTATTGACATAACTTACTTTTTTCAAAATGGCACATCCTATACATCATTACATTACAAGACGTCTTTTTTCTGATCACGGAAATATAGCACGCATGCCCCTTTTATTCAATAATCTGGAGGAAATTGGTATAAATCTGATTGAAATTGTAATTTACAGGCGTGTTTTATTTTGCTTCCAATAACTTTCATGGTTCTTGTTCTCAATATTTTCTAAAATATAGAAGATTTTTTGGTTTGTAAATACAGCATTTTTATGAATTAATCAAATCAAGAAGTATACACATCTATTTATTTTCACCAACTTAGTGTAAAGGACCAGTATTATTCACGTATAACATTTGACTATGAAAACTCATTTGACAATTCGAGTGCAACCCTGACAATTATTGGAAACAAATGAATACACTCGTCCATCTTCATGCTAAAAAATTTTAGTTTCGATCAATTTATACCAATTTGCGCTATACTAGTGGAAAGAAAGGTCATGTGTGCTATATTATCGTGATCAGAAAAAAGACGCCTTTCTAAATATGTAATGATATATAGGGTGTGCCATTTTAAAAAAAGTAAGTTATGTCAATAATTTTGACATTTGACAGTTGAGAAAATATTGGACTCAATAACACAAAACTTTACGAAAAACCCTACGATTCCTTTTTTTGGTCGACCTTTTAGCTCAAGAAATAAATATTTTACGGCCTTTTGAAAGTGTGACAAATGAAATTGAAAGCACACTGAACCTATGCAAATTGTCCATTGTCTATTGTTTATAACCGCTCTAGTGAGTTTATTTTTAAATTTCTGAGAATAAAATCGGTTCTGTTATTGTTAAAATGATGACATACAAGTGTGTATAGTGGGTTGCTAAAAAGCAAAATAACGTAAAAATCCAACAGTCTGTTCCTGGCCTGTACGTTTATCTGTGGTTGCGTCCAAATATTTAATGCTCATGGCAATCCAGACCATATAATCAGTGTTAATGAAGAAACATAATATTCAAAAACGTTCATTCCAATCAGGTATTATGACTTATCATCAAACCAAATCAAATCAAATCAAAAGTAGACAATAAATCTCAAAATTGAATTCAATGACAAAGCATAGATAAAGATATAGTATAAATAAATGATAATTAAATAAGAAGACCGCCAAAGAGATGGAAAGACAGTTGGAACTCAATATCGCAGGAACGAGATGAGGGGAGGTGAGATTGGCTGTAGCTTTCGCAAAGAAGAAGAAGATATTTAAATAAAACCAAATCCATTGCGTTCTGCAATGACCATCGAGATGAATGTTGATATAAATGGATAGTTGTACATCTGAAGAAGTATTCCTCAACTCCTCCATGCTCTACGTATCTAGAATATTAGTCTAATTATTGCCAAGTCTACGGAAAATCAACACTATCAAGTCAATATTTACGAAAATATACCACCTACAAATTTCTGCATAAAGCAACAGTCGACCCGCCAAGTTGCGAATAGTTTACATCTCGAAGTTTCAAATAATATCTTTCATTCACGATTTATAACGATTGTTAAATAAAAAAAGGGATCAAGTCACCTCTGGATTTTTTTTCTGTTATGAACGTAGGTCGAAACAATTGCAATCCATAGGTTACTTGATCCTTTTTTTTATTGAATACTCTTTACAATAATGTATAATATCAATAATAATAATGATGATGATGTATTATAAAATCATGTGGTTTGCAAGCAGTATAATGTCAAATATTATTTAATGACAACCCTTACGATAGGGCTTCACGAGACCACAAGACTAGTCTTGGTCTTGTCTTGGTGTAGGTCGAAACAATTGCAATCCATAGGTGCCTTGATCCCTTTTTTTATTGAATACTCTCTACAAAAATGTATCATATCAATAATAATAATAATAATGTATTATATAACATTGTGGTTTGCAAGCAGTATAATGCCAAATATTATTCAATGACAACCCTTACGATAGGGCTTCGCGAGACCACAAGACTAGTATTGGTCTTGTCTTGGTCTTGATGACAAGACCAAGACCAAGATCAAGACCTTAATATCTGCGCAAGACCAAGACCAGGACTTGACGTTCAAGACCAAGAGCAAGACTCTACCACAAGAGTCTCGTTTTGGTCTTGGTCTTGAAAAGATAAATCGACACAATATTCAATAAAATATGCAAACATGTTTCTATGTACTTTGAATAAGTCTTTTGAGTAAATCAATCCTTTCAAAAATTTATCATTGTGATTTTGCAATTCACAAAAGGTATAGACCAGTGATGCCAAATCATTAAAACGAATATCCCTAAATTCATCAAGGAATGTACTAACCTACATGGGAATAAAATAATTTGTGATGGGTTACTGAATGAAACGCTATGAAGAATACAAAAGAAAAAAGAACATTTTTAGGAGAAACTGTACTCATTCTCTAAATTGATAGACTGTGCTAGAATCGGTTGATTGGAAGACATGGCAGCGCCGTGAAGTTACACAAATGGTAGTGGGGTTTTTGTCCAGTATTATTATAATTGTCGAAGAAAAAAGGTTTCAGCTTTTCTTGGACAATATATTGAACATCAATAACAATGAGCCAACGTTTCACAACTGGTCCGTTGCATCATCAGGGCTAAAACATGAAACATGGAAGAACATTACATAATATACAGCCTCTTTCTCAAAATCTACGTATTGTACAGGGTGTCCCATTTTGGGTACTTTTGCGGGGTATCTCCGTTATTCTTATAGATAGAAAGTTGCGGTTTTCGCGACAGTGTGCTACTTTTTCGTGAAACTGAAGATGCCGTTAACAAAATTTTCATAGCCTTTTTAGTTTTAAGATACAGGGCTAAACTGAAAATGTTGCATTTTAAGGTACCCCTCGTATCTAAACTATCAGATAAGTTATGGAAAATGTGAAAACTGTTTCTTATATAACTTTTCCCGTAGAACTCGATTCTGCCTTCGGAATTAGTATACGGGGTCAGGACAAATAGTTATTGGACCCAACTTGATTTTTTTAAATGGAACACCCTGTATATTTATAGTCCATAAGATTTGTCTTTTCTTTACCTTTTCAAAAATATATAAGAGTATGCACTTTAAAAAAAAATGTTTAGCCTATAACTTTTTGACCTGACCCCGTATACTAATTCCAGAGGCAGAATCGAGTTCCACGGGAAAAGTATATAACTTTCGATTTTGCCTCCGGAATTTGTATACAGGGTCAGGTCAAAAAGTTATGGGCTTAAATTTTTTTTTAAGTGCATACTCTTATATATTTTTGAAAAGGTAAAGAGAAGACAAAATCTTATGGACTATGAATATACAGGGTGTTCCATTTAAAAAAATAAAGTTGGGTCCGATAACTTTTTGACCTGACCCCGTATACTTATTCCGAAGGCAGAATCCAGTTCTACGGGAAAAGTTATATAAGAAACAGTTTTCACATTTTCCATAACTTATCTGATAGTTTAGATACGAGGGGTACCTTGAAATGCAACATTTTCAGTTTAGCACTGTATCTTAAAAACTAAAAGGGCTCTGAAAATTCTGTTAATGGCATCTTTAGTTTCACGAAAAAGTAGCACACTGTCGCGAAAACCGCAACTCTCTATCTATAAGAAAAACGGAGATACCCCGCAAAAGTACCCAAAATGGGACACCCTGTACATATTGAAACTTTTTTTATAAAATCTAACCATTTGTGAGGACGTTCTGCATTTGACATAGTAGTGACAGTTCAGAATGTCAAAATGACAGCTGGGCACCATTTTGAATAAAAAACTCAAATGGAAAGAGGGGTCGAGTGATACCTTATTTTGAAGGCCCGTTGACCCTGATTACAACTGCCGAGTTTCAAGCCTCTGCAATCATTCCTGTTGATATATGAGCTTTCACTCAATCTTTTTGACGAGGATTTTTTTCACCCCACTTTTTTTTTGTGAAATTTATCCTCATCAACAAGATTAAGTAACAGATCGTTTTGAAAATCTTCTGTATCTCATCATATCCTCTTTGTTTGGAAAAGTCAACTCTTGCGAGTAAGTATTAATAACTAAATGACAAAAATTAAAAGTAAAATTTTGACACGCTGTCATATCAACAGAAATGATAGCAGAGGCTTGAAACATCGCAGTTGTAATCAGGGTCAGAAGGCCTTCAAAATAAGGTTTCACTCGACCCCCCTTACCATTTAGTTTTTTTTTTCAAAATGGCGCACAGCTGTTATGTTGACATTTTCAGCTGTCACAACTCACAACTATATCAAAATATTCAAAACGTCCTCACATATGGTGTGTCCAAAGTTCGCTCGCATATATCGAACGGTTCAAAACTTAGAAGGGGTGGGGACCTTTTTGAGCCGTACAGTATATTTTTATGTGTGTTTTGAAAATTCGATAGATATTTTTCTCAAGACCACCAAGACCAAGACTATCAAGATCAAGACCAAGACTGACCCAGTCCTTTCTCGGTCTTGATATATATTGGTCTCGATATACCAAGACCAAGACCAAGACCAAACTCATTTTTCGAGACCAAGACCAAGACTAGCCAGTCTTGGTCTTGGTCTTGGTCTTGCGAAGCCCTACTTGCGAAGGTATATTCGGTGGTGGGTGGTGTGAATTAAGAGAAGTTCAAGCTTCTACCATAGTGGTGTCTTTGTCTGTTGTGTATGAACTGATAAGTTTACCTCAAATTTGAGTGAAAGCTTTCACTTGTTCTTTATCCACAACACCCAAAATGGCTCATTAAGCAGGCCTTATGTTACTTGTAGACCAATTACAAAATTTCTCTGAATAATATATTCACTATACAATTCATTAACTTGGAATAATAGCTATTGCATTATTGACTCATGGTACCTATAATCTTGTATCATACCATCAAATAGAACAATTAAAGTATTCGGGAGTCCATATTTCTGCTAAAACTAAATTTCATCACAGCATTCGTTTGTCGGATAAATGATTATAATAAATATAGGGTCAAACTCAGGTTTTGAGACGTTCCTGGCAATCAATGAAGATAATTCCCAGGCATGATCATCACATAGATAATATAGAAGAAAGATAAATAATTAGACCCCCATTTATCATTTTCCAATTTGATTATTACGCCACTCACTAGTCAAAATTAGAAGTCTCTTGTTCAAAACGTACCATTCAAAACATATTTCTCACAAAGCATTAAGAAAATTGTATGTGGAATTTCAAGTACAAGCAAACTCCTTGTATTAAAGGGTTGAATGGATATAATCAGTCAATATGACTACGTAGTATGTAGGCCTGAACTATTATCAAGCAGATGTATAATTACATCGACCTTTTTCTCATCCAGGACCGTAATTTCATCAAAAACATGTTCGTGTTGTTCTTGTACATGCTAGCTAGCAGGCTTGATTTCGCATTTGGAAGAAGAATACTACTTGATTTGATAACCAACTGACATAGATGGTGGTATAAATGATAAAGATGAAGTGGGTGAAATCCTTTAGTTGAATGTTTTGAAATAAACGTAAACCACTGACAAAGATACTACAACATTAGAAGCATTCATACCACACATTGGATGATAATTCATTCTGAAATAATGAACCAGATTTCATGGGATCGATTAGAACCATCAGAACTCATAAGCCACAGAACTCTTTTTCAGTGTTGGTGAGTTGTGATATTATGATAACAGTTTTGAAGATAAGATCAACGGAGAGAGTTTCAAAGCTAATGATATTTAAAAGTTGGTGAAAAAGAAGTTGAAAACTTGAAAATGAACTCAAACAATGCTGTGCATGGGCTCTCTCCTGTATTTCAAATGATATATTCACATAACTAGTACACATCAGCAAGTTCAATCATATTTCACATGGACCAAGTATTCTTGTTGACATCTCTCGAGCCAACTACATGATTGGCATGCACGATTTTCTGGAAAAAAAGCGCAGTTTTTTCTGGTGATCTTTTTGTTGATACCAGGGTTACGTTTCTTATTAATTTGAGCACCATTACTATACAGGTTATTACTCCTTGGTATATAAGTACTAAATTCAAGACCGGAATTGCTGGACCAGTTTAGAGTAGGGAAGTTCTGAGAAAAATGTGTCCTTAAATGTCAGGTGGTGAAGATACAGGATGGCCAAAGTTTCTTTTTTGAATCTGTTTTTGATTGATATTTCCAACATTCTTTTGCCGATATTATTGTAATGTATACAAGACCAAATTTTTTGTCCTTTGATAGATTGTCCTGATCATGAATTTCCATTGTTTTGGTGAGGTTTTTGGAAATAGTGAGTCATTCTAATTTGGAGATGACCCCAATGCATTTATGGTCTTGCCAATGATAATAATGATTCCGCGGACGCGCGGAGGCGTATCGGCATTTCTTACAACGCTACAGAGCATACATGTACTGTATCGCAGTAAAGTATGGCTGGACTGGGTTCACAATTTGCTTAACCATTGTTTAACACGGTACAGACCAAATATACTGCATGCAATAAATTGGTATGCACATATGCTGGAAATGGATTTCTGAACCTAATACAAGTAGAAGAGCCGAAAAGGTCTGATGGGTTAACATATTGTCATTGTGTCTTGAATATAAATATTCTGGTTTTCGAGATGCAGGTTTTAAAAAAAAATCGGATTCATCATCAGTAAATCAAGTCAACTTTGCTCGTTGCTATATTTGTTGTTATGGACATGATGTTTTCGACTTTCCTTGACCCCCTATAAGTTTTCCATGTGGTCAAAAAGTAGACCTCCATCACACTGTATTTTGAAAACCAGACTATGTAGGACACATGTTTATCTGAAATTGGTTCCGGGTTGCTTCAGTGTAGCATTGGCCAATCATTGAATAAAACCCTTTATAAGCTTATCAGAGGAACACCTTAACATGCAGATTCAATTTGATAGCGTAAAATTCAATGTTTCGAGTTAATATACCTACTAACATTATCATTATGCGTGAAAATAAAACTATCCTATACTCACCGGTACAATTTATTTTTAAAGCGAACAGAGATAGTTTCAGTTGGTCTTAAGTTGACTCTATCCTCATTTCGTAAAATTTTCATGTGACGGAAGGTAACGTAGTTGGTACATAGTATTGAACAGCTGTGAATTTCGGTAAACAATAATGATCCGATAAAATTTTAACGTGGAATAGAAACGGGAAAGCTGATTTGTTTCAGAATTTGTCAGTAACTAAATACTTTGTGTAAAATTAGCGTAATCAAAAATTTTCCTCTTGCGATTTTGAGAAAAAAAAAGTCGTTTATTGAAATGTGCTACAACAAAATAGTGATAGTTAGACGTAGATTTTACAGGGTGTTCACGTATATTTTGGCCAATAGCGATCTTTGTTGATATTAACTCCAGAGAGTGGTACAGATCAGGAAAATTGTAGTACTTTTTCTGTACTTTTTCATATTTTTTTAAAAGTATTTTATCCCATGTTCGATAGAGATTTTTTTCTTGATTTCAAATGTATAAGTGTTGAGTGTGTTATCTCTAACTGTTATAAAGATTATCCCACTCATGCTGCATCCCACATGTTAACTTAACGTGTATACGTTTTGCCATGATTACGCTGTTATCAAAAACATTTCCATTTGTAGACAATTATAACGTATACGTTATCTTAACGTGAATAATACAGCATAAGGGGAATAATGATAATATATTGGACACAAGGTATTGATTGGTAGCGACCAGCCAACTATTCCATGTATAGAAAAACGTTAATATATTTATAACCGTTAAAGATATTACCTTCAATTCTGATATATCCAAAATCAGGAAAGAGTTCTTTATCGGTCTAGGGGATAAAATACAGGCTCTCCCATTTGAAAAAATAATTTTTTTTTTGACTTATGATGCTCAATTGTTTGTTCTATAACAAATTCTGGTAATTCAGTAAAAATACTACCTACTTTTTTGCTGATTTGAACCATTCTTTAGGATAAATTTTAACCGAAATGGCTATTGGTCAAAATATACGTGAACACCCTGTACATAGGAACATGCTCCATAAATTGGCCTTATGAATTTTTTTTTTGAGGTTTCATTATTTTCTCAAATGCTTCGGAGCTTATTTAACGGCCGTGAACCGTTAGATAAGCTCTTTAGTGTGTTTTTCAAAAAGTTTGTTATACAGCAAACTTGTTTTATCACTCTTATATTTTTGGAGATATCGCCCAGTACATGAACAAATTGGGTTAGTGAGGGTTATGAGTTTTGGAAAACGCTTGGACACTTTTTTTATGGCAAATTCAAGTATATAGGGTGTACCAAAAGAAATATAGGGCGCGGTGGGGTAGAAACGAGACAGTGAAAATTTGAGGTAAAAATGAGACACTATTTTTTTCCTATCATTAATCTTGTTTTTTAACACTGTCATTTGTCAAAAACGTTAAACACAACATGAATATACAATAATTCAATTTATTATAACAAAAACAAAATTGAAAATGTTATTTATTTAAAAAAAGTACAATAGACACTCCCAAAACTTTGAAACGTAGGCCGCCAACTTTTGTTGCTATGCTTGCTTAAACGGTCGGAACATCTTTTGTAAAGTCTAAATAGTATTATGTGCTTTTCATAACACGTTGAAACTAATTGCGTCAGTCGATCTCTGTAAATGCAACCAAGAAATTGTGTAGTTGTGTTGGGGTAAATGTGAGGCGCCTGTGAGGGTGAAGGTGAGGTTGGGGAAGAACTGATACACATGTGAGGTAAATGTAAGATAGATATTACGTGTTTATGAAAAAAATATATTCTTTTGGAATTCCTATATATAGTTTTGAAAATGCCTAGAGAGTACGTCCCAAAACCCAAAACCTACGCAGAAAGATACTCAGAAAATGCCTTGAATCTTATTAAACAATGAAGGCTTGGTGTTATAGAAGCAGCAAGACAATTTAGAATCGACAAGTCCAAGCTTAGTAGATCAGAATAAAACAAGAGATTCCCTCCCCCAAATGGCTTGGAGGAACTGGTAGAATTTCTCAGAAACTAGCCTTTCCTATAGACTTTGAGAAGTTTTATGTAGGTAATTCTTTCTGTTACACTATTTTATAAGACGAATTTGATTTTTGGATTATTTCGTAAGCATTTTTTTTTATTTAGCCTTTGTTGAAAAAAATGTCTAAGGACTTTCAGATTTTCTTAATTTTTTTGCTTGAATTAGTTTTTTTTTAATGTTGTAAGGTATTGGTTTAATTAAATGTGTTTCAATATTTTCCAGACCTGTTTTAGTATTACCCCAGAGGTCATAAGACACCTTAGTTATACACGCTTATTGAGACTGTCTCATTTTTGGCCAACCATCTCTCATTTTTGCCCCAGGTACAGTGAAAAAATGAGACAGAGACATACCTTTTTCAAGGTAAAAATACCTGTTTTTATCTGATTTGATACATTTAGTAACATTTCTCACAAAATGACACACACCATTTTGATTTTTCAATTTACTTTAGGGACTAGGTTTAGTGGCATTAAAATGAAAAGATTTGTAAATTGTCTCATTTTTACCCCACCGCGCCCTACGAACATCTACCTCTTTTTCAAAATGGAAATAACTATCTTTTATTTCATTTTTGAATTCTGCGTTAAATTCGAAGTACATGTCATGTAATACCCTTACCTATCTCCGACCGTTCTCGAGAAAATGGCCTTGTAAATCCATAAAATTTTTATTCCAAAAACAGGTTAATGTTCTTGTGATTCAATAATTGAATTGAATATCCAAACAGCAACATAAGCAAGAATGTAGTTACTAACTCAAAAAAAAAGAATCGCGTAGTTATTTATTTTTGTATTCACAGCCAAGAAGCAGCAATATAAACTATAGGTAACTAGGCAAGTAGTTTCTTTTTTAGTGAGTTATTCTTATTCACGTCGCTGAATGAACATTCAATTCAATTTTTCAAACAATAGAAACATCAACCAGTTTTAGATTAATTAATATTATGGATTTAAAATGCCATATTGAACGAGAACGGTTGGACATAATTATGAAGTATATTGCATAAATTATACTCAGAATTGCACGCAGAATTAAAATATGGAATAAAAAAATACATGTTTCCATTTGAAACAAAGAAAGTGATGGTCGTAACTTATTTTTAGTTCACCCTGTATACATGAAACTGTCATTATCAAACCGCATCCACAAATAAAAACAACATCCTCGAGTGTTTTTCCAAAAAAACCTGAATTCAAAATGACTGTGCTCCATATTGAGCCACAATGGACCCGCTAGTGGTCGCGGTGGAATGGAGGCATGCGCCCACTCACAAATCGAAATCACGAAAAAATCACGGATCATATGTATTTTAGCCGATCACTGTATATGTACCTTCATCACGAACACCTTTGATTTGGCCAATTTACGAAACTAGACAACAATAATGAAACTACCCCAATTCCATGAGCTGGGCTATCTCCAAAAATAATTAAGTGACAAAGTCCTTGATGAGAAGTTGCTTGTCCATTAATTATGAACCACTTCCATCATGGATCAATTGAGAGCAAACTAAATCAAAATCACACCAAATAGGGCTCATTCAACGGCCGCCAAGTCCGGAACTAATAAAATTTCAAAAAAATAATGAGGCAAACATATGAAGAGTTCTCTTATGTACAATTTGACTATAATTATTTTGTTGCAGCACAATTCAAAGGAACCACCCCTCTTCAACAGATACCGCAACGGAAAAATTTCCGATTTTGCTAATTCTACATTCAGGAGACCGTCGTTGACAAACTTTGAAAAATTCATCTTGCCCATTTTTTTTTTCACCTAAGAATTTTATTGGACTATATTGTTAACCAAAATTCAAAACTGTTCAATATTATATAGTAACTGCGTTACCTTTCCGTCACATGATCACACAATTGGACAAAATGAGGATAGAGCCAACTTTTTAAGACTTACCCAAACAATGCCTGTGAGCTGTAAAAATAAATTGTGTACTGTTGAGTATAGGATAGTATTTTTCTTACTCATAATGATAATGTGAGTATTTTAATTCGAAACATTGCTTGCTTTACGCTATTAAGTCCCGGTTTCTCAATTATGGTTCAACGTTGAACCCGGTTCAAGTAAATTGTACTCTGCATCTTTGAACGCAGTTTAACGTTGAACCTTCGTTGAACTGGACTTGAGAAACTGGGCCTAAATTAGATCCGCATGTTTTGGCGTGCTTCTAATGAGCCTGTACAAAGTTTTACTCAATGAGAGAGCATAGTTTGAAAGACGGATTCCTAAACCAATTTCACGATAAACATGTGTCCTAAATAGTCTGGTTTTCGGATTCAGTGTTGTTGGAGGTTTAGAAAAAATTCTACTTTTTGACCACATGAAAAATCATAGGCTGTCAAGAAAAGTCAGAAAAATTATGCTCATAACAACAAATATGGCAACAAGCAAAACTGACTAGATTCACTAATGATAAATCCAATTTTTTTCTTAACCTGTGTCTAGAAAACCAGAATATTTATATTCAAGACACAATGACAATAGTTTCACCTATAAGACCTTTTCTATTTAAATTTGATTCAGGAATAAGTCTTTGGAATTACGACCCATCATTGAGTAGCACCCTGTGTACACAAACTATTGAAGTTGAAACTTTGTTCAGTTCTAATCATTTGCGAAATTAAAAATGGCTCGGTAAAGCCATTGGATACATCGTCACATTAAAATGATATTTATAGATTCAACTTAAGATTAGAGAATGATTATATGTATGAAATCAATTTCCATTAAATACAAAGTGTTCCATAATTATTGCGAAAAAATTCGAGATGAAATTTCCTGCTTCAAAATAAGCACAAAACTTTCTATAAACATATATTCGAAAATGCTTTGTTACAGAGCTAAAGGGTGTTGAAATTTTATTTTCATTTTGGTTTTTCTTGATAATATTTGAACCAATATCGATCATTTGTTAAAAATTGATGATTGGGGGTTTCTTATCATGCGAAATTCGAATTCAACCTTAGTATGGCTTGTAGAGGGCGCTACCTACACACATTTTACCTGTTTTGAGCAGTTTGGAATTTCTTATTTAAAATTTATCCAATAAAACGCCCTCAAATTCACCTACATATGCCTTCAAGTTCGGTAACAACTTGTACGAATGTGAAGACTAAAGACTTTGCAGAATAGAACAGACAAATCATTCGCTGTTTGCATGTCTCAAGATGTCTTTATTTGTTATTTATCACCCTATATCACTCATCACCACCCTAAGAGAATATGCGCAATATAAATCAGCAATGAGTGTCCAGAATCTCTATGTTTTGAAGAAAATGACATCAGCGTAGTCAGAGTCAATAAAAACTGAATGAGCCAAAGCTAATATTTTTGATTGGCTAGTTCATTTGTCCGGAAAGTTACAATGGACAATTCGCACATGTTTTGGAAAAATGAGAAATGTCAGGATTATTTTTAGTTGTACTGATGGCAATAATGTTTGGAAATCAATCTCTGGTCTCTATTTATAGTGATCATCAATCAATGGATCATCAATCAACATAATAATAGCCACGCTGACGTCACAAAATGTATTGTTTATCTCCGTCCGGCGCGCAATGAGAAAGCAGAGAGAGTAAAAGATGATTGCTTTATCACCGCGTTTGAGGCGATGTAGGGAATTTGTGTTCAGATTTTGTATTCATTAAGCACTTATATCCTTGGTTATTTCGAGGAAAACTTACTGCTGATGAATTACAAAAAATATTGGGTAGAAAACGTGTACAGGGTGTCAATTTGAAAACGTACCATCATGAATAGCTAACACAAAAAAATCAAAACACTTTGAGCAAGGGATTTTTATTTTGAGGGAGATACATCTTGCCCCTATTTTCAACTTTTTAACTTCACCCCTTGCAAGCAAGGGTGGGATGCACTAGACCAAAATAAGTTTGAAGACTCCGTTGAAACTCAACACAATTTGACAAGTCTTCATATCAACAGGAATGACAGCATAGGATGATCGTCAGCAGTTTTTTTTTGGTCGGGGGCGTTCAAAATAGGGTATCAGTCGACCCTTCTTTCCGTATAACATTTTGGGGGTGTCTCGCCCCCGCTCAGTTCCCGCATTTTCCCCCTCAAGATAAAATCGACGGTCCAAGGGTTTTTTATTAAATTTTTTTGGAGGCACGCTATTCAAATTGACACCCTGTATAAAATTTCAAGTAATTTGGAAATGTATGCAAATTGTCCATCGAAATTGATTACAATCAGGTCTGAGATATATTTAGCGACACAACAGTTGACGTATCATAGTAATTTGAATAACAACAGAAGGATCAATGTTCTTCTTGGCTTATGTCGTATGGTATTACTACCTGATGGAAAAACCATTATCTCATCTAATCTTCTATGTACTATGACAATTAAAATCAGCAGACATCAAAAGGCATTATTTTGATCTAGTTAGGGCAAATTTGAACAAGTGAGGATAACTTGTTTGATCAGATGCACCATAACCTTCACTATAGGTACAAAACTTCAAAAATCTTAGTACTTGAAGAATTCTAAATACATTGTCAATAATCATAGTAAGTTAATCAGGATGTAGAATATGGTTGAATCTTTTCGTTCATTGGTTGGATGATTAACTGTGCATTCGATTTTCGGTACTTATTCTTCCAGTCAGCAAACATGGATAGAATTGTTCTGTTGGTCTTTCTAAGCAAATTTCATTTTCGTATTTAGGGGTTGCCGCGTCACAGCACCGGTATACTCTAACGTATTTTCTTCTTTTTTTCTGTGATAAAAATAGTGAGAGGTAAACTGGAGTTGATTTAAAAAAATTGTCTGGCTGATCTGTCAGTAAAGATATATTACTGGCAATTGAAAAATTTTTGATTCGCAAATTCTCAGCCTGACTCACTTTCCAATATCTGCGATAAGCTAGACTGCTGTATTAATAGACTTTATGTTTCTGTCTAGTTATTGTTCAATATATATGACTGAGAAAATAAGTAGACCTGCATTGATTTTGATTTTTTGAATCCATCTACAAATTTAGGCCATACTTAAAAATTCTTGCGACTGGAAAAATAAGTACAAAAAAATACCACTTCCTCCTGGAATTTGTGAACTCCTACCTTATTTCTATTTGCTGTTGCCACAGAAATGGACGTCTCCACCAGTTTGATCGGCTGATCTCGGCTGTTGACTTCTGGAAAATAATAGAATAGTTTTGAAGTATCGAGAAATCATTGGGTAAGAATGGACTTTTTTTCAAGAATATTGCGGAAACTTTATTTCACATGAACCAAATAGTAGTACAGTGAATCCGTGCTTTTCCTGACAAATTTGGAAAATACGCGAAAAAAATCAACTTGTAGAGGGGGTCCTCAATAGCTTGACTCTAAGTTTCCGGGAAAATCAAAGTTGAGCTTACCCCGCGAACTTGAAAAGGGCACGTGACTTTTCTCCGTTTCTATTAGACTAACGATGAAATATTATAGAACCAGAGTTGTTCAGAATTACATTACCAAAATCTTTCATTCCAAACTTGTTTTCTTAAATCAATAATAAGATATCTACTAGGTTATTTCTTCATTTGGCATGTGAGAAAAAATTGTACAGAACGAAAGAAGTGCAAAATTGAATTCCCAGCATCCTTTTTCCATTTATTCTAAGGGTTGCTGCAAATATAATTCTGCACAACCTTTATCCTGTACGATTTCTTCACACCATGAAATCAAACTGTAGATTTTTCAAAACTGATTTTGGAAAAAAAGTTGTATAGAAAAGTTATTGAAAATGAAGATTTGAACAATTTTGGTGCTCTGATATTTTATCGTAAGAACTGAGAAAAGAAGTACCGCCCTTATTTCCAGGATAGCGGAGTGAGCTCGCCTTCGATTTTTCCGAAAACTCAGAGTGAAGCTACCGAGAGCCCCCCAGACATGTCACAAACAATTTTTTGGGTATATCTCGAAATTCTCAGATGACTCTTTTTTAAGCATGGATTTACTGAACTATAGATGCCCCCTGACTGCGAGTGTTCGCCGTACTAGAATAACCCCACTGCACCTGATAATTTGAGAAGAAAATGCAAGTGTCAGGACTTGAATTGCGGTTGTTGCTAATTTGAATCAATTGATGGCTGCATAACTTGACAAAGAGGATCAGTAAGATCTCCTGGGCCTGGACATCAGATGCTTGTTCTCGAGATTATGATCACTCGTTTATTCATATCATTATCGTTCTTGTCTGTTTGAACTTGTTTAATTTGTAATATCCTTTTTAAGGCTTGGTTCCTAAACGATGGTTCAACGTTGAACTGGGTGCAAAGATGCACAATCCAATGTTCTTGAACCAAGTTCAACGTTGAACCATCGTTGAGAAACCGGGCCTAACTGTTTTTCTGATTCAAGGAATCTATAACTATTATGAGGTGAACATTTTCTGTTTTGCTAGTTGGGATAAAAGTCATACATATTATTGTATAAATACCTGATCGGGAAAGCTTTCTACACCCTTAATGAGTTCTTTGGCAACCCTGGTAGATTAGCTTTGGTGTAGATACAGTGTTATAATAGGTCAGTTGGTTGAGCAGATGTGTAACTATAGTTTATTTATCACGATGTTCCCTGCCAGTACCCATTGCCTTATTATAACATTGCTGTAACATTATTGAGACAAATAAATGATATCTATCTATCTATTTATCTATCTATCATACAAGTAGTTAAATTATCTATCTATATATAACGTATGGAATTGTAAGTTAAGGAGGACCCAATCTAACTGTGGCGCAGTCGATCATAAGATCATAGACACCTTGATATTATAGGTCTGCAATCAGTTGAAAAGTTCCGTTATCAATTGAGCGGATTTTTGTATTGAGTTCGTTAGTGTATAGGTATGAAGAATACAAAAATGTTTTTCTAACAAAAGTGTCAAAAATTAGAGCTAAGTCATTGGTAGGGTGAAGTCGGGTGAATTGTACCTACCACTTATCATATTTTCCTAAAAACCTCGCTAGTGATTGATTCAAATTCAATGAAACATCAAACTTAAATCATTTCATAGGTTTTCATCAAAAAGCACAATGAAAAACACAGTTAGATAATAGGAGATTAGAATCATAAACTTTTAGAAAAAATATTACATGGAGTACAATTTAGCCAACCTATTCGGTCAATTGTACCACGCGGTTCAGCAAATCGTACTATAACAAACGGCATTGGATTTCGGATGTCATTAAAACAATTTAGCAAAGAAAATATCCAAAAGCATTCTATGGACTTAATTTAAATAAGCTTATGCGACATAATGAACATAATATGGGTAAAACAAAATATTTTGATAAATAACTATCAGAATTGAGAATATCTATTCATGCACTCAAGTTGGTCCAAGCTTTTCAGTTTTATACTCTCTTATTGCTGTTCTTATGATCCTGCCCTGGCTACTGGCAGTATTTGATAAACTTATGAGGCATGACCAAAAAAGAAAACATAAGTTTATCAAAACATTTCCGGTACAATTCAACCAACCATGTGGTGGTGAAAATTGCCGAACCGACTTGACAAAAATTGTTTACTTTTTCCGAAGAAAGTCAGACTGAGTCAAATTTAACTATGTATAATGTTGTAAATTGGCAGATAATTACGAAAATCTCTGTTCCAACTATCAAAAAGCGATCATTTTCACAGAAAACCTCATCTTAGAATGTCCAATACTCACTGCGTAACCATGTTTCATTGCTAAACACTGATTTAAAAATTTACGATAAACCGAAACTCACCGCTTCTGATCAGTTCTTGTTTTGATGGCGAGAGACAAGAGGTGTCAAACAAACTATCCAGATGGTACTGGAAAATCAGAATTTGATAAATATTGAGGTGGTACAATTCAGAAACCCGTACCCTATTTACCTAAACTGATAAATGATCTTGCCTATTGCCATGTTATGTTTCAATCTAACGCCTGATGATAATAAAGATGAAGGGTAATTTGAAATTGAAAATGATATAAATAAATATAATATTTTAAAGAAATGGGAAAAGACAGATAACCTGAATGTTGGGAACTATCCCAAATATGTATTTTCTTTATTTTTATTTTCTGATTATGGGTTAGTTTGTCATATGCCAATTCCTGATGAACACATGCTTATAAAGCTTCCTACAGGAGAATGAAAATAATAGTTTAGAGGGTGTCCCGCCTAAGAAGGTATTGAGCTTTTTCGAAATTTTCTCGACTCAAATCACCAAATTTGTTTCACGTTTTAAGTGTACCAGGAGCATCAATCGACAATAATTGGAGTTCAACTGAAGTGTTCTGAAGGGTTGATAAGAAATGATGCAACGTAAAAATAAGGCAGAATTTTTAACCCGTAGGCGGACTTAAAAAAGTATTATTCTATTTTATGGTGAATTTAGTTCTAAATCTTTGTTCACTTGTCGGTGAAAACACAAATAACTAAAGACACGTATTGTAGCTGTCACAATAAGAATGGTCGTAAATTCCAACGTTGGCTATAAAATTAATCGTAAGAATCTACAAACAGGTAAAAAGTTGGGATAATTGATAAAATAACTAACAAGTTGAATTGTAGAAATAACATACAATTTGCACTGAGGAGTTACAGAAAATTTTCAAAATTATCACCAAATTTATAGTTGTTTGTGATGAGTGCATGTGCCTTTATCTGTAATCCAATTCCTCAATTCGGCTTCAGACGCAACCATCGAGGAATACAGATTTTTTCCACGTCTCCCAAATAAAAAATTCACATTTGCTGATTTCTGGTGATCGAGGAGGCCAAACTCAACATTACTAGGAAATAATCAAATCACTTTTGATAATAATGATTTGAGAAGTCTATTAAACGGAGGCAATGTTTGATCATGCATAAGCTGTTTCGGGCTGTAGTGGTGAATGGTAAATCTCAAGTAGATCCGAAAAAGTGTTTTGGAGTAGGTACTCCAAATCAATGGAGAAAATAAACGCCGATCAATAACACCGATTCCATTTTGCCATTTTCACAACATTAAGGAAAAACTACAATGTTTAATGACGATTTTTGAAGTCTGACGTTTAATTTAATAGGCAACGTTGGAATTCTCGACGATTTTTTATGTGACATATACAATATGTGTCATCAGTTATTTGGGTTTTTGCCGAAAACGACAGAGTTTTTTGAAAAATAACAAAAGAAAGAATAGTTTCAGGATTATATTCTCCATTAAAAAACTATAAAAATGTTTCATGTCTACCCATTGGTTAAAAAAATCTGTCTTATTTTAAGGGCGCATCATCCCTTGACAACCCGATGGAATACCTCAATTGAACTCGATTAACGCATCGTGTACCAGATTTGGTACCTATTTCTGAATAAAAGATTACTGAGGTATTGTCTTCTTTCGAAATTTAAAACGTCACTTGCAAGGCGTATAACTTCTAAGGTATGCCACTTAGTATAAACAAAGGTAAGTTGCGTTGAATCATAATATTTTGGTTTCCCCTACATAGCGTATTCACGTTTCCGTGTTCATTTGAAACCAGCGCGTCCGTCAAATCAACACGGAAAAGTGAGGCAATATCAACTGACAAACCCGTGTTCATTTGAAGGCGTCAAACTCTGAACCACGCAAGCATTTTATTTCGAAATAGACTGCGTTATGTATTAACGTTTTCGTGCTCATTTCAAAGAAAAGTTTTTTCGAATTGAACATAGAGACGTTATACAATTCTTGCACAAAATGTTCAACATTTTATTGATATAACTTTTTACCAGCGTATAAAATAAACTAATTTTTTTTAGCTGTTTTTTTTCCGACGATTTTAAACGCCAAAAAAAAACGATGTATGTGGGCTGCTTCAACTTGCTGTTTACGTTCACATACTCAAGTGATTAACTGGTCGATGATTTCCTAAAAAAAAATATTTCACCCATTTTTCATAATACTTAATTCGTGATTTGATTTAACTGCTGCAGATTTCATTCCCTAATCAAAATACGATATAAATAACTGTTAAGTATCGTCTGATAAAAAATAAAACAGCCCAAGGATTGTGCCACAGTCAATATCCAACAACAGAGAAGTGTTTAAAAAAATAAATAAGGTTATTTGGTCCTGTGGGAAGTGGCCTAAGTGAAAGGATGGCGCATGCCATTCCTCCATACCATCTTTCTGAGTCCTGTGGAAGGAAAAAGGACGTTTTGAGGGTTGTTCCAAAGTCAATTATGGTTTTAAAATAGGAATATCTCTTCTATTGCAGTTTTTTTTTAGATAAAAGTTATTCGATTTTTTTCGTGGAATAAGATTCTTCAGTGAGAAAGATACATTTTCATTCTAAAATAAGTGGTTTATATTGAAAAACAAGGTCAAAAATGATTGTAATCATAATATTTATCCATGCTCTTCAAAGTCAATTATTATAACGACAAGATTTTCTGGTTGATTACTACTGCGTACTCAATAATCTCTTTCACATTTTTTGGGGTAGATCTGAGGTTTTCTAGCAAAAAGCAATATTCCTCTGACAAACAACACTGTCGTCCCGGAAAACTTATCATATAATACACGTATAAATATATTTTGAATAATCAAAGAAGTTTGACGTTTTGTTGTATTTAACTGAAACCCTATTTTAAAACAGAAAACAGCTTATTCCTTTTGTTTCATCATCAAAAAATATTGCCTTGATACTAATAATTGGTTTGTGGGTCTTTTTTTTCATTCATTTGAATGATTAACATCACAGGTTTTTTCTAAATCCCCCAAACAGATCAGTCGTTCTGTTATGGCAGCGGCATAAGTCTAAGAATATGAAATTGAGTAAAGTTGATTTCCAAACAATGGAATATTCATTATCATGTATTCATTCGAATTTGTAATTGACCGACGAAATATTAACCCCAAACGAGTGTGCTTGACCTGTGTATTTTTCACATTATTGCTAACGACAAAGGTACTTTTGAGTTTACTTAGGAATAGGAGAGAGAGATTTTGATTGTTGATTCTTAAGAATAAAGAAATGGCTGCTGTTCTGCTCTACGGATGAGTAATATGGATAACCACAATAGTGCATGCTCACGTTAATGAAAAGAGCTTTACACGAGGAGAGTGACTTGCGTGATTTACCAAAATACAGTGTTCAAGTAATTGCCTCCTGTGGACAAAAATTTATCACAGGGGCCGAATTCCGTATACTATGGAATTCCATAGCGACACGTCACTCTTTGCAGAAAATAATGGGAGAGCCACGTGTCGCTTAGAATTCCACATGTACACGGAATTCGGCCCCAAGGCTAAATTCCAGTGCCAGATCTAATGAAAATCTGTGACCTATAACGTTTTCAAGAAAAAGAACTTGTTGTTTTTGATAATAGCATTTTTTTCAACTCGCCATAGCAGTCCCAGAGCCAATAATTTCCACTGGCGCACCCAATTCTTGACAAGTTGACCATTTTTGTCAAAACTGGTAAATCAATTGATTGACTGGAAAAGACCGTTTTGAAACGGTTGTTGCGACCACCCTTATGCTCAGCGTATTTTCTCAAATGCTGGAATTTCAGGAAAAAAATCAATTTTTAATATAAGTTGAACACATTCCTGTTTTGAATTCATTGTATTGAACTTTAACCATAAACTAAAAGAAACTAGGGCTGGCCGTGAACTGAGGTCTTTAGTGAGCTCCCGTCGCTGGGTGATCTGGCGTAAATCTGGCAACAACGGCGAGTTCTTTACTTATTCCACTACCATTCAGGGGCCCGATTCTCGAGTTAGGGAGCAATCAATCCCTGGGAGGAAATTGGGCGCGGTTCTCTCGAAAATGAAATAATCCTTTATTTACCATCAGCTATAACAAAACAAATACAATTAAGTAACAATGAAATAAAAATAGGCGAACCGAACTTACTAACATACAAGTGCAATAGGGTTATAATTATTACATCCTGATAAAAGATGTATTTTCAAACTAGACTCAAAACTACTCAAATTTTCGGAATTTTTTATTCTACTTGAGAGATCATTGAACTGTGTGAGACCTTATAAAATAACACTATCTTTGGTTTGATTCAGTCTTGTGGACGATACATAGAAATGATCAGCACTCCTTGTGTTATAATCATGGACATCACATACAAAATTTAGCTCTCGAGATAAGTATTCAGGTACCATTTTGTTTTTCATTTTGAAGATTTTGAACAAAATTATTTGTTTCACGTTCATTAAATCTAACGTAGCAAGCATGAGCCCAATTGGTGTATACCTATCACAGTGAAGAATTGTACGCATACAACGATTTTGGATTTTTTGTAATTGCTGTTTTTTTGTCTTCGACAGCGTCAACAATATGGTTGAACAGAATTCCAAAAGTGGAGCTATAATAGATTCATATAATAATAGTTTTACATAAGTTGATACATCATTGCCAATTCTTTGAAGAAAGAATGCCTTTTTTTCCATTCTAGCGCTTATGTAATCGGCATGGTTATTAAAATTAAGGTTTTCATCCAGCATCACTCCTAAGTATTTTATCGTTTTAACACGCTCAATACATTGACCATTAATACTTAAACTATAATTATCACAATTTTCTAACTTTTTTAACATAGTAGGTGTGCTAAATACGATAAATTTTGACTTATTAACATTTAAAGCCATATCATTATCACATAACCACTCATGAATACTTCTTAGGTCACACTGAATTTTTTGTAACATGGAGTTCATACTTGAACCACTAATATATACCATGGTATGGTATCTGCAAACAACTTGATATTACAGTATTTCACATGTTTAAATATATCATTGATATATATCGAGAACAAAATTGGTCCAAGTACTGTGCCTTGCGGAACACCGGATTTAATTTTTAAGCTGGGTCACAATGTTTGATTAGATTTAACTTTTTGTCTCCGATAATGCATGTAAGATGTAAGCCACTGACGGGCAGTACCCCGTATACCTATTCTATATTATTTGTGTAATAACAGGTCTCTATTCACAGTTTCAAAGGCGCGTCTAAAGTCTAGAAATACTGATATCACAAACACACCCCCATCTATTCTAAGCTGCCAATCGTTACACACATTTAAAATCACAGTTTCACATGAATATTTATTTCTAAATCCCGATTGAGCCTCATTGCTCACATAATTACTATCACAGTAATTCAGGATTTGGTCTTTGACAGTTATTTCAAGAACTTTTTTATATGGTGGAGCAGTATTGATCGATCGAAAGTCCTCAACTTTGTTTGAATTTTGAACTTTTTGTACGGGTGTTATAATTGAATATTTCCAATTTTCTGGGAAAATCCCATGCACCAAAGACCTATTATTAACATCCATAAACCTATTTCCTATGACAGTTAAAGCATCTTTGAGTATCAGGGTTGAAATTTGGTTATCGCATCCCTGACAATTTTTTAAATTCCGCACTACGTTATTTGGGTAACACATGTCCACTTTTTAAAAGTGATCCATCACTTTTACGCCATCTATAAAACTTAATACATAATTTGTATAATGATAAGGTTTTATACTTACTAAAATTTTCACCAGACTTTGTACAAAATATAAATTACAGCTGCTTGCAATTTTGATTTCATCATCAATGCGTTCATCAATATAAACCACATATGTGACAGATTTTTTACCATTAGGCAAAAGGGTTTTTAGATTTTTCCATAGACGTTGGGAGCTACTTTTATTTCCATCAAGAATCTTCAACCAATATTGGTTTTTTGATTTTCTCATAAGACTCATAATTTCATTCCGTATCGCATGAAAAATCACTCCCTGAAAAAACTGCTGACCTATATCAATAGTCTCTAACTTTCATTTTTGCTAGAATATCTGGCGACATCCACCTGCTACTTTCAAATTATGAAAAAAAATTTTTTTTTTACCACTGTCATTCCATCTAATGGATAATTTATGGATGAGATCAGTCCGTTAGCGAGAGGATTCACATCAGTACACGAACTGTCCCATTGACTTTCTATTATGGATGTCAAAAACTCCTCCCTGTTTTAAATTGATTTGTTCACTCTCATGAGTCTATTTGACACAAAAGTAGATGCGGTCTTGATTGATATGACGTTGAGGTCACTAATTTTTGGAGAAAACAGGACATCACAAGTAAGGGTTTTTTCATTTGTAATCACATAATCAATAATTAAAGTTTTACTATGACTTGTTATTCTAGTGTATTCTTCAACTATTTGTGAAGACCCATTAATTTTGATTATGTTTCTGCATTTATTAGAATAGTAGCTATCCCCATAGAAATCATAATTGAAATCCCCCATGATGATTCGAAGACCATTACAGCTACTCAACTCATCAATGAGGTTTTCCAACTCCTCCATGAAAATTTTGTCTGAGACGGATGGTAATTTATATACACCAGTTATTGTAATATTCATTTTATCAATTTCCACACTTATCGTAAGAATCCATATGTTGTTAAAATTTCTACTATTTATAACTTTATAATTTGAATTATTTCTTAAATAGAATGTGACTCCACCCGTACGACTATCACTACTGATGCAACTTATAGTTTTATAGTTACTAATATCGAACTCATGTTCATAAATTTTATCAGTTAAATGAGTTTCTGATTAACATAGTATAACAGCCTTGAATTTTTTGCTCAATAACTTGATCTCATCAAGATTGTTTATTAACCATTGACAATTTGTATAAAAAATCGTACAGTCCGTTTCACGAGGATTCATACTCACGTCATAGATGACGTCATTACTTGAAAAAAAACGTATGTCGTAGCTAATTCATATAGTTTCAAAAGCGTTCAAATTTTGTATTGAAGCCGAACAAGTATGTTCCAAAACGCTCTCCAGAACACGTTCAGATTTGTTTTCCATTTAGATTTTGGATTCAGGCTGGTCATCCATTGGAAGCGTAGTCGCGTGTATATCCGCCATCCGGATGCGAGGCAGCTTACATCCATACATTCGTCCTGTAGAAATATCATTATTGAAAAAAAAGTTGCTGAGGAGCTGATCTTTTTGGGGGATACATTCGCCACAATTGTGTGTTTTTGCAAAGGGTTTTTTTCTATTTATAATAGTTCACAAAACGGACTTCTCTTAGTATACTGATAAGCAATCGTTGCTATATAGACACGTTTGAATAAAAAACTAAGAAAGCACCATTATCGCAAAAACCCACAATAGTCGAGTTTTATTCTTATCAGTAGACGTCCCCCCATCACTGGATGAACATCAACCCACGAGAAATCAGCTAGTCAGCATTTTTTTTTTTATGAATTATTAGGTAAACGAAATTTAATACATCAGTTTGGTGGCCAAAAGTAGATTAACAGCCAAAAACTTGATAACACTTTGATCCTGCAACAGTTATCAAAGATGTAATGGTGCATTAAAAAACTCCATTTGTCAGTTCACTAAACCAGCGATTCTTTTCGATTTTCATAGGGTACAGAAATTTTCCCTTTCGGATGGTGCTAACCAATTTTTCCAGAACTTACACATTTTTTTTGTAACGTGAACAAAGAGACCTAGACAATATTTTGAATAAAATCGCCATGACCGATCAAATGACAGATTGTTTGAACCATTTTAATGCACCAATAATTTTTTGATAACTGAAGCAGGATGACTTAATAAATAAACGATTATCATATTATATTATATTATAATATCAAAGTTCTATCAAATTTTAGGCATGTGCTGTTTATCCGACCGTGAGTGTATATTTTGATTCTACAGAGTGTATGTATTTTTCCAAGTTTTATGATAGTGTCAAAAAGAACAAAGCATCAGACTATTGTGTGCTTTGAAAATGCGGAGTAAAGGATTTTCCTTGTAATTTGCAAACCGCCTCAATAGCCGTTATTTTAAGTTATAAAAAAATGATAAATTATCAATAATTTTTTTATACCTAACTCATGAAATAACGGCCATTTGAGAGGGAGTGAAAAATGGAAACATTTTTCAGATCAGTTATCAACTGCAAGACATCACTTCCTGCCCAATCATAAGGTGATAAATAAGTCACATTCCTTACTATAGGAGAAGAAAATAATAAACGTAATTTTATTACAAACAAGTACCAGCGGAACATAGATGAGGAGACTGAAATCATGAACACGAACTGAATATAAACTAAAATAATGTCAAATTCTGCCTGCCCAAAATATTCATTCAATAACAATACTAGCCCTTTTTTTCTTTTCTCAACAACGCATGACTGCTCCAATAATCCATCTATCTTTCTGATCTCTGGACTGCAATTGACGTGGATGCCTTGAAGTCCTCATCAATTCTGATTCCATGAGATCTGATCTTTTAAGAGTTGTAATTTCAATTCAAAGGGCATCAGATACTCTCTACAAAAGTTCAGGAGATGGAATAGGAAATGAATAGGTACAAAGAACTAGTTTTATGAAATAACTCACCTCCAAAACTGCCTCAAGTGGTAAAAAAGGTTTTTCAGCATCTCCATCCTTTGTAAAGTAGACCACAAGCTTTTTTATCGTGTTTTGTTCACATTCTGAATACCGACAAGGTATTTTATACAACAAAACTGTGACATTGGAGAAGTTAACTGACTTGTGTCTTGACAACAACATTGTTTTGATTAATTACTCGATCACATAACCAAATTTTAGGTTATTATTATTCAGAGATGATAGAAATCAGCTGTTGCTCGGCGGCCATTTTGGATTCTAGTAACGACCGATGTTTATTACGTCATTAATTCTGTTTCAGTCTGTTTTTAGACCTCTCCATGAGTTAGAAAAGGAAAGACAATCAATGACGTGAGTACAAACCCTCGTGAAACGGACTATACCTTCAATAGGTTCACCTTCACATTGTCTCTCTAATTGCTATTTTAAAAATTTTCTTTTCTACATTTCTTCATACCTTTTATAGACATCACATTTTGTTTCCCACACTTCATGGTCAATCTGGAAATTCATACCAAACTTATGGTTAGCTTGGATGCAATGGACAATTTGCATACATTTTCAAATGACTTGAAATTTTATATACGTATTCTAGACATTATTTGAAAGTCACCAGCGAAAAAATGTTTCCGAAATACCCAAAAATATACTAAATAAATGAAAAAGAAGACGCGATTTCACTGCATGATCGCAAAAGGGGGGGAAGGCATATTACCCTCCCGAGAGAGAGGGAGTCATCTCAGTCAATACGTCAGACGGAGCTGGATAGTGTATTCTGTGACGTATTGGATGTTGATTGTCGCTCTTTAATCGGTGATTACTACATTATTTGAGGTCGTAGGTTGATTTTTTAAACATCAATGGCATCAGTACTCACTGATCCTTATATTTTTCATACTTCCAAAAAATTTGCAAATTGTCCATTATGGCACTTCTTGAGGCTTGAATCACACTGGTTTTTTTCATGATTCACAGAACATGTTGGACAAACAACAGTTTTCTGGTAATTCTTTTTAAGATAACCATATTCACAGCACTTGAAGCACCTAACGACACCATATTCCGGGTAAATTGAACATTGATTCCATCCAATGTTGATTTTTTCTGCATAAACTATACGTTGATAAGACTCCTCATCGACCTCCAATACTAAGTTGAATTTCTTGTCATAAACATTGGTTTTTCTTATTATTTTGATTTTTGCTTGATCCAGCTTGTTCTGTTTTTGAATTTTGGACAACAAGACTTCATCATCATTCTGGTTCTCATTTTCATTAACTGCCACAACTTTGATGCGTTTTTCATGCACTTTTGGTTTGATTATTTGATCATTTTCACCCATTTTATTTTGAATCACAGACTGTATTTTCGAAACTTCATTTTCTACGCCACAATTCAAGACGACTCCTCCAGACTTCAGAGTACGGCCCATCTCAACTCCAACGCCAATGTCACTGGGATCAAATTTTGATTTCAATTGACCCTTGATAGTATCTGCCGATTCCTTATTTTTTTATGTTTTATGACCAAAACATTATGAGCGACTGTCGCATAGGTTTTTTTTTGGTACTTCGATATGATTTGCAGAATGTTCATTCAATTTCTTCAGATCTGCGATTTAATTTTTCAAAAATAGGTTATCTTTGACAAGTATATCAACCTTTTCATTTAGTTCGTTGATTTTCTCGACCAATGATATCACGGATTTGTTCATCACCTCAACAATAGATACATCATCGTAATCATCAGTGCGAGTCCTTTTGCGTAACACAGTTTTTTTTGCCGATTGACAAAATTTACATTTCCACGTTTGTGTTTTTTTCGTGTGGAATCCTCTCAACTTCTCATTTGCACATTTAGCATGAAATGACTTTTTACAGACCATACATACAAGTATAGATTTATTATCATCGGATCCAATTTGGCAAATATTACATGACGCTTCTTGCTCTCCACTCACGTTGGATTTTCGTTGCCCTCCATATCATCTATCACAACGAGCTCGTTTGTTCGACACTTCCTGATTCAGATTTGCGATAAGGCCGATAAGCGGAGTTTTTTGACGATTTCTTCACTATTTTGGTTGGTTTTTCAACAATCGGTTCACACAATAGCACTATTACACTATTCCACATTTGATGTATAAGACAATCATTGATTCAATGTCCACAACTCAATGAATTGAATCTTGAATCGAGAGCCAACAAAACACGACCTATTAGCTCGACGTCTCGACTCAAATAATGATGCCTATTCTTGAAAGTGGGGGCTAAAAAGTTCTCCTGACTTTTGATAGAACTCTGCTCTATTGACTTGAGTGGAATTTAGTGGAACTGTCAAATTTCCGCTTGGCAAACGGTTATCATGTGCTTTCATCCACTGTGACTTTGAACACAAATACAATGTAGATGGTAGCATATCATTCATGGCTCTACAGCCATTTCTGGAAGTCTGTGTTTTATGCACACGGCTTTGAAAATCGCTTCGTATAGAGAGAGATTACAGGATACAGATCTCAATTATCAAGACAATCAGTTCACAAAGCTATAGTTTGAACTAAGCAAAAGTATAGGCTATACTTTTATAGATACTTGAGAAAACTGTTCAGCTTACTTTTAATATAGTGAATACTATTCGAGAGAGTTTTGGAAAAAATTTATCTATACAGGGTGTTCTTGATATCACTGTCAAACCACAAATTCCTTAATCAAAAATTAGGCTATATAGGCAAACTTACCTATATCCAAAAATGCTTCGTTAATCTTACAGAGGGCGTCAGAGATTAAGAAAAAAAATGGTTTTTCCTACATCTTTCAAAAAAGTGCAGATCAATTTTGATAATTGCTGGTACCTAGTCTTGGACCATGAAATGACATTTTTTATTTCTATAGCGACTGGTTGTAATTAACCGAAAGTGTTATAAACGTCACGTCACATGTAATTATTAGTTTTGATTTTTTTTGGAATTGACTTTTTGATAATTCAGATGCTTTAGTTTGATATACTGGGGAGTTTTTCTTTTTCTTTTCAACGCTTCATTCCTTTTGTTGCGTTTGCCCAAGAGGAAAAATCCTTCCAGATACTCACGATCCTTGCACAGTATACCGTCGTACTGCAAGGATAAAGCGAGGAGATGTGGGGACTCCACTGAATAAGTAGGTGGGTACTCTAAACGTGACAATAGGCGACAGTTTCGTCCCAACTGCGGTCAAGAGAGGTCCTGACCCGAGAGCGACAAGAACTACCTGAGAAGACCCGAAGGTACTACCTGGTAAATATTTAGAGTAGAGGAGTTAGACTTTGGTCTAGCCACCCGTACCCTGAATCCTTCGTTTTTACGAAGAAGAGAAAATTCGTTCTCCCCCTTTTGTTAACGTTTCAGGTTCATTTCAGAGCTGGTGAAACCCTATTGCGCTATAGCTTGTCTTTAAGGCAAAACCAAGAGCAAAGTCAACCTGCTTGGTTTTATTTCCAGGGTGGTTTTTGATAAAACAGTGAATCTCTTGTGAATCGAATCACCCAGGCTTTGTTCCCGCATTAGGCTCCTTCGATCGTGAAACCCCTACGTGATTGGGTAAAACCGGCGGTAGTAGGTCACCGATTGAGCTTGGTGTGGTTCGTCCCTCCGTGACTAAAACTCGCGACACGCCCCTCCATTCCGTCCTCTTCAAGGAATTTTGTCATTAAGACAATGGAGGATCTTCAGGAACAGCTAGCGAAATCGCTCGCTAAGCATGAACGCGACTCGGAAAGAAAAGACGCAGTCATTGAAAGACTGACCGCCACTATCGAACAGTTGACCGCTAAGGTAGGCGACCTTAGCAATCAGCTGCAGCTTGCTCTTGCTTCTGACTCTTCCTCAAAGGGTGAGAAGCGGGAGCCTGCCCCTACCCTTTCTTCAAAAGGCAAGGAGCAGAAGGCCGCGAAGTCAATTCAGTTGCCCGCGAAGCCACAAAAGAAGGCTCCCCCTGCCCCTCCTCCTTCTTCAAAGGTGATGAAGCTGTTGGAGGCTGTCTCCCCCTCTTCTTCAAAGGCGGGGGGACAGAAGGCTGCCTCCCCACCTTCTTCAAAGGTGAAGGAGAAGCCTACTTCAAAAACGAAATGGACGCAACAAACAAAGAGAGACTAAACTGTCCCTTCACCTTCTTCAAAGGAGGAGGCACAGGTGATCACAAAGCGCCCGGATCCCCCTAAAGTGGGGGACGTCCAAATGTCGGCCTCGGAAAGAGAGAAGGACGCGTTCCTCCATTTGCCGGCTAAGAAGATAATAACGAAGGTATCGGGGTCAAAAGTCCGTGTCTCCGAGACCCATACAAGGATCTCTGATGACATGGAGGTTGATCCCCATGCTGGAGATAAGAGAAAAGCTGGGGGCAGTGACGGCATGTCTCCGGACGGCTCGCCTAAGGGCAAGCATGTCCGGACAAATGTCGTCACGCCCCCCCCAGCAGAGGAGGCACCGGTGCCCACGGTACCGACCATCTTCGACGAACGTTCGGGACACGTCCCACTCGTACCCCCTACCGCGACCACGACGGACTCTGCCGCAGCAGCTTCCAAGAGGGCTCCCGCTATCTTTTTAGAGGGAACCCACTTGTGGAGTGAGCTGCGCGCAAAGCTCCAAGCAGCCAGCATACCGTATGCAAAGGCTTCCGTTGTGAGGGACGACGTAAGGATCATTCCAGCTTCACTAGATGGTCACAAAAACATCCAGACCGTTCTGGATGAGATGGCAGCGAACTATCACACCTTCTCTCGACTAGGGGAGCGTTCGTTGCCGGTAGTCATTCGCGGACTACCTGCCAACGCAGACCTATAAACACTCAGGTCAGAGCTCGCCACTCGCTTTGGCATCGATACTGTGCCGCTCCGCATGACTAGCCGGAAAACCCGGCAAGTCATGCCCCTAGTGTTGGTGAAAACCAACGCTAGGCGGATGTCGATGTCAAAATGGAACCCAAAAAGAAGTCACCGGAACCATGGCAGTGTTTCCGGTGCCAGCGATGGGGTCACACCCAAAGCAGGTGTCACCATGCACATCGCTGCGTCGAGTGTGCCGATGCACACAGCAGCAGAAACTGCACGCTCGAGAGACTCGCTAGCGGTGAACGCAACGCGAGCTGCGTGGTTTGCGGAATAAAAGGCCACCCCGCAATCTGGCGTGGCTGCCCATCGTATATGGGCAGAACGAACCCCAAAAAAGGGGAAGAGAAGACGAAAGCATACGCTTTTTGGTCAAAGAGTGCCCAAGCTGCGTTTGAGTCTCGCGTCGACGCAGAAGTCAAGAAAAGAGTGCAAGCCTTTAAGGATGCACAAAACAACTAGACAGCGGTCTAGAATTCACCGCAGCGAGAGCGGAAATAGGACAAACACGTCGCAACCGTGTATTCACCTCTGGTAGTGGCTTCAGATTTTTACCCCTTTTTATTTTATTTTCTTTTTTTTTTCGTAACCACTAGTGCGGAGACACACGGGTAGGACGAGTTTTGCCGCGATCCTACCCTGTGACCAAGAGGCCTTCGGAAGGTAACCCGGTACCAAAGAGCTAAAAATTAAGTGAGAGATTGAGACACTAAAGGGCTTATCCCTGACGTCCTAATGCGTGGGTGGAGTTTAGTGGGCGAAGCCCACACTACCCTATGGTCTTGGATCATAGGGTGTCTGGTTTCAGATTCTCCACCTTTGGGCCGGATCCCATGAAAAAAAAAAAAAAAAAAACGTGACAATAGGGGACTATGAGTGTTCAACACGAATGTCTAAGTTGTGTTGTCGTTGATCCTGATTTGCCTCTCATGGCAATGCAAGCATAACGAGCATTTCATATCATCACGAATGCTTGATCCCTGATGCCCAAAACACTGCTGATATGCAAATTTAAATCAGTTTTTTTTCATCTTGTCATGTTATGGGCGAGTTGTACAGGACTATTATAATAGCTCAAGGATGGTTGAACGTTGAACTCGGTTCAAACATGCACAGAGTATACTCTGTATTTAAACACAGTTCAACGTTGAACCATCCTAGAGCTAAGCTTTCACAACCGACCTTTAACAAGACAAGATCAACATTGAACCCTCGTTGAGCTGGTCTTGTATAACTGGGAATACATATCAGTTGGTTTTAATCATAATCATGAATATCATATCATATTATTATAAAAATATGTATCTTCATTTATTTTATTTTTTTTTCGTTTCCAGTACACTACAGAATAAAATGATTCCAAATGGTACATACGGAATGAAATTGGTAAGAAAAAATATTGAATAATATAATAAAGTGAAATAAAGGAAGGTGACAAGTATCATCATTGAAAATGCTGGAATGCGACGAGTCAGAACAGTCTGACGCAGAACGAAGAGGAACAGACAATCGAACACACATCAACACCAGTATCTCAAATACGATTTTACACACGATAAGCTGTTGTAAAAGATATCACAGTCGGAAAATGTTTTATTGTGAGAGCTTTGCAGCCTATCTGAGAAATGGGTAAGTCCATAATTTGTTCTGTGAGGGAGCTCGGAGAACAGGACGTTCCGTCTGGAGAGTCCCGCCGGGACCCGAACTGATATTGTCTCGAGTAGCCCGGTACAATCCGTGAATCCATTCAGCAACTTGTACAGGAACAAAAGCATGGAATCCTCTCTTCTGTCCTCAAGACTCCTCAGCCCACACAGCTGCAATCTGGTCTCGTATGCCAAATCCTTCTGGGGAAAGTTGTGCTTACACAGCAGAAACTTGGTGAATTTGCGCTGTACACGCTCAAGTCTTGGCGAATGGATGTTGTAAAAAGGTGACCAGATGATTGAGCAGTATTACAGTGTCGATCTGACAAGGGCATTGTACAAACACAGTATAGCCTTTGTGTCGTGTAAGTGCCTGGTGCTTCTTTGGATGGAACCGAGCATTCTAAAAGGATAATGTGCTGTCGAAAGTCACACCCTGATCGTTCACGAAGAGTATACTCTCCAACTCTCGACCAACCAATACATAAGAATGGATGATCGGATTCTTATTCCCGCAAAACGTCATCACCTTGCACTTGTAGATATTGAGTTTCAAAAAGTTATTCTGGCACCATTCTCCCAAACTATCCAAGTCAGATTGAAGCGAGCGATGAGTATTAACGGTAACGTAGAATTTCAGGTCGTTGGCATATAGCAGATACTCCGAGGTACTGAAGCAAGCTGATACATCGTCGATCAATAGAAGAAACAGAACCAGTTCAATATGGCAACCCTGGGGCACACCCGAGGTAACAGTCACTTCTTTAATAATTGACTGTACATAAATTATCGTCAGTTAATAAATTAGTTAAAGTTGTACAAGTGTTTTCTATAGTCGAAAAATTATAACATTGGTATCAAAAGTGGGATTTATTGTGTGTTTTGGAAGGTTGCCGAGTTGAAGAGAGAGCTGGAGAAGCGTGATTTGGATACAAGCTTCGTGAGGCTTTAATGGAAAAAGGCATGAATCCTGATACGTTTTAATTTGAGATTCCTGATCCCAACGCAGTGGAGAAATTGTCCAGTACTATGAAAGAGAACTCGAGGAAACTGGACGAGAACTCAAACAATTTTGAAGAAAAATTCGAAGAATCTTCTAGAGCCATGGGAGAGAAGCTTAAAGAATCATCTAGAGCCATGGAAGAAAAATTGGAATAGAAGTTCGAGGAATATTCTAGAGCTATGGAAGAGAACTCGAGGGAAATGGAGAAGTTGGAGGAATCTTCTAGAGCTTTGGAAGAAAAGTTCAAAGAATCCTCAAAGAGCTTTGAGAGAAATTGGAAGACAAGCTCAAAGAAACTTCTAGAACTATGGAGAAAAACAACAGGGAACAGCTGGCGGAAAACTACAACTATTTGGAGGATCAGAAAAGATTGGGAAACAGCTAGGAGATACAGTGAAGGCTCTGGAAAATAAAATGGATCAAATGAGATGGCAAGTGGTAGTGATCATGAAACAACCGGACGTCACAATCGAGAGCAAATGTGCTTGTGTTAAAATTGGAGTCTGATACCGTCCGAGTTCACACGAAAGCCCCTCAGTTTGAGTGGATGGACCGGAACTGAAAAAGCCCTGGCACTGACTCCAGCACTTCGTGGGGAGGCAACAGAAGTCCTATGGACGCTAAACACCGAAGAGCAGGAAGACTACGATGTTCTAGTCAAGCATTTGGAGCTCTGCGAAATGGACAAACCCACTTGGAGCACGTCTACCACTCTTAGCTAAAGAACCGCTCTCAGAAGACCAACTGCAGGACTTTCAAGCTGATGTAGCTCGCCTTGCACGACTGGCTCACCCCACTACGCCAGAGAATGTGAAGGAGAGGCTTGCTGTACTGGCGTTCTTGGATGGACAGCGGGACCAGGAGATAAGGATGTCCTTGATTCTTCATCGTCCTGACAATCTGTTGGATGAGCTTGTCAAGGCACTAGAACTCGAAGGAGTGAATCAGTGGCTTAAGCTACCTGCGCTCGAGCAAAGGATGGATGAACATTATCCCGCAAAGAAAAACACCTTCGAAAAAACCGTGAGAAAGATCATCAAAGTACAACAGTCCTCGCACGATTTTCAACTACAGTGAAATCCTACTGGGCTCGATGGAACTGACTGGTTATAAGCGACGACATCCTGATGAGACTGGTAAAAAATATGGATGGCACGGATTGGAGGCAGATAGTGGTTCGAAGCCGACAGATGGAGTTATGAGATAAATCCATGATGTCGTCACAGGCGGACATCTGTGAGTATCCAAGACGCTGGAAAAGCTGCGGAAAAGGTTTTTCTGGATCAACTGGCAGACCGACGTCCAGGAGTGGTGCATTGAATACGCAGTGTGTGCTGCAAGTTATCGACCACAGCAATACGCGAAAGCTCCTAAGCGCCAGTACAATGTTGAAAGCCCGTTTGAGAGGATCGCCGTAGATGTTGCTGGTTCGTTTCCTGTAGGCGCATTCTGTACAAGCGGTCGTTCGGGGCGCTCGTTGATCGAACGAACGCTGGCTGAATTCTAGAACACGTTCCGAACGCCGACGATCGTTGCATATAAAACGACCACCCAAGCGGTCGACAGCCGAAATTTGAACGCAGTGCGCTATATAACTTTTCAACTAAATATCAAAAAACACTCTCAATTTCAAGCTCAACGACTACTTTCCGATCCGTGATCGCACGAATGCCTGTAGACTGTAACGATCACTGTCGGGAACCCCATTTGACTTCCGCATAATATACGGAATACGGATTGGCGTTCATCAGGCGCTCACACGAACGTCATGAACGAACGCCCTGAACGAACGCCAAGGAACGACTGTACAGAATGCGCTAGCTGAGTCAAACGGAGGAAATAGATGCATCCTGGTCGTGATGGATTACTTCAGTAAATGGGCCGAAGCGTGAGTCTTGCCAAACCAAGAAGCGGCAAAGGTAGCGCAAGGAGTGGATATGTCGTTTTGGTGTTCCATTGGAGTTGCATTCGGATCAGAGCAGAAAATATGAATCGTCATTGTTGCGGAATGATTGTGACGTCTTGAAGATCAAGAAGACAAGACCGACTGCGCTGCACCCTCAATAGGATGGCATGGTGGAGCGAATGAAAAAAAAAAAAAAAAAAAACGTGACAATAGGGGACTATGAGTGTTCAACACGAATGTCTTAGTTGTGTTGTCGTTGATCCTGATTTGCCTCTCATGGCAATGCAAGCATAACGAGCATTTCATATCATCACGAATGCTTGATCCCTGATGCCCAAAACACTGCTGATATGCAAATTTAAATCAGTTTTTTTTTATCTTGTCATGTTAAGGGCGAGTTGTACAGGACTATTATAATAGCTCAAGGATGGTTGAACGTTGAACTCGGTTCAAACATGCACAGAGTATACTCTGTATTTAAACACAGTTCAACGTTGAACCATCCTAGAGCTAAGCTTTCACAACCGACCTTTAACAAGACAAGATCAACATTGAACCCTCGTTGAGCTGGTCTTGTATAACTGGGAATACATATCAGTTGGTTTTAATCATAATCATGAATATCATATCATATTATCATCATATCATATTATTATAAAAATATGTATCTTCATTTATTTTATATTTTTTTTTGTTTCCAGTACACTACAGAATAAAATGATTCCAAATGGTACATACGGAATGAAATTGGTAAGAAAAAATATTGAATAATATAATAAAGTGAAATAAAGGAAGGTGACAAGTATCATCATTGAAAATGCTGGAATGCGACGAGTCAGAACAGTCTGACGCAGAACGAAGAGGAACAGACAATCGAACACACATCAACACCAGTATCTCAAATACGATTTTACACACGATAAGCTGTTGTAAAAGATATCACAGTCGGAAAATGTTTTATTGTGAGAGCTTTGCAGCCTATCTGAGAAATGGGTAAGTCCATAATTTGTTCTGTGAGGGAGGTCGGAGAACAGGACGTTCCGTCTGGTGAGTCCCGCCGAGACCCGAACTGATATTGTCTCGAGTAGCCCGGTACAATCCGTGAATCCATTCAGCAACTTGTACAGGAACATAAGCATGGAATCCTCTCTTCTGTCCTCAAGACTCCTCAGCCCACACAGCTGCAATCTGGTCTCGTATGCCAAATCCTTCTGGGGAAAGTTGTGCTTACACAGCAGAAACTTGGTGAATTTGCGCTGTACACGCTCAAGTCTTGGCGAATGGATGTTGTAAAAAGGTGACCAGATGATTGAGCAGTATTACAGTGTCAATCTGACAAGGGCATTGTACAAACACAGTATAGCCTTTGTGTCGTGAAAGTGCCTGGTGCTTCTTTGGATGGAACCGAGCATTCTAAAAGAATAATGTGCTGTCGAAAGTCACACCCTGATCGTTCACGAAGAGTATACTCTCCAACTCTCGACCAACCAATACACAACAATGGATGATCGGATTCTTATTCCCGCAAAACGTCATCACCTTGCACTTGTAGATATTGAGTTTCAAAAAGTTATTCTGGCACCATTCTCCCAAACTATCCAAGTCAGATTGAAGCGAGCGATGAGTATTAACGGTAACGTAGAATTTCAGGTCGTCGGCATATAGCAGATACTCTGAGGTACTGAAGCAAGCTGATACATCGTCGATGAATAGAAGAAACAGAACCAGTTCAATATGGCAACCCTGGGGCACACCCGAGGTAACAGTCACTTCTTTAATAATTGACTGTACATAAATTATCGTCAGTTAATAAATTAGTTAAAGTTGTAAAGTGTTTTCTATAGTCGAAAAATTATAACATTGGTATCAAAAGTGGGATTTATTGTGTGTTTTGGAAGGTTGCCGAGTTGAAGAGAGAGCTGGAGGAGCGTGATTTGGATACAAGCTTCTTGAGGCTTTAATGGAAAAAGGCATGAATCCTGATACGTTTTAATTTGAGATTCCTGATCTCAACGCAGTGGAGAAATTGTCCAGTACTATGAAAGAGAACTCGAGGAAACTGGACGAGAACTCAAACAATTTTGAAGAAAAATTCGAATAATCTTCTAGAGCCATGGGAGAGAAGCTTAAAGAATCATCTAGAGCCATGGAAGAAAAATTGGAATAGAAGTTCGAGGAATATTCTAGAGCTATGGAAGAGAACTCGAGGGAAATGGAGAAGTTGGAGGAATCTTCTAGAGCTTTGGAAAAAAAGTTCAAAGAATCCTCAAAGAGCTTTGAGAGAAATTGGAAGACAAGCTCAAAGAAACTTCTAGAACTATGGAGAAAAACAACAGGGAACAGCTGGCGGAAAACTACAACTATTTGAAGGATCAGAAAAGATTGGGAAACAGCTAGGAGATACAGTGAAGACTCTGGAAAATAAAATGGATCAAATGAGATGGCAAGTGGTAGTGATCATGAAACAACCGGACGTCACAATCGAGAGCAAATGTGCTTATGTTAAAATTGGAGTCTGATACCGTCCGAGTTCACACGAAAGCCCCTCAGTTTGAGTGGATGGACCGGAACTGAAAAAGCCCTGGCACTGACTCCAGCACTTCGTGGGGAGGCAACAGAAGTCCTATGGACGCTAAACACCGAAGAGCAAGAAGACTACGATGTTCTAGTCAAGCATTTGGAGCTCTGCGAAATGGACAAACCCACTTGGAGCACGTCTACCACTCTTAGCTAAAGAACCGCTCTCAGAAGACCAACTGCAGGACTTTCAAGCTGATGTAGCTCGCCTTGCACGACTGGCTCACCCCACTACGCCAGAGAATGTGAAGGAGAGGCTTGCTGTACTGGCGTTCTTGGATGGACAGCGGGACCAGGAGATAAGGATGTCCTTGATTCTTCATCGTCCTGACAATCTGTTGGATGAGCTTGTCAAGGCACTAGAACTCGAAGGAGTGAATCAGTGGCTTAAGCTACCTGCGCTCGAGCAAAGGATGGATGAACATTATCCCGCAAAGAAAAACACCTTCGAAAAAACCGTGAGAAAGATCATCAAAGTACAACAGTCCTCGCACGATTTTCAACTACAGTGAAATCCTACTGGGCTCGATGGAACTGACTGGTTATAAGCGACGACATCCTGATGAGACTGGTAAAAAATATGGATGGCACGGATTGGAGGCAGATAGTGGTTCGAAGCCGACAGATGGAGTTATGAGATAAATCCATGATGTCGTCACAGGCGGACATCTGTGAGTATCCAAGACGCTGGAAAAGCTGCGGAAAAGGTTTTTCTGGATCAACTGACAGACCGACGTCCAGGAGTGGTGCATTGAATAAGCAGTGTGTGCTGCAAGTAATCGACCACAGCAATACGCGAAAGCTCCTAAGCGCCAGTACAATGTTGAAAGCCCGTTTGAGAGGATCGCCGTAGATGTTGCTGGTTCGTTTCCTGTAGGCGCATTCTGTACAAGCGGTCGTTCGGGGCGCTCGTTGATCGAACGAACGCTGGCTGAATTCTAGAACACGTTCCGAACGCCAACGATCGTTGCATATAAAACGACCACCCAAGCGGTCGACAGCCGAAATTTGAACGCAGTGCGCTATATAACTTTTCAACTAAATATCAAAAAACACTCTCAATTTCAAGCTCAACGACTACTTTCCGATCCGTGATCGCACGAATGCCTGTAGACTGTAACGATCACTGTCGGGAACCCCATTTGACTTCCGCATAATATACGGAATACGGATTGGCGTTCATCAGGCGCTCACACGAACGTCATGAACGAACGCCCTGAACGAACGCCAAGGAACGACTGTACAGAATGCGCTAGCTGAGTCAAACGGAGGAAATAGATGCATCCTGGTCGTGATGGATTACTTCAGTAAATGGGCTGAAGCGTGAGTCTTGCCAAACCAAGAAGCGGCAAAGGTAGCGCAAGGAGTGGATATGTCGTTTTGGTGTTCCATTGGAGTTGCATTCGGATCAGAGCAGAAAATATGAATCGTCATTGTTGCGGAATGTTTGTGACGTCTTGAAGATCAAGAAGACAAGAACGACTGCGCTGCACCCTCAATAGGATGGCATGGTGGAGCGAATGAACGGAGCCATCAACCGACACTTGGTCAGAGCTGTCTCTGACCTCCAAAGAGACTGAGACGAACACTCTAACTTGTTTCTCTTGGCATACCGGTCTGCGGTTCATGAATCGACAGGCGAAACGCCACCTAGGATCATCATGGGTCGTGAACTCCAGGTGCCCTGCGTCCTTAAGTTTGGCTGTCAACCTGATGGAGATGTTGCTGGGGAAGATTACGCAAGCAATCTTTGAAGGAAGATGGATGACATTCATCAACGAGTCCGTATGAACATCCAGAGTGCCAGCGACCGGATAAATGAGGCCTATGACGTTAACGTCAAGAAAGGTGGCATCCAGGTTGGAGATCTGGTTTGCCTGCACAACCTACAGAGGCGACGTGGATTCTCTTCAAAACTGCAAAGTTCTTGGCAGGGCCCGTATAAGATTAAGGACCGAATCAATGTCGTCGTCGGCAGGATTTGGAAGCCACCACGAGGAAAACCGATGCTGTTTTCACACTTCAACCGTTTAGCTCGGTATGCTGGGAACCATGACGATCAGGACGCTGAAGTGGGGCAGATCAGGTCACCCGAGAAAGACATGTCACTGGGGACTTTCATGTCTCTAAACTCCAATGGCCAGAAAGTCCAAAATGTCGTTGTCTAAGAAAGGCAGCTGGATTTGCTCGAAGCACCTGTCGAATATTCGTTGGCTCACATGGGTCACTGAAGACTTCAGCATAAAGAATGGACTTGCTGCTGTTTTTAAACAAAAATTTGGACAACTGGACCATCTGCGACAATACAGGCCAGAGATGGGGAAGGTTCCCCAAATCATGGATGAGACACGACACCTGTTCTACCTTTCAACGAAGAAGCTTCTACAATGTCTGACCACCTACAGTGATGTGTGGAGAGCCCTCAATCATCTTCGAAACTTAATGATGTCACAATACCTGACTCATTTAGCAATCCCAAAGATGTCCAATGACTGAGTGGACTGGCGAGTGGTGAGAAGCATGCTTGAGGTGATCTTCAAGGGAAGTGTGATTGGTATTCTCGTGTGCTGCTATCCCTCCCGGAGGACGAACCAAAGGACATTGGACTGTTGTTTTGTTTAAGGACAGTTGTCGATATCGACATAGAGCCAATTCGGGACGAAATGTGTGTTTAGCGGACTGACCCTCCTGACAGTTGATGGATGCGGCGCATATTTGTTCCACAAAATTGCTTCAGCCACCACTGCATATAGAATCGATTTGCTTCTGGTACATTCTAGCGATAGTAGAAGTCCGTCGTTTTAGGAAGGCGTTCAGTTGTGTTTTGGTGATCGTTGCATCAATTATGAATGGGCAGCGTTGGAGAAAACATAATTAATTGACTGTACATAAATAATTGTCAGTGAAAAAATTTATTGAGGTTGGACAAGTGTTTTCTATAGCAAAAAATATTACAATACAATAAATGTGATCTGACTAAAGCATGAATAGAACTAATCGACTCGATCTCATGACAAACTCAAGAGTTTTCAAGAATAATTTCACCACATCATCAATATGTCTCGCACATGATCACAGCCTAGAAGAGAAACATTGTAGAGAACGTAATTGGATTCGATCTTATCCTCTAGTAGAGATATGGACATCTTGCACTTTGGAATGTGCAAAGTGGGCAATCGGATGTGAATCATAAACAATCATAAACAAAATCAGTATCATTTTAAAGGGACGAGCAGTCCACTACCATGCGAAAAAGCTCCATGTCATCGGCGAACAAAAGATATGTACGTGCTTGAAGTGCCATCACTGATACAAATAATGAATATGGAAAATAGATGGGAGGCGGAGTTACTTCCGTGGGGGACACCATTCGAAACCACCATAGTCGATAATATGCCGTCTATCAACCAGGAAAAGGTGAAGAAGTTGACCAACTTTATGTGAAAGCCCATATCTAGAAGCCTCGGGCTAAGAATTACATGATCCAGCCGGTCAAATGGGTTCGCAAAATCAGTGTAGATAACATCATGCTGGTGTCCGCAATGAATCGCCTCATAAGCTGAATAAAGAAATAAAACCTGATTGGTGATGGTTTACCTGGACCTGAAGAACTCATGTTGATCAATTGATATGAGATGTTTGACTTGGAAAAGTCGATCGTAAATGCATATCTCAAACCATCTTTTGCAAAGTTGGACAGTATATAGATGGGGCGGAATGCGTTAGTTCTCCACTTGGTTCTTTTGGCCTGCTTTGAAGACGGCAGATATTTTTGCAATTTTCCAGACATCAAGAAAGGTTCACGTTAATAAGGTTAACACATGGAGTTAATTAAGGGCCGATATTTGAATGTCCATTTAAGATTAACGTCCACTTAAAGGTTATTTTGGACCTTGAATTTGTCTCCTGTGAGTGCCGTGTTTCAATTGCGACACTCACATTAGATCCATAGCTAAATGAAAGGAGTCGCGCAATTGAAAAACTGCACTTTCCGTGGCCAATTTTGAAATTCGGATCAACTTTAAGTATACCTTAGCTAAAATGTCACTCAAGGTGACATTGAAATATCGGCCCTAAGTTACGTGGCGCTATTATGAGTACCGCACAAGATTGGCCTGCGCAGTTGTATATTCGAATACATATGCCATGGCAAGCTTCCAAGCCATGTTTAGTGATATGCATAATAAGACATTTTATATTATGACGAAACATGTATTCAGTGGACCAAAGTTGGTGGATGCGCCAGCCAACACATCGTGTAGAATCGATTTGTACTCTCTGGTACATTCTAGCGAAATCATAAAGCGGAGCAGATTTCTACTATATTCTGCAGTGTTCTATACAATACGGCGGTATTCGGGCAGTTTCAGCAAGGAGGGTGAATAATGGGGTCCATCATTTGAAGAAGTAGTTATTGATTGGCCGCAAAATATAAATCGTTAAAACATGAATACGCCGCTAATGCAATATAGATTGTTTGTAAATAGTGATTGCTGAACATAGTGACTGTGAATAAATAAATTAAAACTGAACAGTCTTTTCTATAGCAAAATTCGTTACAATTGGTGTTAGAATCAGGATTTATTTTGTGCTATGGAAACGGACATAAATATCCGCTGAAATGGTTACGGAACTAGTGTTTTTGATCGGATTGAAGGTTACCGAGTTGCTGGACGAGCATTCGCGAAAATTGGAAAAGAAGTTTGAAGATTCTTCTAGAGCTATGAAGGAGAACAAGGAACAACTGGCGGACATCTTCAACTGTTTGGACGCTCATGTAGTAGAAGAGATCGGAAATCTGGAGAAACAACTTGAAGAGACTGCAAAGGCCCTGGAAGACAAAATCGACGAGGTGAGAAGGGAAGTCACCACAATTATGAAACAACCGGAGGTAACAATCGGGAGCCAATGGACAAGTGCTAAAATGGAGGCTGATATCATCCGAAATCACATGAAAGCTCCGCAGTTTGATGGCCAGCTGTTCTGAAACAGCAGCAAGGGCAAATGGATGGACTGGACCGGAAAAAGCCCTGGCATTAACTCTGGCACTTCGAGGGGAGACGACGGAAATCCTGCAGACGCTGAACACCCAGGAGAAAGAGGACTACAATGTACTGGTGAAGCACCTGGAGCTGCGATATGGGCAGACTCACTTGGAGCACGTCTACCACTTTCAGTTCAAAGATCGCACTCAGAAGACCAACGAGAGCCTTCAGGAGTTTGAAGCGGATGTTGCTCGCCTTGCTCGATTGGCTCACTCAATCACGCTAGAAAGTGTCATGGAAAGGCTTGCAGTTCAGGCCTTCCTGGATAGACCTCAAGACCAAAAAATAAGGCAGTCTCCAATACTCCATCGTCCTGACAATCTGATGAATGCACTGGTCAAAGTACTAGAACTCGAAGCAGCGAAGCAGTGCTGCAAGCTTTCTGCGCGTGTGCGAACGATGGAGGAACAGGATGTTCCGGAGAAGGACAGCTTCTAAGCAAATGTGAGGATAGTCATGAAGGAAGAGGAGGCCACCAAGGTAAACAAGCCGCGGTACTGAAATTGTCCGGTGCTTGACCACAGTCGAAACCGATGTAGGACAGAGACGCAAGCACCTGCTTTGGCGTCGAAGGTTGATGCGAAGGTGTAGATTTCGACCTGTAACCAATATGCCCCCAAGAAAATCGCCATAGTTGCCTCTTTGGGACCCTAACAGAACAGCGTGTTTGTGGATGACTTGATAAATGGAGAACATAGCACCATGCTGCTGAATACATCTGGATACGATCATCAGGCCCGACATTGTCACCACATCAACAATGATCAAACCAACTAAGTGGCGATCACGAATAGCAACAGGAGACTTGGAAAGGATACACGGTGAATTTAAAGCATCACTGACTCTGGAAAGCATCACCTCCGAACATCCAATGCTGGTTGCTGACATCGAAAAAGAAATCATCATCGGAATGGACATCAAGAATTCACGAGGTTTTCAATTGGATTTAGAGAATGGATTATGGAAGGAAAGGAGGAGATAGTGCGTGCACTGCTGGCTGGAGATGCTTCGATTCCGAAAAGGATTGAGATGATTTTGTGGGCTCGCATGGGAGGAAAAGTGAAGGAGGAAAGCACCGTTATGTTTCAGCCAAAAATCGACGACTCCAAAATTGGACGAATAATTGCGTGTGCAAAGAGCCTGGTATAAGTGGAGAGGACTGCGTCCGTCAGAGTGACGGACTATCACTCAGTTAGCCTCGCAAAAGGCACTGTTTTGGGGCTCTGCTCGTCAATTTCCTGCGACAAGTGTGCGAGACCAAGGCGACCAAACCTGAGTTCACGGGAGAGATGGAGAAGCTAGTTGCTACGTCTTCAAAGGACCTAAATAAGGAACAAAAACCACGCTTGAGAGGCCTAATAAGAAAGTTTGGCAAAATCTTTGACGACGGGAGGGTCGGACAAGCGTGGTACAGCACAAAATCAACACCGAATGTGCTCGACCCATCCGCCAAACTGCTGGGGGAAAAAAAAGAGAGCGGACAAGATAATCAAGGACATGGAGACAGGCGGTATCATTGAGCCTTCAAGTAGTCCGTGGTCATCGCCAGTGGTGCTTGTCAAGAAGAAGGACGGATCAACTCAGTTCCTTGTTGACTATCGACAGCTAAAGAATGCCCAAAAGCTCCTATGCGCCAGTACAATGTTGGAAGCCCGTTTTAAAGGATCGCCATAGATGTTGCCGGACCATTTCCTGAGTCGAACGGAGAAAATAAATACATCCTGGTCGTGATGGACTACTTCAGCAAGTGGGCTGAAGCGTATGCCTTGCCAAACCAAGAAGTGGCTACCGTAGCTGATGTCCTGATTAAAGAATGGATCTGCCGTTTTGGTGTTCCATTAAAACTGCATTCAGACCAGGCAGGAACTTTGAATCGGCACTATTCCAGAACGTGTGCAATGTCTTGAAAATAAGGAAGACTGGGACGACTACGCTTTACACACAATGGATGGATAAACCGGAACATCAATCGACACTTGGTCAAAGTTGTTTTTGACCATCAAAGAGACAAAGTTATTTCTGACCGGCTCATGAATCGACAGGCGAAACCTCAGCTAGGATCATCATGGGTCGTTGACTCCGGCTGCCCTGCGACCTAAAGTTTGGCTGTCCACCTGGTGAAGATGACGCTGGAGAGAATAACGCAAGTGATATTTGAAGAAAGATGAACAATATCCATCAACGAGTCCGTTCGAAGATCCAAATTGCCAGCGACAGGATGAAGGAGGCCCACGACGCGAACGCCGTGGAAGGCGGGTTCCAGGTTGAGGATCTGGTTTGGCTACGCAACCCACAGGGATGACGTGGATTTTCCCCAAAACTGCAAAGTTCTTGGGACAGCCCTTTTGAGATCCAGGAGCGAATTATTGACATCGTATACAAAATTCGGAAGCCAACATGAGGAATACCGAGGGCTGTGTTCTTCAACCGTTTGGCTTGGTATGCTGGGAACCATGACGATCAGGATGCTGAAGTGAGGTAGGTCAGGTCATCCGAGAAAGACATGTGACTGGAGACTTCCATGTCTTTATACTCCAATGGCCAGAAAGTCCAGATTGGCGTTGTCCAGGAAAAGCAGGTGGGATTCAAAGCATCGGCCGATTATTCGTTGACTCACTGGGTCACTTAAGACTTCAGTATGAGGTGTGGACTTGCTGCTGTTTTTGAACGGGAATTCGAACAACTTGACCATCTGCGACGACAAAGGCCAGAGGTGGGGAAAATGCTACAAATCAAGGAAGGGACACGACACCTGTTCTACCTTGTAACGAAGGAGCTTCCACAATATCTGACCACCTACAGTGATTTGTGGAGAGCCCTCAATCATCTTCGAAACTTGATGATGTCACTGGACCTGACTCATCTGGCAATCCCAAAGATGACCAATGACCTAGTGGATTGGCGAGTGGTGAGAAGCATGCTGGAGGTGATCTTCAATCGACATCCTGGTTTGCTGCAATCCTAACCGGAGGACGAACCAAAGGACAGTGGACTGTTATTTCCACCAAACATCACACTGCCGCTTTTGGGACAGTTGCCGATACCGACATGAAGGAAATTCGGGACGAAATTCTATACAATATCATTTTCATCAGCCCCGGCTAATATCACTAGTTTTTTCTCCAAGACCATTTTTTATGTCAGTTTAAGCTTTGTTGTATGAAAACATTTGATACTTTAGATACTATAGATACATGGACTCAGCACTAAATCAAGTGGACGCCAATAACTATAGTTTTCAGATTATATTCACTGCATGGCGTATAATATAGCACGCAGCTAATACCGCAACGTATTCCAATTTGCAATATCTCTCCAATACCACGTAGAATAATTAACAAGTCTCAAAATATATAATTTATTAGAAGTAAGTGATTAGAACTGAATGCAACGATATTATTTGCGTATCATCAACCTTTAGGTAAGGATCTTGTAGTAAATCCCTCTATCTCTTGCGGCTCGTTTGGCTTCAAGTCGGTACCTAATATCTGTAAAAGGGTCAGGATTGCGTTTGGCAATGGGATATGTTTAGATAGACCAGTTTGTAGCTTAGCATTGTTTCTACATTGGATCAGCTTGCCTCAAAAGTCCAGCAGCGATATAATCCAACCCTTCTGCGTTTTCAATTGCCCTTGTCTTTCAAGCACTTGTATGCAATGTTTTCGGAAGCTTCTCTGGGGCTGGGGGCTCGAGAGTCGTGATAGGAATCAAGTAGCCAAGAATAAATTTCCATCCTGACTGCTCAGGTGGTTCAATATTTTCATGGTGAAATACCCTGTAACTGTTGGTGACCCGCAACTCAAGTGGAGAAGATGGATTGTACATTTCTGCTAACCTTGAATGCTCTTTGTACCGCAGCTCATCAAGTGATGAGATGGTCTCCGCCATAGAGGACTACTAGACATTTTTTCCTTCTTTAGAAATGTCTTCTGATGTGTCAAAAGGGTTTTTGAAACGTCGGATTTAGACTAACAGGTAGGGAGACCTTGTAAGCCAGGCTTCTCTTGATGGTACTTCAAGGATGGTAAACAGATGAAAGATTTTTGCCTTTTCCTGGTTTAAAAAAATCAAGAAACCAGCAACCATGTTTCAAGAACACGAACAGTGCATCGCGACGACAGAGGTAGAAAAAAAAATTGTCGCTTCTGATATACATATGTCCTGGTCCATCTAAATCAAATCAAATTATAAAATGAAATACGGATCATCGGCGAGCGCTATGCTTATATCCGGTTTTCTTTTCAAGAATATTGTTCCAAGACATAATAAATTATCTCCATAATGAACATGGAGGACATAGATTCTATTATCTGGGGCACACACGCGTGCTTAAAAATTACCGATAAATTTGTAGTGATGACACGCATGAGTGAAGATTTATCCGGCTAGTTTTAAAGCACGAATGGTCTTTAGAAGAATATCTCACGAATTCTGGAATATAACTTTACTAAATTTGCGTTGTCACATTAGAGACTTTTTGCACCTTTTAAATTTTTATTCCGTTGTGGTGACCGTTATTCTGAGCATGCGCACCGATATAATCACAATCCTTCATCGTTATTAACCATAAGGGATTCCTTTAATTACGGGGAAATAAGAAAGAGCTTATCTTTATGGTGATGCTTATTTTTCGACAGCGATGTTGCCGGAATGTGTAAAATTAAATGGATACAACTGCTTATAATTAATTTTTTTTTCAAGTAATTGATCATAATCAGATGCAAATAACTAGTTCACATGACAATAGACGATCTCGGTAACCAAAATGGAATGTTTTACATACAAAAAATAAACCCACTACAATATTGTCCTTCATTTCATACTTTTCCGGATTGATCTACTCAACAATCTAACAAATCTTGACACGAGCTGAATCACGGAATACGACCTAACTCGGATCTAACCCTACTTCTCTGCTTCTGACATTCTATGAATATTATTGTTGTTTATTGTTTATGCTCTGTACCACTAATTTGTGAGTGTCTGTACTTCATAGATGATTTAAAAATAGTTGAAAGTCGGAGATTGAACTCGTTTCTTAGCACTGGTGCTGCGTGTGGTTCAAAGTCTGTCATTTTTAAAGAAAACTTTATCATTCCCCAATTTCATTATGATTATGGTATCGTTCAGGTATGTCCAATGTTTTAAAAAAATGATTATAGATATAGATATAAATACAAGCAAAATACCTAATTGGAATAATTAGATATGCTCTGTAGTTTTGTGGCGCATCCATGATTCACCTGATTTTTTGGGTATTTCGCCACACCCTATCAAAAAACAATCAAACTAGTGTTAATATACCGGATCTTCTATATTACCTGAAAAAAATTCTATTAGTAAACAATAAAACCTAACAATATCAAACGTTTCAAAAGCGAATCTGCTTTCGTCGTCAGTGGAACCTAAAAAAAGAAACAATTAATTCAAATTCAAAAATTATTCTACGTTTTTTTAGGATTTCGCAGTAAAAAATTGTGTTTTTTTGTGTTTTTCGCACAAAATGTTACTTTTACTGACATTGAAGTGTTTGGTGTTGATTGTTCAACTTTATATATGTTCAGTATTTATAATTCATTTTTTTGGGCTATGTTCAATTTCTTAATAAAGGTAACTATGTATTACTTAGATTTACAGAGCGAATTGCTACACATTCGTTAGAATTTAACATTATATATGCACTTTCTTTAAGTTTACGTTTTTGAGAACATGGTTCTTTTGTTAAGATTTTTAAATTATCCCAATTTATTCTATGATTATTATCAAATGCGTGTTGACAAATTCCCGATCTATGAAATTCCCTTTTTTTCATGTATGATCTATGTTCTTCAATTCTCTTTTTTAAGGGTCGTGAGGTCTCTCCAATATAAAATTTATTACATTCACAAGGAATTTTATAAATTACATTTTTAGTGGACTCAATAATATTATCAGGTCTAGTATTTGTTAAATTAGAGCGAAGTGTGTTATTAGTCTAGCAGGCAACACACAATCATACATAAAAAATTCACAACATTTCTTAGAGAAATTATCAAACATCAATATAATCCCAATAATCTTCTTGTGAGTTTTGATGTAGTAAGTCTTTTCACTAATGTACCTGTTGATAAGACATTGATGATCATAAGAGATAAACTTGAAAATCATACACATTTAAAAGGAAGAACAGACTTGGATATTAATGCAATTCTAGAACATTTAACAATTTGTGTTAAAACAACATATTTTCAATATTATAATGAATTTTATCGACTATACTTTGGAATGGCAATGGGTTCTCCTTTATCTTCACTTTCAAGTAATATTTTCATGGAACATTTTGAAACAATTCATGTAGAAACATATAGACACAAACCAATGATTTGGTGGAGATATGTAGATGATATTTTTTCTATATATGAGTATGATGAACAAAAACTTGATGATTTTTCAATTCACATCAATGATAAAGAACCCACGATTAAATTAACAATTGAAAAAGAACAATATAATGAAATTCCCTTTTTAGATATACTAATTAGAAAAGATCTTCGAAATTCCAAAACCAAAATTTATAGAAAACCAACCCACACAAATAGGTATCTTAATTTCAATTCCAATCATCCATTGAATATTAAAAAGGGTGTGGTGAAAAGTTTATATGATCGAGCAAAAATAATTTGTGATAATGACGATTTTGAATCCGAAAAAGATTTCATTAGAGATGTTTTGTCAAAAAATAATTATCCCGTAAATTTTATTAAAAAGTGTTTTGATAGTTTTGAAAAACCTAGACAAGAAGATCAGAATATACCTATAACTAATTCAATTATTCCATACATACCTGGAATTTCTCATAAACTGAAACGTTTAGGTCAAACATATAATATACGGACCATTTTCAAAACTAATAACACACTTCGCTCTAATTCAACAAATACTAGACCTGATAATATTAATGAGTCCACTAAAAATGTAATTTATAAAATTCCTTGTGAATGTAATAAATTTTATATTGAAGAGACCTCACGACCCTTAAAAAAGAGAATTGAAGAACATAAATCATACATGAAAAAAAGGGACTTTCATAGATCGGGAATTTGTCAACACGCATTTGATAATAATCATAGAATAAATTGGGATAATTCAAAAATCTTAACAAAAGAACCATGTTCTAAAAAACCTAAACTTAAAGAAAGTGCATATATAATGTTAAATTCTAACGAATGTGTAGCAACTTGCTCTGTAAATCTAAGTAATACATGGTTACCTTTAAAAAGAAATTGAACATAGCCCAAAAAAATGAATTATAAATACTGAACATATATAAATTAAACAATCAACACCAAACACTTCAATGTCAGTAAAAGTGACATTTTGTGCCGAAAACACAAAAAAACACAATTTTTACTGCGAAATCCTAAAAAAACGTAGAATGAATGAATTTGAATTAATTGTTTCTTTTTTTAGGTTCCACTGACGACGAAAGCAGATTCGCTTTTGAAACGTTTGATATTGTTAGGTTTTATTGTTTACTAATAGAATTTTTTTCAGGTAATATAGAAGATCCGGTATATTAACACTAGTTTGATTGTTTTTTGATAGGGTGTGGCGAAATACCCAAAAAATCAGGTAAATCAAGGAATAATTACAAAAACTATCATTAGTTTCGCCTGTTGGTCAGACGCAAGATAACGAATAATGTAAAATCGTAGTGGAGCAAAACCCCTCTCAATAACGGATGAAGAAAATGTCATTTTTAATAAAGTCAACCATAACGGATAAAATATCTGATGCTATTTCAAAAGGTGCAAAAACTCTCTATCGATTGCCCTGACAACGTGGTTATTTATGTCAAAAAATTGACACTGACAATACATGATAAACAGATGTGTGTGGCCAGTGACAGAGTGGTATTGAGATTTGGTGTTATCGGGAGTAATACCACTAGTGCTTAAAAATTACCGATACATTTGTAGAGAAAACACGCATAAGCGAAAATTCATCCGGTCCATTTTAAAGCGCGAATGGTATTTAGAAAAATATTTCACGAATTCGTTAGTATAACTTCAATAAATTTGCGTTGCCATATTGATTGCCCTGACAACCTGGTTATTTCTGACAAAAAAATGTCACTTGATATTCCACTCATGTACAAAAAATCCCATAAGAGCAGTGGAATTCTCGAAGGCTCACAGCGAATATTCCACTCATGAACAAAGAATCCCATAAAAGCAGTTGAATTTTTGGAGGCTTACAGCGATAACACCAAATCGAAAATACCACTGTGTCATGGCAACACAAATAAACACGATGTCAGAGCAATCGATATGGCAACGACAATTTTTTGGCACAAATAACCACGTTGTCAGGGCAATTCATATGGCAAGGCAAATTTAGTGGAGTTGTATTCTAGAATTCGTGAAATATTCTTCTAAATACCATATGTGCTTCAAAATTAACCGGTAAAATTTTTGCTCATGCGTGTTTTCTTTACAAATTTCACTTGACCTTCGGTGTCGTGAAATTCTGAGAAAACACGCATTCATGAAACTTTATCGGTAATTTTTAAGCACTCGTGGTATTACCCCCGATAACACCAAATCGATAATACCACATCGATAATACCACTCTGTCATGGCAACACATATAAACACTTTGGCACAAATAACCAGTGTGTACAGTGTGTAACTCGCATGGAATGATCATTTCCTACTCGTATGGATTGCTGCACTCGCCTCGGGCTTGTGCTACAAACCTTCATACTCGTAGGAAATGAGTATCATTCCATGCTTGTTATACAATATACTTTTCCAGCAAAATTGTTGAATGACAACAACAAGTCCACCTCCATGGCAATCCCATTGTCAATTATTGTGTTCTTAAAAAAAATAAAAATATGAAAATTGCATTTCCATATTTCAATGGAAAAATGCATTACCTTATCCGATTGAGCTGTACGTGGTGGAATTGGCATTTAAAAATCTATCAACGTATTGAATAAATATTCTATAATACTCTAGCCAGACGCAAAGGATTTTAACTAGGATTTTTATATTCATTATGCATCGTTGATGAAGACTCGATCCACTTTAGAAATCAAAAAAAATTTGGATTGATTTATAATTTCGAAGCACGTTTGTGTTCTTATGCCTTGCTCTGAATATTTTCGCAGTTTCATCATTAATTTTTTTTTTTTTTTTTAAATCTAATGAAAAGTTATGTTAATAACAAGGTGTTGTATTTTCTACTCACTGTTTTACATTAGGCATTATCAGACAGTCGTAAGGCATCAACATTCATGAACTAGAAAGCATAAACCTATCCAGAAGTATTTTTGACACTTGCTGGCGAGTAAATGTATTGCCTTTATACTCAAGGTATTGAAAATTTGTCATTATCATGACAGATTAGAGCCCACTAAAATTTTAACCAAGTTAATATCTCACGGAGAATAAAGTAGACATCAGGCTGATCCAAGAACCATGGCTCAATAGAGGCAAAATCCAAGGATTGAAAGCGAATCCATATCATTTTCCGTCGGTGAGTAATATGAGAACCTGTATACTTTCAAAGAAGACACTAAATCTTAGCCCATCCTCACAGCACAGTACAGGTGACTTGACAGTGGTAACATGCCAGCAAAACAATAAGCAATAATATGAAGAATCAGAACCACCACCGACAGCAATCCGAACTCTAGTCCATCACGCCAAGGAGAAAGGCAAGCTATTGGTGATGGGGTGCGATGCCAATGATCATCAGTGACAAATTTTAAAACGTTCTTACCCACAATTCACCGTTTTGAGATAAATTAGCATAAGCGTACAAACTTTTGAAGGATATTTCCTGTTCTACAGTTTTCTTCCATAGAGGTTTGTGAAATGTGTAAGGGAAATTGAAGGAAAAACAGTTTAAAGATAGATTGACGAATTACCTGTATCGCTACTAATTTTATTGCAAATTTTCATATTTAAGAGGCCATATTTCGAGAAACTCAGCGTGACAGTTAGATTTGTTCATGCCTCATGGGCCACCGATAGGGTTATCGAGAATTAATATAATCAAATTCTAGAATATCTTTCTTCGGGTGTTTAAGGATGCGTCTACATTGTGACGGCCGGCATGGTTTGGTTTGGGGCAGATGTCTAAGCTGAATTAGTGCAGAAGAGACATGTGCCGGAACCCGACCCGATTCATGCCGAATATAAGTTGAATCACGTAGGTCCGGATCAAAGAAATATAAACCAAATTGGTACATCTGTTATCCATGCCATTGCATACTAATCAATATGCCTATCGACAAGGTCTATCGACTGACACGGCGCTACATCACCTTTTCACCAAGGTGGAAGGAGCGCTGGACGGAAATAGATCAGCATTGGGTGATTTCGTAGACATTGAAGGCATTTGACAACACCTCCTTTGAATCAATCTGTCGAGCATAAGATGCAAGAGGCTCAGAAAGAACACTGACCCAGTGGATAGCAAATATGCTATCACAAAGGATTATATTTGCCAAACTAAACGGCCAAAACGTCAGAACTATGGCCGCCAGAGGCTGTCCCCAGGGTGGAGTCTTATCCCATCTCCTTTAAAGTCTTGTAGTCTTCCAAGGTGTGGAAGTGCTGATGGACAATCTTTTTGCTGTTCCTATGGATTGTGTTATGACAGTGAATCAGCTTGGGATTTGGGACGACTACGACACTGCACAGACAATGTAAACGTCACGCCTACCCAAATGGGATCCGAACCGGATGTGGGGCCCGACATTGACCGATCGGCCTGTTTCGGCATTGTGTAGATGCACCTTTGGACCTCCTAGGGTTCAACGTGAATGCTAAAGTGATCTCCTGTTTCAGAAACTGACCATATATCGGTGGTTGGAAGGTTGTAAAGACTCCTTATATTGGAGTATGGTTTCCAAAGTTATGGCATTTTTTGGCCTAGTTTTGGCCCCTCAATTGAATGAACAAGTTTCTGTAGTTCTGCCCAAACATCTACTAAAGGATTACGAAGCGCGGAGGCGAAAATTCGCGTGATACTGAGATTTTTAGCGATGGGGGCAGATGCTGATTGTTAGTATATGTTCATTTCAAAGATTCTTTTTTTTGTGAGAACCTTTGTTCTGTTTAATGGGGTGGATGCCAAGCGACAATAAACAGTGCTCCTGTGGATGATTGGTTGTTTGGCAGACCTGGAAGGTCGGACAGAAGAAACAAGGAAATCAAGGATGCGGATATAATTTGTCAATGAAACCGCCATTAATGGGACATCGTCACTTTGAATCCTACCAGATGGTGGATCACCATCTGACTCATCATGCGGATCAACATCCATACCGCTAACTCGAGAGGCAATCCTCATAATTTGTAGCGGTAATCTTGAATAAATCATTTTGTGGTTTAGAAATAAAACTTGACAAGATTGTCTTTTCTTGGATACAGGGTTATAAAGGATGCTCTATTCGTTAACCCAAGCAAGTTAGAGAGTGTAGACATCGGGCAAAACAGTTTGCCATAAACATTTTTTCTTGCTTTCAATCGTGATGTTTCTCATTTCATAGATTGATCCTTAACCTGAGCAATCTCTCGTTTTTTCTAGACTGAACATTATATACCGGATCCACAGTCGTCATGCGATTCACGGCGTGAATTCACGTGATCACGCCGCGTTTTCTGTGAGAGTTGGACAAATAAACATGCCCTTGCCCTTTGACTTTTGCAAAATTTGCAGTGTAGTTTGCGTTGTCAGTTGATTAGTTCAGCAAACCCTTCGTTGTGATACAGGAAACTGACACCACCCGTTTATGGTGGGTTTCAAGCCAGCTGCTAGAAGAGCATGATTATTCTAGTATGAAGGAAATAATTCCATGATTTTCTTTATTTGATATTTTAGACTCCGATGACGATCTCTATATAGATCCAATAAGAAAGCATTCTATCTGTGCTCTACTCGCGTTTGTCGAGTTGATGATATGTAATTTGAGTACAAAAAATGGTATTTTTGGTTCTAGTACAATCCCATTAGTTTTCACCAAACTCTTCAAACTTGTTTTGATTATCTGAGTGAACAGACGCCATACCTGGATGATTTTTTGCTTCAGGGGAACTCATACCGACAATATTTCTAAGACCAGTTCTTTTTGCAGAATTTAGATTTCCTTATTAACTGGAAGAAACACGTAGCCATTATTTTGAACCAATATTTGATTTTTTTGAGCTACACACAGAAATGTCGGTGATGTTGATCTGAGGACTGCTATCCAGAGTGTTTCATATGTTTTTAAGCATGGAGAAAATTAACATTCGAGATTCTGAAAGGCTTGTGAACTTTCTATTTTCGTTCAGGTCATTTTTTCGTTATAGATTTATTAATACCAAACAAGATTATGGAGTTTGGAAAATGAGAATTCTGAGTATTTTGACCTTTATGATTATTTCTTGGTCCATGCTTAGAAATTGCCATCCATTGCCGGTTTTCTCATTTGAAATGTTCAAACTCCATCATATTTCCTTCTTTATAGATGCTGTCAGATAATTTTCATGATTAGGGGAATCGTTGTTTTTGACAACAAAGTATCGCATGGTTGTCTGGGAAGTTGAAGATCAGTGGCTTCATAAAGATTCCTTATTAAAACTGATCACAGTATTTGAGTCTTGAGTACATTGCAAGCGATCAAAAATGCTGCCATATTTTGCTGTACATCGACAATACAGCGTTCATTACTTATACATATAATAAGATGGAAGGCACGTTCTATCTTCATTTTTTCGCCAAAGATGGCTGGCAGTGATGTGAACATCGCCATATTTTGTATTATAAAAAAAAGATGAGAGTGTAGTCGTCAGAAAACAGTATTGATATTTAATCCACATGATCACCAAAATGTTTAACTTTCTTGGCAGAATTGTGAGTTTTTTATGTTTTTCCACCCTTCAACTTGGTTTCTAGAGTGTAACTAGAGAAATTTTTTGTACAAGTGAAAGGGGGTAAACGTAAGGATCGATATTGAATCCACATGATTAACAGAATTCTTACACTATCTTCGCAAAATGGTGAGTTTTAATGCTTTTCCACCCTTCAACTTGGTTTCCAGACTGATTTTTAGCACAAGTGAAAGGAGGGGGGAACGTAACATACAAGACCTCGAGCAAAGAAAAGCATTCTCCCTGACTTGGGCATGATACTCTTGTATCTGCTGCGTAGGCGGCCCTTTTTTTCCCTGGATGCAGATCACTCATGGTTCAAGGATTCAGAGACGCAGGTGTTCCATGAGATGCACTGCAGATGTAGATTTTCTTGTTACAAGAGTTATCTCTTTGAGTTTTTTTCTGTACAAACCACCCTGAAATGTTTTGTCGTTTGATTCTAACTCACATGGCTTACAGTTCCATAAATGTCATGCGAGTGGCTCGTAACATATTTTAACGCATTTTAAACATATTATTTTCAAATTAGGACCTCTAGAAGGAAGGCATCAACTGGAAATCTTGAATCTGAATTTTCTCTGTTATGGTAAATGATTTAAATTCCAGATTTCAATAAAACGTTATCCATAATCGTTTTGAACCTGAAAGCCTAGTTACAATAATTTATTCCTCACTGGTAAGAAGTAAGAAGCTCCAAGAAGCAGCTTATAGACAAACACTTATTATTATTAGTCACTTTTTCAAATCTACTTCAGGTGAAAGCGGCATTGATACTTCTGGCTTTTTCGTGCTTAAAGCCCACAACCTGTATCATCGCCTGCTGCTGCAAGAAAAGCATGATCATTGTTTCGAAATCGTTCGAGATATTGCGGGTTGATCCACCTCATCTTTGGTTTTATTTGAGTTTTCACATAAACCCTTACCTTAACTGAGGCAATACTTGCGAGAGCGATTATTTCCCAAGCATATTTCGCAGTGTTATCAGGTTCTTATCTCTGAAGCTCTTGATTTTTTCTCCTGTCTGTAATAAGGAGTATATGATATTGCAACCTTTCTTCACTGTGAACATCTACATTTTGAACTAGGAGGAACAAGATCGGAAAATAATTATAAGATTAAACGAATTAACCCAAGGTGAAGTTCGATCATAATTATTTGATGGTCTTGTTCCAAAAAGATCACACCCACCATAACCCAAGAGTTTTCCCGGTGATCTATGGAGAATATGCAACAGCATCAGCGCAATGAAGCCTTCAAAGTTAATGAAAGGTTGAGAGAATGGTGCGCAGGATATGCACAGGATGCGTTCGGAGAGCAGGGATTTTCTTTTTATAACGGTGCGACTCTAGCGCGGAAAATAGTGTACTACATTTTGATCTATTCGGAACAAGACTTTCGAATAATAATTATGATCGAACTTGACTCTAGTGAGTGCGTTTAATCTTATAATTTTTTTCTCGAAAACTAGGCTGAATACGACAAAAATCGAAGAGACAAAAAAGTTGTAATTTTGGTTGATTCATTATAGAAAAAAACAAAAATCTCAACTAAGTCAGTGGCGTACATCTATTTAACAAAACTATTCGGAAGGATGCCTCTCGGGACGGCACGGGTCTTGATAATTTTCACCTTGCGAGCCCTAAACGAGGCTTTTTTCACCAAAAGTGAGTCTGACAAATTTCAAAAAAAAACGGTTCAAAAATATTTGTGACATTAGTGAAAAACTGTTTTTTTTTTATTTTAACACCCTGTATCTCAGAAACAATGCACTTCTAGACCCATGTTTACATGGACTGTTTGTCATGAAATTAGCTCAGGAATTTGCCCTTTTATTTAATGTACGCAATCGGGAAACACCCTGTATATGAAACAGTTTTCACATTTTCCATAAGCTATTTGATACTTCAAATTCGAAGGGTGCCACTTTTTCAATTCAGCCGTGTACCTTGAAGAATAAAAAAGCTATACAAATTTTGTTAACGGCATCTTTATTTTTACAAAAAAAAGTAGCACACTGTCGCGTGAACTGCAAGTTTCAATCTATGAAAATAACGGAGATAACTCGCAAAAGAACCCAAAATGTGACATTCTGTACATCAGATGGACACCACAGAGACGATAATAGAAGGAATAGAGAGAAAAGCGCTCAAATGGTTTGGTCAATAGGCTTAGAATGACAGAACTGTTGGAAAAAGAATATCAGTCGAGACCACTTGGAAAAAGATAGAAAGGACGACCGCGACTTTATGAAACGGGGAAATGAGAATTTGGTAGACCTAAATGAGATCATTGCATTGAACCGAGATGTAGCGAGAAGAGGAACGGGCTAAAAGCCATTTCTTAGATCAAGATAAATACAAAAATCTAATCCTGGAATATATTAGATTTATTCTAATTGTTATATTCTTATTGTACAAGCATCAAAGGGTTAATCTTTGACTAATTTCAAGATAAAAAGTTTATGTGGACATCGGTCCAAAATTTTTCAAAACTGGACATTTTCATTTTTCATCCTCTTCTTCATTACGGTGTCAAAGTGCCAAGTACCTCATTTTATTCTGGAGACACTGTATTGCATAAAGATTCCTCTATGGCTCAAATCTCCCTCACACATATTGTAATTGAGATAATATATATATAGAGGGTGCCAAAGATTCGAGTGCATGCATGGGAATCTCAGTTATAATAAGAGATACAGGGTCGCTTAAATGGATGCAAAGTTGCGCATTTTTATGCCCAACAAAATGTCTTTTTGACATTTGAAAAATTTCCACCTCTTTCGAACATATAAAAAAAAAACGAAAATTCGCAAAAAAGTCATCACAATCTCCTGACTTTATTTGAGAAGACATTATTTCAAAATGGATTGCACTTTCTCATCACCACTTTTTCACCTCTACAAAATGGTTGTACCCGGTTGTACGCAATTAAAAATCTGACGTTTCCTTTTTGAGCGGTCATCATCAAATTCATTTTTTCAAGTACGAACCTGGATTTTTAATTTCATTTTCAGTTATCTTTTGACGTTCTCAAGGCAATTAGGTATGGCAACCACAAAAAAAATACTCATCTAAAAAATTATACCAGAGAAAATTAGCTAGGCAACCTAACACATAGTTTGGTTCATAAATCCATCTTTATTCGGCACATTATTCTTATGGGAAAACCTGCCAAACTTAATAAAACTGATCGACTGAACCAAAATCGAAATAACATCCAATAGCGATACATTTAATTAAATTAAGTTGAATCCACAAATGACATGAAAGAAAAATTACAAATAAAAGACTTGATCAATTTCTGCGAAAGTGTTCAAAAATATGGTCATTTTAACAAAATATTGAGAATAACAATAAAAGGTGAATAATAATTGAGAATTTCCCATCCCTCTACATCCTCATCTTGGCACCTCAATGCCTGTATATTTTATAATTGAGATCCCCAGGCATGCACTTCAATCTGTGGCACCTTGTCCCAGCCGCGCCACAAATTCGTTTTGCACATTCCTTAGCATCGTTGGAGTTATTTTTCGAATTTTCTGTCTCATTGAAGATCCTCGATAGTGGTTGGCCTTTTCAAATAAATTTTTGATTTAAGATAACCCCACAAGAAGAAATCGAGCGGCGTTAAGTCGGCCGAACGAGCTGGCCACTCAATCGATCCTCGTCGACCAATCCACTTGTAGGAAAAAACTTCATCAAGATATGCACGAACTTCTCTTGCATAGTGGGGTGGAGCCCCATCCTGTTGGAACCAAATCTCATTGCTAAGTTGGTCTGGTATATTCATGTTTGAAAACAACCGAATTGGGTTCGGAATCACTTCAGCCTGCAGAAATTGCAAATAAATGCCACCCGTCATATTTTCGACAATTCTTGAATCCAGCCAGGATTTTCTTTTGCCCAGTATCTGCAATTTTGTTTTTTTTTTACTGAACCATTCAAGTGAAAAGTGGCTTCATAATCCAGTTAAATTGTGTTTTTGCCAAACAAATTTTGGGGTAGACCTGATTTTTTGGTTGGATATGTCTATTGGTGCAGTGAATTCAAATCTGAGGTTTGCCAACAAAATTCCGTGACACAACATTGGAAAAAATGCAAAAAAAGTGAAAAATCATTTTTTTGTGTTCTTTCCTTTTAACTCAAAAACTAAGACGTTTTTGCGAATAACCTTCCTAATCTGAATGAAAGTACATGAAGTTTTTTCCATATTTTATCTCCAGGCTTTTTTTCCTTAATCTCACCGTTTGGGTTCAATTGTTCTTTGAAAATTGTGATATTTCGTCTGTCGCCAAAACCCTACTTTTTCTACTTCACAACTCTAATTTATTGATAGAAATTGTCAATCAGTGGATAACACATGCTTTATTCAGAATAGGTATATTATGCGGAAACAGGTCATTAACAATCATTACATAATGTTCAAGTTATCTAATAACATACCAAATTGTAACGAAAAAGAAAAATGATCTACGTCAAAAAATCTTGAAAAACTATAAACCTGATAATCAATATTACATGTAACATCATTATTACATTAGCTGTTGTCTCTTGGTGGGTCCTGGTAGTCCTGCGGTTCTTTGTAGATGGCCTGATGTGACACAGGTTTTTGTGCTTTTTTCATCTTCAAATCTTCTTTATCTGGAATATCTCATTTAAATTTTTCTGTGGCAATAAAGCATATTTGATTTGATTTGATTTGATTTGTGGTCAGACCTCTTCTGGTCTTCTCGTTCTGTCTCTTCTTCGTATATGTTGTTTTCCACTGGCAAGACATTTTCACTCATCCCTTGGCACGTTGTGCAAATCGCAGAGCAATGAAGGCCTGACTTTCTACATCCACAATTGAATCCGTCATTTGGAAAACCCCATAAGTCTAATAAGTCTTGTGGGGTTTCTTCGAGGGTTTCTTAGATGACCGATTCAATTGTGTTTTAGCCTTTGATACATTTACAAGAAATGTGTCAGAGTATCGAGTTTTGTGCAGAGAATCGGAGTATCGAGTTTGGAAAGAGATCATTTCTGGTTTTTTCTCACCCCCTTTCCTCGTTGATGTTGCTTTGTTGTTCCTGTATTGTGGTTCGACTCCACAACCATTGCTACACCTGAAAGTACACTCCCAGTGTATGTTGTCGCGCTGCAGCTTCAGTTGGGGTTATTGATGCAATGTTGCTGTTACTTTTGATAAAGATATATATTGCTTGTATCTTGAGTCATTTAGGCTGGTCCCATGTCTTTCTCCATACAGAGAAATGAGAAAGATGTTTCCAGCTCCGGTAATCTCGTCCTGGTTTGCATGCGGGTTTCTGAACCCATCGTTGATTGATGTTCTTTTGTACGACTTTGAGAAATTTAGGTTAACCCTTATTGAATATAGCAGAAGTAGTTTCGCAACTACTCATCGCGTGAAGGAACAATATATTATCTGATGAGCTTTTGTCAGCAATATGAGGGTTCTAGATGATTTGAAATATACCTAATTCCCTTTTTCCGGTTTTAAAAAGAAGACATTCTTTATGTTAGGGCTACACAGGTCAATCAAAATCACCAGAAGTTCAATATCCCTCCCCAAATACTCAATTGATGTGGCCAGCTCCAGAGCTGTTGTAATAATTTGAATCAAGTTTCTCCTTATCAATTGTTTTCATTAGCATGGAGATCAGCCGATCCTTGGTTTTTGAGTTTGCAAGGAAAATTTTCTCCGAAACAGTTGGGATCATGCATCAAATTTGTAAATGATATTGCAGCAGATTATTTTTCTTGTGCTCCTCTTAATCGCTCTTTGTATCACAATTTTTGATTTACGTACGCGTGCGTACAAAAAAGTATTGACTATTTGTGGTGGTGGTGCCACCTACAAGTAAGAGCCATACCAAGGCCAGATTAGTATTTTGCGTAGCAAAGCACCCCTGAATACCAAATTTCAAAATAACTTTATAATTTCAGAAGTTATTAGATGAAATCAAAAATTAAAATCTAACTTTGATACCCTGTATCCTGTATCTTTCTCAATATCAACTTTCGGATAAGACAAATTTTCTTTAGAGGGATGTTGTTACCTTATGTCGCATTCATTACGGAGGGTGGTCCGTATAGTTCCAGGATTAGTAGGTTTTGGTTCGTCTGTCAAGAAGTAGAATGGGAGAGGAACTTTCTTGAATCAGATAGGATAGGAAAGCCTTTCATTTCCACTTCAACGACTTAGTGTAGTTTCAAGTAGCTGAGAAGGAAAACGGATTTATATTTGTTCAAAATTCGAATCGTTTTTGTTTAACGGCATTTAAATGGCAGAGTGCAACACTTATTTTCTCCGGGTCCCGCTTTTTTTTCGTACTGAACTTTGGGATATCAGTTTGTGGGGATGGTTTGAATACGTCGATCTTCAATAAGCCATTGACAACAAACGGTTCATCTGAGAAAAAAAAAACAAATGATGAAATTTAGAGAAAATGTTTTGTAGTCTTATTTTTTAAGGAAAGGGTTTTTTTCCGGAAGTTGATGGTTTTATAGTGATGAGTCACAAACCATGAAAACAAGTGATTTTTGGCCTTCTTTTGCTTTTTTTCCAATGTTGCGTCACGAAATTTTGTTGGCAAACTTCAAATTCGGAGTCAGCACCCCAAAAACATATTGAACCAGAAAATCAGGACTACCCCAAAATTTGCTCGCGGGTAGCTTTATTGCACACAAGTTGACTGCATTATTATCAGAAAATAAAACATTTCTGGCAAAACATCCATTTTGCTAACAGATTCGTTGCATAATTTCGCAAAATTGAAGCATTCGTTCAAAATCGTCTTCATTGAGTTCTTGTACACATACTTCATACGGGTGATATTTCTGTGTGCAAAATATTTTGTACTGATATATTATAACTTATAACCATATCAACAGTGATTTGACGACTTACGTTATGAGGATTTTCTTCAATTGCGAGCAAAACATCCAAATGTCTATCTTCAGAAATTTTAGGTCTTCCGCTTCTGGTCAATATCGAACATGTCCATCAATTTCGATTTTTTTTTAAATTTTTACAAATAGTTAATTGGGAAATTGGTGTCCGATCAGGATGTGTGTTATTGTAGAGTTCTCGAAACTCGTTTGTGGACCTTCGGCGCTCTCCATATCCAATCATCATCAAAATTTCTATTTGGTCTTTCTCAAGAAGCGGCATAATTAAATAAATGGAGGAAAATATTTAAAAAAAAAATTCTTTCTGGACAAAATTTGGAAAAACTTTTCAAAGCTGACACTGGTGTGTTTTGAACTGGATTGACAGATTGTCTCTAAGATTGGTGATCGTACTGAGCTTGAAAAGAACTTTCGAGAGAAGGGTCACATGACCAAGGTTACCATAAAAAAAAAATATCGATGACGTCATATCTTCGACAGCTGTCATCAAAAAAACCAAATGAATACCGCCAAAATGTGCACAATAAAAAAAAATCAGTATACCTATTTTAGCGTTTTTCTTTAAATCTTTAAAAAAAGAAGATATTAAGGGTAGTCCAGACAAGTCACACTGTATACTTGGGGTGTTCTACTTATATAAAGTAAGCAAATTGACATCTACATCCAAAATAACCGGTAGTGCCAGAATCTTGAAAATATTTTAGCTCCCACAGATTTTGGCATTAATTGATCAATTGACTTTGTAGAATCCTGTCTGTCAACACTATCTCCATGATTTTTGACTCGGACAGTTTTCGCATCACATTGATGTCAAAATTGGATCAAAATGTGAGATATTTTTCTTCAAACATGCTCCATCCACGGATTATTCTCACTTCTACAATATTTAATATCATGCCCACGGAAATGCTCGTGGAGTTATAATTTTGACCCTTGAAAAGATAACTACCAAATTGCAACATTATATCCTAATAGTTGAAAATCATCCATTTTCTCAAAGAGGGCCTCTTATAAATTGAATAAGTAGAAAAACCAATGTCTTTAGGCCTTAAATTTGAGGCCTAAAGACATTGGTTTTTCTACTTATTCAAATTATATCCTAAGATGTTTCCATGAAAAGAAACGACGCTTTTTTTGTGAATTTACAATACCCTGCACATCCTTGTGGTTAAACATCTCATCATAGAAGACTCCATACCTTATATGCTAATACTAACGGTATTCTCCAAACTCCAAAAGCCTAAATTTGCATGAATATCAGTTATATTCATATTAAATATTTGTTCCAGCATGATAAATGGGAAACGGAATTCAATAATTAGTATTCTTGCGTTTGAACAATGAAGTCGGCAAAGCATCACTAACTTTTGGATTTCAACATCATTTAAATGGATTCCGCACACATAGAAACTATAGAATTTGGAAACAAACGCCCTTCTGTTGAAAATGCAATGGAAAATATAGAATTTAACTATTCCAACATTTCTCTTCGAAAACGGTTTCAATTCATCAAAAATAGCAATCAGCACTCATAATGTTTGAAATATCAGAATCTATAAGACCGTTAGGACATTATGTTAATAAATTGAAAAATCGAGTCTACTAAATCACAAAATATGTGAGTATTGATGATAATGATCATCACCAATTGCGACCCACTGATATCAATACCTATCTACCTAACACTCAGAAAAAGTGGGTGTTCGATAGGTCGTAAGGTACATCAAAAAGTGATCTTAGCAATATTGCTGGTTCAACTTCATCCGTTCAGCGTGCTCTTATGAAGACGATAAGATTTCATGTTAGCAAACTATAAAAGTCGCATTAACGCAAAGCTTTTATTGTTCGGTTTAAAAAATATTTACAAATCATACATTATATAGTCGGTCAATTAAGTTCTTATCTCTGAACACGCAACATTTATCGGAGAAATAGAGTCACGGGCTGTTATTAATTATAGAAGCTGGCCGTCCCTGTTAACGTTTCTTCGTAGAGGTCTAAACACAACACAATAATAATTTTAATAATCCACTGTATTTTTCTCCTACTCAATGTTTTATGCTATGTTTTGTGAGATTATTTCAAGATCGTAAAACTCAGTTATTCAGAGTGAGCCCCAAATGAGTGCGTATTTTTTTCATGGTGAACGCAGTATATAGTATCCACAAGAAAAATACAGAATGTTTTTGGTTTTTCTTTGTCTTCACCTATATTCGGAATATCTTATGCAATAATGAAGTGACTATAATCAAACTTTTAGAGTTTCGTTCATTTTTAACGCACTTCGAGCTGTTGTAATGGAATGAATTGATTTTTATTTTTTCTTGGACTTTGAAAACAAGTAAATTTTGTTGACATTACAATGATTTCAATTTTTTATATCAATTCAAATACTTATTGCTTGTTAACTTTCGGGCTGTCTTCAATAGGCAACTTAAATGGATCAATCTGTATAACAGACAAGACAAGAAATGTTGTTGAGCGTCTTTCCACCATCTCTATCGTTTCAACAAAAAAAAACGTGAAATACCAGAAGTTCCATGTAAACGCGGCGTAAGTTTTATTGACAGAATAATTCACTCATGATGAATTAGATTGATGAATTCTGTACTACATATCAATTATGGAAAAGTATAGATTGTTGCGCCCGTTGACTATTTATCGACAAAATACTGGTATTATAGATCTCGATCAAAATGGTCTCATAATTTGTTTGCGCCGATTGCGATTCACAGTGTTAAAGAATTATGTGGGGGAAACGTAAGGGCGGATTCTACATCTTACAATATGAAAAAACAACGACATGGGTTCGTTTTATTGATACAGGGTGTTCAAACTTCTCCGTTTTCAACAGTTTAGGTATTGTTCGAGTATCGAGAACTTGACAAGATATTGGAATAAGTTTTGGAACGCGGGAATGTAGGTATCATGAAACGCCACATTCACGTGCAAAGTTATTTTTCATTGCACGCATATACATGGATTAACCAAATAGAAAACCTCTTTGCCTCTTGGATTTTTTTCGTATCTGGCTTCGTCTTTCTTGTTCCAAAGTATTTTGCGGATTATAAAACATATTTTTTTCTTTCGAAAACGAGGCCAGATACAGAGAAATACTAACAGGCAACTAATTTTATTCTTTGATTGTTTTATTAAAGAAAGAAATCAAAATTACAACAAAGTCAGTGGCGTACATTTGTTTTACAAACATATTCAGGAAGATGCCCCTCGGGACGGCACTGGTCTTTATAATTTTTACTGAGCTAGGGCTAAAGTGGGCTTCTATTACTAAAAATGATTTGCAAGATTTCAAAAATCGGATATTTGTAACATTCGTGAGAAAAACGATTAAAAAAAAAGTTTGACACCCTGTATCTTGAAAACAATGCTTTTCCGGACCCATCTTTATATGGACTTTTTTTCATAAGACCAGCTTAGGAATACGCCTTCAAATTTAATGTACGCAATCAGGAAACACCCTGTAAACTGGGTTTTGCTAAAATTATAATAGAATTCACAACTCCAAATTAATTCTGAAAGTGCCTCTCGGACTTTTTTGTTATGGCACTCCGTTTTTCAAATAAAAATTATTTTATTGGCAGTGAGTAGTGAGCCAAAATTATAAGCCTGAATTCAATTAGAGGGCATATTACATTTCATAAACTGCATGGAATGGCCTTTCTGTGTTCCAATACATGCTGTGAATCGCTTTCGGTAATTTCTCCTGACTTTTCTTTGGTGGAACGGATCATCAGAATTTGCGGAATTTGATTCCTGATTATTGTAATGTGATTCAGAACTTTTCAAAATAAATATTTTTCTGAACATTGATCAAATCATATTCCTTTCTGACTTTTATAGACTACATTTTTCCATTACATCTACTTATTGATTGTTTTCTCTTCCCCCCGTGAGGTCTTTATGAAAGAGAACCATTCTCATTTTCTCAAAAGCTCACCACTAGAATCACACAGTCAAGCGAAATCATGGTTTTCAATTCGTTATCTAGGAGGTCGTAAACTCACTGAGATTCATATTATGAAGATTATTAAATTTTCCTACTGAGCTTGGACTTTTTTTAAATGTTCTTAATGATGGATATCTGCAGTCCTTTTGATTCACTACAGTTTCATGTAGAATCAATAGTCCCGTTAGACAAATTCTTCAATTTCAAAATATGTTCTTCATTTTTGGATAATTACTTTATACAGTGCGTATCCGCCAAATGGAAAAAAATATAATAACAAATTAATGTAGTCGTATTCGGAAAAACGATCGGACATGTAGATTTGTATTTTGAGTCTAGCATTTTTTCCAGCAAAAACATTTTATTCAGTGTATGTGATGTAGCAGTGGCTAATATCAACTTTTTTATTTTAAATACAATACCCTGTATATTATTCACTGTTTGGATTCTCTAGAAAATATTACATATTTCATGTACCATATCCCATCACTATCTTGAACTGTTATGAAAATATCAAGTGCTTTTAGATTTATTGCAAAGATTAATGATACAAAAATTGAATAACTTCATTAAAGAAGTTCTCTAGAACACCTTCAAAACTGAATAAGTACTAAAGTAAAAAATGTTTATTTCTTGATAAAGTAAAAAATTAAACGACTAAACACTGGCAACTACACTGTCATGCAATTAGAAGACTTTTTAATATCTCCATATAGGTAAAAGCACACGCTAGAATGGTTTTCGCTTTCTTTCTCACAGTGACATTTTTTAATGATGATGTAGTCAAGACGACCTGTTGAAGGTGATCCGCCAATCAATTTGTCAATTTTTTTGGATGATTTGAGCCTTGTCTAGATAAAAAAAAAAATCCAACCATTTGAATGAGTGAAAAGGTGTGTAACAGGCGCCTCCTCCAAGTAGAAGCAATCACATGCCTAGATTTGAATTTTGCATGTCAAACATCCCTCACATACCAAATTTTATCAATAGAACTGGATTATTTCCAAAGTCCTTTGAAAAAATCAAAAATTAAAATTCAACTTTGATATCCTGTATCTCTTTTAATATCAACTTTCGGGATGGACAAGTTCGGGGCGATCGCAATTTTTTTGTGTGACGTCACCTACAAAGCAGAGTATCGTAAGCTCAATTTTTTGTAAAAATGGGTTATGGCAAATACGATATCCGCGAGGCACCGCAGACAGCCTGCTTGAATGTCGAAGACGACAAAATTAGTCTTCTCGCTAATACCGGTGCAAACGTTGACAATCGTTATCACCACTGTTCCGAATAAATATCGTAACCGTTCTATCTGATATCGCAAGCACCTTAGTGTTTCACAGAATATCGTGTACGACTTAATTATTTTCAACGTTGGCTGGCGTAGACACCGCTGTTTTGATAGGAATAAGTATCCTAACCAACAAGTCGAATATATCGTGACCGCCATGCCTGTAATGTAACAAAATGTCGTAAACTCCAATTAAAAGTATCTTAAGCAACACTGGACACTGATTATCGAAGGAATTTTTTTATCTTGAGCGACACTTTATGGGAAAATGCTTAATTTATTCTTATCTCCTTCGACAGTAAAGTCTATCATGCCAACATACTAATCTTAATATATAAAAATGAGTACCGATTTCTTCTGGAAGATCCATAACTTGAGAACGGCTGGGGCAATTCGAGTCATTTTTTTTTAATTGTTCCTTAAAGTCTTGAGATTGTTTTTATGGCGAGAAAACCTGGAAAATCCCTCGAAAAAACCTGAAAACACAACTTTTAATTCTGGATGTCACATGTCACCTTTCCGTGACCAAACAAACTAATGTCAATGTCAATGAGTAAATTCAATAGGAGCGTTCGAGTTTCCGCTCTAAACACTCTGAGCACGGAGAGCGTGAACTCGAACTCACCTGATGGTATTGATGTCAATTCAAATCATAGACCTGAGAAATGAAAGAGACTCTATACTCTACAGCAAAGCAGTGGCGGCCATTTTCAATATCAATATCAAGACAAAAATGACATTATGAGAAAAGAGTATTTCTATTTTTTCCCATAAAGGGATGTTGTGTGCGACTGTTAGAATGTCTACCCGTTGATGCGAGTTACAGACAAAGTCCAGATGCATTTTCAGAGTTTATTCTACGTCCATACAAAAATTAAAACTAAAACAGAATCATAGGTCAGGACTGATAAAGCAACGTTGCCATAATGTTAAAATAGGTGAATTCAGTGAATTTTAACATAAAACTGAAACAGTGTTGATGCTGATTCTATCCAGGCTTTTATCTTATCTAATATATAAATTTGAATCCCGTTTTTCTTGGTCACTCCATCACTTGAGAACGGCTGAAGCAATTTCGGTGATTTTTTTTTATGTTCTTTGAAATATGAGGAGTGATGTTATTATTTGCTAATGGATTTTGTGCAAATAATTATGTAGGTTCTAATTTGGTGTTTGATCAAAAATTGACAAAGTGCAGTTAGGTTTGCTTAATTTGGTTATTTTCCAAAAGATTTTGTTCAAATTAGATAATAATATCGTAGGTTCTATTTGGGATTTGATCAAAACATAAAAAAAAATGGCACGGTGAGGTTTTGCATATAGCTTTGTTATTTTCCAAACGATTTTTTTCAAATCAGATGTGTAGGTTCTATTTGGGATTTGATCAAATTTTTTTTTGAAACATTACATACATAGTGAGGTTATGTTTGCATAGTTTTGTAATTTGGCAAAAGATTTTGTTCAAATAATCATGTAGGCTCTAATTCGGGGTTTGGTCAAGAAATTTAACAAAAATTGACCAAGTGAGGTTATGTTTGCCTAATTTTGTTATTTTCCAAAGGATTTTGTTCAAATTAGATAATATATTATAGGTTCTATTTGAGATTTGATGAAAACATTTTTTAAAAATGACATAGTGAGGTTATGTTCGGAAAGTTTTGTTATTTTCCTAAGGATTTTGTTCAAATGAGATATGAAGGTTTTAATTAGAGGTTTGATTTTAGAAATTTACCAAAAATCGTCCAAGTGAGGTTATGTTTGCATAATTTTGTAATTTTTCAAATGATTTGGTTCAAATTAGATTATAGTGGTTCTATTTGGAATTTGATCAATTTTTTTTTCAGAACTGTGAGGTTATGTTTGCTAAATTTTATTATTTTTCAAAAGATTTTGTCCAAATTAGATATGTAGGTTCTATTTGGGATTCGAAGTGTTAATAATAATAATAGTTATGTGACAGGAACTCGTGGGAGGCAGTCACGAGTTCCTGTCACATAACTCTGTTCCGCTCCAGTCACGAAACTAGCAACAATAATAATAATAATAATATGTTTATTAAGCAATGCTTCAAATAGACAGAAAATATAAAAAATAAAGTAAATAATGTATATATAAAAATAAATAAAATGAAATAAGCGTTTTAAAACAATACTTGGTAAAGGACATGAATTAAAATATGTATACAGGGTGTCCCAGCAAGGGTGGCCACCGGCCATATCTCGGAAACTACTGGACCTAAAAGTTCAGGAAAAAAAATATGATCACTAAAGTGGCCACGAGAAAATGCTGGAAAATATTTTTAACTTCGAAATTTTGCCGCTAGGGGGCGCAATCAGAGCTTAAATATTAAAATTCGAAATTTCTCCGGAAATTCTCAGATTGAGGTATATCTTTATCAACATGGTTAGAAAACCTAGACAATTTCACGTCTTTTTGGTACAGGGCTCATTGGCGTACCGATCTTCGTGTGAGTAGGGGAAGGTAGTGAAAGTGTAATTGTTCAAGTGGCTGTAACTTATAAACGACTTGTCCGATTTTGTTGCGTATAGGCTTGTTTGGAAGATAAATGTGAGTACTTTCGTAAATCGTATCCAGTGATGCGTGATTGTCTCCAGAAAAGTTGCTAGAAGGGGTAACTTGAATTAAAAACAGTGTTTTTCATTTTACCGCAAAAATTTAAATGGTATGGTATAATTCTGATTGATGATAATTCTGAACGTTCAGTCTGAACAATTGTACGATGATATTTCAATGGTTAGACACCACACATAGTTTTGAGTACATTGGTTGTAACGGACTTTGTACTTACAATTTCTCCGGATTAGGGCCATAACTCCTCCAGTCCACCTATTTGACGTAACACAATTCTCAATCCTATATCCACGTACACGAAGTTCACCAACAGTAATATCAGACGACACATGGGTTTCTGACAAAAGCACCAAACAAGGTTTAAAATCGTTTAAAGCTATCACGATGTTGTCTTTGTTATGTAAAAATCCTTGACAGTTAAAGTACATAATATCACATTTTTTATCAATATCACAGTCTATTTGTCATTCGATGAACTTATTACGTTGGATTTTTTCCACGCGTTTATAACTTTCACATTTTGCCATGTCCTAACATGTATGATCGATGGCCAAATTTAGACCAAATCTTTCGTTTGACACAAAACAATTTATACATTTATTTACATTGCTCTTACAGTCTTTCAGATCGTGTTCATCACCGCACTTCGCACACGCTTTTTTATTTTCACAGTCCATTTGCTGATGACCATACTTTGAACAATTAAAACATCGAATTATTCCAAAGTCGCTGAAAACACGGCACCTATTCCAACCGATATTCATTCGTTCCGTATTCATGAAATAACCATATGAAGCGGAATCAACTTCAAAAATCATATTAAATCTTCTATTCACTATTTTTGTTCGATGTACAATTCTAAGTTTGTTGTTGTAACAATAGATACATTTTCAGTTTGAACATTTCAAAAAAAGTACGCTAGAAATGTTGTCAGATATTTAACATATCAACTGGAAAATCGCTGGGAGGATTCTTATTATTTTTTATATGTTTATTATGTCTGTGCCCCGAATAACAGAATAATTATTGAAACATCAGAAAAACTAAAAAAAAAAAATTGTAAAACAAATTCACTTAGCACAACATCAATTATTGATTATAAGGCAGTATGGAATTTGCCGGGTCAGGTAGTAGATAAAACAAATTACCAAAATCTTGTCATCAGGGGACATTCTTTTCAGTTTTTATTCCGTCCTGAAAAATTGACTCAATGATGCTCAAGATACTCTGCCTTATAGGTGACGTGTGAGGAGTCTGCTGTTACCGTATTCTCATTCTTTTTGGAGACCCTGTAAAGGTAGAGGCAAAAATAAAAAAAAAAATGGAGCTTCGACTTTCAAATTATCAAATCTCACAATAGTAGTGGAAAGTATTCTATATTGCATCGCCTCCTAAATTGTACCTTCTTAATAACTAGAGAGCCTTTGAAAGCTTTTCACCTAGGCTTTCTCAGGTGTTTGGTGATTCATTAAAAAACGCTTGAACTCGTCTTTTTTTGTAGGACACATTTTTTTGGTATTTGGAGGTGACAGGTGACCCAAGAATTAATGGAAAGAGGAGGCAAGTGACACGTTATTTGATAGGTATTTTTATCAAGATTTTATCTTCAAAGTTTCAAGACGCTACTATCCATTCATTGATTATGTATTTTTGTCTTATTTTTGGAGGAATCTTCAACCTTTTCTTGGAGGTTGACAGGTGATGTATAAAAATATGACCTAAATATACCCCAAAAAACAAAGAATCACATTATCCGAGCGACTTTTACCGTAGAGAAAACCTGGGTGGGTTTTTCGTGTCTGTTTATTGAGCCATCGATATTTCGAAATGGAAAGTTTTATCTATAAATAAGGAAGCTGCAAAAAGTCGCGTGTGTAGTGAAGTTACCTGCTCTTAAAATCAAAGGTGTCTGTTTACTCTAGTTCCATGTAATTTTGCATTTTTTTGAATAATATATGGTGTGGCGTGTCGTTTTAATAGTAGGGTTCCGAGTCATTTCACTCAATCTTAGAAGAGTTATCCTTGTAGAATTCCATACATCAGACATCCATGCATGTTTGTCCATGACAGTACCTAATAGTGACACACTGTGGAGTAACGTAACTTTGGCAACTGCACCTACATTTACTTCCTAGCCTGGACCTACAGGATTTCTTGGAAGTGATTCGAGATCTGGTTTCACCAACCAGTTCGTTGAAAGGCATGAATCTGAATAATTTCTATTTCTTCATGAGTATCCTCTCCGCATTTTTGAAGATTTTCACGATGTCATTGTGTTGTAGGTTATCTCTTCTCTCTGAGCACATTGAATGTTACTAGCGTGTGTGAATAATGTCCCATTACAGTTTTTCAAAAAGGTTGAGGATTGTAAGTGAACTCGGAAACTATAAGTTTAATTTAACTCAGTTTTTTTTAAGTATTGGTATTGGTATGGGTGGGGGCGCAAACCACTGCCCGAGGCCTCAAAGGCCATTCTCGCCAACCCCAGAACCACTGCAGTTCTAACTACGTTGATGATGGAGAACATCACCTAGTTACATATATGAACTGGCAGGACCAATTAATTTGAGCTGATTATTTAAACTTTTTGACTGTTAGTTTTTTTTTAAGTAAATAACATACCCGATATAAACAACAAACATACTAAATGTGCCCTTCTCTGACCGTATCACGGATTGCTAAAATCGTAATGATAAACAAACCTTTCTAGTGAGAGAGAGAGAGAGCTGTAGCAGTATAATGTGATTAAAATACCCATACATCAAAACTGATGCAGTCCAGAGTTGAGTAAATAAAAATGCCAATCCTTGCCAATTATGAATGATCAAATATTTAACACCGCGAGGGTTACTGTGTCTGCAGTTAAAACCTTATTTTTTCCATCATTTTCTTTTGAAAAATGCGATTTTACTTTTGGCTGTAGACGCAAATAGTCAAAACGATACCATTATTAGTGATGTAAATCTTCAAATCCAAAGAGAAAAAAAACGAACTTATTGCTAGCAGAAGCAATTGTTTAGTGCATCCATTCCGAAAGCTTACTGCGATGGCTTTTATATTCGAAGGCAAAGACACCAACAAAGTTGCTTTGAGGACGAGAAAGCTTGTGTTTATTCAGGTTGTAGGAACTTGGGTGGACACTAACACACACGCAAATCAATTTACATGAACAAATGACTATTGCAAAATTTAATTCAATTTGAAGTGAGATCCTTGTAACATCTATCTCCGGAGAAAACGTTGAAATTCAAAAGAACTATGAGCAACAAAAGGTTCCCTCTTTCAACAGCACCAAAAAAAGTTCAAGGTTTAGTCACACAGCAACAAACGTTAAAAAGATTATCACTCGTTGGAGAACGGGTATTATATGATTCTATCTCCCGGGACTTCTGTATAAAGTGGGAGATATACCCTTTCCAAAATAATCAAAAAACTAACAAACAAAACGGACTTTCCTGAGGGCGTTCGATATCCTTCAACATTCACAGTTTGGTTTTCAGGACGATCATGGTACTATCACACAAATAATTGGAGAAGGTTGTGGAAATTAACGAGAAGAGACCGGTAGCTGGCGTATTTTGTGATTTATCGAAAGCATTTGACTAGTATTGTCCAGAAACTTTCGGTTTTTGTTTCTGACAAAGCTCAGATTTACGGGGCAGCTCACCTTGTTTGCGGATGAGACCATACCCCTTCCACGTACAAAATAGGTAAAGATCTCCTTGAAATTGTAATTATGTCCCTGAGATACCAGAAGAGCATCCGCTGGCCAGGTAGTGGTGGAGAGAGTTGCAAGGGGGTTGCAGAGGCGGGAAAATGAATCTAGAATATTTTCCTGAACCAAGAGACTTTCACGAGAAAAAGGTTATGTTCCATAAAGTATCCTATATATCTTCGCCTTCCACATATAATGTCGTAACTAACATTTTAAAAATTGTACAGTAGAGCGAGAAAACAGAAATGGGATAAATGTTTTCCGTAAATATCAAAAGACTGTACTGAGAGAATTTTTTATTTAAATACATTGCAACGCATGTTTTTCTATCAACCAGATTTTGATAGAAACGTTCTTGAAAGGTCATCAGTTTTCAAGATTTTTGGAAAATTAATCACTTACCCCAGTTTGTGTGTTTTTTTCATTTGACTGTCTACAGAGAGGACGACTAGCAATAGAATATAATAGAATTTCATATTTTAACTAAGCAGCATGATAATGAGCTAGCAAACAAAAAATGATAAGTTTACAGAAATAGAGTTCAATTTTGGGGATGACAACATTTTTTTTTTCTTATAAGATTGAAATAAAAATCTTGGAATTTGGTAAGCTTTATGACAGGAGTATCATCGTTAGTCAGCGAGGTAAGATCCTCAAATTTTTCCTTGGTTTTTTGCAGTTGGCCCAAGTTCAAATTACAACTATAATAACTGCTACTATATTCATCAATCGTTTTGATTCGATGAAGTAATAACTTGATTTGAAGTGGTTATATTTAAAAACTAATTTCGAAGTTTTTTTTTTGTCCATAATAAGTTCTATGATATCAGTCAACTTATTTTTTTGAATTGTATTGCTCGTACGGATTGTCAAAATTCGTGATTGAGACACTTTCAAGATCCAAAAAGGAGAACTTTTTGGATTTTGGCAGTGTCTCAAGATTATCATGAATTTTCACACACATTAAGATGAATTTGTAGAGATTCTCTCGTCTATAGACAGTACTGTGCAAAAATATAGCAACAGCCTTAAATTTGATAAAACTTTGAGCCAGCACCAGCTATCAAGCAAGTGATGGTGAATTGTGAATTCAAGAACTTCAATCCATTTATCAGTTCACGTGTCCTGGCGATTTTTTTTCAAAAAATAGTTGGTGTACTTTTTTCACGAATAAAAAAAAGTGTAAAAAAAATCTTTTTTCTGTGAATTTTTTTATTGAAATGGCCATCACTATTCGGAAGAGGGTCTAGAACCTGGTCCAAAATTATACTCTGTCTAAACATTTCACACTAATTGAACAAAGGGTAGTCTGGCTATAAAATTTTGTAATTTTGAATAGTACTTCTCTGAAATTGAAAATAATCCAATTTTTCTCGGGTAAAATTGTACCATAGTATTCCGTATTTAATGTGGTCGCGGTCCCTTTTACAAGTCTTATCAATGTACTTATCCAAGAACCTCACAACTCTGAAACTCATCTTAATCCTACATGAGTGATTCAAGCTTATTTTGTATACTCATCATTGTTGATGAAGGAAGGAATTGTCTCCCGAAAGTTTGACGAACAATAAATTGAGCATCCACTTTGCCGAACTCAGCCAAAGTTTTCTTATTGTCAAACACCCGGAAGACCCTCTCCAGAATGTACAAGCGGAAAAGAGTCAATATTTGTGATTTGATAAAAAGAGGCAGAGAAGAGCTATGTACTCTTCTCTGCCTACACTGAAAATATTTCTAATTGCCTTTTTCTGAACAAGCATATACACTCTTGTCCATCCCAGGCCCCAGCCCAAAAACAACCGCCCTAACCGCATAGCAGCCTGATAATAAGATCAATCATGACTTGAATCTCAACTCCGCGTCAATAAGATTCCCTATAGTCTAAGAGCCAGTGACATTTTTCAGTGATGATTTAGTTAGGGCCAATTTTTTGACAGAATGTTGTACGGACCCTAATCGAGTGTCATCCGAAAAGGTTCACCCTGATCGCGGTTCCAAGGGGGTGGCGGAACGCCCCCAGCTTGTGTAAAATTTGCATCTTTTTATCATTAAGTTAAGACTGATTTTCCTACAAGTTGTTCTTTGGTAGTCCACAATCATCCAGAAAAATTGGCGGAACGATTGGCCTGTTCTTCAAGGGTGGCGAATCACCCTCAAGATGTCGTGGGACTGATGAACTTTTTATGATTTAGTTAGGGCTAAAATTTTGACCAGCTGTTCTTTGATAGTCCACATAGTCATAATCATGAAATGTCCATTGGTCTCACGCCCACGACATATTGGGGGTGATCCGCAACCCTTAAAGAACTGGCCAATCGATCCACCAATTTTTCTGGATGATCGTAGGCTACCAAAAAACCACTGGTGAAAAATTCAGTCTTGATTGAATCATATTATGAAAAGTGCAATATTTCCGTGACATGTTGGGGTTGATCCGCCACCCTTAAGGAACCGGCCAATCGATCCACCAATTTTTCTGGATGATTGTGGACTAACAAAGAACAACTGTTGAAAAATTTAGCCTTGACCAAATGATAAACAGATGCAAATTTTTTTACATGTTGGGGGCGTTCCGCCACCCCCTTGGAACCGCGATCAGGGCAAACTCTCTGGGATGGCACTCGATCATGATCCGTACAACATTCTCTCAAAAAATAGGCCTTAACTAAATCATCACTCAAAAATGGCTCTACTACTACAAGGAATCTTGTCTCACGATTTCTTAAAAAAAATACCTCTGATTTTGATATTTTTATCAATACTTACTGCCTCTGGAGCAGACTTTCTTGGATATATTGAGATTATCATTTGAAAGTTGTCGTCACACCATAATTTCATCCTTTCCAGGTCAACAGACCTGTTGTTTATCAACAATTCATCACAATTTATTCAGACGTCGGGGTTTTACATTCCATGAAATTTGGTTTAAAATTTGTTTATTAGTTATTGAGAAGTAGAGACTGGCCCCTCTATTCTTTTATTTATAATGTTTTGAGCTTCAAACTACTATCTGCATTGATTTCACAGACACAGGTAGAAATTCAGGTCCGATATACAAGTCAAAGTAAACATCAATTCCATTAAACAGGAAATTGAACTTGACAAAATAATGTTTTGACCGTCTCCTTTTGATTTTCGTCCGCTGATATTGCCCACTATTGTGTCACTGAGGATACAATAACATCATGTAATGATACGGAATAGCAAGTTATTTCTTTTTTTGATTTTTTTTTTAAAAACAAATTAATTGCTCTCCACTTATTGTCACAATATTGTGACAGTTATTATTTTATCATTCCATACTCTGAAAAAATAATCCTTAAATTCACATTCAAGTTGTTCAAACCTCCATTCAAAAGTTAGTGAAAACTTCATATGAACGTAGATCCAGAAACGGTAAGATCAATGTGTCTAAATTGCCATACGATAAATAAAAATCCAGAAACGGTAATTTTCCAATGTTCAGGCTGCGTAAAACCTTTCGTCGGACACAAGAGCGTGCCTGTAGTGAAATTCAAGCTCATCATGAATGCTGGTCTTTTTTATAGTTGTTAATTTTTATCTAGTTACTTGAAACTTAATCATTCATTAAAAAGAGTTTTTTTGTGATTTTATATTCAATATTTGGAAAACGAAGCATATCCGGCATACAATTTTTTTTTTTGAATCACAAATCCACAGTCAAGAATTGTTGTATTTCATTTGAACACCCTGTTAACAATGCCCACTTAATCATTTTTAAACTTAACATATTATAACATCTAATGTTTGGTTAATTCCACCTTAGATTGTGTCATATTCCAGGTAAGTACTTAAATGGTATGCAGCCGTTCTTATTTTTTCAATTTTTTGATATTTTTGAACGACTCGTTACTCATATACAAAATAATATCATCGTATCATCAACGATGGTTAAACTTGTTTTCTATCAAGGTGAGAACTACTTTAAAAACGGAATATGATAATGCTTTCTATTGATGGCAACGATAATATTTATGAAGACTCGATTATGTTCTTTGCAAATTTATTGATGTGAATGCCGTTACCTATGTCTGGACGATAAAACAATTTTGCTTGAAAAAATATATATCAGAAGTTACTCAAGACTGTCTGCTTGCCTTATTTATAAAAATTGAATCACTTTGAAGATTGATGTCAACATAATAATATCTAGATGGGAACATATGCAATAGAAAGAATATCTAATTTTTTTCATTTCGAACGATATTTTCAGGCATTCCAAATTTACATTTTGATGTCATTGAATACGTATCGGAAATACAAAAAATGCCATCTTCGAGTGATGGTTGACAAAGTATAATTTAGTGTTCCTATAAAATTTAAACTGACGATGTTATGAATAGAATGTATTACTGTTCTCCTATGCTTGCTATTATTCGTTTCGATGTACAGTGAGAAGCATTTGAATCCGCAAACAACCCTCGTAAAATGCCAATTTTGGTCATGGTAACACATCGCTTTTTTCAAAATGACAACAACAAAGCTGGTTTTTGATTTGGGGATTGATTATTTGAGTTCAGTTCAAATAATCTTAACACAACAAGATGCATGATTTCTCAAATATATTATCCAGTGATGCGAATGGCGAAGCGCGATTCAATTTCTGGCTAGTTTGTAAGATACTTATGTAAAAAGGAAATATGAGAAGGTAATGGAAAATACATTAGTTGCATCTCTTTTGTATCAGATTTCTGAATAAATATCACCTTAACAAATCCCAGCGCAGATACTACATAGTACACACCGCAGTCGCTTGTTAGTTTTTTTTTATGGTTTTAAACCAAAAATCGTAGTAAACAGACTACACGTGATTAGAGACAGTGAAACGATTTTGCAGATCACATGTGTTGGTTTATTTAACCCTGGTCTAGTATATTGGCATATCACAAAAAATAACTGTTTTGAATGAAGTGTGCGAATTCTAATGCTTTCCACTGTACCTATTCGGAAATCCAAACCGTGTTTCATATAATGATAATAATAATAATAATGATAATAAGACGTTTATAACTTCAGCTATAACAAAACAAAAGAAACTTTCATAGGTATTGATAAACTCAAGATTAAGCGAAGTAAAGGGCCGTTTTCAGCTTTCCGACACTAGTGTTGGGTGCTGTTTGGGCCTATGCTAAATACTAAAAACTTACCTAACCTAACCCATTACATTCCTGAAGATCAATGATTATTAAAAGAAAACATAATGTACAAGATGGTCCGAATTGATTGATGACAGGAAAGGAAGGATCAGAGGGAGAGAAAGAGAAGGAAAATAAAGAAAATAAGGAAAGTGAAGCAGAAATAAAGATCACTGTTCATCGATGTATTTCTTGAAAGCGTGTCTGCTCAAGAGCGAAAAATTCTTAATTTTTCATTCAACGTATTAGTTCTGCTCAATGAGAAAATGAATTAACAAAATGTACAGGGGATGTTGATGAATTTGGGACACTATGACACATGAGAAAAGTTCTATTATCTAAACTTTTTGTCAAAAATGCTATACAGCAAAGCTGTTTGTAAACTAACATGAAATCTAAATTACGAATTTTTAAATGAAGACTGACATGACCAGATCTTTAAATGATGGTAATGGGCTCGGTAATGGGGGTTCCTGACCAAATTGTGAGACGAAAATCAAGTTTAACATTTTTTCGAATGTCTCTCCGTTTCAAAATATTAGGGTGTTTGAAAATTAAAATTTTATGCTTCTTTTTTTTAAAATGGACAAAAAGTGAATCCTATGGTGAATCACTCAAACCCCTTATTATTTGTACTAAATTTACATAATATAACTGGAAAATTGTTTGCCCCTAATTGATGATGAAAAGTGAACGCATCCAATTTTATTTTTTAAACACATTGTATTTCGAAGCGACATCTAGAAAAATCATATATCACATTATTGTCTTCAAATTTGATCAGGATAAGGAAGTGGTGGTTATTGGGAATGAGGACAGTAGTGATAAGAATCACTTATTCGATGAACAGAAAATAAACATCAAAGACACTAAATTCTGGCTCTGAAATAAAAAGTAGGAAGCTTTTTCTAGGAAAACGGCTTCATGCAGTGAATGATTCAAAACCTTGCCACACAAAGTATTTTTTTGTAAATTGAAAAGATTGAGAAATATCACATTGGAACTTATCAAATCTGACTCCATCATGAACCTTAACACTACAATGCATGATTTTTTTCAATGAAAAAATTATTTTTAGTTAAGTTTTCTACTTTTGAATGATGGAAAAAAATTCAAAAATATATTTTGAGTAATTTTTTTTTTTTTTGGGAAAATTTAATTGTATCTTATAATTATGCTACATCATGCATCCATGAAAAAAAAAAATAATAAAGAAAAATTACAAACTTTATTGATGGAGATTAACAAAACAGGATTTATTCTTGTTCAAACAAAGGTGAACTCAAGAAAACTTTCGGCCAGCTTTTCTAGCTCCGCTTGTGTTAAAGGTTTTTGAAAATGTCGCGTTCTCATTTTTCTATAATTCAAAAACAACGTTATCATTCTGCATGATGTTGCATATTTGCTACATTTTTTTGGAAACCGTGTTAGATTTTTTGTTTTGCTTCTTGCAGCGCAGAAATATAATAAAATGCTTCGTCACATACCTTTTTCACTATGTTTCATCAATTTAGCCAATAAAGCACTTCTTATTCACGACAACAATGAAATCTATGAGATTTGGCGCCCACATCAATTTTCAAAATGGTGCAGCTGACACAAAAATATATTAACTGATTAAACTGATACTGGTCACCATCTACCTTCAGAAGTATGAGATACAACGTCCAATTAAGAGGATAATACGCTACAGGATGCATTCGGACCGACCACATTGCGTTTTGAAGAAGTAGAAATCCTTTTTGAATTTTATGTAGCAAATATGCGACACAATGCATTGTACGGTTAACTCAATGATGCTCTTGAGGTAGTATATTTTCATTTGTAATAACACTAAATTTATCTACAAAAGCTTGAACAAAACTCTCAAAAAAAGACGAAATTTTCAAACAAGTTTTGCAGATTTTTTTCTACTTTTTCTATTATGATATGATCTTGGGTATCGCCATCTTTCAAACAATGGTTTTGTAATTCATATAACTTTCTGGAGTGTCGAAGATTTGGAGACAGCAACTCCATCTACTGGAGTTTTTGGAGTGTGTTTGAAAATACTATACGTTGATAAATAGGTATATTCAAAAAAGACAATCTCTGGAGTATACTTAGCGACAAGAAAAATTCATTTTCGAAATCTTGTCAGGGCTTTCGTAATATTCTTAATATGTTTTTTTGAGAAGGTCCCTTTTTCGGGCTTTTTTCAAAATCTATTTTCTGAACTTCATAATATTGATAAATAATGAAATTAATAATCATATTATCATAATTGTAATACTCTCATACTAAGATCGTCGCTCGCACTTTAATTAGATTGACAAAAACATTAACTCACATTATTTTATCTTTGGAAATTTGTCAATATGTTATCTGTTCCTGACAATTCATGTTTCATCTTTACTTTTTGAACCCAGCCTTTATTAACCTTAATGTCGAATTTATTGGTCATCGTATTCAACACACTAGTAGAGACAAAATAATAAACGTCATGGTTATCGATTGGAAATTATTAATCCTAAGGTGATTTTTTTTTGTTTCCTGATATTCCATTGAATTATCACTCTTGAATTAATCTCATCGAAGACATAATTTATTTCAAGATCTGTTGGATTTGGAAATTTGATAATCGATTTTGTAATAACATAAAAAAAAATCTTTCTCATCAACTATCGCTCGTTTTTGTCACTTGAACGAATCAATTGCGTTATCGGCCATACTAACATCACAAGCCCTCGTATTCAATCATTTTACTTGTTGCGTCGAAGACACATTTTCTTTGCTACTGGGTATGCATGTTATAATGATTGATCATGTATATTTGTCCCTAGCCGGGTATATTTGTCTTTTGAATAAGTGGAAAAACTTGAAAAGAATAATCAGCCAGAGAATCAATTTCGTGATCTGATCTTCTATGCATTAATCACATTCTACGTAGATTTGATGACATTTAGAAGAGTATGGTTTTATGCAGTTGATTTTTAAACAGAAGTAATTGAAGTCCAAAAGTATATATCACTGGGAAAACTAATCTCCTACCCAAAAACTAAAAATGCTCAATCCAAATCGAAACAAAAATTAGAAATGTTCACTTTTAACTAAAATGTATTTACCTCAAGTATGTCAGCTTTTCATTCAAAGAGATCCATGTTAACTGGGTGGATAATTCAAAACTCAAATTATCAAAGTTTTTTACGCAAAAACCAAAACTTTCACAACTTCAAATGACGCTCCTCGAATAAATTTATTTGCACTCGCGCTCCCGCTGTCGACATGGACGTATTCCTGCTTGCTGTTCGACAGAACTTGTTCACGACACTGAATTCCGAATTTTCTCGCTCCGCAGGACCCATTCCTCGTCCTTGCGGGGAAGTACTAATTCAGCAGGCGCAAACAACCATCTTCTAAAAAACTGTTGATTTATTGTAGAGTATAGTATCAGTAGCCGATATAGTTGTCCATGTGAACACTAAACTTATTGTTTTTTTTATTATATTATGGAGTTCACTGAATAGTGCTGGTAGATATCGAAAGATGATGATTTCAAATCCCGATAAATGCTTACCCCTTCGTGGATTGTTCTGTTTCCCCATTCAAACTTCAAATTTATGAGTCAAGTTACGAACTAGTGGTCGTTTGTTTCAATTTTGTCCTGATTCGATTGATAGAATTGAGACAAAGTTTACTGATTATAAACAGTTGGGCCACTTTTGAAAACGCGCGAAGCCGGCTCAACCCTTCCAACTCGTTTCTCTCGGATAGCCCACGGCCCATTGGTCGGTCACTTTGAACAATTTTTGTTGGGCGAGCTTCTTTAAACGGCATGCTTTGACGCGCGGCCGCTTGTGTTACGGGTTTTTCAAATGAGCCGACGTCAAAAGTGACTCAACTTATTGTATATTAGTAAACTTTGCTCGAGTACGTTTAGTTTGGCACATTCTGGTAGGCATTGTGTTCACATTGATTGTGCCAAATTTTTTCAGGATAGCGCATTTGTGAAAAAGACTATCCCCAATTAATTATTGACAGAAAAATCAGAGATTTTGATTTTTTGGTTTTTCTCGCACTATTTTCTGTACGGAAAGGAATTTTTCAGTGCTTTCGCGATTTTGACACCTGCAAATCTTTGACAACGAAAATAATTGTTGATTCACCCATTCACCCCACCCATTGTTTGTTTTTAAATTTTTCTGTTACGGGATTCTTTATGGTTTTCATGTCAAGCTTCTAGTGGCCTTCAAAGTGACAATTTCTCAAATTGTGTTTTGTATCAAATACATAAATACATTTTACATGGAACACGAGATTGCGCAAGATATTTTGGATTGTGCTGTGCTCTTATCCGGACCGACGCAATTTGACTCAGATTCGACATGTATCGGGTCGGCTAGCGTCTCGTCTGACGAGCCAAATGTCTCGCTCACACCAATTCGTGTTTGTCATAGGTCTTGAGCCGAATCATGTCGATCGTCATAATGTGGACGCATCTTTTAGTATATCATCCATAAAACAAGGGAAATGCTTTGTGGTATCATCATTTTATGATAAGACTATATTGAGATAATCAGGGGAAAGAAAGCAGTCCAAAATATCTTCACAAATATCTATTTAAATATAAAAAAAAAAAAATATATAAATAAATAAAAAATTAAATACATATATGAATAGATATTTGTGAAGATATTTTAGACTCCTTTCTTTTCTTTAATTGAAATGGATCTTTACCCTGGAGCCTTGGTTAATAACCTTATATTGAGATAGTTCCCATGCCAAGATTTCTCCGCCGCTCAACATCTTCAAACAAGTGTCTCTCTAAGTGGAGACACTTATTTGAAGATGTTAAGCGGCGGAGAAATCTTGGCATGGGAACTATGGGAGTGAGGACGGGAACTACATTCGCCCAAAAAATGATCGAAATATACAAGATTAGCCAGACTATCAAAAGATGGCTGTGAAGAGACTGTGGTATTCACAAGTACCATCAGATGCATGTTTTTATTAATAAATAAGAACGTAGGTCGTAGTGATATACTATCAAATTTGCCGGATATAAATATAGCGAAGAAATAAAAAACTACCAAAATAAACACAGACAATCTCGATTACCAAAACTGTAATCAGGCCTCAAAACTGCACTACTTTTGATGAAGACCAGTTGTCTGTATTGAGTTTTCTGCCTGCATCTTTTGTCCCATATACCAAAGAGTCCTGTTTGTGTGTCGTGTAAATATGTATTATTCTTGCGACTTGAGTCCAGAATGTTGAAATGTGAGTTTTAATTAGGTTTCTTGGTAATCTGCTTTCTTTTTTTTTCTTGGCTGTTTTGATAGGTTTAAGCTTCATCCATTTGCATTATTATAATTTAAAAAAAAAATATTGTTGTTTTTCATCCTCTGTAACATGTGAATTGTATCCGAATGTAAATTCCATTGAAATAAAATAAATGTGTGATTTCAGCGCCCTGATGATGCAATTATATATTGCGAAACCTCGGACACTTTAAAACTAACTGGACTTTAATTCACATCTTCAAATAAGTGTATCTCTAAGTGGAGACACTTATTTGAAGATGTTAAGCGGCGGAGAAATCTTGGCATGGGAACTATGGGAGTGAGGACGGGAACTACATTCGCCCAAAAAATGATCGAAATATACAAGATTAGCCAGACTATCAAAAGATGGCTGTGAAGAGACTGTGGTATTCACAAGTACCATCAGATGCATGTTTTGATTGATAAATAAGAACGTAGGTCGTAGTGATATACCATCAAATTTGCCGGATATAAATATACCGAAGAAATAAAAAACTACCAAAATAAACACAGACAATCTCGATTACCAAAACTGTAATCAGGCCTCAAAACTGCACTACTTTTGATGAAGACACTGTCTGTATTTAGTTTTCTGCCTGCATCTTTTGTCCCATATACCAAAGAGTCCTGTTTGTGTGTCGTGTAAATATATATTATTCTTGCGACTTGAGTCCAGAATGTTGAAATGTGTGTTTTAATTAGGTTTCTTGGTAATCTGCTTTCTTTCTATTATCTTGGCTGTTTTGATAGGTTTAAGCTTCATCCATTTGCATTAATATAATTTAAAAAAAAATTAATTGTTGTTTTTTATCCTCTGTAACATGTGAATTGTATCCGAATGTAAATTCCATTGAAATAAAATAAATGTGTGATTTCAGCGCCCTGATGATGCAATTATATATTGCGAAACGTCGGCCACTTTAAAACTAACTGGACTTTAATTCACTGATCCTCAAACCCAACAAATCACTTACACTCGTCTATAATTATTATGTTCTGTGCTTTAAGATTATAGATTTGCTTTGGATGGAGCGGAGTGATTGGAATGGGCGCATCGAAATTTATTTCAATTCATAACTTCTCAACGGATATCATGGTGACAACAAAATTTGGGCAATGAAATAACATATTTTATATATTTTGAATTCGGAAAACTAAATAGACTCATATTTATGCTATAATAAGCTGCAATAAGGTTTATCGTGATTGATTAGTGATTGATGCGAGGTTAATCATACCTAATCATAATATCATTTTATAATCAGAATTATGTTGGAATATTAGTATTATGCCAACTGTGTGTCTAGTATTTCATACTGTGACAGAACATGGTGAATGCGCCGCCGCAAGCCACCACATTGTGTAGAATTGTTTGGAATCGATTGGCTTCTGGTACATTCTAGCTAGGCTAGATGGCGTCGAACGTTCTTCGCTTTTTTAAAAATATCTGGAATGTTCTCTCAATCCTGGCGAGGGTATATAATGAGATCCGTCATTTCAAGGAGTTAGTTCAGTTCTGAATACGTCGTGAAATATAAATCGTGAAACATAAATAAGCTGTGATTTTGTTTGTGAATAGTGAGTTCTGTACATAGTGACATAGTAAAATAAATTAATTAAAGCTGAACAGTGTTTTCTATAGCGAAACTTGGTACATTGGTGTCAGAAGTGGGATTTATTGTGTGCTATAGAAACGGACATGAATATTCACTGCAATGGCTATGAAACTTGTGTTTTTAATCGGATTGAAGGTAACCGAGTTGAAGAGGGAGCTGGAGGAGCGTGATTTGGATACAAGCGGGAAGAAAGCTGATCTACAACAACGGCTTCGTGAGGCTTTGATGGAAGAAGGCATGGATCCGGATACGTTCCAATTTGAAATTCCTGATCCGAACGCTGTGGAGAAATTGTCGAAAAACTTGAAAGATGAGCTGAAGGATCAACTTTAAGAGAACTCGAGGAAAATGGAGGAGAAGCTCGAAGAATCTTCCAGAGCTATGGAAAAAATCAAGGAGCAATTGGCAGATAACTACAACTGCTTGAAGGCTCATGTAGCAGAGGAAATTGGAAATTTGGAGAAACAACTAGGAGAGACTGCAAAGGCTCTGGAAGACGAAATCGACGAAGTGAGAAGGCAAGTGGCAGTAATCATGCAACAACCGGAAGTTACTTTCGAAAATCACGGTGCGAGTGCCAAGATGGAAGCTGATACCATCAGAATCCACATGAAAGCCCCACAGTTTGATGGCAAACTGTCCTGGAACAATTAACATCGCCAGTTCGAGGCAGCAGCAAGGGCAAATGGATGGATTGGACCGGAAAAAGCCCTGGCATTGACTCTGGCACTTCGTGGGGAAGCTACAGAAATCCTGCAGACGCTCAACACCCAGGAGCAGGAGGACTACGATGTACTAGTCAAGCATCTGGAACTGCGATATGGGCAAACTCACTTGGAGCACGTCTACCACTCTCAGTTGAAAAATCGCATTCAGAAGACCAACGAGACCTTGCAGGAGTTTGAAGCGGATGTTGCTCGCCTTGCACGACTGGCTTATCCAACCACGCCAGAGAACGTTATGGAGAGGCTTGCAGTTCAGGCCTTCTTGGATGGAGATTCGGCAGTCACTGATACTCCATCGTCCCGATAGACTGGTTGAAGCACTGGCCAAAGCCTTGGAATTCGAAGCGGCGAAGCAGTCTCTGAAGATTCCTGCACGCGTGCGAAGGGTGGACGAGATGTATCCTCTGGAAGAAGACACCGTCGAAGCAACTGTGAGGAGGGTCGTCAAAGAGATAGAGGCGTCCAAGCGAAGGGAGCTGCGATGCTGGAACTGTGGAGAGCTTGGCCACATTCGTAGGAGATGCAAGGACAGGAGGGCACCTTATTCGACGTCGGAAAACTAGAGAGGGTCGATGCGAAGGGGCAATCGTCGACCTGTAGCCAGTATGCCCCAAGGAAAACCGCCATAGTTGCCTCTTTGGGACACAAACTGAACAGCGTGTATGTGGATAGCTGGATTAATGGAGAGAAACGCACCATGCTGCTGGATACAGGTGCGACGAAGTCTATCATCAGGCCCGACATTGTCACAACACCGACAATGATTAAACCAACAAAGTGGCGACTACGGACGGCAACAGGAGACTTGGCTAGGATACATGGTGAAGTGGAGGCAGCAGTGACTCTGGGAAGCACCAGCTTCGAACATCCAATGCTGGTTGCCGACATTGAGGAAAAAATCATAATTGGAATGGACATAATGAACACCCAAGGCTTCCAATTAGATTTCAAATATGGAACACTGAAAACCAACAACGAAGAGGTGATAATGCATGGTAGGGAGAAAGAGACAGTTCGTGTTTTGCTGGCTGGGGATTCTTCAATTCCTGAGAGGAGCGAGATGATTTTGTGGGCTCGCCTGGAAGGGAAGATGAAAGAAGGAAGCATCGTGATGTTTGAGCCTAAAATACACGATTCTGAAGTAGGACGAGGCATTGCATGTGGAAAGAGCCTGGTACATGTGGGAAAGACTGTGCCCGTGAGAGTGATGAACGTCAACTATCACTGTGTAAGTTTGGCAAGGGACACAGTTTTGGGGCTCTGCTCGTCAATTTCCTCTGTGGTGCGACAAGTATGTGAGACTGAGCAAACCATCTCTGAGTTCACCGGAGAGATTCAGAAGTCAGTTGTCACCTCTTCAAAAGATCTGGATAAGAGACAAAAACAACGATTGAGAAACTTGATAAGGAATTACGGCGACATCTTCGACAACGGGACTGGGGAAAAGGGCCTTTGGCCAAGAAGGAGGAGGCTGACAAGATCATCAAGGACATGGAGAAAGGCGTTGTCATCGAGCCTTCTAGTAGTCCGTGGTCATCGCCAGTTGTTCTGGTTAAAAAGAAGGACGGTTCAACTCGATTCTGTGTGGACTATCGTCAGCTGAACAACGTGACGAAGAAAGACAGCTACCCGCTACCACGGATCGACAACACTCTGGACACCTTGGCCGGATCGAAGATCTTCTCAACCCTGGACCTCAAAAGCGGATATTGGCAGGTAGAAATGACCCCTGAAGATCGAGAGAAGACTGCTTTCAGCGTTGGAGCTGGGCTGTGGCAGTTCACTGTTATGCCATTCGGCTTATGCAACGCACCTGCTACGTTCGAGCGGCTGATGGAGACTGTGCTCAAAGGACTATCCTGGTCAACATGTCTGGTATACCAGGATGACATAATTGTGGTTGGCAAATCATTTGAAGACCATCTGAAGAACTTGGAAGAGGTATTCCAGAGACTCAGAAGTTCCGGTTTGAAGCTGAGTCCAAAGAAATGCCCACTGTTCCGGAGGGAAGTACAATACCTGGGTCATATCGTGTCGGCTGTGGGTGTAGCCGTTGACCAGCAAAAGGTGGAGGCAGTTTAGGAGTGGCCAGTATCAAAGAACCTCCACGAGCTAAGAAGTTTCTTGGGTCTGTGCACGTACTACCGGCGTTATGTCCAGGGATTTGCGAACATCGCCCGGCCTCTTCACAGGCTCACAGATGCACAGAGACGCTTTCACTGGGACGAGGATTGTCAGGAGGCCTTTGACACGCTTAAAAGGGCACTTGCCACCGCGCCCATCCTAGGCTACACACTACCTGAGGGGAACTTCATCCTGGATACAGATGCCAGTAATGTAGGACTTGGTGCAGTGCTGTCCTAGATTCAGCAGGGACACGAAAGGGTGATCGGCTATTTCAGCTAAACCTTGTCGAAGCCGGAACGGAACTACTGCGTCACGAGAAGGGAACTACTGGCAGTAGTCAAAGGGGTAGAGCACTTCTACAAGTACCTCTACGGAAGAAAGTTTCTGCTGAGAACCGACCACGCCGCGCTCAAATGGCTCCCACAGTTCAAGAATCCGGAGGGTCAAGTTGCTCGTTGGATTGAGAGACTTCAAGAGTTCAACTTTGACACGGAACATCGAGCTGGATCCAGCCGCAACAACGCTGATGCCCTATCCAGGAGACCTTGTCCAGAAAAATGTAAGCACTGTCAAAGAGCCGAGGAAAAGGAGGCGAGCACCTGCAGGACGACTGTGGTGGATGATTCCTGGCAGTCTAAGGCGCTTCGCGAGGACCAGGAGAAAGATCCAGATCTGAAGCTTGTCATCGGATGGAAACAGGCAGGCCAACGACCAACCTGGCAAGAAGTCGCGCGGTTCTCGACCACCGTGAAGTCCTACTGGGCTCAATGGGACTCGATGGTTCTTGATGACGGCATCCTGAAGAGGCTGGTGAAGAATCTGGATGGCACGGAAGATCGGAGGCAGTTAGTCGTTCCTGAAAACAGACAGGCAGAGGTGATGAGAGAGGTCCATGATGGCGTCACGGGTGGACATTTGGGTGTAACCAAGACGCTGGGAAAGCTGCGAGAACGGTTTTACTGGGTCAACTGTCAAGCTGATGTGAAGGAATGGTGCAGAAAATGTGCCGTATGTGCGGCAAGTAACGGACCCCAGAAACGGCCAAAAGCTCCTATGCGCCAATACAACGTGGGAAGCCCCTTTGAAAGGATCGCAATCGACGTGGCTGGACCGTTCCCTGAAACGGACAAAGGAAATAAATACATCTTGGTCGCCATGGATTACTTCAGCAAGTGGGCTGAAGCGTATGCCTTGCCAAACCAGGAGGCAGCTACCGTTTCCGATGTCTTGATTAAGGAATGGTTTTGCCGTTTCGGTGTCCCGTTGGAGCTGCATTCGGACCAGGGCAGGAACTTCGAATCGACGCTATTTCAGAACGTCTGCGATGTCTTGAAGATCAAGAAGACAAGGACAACGGCGTTACACCCACAATCGGATGGCATGGTGGAGCGAATGAACCGAACCATCAATCGACACTTGGCCAAAGTTGTCTCTGACCATCAAAGAGACTGGGATCAACATCTCCCCCTATTCCTCATGGCGTACAGGTCAGCAGTTCATGAATCGACGGGCGAAACACCTGCCAAGATCATCATGGGTCGTGAACTCCGGCTGCCCTGCGATTTGAAGTTTGGCTGTCCACCTGGTGAGGATGTCGCTGGGGAAGACTACGCAAGTGATCTTCGTAGAAAAATGGACGTTATCCATCAACGGGTCCGACTAAACATCCAAAGTGCCAGCGACAGGATGAAAGAAGCGTACGACGTGAAGGCTGAAGAAGGAGGGTTCCAGGTTGGGGATTTGGTTTGGCTTCACAACCCACAGAGGCGACGTGGATTCTCCCCAAAACTGCAAAGTTCTTGGGAGGGCCCGTATGAGATTCTGGAGCGAATCAATGACGTCGTCTACAGGATTCGAAAGCCACCACGAGGAAAACCGAGGGTTGTTCACTTCAATCGTTTAGCTCGGTATGCTGGGAACCACGACGATCAGGACGCTGAAGTGAGGCAGATCAGGTTACCCAAGAAAGACATGTCATTGGAAACTTTCATGTCTATACACTCCAATGGCCAGAAAGTCCAGAATGGCGTTGTCCAAGAAAGGCAGCTGGATTTGTTCAAAGCACCGGCCGAATATTCGTTGGCTCACTGGGTCACTGAAGACCTTGGTATGAGGAGTGGTCTTGCTGCTGCTTTCAAGCGGAAATTTGGACAACTGGAACATCTACGACGACAAAAACCAGAGGTGGGGAGGGTACTGGAAATCATGAAAGGTACACGACATCTGTTCTACCTTGTGACTTGTAAAATAAATTAATTGAAGCTGAACAGTGTTTTCTATAGCGAAACTTGTTACAATACATACTAGACACGCCATTTTTGTCTTAAACATAGGCAGATGACATTTTTCAGTTGACAAATTTTGCATTTCTTGGTCATCGGTTGATTCCACCATCATTTTTCTACGGAAAAGGTTTTTTTTATCATAATCGATATAATATCCTGCACCGTTTTGGAGATAAAAGCATTTTATTACCAAGATGTAATTGTGCTCCCGCATAGTGAATCTTGTTTCTAGTTCTACCTATATACGCGCGTGTTCATTGTTTTTTCAAAAAATGTGTGTGATATCATGAAAATAATAATAATAATAATACTCTTTATTATTGCAATGAGAAAGATACAGTGAAATCCTTGATATACATTACTTATATACAAAGCCAGATTGCAAAAAAGCATCATTTCAATCCTGCTCTACGTATGAGTTTATCATTTTCGACCTGACCTTTCCGGAGTCCCAAGTATATTATATATACTGCTGGGTCCAAAAAAAAACTGGTATTACTCAAAGAAATGCTCACAAAGTTAAGCAGTGTAACATTTGTTTTGACAAAACAAAAAAATATGACGACATATTTTTATCAGGTTGATACTTTTGAATGATTTTTATCAAATGGCTCTTCACATGAGTACAGGAACTAAAGCGAAAATATTGAGTTGATCGATCATGTGTATCAAAATTTTCAAATCTACCCGATTCAAATCAATTATCATAACATACCCAAACTTTTCACTTGAATGACATGTCACTGTCGTATAGTTGCGTCAAAACAAATCTTACACTGCTCCATTTCTGGAACATTTCTTTCAGTAATACCAGTTTTTTTTTCGAACCAGCTGACAATTCTATCGAGATGAGCAATTTTGAAAAAAAAAAAAACATAAAATTATTGAAAAAATACAATATATTTTTTTTTAAACTTGAACAAAATATAACTAAAAACTACAAACGATCCTTCGAAAAGCACGGACAAAAATTCTAGATCAGTTATTTTTATTTTGTATAGGTAGGTACTGGGTCCTAAGTGTGACGTGAGATAAGAATTTTGTAGAAAAGTTTTTATTCTAAGAGAAAGTGAAAAATAAGACTTGTAAACTTGGGATAAATAGATACCCACTTGACATAAAACAAGAACTCGCTATCTCAAAAATCAAGAGCCCAATCCAGAAAATACATGAGATCAGCTGGTGTTATTTGTCAACAAAACCATAAAGTGTTCGTTGGATATGAATATCCACTCTTTGTCAATACACTCAATAAATAGCAGGTAGATGGGAAAACATCGCAAAGAGAAAAGAAAGAATTTGGTGAATGCATTAGTTCTTTCAAACTATGTATCCTTATCTATGTAGGTGTATGCTATTATTATATTAATAACAAAGAAACGCAGATAAAGTGGACAAAAGTCATGAACACTTTCATAATAAAGCCTTATATTTATGTAGGTACAGTGGACAGCATATTATTATGAATTCGCACACACAGTTATTTTTTGACAACCCTCGTTAAATGCATAGGTGAAATGAAAATAACACGTTCAATCATAGCGCCCACTGTCTCTGAACACTTGTCGTTTGTTTACTTCGATGATTGGTTTTGAACCATGAATTACAAAAACTATCAAGCCACTGCGGGTAGCATCTGCGCTGGGATCTGTTTGAGGTGATATATATGAGTACTTTTTTCTGAATGTATTTTTTATCACCTTCTTACATTCTGGTCTCTACATAAATGTCTTACATGCTGGCCAATAATTCAATTGCCCTTCGCCCTTCGCATCACTGGATAATGGATTTGAGAAACCGTGCAGCTTGTTGTGTTAAGATTATTTGAACTAAGCTAAAATTAATAATCAATCCCGAAACCAAAAATCAGCTTTTTTGTTTACTCATGACTTGTCATTTTGATAAAAGTGATGTATTATTACAATTCGACTGGTTAGGAGTGGAGCAAGAGCAATGGAAAGTGCGTGTTCGACTCGCTTTGCACTGACCCGGTGCAGATTGGTTTTTTTGTTCGGCTGCATCAGAGCGATTCCATAACTTGGCACTCAGTGCAATTATTTTGGAACTGTCATACATGATCAGTTCTGTGCATTCTGCATTTTTTTCAAGTGGTTTATTTGAGTTTTTTGCTCAATAATAATCTAATACATGGAAAATATTAAAACAAAAATTTCTCTAGCGAAATTCATCTAGTAGTAGCAAAGATGAAGTTTCGTCAGGTGAATAACTTATCAGTATTATATAAGGGGGACATTCAAAAAATTACAAAATGTATCAATGTTGTAGAAATGTATTCAGCTATTGAGGTAAGTGTGTAGACTTAATAGTGATATATTGTAGCTGAGTTCATAGCCCAGCCGAATTTAACAAAAGAGTCAATCCAGTCTCGAGCGGTTCTACTTTGTTATTGCTCCTTGATAGTTTTGCACCGACTCCGGATTTAAGATTTTCATACTCTGGAGCGAAAAAAATGCATGATTACAGAGCGTGCGAACTGAGAAGATTCGGGCCAGTCGAAATCGTCATTAGTAAGACAAAGTTTGGCATTTTACGAGGGTTGTTTAAAATATTGTGTGCGAATTCAAATGCTTTCCACTGTACATACCTATACAGGGTGTAATTAAACAACGCGTTCCCGATTTATTCAAAAAAACATGTTTTTTTTTTTTAATTGGGACACAGCGTATATTTTTATCATAATCAATACGCAACTCTTTTCTGAACATAGAGGGTTATGATGAATGCGTATTTTCCTCAACTAATTCATAAACGTCAAAGTAACAAGTTTCACTAATTTGATTGTTTCAAGATGAGCTTAACAAATAAAATTCGCTTGGCACGATATAATAAGTTTGATAGCAAATATTATGACAACCGATATGTATTATTTTGTCAAAATTTTAACATTCATATTTCATGACAAAGTTTCCAAAATATTGAAAAAGGCATAACTTCGTTGTTTTTGGTACAAAGGCAAAATTCATAGAGATCTTTTATGTTGAGAAAAGAGTGGGCAGTCGATAATATTTAGAATATACACGGTGTCCCATTTGCAAAAAGTACATTTTAAAATAAATCGAGAACGCGGTGTTCAATTGTCTGTTAATACCACGTTGATCAGCGGAAAAAATACTACTAAATCTCTCATTTGAATGACCTTGTATCTTCAATAATAAAGAAGTTGACAATAGTGCCGACTTAATCGGAGTCACCCTGCATATTGAGCGGCTAAAATATGGAACAAATTGATTTTTAATTCAGGTTTTAATTTTTTCAAATCGCTTGGACACATCGATTTTTATTTTTGGATACGGTTTGCTTCATGACAAATTAATGAATACAGGGTGAACCAAAAACGAGTTTTGGCCATCAACTTCTTTTTTTCACATAAAAACACCTATTTGAAAATAGGAAACTACGCGATTCTGTATTTTTGAGTTGCTTAGTTACTACTTTAATCGTTGCTGAATGGACATTGAATTCAATTATTCAACCAATAAAAACAATAACCTGTATATCCAATAAAAATATTATGGAATAATAATGTCATTTTCTCAAAAACGGTTGGATAAAGGTATGAGACGTGTTATATCAAATTTACCCAGAATCCACGTAAAACTCAAAAATGAAATAAAAGATAGGTATTTCCATTTGAAAAAAAGAAGTTGATGGTCGTAACTTATTTTTGGTCCACCATGTAATACATGAGTTTGCCATAAGAAAACCTCATCCAAATGCAAAAATGAACGTGCCGAGCATTTTCCAAAAAATAAAACCCTCAATTTATAATGATTGTTGTCCATATTTTAATCGGTAAAAAAAAGTACAGTGGAAAGCATATGAATTCGCACACACAGTTATTTTTTGACAACCCTCAATCATAGCTCCCACTGTCTCTGATCACGTGTCTTTCGTTAACTTCGATGATTTTTGGTTTTAAACCATGAATAACAAAAACTATCAAGCCACTGCGGGTAGTATCTGCCCTGGGGATTTGTTAAAGGTGATATATATTTAGTAATCTGTTATAAAAGAGACGCAATTGATGTATTTTTTATAACCTTCTTACATTTTGTTTTCTACATAAATATCTTACATACTGGACAATAATTCAATTGCCCTTCGCCCTTCGCTCTTCGCCCTTTGCATCACTGGATAATGGATTTGCGAAACCGTGCAGCTTGTTTTGATAAGATTATTTGAACTAAGCTGAAATAATCAATCACGAAACCAAAAATCAGCTTTTTCGTTTACTTATGACTTGTCATTTTGTATTACTATGACAAAGGTTGGCATTTTACGAGGGTTGTTTGAAATATTGTGTGCGAATTCAAATGCTTTCCACTGTACATAGTGTATACAGTACACTATGTACTTTTTTCCGAAAATTCGGAAAATCAAATTTGTGTCCCCGGATAGACGCATGAATAGGTAAAAAAGTAAAAAAAAATTGAATTGATATTTCATCATCTGGGGTTTAGCCCTGCTTGAAGAAACTAACAACCAACTAGTGTCATAATTTTAGTTTCTGAAACTAAAGTATACCTATGTTTACCTATGTATGTGTTGGAAATTAACCTAGAAAGCTATTTTCCTCACTAGCAAAGTTCTTCTTCTGTAGGCGATACGACTAAATTTGATTGAAGAAAGTTGTTCAGAATAAAAAACTACGTGAGAAACCCGAACCGTCTACGTCTACTTTGATATTTTGAAGAAATTGGAAAAGTTCATCAGCAAAAGTACTTTCAAATGACGAATTTCGCAAAAAATAGCTTCTAGGTAAATTTACTAGAAATATACTTAGTTTTTTGAAACTAAAATTATGACACACATTAGTTTCTATCCAAGCAGGGCTGATGAAATCTCAATTCAATTTTGTTTTGTCTTTTTCACCTATTCATGCGTCGATCCGGTAATAGAAATTTGTCAAAAGAACAGTCTTTGCTCAAATATCTCATACAGTATGTCCGGCGATGGGTATCCAATAGGTGAAATGTACCAAAAAAAATTCATTTTCCGAGAAAAAGTCATTCTTTATAAAAACATTTGCTTGTTTAAAAAATACGATTGTCTTTGGAAAAAAAAACGGGGATCTTCAGAAATTTGTAAAAACATTTTTTGTTTTCAGAAAAAAGTACTCATAATCAAAAGTTTTTAGCAAAATTTGACTTCTAAACATTTTAGTAAACCCAAATCTTGCACACAAATCACGAATAACGTGGATGGCGTTCACCGGAATCCTGCACAGTTGAAGACGACCTTTCTTCCTTCTTTTCCACAACGATAAGTCACAATGAAAAACAGTCTAAAGACCAAAAGACCGAATTTCCAGTACGTCGCAGAAAAAATAACCATTGGACGTGCTGGGTACTGTTTCTCTGTAGAAGTAATTTTAAATAAATAAATGTGTATTCCCTCCTTCATGGTTAACATTTGTACACTAATAAAATGTTCATGTTTCATATTTGCTGGAAAATTTTGAATATGATATAGGTAAGTACTCAACACTTGAAAGAAAAAAGTATTTATTTCAATTTTTTGAAGACCCTGTATAAAATTTTAAAATTTTTTCATCGACAATAGTATTTTTTTAGCAAGCAAAATGTTTTGAAAAGAAAACACATTGGATACCCCATCGCCGGACATACTGTCATATAATTTTTTGAAGATATTATTAAAAATTTTAATGAAGAGATGATACATTTTGTCAGAATTATTAGAAGTTACATACAGGGTGGCGCATTAGTTAGTGTGGAAGTCCATTTTCTCCCTTGTCAAAAGAGATAGGAAAAAATTTTCAAATCAAAACTTATAGGGTTCCAGCAGGGTCACAATTTAAAAATATTACTGTGTATACAGAGTGTTCTAGAAAACCGTGGCATCAAAAAATACGATTTTTTTTAGATAGCGACTCCAACTCTTGATAAGAGATTTGGATTCAGCGTAATATTCTACGTATGATACAGTGGTTTTATTTTCCAGAACGTGCAGTGTTGTCAGGCTATCAAGGATTTACTAAAATTTAGGGAAAAAACATTATGTTGGTAAATTAGCTACAAAAACAAAAGATTTGAAATTGAATCTTGCAAATATGCGTATTTTTTAATGTAAGGGTCAAAGTAATCGATTTTTAAAAAAAGAATCGCTATAATTTATATACGGTGTTTTCTACAGCAGGCCCAACTTAGCGAATTTAGAGACGAAGAAACTCAATTTTTTCAAATAGAACACCCTGTGTAGTGTTATCTAGTTTTGTTAAGCACTCAAAACACTGCAACTTTGCCATTAGAACACAGGTCGTAAAATGTATCGTTATCTTGCAATCTTTGATTATGTCAAAATAGTGCCCCTTAATTGGGTTCCGAGATGACAAATTTGAACGTGTGATGTCCAGAAATAACCGTATTATTTCGGCGAAAAGCATTCTTGAAATATTTGCCCTGACCACAAAACAATAAACCCTTATTTAAAATTTTATCGGCCCGGACCCCAATAGAAATCGGACCCCTAATCAGTTTGATTGTTTGAGATCAACACTACGACTCACGTCTTGCTTTCTTTCTTCACATTTCAAACAAATCTGTAGTAGGTTGGTATCGTCAACAGAGGGCCACTTATTATTAAATATTTATTATGAATATATAACTGCACCCTTGTGCCATCTTACGGATTATTTTTACTCTGTGACCAAAGGAGAATTCGTTCCATAAGAAATATATAGTCGTTTTATAAAATGGTATCATTCATTTAGGTTAAGGTAGAGGCAAGGTAAAGGTAAATTATGAATTATGAATATCCGTACATTTCATGAAGAATCAAGGTTGTTTTAGCGGAGTAGTGGCGAAGTAGTGGCAAGGTAAAATATACCAAGCTCCAAACTTGTTGGGCAAGCATGTGGCAAATTCTTACCGGAGCCAATCATAAACGAGTTTTTGACGATTCATTTCTGTCATTATGGAATTGTCAAAATTCGTCCCATACCCATAATAGAGAAATAAAAAAAAAAGAAAGTCGTCAAAACATAGCCGGATTTTTCTTGGATCTTGTTGACAGTGGTAAGTTCACGTTGCCGGTTAAGGTGGCGCCACATTAGAGATCTGACAAGTAAATATGCTGTCATGTCCACTAACTATCACCCTCATAAAGAATTCCCTATAGAGGTTTTTCGTAAATGAGCAATGACGATATTATGTTAGGGACCAGTCCATCCACCATACAGCGCTGAAGTCGCCGTTCATGACAAGATTGTCACGTGAATGTCAAGTTGAGTTTTCGAGTTTGTCAGTGTCAGCCAGTCATATTTCATAATTTTTGAAAAAATACTATTAGTTATCCTCATTGTGTCTGTGAAAAGTACTGAAGCGTACCTGAAAGCACTAGAAGTGAGCAGTGAGCATATTCAGAAGGCATTGATTTTCTAAATCAGAACCTGGATTACCTACTAAGGCAGAGGGTGAGAACCTAAACAACTCAAAACTTGTCTATGGACAATGAAAAAATGTACAATTCACACCCAGTCTGCGGGATTTTGGATTCAATCACAGGGAACCAAGAGAGGCTTGGAAAGAACTGCTGTTCCTACTTGTATCAACCTAGTGAGTTCCTGTTCCAAAAATATTTAATGAATATGTATTGGAACCAAAATACTAGTTTTACATGGAGAGTGTCATGTAGGTAGTATATTTCTGAATGAGTTCTCCAGAGTTATTGAGGTTAGATAGGGATTTTTCGAGGGATTTTTTTAGAACTTGTTCTGATTATAAAAGGTAATAATTAGATGATTTACTTTTGTATTGTTTTTTTTGTAAAATTTGAATGGATGGATGATGAAAAATGAATAAATATACCTACTTATGTATATGCAAATTATTTCTGGGGTGTTCGTATTATCATGAATAATTTTGTGAATTATTTTGTGCCTACAAAAATCTGTTTGATGTTTATTTGGAATAAATTGTTTTTCTTTCATACGTAAGATAAAAATAATTACTTCCTTATATCCATTAAAAAGATCTTTATAAGCACACAATGGTTCCACTACCTATAAAATTCATATTTATAATATCCCCCATTTAAATTTGGCGCCATTAGTTCCCAGTCCTTCACTGGTGGCGCTAACAATAATCCAACGTCACTATTGTCAGACGGCGCTCTATAGGGGTTTCTTTATGATCACCCTGTCAATATTGCTTGACAATCATTCATGACAAAATTTTAATACTGAATGTACCAATGGAGGATACTGGATAAGTCTACTAAGTTATAAGCATTTTATTACATGAGATTGTGTTTTCAACTAACCCAAACTAGACCAAACGTTTTTGGCTTTGTTTCCCGGCAGGAATGTGAAAAGGTGATATTATTATAAAGTGCGACCACAAAGGTTGGGATAAATTAATTCAAAATTCAATTTCTCAATAACTGCTGGGGTTAAGTCAAAGACATAGTTCATGAAGCTCACTTAGAATTTGATGAAGAATTCGAAAATGCAATCAAAAACGGTGTTTTTATTTAGAAAATTAAATTGATGGTCGTAACTTATTTTCACCCTGTACACATAAAATTATCATCGAAAAAACCGCAGTCAAAAATATAAATCGATGTGTCCGAGCGTTTTCCCACAGAACAGTCAGCTGAATTTCAAGTGAATTTACTCCAACCTTCACGGTTTCACTGTATTATTAATTAACGGATTGAAACAGACAAGTTAAACCTATATTATTTGTTTTTTTAGTCTAGAAGTCATTTTGATTTTGCTCGTGGAGTTTATTCTGAGAAGAAAACAGTTTATTCTGGTCAGATCTGTTTTCGAGAGTCAACGACGTTTTTTTCTGATCAAGACCTACGACGCGGCGCCGCGCCGGCGGGGACAAAATTATAACTCAGAATCTTCATACATTATGTCAGAAAAAATAACTGGATTTTTACTTCACTAAGCAGACAGAGAGAGATGTAAAAGACATTTTTCCAGCGATAAGGTCAGAAATGCAAGTAGAAGAACAAGTATTTTGAAATAGGTGGAATAATATTATCCAGGATGTTTCAATTTTTTTTTTGAATAGTTGGGTATTGAGGAATTATGTAATTTTTTATTCCCAATTTGAATTGACTATTTCTTATACTTGATATCACATCAGCAGATATGACCATATTATGTGTGTTTATAACTCACAGTTTCCTGTCTCTTCTAATGTGCCACTGAATCATAAATGAGTCCTTGTAAAAATCAGACATACTATAGTCCGCACAGACTCCTATCGTGAACGCCAATGCTTATGGTTTTCGAATCAAAGGTTTGTCCATTTGAGCCAAAATAGGAGACCTTCTTTGACAATGTCAGAATCAGGGTGTCACGGTGTATAGTTAATCGGGAATCAAGGAAAAAATGGTTTGAAATTCTAGATTTGCCTTTTTCAACTTAGCGACAGGTTCTAGGTGGGGATCGTTTTGACAAGAAGGCAATAGCATCATCACTTCAGAAACGATTATTGAAATACTCCCTACCAACAAGCGTCAACATCAAAAATGTTTATATAATTAGTTCCATCACTTTGCCACCAATTCTTTTCGAAGATGCCAGTATTCCCAAATGATTCTTTCGAGCCAATTGAACAAACCTGATGAAAATAGAAATCCAATACTTCCCAAGCAACACTTTGAAGAGTATAATCATGCTCAAAAATCAAATAGTTTTCTTCCACCACCTGGTTCGAAACGTAGAAACAAAATTGAGGGGTTAAATGAACCAAACATCAAGAGAAAGAGAGGCATTCTATCTGAAATTAATGGAACACGGATCAAATATCTCACTTCAAGAAAAAAAAAACTTTATCAGTGTAACAAAATTCAAAGAACTTAAATCTGTGGATTGCAGAACAAAATTTTAAATTGCAAGAATAAATTGGAAACTGCTTATCAGTTATCTGAACAGGAAATGGTTAATGTAATTGAAAACTGCATGGATAGTACAGTTGCTTCTTTTTTTTTCAAAATTCTTTCAGAAATTTGAAAGCAAAAAGGCCAACATGGACCACCCGGGATAAGGTTTATGCTTTAGCCCTATACAAAAGGGGTCCAGAGTCTTTTAGATTTTCAAAATCAAGTTTAGCCATAGGTACCCAGTAAAAGTACTTTACAGAAACTGTTGAAGGATATACCTTTTTATGCAGGGCTAGAAAGTGAACTGTTTGAAAGATTAAATATGTGTATTACTAGAATAAAACCCAGTGACAAATATTGTCCACCTATTTTTGGTAAAATTTCTCTATCCGAACAATTATCACTGTATAATCGGTCCAATGATAAATAGATGGGTATGTCGATTTTGGGCCTCTGGGCAGACAAAATCGGTTTGCCAATCATGCTCTAATTTTGATGAATGAACTGCACAAAAAGTAAAAGCAGCCACATTGTTACTTTACCACCCGTGACATCAAATATGTCGAACTCAAATCCCTTATTGAAGAAGCTATTTCCAAAATTGAGGAGACTAGCCTTGACCATTTTATGCACTGTATGTGATCAAGCAGCTCCTAACCGCACTGCTATAAGACAATTCAGTAAAACATAAGAAAGACCAGGCCCTCACCTTTTTATGAATGGACACAAAATATTTACAATATTTGATGTACCACATTTTATTGAAATCATCACGGAATGCTCTTTCAAAGTATGAAATTAGAAATGGAACTAAAGTGGCCCCATTCAGACACTAAGATAATGCTTCCATATAGATCGGCAGAAGAGATTTAAGGCCTTGAGACGTATTCGAGAAGTTAACCTGAATTATGGAAATAATAGTCGCTCAAAAGTGAAGGTTTCTGTGGCTGCAAGAACACGTAGCCATAACGTTTCGTCAACTATTGAGGAAATGGACAGCAATTCAACAAATAATATACCTACCAACGCTATTCATGAAGCAAAGTTTGTACAGGATTTTTGACTCTTTAAATGGAAGAACATGTATACCTTTCAAAAGTGTATTTCGAACCAATCTTCACACTTAGATCTCATTCACTCGTTTACTTTCAAAAATTACTAACTGGGTCTTCATAAATGATGAAAGAGACAAAATTAAAACTACAATGCCTCCGAAATCCGGATGGCCCACTACAATAACTGCTACTTAGGAACTATGGAAAACCTGTTAGACATTGGGATTCAAATTTTCAAGAACAAGATCTCTACATCAAGCCCCGTCGCGGCTAGATGGCGATAACTGAAATGGTAGCATATTTTTGAGTTTTAAAAAAAAATCATTAAATATCTTAAAAAGGATACATTTTTCTATTAAAAAATTTAGAAAAAAAACAAAAAATTAAATTTTGTTTTGCTTTTTTTATTTATTATTTCAATATACAAATGTAATCTCTCTCAAAATATTTAGAAATAATTGTACCATTACATTTGGTCAAGCGAAAAGGAAGGGTTTATGTTGAAAATTGAAAGTCATTCGCACCTTCACGATATAAGATGTTTTTCTACCTGGTTAAAGATGAAAAGAGGGATCATCATCAGCTGACCGCGCCAATTTTGATGTTCGGTCAAGACGACATTCTGAAACCATTTCTGGCAACGCTGCATTCGTCAGACACGATAATTAGCGGGTCGGAAGAGTTACATGCACGAAAATTCATTCGATGCCCGTATCAAAAAGAGTTTACCATATACATCTTGATTTATTGGAATGAACCTTTGAACGTTTCTTGAGTAAAGTTTGATCTCGATACTTTCAGTTATGATTTGTATATTGTCTATCGATAGTGATAAAAAATGTAGTAATTCATTAGGAATGCACTATAATAAAGGCATTGGGTAAATTACAATCAATACCGATAAAATAATATGTCTATAATAAATTATGTTGCTTGATAATTTCAATCGTTTCTAAAAAAAAGCTCTACATAAAAAAATATAAGTTCATGAGAGAAGATAGTACTAACAGTCAGCTGATTTTCTTACAGTTTTGGAATGATTGAAAAAAAGTCAAATTCCAGATTATGTGGTCTTTTTTCTACAAACCTTCATCAAACATTTAGACTTGGGTGGTAATATAGGGTTGAAAAAAAAACAGTGGGAATAATTATAAATGCTTTTTCTTTATTGCTTTAAATTCAAAATTGGTATCAATAGACCTATTCAACATTATGTGAAAATGAGAAAGTGCTTTTCTCATTTCGTATTGGCAAGCCTTTTGGATGAAGCGGATCAATACTATTCCGGGTAGAATGAAGTTCTCATAAAATGAAGAAAGTCTCTCCAGCATATTTTCTTTCCAAAACTGTCTATCTCTGGCAATCTAAAAAAAGATAAAATATTAATGATGTTTTTTTTCGACAAATTTAGCAAAATGTGGTTTGTTGAGAGATTAGAGTGAAAAGAAGGATATTTACCTGTTCTATCAACATTCCAAATGGACTCCATACTACAAAATAACAGATTTCCCTATCTGTTATCTCTAATTGTCCCTGGATCTGGAAATAGTGATTATGATTCCTTTTTAAATATAATTTACCCTCTTTCATCGTAGCAAATTTAACTTTTTTGTCTTTAATACCCTGCTCTGGCGTGATTTTGCTGATGGTAAAAGGACAATTTATTTCCACTATATGTTGTTCATCAATTATTCCATCTGGACTAGCACCTAGGAAATACTGCTTCTTCCCAATGAAAAAACCGCATTTTTCGACCTTCAGCTGATCTGGGTTTCGAAGTCATTTATAGCCCGAGCTTCGGAGTCATTTCCATATTTGGTGGCTTTATTCCCGGTAAAACTTCCCTATCATAACAAATTTTTTACCTGGTTGACAAGGTTTTGCAAATGAGACCAAAGTTTGATGCTGTGATTCGTAGAGATCTTTCCTGGATCCAGTCGGGATTTGAACTTTGACCAATGGTATTTTTTTGCATAAGCTGAATTTCGCTTTTACTTTTCTTGAGTTTTTCCAAGAAATACCGTGGCAGTGTTTCGTATTTAGCTGGGTTGATATCCATTGGAACAAAGTTGGCATAAGGACCATAATCTTCATCTGGAAAAGCTTTTGATCTCTTCTTCTTTTTGCGATAAAATAGCCTTCGCTTTGCTTTTTTCATCTGACGTTGTCTCTTCAGTCGCTTATTTAGCCTTTTTGTGAAGCATTGAGAGCTTACTCCATCTGCCGTTTTGTGAATTATTCTGTAGTAGTCTCCGTTAGAATTGAATAAGAGAGCAGCGGCCTCGCACCAAGTCTGGTAACCGCCTCTCTTGGTGGAATTCACGCGCTTTCCTCCAATAAATTTACAAATAACGCTATTATAATGCTCTGCAAGGTTCTTATTCATGTTCAGGATAAGACTACCAGCATTGTCTAAAAACCTTTCTAGGGCTATCAGAATGTCTTCGTAGACTCCACACTCCTTCATTGTTGGTATTAAGTTTTCCTCATCCTTGGGCTCACACTTGAAATATTTTAACTTTTTACATTTGGCATGTTCACCAAAAACATAACTTGGAGCATTAGAAATATCTTGTCTAAGAAGCTCTATCTTTCTATGGGTTTCATTGTCTTCTGCAATTCTGTGCTCTGTAGCTTTGGTTATAGCAGTTCTGAGTCTTTTGTCAAATATTTTTTTCCGCAACGTCAAAGGTGCCGGTCTATTATTTGATTGGCTCCGATTTATATCTGAAATAATAAAAAATATCTATATTCATTTCACATATTTTGCCGACATTGTACTTACTACAAATTTCTCTTATTTTTTTGGCAAAGTTTCTTAGCAGATGGTTTTTGCATTCAATCTTTTGGACCAAACGGTTTCCATACGATTTCACTTGCAACAGTTTCCTGAATACTGAAGAGTCTCCATCTCCCACCATTCTGCTGTATTTGATGTTATACATCTCCATACTTTTATTGAAGCCCTCCACAATGATATCAGTTTTCATGGAAGTTGAAGACCCACTCCAGTTTTTGAAGCATTTATGCTCAGGTATTTCTCTTTTCATATTGTCACTCCAAGAGCAAAGTGAAAAATATCTATTTCTGATTCCTAGAAACAATATTTTTTCTGAATTGTACCCGATGATACAAACCTGAAACATGATAATACACATAACTTTTCTGAGGTTCAAATAAATAGGTTGACATAATAAATATCATAAAAACTGATGAACTCATCACCCCAGACGAAGAATCATAGTTGACATTGTGAGATCGTTTTGCCCAAGCACCATCAGTGACAACAGTGATGCAGGGAATACCATTTTCGTCAGTCTGATTGCTTTTCAGAGCAATCTCTCGTTCTTCATCTGCAGCATCTTTCAACGTGAGCCAAGCTGATGCCCTTATTATCTCAGCAACTTTTTCATGGTGACTGCTGAATGTGAGATCGTTTTGCCGAAGCACCATCAGTGACAACAGTGATGCAGGAAATACCATTTTCGTCTGTCTGATTGCTTTTCAGAGCAATCTCTCTTTCTTCATCTGCCGCATCTTTCAACGTGAGCCAAGCTGATGCCCTTATTATCTCAGCAACTTTTTCATGATGACTGCTGAATGTATTTGGTGACATCAATGGCATGTTGATAGCACTAGCAATTTCATTCATTTGGGTATAGCCTACACCTGTAGATATAGTCCCCAAAAGTAAACAAGAGTTTATCTCCAGATTTTCACGAGATTCAGTTGGTTCTGAGGTTATTGTTCTCTCCGACAAACACATTCCACATTTCAATAGAAATTCAGTTGCTAAACCATTTCGCCTTTCTTTCAAAACTTTCATGTTTATTAAAGAGCAGTCGAATGGTTCATGTCTTTCATTATTCAAAATTTGTTTGAATAAGTGTCCATATATCAAAAATTCTTCTACCAGATATTTCAGCTTCCATTGACCTAAAAAACATATACTTCTTATATCTTACTATCACTTGTAACCGATGTTCCGCGACTTTCGTCAAAACTATCGTCAACTAACATTTCTGTTTCTGTGTTGTTCTTTGAGCTGAAATAATTGTAATTTTTTGTAGGCACTGCTGATAGGTAATATAATGATGTAGTGCCAGTCATAGGTAGTGCTTACCAACTAAGTGTTGCAAAATTATTATCATCGGTATCAGAAACAGTATTGGTTTGGATTTCATCTTTAATACTTTCCGCCTTAGAGCTAAAAATATAGACAAAATAAATATTGTACATATTAATATATCCAATGTCAAGATAGATATAAGTTTCCAGTTGCCTACTTTGGCTTCAATCTCCTTCTACTCGCCAATTTCCTACTTTTTCTACGGGTAAAAATGCATAATTTTTTTCTTCCACGCGAATCTTCGTTTGCATAAATTCGGCCCAATATGAAATAATCACTCGTGAATCACCGACAAACTACAATACCGGAACCGGAAGGACGCACTGACCAAAAAAACACCAAAAATAAATAAATCATTCAATAATTTTTACCTGGCATCCCAGCTTCTTGGACCCTTTGACCGCGTCCGTGCGCTCCGCACCAAAGATTAAGCGGGCGCGGTTGCCTTGTCGTCATCCTTTTTCCGGATAGTTTACCACAAAATATATTATTCTATTGAAAAATCGGGATTACATTAAGCGAACATCCCTTTGCCTTTACAAAAGTTTTTTTTTGCTTGAAGTGTCTGAATATTAATTAGGAAAGGTGGAGAGTCATAGATTTTTGATAATATATGGATAAAGAGCTATTTTTTTTTTAAATTTTTGAAGAAAAAATTTTTAAGTAGTTTCCACCCTTGTATAACACAAAAGAAGTGTGCATGCCAAATTTGGTAAAAAAACTACATTTGGTTTTGGCGTAGTTTGTAAGCCCGTTTTCAACTGGTGATGATCCCTCTTATTTAGCCGGGTAATATGTACCCCTTGACCGTTCGCAAATTTGAAACGTATACGCAAAAATGCGATCACCATGTTATTTCAAATGATGCTGCTCGCACAATTGCGTAAACGTTTCAATACGAAGGCTCAAAAATTGACCCCCAGGTTGTGAAGTCGTGAACGTATTCCTTGAGTTAGTATCAAAAAGAAAAACCTATAAGTGAGAATGCCTACTATTTTTTGTTTTTTTTTTTACGAGCAGCTGTCAAGTAGAATAATACGAGGGCCACGAAACAGACGCTCTGAGCAAATTCGCTTTGAACTTCAAGCGTCAGCGGAGAGCGAATATGTAAAATGCATTTTTTAGCGGTAGAAACAATCAACGGACATCTTGCACCTTGTGGACGCATGCATATACGATATTTTCCGTGCTTTTGGAACAAAAACGTAGAGAAAATATATAAAAAAGTACAAGTAAACTTTATAGAATGACAGAATATGATCAATCATCTTGATACTGTTGCCTTGACAATACGCTTTGAGCTCCTAGCGAATGAACGCTTTATCGGCGCGTAATTTTCGTGGCCCTTGTTTAAAGTTTGACACAAGTCGCAAATAATACGATGGACCAGTGAACATCTTATTCCAAAAATATTTAAAAAAATGAAATTCACACAAAAAAAAACAAAAAAACAGTTCAAATGCCCAAATGCACAGCATCATCGCGGGTCATTGGCAAGGCACTTCCATCTTTGTGACACTTTCAAGTTTATAGGGGTTATTTAAAAACTCTGAAGTCTTCATAACTCTTCTATATCAAAAGATTTGGAAACATTATCTGTATGAAAGTTTAAAAAAAAATCCAAATGACACGATAAAGGCATCTATTTAATGTATTAAATAGTTTTGACTTTCATGATTTATGATGCGTGGTAGACTAAATCAAAATGATTGATCCCAAGCACATGCAAAAAAAACAGATTCTACTTTTTAAAAAAAGAACAGTCAAATCTGTCAAGGAATTGCGGAGTTATAGACAATTTAGTAACATCAAGTTTAACGGCCTGTTCCGGTCTCATTTGACAATTTAGAGAGAAGTGTAAGCGGGCAATTTTGTGGAGAATATCGTCTCAAATCTGTTTCCATATTCTTTTTTGATAGTGCACTGAGAAAAATTTCGAAAGTATGTCGAATTTTTGTTTTCACAGTACCGTTACGCCCCCTTGCTGCAATCCTAGAAAATTGAAATATATTTCGAGCATTTTCTCCGGGGCATGTCACTCTACAGATTATTTTTTCTGGTTCTCTATGATGAATGTTTCACAAGAACTGGCACCATGTCGCTGAAAATGAATCACCTGGTACAGTATTTCATCTACAACCGTGCGGTATTCAAATATCCAAGAGAAGTTTGGAAATTACAAGAAATAGAAACCCGTCTCTGGTATTTTTTCACCTTTCACGATTGAACTCCATACTACATACCTGGAACGGACAGTCTCATTATTGAAATTGAAGAAGTAGAGATAGCGATTGTTATGGATACCTATCTCTTTCTAACTCATTGGCCTTTATATGGACAGGAATGACACACTTTACGACTCGTTGACGACGACCGGGTCCTTTCCAGGTGGTATAGAAATCAATGCCTTCCACAGAACGAATGAGTAAGCGCTGGTTAAGCAATAGGCGTTGACTTCTGATTGATAAAGCTGAAAATATATTTTTTTATATTTTCTTTTTGAAGCAGTTTGAAGTTTGTATTCAAAATATTATGTGCATGTTTCTTTCGTACTTATTAGAAGCAGAAAACTTTTTTTTTTTGTAATTTGTAAAAATTGCTTTTGATGTATAAAGTGGTGAAACTATTCATGTAACACACTGCATCGTGATTAGCAACCAATGGGTTGAATCTGTTGTTACAGGTTGTGCTGGCAATAGCCATAATAGCTGGAGCTTGCCGATGAGAATAGTTGACAAAAATGACAGTAGACATCAAGTGGTCGGGCGAAATCATTTTGATTAACATCCCTGATTCAAAAACATCTTCATATAGAAAATTTGTATTGTGTGTTCGAGACCAAGAATACCTGAAGAATTATTTGAGCTTGACGCCACCACAGGTGACAACTGGAAAGTTTTTTTTATATTATAAAAAAGGCAACTGTATGTCACGAGCAGTGGGGATCAATTATTCTATAGGAAAAATGATATCAACTTAGATGACATCTTTTTTGCAATTGCCGAATTCCAAAAAGTGCATAGGTCACTGCTTCAGACGATCGTCAGCTACCCTGTTAGCAGATGCAGGGGGTGAACCTTAAGCATCACACGAGGCATGGAAATGGGGTGGTTGGAAATCATCTAGCGTAGCAGTGTGATGAGTGGAGGAACCTGTGAAGAATAAGATTTAAATGGCAAAAAAGATCACTGGAGCTGTTAAAATTTCGGTTCCTGGAGGAAAGCGTTTATCCGTGACATCAGTTGTTACAAATGCTGGCGAATTTCCACGTATAAAAGTAAAAAATATGACGAACTCATCTATTATCATAAAAAATCAAAAACCAACATTAAAAAGGTGATTATTGTATGATCACACTATTTAGGTTCATTATTCTTTTGGCGGAAAAAATTCGCAGTTTTGTGGGCGCACAGTGTTGCCAAATTTGAATCAAGACCTTCCACTAGAAGCAAATGAAAAAATTGGGTTAAGCAGAAAATCAACTGAATTTATTACACTATTTTGAGGAGCATTTTGTTTTCTCGGTTTTCTTGATACATCTTCATCTTCATTTTACTGTCTTCCTTCCTGATGCTATTTGAACCTTTTTCTCCACTCTGGAGGCCACTTGGCCTCATAGTGGGGCTCCACCTCGCTTTTGTCTTCGGGCCCCATGATAGGGCTTCGCCGCAAAGGGGCCCCCGAACCTCAAAATTGAGCCAAAACTCGTTTTGGGGATTTCTGCCTTGTGGTAGGGCTCCACCTCAAGGGAGCACCTGAGTCTCATAATGTGGTGGAGCTCCGCCTAAATGAGGCCACGAGTCTCATAATGGAGCCAAAACTCGTTTTGGGGATTTCTGCCTTACGGTAGGGCTCCGCGTCATGGGGCTCAAAGTTGGGCCCCGCCTTATTTTGCGGTCCCCAGGATCCATGATGAATTTCCATTTCAAGAGGCTTCGTTTCTTTGCTTGTACTCCTTTTTTACTACTTCTTTATTGTTTTTGCCTATTCCTATTCCTATTCCTTCCTTATAATGTTTATTGCATATTTCTCCAACCTACCGTATTGATTTCTGGTAAATTATAAATCCACTGCGCGACCTTCATTCAAATTCACCGGAACTACTGAGAATTCTGCAAAGTTGGCAACAGTGTAGTTGATGTTTATATCTCCATAACCTCAGTTTTCAACGTCAAAACACCAAAAACGATAAATTATACACGTAAGTATTGTCATTACAATTATCTTCTATTTTATTGATAGAAATAATGATTATCAAATGAACCTGATGAAAATTATTCGTACTGATAGTCACTGGAGGTCGTATCAGGTATTTTTCTCTATATTACCATTTGATCATGTATGAAAATAGGCCACAGTTTTGCCAGTTGCTGACACCAGATGTTACTGTTCGGATGTTGCACATAGCCAATAAGCGTTGTTGAAATTATTTGAGTTTTCATGTCAAAAATGACGTTTGTAGGTTCCTATTTGAATGAAAATTTTTTGTATAAGAAAGCCTGTATTCTTCAATTTGTATTGCTTTTTTTGTTGAAAAGGACTTCAAAAGATTTTTCAAAATATTTTGATCACTAGTATTACCGGGCCCAAAAATAAGATTAAAAAAAAAATCAAGAAAACTGCCAAAAATCATTTATTTCAAATGAAAACCCCCAATTTTCATTTTCATCATTTTATCTTATTTGGCATTGAAAATAAAGGTGAGTTTGTAAAGGATTGTTCATTCTAAAAATTCTTATTTTATTATTTTTTTTTATTTTTGGAATGGACAATATTATAGTACAGTGTGTCCACTTAAGTTCGCACCATATGGAAAACTTTTTTATTATTGAGTTTACGAAAAAAAGCTATTCTTTATAAAAAGTTATGCATGATCAAAAACCTGAAATGCAACCATCAGGTATTCAATTTATCCAGTCGTATACGGGGTATATCAGAAAATATGAATTTTGCTCAAGAATCAAGTACCTTTATTTTTGATAATATCGAAAACTTTAATCAGTTATCTCTTTATTCGTTAAACATTTGATAACCTCTACGTCTCTTAACCTCTATGTTGCATTATTTTGATGATTTCAAATAACTACACTTGCATTATTTGCATTGTTATTGTAGTTAAAAAAAAAAAAAGATTTTTTCCTAATTCGATGTAATTGTATATTTGAACGTAGTTTTTAGTTCTAAACAACTTTTCTCAATAATATTTTTCGATTAAGTCACCTTGATTTTCAATGCTTAATAAGATGAAATGATGAATATTGGTGGTTTTCTTTTGAAAAAAAAAAGATTTTTGGCAGTTTTCTTGATTTAATTTTTGATCTTTTTTTTTGGGCATCCATGTAATAATATTTATGAAAATATTGTGAAAAATCTCTTGAAGTAGGTTCCTCCGAACAAGAAAACCAATACAAATTTAACAATAAAGTCTTTCTCATACGAAAAATTTACATTTGAATAGGAGCCTCAAACATCATTTTTACATAAAAACACAAATATTTGAAAAACGCGTATGATTAGGTATAGGACATCATACATAAAGTCCGCCTAGAAATTTACGTAGAATCCAAAAAGGTTATAATATTTGGGTTGTTTCATTTGAAAAAGCGAGTTGACACCCAGTTATTATAACCCAGTAGGTATAACCGGAAGTCGCGAAACGTCGGTAGTATTTTATTTGAAGAGAGCATTGTTGGAAATCTCACCATACAAATTTTAAGATCCCAATCTAATAGGCCACCAACCTTGGCGCACCTTGTAGATGGCGCACTCACTAACATAATAATATTACTACATCACGGCGAGCGGTAATATGCTTATTTCCACAAACAGAATCGTGCGGTATACATCAGTTACCGCAAGGTTGTAGATAAATGCGCTGGGTGATTTTCTTAAATTCGATTTTGGAATATGCTAGTCATTTTCTACTGTTCCAATTACTCCATGTGTCATATTTAACCTTTTAGAATCTTCATTGAAGTTGGAAGGAAAGTGAATCCTGGTATGAATCTTCAGTGGCTTTCTTCACACGTGGTTACTTAATCAGTATGAAAATACATTGTCACTATTTATGCAATGTAAAATAGTTTGAACGGGCGGTTTCTGATTTTCAATCATGTTTACGTTAAAGATTCACCTGATTAATTTCACAAACGTATGCTCCCAAAAGTGTCGCATCCTTCCTTTAACGGAGATGAATTTTCCAAAGTCAAGACGATTATATTTTTGTTGAAAGTTTATTATTATTATCATAATTATCATTACATATTATTATTATTAGCTTTGAACGTCGGATAAATGTTGGGTGGAATGTCGTTGGTATTAGAATTAAAATTGTAGTCTTTTGAGTGAGAACGGAATTGTTCGACTATTTGAAAAGCCTGGAAATACAGTTGGTGATGGTTGCTCCAAGACAAAACGGCGGATCATACATTTTATGACGCCATTTTGTAGAAAGAAATAATACCAATTGATAGAAATATTTTGAAATAAGTGTCACATCTTCACTTTTACGAAACATAAAAACAATTTTACGAAATTTTGGTTTTTCCCAGGTATCTCCGGAAGAATTCGTTTTTTTTTCAATTTCCCAACGGCATTTTATTAACTAACAAAATTCGCAATTTTGTCATGATTTGAACTTCGCTTTATAACCAATATCGTATCCAAGATACACCCTATATAAAAGTATAGCGCCGGAATTTGCAAGGCAACCCATTCGCAATCTATAGGCATTTCAACAAATTATATAAATATAGATGAAGAAATAGGGAGTCGGTGTATTTCGATAATATAAATATAGACTTTATTGGCATCAAATGACAGATGATGGTATATATTTCTAGTAACGTATCTTAGATTATCACTTGTTGGAAAAGATATGTTGTGATATACTGTTTTGTTTCTTCAAATTGACAGACTTTGAAGCACGCACGGATTTGTTCTGAAATAGTCTGCGTTATGTATTAACGTTTCCATGCTGATTTCAAGGAAGCTGCTTCGAATTATATATAAAGACCTCACATGATGGTTACTCATAATTTACAACCTATCCTTGACATTTTTTTTTTCGAGAAGCAAAAACCTTGCTGAAGTGTGAGTTGTTTCAGTATCTTTCAGTCTTGCCTTTACTCCGTCATGCACGAAAAAACTGTTCGGGCAATGCGATTCTTGTGTGATTGAAAACCATCGTGGTTACCAGCGTACAAATAATCGTTTTTGAGCTGATTTTTACCGACGGTTTGAACGTCGCGTCGGATAATATAGGCTGCTTTAACTTGCTGTTCTCGTTCACATACTTGAGTTATCACCGAGTAATTATTTGTCACAGAAAAAAACTTTTTACTATTACCAATATACTGAACTTGTCGAAAGTGATATCTACAGAGTTGTCCATTTGCGTTGGATATAAGATATCTGAAGCGGGGTCTATACATATTATTTACCTTATGTTTTGACTGTTTAGTCAATTCACGGATCAAGTGAAACATTGTATGTAGACTGTAAAACGAACGTTCCACTTTGACCGAATAAGGTCGAAAGACCGTCTAGGAAACTGATCAAATCATTAAAAATCCTCCTACAAAACGGACGTTTTGCGTTTCAATCTTGCACGTGTAGACAATCATTCTTTTTAAACCGTCGCTTTGTAGTGTGGGGATAATAAAAATCAAGCATTTATGCTGTTCTGGTTAAAAAATTGCAAGAGGGGTACCTTGCGGCATCGATAGAGACTGTAAAATGTATTCTTTTTGATCGGTCTATCGCATTAAGTTGGAAGAACGGAATAGATCAGAACGATCTGTTGCGGGTACGACTGAGGTATAAGCTATCCCTCTGGTATTTTGATTTACTTTCTTTTTAAATGATCAAGAACCTCCAATGAAAACGATGAGCAACATGAGCATCCTGAACGAGCAGTTTTTTTTAAACTTTTTAACTCCACTAAGCCCAAACTTGTGCTTTCTTCATGTCTTCAAAAAACTGACCTGAAAACTGACGTTGAGATTATCAGTGTGTACGCTAGTCTCTCAACCGTCATACCTGAACATTTTAGCTGACATGCGAAACCTAAGGTAATATGTTAATGTTATGTGTAGACCCCGCTTAAGACGGGGGCTATACGATCGGTCTGGCATCAGTTCAGTCCATGAGCTTCGTCAGAATGATAAAAAAACTGAACGTGGAATGAGTTGACTGATGTACTGATAAACTAAACTGACCGATATCGAGTGTTGCGGTCTATCAGTTCCGCGTCAGTATAATGATATAATTCCGTGGTTATCAGCGGTTACCATGGAACTGTAACCTAACCTTCTTTCAACATTATGTCACCTTGAATGATCGTGTGAAATCACCATTCAGTCCATCAGTTTTCCATCACTCAATTGATGACCAGGGTGACGGACTGAGGTGATGCCAGATTTTATTGCAGTTCTTCTTTTCGGTTGAATTATTCGCTTTCTTCGTAGAACAAGAATGTGCAATGAAAAAGATTGATTGTCATTTGAAAACAAATGGTTAGTATTGAAAAAACCCTTCAAAAAGGTCAAAAATAATGTAATCACATTATATCTCTCACAACACCAAATAACTTTCATTTGAACTGTGTTTTCAAAAACCATGGAGATAGAAAGGGGTGGAGACGACATCACGTCACTAAAATGGGATCACTTCCGCCATCTTACTGCGATCGTGTCTGTTTCTATTTTGTAGAACGGTTTTTCTGAGTTTTGGCTGTGTTGTGACGATTCTTTTGTGATTTTTGTGTAATGTTACATTTCTCAATTATGGTTTAATGTGCCCTGAGAAGTTGTGCGAATAAAGACGCCATCAATAAGAAAAAATCGACTGGAATCCATTTCATAGGTTAGTATAGCATAATACAGGACCAGGATATAAAATTTTTGTCGAGTTTCTGGAATATTAATTATGCCTATGGTTGAGATTTGTAAATGTTTTATCACATTATATTGTAGATCCCAATATTTTTTCCAATTTACTCAGTCATGGCTATGATGATTTTGTGTTGGACAATCATAGGTATTTGGGTTCTGATGAAAAGCATTGATGCGAAGTACCTAGATATACGGGTGATTTTTTTTTTCTTGCTTTGCACAGAATGCATACAGCCACTACAATAACATAATAATAAAAATAATAACAATAAAAATAATAATAATACTAGCAAAGTAAGTTACATTTATTTGATCCTCCCACGTCAATTTTTGATCCAGCATAATTCCTAAATACCGAGAAGCTTTTTTCCAGGGAATATCATATGCTTCCAGTCTTGAATTATCCTGATAGTTTAAGTTATGTAGAGTAAACACCGTATTACAGATTTAGATGGTGAAATTTCTAGCCCGTTATTATGAAAAAATGGCAAAGTTACTCATGGTATTGCTGATAATTTGCAGACTATCCGTTAATTTTGCTTTGGATGTGTATATGCCGAAATCATCTGCATACTGTAACAGAGTTACTTCTTGCGGGATGTTGTGAGCATCCGAAGTATAAATATTGAAAAGAAAAGGACTGAGAACAGAGCCTTGAGGCAGACCCTGGCTTGTTATTCTAGGTCCAATTAGCTTATCCATCATTTTGATGGAAATTTTTCTATCAGTAAAAATTCTGATGATATTGTTAGCCAGAAATCTTGGTATATCAAAACTGACCATTTTTTCCACTAAAAGGAACAAATTGACATTGTCGTAGGCACTGGTTATGTATAAAAATCATGCGGTTAGGTGATGATTTTGAGAGAAACAATTCTGTTTATCCAAAGTAAGGTGTGCAATGCAATCCATGACACCCTTACCTCTCCGAAAACCAAATTGCGTTAAGGGTGACCTATTAGTGTGTTCCATCCACCATTCTAAAAAAGACTTTAAAATGCGTTCCAGTGTCTTGAGTGGACACGAAGTTAATGAGATTGGTCTGAATTCATTTGGCTTGTTCGGTTTATTAATCAGTATAACAATGATATTCTTTATAATCCGTAAGTCCTGGCCATGTAGAATAATTTCATCAAATACTGTACACAACATTTCCTTAGCATTGTCTGGTAGAAACTGAATCATAGAGTAGGTAATTCCGTCCTGACCCGGAGAAGTATCCCCGGTTTTTTTGATACTAATATTTAATTCCCCGAGTGTTATTGGCTTACATAGAGGGTGATTAGGATTACTGGGCACCTGATCATTATTAAAAGGACGATTAACTGAGTCTGGGGCAATTTTCTCCAGAATTTGTTGAGCAGTTTCTTCCGAGACTGCTGTGACTAAATTATTTGAAGTACCAAGTGATATTGCGTTAATTCTTTTCCATATAATAGATGGATGTGTTTGAGAGTTTAGGCTTGTGCAAAATTTTGACCAGCTAAGTCTTTCTTTTTGTTTAAATATTTTTTTTGACTTTGCAGTAATGTTTTTATATGCTAAAAATTTTCTAAGCTGTGATGTTTTTTATAATTTTTGAGGGCTTCGGATCGCTCTTGTGCTATCTTACTACACTCCGCATCCCACCATGGTAGGGTGTAACAATTTTTTGAAGATGTTTGAACTTGCTTGAAGCAAATATTGGCTGCTTCGGTTATAGCGTTAATAATTTTCGTGAGTATTTCCTCTGCATCGGATGCTATCACAATGTTTTTCACTTTTTCGTATATTAAACCACTATACAAATCCCAATTGGGTTCTTTTAGAGCCCATCTAAAGAGCTTAGTATTTGCAGGCATACGATATCCCTTATTGATTTCAAGAATGATCGGTAAATGATCGGATCCATATGTATCATCGAGAACTGACCAGCTGGATTTATTTAATAAATTGGAAGAAATAATGGTTAAATCTAAAGCAGAGCTATTGTTGTTAGAAATTCTGGTTGGTTTACCATCGTTCCTAATTATGAGGTGAGGAAAAACATCCACAGTAGTTATAGCTAAGGGGGTTCTGCCTCATTTCCCAAAAATTCCGATGGGTGGCGCCGCGATCACAAAATGTAATTTTTTTATCTCCCCATGTCTTATCACACAGACTTCCGTTCATATATGTGTTATCTTTGTTAAGTATACGGGGTGTGCAAAAAAAAGTTTGCGGAATGTGGAGATTTGAAGGTATGACGTCATGGCGTTTGTTTGTGGTGTGTGGAACCAAAGTATGTGGCGCGCAATGTATAGAATTTTAAAATGTGCATTTTTGAATGTGGAATTGCTTGAATTTGGCTTTGTATCATTTTGGTCTTATCCCCCCATGTTATTCTTATGGACTTCCGGTGGTTAAAATAAGTAGACGGAGCCAAGATTTGCTCGTATATTTGTGCAGGAAATTGTTATCACGTTCCAGCTGATAAGATGAAATTGCATTGTTGTCACTGTTTATAGTTAGATTTATGGAAATATGGATTGAATAGCAAATGTATGTAGTAGTAAATTGTTGAAAGTCAATGGGGATAGTCAACGCTGCAACCCGTGAGCTGTGTGTGTGTGAATTCAATAAGTACCGGAAATGATGCAATTATCGACAACGTCCTGCTAAAAGGAAATGGTGACTCATGTTATTGCGGTTGGTATGATATCAAACAATATGCCCAGTGCAGGATGTGATTTTCTAATTATTAACATAGGAGATTGTGGTCTAGAGATTCATTTGTAATCGAGACATCAGACAGTTCGTTCATTCAACCTATCGCTGCTTGGTAAGTCAACCCACTCGCCCCATTTAAGTGGTGTTTTGAAATATCAATTTAAGATAGATCAAATCATGAGCTCTTTCGAAGAAATTGCCTCTTTGAGTAGTGACATTGTGACAAAGTTCAAAGAGGCATACCCCAAGTTATGTGCCGTCAGAAAAGAGGAGAAAAAGCGGTGGCTGTTAAAAATAAATCGAAGCATCCAGCAGTTCCAGAGGGCAATGGCTGCACGAATATCTATTGGATCTAGAAAAAAATTGGTGAAGAATTTGGGTCATTTGAAGAGGTTCCGGATGCTTCTCAAGTCACGAATCTCCAAGACGCATGTGGGTGAAGGAATGGAACCAAATCTTACCAGACGGGTCAAGTGGGAAGACTTGAAAACATCCTTTGAGTCTCGCATAAGAACTGGAGTGATTATCAATCAAACACACGTGAATCTAGGGGATTTTTTTGATGATTCCTTAGTCTTGTTCAAGGAAAAAATCAACGAACTTTTGAAAGTGTTCAGTGCTATAAAGGTGAATGCGACTTTTTGTGGTGAGTTCATTGTAAACAAAAATAATGTTGAAAACCTTGATTTTAAATATTTTCATACCAAAAATGAAGTATTGGATAAGGGTACAGATTTGATTGAGTGGTTTCAAAATTGTATAAGCAAACCAATTTTACAAAAAATGGAGGATTTTCAAGAACGTGACAGTGGGTGGGCATTAAAACAAATTGTCAGTCTAAGAATTTGTATTGATAAGCATAGCTTTGAGGTGGGTGCTTCATCCTACATTCCTCTGCCCAGTCAAATTTCAAAGAAAAAAGCATGTATCAACATCAAAAATGATGATAACGCATGCTTTTATTGGTGTATAGTCGCTGCTTTGTACCCTATCAGAAAAAATTCAGATAGAGTCGAATCATATCCACATTACACCCGCATGGCTTGAGGCTTGTGCACCTCAGCGATCCTAAGAGCTATACCGGCGGCAGCGCAAGCTACTGGCAGGGTCACCCATGCCGAAAAGGTCAAAGGTTAGAGGTCAGACAAAAATTGATACAAAGGCTTAACCCCACGGTTTTATGCGACCCGTGCCAAAGGGGTGGATGGCATCTGAGCCATAATCAGATGTTGCGAACGGAGCCTTTGGGACACTGGGCGACCTCCCAAAGTATTAAATCGCCTAGCGGCCAAGGGTGGGTACTCCTTGCGTCCGTGGTCCCTTTATTTTGACCCGTACTCGTGGGAACAAAATGAATAATAATGAACCTAACAAAAACACTTCGATGGAGGTAGAGGAAGGAACCCCAGTGGTACCTTCTGATACCCCATCATCTCCTGCGGAAGGAACTTCGACTGGACCTTCTGTCTCCGACACGCATACTCGACCTACTGAAGGAGCTCTCAGAGATCCTTCGGTAGACCCAATCAACCCTTCCCCGGAGGAACGTGCTACACGGACCTCTGCGGAGAAGAAGAAGAAGGGGGCAGAGAGGAAGAGAAGGAGGAAGGCCAGACGCGAGCAGGAACAGCTATCAGCTGGACCTGCCTCTGGCCTTTCTCCTCTCAAAAAGGGTGAGATGGGGGTAGCAGGAGCTGCGACCCCCAAAAGGCTCAGAGAAAAGGGCTCTACACCTGTTTTAGCGAAACGCCCAGAGAAGCGCCTCAGGACGACTGGTTTGTCAGGGGACGCTTCTTACGCGGACGCTGCAATGGATAGAGCCCTTCAAATAGTGATAAGCAGGGAGGACTCCAGAGACATCTCCAACACAGAGTTACTGTAGTTCTCCGATGCGATTTTGGAGACGATAATGTAGACACCAGCGGGCAGCGACACACCGACGCCGCGATTCATGTCGTCCAGATTGTGGCGGGGGCAGGTGCTGGTGACAGCTGCAGACCAGCCGTCGAGGGAGTGGCTCCTCAGGGCCTTACCTAGCGTGAGACCCTGGGGTGGAGTGTCCCTCCTGGCATCTGACCCTGCCGCCTTCAGGCTGACCCGTGGGGTCCTGTGGCTTCCGGGTGTTAGGCACCCAACGGACCAGGCTGCTCTCAGCTACCTGGAACGGTCTAATCCCGGTCTGTCCTCATCCAAATGGAGGGTGTGGGATAGGACGGAAGAGCCTCGGGGCCTACGGCTGATCGTTGGCGTCGATCGTGAGTCGTTAAGACGGCTCACGGGACTGGGCAACCGTCCATTCTATGGCTTGGGGAGGGCTATCTTCTCCACCGGCACTGCGCCCAAAGCTAAACCCAAGCCAAAAGTTCAGGTGGCTCCGACGGAACAGGGGGTCAAGGAAGGGGAGGAGGAGCAACCACCCACCCCGACACCAGAGGACAAAGAAAAGGGCGACAGTTCCTGACTGTCCCCAATCACAGCCAACGAGGATACACCATCTTCCTCAGGTGAGTCTCATGTCAGTCTTGGTATTACTAACCTTAGTTTCTAGGAACTTAAGACTAACCTACAACAGTATAAATTGTCATTCAAATGGCTTTAAAACCTATACAGATTAACCTGCAACATGGGAAAGCCTCAACAGCTGTCCTATGTAACACGATAAACAAACTAGGTACACACATAGCCCTCATTCAGGAACCCTGGCTTAACCAGGGTAAGATTAGGGGACTGGGACTGGTAGGAGGCTCACTGTTTCATAGCCCCCCCAGCAAAAACCCAAGGTCGTGTATTGTAACAAGAGAAGTTAACAGTTTTCTATTGTCAGGACTCTCAACCAGAGATCTGACTGTCATCAAGATAATCACTAAGGACAATGGGATCCTCATTGTTGCATCGGCCTACCTCCCATATGAGAGGGAAAGCCCTACAACCGAGGTGATTGATCTTGTGAATTTCTGCAAAGAAAGGAATCTTCCTCTCCTTATTGGATGTGACTCAAACGCTCATCATTTTATATGGGGTAGTAGAGATATTAACCCACGAGGTAGAGATCTAGCCGAATACCTCAGCTCCACGGACCTCCATGTCCTAAACAGGGGTGCTGCTCCTACATTCTCCAATGTTAGGAGTGAGTCAATCATAGATTTAACGTTATGCTCAACGAGTCTATATAGCAAGGTAAAAGAGTGGAGGGTGGCTGGTGAAGTCACACTGTCTGACCACCGGCACATCATGTTCACACTCGAACAAGAGTGCTTAATAGCACAGCCTAAGGTAAGAAATAGGAAGCTCACTAACTGGGATCTCTTTAGAGAGGAAATAGAAAGAGGTGTCGACAACATTCTTACCAAAATAAGAATAGAAGAGGACATTGAGCTGGCTGCAAATCAGCTTCAAGAATGCCTCACTGATTCATTTGGCATGCTGTCCCCCTAAGGGAAAAGCCAAACAACTCCAAGACGGTCTGGTGGAATAAACAAACGGAGACTCACCGTCGCAAAGTTCGCAGGCTCCTCAGTAGAGCTAAAGAACTGCGTACTCCGGACAGCTGGGATGACTATAAGACAGCCCAAAGAAACTACCAGAAGGTCATAAGATCAGCTCAGAGACATAGCTGGCAAAGCTTTTGCGAAGAGCTGAACGACCTTCCGTCTACGCTCCGCCTATGCAAGATCTTAGCAAAGGACCCTGGAGCCAAAATAGAATGTCTAGTTAAAGCGGATGGAAAATTAACCTTGTCCGAGGAGGAGACGCTTAACAGGCTACTGGAAGTGCACTTTCCTGGATCGGGGCAAATCGCTGCACTCCCACATCAGGTAGGAGCCCGCACAGCTCCCGACTTTAAAACTGCAAAGAGGATAGTCGACTATGAAAAGGTAGAATGGGCTTTCGAGTCCTTCTTTCCGTACAAAGCTCCAGGGATGGATGGGGTTTTTCCGGCCTTACCCCAAGTCCTTCCGACCGATTAGTCTATCAAGCTTTTTACTCAAGACACTAGAAAGACTTGTTGATAGATACATCAAGGAAACGCATCTGTTATCCACGCCACTGCATAACAATCAATATGCCTATCGACAAGGTCTATCGACGGACACGGCGCTACATCACCTTATCACCAAGGTAGAGGGAGCGCTAGACGGAAATAGATCAGCATTGGGTGCTTTTGTGGACATCGAAGGCGCATTTGACAATACCTCCTTTGAATCGATCTGTCGAGCATTAGAGGCAAGGGGCTCAGAAAGAACACTGACCCAGTGGATATCAAATATGCTATCACAAAGGATGATATTTGCCGAATTAAACGGACAAAATGTCAGAACTATGGCTGCCAGAGGCTGTCCCCAGGGTGGAGTCTTATCCCCTCTCCTTTGGAGTCTTGTGGTGGACAGCCTGCTGAAGCAGCTGAACGATTCGGGATTGTATACACAGGCCTATGCTGATGATCTGGTGATCCTAACGACGGGTAGCCACATTCAGGAGCTGAGAGCACCCATAATGCGAGCCCTGAGAATTATAGAACAGTGGTGCTCCCTTAAAGGACTTAGGATCAACCCCGAAAAGATTGAAATCCTGTTATTCACCAGGAAATACAAACCAGGACTCAAACCGGAGATATCCCTCTCAGGAAGAGTCCTGGAATACAGGAAAACGGTCAAATACCTAGAAGTAACTCTTGACCAGAAACTGTCCTGGAAAGATCACATCGGAGAACGCTCTAGGAAAGCCATATGCTCTCTATGGGCATGCAAAAGAGCGTTAGGGACAACATGGGGACTGAAACCCAGAATAGTTAACTGGATCTATTCTATGGTTATCAGACCTCTGATCACCTACGGAGCCATAGTATGGTGGCCCGCAACTAAGAAAGCATACATCCAAAGGCAACTGGATAAGGTTCAAAGGATGGGATGCATCAGTATAACAAGCGCAGTACGGACCACACCAACGAGAGCGTTGGAGGTAATCCTGGAGCTACCCCCACTGCACTTGTTTGTAGAGAGTGTTGCACTCAGAACAGCATACCGTCTTCACTGTCTGGAACATCTGAAGCTGAGGAACAAGGGACACTCGGTCATCATGAGTGAACCCCAGATAAAAGATGGAGTGCTGCTAATGCACTCCGACTACATGACTCCAATATTCTATGCTGGTAGCTCGCCTGAGCTGATTATTCCTAGACCAGAGGATTGGACGGATCAGAACAGACCAGTTCAAACACGAGAAGGGTCGTGGTGGTTTACTGATGGCTCCAAACATCAGAGAGGCACAGGAGCAGGATTCTGCAAAAGCGGGAGGGACAATAAAATGACCTTCTCGCTCGGGATCTACGCTTCGATCCTACAGGCCGAAATCTTCGCCATAATACAATGTGCATATAACATTCTTGAGAGCGGCACAAATCACAGAACTTTTAACACTTGTTCAGATAGCACTTCAGCATCAAAGGCTGTTGTGAGAAAGGCAGTAGACTCTAAAGCAGTCCTAGAATGCAAAGAGGTTCTGCATAAGATAATTCAAAATAACAACAAGGTGAGGCTAATATGGGTTCCGGGCCATAGCGGTATAAAGGGGAACATTAAAGCTGACAGACTTGCCAAAAGTGGTTCATCGCACAGGCCGATAGGACCCGAATCAATGATTGGCATCTCTAAAGCAATAGGAATGGTCGAGGCGGAGAAACTTCTACTCGAAAAGGCCACTCTATGCTGGAATAATGCCCCTGGTATGCTACATGCCAAGGCAATGATAACAGGACCTGATACGGGCAGAACCAAAGAGCTCCTAAATATGAGCAGAAAAGACCTCCGCACAATGACTGGTCTATTAACTGGTCACATGAACCTGAAGGGTCACCTCCATAGGATCGGGATCGGGGAAGATTCTGACTGTAGGTGGTGCCTTGAAGACGTGGAGACCGTTGCCCACATCCTAACGGAATGTCCGGCTCTTCGTAGCATTAGGATGGAACACTTCGGAGCTGAACTCACAACACTCCAGGAATTGGAAGGGATCTATTTGAGGGACCTGCTGAGCTTCGCGAAAGCGTCGTGCCTTCAATAATCTCACTTCTATCTATTGTGGGTTGCAACGGGCCCAGGAGGCCTAAGCAGGTTTTGGCGTGAGCCACCCACTGTAACATCTACATCTACATCTACACCCGCATCCTTAATACAGAGGGTTTGAATTTTCCAATGACAGTCAACAAAATTCATAAATTCGAAAAATTAAATAATATAAGTGTAAATGTTTATATGTTGGAAATGGTTCAAAATAAAAAGAACGAATTCTTCAGTGTTGTACCATGTCGATTGACGAACAATAAGTTGGAAAATCATGTAAATTTACTAATTATTCAAAACAAATATTTTCCAAAAATTAATGATTTTGAACCATTGCCAAATATTGAAAATGAGATTGAGATTTCCTATCATAATTGTTTGATAAAGGATCTATCCAGGTTAGTGAGATCATAAATTACTAAGCATAAGAATCGAATGTTTATTTGCGATAGATGTTTGAACTATTTCCAGTCTCAGGAACGGTTGAGTGAACATTCAAGTGTGTGTGAAACAAAAAATGCTTCAAAGATTTCATTTCCCAAATATGATCACGTTTCGTTCAGAAATTACATTTATAAACAAAAAGCGTCATTCATCATATATGGGGATTTTGAATCAATTTTACAAAAAATTCCTGATGAATTAACTCATTTGAAAACTGTCAATTTTCAAAAGCATATTCCATTCAGTATTGGATTTTTATTCAAGTGTTCCTATGACGACTCGCTAACCTCTTACAAAAGCTACCGCAGCGAAGATTGTTTAGATTGGTTTGGGGATCAACTTTAAGATATTGCGAAATTTGTTGAAGATAAGTTGTCTAAAGTCTTCCCATGTCAGAAGTGTTGGACAAGAGTATAGCAAAAGAGTGTCACATTCGCGAAAAACCGTTTATTGACACAGATCAGATTGTTGTTGATCATGATCATTTAACCGGTGATGTCAGAGGATTTGCTCACTCAAACTGTAATTTAAATTTCAAGAAACAATTCATTGTTTCCATTGTATTTCACAATCTCTCAGGTTACGATTCCCATTTCATCTTAAAAGCCATAGGAAGGGTGGAAAAATTCAGTATTCTCCCAATTAATAAAGAAAAATACATTTCTTTCACTCAGTTTGATGATGAAACTAGTATAAAATTTAGATATATCGATTCACTACGATTATTAAATTCATCTTTGAGTTCATTAGCATCTACATTGAAATTGGGTGATTTGATAAATCTAAAGAGGGAACTTGCTACATGTAATTCAAACCAATTCGAATTATTAACACGTAAGGGGGTCTTTTGCTATGATTATGTTGATAACATGGCTAAATTGAAGGAAACAAGTTTACCACCCAAAGAAATGTTCCATTCAAAATTATATGATGAAAATATTAGTGATGAGGAGTATTTACATGCCCAAAAAGTATGGGATGAATTCAATATTCAGAATTTGGGTCAATACAGCGATCTGTATTTGAAAACAGATGTGTTGTTATTGAGCGATGTCTTTGGAAACTTTAGAATCAATGCACATAACATTTATGGTTTGGACCCAGCGTGGTATTACACTTTACCAGGTTATACTTGAGATTGTATGCTGAAATATACAAAATGTCAGCTGAGGCTGTTGAAAGACATTGATCAAATTATGTTTATTGAAAAGGTGTTGAGAGGGGGAATTTCAATGTGCTCAAATAGGTATGCTGAAGCAAATAATAAATACATGGCAGAATATGATGAATCCAAACCATCAAACTACCTACTCTACCTCGATGTGAATAATCTTTATGGGTGGGCAATGATTCAACATCTACCATACGTTGGATTCGAGTGGGTTGATCCCATTGATTTACCAAATTTCGATGTTACTTTAATCGTGGATGATGCTCCGGAGGGTTATATTTTGGAGGTGGATTTGGAATACCCCGAAACACTTCATGACTTGCACAGCGATTTTCCATTCTGTCCTGAACATATGGCACCTCCAAAGTCCAAATTTCCAAAATTATTAACAACTCTTCACAACAAAACAAAATACGTCATCCATTACCGCAATTTAAAGCAAGCTCTGAGCAATGGTATTAAAATTACACAAATACATAGAATTTTGAAATTCAAGCAAAGTCCTTGGTTAAAGTCAAACATCGAACTAAACACTCAACTTCGATCAACAGTCACTAACGATTCCAGCAAAAATCTCTTCAAGTTAATGAATAATCCTGTATTTGGTAAAACAATGGAAAACATTCGAAAACATCGTATTGTGAAACTGGTTAATAAATGGGAGGGTCGATATGGTGCAAGCAATCTGATTTCCAATGCAGCATTTCATAACCTAACAATTTTCGCCGAAGATCTGGTGGCTATAGAAATGAGGAAAACAAATCTCATTTTCAATAAACCACTTTACATCGGTATGTGTATTTTGGACATTTCAAAAATTGCAATGTATGATTTTCATTATAATTTCATGCTTGAAAAATCTTTTTCCGAAAAACCTAAGCTTCTGTATACAGACACGGATAGTTTCATCTATGAAATCAAGTGTAATGATGTGTATGATGAACTCATCAAAAAAGATCTTTCAAAATTTGACACCAGCGATTATCCTTCAGATAACGTTTATCAGATTCCATTGGTAAATAAAAAAGTTTTGGGGCTGATAAAGGATGAAGCAAATGGTAAAATTATGACACATTTTGTGGGATTGAGGTCAAAAATGTACTCATATAAAATTCAAGGTGTTCAAAAATGTACGAAAAAAGCGAAAGGGGTAAAGTCTTGTATTGTAAAAAACAAAATAACTTTTGATGATTATGTGAAATGTTTAAAGAAAAATGTGGAAAAAATGGTTAAACAATGTACAATCCGATCAGTCAAACATTCCGTTTACAGCACCGAACAAACCAAATTAGCCCTTAATGCCCTAGATGATAAACGCTGTTTGATTGATAACAGTCACGACACTCTCCCATGGGGCCACTACAGTCTAGACTAGAAATTTGTTGTGTAAGATTTGGGGAAGTAGGCTTAATAACTGATGGTTTGGAGTAAAGTAGATAAATATTGTCACAGTAGTATAATCCATTCAGTATAAAAAAATTAACAATGATGATGACAACAGGACTTCCAGCAGGAGTATTGTTTCTGAGCGCTTTTTTTAACAATACATTGTATATACAAGTAGATTTAATTATACAAGAAACGTTTATTTGCTTATCAGCCAATCATAATGACTCTTGGCCATCAAACTGGAATTGATTGTTAATAATGGATTGATTAGCTATAAAATTGATGAGTCCTTTAGAAATGTGTCATATTTAGCTTACAAGTTAAGACTTTATTTTGTAGATGAAAATTTTGAACCAACAAACTGGAATGTACTTATTGATTCGTTTGAATGTGAAAATCATATAGAATTAGCCATTATATCAATCTTTGCATTCATTTTTTGTATCATGCTACCCATTCTAGGAGTATATTTGTATAGAAATAAAAGAATTATCTACTAGCAAGTGTTTTTATTGGATTACAAGATATTACAATACATTATTTTTCATAACCCATGAATTATGAGTAGTATCCATTCCCAGCCATTTAACATGAACTTTATTCCCCTTCCGTCTTAGAATTTTCTTAACCAAGTAAACGTCAGGATGTTTTACTTTCTGTAATTTTTCCTGATAGAACTGATAGAAATTTTAATCTTTTCAATCACAAATATTTCATTTGACCAATTTGGCGTATAGCCCTTTGAAAACATTTCCCGGAACTTGCTTATTCGTACATAATCCCCCTTTTTGAATTTTGAAGGAGTCATTGTTTTTATACGACCATAAACTTCTGATAGTAACTGCTTTTCATGTTTTTGAAATACTTGTATAGGTTTCATTCCAATAACAGAATGTTTGGTATTATTGTATTCTGATACTATCTCAGGTAATATTTTTAACCATTTATAGTTTCCCTGCAAACTGAATTTTTTCCACATTCTGTTTTTCAATGTTCTGTTCACCCTTTCTACGATGCTAGCTTTCATGTTGGAATTTAATGTTGGTTAGTTGTAACGATAGGTTGAATAAACCAACTGTCTAAAGTCTCGATTACAACTGAATCTTTAGACCACAATCTCCTATGTTGATATTTACAAAATCACATCCTGCACTCGACATATTGTTTGTTATCATGGCAACTGCGATAACATGAGTCACCATTTCCTTTTTTTAGTAGGACGTTGCCGATGATCGCATCATTTCCGATACCTACATATTAAATTCACAAACCCAGCTCTCGGATTTTTGCGGTGGCTCATTTATTTTTACCATTTTACAAATAAAACACCATCTATCTACACAAACGTTTTCATTCCAATGCAAATACTTCTTTATAAATATTTACAAGTATACATTTTTCAAGATCAATCAAATAACCTACAAGATTCTTTTCCTCATAGTCTTCAAGAAAGATCGTAGATCTGATGTATACACAAATAAATCGCAGGCTTCAGCAGCTTTTCGATATTTCTCTTCCATATTTTTGCACTCGTTTTCGGTGTGAAATTTCTCCATACCATAAATAGCCTCATGTTCTGCATCATATTGAAGATCTCTAAATTCTCTAGCCAGCTCCTCCATTGCAGCAACCATGCCGTATGATGGTATCATCTTGATTGGATCCAACTTGTATGATGGTTATACTTTGATGTAACTTGTCTTGAGTGATGAATTAATACTGAATGGTTGTGATTAAATAGCAAACTCTTAAGGAGAGGGGAAAGTTAAGAAAAGAATATGTTCAAAACATATTTTTTTTGGGAATTTGCGTGTTCAACAAGTTCATACAAGTCAACATCTCTCTAATCAGCGTCATCACTCCTCCTGTCCTCTTGTTTGTAGTGGTACACTGTTTAAGACGGTATCCCTCGACATGCAGTTCACTCAAATACACTTTAGATGTCACGTGAGTCTCAGACAATAGCACAACCACAGGATTCCAATCTCTCATGAGCAGTTCAATAATTTCGTCCTTGTTATTTAGAACCCCTTGGCGATTGGAATAGACAATTGAGGAATTTATACTGGTTTGGACTAATGGCTGTTTAATAAACCTATTTTTTCATCTTTCTTCAACACGTTTATATGTATCACAACTCGAAATGTCCTAAGTCGTGTGATGAACCTTAAGGCTTAACCTGAATCGTTGATTGGACAAAGCACAGTTGTTGCACTTGATGAGTTCGCTTACAGTTCCTCAGCACATTTGGGACAACAGTTTTTCTCTCGATAGTCTTTAGAGAAATGTCCATATTCACAACAGTAGCAGCAGACTTTTCCATATTCTGCAAACACCCTGCACCGTCTCCATCCAATATTCATTTTTTACTTTTGTGTGAAAATATCGAATGTACCGTCATCAACCTCCAAAACGAAATTGAATCTTTTGTTGAGGATATTTGTTCGTCGCAATACTATCAATTCAGGACTCTCGTTGTTATTGTCCAATCAGTTCTGTTTCTTTATCTTATTTACCATGTACAGGGTTATTCATTATATTTTGACACCCATCTACAGCTCTTATTGCGAGTGATAGAAAAAAACTTTAAATACAAAAGTTTTGGTTATGGGGGTTATGTAGAAAACATGTAGCTCCGTTTTAAATGGAATGTTGATAGTTTATATGATTAAGTTAGTGTTGTGAATATTTGTTGTAGTTTAAAAAAATATATTTTTTAAATTCAAATAGTTTCAAAGTGACTGAACCAAATACCTACAAACCATATATATTTGAAATCAGATTAAAGAGATCTTTCATTTAAGTCAATAATATACAGGGTGTTCCATTTAAAAAAATATGACTTAATGAATTTTTTCTATGTTATGATTTCGATTTGTTGATTCCGCTATCACCAGAAGATACTACGTGAAAAAAACCAAAACTTTTGTATTTAAAGTTTTTTTCTATCACTCGCAATAAGAGCTGTAGATTGGTGTCAAAATATAATGAATAACCCTGTACTCATCATCATTAATTTGTGAATTCATCTTCATCAACTCCCACGACTTTTATCCTGCGATCGAATGTTTTTGGCCTATCTACTTTGTAATTTTCACCCAGCTTATGTCGAATTTCAGTTTGTAAATTGGAAATGTCTCCTTCATTGTCGCAAGTCAAAATTAATATTCCACTCTTGGTATGACGACCCATCGTTATACCAGCTTCCATTTTAGTGTAGCTCACTTTTTTCCATAGATCTTCTTTTATTTTTCTAATATCGTTCTGATCTGATCCGTTTTGTTTTACAGCCAATACATTATTTTTAACTTTGGTAGTAGACGCATATGAATTGAGTTGACTTTGATCTGGAACGATCCTTGATAATTCATTATTCTTATTTTTCAATTCAATAATTTTCTTTTTCAAATTTCCATTTCCTTGAATTAAGAAGTCGAACTTTGTATTCATTTCATTTGAATTTTTGACCAGTAGATCCAACGTTGCTATAATGGTATCAATGTCAGTTTGCTCAATAACCATCATCAATACGACTTCTTTTTCTGGTCTTTTCTACTTTATTTGAAGTACTTTTCGACTCCGTACATTTTTCTTCGCAGTTTTTACATTTCCAAATAGAACTTCCTGAATGATATCTCCGCCCATCAACATTCACACACTTGCCGTGAAAACAATTTTTGCAGATTTAACAGGCAATCAAAGACGTCAAATCCTCAATACCCATAAATAGCCTCATGTTCTGCATCATATTGAAGATCTCGAAATTCTCTAGCCAGCTCCTCCATTGCAGCAACCATGCCGTATGATGGTATCATCTTGATTGGATCCAACTTGTATGATGGTTATACTTTGATGTAACTTGTCTTGAGTGATGAATTAATACTGAATGGTTGAGATTAAATAGCCAACTCCTAAGGAGAGGGGAAAGTTAAGAAAACAATATGTTCAAAACATATTTTTTTTGGGAATTTGCGTGTTCAACAAGTTCATACAAGTCAACACATAATATGGTGAAATCAAAGATGATAAATTGCATCATTTCCGGTATGGTCATTCACAATGCTATCTAATCTATATTTCCATAAATCTAACTATAGACAGTTTCAAAAACAACGAAACCTAATCAGCTGGAACGTTAGATCTGAACACACCAAGCGCCAAGCTAGAATAACATCATCTAATTTTTTCAAATCTAATGCACAATTCAATAATACTGATAGGGTTTTTATACGTTAGTTCTGAACACACCAAGCGCCAAGCTAGAATAACATGATTTATTTTTTTCAAATCTAATACACAATCCAATAATACTCAACTAGTTTTCAATTTAATTTGTCACAACGCCAAAATAAAGTAAACACAAGCTCGATGACTACTTGGCTTGTTGCCAAAATTGTAACATATGAACCCGTTCACATCTATTTTTACTCATATCTAGGATAACGCATTGGTTGAGGTATTGCACTCCTAAGCCGGTGGCTGGCGGATCGAATCCCGTACAGTAAGTGTTTTTTTTAAACGAATTTCCACGTTGCCGAAGAACTCTTCTTCAGCCTACCTCCAATACTCCTCTGATGGTGTACGAGGGAAGGCTTAAGAAGAAGTATTTTATTTTTACACATTTTAACACCCTCTAATGACATCTACAACAGCTCTCTAGCTGCCTTTTTTCATAACAACCTTTTCTTATCAATACAAGAAGTCTTGCACTCTTTAACAGCCTCTTCAAGTAAATACAAATACTCTTCAGATTACTCAACAACCCCTTCTGGTATATACACAAGAAATATTCAACAGCCTCTTCTGGATTGTCGATCACTTGACACTTCTTTCATTCACTTCTTGTAATTCTTCACCACTGCAGATGACATGGGTCCATCCGAAGCAAACATTGTGGCGCCACCCAGTGGCAATTTTGGGAAATGATCTAGAAGTCGGTTAGCTTATACTACTGCCCTTTTTTCTTTATGTCTTAATAACAATGTAATTGATTTTTTTGTAATATATGTATTGTTAATGGTACAAGCTGTTAATTTTGACGGTATATTGACAGGTTTCTGAACCTGAGAACTTTTTTTAGATGTAATGAATTCTTATGGTCTTGAACAGGGTATTTATCAAGCAACCCAAATAAGTCGACACTCTTCCACACTCATCGACAATATTTTTCATAATTCTAGTGAAACGGAAAGTGGATATGTCTCAAATACTGGGTTATCTGACCATATGGGTCAAATCATAAATATATCTGTGGATGAGTATTCTTCTAAAGATAGTTTCATATTAAGCAGATGCTACTCAAAAAATAGGATAGATCGCTTTTTGCGAGAGCTACAGACGTTGATTGGTCATCTGTGTATACTGAAAATTTGGTGGACGGAGCTTATTATAAGTTTATTAATGTTTTTCCAACGTTTTCAATAGAATATTTACAGTGAGAAAAATCACAACTAAGGGGCGGAATAGGTCATGGATCACTGAGGGTATAAGGAAATCGTGCAAAGTGAAAAGAAAACTTTATTTTCAAAAAAATCAGGGATCAGTGTCAGTTCAGACTTCCAAAAATTATTGTTCAATTCTGAAAAAAGTTATCAGGAAAGCTAAGCAAATGTCAAATCAAAGCTTCATTGAAAATGCCGAAAACAAAGTTAAAGCTACTTGGAAGTTGGTTGGAGAGATTACTAAACAGAGACATGAAAGATTCACGGTTCTGGAGGGGTTTTCAAAAAGAACAGGTGACGCTACTGAAATAGTGAACTTGCTGAACAATTTTTTTGTTAAATCGGCAAATGTTAATAAAGATATAAGGCAGCCTTTGGACATCCAAGAAATGTATTTGGATGTCAAACACAAAGTACAATCTTCTATATTCTTGGGTCCGACTGATCAAAATGAAGTAATTCGTACAATAAGAAAGCTGAGTAATAAAAAAGCGGTAGGTGATGATGAAATACCAATACGTATCCTTAAAGAGTCAGCTAACATTATATCGGAGCCCTTGACATACATTATTAATCTCTGCCTTATTCTTGGTCAGTTTCCAACTAGATTGAAGAATGCTCATATTAAAGCAGTACACAAGAAAGGAGAAAAAGATAAAGAAGCAAATTATCGACCCATTTCGATACTACCTAATATCAGTAAAATATTTGAAAACATAATCAATGATAGACTTGTCACATTCTTTGAGTCTCATTCTATCATAAGTGACAGGCAAAATGGTTTTAGAAAGCAGAAGTCAACTATACGAGCGATATACCAAGGACTGAAGGAAATATGTGATTCTTTGAATAACAAAAAACAAACATTGGCGGTTTGCTTGGATCTCTCTAAGGCTTTTGATAATGTGGACCATGGGATACTGCTGGATAGACTCTCAAAGTATGGCATTTGAGGAGTAGCTCTTGATTTGGTGAAATCTTATCTGACTGACAGAACTCAACAAATGGTGGAGTTTGACATGCAAGGAAGATTATTAAAGTCGAAGAAAATAAATATCAAGAGAGGGGTACCTCAGGGATCAATTTTAGGACCTCTACTGTACATATTATACACAAACGAACTTCCAAATATTTGTAAAGAAAGTGTGGTCCAATATGCTGATGACACAACTGTTATATTTAGTGGCAAAGATACGGATAGCTTAGCTCATAATGTGACTTCTACGATGGATAATCTTGGTGGATACTTCCTTGCCAACAACCTACAATTGAATATGCAAAAGACTCAAGTTATCATGTTTAGTAATCGATTGGACAAGACATTCTCATTCGTTGTTGGTAATGAGCAACTATCATCGGTGGAAAGTGTGTCCTTTTTGGGAGTCAGAATTGATAAAAGGCTGGATTGGGGAGTGCACATTGAGCAGACTGCCTCTAAAATAGCACGTTTCTGTTATGCACTGAGGATAATTTCAAACGAAGTGGGAGTGAATGCAGCATTATCGTCTTATTATGCGTTTGTGAGCTCTCGCATTAAGTATGAGATCATATTTTGGGGAAATTCAGGAAATGTAGGTAGGGTACTAGTGTTGCAGAAAAAATGTATTAGAAGTATTTTTAAGAAAAAACCGCGAGACTCTTGTAGACAGGTATTTATTGAAAACAATATCTTGACAGTTGCCTGCTTATACATTTTAGACTGTGTCATGTTTGTGATTGACAACAAGGACTTGTACAAACATTGTTTAACTGAGCACTTGTATGAAACTAGACATAAGTTAGATCTGTCACTACAAAAATGTAATTTCTCGTTTCTGCAGAGAAATGTTGAGTTTTGTGCTGTTAAAATTTTTAATGCTATTTCCCAGAATGTTAGAGACCTTCCACGTGGAAGAGTTAAAGGTCTATTGAAGGCGTTTCTTTGCAGAAATGCTTTTTATACATTGAGTGAGTTTTTTGAGTCCGATAGGGAGCTGATGTACCAAATAGACAAATAAGACTACGATAATGATAAACATGTTAGATCATAATAAATAAGTTTGCTGTACATTTTTGACATTGTTCTACGCCGATGTGGCTTTTTGTGAATAAATAAAGACTATCTATCTATCTATCTATCTATCTATCTATCTATCTATCTATCATAGAAACCTGACAACATAACGTCAAAATTGACAGCTTGTACCGGAACAATACATATACATATATTACAAACAAAATTATTGAATTGTTATTGAGACATCAAGAAAAAAGGGCCAATAATGTGAAAATAACTTTCTTTAGCTCTGATAATAATATTGTCTGCAACTTCCACAGTGAGTACAAAACCCGGCCTTCAAATTTTTGAAAGCATCATTTCAACTTTCATAAGATTTCAACCGCCTATGCAGTATAATAACTTGTGGTAAACACCAAATGACTGATTATGTCTATGTTAGTTATTTTTGGAAAGCCCTGAGGGCTTGCATCAAAGTCTGAATCACTTAAACTGAAAGGGTGTATGTTGTTTTCAATCGAAATTTTGTGCTTTTACTGAATCAAAATTTCTGGGCTTCCTGTTTCTTACTTCGCGAGATAATCGATCATTTCACAGCTTTTCAGGTTCCGAATTTCAACAAACTCATATTGCACATTTGCTTTCGGAAAAATGTCTCAGAAAGTGAAGGAAAAAAATGACAATTAGAGCTTGATGTTTGTTTACGGTACAATCAGCTGGCTTTAAGGTTATGTTCTGAACTGGCCTATATGACTGAATTGTAACGATAACAACAAATGACGCCGTTTTTTGCCTGAGAATTAATAATGATACAGTTTTTCCAAATTGGGTCAAAGAAAGGGGTATATAGTCAAAACAAGATACAGTTATTAAATGTTAATTTCCGCTTCGAGATCACTCGGCGTGTACAGTGTTTATAAAAAGCGAAATTTGATAAACTGTGTGACGAGTTATAAGTTAAGTGCGGCAGAAAATGAATGAAACGTGAGTAGATGACAATCAAATCATAATATGAATAGCTAAACCTTCAAGGGAGTATGTACAATATCACACAACGAGGGTACTCGGCATTAGAGATAATTGATGACGGTCGTGATGCAGCTTGATGTTGCCAAAGGGATGTAAATGGAACTGACTCACCAGATAAGGGATGTGTCGGTGCAGGTTGGTCCAGGGTCTTTTATTGTGTGATCGTGATCCAATTATCGTAGCAAGGTTAGGTTGTTTAAGTGGAAATGAGGGGGCCCACCCTTCGAGTATGGGAGGGTTCAAGTCCAGGAGTATTCTCAAAGGTTGGAGGTCAGTTCAGGAGAATAAGTGGTTCTGGATCAAGAATTCGGCCGCATTCTCCAGAATATGGTACGTTTTATGGTGAATGCAAATATACAGTCTAATACAAATACAGGCCTGAAAAGCAGAAATAATCGAAAAGCCTGAAAAGCAGAAATAATCGATAATAGACAAAAGGGAGTTCGGAATATGTACAATCTCACCACAGTTGTAGGGGGGCCTTAGCACGTGTTTGGGTCAAACTGGGAGAATTTCCACGATTTATCAGCACAAATCTGCATAAGGGCAATTGGCACAGCTACCAAACAAGAGCTGCCACCAGAGCTTGAATAAGTCGGGAAATTCTTCAGGAAATCGGCAACGTAAACCAGGAGGTATCGTACCACACAGTAACCTCAGATTGAACTGAATTCTCCCAGGTTTTTTCAAACTCAAAAGACCATGCAACGTTGCCAGATTGACAAATTTATCTCGACACGGATGAACTGAGACACTCCGAGGTGATCGCTGGACTTGAAGTGAGTTACTGAGTGACTGTTACATACAAATCATTTGAATAAAATGATTAACACACTTAAAAAATAGTTAAACTTAAATTTTTACTCAACAACCAACTATTCAATTTTACTACCATATTCAAATCAAAATCTCAAACTAAAGCTTCGCATTTCCGGACCGTAAATGCCGTATATACTCATAAACGGAACACATTTTCCAGAGTGTTGCGTTGCCCTGTTTATTTTGAATGTTTGGACAACAATTCCTGACCCGCTGCTCTACTTACTGTAGGTTATCGATAGACACGAAATCAACCATGCAGTTCATTGCATGGTTTTCCTAAGCAAAGAGTTTTCTCACCCGATATAGACGGTTTGCATAAGTTGCATCTGAATGCTTACTAACTTGTATACCAAAACGCGCTGGAGGATCACCATGCTAAAAATTTAGTTCTATACTCTTGATCCGATGAGTATATTTTCCAGCAAATCCGGCAAACTGTTTGTCAGGATGACGAGGCAGAACAAACGGTCCAATGGGACTATCTTACAAAATACCTGGCCAAAAGTTAATGGAAAACTCATCTTGAAATCATCTCTCAAAAATTGTATTAGGATGAAAGTCCGCCCACATAAGACTGCTGTGGAAATTTAATGACCCTTCGAACGTTAATCTTGCTCCGTCTGGGATCAACACTTTATTACTAGAGAAATGGTCCTGACGATATTCTGGCTGTATCCATTGGTGAAGTAATATTTCCACTTTACGTTGGAAGTCTTGACGTTCAATGCTTGCACTTTTTGTGAATGATACGGATATAGAAGTTGTTGATCCAAGATTTTTGATACAGAAATATTTTTCTGAAAAAAAGTCTCCGGTTTCCAATATAATCACTTGTGTTTTGTTTTAAAGAACCAGTGTCACTCAACTCTCCTATTTAGCAAAATAAGAAATTTGCCGGAAGAAAGTTGACCATTTGTGAAAGTTTAGTTTGATGGATTGACGATAATAAAAATAATAATTCCAAATGACCGCTTTTGCAGCATTTTTTCCTTTCGCGAGAACAAAGAAAATATGGAATGTTCTATACCTGTATTCAAATGCCTGTATTTTTCCCACTATCAATTCTGCGTTCATCCAAGCAACGGTTATAGCATTCTCTTGGATGATTCAATAATTATTTTCATGGCTGCTGTGACCGTCTAAGCACCAATGTAGATGGTAGTAGCAGAAGGCTGTGGCGCAGTAGGATGGTGGGATGACGTCGCTAAAGCGCCTTGACTTGTTCGAGTCTTTCGATCAAAGCCGGGGTCTAGCGGTAGTACGGGAGGTAGCAAAGCGGGCTTCAAAACGCGTGTCTACCTACGTCTCTTGATATACCGATCTGGATAGATTCAGAGGTCCGTCGTTTGGAGACGGAGCAAATTCCAGGGCCTGTCTTGCGTTATTTTAGTTACTGGACTGGACGATGTTTTTGCCATAAGGGTTCCCGCGTGATTTCATTAGTAATTTTCGAAAGAAAAACGCCAATGTGAAGTTTTTTATGTTTTTTTTGGTTTATTTTTCTATTACCTACAGTTAAACAGTGATTTGTGGGAGTAATGCTTATATTAAAATGAAGCCTACAGTTAAAATGAATACATTTATTAGTACCAATACAGAAAATACTTATTCACATTATTTTTTCTTGCTTCAACCTACTTAACACAGTATGAAATAATGTTAGTATTATTTTTTTTTCATTTGAATAACTTGTTTGTTTGTTATACACTGTGTAAAAATCTTTTTAAATCAAATAAGTAGTATGTTAATTGAAAGTTTATCATGTAGTACAGATTTTTTGCTTCTAATTTAAAATGTCTGTTTCTCGTTCATTTAAAATTCAGTGGCTTGTTCTGAGGGAAAACGCTCGTACACATCGGATCTTATTTTGGATTGCGCTTTATTTAGTAATGATAATTTTATGTGTACAGGATGGACAAAAAATAATTTACGATCATCAACCTCATTTTTTGAAATTTGAACCTCCATTTTTTTATTTAATTTTTGAATTCCAAATCAAATTCCAAGCAATTTCATGATAATAATTTTATGTGTAGTACATGGTGGACCAGAAATAAGTCACGACCATCAACTCAGTTGAATTTCAAGTAAGTTTCATGCACCATGTCCTTAACCTAACCTCAACAATTATCGAGAAATTTACAATTGTTCAGAAATTATTCAAATCTGATCAATCGTGAATTTCTTGATGAATGTTGGTGCTAACTCAAAAACATGGTACATGAAACACGGAATTTGATGTAGAAGAAATTGAAAAATGGGGTTTTCAGTTGAAATCATGAAGTTGATGGTCGTAGCCTATTTCTCGTCCACTCACTACACATAAAACTATCATCATCATATTAGTGACAATTTGATGCAGAATTCTAAAATAAAATGAAAAATGTAGGATTCCATTTGGAAAAAGGAAGTTGATGATAATACAATGAAAACAATATCAACAAACTCAAAAGTGTCACTCATAGAAGAAGTGGTTGAAACTATCACTATATTCTATTCACTTTTCTGTGTAGTGTATCAAGTGTTAATGAATTTGTATTGACATGTATGGAAATTTGAAATCTCAAATAGATAATTTAGTCGTAAATGAAGTAGAGTATACCAACTACTCGCAATAATGGCTACCAATCCCTCGGAAAGTTACTATCCTCTGGATTAATAGCAACTATCATTATAGACTTGTGGTATAATCTACTATTTTCATGATCCATTCACCCTTGTTAGGACAGGTTCAAGTACCTATAAGAAAAAGCATTTCATTTTAAAATAAAATATAAGACATGCATAATTTACTTGGACATGCCTGCGCCAAGAATATTTGTTTGCAAAAGTTCAAAATTATCCGAAAAAATAACAAAAGTGAGTCTTCTAACCATAGGAAATATCACTGAGGCAGGTGAACAACATTACAATACACCAGTTAAGGAAATCAATGCTGATAATTATTGAATCACGAAATAACAAAAAAAGGTCAATTACATAATATGTATTTTGTTATCTTTTACTTTATTTCAATAAACTAAGTACTTTCTGAAAATTAAATACCTGAGTATTTTGATCCAAAAACCACTCCAAAACCAAAACGGTTAAGTCATGTGGACGAAACTATATTTTATTCATAACATCTCAAATTGACCATTCCAAGAGCATCAATTCTCCGCTAAATCCTCCATAGAACCTACAAACCTAATTTTAACAAGATCCGTGCAAAAAAAACAAAACTAATATCATGCCAACATGACTTCACTTGATCATTTTTCTTCAATTTCTCAATCAATTCCTCAATAGAACCTTCAATCCAAATTTGAACAATATCCTCCAGAAGATAACGACATTATGCGAACATAACCTCACACCCTAATTTTATTTATCTCCCTCATAAAACCTACAAAATAATATACTTAATCACAACAAATGATCCATTGAAACATGACGAAACCACTGAATATTAACTAAAAACGAAAAGGTTCAGTCGTCGTCAAAAGTGGGTCCGGTTCGCCGCATTCCCAGTCCCGCTCTGGTGCCAAGAGCAACCAACCAGGTGTCACCGATCGAAAATTCCGGTTGAGATTCGTCGTTGTGGTTTCGTACTCCGCGTAGAATTCGATCGCCTTTTTCTAACTTGTCTCCCTCGTGAAACTTGTTCTGGTCCGGTTTTCGGCTGGATTTTTTTTCATGATTTTAGGAATATTGACATATCGCTTTAGAGTCACGATTTTCAAAGATGCCGACAGGGAGTGAGTCAACTGTATATTTTATGAACTGTGACGAAACTATGGAAACATTAGGTACTTCATCACATTAATTTTTTTCACTTTCCAAATTGCATTTCAGAGTAGAAGCTCCATGTCATACATAAAACATTGAATATCATTCTAACAGCACACAGCATTAAAAGATGGAGATGAAGTATACAGTGCGGCTCTAAAAGGACCCCCCCCCCTTTTTTTTAATGTGTGCACCAAAAATTTTGAAACTTTGCATACTCTGTTGAAATACTATTTTTTGATATTACTGACGTACTTTTAGTATTCAAGATGGCGGCTGGGCGCCATTTTGAAACATTTTTTTTAATAGAAAGGGGGGTTGTGTGACACCTCATTTTGAAGATCCTGATGAGTACTTTATAACCCTTGAATATTGAGTCGATATCTTCAAGTACTACAAAATGGCGGTACATTTAATTACTACATTGATACATACACTTCTAATAAAAAATCGTCAAAAAGATGCTGGAAATATTCTTGACATAAATTTTGGGTTGGGAATAAATGACAAAAATGTCAAAAAATTATCTTTTGAATTGAACTTGACGAATTTTTTCAAAAAGTGTAATGTATCAATGTAGTAATTGAATGTATCGCCATTTCGTAGTACTTGAAGATATCGACTTAATATTCTAGGGTTATAAAGTACTCATCAGGATCTTCAAAATGAGGTGTCACACGACCCCCCTTTCCATTTGAAAAAATATTTCAAAATGGCGCCCAGCCGCCATCTTGGATACTAAAAGTACGTCAGTAACATCAAAAAGTAGTATTTCGACAGCAATTAAAGTATGCCAAGTTTCGAAATTTTTGGTGCACACTTTAAAAAAAAAGAGGTGGGACCTTTTAGAGCCGCACTGTATAATATGTCACACACAGATTAAAATGTTGAAGTATATGTGGACAGAAGAACAGAAAATGTACAAATGCTGGTCCGATTGGGTTCCAAGACGACTATAATCATTCTCCCATCTCTAATGTTTATTTTTATACAGATAAAGCAAACTATTATACGGAGTGTTCAATCCCTGTACATCGGTTCTATTATTATTAGTTTTATTTATTGATATGTGGATCATTTCACTGATATGACGCCTATACCAATCATTTTCTAAATCAAGGATTTTCACATTATTGAAGTCCAGGTTGTGGTTGGTTGTGAAATGATGTTCCGAGAGTGCAGTCCGAGGTTTGATTCTTCCGGACGACTTCATTTTGATATCTCTGGATGTAGTTTCTTCATTCACTAACATTCCAAAGGACCTTGTGATGATTATAATTAAAAAAAAATGGGCTCACATCGCAGCATATACAGATCTAACAAGGGATATATTTTGTGAATTGTTCCATATCCTATTCGAGACCAGCTATTTTCAGTTTGATAATAGTTTTTATAAACAGCTTGATGGATCAGCGATTGGCAATCCAGCTAGCGCATTATTGGCTAACCTATAGTAAATGCCAAACAACTTTCGATCTACGTCATCGTTGCCACCAGGCTCGTTGTTATGAAGCTTGCTGCTGGCCAGATTTGGTCACCTGCAAATCACATTGAAACACGCTTGGTGGCAGTTATGACGTAAATCAAAAGTTGTTTGGCATTTGCTGTAGTCATGAATGAATTATTCACGGAAGTATTGAACACTTTGCCATTTAACTTACCGTTTATAAAGTTATATGTGGATGATTAATTGTTGGCCTGCACAAAAAACGTGGTCGATGATGTATTCGTAGCGTTCAATAATTTCCATCAAAAAATCCAATTCACGGTAGAAATGGAAAAAAACGGACGAATACCTTTTCTAGATGTTGTAGTGAATCGTGACTCGGATGGGAACATCACCACAGATTGGTATCGAGAACTGACGTCCTCAGGAAGGGTTCAGAACTATTCACCAGCCAACCCATGAGATAGCTACCGTAAAAAGTTTATGCCATAGGGCATTCCATCTTAGTAGTGAACAGTTCCGTGACAATATTTATAAGATAATTGAGGAGATCTTGAAAAATAATAATTATCCCTCTTCATTAATAAACGGTATAGTACAGTTCAAGAGCAATATACTGAACCAACAGCCACGGGAGCGAGACTTAATATTTTATGAATTTCTATACATACAAGGTCTTTCAGAGAAAATCGGCAGTCAGATTTCCAAAATGGATCCAACGTGTGAATTGGCGTTTTATAACACCAAAATGGTGGGATCTATTTTCTCGAGGGTGAAAGATTCTTTACCAAATAAAGATCGTCCAAATCTTGTCTACAAAATACCATGTATTAATTGTGACAACTGTTATATCGGTCAAACACGACAATACTTGAACAAAAGACTATATCAACATCGATACGATTGCATAGAGATAGGAAGGTACAAGAATGAAAAAACTGCACTCTCGGAACAACATTTCACAACCACCCACAACTTCGACTTTAATAATGTTGAAATCCTTGATTTTGAAAATAATTGGTACAAGCGTAATATCAGTGAGATGATTCACATATCAATAAATAAAACTATTAATAATAGAACCGATGTGCAGGGATTGAGCACTCAGTATAATGATTTGCTTTATCTGTATAAAAATAAACATTAGAGATGGAAAAATGATTATGGTCTTCTTCAAACCCAATCGAACCAGCATTTGTACATTTTCTGTTGTTGTGTCCACATATACTCTAACCTTTTAATCTGTGTGTGACATATCATATACTTCATCTTCATCTTTTAATGTTGTGTGCTGTTAGAATGTTATTCAATGTTTTATGTATGACATGGAACTTCTAAAATTGATCAAAAAGGTATGAATCCTATTTTGTTAACCGTTTCGCTTGTTTTGTTGTGTTTTTTTTCTTCTCTTCTTTCATGTACCTTGATAGTTTGTTTATATGATTTATTTGCTTTATTCATTGTAATATTTCAATGTATCATCTGAGATTTTTTCTTGTTCTTTTTTTTATTATCATATCAGACATTGTAAAATGTGTACCTTGATAAAGACTTGAATTAGAAGTCGAAACGTCGGCAATTTGAAAATCTAAGGAGTTTTATTCACTGTCCTCAACCCCACTATTGCGTTGCATCATCTGGAATTAACTAAGGACACAAATTACAGCCAATTCTTAACTACTTTCTTCAATAACATTTTGTCGTATATCTTATAGAAGAAGCTATTTACTGGTGGGAGAAATAGCCTTTGGGTCAATTTCCCAGACATACTTGATTTTTCCAAACTAAAATTATGACACAAGTTAGTTATCATCCAAGCAGGGCTGAACCCCAGAAGATGAAATCTCAATTCAAACATTTTTTGTCATTTCCGCCTTTGCATGCGTCGACTACACACTGTAGATTTCTTATCGTTTTTTTTGGGGATAATGAAGTAGAAGTAGATACTCATTGTTAATTATTATTATAAGGTGATGTTAAACTTTTGAATCTATGTGTTTATTCAACATTCACAACTTTAAAAAAGATATAGTTCAATATCCTGTAGATAAGAGCTTTTACGCCATTGATGCTTGTGACGTGTCATTCGCCTCTTCACGTTGCCCTGCATAACCTGTCTGTTTATATCTCGCAATCACGTAATGGCGTTATGTATCTTGTTATTGTAAGTCAATGGAGATAGCTCATCGCAGAAATTCCAGATTAATTAGCTTCAAAGTAATTCCATGTCAACCTGAACTTTAACTTGATCAAACGAGTGATCAAGAGGATGATCGTCAAGCTCACTCCACACTTTCTTGCAAGACATTGGTACGGGGTAGGTGATGAAACAGAAATTCCTATTTTTGATATCGTCAAATAAATCCCGGTTTGTTTTGTATTTAGATAGGTATACTCTGTGGCATCAAAAAATGTGTGATCAAATCCATAATATGGGCGTCTGGAAATGGTGAGCAAAAGCTTCAGGTGAGAATTCCAGACGAAAAATGAATGCTACCTCTTTCCACAATATTTTTTCAAAAATCCATTATTGACGGAGTTACAGGGTGTTGAAGTTGCATTTTATTCGCAGTTTTTTTGCAATACCTTTTGCCACGCTCATAATATTTCGACGAAATCTCGTTTTTGGGGCATAAAAAACCAAAATATACCTATTTCGCTTTAATTTTTTCCTGACGTTATTCAAAGAGATATGGAAAAACCAAGGACACTTTCTCATGGCCACTTTTTATGCTGTACAGGGTGATTCATTTTCAGAGTCAGAGTGCCAGTTCTCGTAAACTATTCATCGTAGAGGCTTGCGGCAAAAAAATTATTACTAAAACGGCCAAGAGAAAAACCTGGAAAATATTTTCAAGTTTCTGAAATGGTCGCTAGGGGGCGTAACAACCAACACCAAGTAGAAAAATATGATTTTAATGGAATTTTGTCCAATGAAAATATATCGATGAGCTCATTTTCGGATTAACTGACTATTTACCTACACTTTTTGTCCAAAACGTTTTTTTTTTATCTATCATAATTAAGTGGTAGGGGAAGTTCAATTGTTTTATTAAACAAACGGAGATTTCTCCCGTTTCGCTTGACCGATTTAAACGAGCCTGGGCTCATATGAAAAAGCATGATCTGCACTTCAAAAAACTTTTTTGGTTTTGAATTTTTGACTTTCGCCGTCGCCGCTAGATGGCGTTAACTGAAATGGTATCATGTTTTTGAGTTTTTTCCAAAAAAATCAAATGTAATGATATATTAATTTTTATATATTTCAAAAGAGGATACATTTTCCTATTTAAAAAATTAAAAAAACAAAAAAAAAATAAAAAAATAACAAAAAAAATCAATAATTTTTTTGTCCGATGCGACGTTTCGTTCCGTTATATGTTTTCAATATGGCGCGTGAAACAAGTATACTTTGTATTGAATAGCATATATTCTATGAAATAAACAACGATTTACGACACAATATAATTCTGCAATTTTTGAACTGGAAAAAATGTTTTTTTTCTTTAGATTTCGAATGTTTTGGTGTAGTAGGCGGTGAAATGATGGCGATGAGTAGGTATAGTGTGGTAGGCTTCTACAACTCATGTTTCAAAATATTGAATTGGATCACGTTACTCACGATTTAAAAACTTTATTCATATATTTAGGTAGGTCATGCAATTATTTTGACGAATTAAACAAATCACTTAAGAACTACTCACTAAACTCCCAAAAAAACTGTTCTTGATTATAGAGAATGTTCTAACAAATGAGGAAGAATAGTTCTTGAAGCGTTCGAGAGCATAACACCTGGTGCTCAATATGGAACTTGCCTTTTTTTATTGTGTTAAAATGTTTGTTCATGTCTAAAAACACCGTACACTAAATATCTGTAAATATTCTTGATTCAGATGACTAAAATGCCACCATGTTGTATACCAGTTTATATTACTATGATGGTACAATGATAGTACAGTACATACACTTATTGACTTTTCAGTTGAATTTTTTTTTCATACTACTAGTTGTTATATCTAATAACAATAGTTACTGGTTAAAATGATGTCAGCTCTAACGAATAATCATTGGAGTGACTTCCTACACTCCCCCACAATTCTATGATTATCATAAACGTATACAAACAAAACAAAAAGAGAAACATTTTCTCGTAAAAATGGGAATAGAAGAATAATTCTAATCACACTTCTATGACACCAATAGATTTCCTGAAATATTTAAACTTGTTATTAGTCAGAGCCTCAATGAACATATCAGCTTGTTGATCTTCTTTTGGAATATAATGTAAAATCACCTGTTCTTTAATAACAAGGTCCCTAACAAAATAATGTTTAACATAAATACGTTCACTGCGTTTGGTTCCGAAAGTTGATGCAATCTCTATACATGATTGATTATCTTCATAAACATGTATAGGATATACCTCATAACTTACGAATTCATTTGAAATTTGACACAAAAATAAACTTTCACTAAAACATGATGACAATGCTGTTTATTCAGATTCAGCACTTGATAAAGCAACTCTGTTTTGCTTCTTTGTTCTCCAAGATTTACCATTATTATTCATATTCATTATAAATCCAGTAATACTTTTTCTATCCAAAATACTATAAGCAAAGTCAGAGTCAACATTTTCCAATTCTTAGATGTAGTTTTGGATGCATTGGTATGTCCGTCGTTTTACTATCAGTCATATAAAGTTTTCCAAAACTTTTCGTATCAAAGATTTTTGAGTAATATACAATTCATCCTTAATTTTTGTTAATTTTTGTTATTTCTTGACCTAAAAACGTTATATTCTTATTCTCAAACTCTTGCATTTTGAATATTTTTTCCAAACTAGATTCTACAATATCCAATGCACTTTCACATTTTGATAACATAATTATGTCATCAACATGAATAACTAGAAATACCTGATCATTAAAATAAAAACATGGATCTTTAATTGCACGTTGAAATCCCATCTCCATCAGTACTTCATTAAAAAGTGAATTCCAACATTTTGGTGCTTGTCGAAGACCATATAGTGATTTTTCAAGTTCACAAATAAGATTTTTATCATAATTTTCCAAACCGTCTGACTGTGTCATGTAAACAGGATTTTTCAATGTTCCATTTTGATAGGCAGACTTAACATCAATTTGTTTTACAAACAAGTCATTTTCAATAAACAAAGATAATAACATTCTCATTGTTGTACACATCCTGGCTACTGGCGAATAAACATCCTCATGTCAATCATTCTGCTTGAAACTCCTGGCTACTAACCTTGCTTTCTTCTGAACTATCCCATTCACCTTCTTCTCCCCAAATACCCATTTTGAGCAACAGCCTCAGTACAGGTTTCCGGTACTTCATGAAGTAGATTTTCCACAGATAAAGCTGATAGTAGATTTTCCTCATCAAAGTTTTCCTCTGGGTAGTAATCATCAAGACGTTGAGGTTTTTTAGTAATTCTTTGACTTCGTCGAGTAATCATCTTGTTTTGGTCTTCATAGTTCTCAGTTAAATATTCAGTAGAATCTTTTCGTCCAGGATCTTCTTTAGTATCTTTATCTGATTCACATTCTTCCAATATCACTCTTTGAACGTTTTTCTTGCAAGTTTCATCGAATATCACATTTCTTTCATGAATTACTTTTTGATCGGATCCACTCCACAACTTCCATCCATTATCAGTATATCCAATCATCAAAACCTTTCTACAATAAGGATCCAATTTGGTGTTTTTGATTTCTTTTGAAGTTAAATTGTATGCTGTGCAACCAAAAAGTTTTATCTTTTCCATATTCGGTTTTGGTAATAATTATTGCATATACGGTTTTCAGCAATTTTTCCATTTTTTCCAAATTTTCTTATAAAGACACATTCTAGAGTCTTCAAGAATTGCAAATTTACTGTCGGAGAGTAGTTTTTTTTTAGGTTAGATCAGGTTAGTCTGGGTTCGTTTTGGTTAGTTTGGGTTAGGTTGGGTTAGATTTGGTTAGTTTGAGTTAGTTTTTTCTGCCATAAATGGATGCCGCGTTAGCGGCATCATTACTACGTTATTTATAATAAAAATCGAATCATAATTTTTTCCCTCCACCAGTGAATTTGCAATCTCTAAAGACACTAGAATGTGACCATACAAGAAAATTCAGAAATCATCAAAAAATAGCAGAAAACCGTATAAGCAATTGTCACCTCGGTTTTTTTCCATACCAAATGTCCGCTGGAGTTTCGTCTTGCCTTAATACTTTTGTCGGTGTTCGATTGGTTAAGTAGACATAACTCTAACAGCTTCTGGGTCTTGTAGAGATAAGGCATCCACACATTAATGAATGTTTTCAATTTTTGAGCATAGTTTTGGGTTTATAGAACAGTTTCCACTGAAAAAAATGCTGGATGAACAGCTTTTAACAAAAAAAAATAATCCCATAACAAATTAAAATTTTATCAGGATTCAGTGAGAAAAACTCCCTTAAATGACAGCTTTGTCACATTGTTACAATCAATACAAGCTACATATTATAGAACAAACAGGCAATGTTGCCAAACTTACCCAAACTTCTTAAAAACAATGAATGCAATCGTTGTTATTGATAATATCGAGTTCGCCGGGATGTTCTGTGAATCAAATTTTTAAAATTTATTTTTCCTACTTATTTATATGTTTTAACTTCTTTAGTGGTTACGTGAGGAACTGTAGTACATTAGAACAACAGAAATTGTCCATTTCAATGACCCACAACTGGAACAAATCGAGATTTTTGGAAAATGTTCGTATGAAACAATGTGCCTAAAATAGTGTTTTTTCTACAAAAAAGTGATTCATCCAGCATTTTTTCTCTTTAGAATAGTTAAACAAAGGATAATTTTCCAAATTCGCCTTTGAAAAGTAAAAAATACGTGGATGCCTAATGTTTACATGAACCCAGCTTCTTCCCAAAAATGCTTGGACATATTGGCATCATCAGGATAATATTTATCCGTCAAGGTGGGATTTAAATAGTGAAATTTTTTGTCGAATGACGTTCATGTGTATCAAACCTGCCCAATATCAAAAGGGTCGTTCCTTATAACAAAACTAAACATTCCGCCTACCTTGGAAGGATACTTTCAACAATAATTCTTAGGATTTTTAACTTAACATCACTTTTAACTTGACATCACTTTCAGTCAGATAAAACTCTTTCATGAATCCACTGCTGTGGTGGTAGGTTTTCGTCGCACAGAAGCACCAATGAGCCAACGTGCACAAGAGGATCTCGATTGCCTCTCCATTTGGTGCTAGGTTGAAGCGATGTTGAGTATTCAGCTGACCAAAAATGTTGCACCATTTGCTGAAGTCGTTCATACTGCACTAGCCGATTCATAGGTATACATCGAAGACATTCCGTTGTGGAATGGCAGCAAGTATATCACCAATCAGGAAATGACTTGGAGTTAGAGCGGAGAGATCATTGACATCATTGGAGAATGGTGTCAGGGGTCTGGAGTTAAGAATTGCCTCTATCTGTCATAATATAGTAGAGAGAGATTCAAAAGTTCAATAAGCTTCTCTTAAAATACGAACCAAATGATATTTAGTTGATTTCACCGCGTCCTCCCAAAGACCGCCAAATGTTGGAGAACGTGGAGGTATAAAATGCCATTTGATGTCATTTTCCAGAAAATAAGTAGAAACTTCACTCTTATTTTGAATTTCCCTCAAAAAATCAAACGTTTTTTTTAACTCATTGTCAGCCCCTACGAAATTCGTACCTATGTCCGAGTGAATGGAGAGATATTGCCAATCACAAAATGTCGAGCGGTAATACCGCATGCGGTACTGTCATGTAAATCGGATGCGCGATTCACTGCTTAGCGTCATTTACGGTATGGAGAAGAATTGTTAATCAAAAAATGTCAAGTGGTTATACTGCATGCGGTATTTTGACATAAATCGGATGAGCGATTCACTGCTTAACGTCATTCACGGTAATGAGGTTACCGCATGTTGTTATTTACGTTACGTAGCGAGGAGCGCTATCTCGAATACCGCACAAAACGTATGTCATACAATACAACCTGACCAATAAACAAGCCGTCTTTTTGTGTTTTTATTGAGGTGAAGAATCCATTCATCGGTTGTCAACTTGAACAAAATACGCTCGCCAAGCACATTATGTCAATTGGATCCTTCCAAATCTTCGCGCGAGCATTGCGTGCATACATTAATCTGCGACTTGAGTTCATTGTGTGTCATACAAGACTTTTCTTCTCAAGAGCATTTACAAAACATTCTACTGATCATTCAAAGGATCAACACTTGAAGTTTGGCCATATATTCATCATAGCACCCTGTATTTTAAATGTATTAGATGATAGGTAGTCCAGATGGAAAGGGTGCCATATGCATCATAAACCATTTTGTGGTATTCAAAGAAAACTCACCAAATCTACAAATAGGAACCATAGAAAAACATTTTTGATAATTGAAAGTACAAAAAATAATGTGGGTTATAGTGTTTATACTCAAAGTAATCTTATATGTTGAAGGAATTTGAGTTTTTGATAATTTTTATCACTCACATAGTGAGCATTCCAATTTAATTATGATATTAAGCAAGTGTAGTGTACAGTGTGTCCAATGCACGGCATGGGGATCTCGGAAACTATAAGAGATACAGTGTTGGTTAAAATAGATAAAAATTTCGCATTTTGATACCCAACAAGAAACCGTGTTACAAATTTGAAATCCCAAGCCGTTCCGGAAATATCCGAAAAAACCGAAATATTGCGATTTTGTTTTTATTTTTTGAAAAGCTATTTTGAAAGATACGAAAGAATTGAAAACACTTCTTCATTTGCATTTTTTAAGCTCTACAAATTGACGTTAACAAATTCCAAATTAAATTAATTATAGATTAAAACAAAAGTTGATGGTGGTTCCATGGAATCGAAACGTTGTGATGAAAATTTGTAAACGTCAATTTGTAGAGCTTAGAAAGTGCCAATAAAAAGTGTTTTTGGTTTTTTCATCTTTCAAAATAGCTTTGAAAAAAAATAAAAACGAGATCGCAATATTTCAGTTTTTATCGAATATTTCTGGAACGGCTTGGAATTTTTAAATTTGTAAAATGGGATCTTGTTGGGTATCAAAATGCGCAATTTTTGTCCAATTTAACCGACACTGTATCTTTTATAGTTTCCGAGATCCACATGCTGTGCATCCTTATCTTGGACACACTGTATATCCGGAAATATGGAAACATTGGAAACATAGATTTCCAAGAACCAGGTTTAATTTCAAGAACCTTTAATGGAGCTTTTAACAAAAAAACTTTTGAAAAGTAACTACAAATATCACACTCAAATAAATATTCATAAAAATAGTAGAAACAAAAAATGGTTTTTGGGGTCCAAAAAATCAGTCTATGCACTTGGTGCAGAGTTGAGTTGAAAAAATGGGACTGTTTCGTATAAATTATCATTATTTTGGAAAATCTAGTGAAGCAATGAGTAAGAACATAATATTTTCAACCATTATTAAAATACAAAACTAATATATTATCATATAGCGAGTGCTAAACTATTCAACGACGGTTCTGGAGCAAAATGGGAGGGGGGGTTATATCATGCGAGATGCTTAAAAATGCGCCGCAGGCGATACATTTGAACCTCCTATTTTCGGCAACCAAAAAAATGAATAAATTGGGTTTCTTTAGCATTGATAGTGTTTTGGTTGATTTTGTTTCTGATATGGCTGTTCTGTTTTTCGTCCCAAAGAAATAAACATAATATAAATTTGTTTTTTGTGTATGTACCTTTGGGGTGGGTAGGTCACACATTGTACTCCTAAGATATGTTTCTATCCTCCTCAAAACTGAAAAACTCCATTCCGCAGTGACTGTTGCTACAGGTAAAACAATAAATATGTAAAGCAACATTCTTATGCATGGGAAAAATTATTCATGGCATTCTTACAGTGTGCCAACAGCATTTTGCGAGCAACTATAAAGTATTGCTCTTGCTTGGACAATGTAACAACTTGAATCGACAAAATGTATGAGGGCAGTCGCTGGAACAATTTTCTGGAAAAAAGTATGCATATCTAAACTTGGGTTTGACTGATTCGAGCGAGAATGTGAGAATCCTGACAAAGTATGACTCAAAAGATCTTCATTATGAAATGTAGCTATATTTTCAGTGCTAGTGTCTTGTGTTGACACAAGAACGTCAGTTTGGTTAATTTGATTTGATTTTTGATCATTGATGTGTGTGTTGATATGAGTGCTGTTGAAAAATGAATGTATTAATGAATTATGCTTGCGTCCGCAATGCTTGCATCCCGATGATTGGCATGCATTATGCTCATGAAAGGGTCTCAGACAACTTGAGCAGAGTTTGTGTTTTTTAACTTCTGAGTATAAATCCTTAACATGCATTTTAGATATTCTATCACATTGGAATTTAAAATGATTTTTGTAAGAAAAAGCACTAGTGATTTTTCCAGTTACTATACAAACCAGCGATTTCTTCATGAGAGTCTTGTCAATCTTGTTTTTAACCTCCACTGTCTCTAGAAAGTTACACTTTCTTGATAGAAAATCCGTCAGTTGACATATTAGGGAAAATCTACGTTTTCTCGATTCAAATGATGGGAGGATCATTCTTTTCTAGTATTAATATCAAGTTTTGAATATAATACGTATATAATACGTATATTAATGGAGTATCCCATGATTCAGTAGGTTGCACCAAAGTTTTAAGAGCTCTCAGGTCTTTGTTGAAATCATCCACTAGCGCTCTAGAGTTGAACGCGAGTTTCTTTTTTGAATGAACTACCTTTAAGTATTTTTTTCGAGTGTGTGTGAACAATTAACTTTTTGTTTTCATACCATTGTTCCCATGCAATCTTGAAATTCGAATTTGAATTCTCCAGTGATTGAATAATTGTCTCAGAGCCAGTGACATTTTTCAGTGATGATTTAGTTAAGGCCTATTTTTTGAGAGGACGTTGAACGGACCCTAATCGCGTGTCATCCGGTTCCAAGCGGGTGACGGAACGCCCCCAACATGTGAAAGTTGAGGGTGATCTGCCACCCTCAAGGAACCGGCGAATCGATCCGCCAATTTTTCCGCATGATTCTGGACTACCAAAGAACAACTGATAAAAAATTCAGCCTTAACTAAATGATAAAAAGAAGCATTTTTTTAACATGTTGGGGGCGTTCCGTCACCTCCTTGGAACCGCGATCAGGGCAAACCCTCTCGGAAGACACTCGATTAGGGTCCGTTCAACGTTCTCTCAAAAAATAGGCCTTAACTAAATCATCACTGAAAAATGTCACTGGCTCTCCTACTATAAGTTTGGCAGCTTCACCCTTCAAACAAGATTTTTAGTGCCAAAATATTTGTACCTCCCTCAATGAGTAGTTTATATGTACCAGTGAGTTATAAGTGTCATGAAAAGTTGTCAATTGACTGTAAGATCCGTACAAATTCACCAAATTTATTGGAGGCATTTTTACAGGCCCGTGTAGACCTTCATCTGTATTTTCACCCTAATTGTTTGAATTTGAAACGGTAGGAATATGGTTATTCGCGTTTTGAGCTCTGAAAAAATCTGCCAGCATTTTCTTTGCTCTCCCTATTGATTCACAGTATTTGGTTTTAAATGTCTCACATTCCTCGTCTTGGCTTTATTTAGTTAAGAACTCGATTTTGGATTGTCCTATAGTATCAAAACTTTCCAAATAAAGTTTTGCTGTGTCTAATCGAGCGCTAACTTCTTCCAAATCGCCAATCGTGTAGTCAAATCAATCTAAAAATGAAACAAATCTAGTGAGTTGCGATTTGATTTGACCCAATAACTCCTATATTATAAGGAATAAGTGCTCCCAAAATTTTCGAGTGTGACGTCACCTATGTAGGCCCTGATGTAGGCCCATATCAATTCATCATATTTCCATGTACTTATTGTAGGCCTGGCAACCCAAAAAATCATGTTTGTGTATGTTCTTGTGAAAACAATCCAAACATCTTTCAGCTTAAATGATTTTTGAGCGTTGAAGGCTACACACCCAAAGAAGGCAAATTTTGCAGCGCATTTTTGTGCTGAACACTGGTGTCGGTTTTTCCGTCGGTTATAATGGTTGTGAAAAAAGGAGATTTAGTGAATGCAAGATGTCCAGGTTCTCCTCCTCCGACGGAGAATTTGTGCTACTTACCTACTAGAAAACGTTTTTCAAACATACAAAGACCAATCCAAAGCTCACGCACACAGTCAATAAAGAGCAAGTATAGTTTATGCTCTTCACTGGAGGCAGTTGATCGAGAAAACCCCTTTCAATTCCCCACAGACGCTCGAACATGTTAGGCTCGTCATGAGCCCAACATTATTATCAAAAAAGTATAATTCACACACATTTAAAAGATTGTAAATGACAATTTATTTGTCACTTAGCTGCTGTCAAAGTCAGCTGTTCTGGAAATAGACCATCAGATAACGACAGATTTTCTCGCTTTAGGGATTTTAACCACTTAAAAGTATGTCAGTCTTGAGCACAAAAAATGAAAATTTAGCGACCGCAAGTGTGCTAGGCATATGGAAAATTACCATTTCTTCTGCAAAAAAAAAGAGAGTTTTGGTTTCGTTTTCCCGTTTATGGCATTTTGAGAAATCAATAAATATTAAAATGTAATAGTGGAAAAAGACCATAAGGATTGGACGTGCTCAAAAGGTTCAAAAAGGGATGCCATCTTGTAAAAGAATACTTGGCTGCTAATGCATTTTCTTGCTTATGGCAGTCGACAGAATGAATTCTGATATCATAGGGAACCCGAAAAAAACTTCCCATAAGCTGATCGGCTGTTGAAGTAAGTTTTCCGGACGGAAAATTTTGCGAAATTTTCGTCGTCCGGCAAACTTTCTCATTTATGGCATTCGAACAGTATGATTTTAATAATTTATAAACATCATACAAAAAATCCCATAAGCTTTTAATGTGTTTCAAAAGAAGCCATAAGTTGTAAAGTTGTAGGAAAATGTGTGTTTTTTTTTTTCGTTTTCTCGTTTATGGGAATTGGCATGTGGGAAGAAAAATTGATTTCAAGACCAGAAATAAAAAGCCATAAGTCGACCATGAAGCCATGATATCGACGTTTTATATAAATAAAAATATGTATAGTGCGTGATGACAACCAATTTCTTGACGAGTCTAACTCCATTGTCAATTTTTTTAACTAAAAAATTTAATTTTAATTTTTATAACCGTTTAGGATATTGTCAGTGAGTAGGGAGCTCTTTGAACCGTTCATCCAAGAAATAATGTTAAAGATATACCATTAGAAATAAATGTGATTACAATTTGACAATGAAGTTATTGGTTGACAGTGGCTTATACAAGGCATGTAAAAAACTATTATTTTCCAATTATTGATAAAAGCATTTTCTCAATTTTTTTTTTCAAGTAATTCTGTACCAACTAGTGAATAATCTCTATACACCAAAGTTTATCCACTGTAAGTTTTAGCTGTGTGATTTGGTAATGGAACTACTGCTAACATGGGATTGAAAATTTAACATGAGAATCCCTATGTTCCGTCTGAAAAAAAACGCCATATATTATAAAATTATTTGAAAATACTTCTGCGAGACAAAAATTGGAAAAAAATTGTTTATTTCCTCATAGGATTTGGCGTGTACATTGCAAACTTTGTTCTTAGAAGCCATAAGGCGGAGGAACGATAATAATGTCAAATACAGGATACAGGCAGAACTTATTTAATTAAATATTTTTTTTGAGAGTGACAATTATGTAGGTATCCAAAATTACCATGAGCAGCAATGTTTTTTCCAGTCACAAAACGGAACTTTCAAAAGCGTCTTTTTGTTATTTTAGGGATTAACGTATTCATTAAATTGTCTTACCGAATTATACTCAAGTTATCATGTTTTTGAAGTAAACTTAGCAATTTGATTTGATTTAACTCAAAAATCATGCAGTAATGTAATCTTTTTCGTTGAATTGTCAGGCAACAGAATTTTTATTGAAATGTCAAGTTTAGTTCGACAAAAAATAGGTTTAGTGTAATTAAAATATGTGGAAAAAAAATAGTTATGGACTTGGTTCATGAAAAATGTTGACCAAAGAATAATAATAAATAAAGGATACATTCAATTTATTCAATTTCTACATCATACTAAAAAAAAAAGATATTATTGAAGGATAAAAAATAATATGCTTTATTAGTGGAAACTCTCGCTTAATAATGATTCATCGTCTGAATCTAGAATGATTGATAGAATATAGAAATAGAATAAAGTTTAATAAACTCGTAATTAATGCTATTTTTACCAATATCAATAAGTGGCAATATTCGGTACTTACCAGCATTTCTTATTGACTAAACTTTTTGAGGGGATTTGGATTTAAATTCATAGAGTCGTTCTGTTGCTGTGATGTCCTAGACTCACAGCATCATTTTCAAATGATTGTATGTATTTATCAAAATAAAACGTCGATATCATGTTTCCGACCTATGGCTTTTTTTGTCCGATTTTGAAATCAATTTTTCATCCCACATGCCAATTTCCATAAACGAGAAAAATTGAAAAATGTTCACTGATTTTCCTGCAAGTTGAGTAGCTTCACAAACTGTGATAAGCACGAGCTAGACTTATGGGTTTTTTTATAACAGAGTTTTAGATTAAGGCATTTTTATTGCTTTTTATTTCGTTCACGAGAAAATCTGCCGGAATTGGAAGAAAAAAATTGCAAAATTTACTTCAACATACAATCGACTTATGGAAAATTTTTGTCGAGTTCCTTATGATATTGAAATTCATTCTTTCGATTGCCATAAGCGAGAAAATGCATTAGCAGTCAAGTATTCTTTTACAAGATGGCACCCTTATTTCAACTCTTTAAGCACGATCAATCCTCATTGCTTTTTTTTCGCTATTACATTGTAATATTTGTTGAAGCGTTAAAATGCCATAGACGAGAAAATGAAAACAAAAATCATTTTTTTTTTGCAGAAGAAATGTTAATTTTCCATATGCCTAGCACACTTGCGGTCGCTAAATTTTCATTTTTTGTGCTCAAGACTGACATACTTTTCAGTGGTTAAAATCCCTAAAGCGAGAAAATCAGTCAGCAAAATCTGTCGTTCTCTGATGGTTTAAAATGCTCATTGTGTTCTCCAAGGATAAAGATTTTGGCCTACATTGATGACGTCACACGGCCAGCACTTTGGCCTTGTTTTCTAGGAGGTATTGTTTGACCTCGTTTTATTCTGAATTTTTTTAACAATTGATCGAAATTTTTTTGGTTGATATTTTCATTGTCACTTTCCGCCATTATCAAATCTCTACTAAAATATATCAGACAGAAAGCAAAACTAACCTTACCGACCTGCTGATGTCTTCTGTTTGTAAGATCGTGTTTTCTCACTTTTGTCCCCAAACTGTCAATTTCTCATGAGAGTGCTTTCCATATTCCATAATTCCACCAATTAACCAGTTTGAATTCAAGCTGCCCCAAGCCACGCAGTGTTGCTGTGCTCAATGCCGGCTTTGACCCAATTGTCCAACTGGTCCTGTTGCGGTCTCGAACAGGACCAAAATGTTATGTTGTATTTTAAATAAAATACTTAGAGTGGACTGGATAATATTTATCCGTCAATGTGGTATTTGAATAGTAAAATGAATCCGGCCAGGATACAATTATCCAGTACTGATTGACTTTTTTTTGTCGAATAACGTTCATGTGTATCACACCTGCCCATTATCAAAAGGTACATTCCTTGGTACGTTCCTTATCACAAAACTGAACATCGTATTTTCCAAACCATCCGAAAAATATTCGTGCACTAACGAATTCGAATGGTTGTGTCCGAATATGCGTCAAAGCATTTGTACTCACCAATTTATATAGTCGCCCTTCAAAAACTCCTCGAACTCGAAACCATTTTTTCGAATGTTAAAAGCTGGCAACATTGTTTTTATGCTGTTGCCACTACGAATTATATAAAAAGAATAATTGATTTTTTTGATAATATAACCTCAAATCGTCACATCTTTCTCTGTCAGTTAAGTATTTTCAACATAGTATAATAAACAACAAGTAGCGACAGCTCCATATACCCAAAGGTGGTCAAATTTCGTCTGTCTCAATGACAGAAATTCGCCTCATTTGTACACTGCTAACCTTATGAAATGTAAAATAAAACCATACTTTAGCCGATTCCATGACTTCAATGATACTTATACATAGGTGAATTATCAATCAAGTTATACAATGCGATTACCCACTATGCAGTATGTCTAAAGATTTATGCGAACTTTCAAAGTCTTGATTTAGAAAAGAATTTTACATTTCATAATGCCAGCAGGGTATAAATGAGGCGAATTTTTGTCATTGAGACAGAACAAAATTTGACCACAGATATATGGAGCTGTCGCTACTTGTTGTTTATTATACTATGTTTTCAACTCAATGATGCCATGAGCCACGACCGCAAGACGCAAATGTGCGGCGTTGACAAAATAAAAAATTCAATTTGTATATTAATAAACGGAGTCACATGCAAAATGGGAAAAATGTGTATAAGTCATTTTTTGAAAAATATCCGAGAAAAAAGTTTTTACATCAAAAAAAGTTGGATTTTTTTTTTATTTTTCCATTATTCATGGATGTCGCTTATTCGTTAATGCTAGCATAACCAAGGCTCATCTGCTGGAATTTTTACCCCTTGAAGTATTTGAAGACCTATTCCATCCAGTAAGTCCAGCGCACTAGCAATTTTTCTAATAACCAACATAAAAGTTGCTATCAAAGTGGTAACTCGTGAACTATCCACTAGACCAGAGTGTTGCATTGTCAAAATGCATTTCGTTGAGACTCCAATCAATTATTTTTTGTGTAAATTTTGAAAAAAAAAAGAAAATCGAAAACGATCAAGGCACAATTTTGTAATCGTCGCAGTTCGAATACGTTTCTCTAGAATTATACTTTTGCGAATACAAGTAGGTATATCACATTCGATTTTCTGAACTATTCGTATACGGAGTCATTGGAGAATTGGCTCCCTGATATTATAAGAAGTGTTTTAAATTCGACAGTTAGAAGGTGTTATTTGTGTTTGGATAATAATGTTAATTTTTTTGAACATTCTCTATAATTTAAATTAGTTTTTTGGGATTCTAGTAAGTACCTAGTTCTCAACTAATTTCTTTAATTAATTAACATATTATGACGGGACCTAGCTACGTTTATGAATCGTTTGTGACATGATTTTATTAAGTATACACTACACCAAGATATTCGTGATTTAATAAAGACCAATTTTTTTTAATTTAAATGAAGCAGAATCATATTGTGTCATTCATCATTGTTTTCGTCATAAAATATGCTATTTAATGCAGGGTATACATTTTTTAACCTGCAATATAAAAAAAATAACGTTGATGATGGTGTCTCCGAAATGAAACGGCGAACGAAAAGTCTCTCAACGCTATTTTGTAAAGCTTGAAAAGTGGCCATGAGAGAGTGTCTTCTGTTTTTCCATGCATATCTCTTTAAATAACGACAGAAACAAATTAGAACGGAATCGAAAAATTCCGACTTTCTAGGCATACCTCCGGAACTACTCGGAATTTTGAAACTTTTGAAACGGCATATTATTATAATAAAAGCAATGCTTCAAATACACAAAAATATAAAATTAAAGTAAATGATAAATAAAAAATGGATAAAATGAAATAAGTGTTTTAAATCAATACTTGGTAAAAGACATCGATTTAAATATGTATATAATGAATAATAGTGTATGGAACGAGTGTCAGAAGACAATTTAAAAAAGGATTATCAAACTCCTGCAGTCCTTTGCACAGAATGGAATTATAAAGTTGATTAGTCCGGCATCTGGTTGTTAGGATAAAACCAGTGTGATTCCTAGTGCTGTATCTGTGAACATTTTGAAAGGTATTTGTTCTATCACAGACATAGTTTGGTAAAAGCTTGAGTTCTATTCTGAATATGAAGGGGAATACATTAAAAGCAACTTTTTGTCTGACAGACAGGATATTTAGAGCACTAAACATTTTTCTTGGTGTATATCGGTTGCACCTGAGGATGATCCGCATAGCTCGATTTTGAATCACCTGGAACTGATCATATACAAAATTTGGCATGTTGTAGAACAATCTTGAGGAAAATTCCAGGTGTGGTGCAGCTATGGAACTGTTAAGCAGGGTTTTCGTATACACTGAAAGGTTTTTTCCTATTCTATCTATAATTTTTTTGAAATGTTCTCATGATATATCTAATATGTGGTCGAAAGTTAAGATGTGGGTTGAATATGACTCCAAGATATTTGATCTCTGTCTGGTAGTTGTTGAGCTTGAAAGATGCGCAGCTTTTCTCTAATTTAACTATCTTCGTATCTCTTATGGTTTCCAAGATGCCCATGATAGACATTGTTATCTTGGACACACTGTATACCAAAATTGACTACTCGTAGACCTTTTTGAAAAGTTGGCTTCACTTACTCACCCCATATTATTTTTGTTTGATAAAAATTAAATGTTGAAAACGATGATGTATAATATACAAAAATATTCAAGGGAAAAAAAAAATAGCGGATCTGAATTGAATTTCTCTATATTTATATTTTAGATAACTATTATAAGGGATGTCTTTACAAGAGCGCTGTATTTCAATATGCTGCCAATTTCTTATGTACAAACCACGTGAATAAAAGAAATGGAACAATATTCAAACGAGCAACGTTTAGTTATTGGGAAAACTCACTACAAAAATTATTGTTGAAAAAAACTAAAAAACAAGCTTTCGAACTAAAAGTCAATAATAATTTTTTATTTAAGACTAAAATAATAACCGAGAAAATGAATGTCATTGTGGTGAAAGCGTGGGGTGCTTTGTTATATATTTATACACTAACTCTGGCTGGTGTTGCAGCACCTCTTCAACGTGGAAGGCTGATTTTATTCAATTGTGAAACAGGGCAATTTTCATCAACTCATACACTTATGAATTATTTGAGCATAATATGAACAATACAGAGTAACTATATAGAGACATCTCGATCTAGTGATCTCGAACTGGTATCCCAGAAAAAAATAACAATGAGAAGCGACAAAGACTTGTTTCTCCGATTGCGTCAATGGGGACACATTTATTTGGCCTTGAAATTGAAATTTTTGACAACTTTCATCGTATCCAAGTTATATTTGGATACGATGGAAGCTGTCAAACGCGGGGCAACGAAGATAAATGATACTTATATTCCGGGCGTCCGGCCCAGAATAAAAATAGTGAGATATACTGAAATTTGATATAGGAGAATTTTTGATGCTGTCTAACAAAAATAAGACGTAGGCCAATCGTGGAAAAAGTGCCTGATATGTTTTTTTTATATACTAGGTACTAAAAAACATTCAACAAAAACAAACATGAAACATGATTGAAAAATCAAACGTTTATTTGACAATCAAGAATATTAACTCATGTGTACAGGTTTTTCTAATAATTTGCCACCCCTTTAGAAACCCCATCAACAGAGATACAAAAAAAAAATCGAATGGAAGTTGCATGATTTTTTTCTAAAGATTTCATAATAATTGAGAGAAACAACATATCACTATTGGAAATCGGGAAAATAAGGAGGATTTTTTCAAATGGAATGCCCTATATCTCAATACAGATTCAAGATCTCCTCATTTTTCTCTTTTCAAATATACATAGTTTGCCTATGTTTGGACAAGCCGTTTTTGGGTTATTTTACTTTGATTAACATAGTGTGAACTTGGAATGCGGGGGGTAATGCTATAATGAAAAATATCCATACATTTTCAAATGACTTGAAATTCTATATACGTATTCCAGACAGTATTTGAAAGTCATCAGCGAAAAGAAATTTCCGAAATACCCAAAAATATACTGAATAAATAAAAAAGAAAGCGCAAATTACACTGTATGATCAAAAACGGGGTGGTTCTAAATTCCCTTTTCTCGAGAAAGAGAGTTATTACAGTCAATAAGCCAGACGAAGATAGATAATGTATTCTGTGACGTCGTGGATGTTGTAACGAGATACACCCAAAACAGCGAAATCCCAGATCTGCGAAAACGCAAAACCGCGAAAATCGACATGGGACTCGGCATGTCTCAGAGAGCTTTATTAGAAAAAGAACAATAGAGAGAGAGATAATTATATGACTCGAAGATTTAAATGATTTTCTCACCCATGTTAACCTTGATGAACCGTTCATGATCATAACCAAACATTTGTCTAATTTTTATCATAATACCTGATAATAACAATAATAAGGGTAATTTTTCAGTTTACCGACTATTGCAATTTTTAATTTCTTTTTGTATTACCTTTATTAAGACCCGTCTAGAAGGTGTTTGAAACCATGAGAAATGTCAAGAAGAAATAATTATTTTTTAATGTTTATAAGATTAAACAACAAATATATAAATCTTATTCTGGATCTTCTTGAAAATCAGTAAGTAGTTATTTTAATCCTGTAATTGATCATAGCACAAGATGAGTTGGGCAGGAGCATTACTTTTTGAACGACATTTAAGAGAACATCCACCGGCGACGCTGGGCAAGAGCGTACCTTTTTACTCGGGCAGGAGCAGACATATGGGCAAGAGCGTTACTTTACGATATCGGGAGAATTAAACACAGTTAAGCCCGCTTCATTATATTATAATATAAGTTCAGCTTCATTCTAATTATTGTTTTACTCTTTCAAATAAACAACTATGTTTCAACCTGTCAACAGCTGACATGCGTTTCGTTTCACTCGGATTAACGCGGATCACGTAAGTTCAATCGATCGTGCACATCATTCAGGTTAAATATTTGTCCTTCTCGTTGATCTTCTCTTTCCAACTCACGTTCGCAAAAATGGTCAATACGAACTAACGAGCATTGACAAAGGCGAACAAAGTGTTCGCATACGTGGGTTGACGCGGTTTTGGTTTTTCGCATACGTGGGATTTCGCGGTTTTGGTTTTTCTCCTGTTGTTACATTTATAGAGGTCATAGGATGATTTTTGAAACATCAATGGCATCAGTACTCACTAATCCTCATATTTTTCATATTTCTCGAGAATGTGCAAATATTTTTTTCAACGCAACCGTTATGGAAAACCATGAAAAACCAAGGGAAACAAAATATTTTTACAGAAAAGTACTTGATATGAGTAACAATTGTTACTTCCCTTGATGATCCATGGCAGTGGCGATAAAATATCCTGTTATTTCCTGCATTGCAAGTTAAAGTTTCCACAAGTTTACTAAATTAACATCCTGTATACGAGGTGAGTCGGTGGGAACAGACCAAATTACAGGAGTACATTATACGAGTGAAAACAATGTAAAGAAACTCATATGTTCTTATCCGATATTCATTTGTTTTCAAGTTATAGCGCAATATCATGTTTTTTACGTTCCACTTTCATCAAAATGTTCACGTCATCAGAGTAGTGAACCTCAAACACGGACCTATATAAAAACTGGACTGCTAATGCATATGGCCGACCTTGCCAAAAATCACTGGAGCATGGGCGCCGCCATGATGAGACAATTTGGGTTGGTATCTCTGATTTTTTTGACGTGCCACTAATGGCTGCGTTCCGAGAACTAGCGTTATATTTAAGGGGTAATACTGGAATGACATGATTCGCTGCGCTGCAGCACAGTAGTCTAGCGAAAAAACATATATTTTTTTCGCTTTATCGCAGGAACTGTGTTGCAGTGGTGGAAGTTATCATTAATGTGATTTCAGTGAGATCGCTCGAGAAAAGCGATGCAGCGCTGAAATTCCTATTATGCGGCCATTGAAAAATGCAGAAAGACAGCTGATTGTTTTGTTTTTGAGGTTATGTCTTATGTCACCTATTATTATGATTTGGATTTTGGATTATTGGATTTTAGGAAGATACTGAAGATACCTATACTTGAAATTCAAGATTCACATTGTGATTTTGTGCAGGGTTTTCGACATTATTCTAGAGACTCATAAAACTATGAAACGTTTTGTATGTGATTATTATTAACATAAAAATCAGCCTTCATTCAACCCAATTTTTCAAAAATATCAGCACCTCTAATGTCCTCTTAACAGCATTATAAGTAGCGAATGGCACTTTATCCATATATTGTACCGTTGTTTCACAAACAACGATCGTACCTACCTGCTATTTCGTAACGACTTAAACTTGGACCCTGGAAAATAGGTATAGGTAGGACCAGAGAAATGTGCCCATTTTTCTAAGTAGGACTTAAGATAGTCGATGTTTCAAGATTTATGCATTCTGCGCTTTTAGAATTGATATAATAATATTCTCTTCAATATGCACAAAAACCATGGGAACGAGAAGTCACAGACACTTCAAGAAAAAATAGAAATATCTACTAATATCCTTTGTCCTTCATCTTATTGATTATTTACTTATATTACATTTATATTAATCAATATAACCGAAATCAGACCGTAGCTTTATGTATGGTTTACATTCAATTTGTTTTTCGGATCGGAACTGTCAAATTTCCGCTTGGCAAACGGGAATCATATGATACCATCTAAATTGAATTTGTCTCACGCTTACGCCAAATTCAATGTGAATAGTGACATATGATTCCCGTTTGCAAAGCGGAAATTTGACAGTTCCACTTCGAAATGAAATTTAATGTAAATCAGGCATTACAGATTTCTGCATTTTTCAACGATGGCACCACTGAAAATCAGAAGCACCAACTTAAATTGTCCCATCATGGCATCGCCCATGCTCCAGTGATTTTCTTCTCATTGCATTAGCAGTCCATTTTTATTTACTAAGTCCGTGACCTCAAACCACAGATGGTTAACAATAATAAACTACATACGGTAACCATGGAAATCGTGGAATTCGAAAATCGAAACTGATTGAACACTTGGACTAATAAACAGCTGACGATGCCTATGACAGATAGCATCAGATTCCCCACCTTAACTCTTTGGCGTGAAAAGTTCTGTTGCTTCTCATTGTTATTTTTTTCTCGGTTGCTATTAGAGAGGTAGGCTCTGCTGCGTTATGCAATTGAGATTTACGTATCAAATTTGCATTTTGAAAATGAAACTAGAAGGAAACTAAAACAATTGATATCAAAGCACTCCGAGTTTTCATCACAATGACATACCTTTTCTTGTTAATCATTTATTTCTTGAATTAAACATTATTTTTCACTTTTTAGTTCGCAAGCGTGTTTTTATGTTTTTTAACAAAATTTTTTTCTCCCTTTGACAAGAAATTCACCTTGGCGACGTTGCATATCAGACGGACGCTCCAAGAATTACCGTCCCTCAGCCAATCCTTCACCACCTGTCAACAAAGCAAAATGCCACTAATGTCAAAAAGCTTACCAAAAACACAATTTTCTCTAATTACAAATCACTGTCTACTTTCTAGTTTTTTTTTATTGAAATTCTTGTATTGTCATCGGTGCTTGATATTTGTGCAAAGTTTCATATCAATAAGGGCATTTGAAGTGGGTAAAAATCGACTTAAAATTTCCGTCACAAACTTACATAGGGTAAATTGCCCTAAAGTTGGCACCCACCCAATTATTGGCACCCAAATCTGTTTGAATCAAAAATAGAGTTTCAGAAACATATTCCGAACTTTGATGGATATTTTGTGAATCTGGCAACATTGATTGATTCTCAATCGCAAAAGTTACATTTTTTGCTCCCGCCAGTTTTGCATTAAACCGCCAAGAAGACGGGTGTGATTTCATGTGATGCTACGAAGGTAAGTGATAACAACTTTTCATAAGAAACCTTTCGCGAAAATTTTTTTCCATTCACTTTTGATTTTTAACTGCATACTTGCGGGTTGAGGTATGTTGACAAAGTAGGTTGAAGAGGTTTTTTCTCTCAGTTTTTATTCAGGTTTAACTCATATTCTTGGAAAAAAATGGGGTGCAAACTATTGGCATCGCGAAACAGGCTTTTTCCATTTATTGGCACCCTTGTGACAATCATAGGGATCCTACAAAATACTGTATTTTTTAAACAGTTGTGCCACTTTGCCCTTGTTTGAACATGGAAAAAAATGGATAGGTTCAGGTTCTAGAACTTTTTCAATATTGGGATGTGTTTTCACTCATTTGTTGTCTAGAATTGTCAATTCAGTTTACCAAAGCCAAAATGATGTTTCATCAGTAAGATTGAGAGAGGTTCTTGAAGTCTCCATTGCGTTTTTCTACTTTCTTCACTATTAATTGCTGAGAATATTGTTTGGAACTATTCAAAAATGTGATTTTATTGTAATGACGATGAATTTGTCGAGGATTTCTCGAAATGTTTGGGTGCCAATTATAGGTTTCACAAGTTTGCAAATTTTCCAATTATTGGCACCCGTTTTTGATTTTTCCCAGCATCACCTTTTTGTGAAAAGATAAATCACTGTTTCTGTGATACTAATTTGAAATCACTCAAGTACAAAATTTCACTATTTTCCATCTCTTCGTCCTTTCAGATGCCACCAGAAAAGAATAAGCGTTGTACGTATTTAGAGAAAGCACAACAAAAAGCTTTGGAAGAAGTTAGATCTGGAGCTTCCAAAAAATCGATCTCAAAAAAATACAATATTCCAAGAGCAACTCTTCAATTTAGATTGGGGGATGCATTCAAGAAAGTTACCAAGGGACCATCGACTATATTGTCTGGAGTGGAGGAAACCACCATAGTCAACTGGGTTGTTGAGAGCCAGAAAAAAGACTTTCTTAAAAAGAGAATTGATATTCAGATTTCCATCCAACAATTTTTAAATGACTGTGACAGAAGAACTCCCTTCAAAGACAATTTTTTTTGATGCAAGTGGTACAAATGTTTTTTTGGAACCCTCTTTTGACACAACGAAAATCAGAAGCTGTAACAGCTGCTTCTGCAAGTGTATCCGAACCAGATATAAGAAAGTGATTTAACGAAATTCAGGCCTATTTCGTAGAAAAGGGAATTGAAGATATTTTGCAGGACCCAAGTAGAATTTTTAACGGAGACGAAACACATTTTTACTATTGTCCTACTGATATGGAAAAAGTTCTTGCTCCAAGAGGGACAAAGAATGTTTATGAAGTCGATCAGGGAGATGCTAAACAAAATTTAACCGTCATGTTTACTTTTTCTGCATCGGGAACGGTTACGCCTCCGAGGATCATATCCAAATCCAAACAAAAGATTACTCAAAGCTTTCAAAGATAGTGTTCCCAAAAAATGGAGTTATGCATTGAATGACAATGGATGGATGAAATGCGAAACATTCTTGTTTTACGTCGAGTACGTTCTACATCCTAGCCTTGTGAAATCTGGTACGAACTTTCCAATAGTTCTGTTTGTCGACGGTCACAAAACCCATGTCACTTATGATGTCAGTAAGCTTTGTACCAGACTACAAATTGTTTTGGTAGCGTTATATCCAAATGCAACTGGGATATTGCAACCTGCCGATGTAGCAAGCTTCAAACCTTTGGAAAGCCCGACTTCGCACCAATTCTCAAACAGGCTGTGGACAAATTAACACAAAAATCAACTGCCAATGGTTTTGGAGCATGCGGTCTTCTTCCATGGAATTCCAACGCCGTCGATTATTCAAAATGTTCGGAAAAAAAATGTGTTGCCGTAGAAGAAAAAACTGAAGAGCCTCATGGAAACCGAAAAAAAAATTCTTGATGTGCATGAATTCAAACAAATAATTGAAGACGAGAAATTTAAAGAACTTGCAAAGCCAGATCTAAACTTGGACGAAAACTTTTTACTTTTGAAAAGACTTTATAACTTTTTCATAGACATGCAGTTTGAGAGCGAGGACCTCTTTTCGGATTCGTCCATGATACCACCAAATACTACTGACAATATTTTATTCACTGAGAAAGAACTAGCAGAAATGCCATTAGTGATTGACGATGGCAGTTTGTTATTGGAAGACTTTCTGCTCTTGAGGACAGCAGTACCAATGAGGAAGAAACAATTGAAAAATCAAAAGAAAGCCATTTGTCATTTCTTTTTCTGCCATCAAAAAGCAAGAGAAAGAAATACAAAAAAAGGACCGCCAAAAAGTTCTGGAAAAAAAATAAGAAGAAAGAAAGACTGAAAAAACAATCAATGAAGAATCTGAACAAGCCTACTAGAAGCAGCAAATGAAAAAAGCCCCTAGAAGAAAATGCAGAACAGGAAAAAGAAAATGACCTTGATGATGTGAATGTACAACAGTTGAACAATTTCAAAAAAAGAAAAATGGTTGTTAAACAGAGAACTGATGAGGGACGAAAAAAGAAGAATGAAAATGAGTCAAACAAAATCATCGGTAGAGATGTAAAAATAGACAACATTATGGAAGTGAAATTAAAAGATGACCAAAATAAAGAAGAACGATTTGCAGTCCTGAATGAAACAGGATTAATTCAAAAAGAAAGATGTGATGCACCAGACATAATGTAATCTAGAGAAGAACACGACGAAGCAGAGCTCAGCGAATATCGTATTGGTCAATATTTTCTTTCCAGTAAACTATTTTTTAAATCTCCAAACGATGAGATTATAATAACTCAGAAGAAACAAAAACATGATTCACATGTTCTAAATCTATTTCAATCTCCTCGAAAAATTTCATTTGAAAAAACCCAATATACCAGCGAAAACTGGACTATGCTTCACATGCCTTTTTAATTTAACGGAACTCAAAACAGGAATAAGATGCCAAACATGTGATAGGAAGTACCACATCTCATGTCTTCAAAAAAATAAGCTCTATAGTGAGCATTTCAAGTGTGGAACTTGTGCTTCGAATCTAATTCCTTAAAGGTTAAGTACTGGTTAATTAATTGCAACTCTTAGACTGTATCAAGTACCTGAAAGTACCTTCCTAGTGTAACCTCATAAACCATGTGATCTTAAATATTAACCTTATTACCTTTTGTATTTGAATTTTTGTTATTTTCTTTTAAATCGTCAAAAAAACATTTTTTTTTACAAATTTGGTTGAAGATAATTTTTTTGGCTTCAATGCTATTTTTCCTGTTTTGCAATTATGTTATTTTGATGTTAACTAAATTTTTTTATAAAAGTTTTCGAAATTGATTTGAGTGTTTTTTTTGTATAAACAAGAGACAACACGTTGTGTGGTCAAATGACAAGAAAAAGGGGTGCCGATAATTGGGTCATATGTGGGTGCCAACAACTGGGTCAACAGTGCCAATCATTGGGCAAAGACATTTTTCAAGATGTTTTCAAATAAAATATACAAATACATCTTGACCTCAATAGTTGATGCATTATCTTAAAAATAGCATCTTTGAGAATTATAAATATATGACTCAACATAATTTTTTTCAACCAAGAGCTAGAAAGTCCCAACAAACATAGATATGTTACCAAACATAGATATGTTCAAAGAGTGCCAATAGTTGGGTAGTTTACCCTACATGTGAAGCTAGTGTAAAGCGTGGGAAAATAGAGAAAGTTTTGCGAAAACAGTTCGCAGATTACGTGAAGCTTTTGGTCGCATCGAAGAACTAAGTGAGGTGTATGTCAACAAGTTTTGAACAGTTAAACGCCTAAAAGAAGAGATAACGCGTCGTGCGTTTTTGCCAAAATAGAACCACAGATATATGAAAACGTTATCCAGAATTTTATGATTGTTATCAAACAAGTATAATAAAGTCGAAAACATCCAAGTCAAGTCATACCAGGATCAGCTTAGTTGTACTTCAAACAACAAAGCTTGTGGAATTTGTTGAATATGTCTTCCAATGAACAAAATGCGCTATGTACCTTATCAAGAAATGCTGTTTATGCAACTGATTTTCCTGCATCGTGATTTCTCATGGTGGGAATAATTGAGCCAAGATGGCCACCGTTGCAGATATCATTTGAGTTCATCGATATCACGAGAAGTTAACTAGGTTTTAGCCAGAAATGGTGCTTGTATTGGATAATAAAATTTTGTAGTATTTCATTCGTCATTATTTATATACTCGGTGATATTAGAGGTATTACATCGACTCCCATGAGACTCAATGTAAACATGACCTAATACAAAGCTTTATATTTCCTTTGAAAAAAACGATTTCAAAAAAGCAAAATGTTCAGAATGAATAAAACTTCGATATTTTAGCATAGAAGAGATTCCATTACTAACAAGCAACTCTATTTTTGAATTTCCAGCACATTCTACCCAATCATTCTTCGCATCTACGTCCTTCTATGATAGTGTATTGGTAGGTATCATTTTGTCCTATCTACGCACAGTATTTAAAGAATGTGTAAATGAAACATTTCCCCTGAGCGAGTCACCGCTCTCGCTAGCCACATCATATCCAGTTCATTTTGTTGTGCCGTCACGTGCATTAGTGACAAGTGAATTAAACCGTGGGAAGTTTTGATTTTTTCATTCGTTTAAAATATAGGAAAAAGCAGTCCATCATCAATCAGCAGTGAAACTGAATCATCACGGACATACATAGTGTAGTTTGTTTTCACAACAACGCCCTCAAACACTACTTGTTTGATATTAAACATGACGAATATTATTTGTTTGGCTATTCGGCATACTCTTCCAATATGATCAAACCGAATAGGGTGTAAGGTGTAAGTAGTTGTCTTGACTACGAGGACCCGTGGCCCACAAACGATAATAAATTATCGGTTGCGGTCAAATAACACAAAATACTGTTTGTTTGATTCTACCTAAAGGGAAGTTCTATTATTCACCCATGATTTATATACAGGGCGTAGTTTGTTTTGACTGTGATGCCTACAAATACTTGTTTGTTATCAAACAATGCCAAATTCTATTTGTTTGGCACTCCGGAAAGTATGTTTTGACCAAGATGATTATTATTTATATTCAGGGTGTAGTTTGTTTTGACTGCGAGGCCCACAAACACTTGTTTGCTATAAAACAATGCCGAATTCTATTTGTTTGACACTCCGGAAAGTATGTTTTGACCAAGATGATCATTATTCATATACAAGGTGTGGTTAGTTTTGACTGCAAGTATGTTTTGACCAGGATGATTATATTGAATAGGATATACTAAGTAGTTGTTTTGACAGCGATGCCCACAAACAATGATAAATCATCAGTTGCTGTCAAACAATACAAAATACTTGGTAATCAAAGTTGGCTTATGTCTATTTATTTATGATTACATCTTCATCATATCATTGAGATGATAGTTTTCGGCTCTTTGTGACACCAACAATAACAACTGGCAGGACAAATTTCTCTACAGCCACGAGTAGTGACTACTAACCCATTAAATTGAAATAATCCTTAAAAGAGCTTACCAATGATTTGATGTAACAACAGATTATCTGTTTTTTAGCGTTTCACTTCGAATCTCATTTCATTTGCTTTTGGATTTATAATAATAATAATGATAATAATAATAATAATAATAATAATAATAATAATAGGTAATAATGAATCGTCTTTAGGAATTGAAGAAAAAACAAATGAAGTACATTGCAATGATAATTGACATTAATCATTCTCAATGGGCGATTTCCGATAGAAGCAGATCGACGGCGAGTTACGGTGATTTGTTGGATGGTTTCTCGATTGTGTTGTGTTATTTTGGAGTTCCAGCGTTAATAATAATTAGTGGGTAGATTTGTTTCGTTCCGATTAGGACAAACTAGATACCAGTGTAGTCACCAGGAAACAGGATTGATATTGAATCCACATGATTAACAACACTATCTTGGCAAAATTGTGTGTTTAATGCTTTTTCACCTTTCAACTTGGTTTCTAGACTGTTACTAGAAAATGAAAGGAGGGGGGAACTTATCATTCAAGACCTCTTGAGCGAAGAATATCTTTGTCTTGGGCATGGTACTCTCGTATCTGCTGCGCAGGCGACCCTTTTTTTTTCCTGTATGCAGATCACTCATGGTTTCATTATTCAGAGACGGAGGTGTCCGATGAGATGCACTGCAGATGCAGATCTTCTCGTTACCAGAGTTCTCTTCAAGTTTTTTCCGTACAAACCACCCTTGAGTGTTTTGACGTTAAATTTCAACTCGCATGGCTTACAGTTCCATAAATGCCATGCGAGTAGCTCGTATACCGGTAACACAACAACATATCTTCGAATTGAAACTTCTAGAAAGAAGACATGAACTTGGAATCTTGAATCTGAATTTTCTCAGTTATGATAAACTAGCTGTACCCGCCACGGCTTCGCCCGCTTCGACAGCGATTTTAATTAAATCAATAAAAAATTACATTACAAACATCACATCAAACTTCATATTAATAATCTTGCATGAAATCAATGAAAACCGTGTCGTTTATCAAATTTCATCCCTAAACGTGGTGGGGGTGTGAAAAGTCATAAATCAATGAAAAAAAAATGTTTTGGTCACATTGACTTGAAACTTCATTGTGATGATCTTGGATAATATTAATACAACACGTGTTACGTCGTTTTCCAAGTTAATCAGTGTAGCTTTCATTGCCTTCAACGTTATTTGATAACATTCGAACAATTGCGGGCGAAGCCGTGACGGGTGCTGTTAGTAGAATGAATATGATCCGGGTGATCTCCCATAAGTAGACTATACAATAGCTCAGGTGTAGGTTGCACTGGATTGAAGTGGACTTTACCGGAACTGCAGCACATACCAGGCGTTTCATCTTTTCATTTTGGTGCCTTGCAGTACTGACATTTCAAAGACATAGTGCCAATGTAGTTCTCGTTATCGATGCCAGAATCAAATTCGCAATCTGAGTTTTTTTTTCATGGACGCAAGCGACATTGTGATCGTATTCCTGGGTGATTATTCTCATACTGCTTTTGTATTGATCTAAAATCCTCAAGATGGCTTTGCTGATACTAAGCTGCAGCTGCATGATGTACTACAAGATTTTTCTCTCTATATGTGGTTGAAGCCTTTCGCACTTGCTTTTGTGGCGGGGTTCAGCCCTGCTTGGATGGAAACCAATTTGTGTAATGATTTGATTCCCAAAAAATCAAGTTTCCTGAAAATAAACTCAAACGCTATTTTTCTCACGACTAAAGGAGTTACGACAAAAAGTTATTGAAAAAAGTTTTTCTTTCAAACAAGATTATTTATACGAAGTTCAACATGATGTTAACAAAAATACATAATCTTTCATCAATTAATTATTTTTTCCACCCCATCTCCTTTGAGCCCGACTTTGTCCCCCCTTAGGGTTGAATTCTAAAAAACAACGATACATTTGTTCAATTTCATTCAAGACTGTTAATATGAAGTTTCATCATGATGTTACCAAAAATACATAATCTTTTATCAATTAACGATTTTCTCCACCCATACTCCTTTGAGTCCGAATTTGACCCCCTTAGGGGCTGGATTTTGCAAAATAATAATAATAATAATAATAATAAATTTATTCATGAAAGTACAGTGATACTGTTTACATAAGTCACAAAATATATGAGTATAACAAATATTACTTGAGTACGTATTATTAAAGACGGAACCCAATTTAAAAATTGTATTGCATAAATTCATTATAGCTGTAAAAACAGTTTTCCATCAAGATACTTTTTAGTTGGGCTTTGAATCTGAGTATTCCCATAGTTTTTAGTGAGTTAGGTAAGATATTGTAGAACTTCACTGCCCAGTATCCAGGTCCATCCTGGCATCTGCTAAGTCTCTTATAGGCCGGGACCAGTTTTTGCCTGTTTCTGGTATTGTGATTGTGGATATCTCCATGTATTGCAAATGAGGACAGGTTTATCCTGGCATGAAGACAACACTCATATATGAACTGACAAGGAGCTGTCAGTATACCAAGCCGAATAAATGACTGGCGGCAGTCATCTCTGTAGGGTATCCCAGAAACCACTCGTATCGCCCTTCGTTGAAGACCGAAGATCCTCCACATGTGTGGAGAGTGTCCCCAGATTATAATTGAATAACTGAGATGGCTGTGAAAGATGGAGAAGTATGCATGTCTAAGGACTTCCTCTGACACACATGCCCTGAGGTTTCTCAGAACGAAAATACTCGAATTGAGCTTTGCACACAGCCTATCTCTATGGATATTCCACCGCAGTCCATCATACAGCTGTACACCCAGGAATCCGAAATCACCATCCCTGACTCTAAGTGTCTCTTCCATGTTCTTGAGAGAGAAGACACAATGTCGAGTTTTGTCTTCGTTTAGCAAAAGCTTATTCCTTCGAAACCATCCTTCAGCTCTGATCCGCGCTGCACTGGCATCGGTCAGAACATCATCCAAGCTGCTTCCAATGACAGAAATTGTTGTGTCATCTGCATAGAGTGTATATGCCTCGCTGTCCCTGACTTCAGGTAGATCGTTGATGTATAGGAGGAACAAGATGGGTCCAAGTATGGAGCCCTGAGGCACACCAATATTTGTTACACTCTCAGATGATATTATTCCATCCATCTTCACCACCTGAATCCGGTCCCTGAGATAGGACCTCAAGAGAGAAACACTCTTTTCACAGAAATTGAAGTTTTTCAGTTTTCCCAACAAGATTTGGTGATCCACAATAACGTAACAAGTATCTAATTAATTTAATTTGAGATTATTTATTTGGAGCTTCAGGATGATGTAACCAAAAATACATAATCTTTTATCAATTAATGATTTTTCTCACCTCATCTCCTTTGAGCCCGACTTTGCCCCGCTTAGAGGTTGAATTTCAAAAAATAACGACACGTGTTTAATCAAGTTTTTCAAGTTGATGTGACCAGAAATACATAATTTTTCATCAATATATGATTTTTCCTGCCCCAACCCTTTTCACCCCCTTAGGAATAAAATTTCGCAAAATCCTTTCTTAGCACACCTGGAAATATTTAGTAGAACTTTTCAAAATTGCATGGCTCTATCTATAATAGTTTTGGCTCGGCATTGATGATAGATTATTTATCACACCCCTGCCCCTTCCACCCCCTTAAGGGTTGAATTTTGGAGAACGACGAAACACGTGTTTTAATAAATTCACTCAAGATCATCATGATGGAGTTTCAAGTCGATGTGATCAAAAATACAGTTTTTTTTATTGATTTATGATTTTTCACACCCCCACCCCTTTCACCTCCTTGAGAGTTGAATTTTGGAAAACGACGAAACACGTATTTTATTGATTTCATTCAAGATTATTAATATGAAGTTTCACATCGATGTGATCAAAAATCAAGATTTTTCATCTTTCTACCCCTACCCTTTTCACCCCTTTGGGGATAAGATTTCGAAAAATCTTTTCTAAGCACACCTAGAAATATTTAGCAGAGCATCTCTGCAAAATTTTATGGCTCTATCTATAATATTTTTGGCTCGGCGTTGATGATAGATTATTTATCACACCCCGCCCCTTTCACCCCCTTAAGGGTTGAACTTTGGAAAACGACGAGACACATGTATTATTAAATTCACTCAAGATCATCATGATGGAGTTTCAAGTCGATGTGATCAAAAATACAGTTTTTTTATTGATCTATAATTTTTCACACCCCCACCCCTTCCACCTCCTTGGGGGTTGAATTTTGGGAAACGACGAAACAAGTTTTTCATTGATTTCATTCAAGATTATTACTATGAAGTTTCAAGTCGATGTGACCAAAAATAAATGATTTTTCATCTTTCTACCCCAACCCTTTTAACCCCCTTAGGAATAAGATTTAGCAAAATCCTTTCTTAGCACACCAAAAAATATTTAGCAGAACATCTCTGCAAAATTTCATGGCTATATCTATAATATTTTTGATTCGGCGTTGATGATAGATTATTTATCACACCCCCGCCCCTTTCGTCCCTTCAAGGGTTGAATTTTGGAAAACGACGAAACACATGTTGTAACAAATTCACTCAAGATCATCATGATCGAGTTTCAAGTTGATGTGATCAAAAATACAGTTTTTTTATTGATTTATGATTCTTCACACCCCCACCCCTTTCACCTCCTTGAGGATTGAATTTTGGAAAACGATGAAACACATATTTCATTCATTTCATTCAAGATTATTAATATGAAGTTTCAAGTCGATGTGACCAAAAATACATGATTTTTCATCTTTTTTAACCCACCCTTTTCAACCCCTTAGGAATAAGATTTCACGAAATCCTTTCTAAGCACACCTAGAAATATTAAGCAGAACATCTCTGCAAAATTTCATGGCTCTATCCATAATAGTTTTGGCTCGGCGTTGATGATAGATTATTTATCACACCCCCGCCCCTTTCACCCCCTTAAGGGTTGAATTTTGGAAAACGACGAAACATGTGTTTTAATAAATTCACTCAAGATCATCATAATGAAGTTTCAAGTCGATGTGATCAAAAATACAGTTTTTTTTATTGATTTATGATTTTTCACCCCCCTCCTCTTCCACCTCCTTAAGGGTTTAATTTTTTTTTCATTCAAGATTATTATTATGAAGTTCCAAGTCAACGTGACCAAAAATACAGAATTTGTCATATTTCTACCTCCACCCTTTTCACCCCCTTAGGGATAAAATTTCGCAAAATCCTTTCTTGGCTCACCTAGAAATATTTAGCAGAACATCTCTTCAAAATTTCATGGCTCTATCTATGATAGTTTTGGCTCGGCGTTGATGACGGATTCAGGACAAGCTCTTTTATAAATATAGATGATTTTCATAATCGTTTTGACTATCAAGGTTTCCATTAAAAAAAAATATTAAAAAAGTGTATGTGATTTTGGTATCGATCTTTATCACAACAGAAACAAATAAGCGAACGCCTAGTGACAATAGTTTATTCCGGACTGGTAAGAAGTAAGAAGCTCCAAGAAGCAGCTTCTAGACAAACAATTATTATTATTAGTCGCTGGTTCAAATCTACTTCAGGTGAAAGCGGCATTGATACTTCTGGCTTTTTCGTGCTTAAAGCACACAACATCAACAACAGTCCCTACTGCTGCAAGAAAAACATAATCATTGCCCCAAGATTATTCGAGATATTGCGAGTTGATCCACCCTATCTCAGATTTTTTGCGAGTTTTCACAATAAACCCCTAACCTTAACTAAGCCAATATTTGAGAGGGCGATTATTTCTCAACAATATTTCGCAATGTTATCAGGTTCTTATCTCTGATGCACTTGATTTCTGCTTCTGTTTGTAATAAGGAGTAAATAATACTGCAACCTCTCTTCTCTGTAAACATCTACATTTTGATCTAGAGGAACAAGACCGAAAATTAATTATAAGATTAAACGAACTCACCTGAGTGAAGTTCGATCATAATTATTTGATGGTCTTGTTCCGAATAGATCACACCCAAACAAACCCAAGAGTTGCATCAGCGCGATGGAGGCTTGAAAGTTAATGACAGGTTGAGTGAATGGTGCGCAGGATATGCACAGGATGTGTTAGGAGAGCAGGGATTTTCTTTTTATAACGGTGCGAGTCTAGTGCGGGAAAAAGTGTACTACATCTAAGTTCGTATAAGTAGGTTCATTTAATCTTATAATCACCTTGTTTAGTTTACCAGGGGCGGACAAGGTTGTACATTCTAATGCTTAAATTTTCAACACCCTGTATGATAAAGACTTGAAAAAAAATGAATTTAGATAGCCTGAACCTTAAACTAGAAAAAAGATACTCTTGTTCATTATCGATAAAATTAACCATTTTCGAGAAGAAAACATATTTTTTTTGAAAAAACCATCGAAAATAGCCATAATGCAGTGCTGTCCTTGACAATTTTTTTATTTTAATCTGAACTCATATTTTCCTCGAAATGTTAATGACAATTATTCGGAAAAAACATGAGTTCACATTTTTTTCGAGTTTTTTTTCAATAAAAAAAGGTTTTTTTTCTCGAAAACGGTTGATTTTATCGATAATCAACAAGATTACCTTTTTTGTAGCCTGAGGTTCAGGCTATCCAAAATTATTTTTTTCGAGTGTTTATCATACAGGGTGTTGAAAATTTGAGCATTACAATGTACAACCAAGTCCGCCCCTGGTAAACTGAACAAGGTGATTATGTTTTAAGGGCAGTATTTTGAAAGGTAATTTTTTCACTGTTGATCATAATTAATTTTAGTGGGTAATTTAAATTATATTGAGTGGTTAAAAAGTCATTCAAGAAAAATTAATTTCCAGTGGCGTCCTTTCGGAGCCCGTATCGTCATAGAGAGGGCCTCTTGAGAAAAAAATTACGGGAACTTGCCATCTTATTTTTCAATGTTCTATCTGAATCCGGAAGATCTCCCACATTTTCCCGGACATCCTGTATAAGTGCTTAGAAAAAGTGAATTTGTCGTTTTATCGTCTCGGGCTCCGGTATTACTATTTTGCTTTGTGCAACTAATTTATTCTATAATATAGTTATTAGAACGATCTATTGGCTAATTTTTTATAAAACAAGTGAAGAATAGTTTATGTTTCATAAATATTTTAGCTGATACCATGATACAACTACTACAGGCATACAGTGTGTCCCAAATTCGTTTCTCTATACAGGGATCTTGGCTCCTATTATACCTACATCAAAGGTTGAATGGAGAAAGTTCAAGAGGAAACTTAGTGCATTCGATATCCGGTTCCAGATTTGCAATCGGTCAATTGGTTTTGGAAATATCGGCGAAAAAGCGAGAATGGCGGATTTTGTTTATGGCCAGTGAATCCGAAACGGCTAATTGGACAGCTATGAAAATGTGACATTATCATACACTTTTTTAAGACGAATAAAATGGCGTGTATGACATGTCTCAATTGTCTTTTGTTTTTCCACAACCCGCCTCAACTTTCATTTTTCTTATGGCCGCCATATTGGATTTTTCGATTTTTGGAAAAAGAGTGAAATTTCCAGTCTATGTAGTGATGTCCCACAAGTGCATAAAAGATCTAAGTATCATCAAGATATCACTCTTCGTAGTTAGGCCTCAATCTCTTCTATGGAGGCCATGATTTATTTGTCGCAAAACATCATTAATAGGTACTGTATCAACCTAAGGTCACCCTATTTGGTGTGCAGCGAACTTGTTTAACTCATTGAATTTTCAATAGAACATGAACGTGGATAATGACTTCTCAACGAGTCCACGAGTGTATTGAATAAAGAGTCAGAAAAATCGTTGTTTATTCAATCAACACTTAATCTTTTGAATAACTTACAGGTAGATACAAAAATATTAAAAATGAAAATACTGTAATGTGAAAATAACTGTGAAATCTAATCAAGTTCTCAACTGCCTCGGTATTGATTTACAAGTTTGCAAAACGACGTCCATTTGAATTGAGGCATTTTTGACAATTAGTAACCGTTTTTTGTACAAACCTCGCAAGTATGTTTTATGTTTCTGTTGATTTTTGTAAGTGTGTCAAGAACTCTTAGTCTCAGGAGGATCAAGTTCATAGACCTCATTTTTTGTAAGACCCCAGAGATTTTCTCAAACTTCTCTATCAAGAACTTCCTCACTTGAATGGTGTTGTGAGCTGGACATCCATCCTGTTGAAACCAGGTTCTTCTGAACTCATCTTCGATTTCGCAAAAGCTCTAGGTACCTCTGTCCATTAGGGCTGTAGTCAAATGAAAAGATTTCTATAAGTCGATTTTCTAAAATTGTTGATTGAGAGTTGCCCAATTGAGAAAGGTAAGTTAGATTAAATTACGAATGACCCTACACCAAACGTTAAACCCAAATCTGGCCTGTAGACGTCCCGCATATCTATGTGACTGCAAGTACAGCGCTAACATATCCAACTTTTCTTCATTCAAATGAGGAATACCGGGAATTTTTAATAGGTTTCGAGAATTTGTTTGTCAGATTTATGATTTTAATAGACAGTTTTCGTTGCTTAAAAAATGCAGCTCCGACTAACGCTAATTGACAACTTTGACATTTGTATGTCATTTATCGTATATCGATACCGATAAATGCCGGTTGTTAACAGACGATAGTCATAGCGGTTAACGTAGCGAAACGCATGCGCAGTGGAAGAGAATATGTTATTTGACAATTGATTGTCAATGTTTTGAGGTTTTGATTTCATTGTTTTTGTTTATACTTTCGCTGGATTCAAGACCAAGACAATTTACGCAATGAATCCACATCAACAAGCAGCAAGTTTTTCAAAAACAACTGAAATACTGGCAAATAATCCATATCTATATAGATTTTGATTGTTTCCAATATTTTTGAGGTCACTAGTAAAAAGGTTTCTTTGAAGGGAGTTAAGAACATATTACATATGTATTGAAAACGTTTGAGGAAAAAGAAAAGGGCAACGACGATTTCCGGAAAGTGTCAGATGATGTAGATGTCTCCTCTATATTGGATGACGTTGTTTTTCAATACTTCTAATAAAATGGCATCTTGAAAATCAGCATCTGATTCGTCACTGGAGTCCAATAATACCATGTCATCAATCATTTTGAAAAAATAACACATACACATAAACAAAACCAGACTGCGATGTCATTTGCCATTGACTTTGGTTAGGGTTGAGGTTAAACGTAACGTTGAGCGGATTTGTTTCTTGCATTCACCGAAAACTATATTTTTATTTGTCAAATAGCGGCTATCGCTTCGACTTTCGTAACCGCAACCGGTGAAATTTCCAGGAGCAACGAAAACTGTCAAATGACAGAGAAGCGTACTACTATCTACGTAAACACAACTTTCATACTGAATTATTATTTGCGGGGTGTTATGGACCACAACGCCCTCTTTCGGCAAAATCATTGAACGACAGATCAGAGCCTCCTAGGACTTGCTTATAAACCAGTTTTCTGTCAAATAAATCATGGCCTCCTTAGAAAAGATTGAGTCCTAACTACGGAATGTGATTTTTCGATGATACTAAATTCTTCTATGCACTTGTGGGACATCACTAGTCTGGAAATTTTACGTTCTTTCCAAAAATCGAAAAATCCAAAATGGCGGCCATAAGAAAAATAAAAGTTGAGGCGGGTTGCGGGGAAACAAAAGACGATTGAGACATGTCATACACGCCATATTATTCGTCTTTAAATGGTGTCCTGATAATGTCACATTTTCATTGCTGTCAAATTAGCCGTTTCGGATTTACTGGCAAAGGACAAAATCCGACATTTTCGGTTTTTCGCCGATATTTCCAAAACTAATTTACCGATCGCAAATCTAAAACCGGATATCGAATGCGCTGAGTTTCCTCTAAAACTTTATCTATCTAACGTTTGATGTGGGTATGATAGGAGCCAAGATCTCTGTATAGAGAAACGAATCTGGGACACACTGTATATCTATTAACTCTACATGGGAACCGTCCCATTTGAACAACAAGCGACGCTTGTGCGATATGCCCAGTATGTTGTTATTTCTGACCGTCTGTGAGAAGGGTCGGTCAGTTCTTCACATTGCCCCCTTCTCAAAGCGTTCTGACTCGAATTGCCTTGATGCTGGTATCGGCAACTGTCCCCAAACCGGCAGTGTGATGTTATAAATGGTAGGCCACGGTCCTTTGGTTCGTCCTCCGGAAAAGATAGCAGTATATTTTTCATACCGTCCTCACGGTATGAAATGTTTAAAAAACCGGTAAACCGATTTCCGGTATTATTTTGGATACCGGTAGTCCCGCAGGTGGTAAACTGGTATTTTTATAGATACCGGTATCGCCTTAGTCGTATAAAGATCGATGCGGTATAATTATATACCGGTATCTGTACCATTTTTTTCAGGCCTGGGCGGTAAACCGATATACCGATATATTTTTTTCATACTGTCGCCGTCGCCCCGGTATGGAATGTTTTTATCGGTAGACAGATTACAGATTTCTGGTATTGGAAAGTTCTCGCGAGGTGTCTGAATTTCACATACCGAAACGCTATAGCTTAACAAGTATAATGTAACAGTTCTCACCTTATCAGCATAGTATAAATAAACGATCATTTCCGTAACCTTATTTTATGTCAAAAAATTGTCAAAATGTTTCTGTATTTCTAAGTTAGAGGTTGTTTTGATCATGTTTTTCTCAAATTTGTGTATTGTTCATGTCCATGATTAGGGAGTATGCATAGGGGCATAGGTAATGAGAAAAACAAGCGATGAGGATTGGGTTTTCTCAGGACGATACAATTTGACGTCTGCAAGCAGTTGTGTCAATTGATAAAAATATCTTACCAACATCATAGTAGGTAATTGATATAATGTGTAATCTATATATATAAAAGAATAAGGTGACTGACTGACTGACTGACTGACTGACTGATATATCAACGCACAGCCTGAACCCCTGAGTCTAGAGGCTTGAAATTTGGCACAAAGGTTCTTTATACAACGTAGGCGGGCACTGAGAAAGGGTTTTCGAAAATTCAACTCCCAAGGGCATTAAATCGTGAAATGTATTGTATGTTATTTGTTTGTGTATTTATGCCGACATGGCCGACATTTAATCGAATAACTCCGGACAACTATGACAGTTGTCAAATTGATTTAGTACTGAACGTGCGGAGTTTGTCAGTCTTCCATCGAGCGCCTCCCCAGGTGGCGGATAGGGGAACGCCTCTCAGATATGAGTGGTACCGGAGAAATCAAATACCCGGGGCGGACCAAAACTGGCACAGGACACGTCGGATCTCCAGGTCAGGAGCGGTACTCCACAGCGTCTGATCTCCAGGTTAGGAGAGGCTGAGAATTTCAGTCTTCCAACTCGTCTGGCCAGCGCGGAAGACTTAAGGCTAAATTATCCCCCTATGGCGAATTTCAAAACAAACGGAATGGGTCCCCATGTGGGTAAACAAAAATCCCACACCTTTGATAAGGTCAGCCTCATGGAATCTGGGGGAGACAAAAATTCGCTATCACGTAAACCCGCTTTAAAGACCATAAATATGTCAATTGGCACCTACAATATCAGAACATTAAGAACTGAAGACCGCATTGAAGAGCTGGAGGAAGAGCTGGGTCATATCAATTGGGATATAATCGGCCTATGCGAGACAAGACTGCCAGAAGAAAAATGCACGGTCCTTAGGTCTTTCAAAATAATAGTGAAACAAACCACCACATCGGAGGAGTAGCACTACTCATAAATGAAAGGCTTAAAAATCAAGTAATCAAAATGAGATCAATGTCCGACAGGGTCATCTATATAATCGTCAAATTATCAGAAAGATATAAGCTGCAGATAATCCAAGTGTATGCCCTTACAAGTACAGCAAAAGAGCAAAAAATAGATCAACTTTATGAGGATATAACAACAGCAAGAGAATCTGAAAAGACGCACTTTGTTTTAATAATGGGCGACTTTAATTCCAAAATAGGAGATACAAACACAGACAACATTTCGAACAGGGGAAAATTTGGGCTGGGTGTCCCCAACGAAAGAGGTGAAAAGTTAATCAACTATCTCCAAACCGAACATCTCTTCTGCATAAATTCCTTCTTCAAAAAGCCAGCTAACCGAAGATGGACATGGAGAAGCCCAGACGCAAACACGAAAAACGAAATCGATTTTGTAATAACGAATAAAAAGTACATAATAACCGACGTTTCAACATTGAATAGATTCAATACAGGTAGTGACCATAGACTGGTAAGGGCAAAAATCAAAATCAACCTTGGAACAGAAAGGAAAAAACTAATCCATCAAAAAAGATTTCCGACAGCTTCAACAAAATGTTAACATCTATCAAAGGAACATTGAAAGTAGATTTCCTCCAACAGCCCAGATGACCGAAATGAACTTAGATGAATTGGGACAAAGAATAAGAACCCGCATGCAGACAGCGACAAAACAGATCTGTTCAAGGAAAAAACCAAAATGCAGTAAGATAAAAAATGAAACAAAAGACCTCATGAACAAAAGAAGAAATATACATAGAAGCGACCCTAGGTATAGAGAACTAAACATAAAAGTTAAGAGGAGTATAAGGAAAGATATCAGGGACCACAACAACAGCATAGAGTCCGTAATAGAAAATAATAAAAATATGAGAGTTCTGAAATCACTTGATAAAAATGGACAAGCACGCATCTATCAAATGAAAAACAAAGACGGCGAAGTAAAATACGAAAGTGAGGAGTGAATATAATCGAAGAATATTATAAAGACCTATACTCATCAATTGCAACGGAACCAGAGAACGCTAATACTCAATGTAATATCATGAATGTCGGCTCAGAAGAAATCCCTGACATAGACTCCACCGAAATCGAAAAAGCCCTAAGCCAACTAAGAAATGGTCGAGCTCCGGGTGAAGATAAAATCACTAGTGAAATGATAAAAATGGAAGGCACAACAACAATAGAATCCATGAAAGTCTTGATGAACAAATGTCTTCACATCGGTAATATTCCAAAAACATGGCAAAATGCCCAAGTCATCTTGCTACACAAAAAGGGAGACAAATTGAACCTCAACAACTTCCGTCCAATAAGCTTATTACCCCATCCTTATAAGCTCCTCACCAAGATTCTCACAAACAGGCTTACCCGCAAACTAGATGATAATCAGTCGAGTGATCAGGCGGGTTTCCGCAAAGGATATAGCACCGTAGAGCATCTTCAAACGCTACGGACACTTATAGAAAAATGTAACGAGTACAACACGCCGCTACATCTCGCTTTTATAGATTTTAACAAGGCTTTTGATTCGGTTGAGCTTTGGGCAATAATTCGGGGATTGAACAATGCTCGAATAGATTCGAGGTACACAAATCTACTTGTTAACATATACAAAGAGGCGACCATCACAGTCAAAGTGCAAGAAGATGTAACAACCAATCGAATACCAATCAACAGAGGTGTCCGACAAGGAGACACAATATTCCCCAAATTATTTACCCTTGCGTTGGAGGACGTATTCAGAAGACTAGATTGAGATAAAAAGGGCCTGCGCGTGGATGGCAGATATCTGAACAATTTAAGCTTCGCCGACGACATAGTTTTAATCAGCAGCACGAAAGAAGAACTTATTGAAATGTTGGCAGACTTAAAGAGAGAGTCGGAAAAAATCGGTTTAAAAATGAACATCGACAAAACCAAACTCCAGATCCCGGCGACGTACACTTAGAAGGACAACAAATAGAGAAAGTCAACGAATATATATATCTGGGACACACTAAAACACTGGGTAAAGAAAATCAAACGGCCGAAATAACAAGGCGCATCCGACTAACATGGGCTGCTGTAGGAAGATTGGGTACAACATTAAGAAATCAAACTCTTCCTATCAACCTAAAAAAGAAAGTTTTCAACTCATGTATTTTGCCAGTCTTGACCTATGGTATGAAAACAATGACTCTCACAGTTAAAATCGCGAATAGACTAAGAACAACACAACGAGCAATCGAAAGAACTATGTTAGGGGTTAGCCTAAGGGACCACATACAGAACGAGGAAATTAGAAGAAGAACAAAAGTAGACGACGTTATAAGCCTAGTTTACATCGATAACTCGCTTAGTTCGGTCCGATAGGACCAAGCTGGTGGGGATAGTACGGTAGGACCAATTCTTGCTTCCTGCCCGTTTACACCGTCTCGCAACGCGTGAACTAAATGTGTACGCCCGCAATTCGTCAAATGTCAAAAACAAGTCGAAATTATTCATCAACACAATTCGTAACCAAAAAAAACATGAGTGAGTACGCTCAGATTGCCTTAGAAACTCAGAACCAACACAATTCACAATAATAACAATCAATATAAACTCAAAATTTTGATCCAGATCGAACCAAATTTAGTTCGGTACACTTGCTGGCGAGTACCGAACCAAGAGCGGACCAGCTTAGTCCGCAACTGTTTACACCTTTCGAACCAAATATTTGGTTCGGATATAGTCCGAATTTGGTACTTGGTCCGCGGACCAAGTTGTCGGTATAAACTAGGCTATAGAGCACATCGCACGTCAGAAATGGCGTTGGGTGGGACATGTGGCACGACAAGATAACGACAGATGGACAAGACGTATAGTACAATGGCGTCCAAGGCAACATAAAAATAATGCTGGTCGTCCACAGAAGCGATGGATCGACGATATAAGAGAGAGAGCGGGAAGAAATTGGCACCAGATGGCATTGAACCGATTTGAATGGAGGCAGCAAGGGGAGACCTATGTCCAGGAGTGGATGCAAAAGAGTTGCTGAAAGAAGAAGAAGGAGAAGAAGAAGACTGAACGTTGCCAGCTTGCACCCAAGTCCCCAGAGAGCAGGGGGAAGTACTACGTCATCGGTGTGCCCCGGACTGCAGCGAATCATTTGAGTTATGGGACTTTCACGTAGAATTATTCATGTGCTGCTTATTTTGTGATTTTGTTCGAAATGTTCGAAATGTTACTATTATTGATAAATTGGATTGGTCAACGAAGCAGAAATCCTGCTACAAATGTAAGTATTTGTTTTATTTGAACTTGAATTTAGGTTTTTTGGTTTTGCGATTCTTTGGTTTATTGGTTTTTTGGTTCTTTTGTCCAGATTCCTTGGTTCTTTTTTGGTATTTTGGTTCCTTGGTTATTTGGTACTTTGAAGGAGTTTACAATTAATAATGAAACTATGTATTATTATTGAACAGAATTGGTCAAGGAAATAAGAATATACTGCTACAAATGTACTGTTTGTTCATGGCTTTCTTGCGGTTACGTCATACTTTTCCGTCTCTCTCTTACACATTGAAAAAAAAATCACGTACGTCTGGACGAGGGTCTTTCAGATCATTTTGACAAATGTCACATGTGGAGCGATCAATCTACAACATACTGCCAAACGTCAAATACTGTGACGTGACCGCAGGAAAGCCATGAACAGACTGTAAGTATTTGTTTTTTCTTTTTGGACTTGGATTTGGTTCCTTGGTTTCTAGGTTCCTTGATCCTTCGATTCCTTGGTATCTTGGTTCTTTGGTTCCCAGATCCCTTGGTTCTTTGGTTTCTTAGTTCCTTGGTTCTTTGGTTCTTTGGTTCTTTGGTTCTTTGGTTCTTTGGTTCTTTGGTTCTTTTTTTCTTTTGTTCTTTGGTTCTTTGGTTCTTTGGCTCTTTTGTTCTTTGGTTCTTTGGTTCTTTGGTTCTTTGGTTCTTTGGTTCTTTGGTTCTTTGGTTCTTTGGTTCTTTGGTTCTTTGGTTCTTTGGTTCTTTGGTTCTTTGGTTCTTTGGTTCTTTGGTTCTTTGGTTCTTTGGTTCTTTGGTTCTTTGGTTCTTTGGTTCCTTGGTTCTTTAGTTTTTTGGTTCTTTGGTTCTTTGGTTCTTTGGTTCTTTGGTTCTTTGGTTCTTTGGTTCTTTGGTTGTTTGGTTCTTTGGTTCTTTGATTCTTTGGTTCTTTGGTTCTTTGGTTCTTTGGTTCTTTGGTTTTTTGTTTCTTTGGTTCTTTGGTTCTTTGGTTCTTTGGTTCTTTGGTTCTTTGGTTCTTTGGTTCTTTGGTTCTTTGGTTCTTTGGTTCTTTGGTTCTTTGGTTCTTTGGTTCTTTGGTTCTTTGGTTCTTTGGTTCTTTGGTTCTTTGGTTCTTTGGTTCTTTGGTTCTTTGGTTCTTTGGTTCTTTGGTTCTTTGGTTCTTTGGTTCTTTGGTTCTTTGGTTCTTTGGTTCTTTGGTTCTTTGGTTCTTTGGTTCTTTGGTTCTTTGGTTCTTTGGTTCTTTGGTTCTTTGGTTCTTTGGTTCTTTGGTTCTTTGGTTCTTTGGTTCTTTGGTTCTTTGGTTCTTTGGTTCTTTGGTTCTTTGGTTCTTTGGTTCTTTGGTTCTTTGGTTCTTTGGTTCTTTGGTTCTTTGGTTCTTTGGTTCTTTGGTTCTTTGGTTCTTTGGTTCTTTGGTTCTTTGGTTCTTTGGTTCTTTGGTTCTTTGGTTCTTTGGTTCTTTGGTTCTTTGGTTCTTTGGTTCTTTGGTTCTTTGGTTCTTTGGTTCTTTGGTTCTTTGGTTCTTTGGTTCTTTGGTTCTTTGGTTCTTTGGTTCTTTGGTTCTTTTGATTTTTTGGTTCTTTAGTACTTTGGTGCTCTGGTTCCTTGGTTTGTTTGGTTCTTTGGTTTCTCAGTTACCTACTTGGTTTTTTAATTCTTTGGATTTTCAGTTACTTGATTCGTGAGTTCTGTGATTCTTTGGTTTTTTGATTCTTTGGTTTCTTAATTCCCTGGTTAGTGAGTTCTGTGATTTCTTGGTTCCTTGATTTGTTCCTTCCTGTGTTTTTTGGTTCTATGCTTCTCTAATTTTTTGGTTCCTTGGTGTCTTGGTACTCTGGATATTTGATTCATTGGTTTCTTGATTTCTGGGTTCCTTGGTTTTCCTTATGATGTTTGTCAGTCGCGTGAAGTTAGCCAATGTCTTCTTCGAACAGAGCAATCCTAATACACAGATATTTTGACAACTATGGGCTGTGAGCAATCATAAAATCCGAAGTGAGAAGAAGTGAGACAACCTATTTGACAGAATATCCTTTCACGCGACCAACAAACCTCATAAGACATATTTTAGATACAGAATTCTATTATTACTTTTATACCCTTGGTGATGTAGCTGTCCTCATCTTATAATCTGTCTATTCGATTATTTTACTTATGTAAATAATTATGATCCAAAATATAAATAGGTGTCATTCATCTGTGGACAAAGACCTTTCATTTTAAAAAAAAATCATTAAAAACGGTCCGGTAATAGCAACATGAGAAAGGGGACAAAAATACCTTTTGAGCTTCAATATATAAGGTCAGAAAACACGTGTTGAGACTTTATTAAAAAAAAATTATCTGGAAGGGGCTAAAATAGGTGCTGATATTTTTGTACAATCTAATTTCCACATATTCCTTTTTTCATTATATTTATCAACCGCTCGCATCGCAGCGGGTGAAGAGCTTCTAGATAATATTATTCTAATTCTGCGTTGATTAAAGAATCATTAAAACGGTTATTTCAATTGATTTTTCTATTTTTAATAATTTGAAAAAACAAAGGTCAACAAGGAAGTTTGATCGGGAAAAAGTCAGGTCAAAGCACTTAACAGTGAACAAAATAGCAGATTGGTTGATTGGGCCACGAGAACACAGAAATTACATTTAAAATACCGTGTCTACAACGATGCCGTTTTATCGTAGCGTGAAACTTTCTAATCGGTATAGCGAATTCCGGTAAACTGATCACAGACGGTATAACTGCCGGCACATAATTTGGTATAATTGTCATACTGCTTTATCTTTTTTTTTTGTATGAATACCGGAATACCGCAATACCGGTATTCAAAATCAAAAATCAAAATCAAAAAATATGCTTTATTGTCCAAGTCATGAACTTATTGACAAAGCTAGTTATAATATAAATATGTGGACATTACAAAAAAAAAAGAAGACTAAAAAAAAAAAAAAAGTTACAATCAATTGTTATGAATACAATGATACAGATCAAAATTATTTAATATTGTAAACAACGAGTAGAACAGTAGAAAGAAAGAAAAAGAAACAAATCACAGTAATCAGAGCAATAGCAACTAAACTAAAAAGCGTCTCTGTAATACTCCTCCAGGTCATAGTAAGCCCTATCAGCCAGCATCACCCGGAGCTTTTTTTTAAAAGCTCTTAGGGATGACAGAGCCTTAAGAATATCTGGCAGGTGATTATAAATTTTCACACTTTCATAGATCACTGACTTTTTTACCAAGGATGAGTGGGGAATGGGAAGAGGTAAGTTATGTCTCTGTCGCGTTGAATATGATACCTTGTCACGTTTTAGTTTTTGACGGTTTTTATGTATTAGCGTTGCCGTTTCCAGGATAAATAGGCTACAAAGAGTTAAGATTTTTTCCCTTTTAAATAGAGGTCTACAAGAATCCCTACCTCCACAGCCACACAAATATCTGACAGCCCTCTTCTGAATAACAAAGATCGAACCAAAAAGATACCGACTGCAAAGTCCCCAAAAGCAGATCCCATATCTCAACCTGGACTCAATCAGTGCAAAATAGACTGTTCTTGCGACAGACTGTCCCAGTTCACCACAAGCGATCTTAACGGCAAAGCAACCAGAGGAGATCTGCTTTCCGAGTGCTACGATGTGACCCTCAAAGCTCAGTTTTCCGTCAATGATCAACCCAAGAAACTTAGACTCAGGGCGACTTTCCACAGAGAAGCTGTCAAGAGAGACGTCAAGCTGTAAGTCCGTCCTGAAGGACACTATATTAGTCTTTGCAATGTTAAGCAGGAGGAGATTGGAATCGCACCAGGACTTAACCTTCGCAAGATCTGCAGATATTGCCTCCCTCAAGCTCTGATGATCCATGCAGTCCCACAGAATTGTGGTGTCATCCGCAAACACAGTGAATCTACCCGCAATATCCATGCCAGTCATATCGTTTATGAAAATCAAAAACAACAGGGGGCCAAGAACAGATCCTTGAGGGACGCCCCAACAATTCTCCAAGACTTCAGACCGAGAACAACCAACGCAGACCCTCTGCAAACGTTCAGACAAATATGATTCAAGCCATGACAGAGTCACTCCCCTAAAGCCATAGTGAAAGAGCTTCTGAAGCAAAATTCCATGATTTACACAGTCAAATGCCTTCGACAGATCACAGAAAGCCGCAGCAGAAACCCTCCCACCATTGATCCCCGAATATAGGCCCTTCAAAAAACTGAAAATTGCATCGTTTGTACTGCAACCGTGCCGAAATCCGAATTGATCGCAGCTCAATACCCTGTTGGCATCCAAGAAGGTCAGCATTCGAGCCTTCACCATTTTCTCGATAATTTTAGAGAGGGTAGATAGGAGTGATATTGGTCTAAGATTAGAGGGATCTTCCAAACTGCCGCCCTTATGTATCGGAATAACCTTTGCAAGCTTTAGACATTCAGGAAACGATCCAGTCTCCCAGGAGTAGTTGATGGCATGAACTAGTTTTAGGAGGACACCATCAGGCAGGTTTAGGAAAATTTGTATTGATAGACCATCATCTCCAGCGCTCTTTTCATTCTTAATACTGGACATGACCTGTTTCAACTCACTCAAATCTGTTGGCAAAAGATAGAAGGAATTAACAACCCGTGTTTCATCTTTCAAATATTTGAGAGGATCTTCGCTCTGTGTAATGTTTCCTGTAAGATTGTGTGCTATAGAACAGTAAAATTTGTTGATTAGGTCCGGTGATAAGTCAGTCTCGCATAATTTGGAAGAAGGGTTATTATTCAAACGTATGTCATTTATGATGGACCAACTCTCTTTTTGTTTATTTGCGGATTTTCCAAGACGGTCATGATAATACAAGGTTTTGGCTGCTCTTATGAGTTTCCTGTATAAACTTCGATAATTTCTGAAGTAGGAATTGAAAACCATGCTGTTTGAGAATTTTCTTATATAATGGAGAGATCGTAGGTTCCTTGATGACTTCTTCAGACCTTTAGTAAACCATGGCCTTTTATTCCTTATTTTAATCCTTCTAACTGGAAAAATTTTATGAAAGATTTGCAATTATATCCTATGAAAAACTTCGATAGGTTTGCTAGACAAAACAACCTCATTCCAGTCAGTGCTCAGGCACAATTGGCAGAATTCATTGTAGTTACGACGACTAAAGACTCTGCCCATTCTGAATTCTGATGGTTTGAGAACGGGAATTGAGACAAATCTACACAAAACTGCATCATGATCAGACAAGGCAGCACCAACCACCGAACACTCAGCAGAATGAAGACCATGTGAACAGACATAATCAATCAAAGTCGAAGAAATCCTCGAAGTACGAGTGGGACAATCAACATGCATTTGCAGATTGAAACATCTAAAGAGATTGGCCAATCTAATTGTTGCAAGTGAGTTCGTGTCGATAAAGTTAATGTTAAAATCCCCCGTGAGTATTACAGATGAGGTAGAAGGAATCAGAGATAAGAGTATGTCCAATTTATGAAGAAAAACATCAAGTTCAGAAGAGGGAGACCTATATATGGAGATGACGTATAATTTTCTACTTTTAGAATGAATGATTGCAAATTCAAATGTTCCCTCCTGGAGCAGATCATTATGAGTATTAACAGGTATGAAAGAGTTAACGCTTAGAAATGTGTTTTCCACCAGAACCATGCATCCCCCATGAGATGATGTGGTCCTGCAGAACGAAGCTAAGATTGTGTAATTGGGAATATTAACTATCTCATTCTCCCTCAACCAGTGCTCAGTGATCGATATCAAGTTTGGAAAATTACATCGATCAAGAAACAAGTACAGTTCATCAGTTTTGTTTCTGAGCGATTGAACATTGAGCAAGAGAAGAGACAGAGTAGAGACCTCCGGATATGTCAAGTCCCGGTCAATATCCGTGTTGCAATGGGAAAACTTGGATTTCCATTTTCGGACAACGTGCTAACACTCTTCACTTCAACACCCTCGTTAGAAATACCGAGATCATCCCCACACACACTGACGCTTTCATCCCTTTGAAACAATTCAATATCCATACCAGAAAGCTCTTCATTTAGACTAACAAAGACCAAGTTTTTATTAATTTTCTAGGACATTACAAACAGCAGATTTTTACAAATATCCCTCTTACTAATGGGACCACAAGTATCTAAGAAATGATCCAAGAAATGATAATTACCCTGGACACAGCAGTTTAACCTATTTAAATAGTTTTTAAGTTTTGTGTTGAATTTGACTAGTGATGAATTTGATCCACTAGTCAGCTTAGAAAAAACAGGCAAGGCTACTACATTTGTGTGAGTCAAGTTTTTTAATTTGCCATTGATTTCTTTGAATAGGGGTACTCTATTCTGATTCAGATCATTATAACCACCTACAATCACAACATAATCATTCAAGGTAAAGTTCCTTGTCAAATCATCTATATTTTCTATAACATTCATGAACTTGGCATAAGGTTTAACAAAAGACTGAATTGCAAGATTTGGTGACATATTTTTCAAGATAGTTCCCAGGTTATAACCTTTTTGATCACTTAAAATTAGAATTCTCCTAAAGTTAGATTTACCTTTGACTGGAGCCAAACAATCAACTTGCTCCTCACGATCCGCACTAATTCTACGAGTCTCCAAATCAAGAACAAGAGGTGTAGTGTCAGATTTTGTACACCGGTTATCATTGGACAGCCTCCTCTTCGATAATCCACTCATTCTTGCTACACCCGTATCATACATGGTCCGTTTAAGATCCAATACATACTGATCTCTCTCCGTCTCCAGTGCTTTCACACTAGTGAGCAAGTTGTCCCGCAGTGTTGCAAGTTCATCAAGCTGGTACTGAAGATCAGCTCCCTGTTTTTCCGCTTCAATCATCCGCTCAGAAAGGGATTTGTTAGCTTCAAGAAGTTGTATAATCTCTTTATTGAGCTTTTGAATATCCTCTTTTTGTTCCAAGATCACAGTTTCACATTCCTGTTCCCTCAGAAAAACCCCATTTTCAAAGTCCCTTGTGCCTCTCTTCAGTCTCATTATATGTCTGTCCTTTTCTCGAACTTCCCCGGTGAGCTTATTGATTTCCGCCTGACTTTCCTGCTCCCGCTCATGAAGATCTTGTTGAAGACTATCAATAAGTCTGTATTTTTCAGCACACATCTTTTTAAGTTTGTCAAACTGCGCAGAGAGCTTGATAGCAGTGTTGTTACAGTTATCAGCATAACAATGGGTACAATAAAATATAAGGCGTCTCTGTGATAACGAAAGAGCATTTGCTTCGGTTGTTGTTATATTTGCACAGCTTTTGCAAAATGCTTTATTGCCATGATCACATTTTGCACCAAACAATTCATCTTCTTTTGGCCTACCTTTAAAAATACAGCTTGCCCTACACTGGGAGCATGATAGATCCATAGCATCTATATCGCTCTCCGTGAGCTACTTCGCTATTGTTTCACAATAATGCATAAGTTGAAATTGTAAACGGAAAAGTCAATGGAAAAAGTCCACAAACTACAAAAATATCCCCAAAAAGCGAAATTTAACTTATCCCAGAGACACCAAGACGCGAAACATCTCCCTAGTCCACCTTTTCAGGTTTAACGTTAAATATTTTTTTCAATACAAAATACTGGTTTAAAACTTCTTATGCCGCATATTGATATAGGACCGTAGTGTTTTCCACAATCGGTAAAGCAAATTCCGGTACACTGATTACTGACGGTATGATAACTGGCACATTCCGGTAAATCAGGTATACCGGTAAACCTTTTTTTGGTATGAATACCGTAATACCGGTATCACACCGATATTTTTTAATACCAAATACCGGTATACAATTTCTTATACCGCACAGGCCTATTCAGCATGCTTCTTACTATTCGCCAATCCACCCGGTCATTGGACATCTTTGGGATTGCCAATCAAGTCAGGTCCCATGACAGCATCAAGTCTCGGAGATAATTGACGGCTCTCCAGACATCTTTGTAGGTGTTCAGATGATGTGGAAGTGTGGAAGCTTCTTCGTCACAATGAAGAACAGTTGTCGTGCTCTTCCATGATTTCGAATGCCTTCTCCACCTCTGGCCTTTGTCGTTGTAGATGATCCAGTCGTCTTGTTTTGTTTTGTTTGAAAGTAGCAGCCAGTCCAATCTTCATGCTGATGTCTTCAGTGACCCAGGGAGCCAAGAGTACTTCTGTCTGTCTTTCTTTAACAACGCCGTTCTGGACTTTGGAGTAAAGGTATATGGTGATATGAAAGTATCCAGTGACACTTTCTCTTTGAGTGACCTGGTATGCCTTACTTCAGTGTCCTGATCGTCATTGTTTTCAGCATACCGGTTCAACCGGTTGAAATGAGCAACCCACGATTTTCGCCGTGGTGGCTTCCTGATCCTCTAAACGACGTGATTGATTCGCTCCTGAATCTTGTACAGGCCCTCACAAAATCTCTGTAGTTTTGGAAAGAAGCCACGTCGCCTCTGAGGCTCATGCAGCTAGACCAAATCTTCAATGCCTTCCTTAGCATTCACGTCATAAACCGCCTTCATCCTGTCGCTGGCACTCTGGATGTTCAAACATACTCGCTGATGTATATCGTGCATCTTTCTGCGAAAATTGCTTGCGTAAACTTCTCCAGTGACATCCTCACCAGGCGAACAGTCAAACTTTACATCGAATGGCAGCCAGAGTTCTCGACAAATGATCATCCTCGCTGTCATTTTGCCTGTCGAGTCGTGTCGTGATAGTCAGAGACAACTTTGGCCAGACTGATGGTCCTGTTCATTCGTTCAACGATGCTATCTGATTGTGAGTGCAGCACGGTTGTCCTTTTTCTCTTGACATCGTTCCTGCCCTGGTCAGAATGCAGCTCCAGTGGAACACCAAAGTGGCGGATCCATTCCCTGATCAGCTGAATTTACCGCTTCTTGGTTTGACAAGGCATACGCTTTGGCAAACTTGCTGAAGTAATGCATCTTGACCGCGATGTATTTATTTCCTCCGTTCGATTCAGGAAATGGTTCACCCACATATATGGCAATCCTCTCGAACGGGCTTCAAAATTGTTCTGCCGCATAATAGCTTTTAGACGTTTCCGTGTTACTTGCAACTCACACGACGCTTTTCCTGCACCACTCCCGGACGATGACCTGGCAATCGACCCAGTAGATCCTTTCTTTGAGCCTTTTCACAGTCTTGGTTATTCCCAAATGTCCACCTGTGATGCCTTCATGGACCTCTCTCATCACTTCGGACTGTCTGCTTCGAGGAATTTGTCTCCGGTCTTCCGTGCCATCCAGATTCTTCACCAGATTCTTCAGAATGTCATGCCTTAGAAACCATCGAGTCCCATTGAGCCCAGTAGGACATCACGCTGGTCGAGAATCGCGAACTTCTTGCCAAATTGGTCATTGGCCTGCTTGTTTCCATTCAATGATTTGCGTCAGAGCAGGATCTTTCTCTTGATCCCCTCGAAATGCGTCAATCATATGTTTTATGAAAGCTCCAAGATCGTTTATATAACAAACCATGTGAAACATCCAAAGTCCGATGATCGTGTTAACAACGTTTTTGAAGCACTTATAGAGCCAAAATGGGCACAGACTTAAAAAACCTTTTTGCTCTATAGCCAGTTCTGTAGAAGCTTCTGACACATTTATATGAAGTTCATAGAAGCTCTATATAACATATATCTGATTTTTTTAACGTACTGAAAAAGCGTTTTTGTTGTACTCCAGTACATTTATATAAAAAGAGAAAAATACTTTTTTGGTATTAGAATGCTTTCTTTAAAGTTGATGCATTGATAGACAATGGTGGGATGAAAATAACGTCAAAGTAAATTTCACTCATGACATACATGGGGCGCCTAATTATTCTGCGTGCAGATCAAAATTCATTGTGAAATATATACCATTTACATGGTGAAATCTTCAAGCGCCCCTTTGATCGGTTTTGATAAACGTTAAGATTGAAAATTTAAATTAAGATATATGTTTTCACATTTTTGATGTTGTTGTGATTTTGAAAACAAAACAAGCATCTTTAACCAGTGCAATATTATGTTTTTCTTATAAAACAAAATTTTTTCAATAAATATGCCTACCGATCCAATTAACGTAAGCTGAACTACGACAAACATTGCGAAAATTCTCTGGTCTGGTCACAGACACAGCATTTATTCGATCTTTCAGTTTGACCTGTGATGCTTATAAAACAAGCAAGTGATTTTATCTAACATTTAACCTAAACAAAAGGGAATTTATTCTAGTATATTTTCAATAGTTTATATCTCGAAAACAATTAAACCAAAATATGGCATTGTACATGAAATTTCTTGGAGTTTTCATAGAATTCCACAAATGTGATATTATAAGGGTATCCCATTCAAATGATAAAAAATATGACTATTTTTTGTTTTAGAGCCCAGCTAAACCGTTTAGTTAGGCTTGCTGTGTATGCCTTTTGATACTCGTGCTCACTCAAATGCTGTTGAACTGAAAGCTTGACAAGAGCTTTCTTAAAATAGTTTTTCAAATGCATCTTTGGAAGTAGAAATACAGGATGTCCGGAAAGTCAACGATAATACTGAAAAAAGTGGTGGACCAACTCATAAACTTCCAGAAAAATATGAGATTTTTTTTTGACTGCTTGCCACCACCTTTTTCTTCGCAATTACAAGCCAGTCACGAAAATTTACACATACTTAGTAGAAAAGAAATTAAAAATAAATTATTTCTCTGTAATTTTTTTAATTTCTTATTGAATATTTTTAACTTTTAGTGGCAATATCTCAAAAATGATAGAGTTTTTACTGAGGTCATATTATGTTTTTCTGGATGCTTATAAGTTGGTCCATCATCCCTTTCAGTATTATCGTTGACTCTCCGGAAACCCTGTATATTGGAAGAGACTGAACTGCGATTTGTCAAACTTTTATAATGTTGTTTTATAAGAGTGCTCAATTAAGTTCTTATGAAACAGTTATGTACGTTAATCAGACGGACCATTTAGTTTTTCACACTAGACAGACGTGTAGTCATATATCTATAAATAACTATATGGGGAGAGGATGAGATAGAGGATCCCACTGTACTGTATATTTTTCGCATAAGTCTATCCTTTTTTATCGCATGGAGACAGGGTGTCCGGAAAGTCAACGATAATACTGAAAGGGGTGATGGACCAACTCATAAGCATCCAGAAAAACATAATATGATCTTAGTAAAAACTCGATGGTTTTCGAGATATTGCCACTAAAAGTTCAAAAGATTCAATAAGAAATCTTTTGTTACAAAGAAATAATCTATTTTTATTTTCTTTTGTACTAAGTACGTGGAAATTTCCGTGACTGGCTTTTAATTGCGAAGGAAAAGCTGATGGAAAGCAGTCAAAAAAAATAATATAATATTATGTTTCTCTGGAAGCTTATGAGTTGGTCTATCACCCCTTTCAGTATTATCGTTGACTTTCCAGACACCCTGTGTTTCTAGTTCCAAAGATGCTTTTGAAAAACTATTTGAAGGAAGCTCTTGTGAAGCTTTTAGTTCAACAGCATTGAAGTATCACGAGTATCAAAAGGCATACACAGCAAGCCTTACAGAACAATTTAGCTGGGCTCAAAAACAAAAAATAGTCACATTTATCATTTAAATGGGATACCTCTATGATATCACGTTTTTGGAATTCTATGAAAACTCCAAGAAATTTTATATACAATGCCATATTTTGGTTTAATTGTTTTCGAGATATAAACAATTGAAAATATACTAGAATAAATTCCCTTTTGTTTAGGTTAAATTGGAGTATAGGTAAATGGCGTTATTTTACATACTAAACAATAATACTTAAGATATGTCTCTGTTACATAAAAACACTTGCTTGTTTTATGAGCATCACAGGTCAAACTGAAAGATCGAATAAATGCTGTGTTTGTGACCAGACTGTTTTATAGGAATTTTCGCCATGTTTGTTGTGGATCAGCTTACATTTATTGGATCGGCAGAAATATTTATTGAAAAAATTGTGTTCTATAAGCAAAAAACATAATACTGCACTGGTTAAAGATGCTTGTTTTGTTTTTAAAATTACGACAGCCTCAATAATATTGAAAAATATAACTTAAAACAGCCGATATTTCAAAGGGGCGCTTGAAGATTTCACCATGTAAATAGTATATATTGCTCAATAAATTTTGATTTGCACGCAGAATTATGCGACTCATGTATGTCATAGGTGAAATCAACTTCGACGTAATTATCATCCCTCCATTATCTATCAATGCATCAACTTTGTAGAAAGCATTCTTATAGCAAAGAATTCTTTGTGTCTTTTTATATCAATATACTGAACTGAAGTACAACAAAAACGCTTTTTCAGTACGTTGAAAGAATTAGATATATGTTATAGAGAGCTTCTTGAAACATCTATGAAATGGTCATATAAATGTGTCCGAAGCTTTTACAGAACTAGTTATAGAGCGAAAAGGTTGTATAAGTCCGTGCCCATTTCAGCTCTACAAGTGCTTCAAGAATTTTGTTAACATGTTCATCGGACTTCGGATGTTTTATACGGTTTGTTATACAGGGTTAGGAAAAAATACCAGAACGGTCGAATTATTCAAAAGATACACGAGTAAGGAAAAACTGTATCATATAAAAGCTGTTCTGCTTTTTGAAATTTACATATCTGTTATACATTGGAGTAAACAGGGTCGGGCATAAAGTTGTGGCAGACCAAAGTTGATTTTTTTTTAATGGAACCCCCTGTATATTAATGGATATTCAAATTCTTCTTTCAATTTCGAGCAAAAATTGCTATACACATCATGTTCCTAGATTCAACCGTTGTCGAGATTTCTCGATTTAAAAATGAAATTTTTGCACTTCTGACACGCTATTACGCTCAAACGGTACAAGATAGAGAAAAATGGTCTGCACTTTCTAATCTCAACCTTTCAAGAGCTATTCTGTCATTTGACTAGAAGGTACTGTCGACTGTCAATTTTTTTTTAACATTTTCAGATTTTTTTGACAAGAATTAATTTGCCGTCCTTGGATAGCTCTTAAAAAGTTAAGACCAGAAGTGCACACCGTTTTTTTTTTTATCCTGAACCATTTGGGTTTTGTATCATGTCAAAGATGTGAAAATGTCATTTATAAGACGCTATAACTCGAAAACGGCTGAATTTAGAAACATCATGTTTTATAACATTTTTGCTCAAGAATGAAGAAAAAATTGAAATATCCATAAACATACAGGGGGTTCCATTTAAAAAAATGCAACTTTGGTCTGTCACAACTTTATGCCCGGCCCTGTTATACATTGGAGTATAACACATATGTGAATTTTCAAAAGCACAACAACTTTTATGGAATACAGTTTTTTCTAACTCGTGTACCTTTTGAATAATTCGACCGTTCTGGTAATTTTTTCTATCCCTGTATAAACGATCTTGAAACCTTTATAAAACATAGAATTGTTACTTGGGCTGGAAGTCGGACGCACTTCGAGGAAACCAGGAGAAAGATCCAGATCTGAAGCAAATCATCGAATGGAATCAAGCAGCCCAACCAACTTGGCAAGAAGTCCGCGATGCTCGACCAGCGTGATGGCTCGACCAGCGTGATGGCTCAATGGGACTCGATGGTTCTAAGGCACGGCATTCTGAAAAGTCTGGTGAAGAATCTGGATGGCACGGCAGACCGGAGACAAATTCCTCGAAGCAGACAGTCCGAAATGATGAGAGAGGCCCATGATGGCGTCCCAGGTGGACATTTGGGAATTACCAAGACTGTGGAAATGCTCAAAGAAAGGTTCTATTAGGTCAATTGCCTGGTCATCGTCTGGGAGTGGTGCAGGGAAAGCCTCGTTTGTGTTGCAAGTAATGGTCCACAGAAACGTCTAAAAGCTCCTATGTGGCAGAACAATTTTGAAGCCCGTTTGAGAAGATTGCCATATATGTGGGTAGACCATTTTCTGAGTCGACCGGAGGAAATTAATACATCCTGGTCAAGATGCATTACTTCAGCAAGTTTGCCAAAGCGTATGCCTTGTCAAACCAAGAAGCGGCAAATTTAGCTGATTAGGAAGTGGATCTGCCGTTTTGGTGTTTCGCTGGAGCTGCATTCTGACCAGAGCAGGTACGATGTCTAAAAATCAAAAGGACAAGGACGACCGTGCTGCACCCACAATCGGATAGCATGATTGAACGAATGAACCATCAACCTGGCCAAAGTTGTCTCTAACCATCATAGATACTGGGACGAACACCTCCACCTGTTCCTCTTGGCACACCGATCTGCCGTGGACGACTCGACAGGCAAAATGCCAGCGAGAATAATCATTTGTCGTGAACTCTGGCTGCCCTGCGATGTGAAGTTTGACTGTTCACCTGGTGAGGATGTCACTGGAAAAGTTTACGCAAGCAATTATTGCATAAAGATGGACGATATACATCAGCGAGTACGTTTGAACATTTAGAGTGCCAGCAACAATATGAAGGCGGCTTATGACGTGAATGCTGAGGAACGCGGTTTCCAGGTTGGAGATTTGGTCTGGCTGCATAAGCCACAGAGGCGACGTGGCTTCTTTCCAAAACTACAAAGTTCTTGTGAGGGCCTGTATGAGATTCAGGAGCAAATAAATCACGTCGTTTAGAGAATTGGAAAGCCACCACGGCAAAAACCGTGGGTTGCTCATTTCAACCGGTTGTACCAGCATGCTGAAATACATGACGATCAGGACACTAAAGTTAGGCATTTCAGGTCACCCAATGCCAAAAAGTCCAGAACGGGGTTGTTCGAAAAATGCAGACAGGTGTACTCGTTGGCTCCCTGGGTCACTGACGACATCAGCATGAAGAGTGGACTGGCTACTGCTTTCAAACAAAAATTTGGACGACTGGACCGTCTACAACGACATAGGCCAGAGGTGGAGAAGGCACTCGAAATCATGGAAGAGCATGACAACTGTTCTTCATTGTGACGAAGAAGCTTCCACATCATCTGAACACCTACAAAGATGTCTGGAGAGCCCCCAATTAGCTTCGAGACTTGATGCTGTCACAGGACCTGACTCAATCGGCAATCCCAAAGATGACCAATGACCGAGTGGACTGGCGAATGGTAAGAAGCATGCCAAAGGTGATCTTCAAGGGAGGGTGGCATTGACATCCTGGTGTGCAGATATCTTTTCCGGAGGACGAACAAAAGGACCGTGGACTACCATTTCTTACATCACACTGCCGGTTTGGGGACAGTTGTCGATACCAGCATGAAGGCAATGGACAATTTGCATACATTTTCAAATGACTTGAAATTTTATATACGTATTCTAGACATTATTTGAAAGTCACAAGCGAAAATCTTTTTTCGAAATACCCAAAAATATACTAAATAAATGAAAAAGAAGACGCGTAATTCACTGCATGATCGCAAAAGGGGTGGGGCCATATTACCCTTCCGAGAGAGAGAGAGTCATCTCAGTCAATACGTCAGACGGAGATAGATAGTGTATTCTGTGACGTATTGGATGTTGATTGGCGCTCTTTAATCGGTGATTACTACATTATTACAGGTCGTAGGTTGATTTTTCAAACATCAATGGCATCAGTACTTACTAATCCTTATATTTTTCATATTTCTAAAAAATGTGCAAATTGTCCATTAAAGTCAAAATTCTTCAAGAAGGGGGCAATGTGACAAAACATGTGTCCAGGTGACCGACCCTCTCACAGACGGTCAGAAATAACAACATACCGGGCATATCGCCTTAGACTCAAAATCACCGGTATTTGTCCACCACTGCGTCTAGAATCCATTTACTTCTAGTATATTCCAGTGAAACCAGATGGCGTCGAAGCTTCTACACTGTTCTTTGGGTTTCTAGGTTATGCTTGCACTTTTGGCGATAGGTATTTGAGAAGTCTCCGCCACGGGATAAACAGTGGAGTTTTGGTTTTGGTCGTGAACAATAATTAGGAACCGGCAGTTTAAAAACATAAATAATTGACTGCCAGTGAATAAATTAGTTTGGGTGGGACAGAGTTTTCTATAACAGCAAAACGCAACAATACATGTATTATATTGATGGATTTTTTCAAAAGAACTCATGTGTTAGAGAAAGACAAAAAATACATTTTTAATAGGATTCAAAACAAACACCTCTTTTTCAATAAGTGCGATACATCGTTGGTTAAGAAACAAAAGAGGCTCTTGAAATCCGTCATAAAAAATCCAGGACCGTATTTAAAAAAACAAAGTTGATGATGATTTCTCCGAAACGAAACGTCGTAGGGAAAATCTCTCAAGGCTGTTTTGTAAAGCTTAATAAGTGACAATGAAAAATTGTTTTCAGTTTTCTCATATCTTTCAAAATAGCTTTACAAAAAATAAAAACGAAATCACAATATTCCGGTTTTTATCGGATATTCCCGGAACGACTTGGAATTTTCAAATTTGTAAAACGGGATCTTGTTGGGTATCAAAACGCGCAATTTTTGTCTAATTTAACCGACACTGTATCTCTTATAGTCTCCAGGATCCCCATGCTGTGCATCTTTATCTTGGACACACTGTATAAGAAGATGTAAAATGAAAATAAAATAGTTGCTATAAATGTGGCAGATTCAAATAAAAATGGAACAGTGATAATCCTTTATTAGTAGAAAAGTCAAGTCTGGATATCATAAAATACAATTTTTCCAGTCTAAGTGTCACGGGCTGACGTCTCTGTTCTCATTGTTAAAATATACATTGGGATTCAGAGATCGTCTCGTCTCACGGACGTCAAGATGAGTAATAGCTCTTGACAAGGACTCCAGAAGTATCAATAAGAAAAGAGCGTTGGCTGAAATATTCCGAATAAAATGTGAATCAATTTTATACACAAGTGTTCACCATATTCAAGAAAATTACCTCACTGCAGGAAGCGACGACTATCAGAAAGGGATGTTCTTTTAAAAGAAAGAAAATAAAGGTTAACTGAAATAACAGAACATTGTTTGAATACTGAAATTGCCTTGTTGATTTGACGAGAAAATAACAGAATCATCCCTATCAAATCAACTACAGGTAAGCTGGTCAGACAATTATTGATGATGCAGTTTCTTCCATATTCGGTTTTTTTATTGGCCATAAATCCTTTATCCGAGAAAAAAATTTCTGAATATCCAAGTTGAAAGATTCTATTTTGGAGAAAAAAATCGAATGTGACATAATATAATATGGGGCACAAGAATAACAACATAACGGCAATTAGAGGCAAACAGCATAGGAAAACTCATTTTCACGGCCTGTGGAGTATCCTTTTTCTTGTGGGTGGTGCGAGTTTCTATTGGAATCTGAAAATTCTGTTCTCAAAGAAATCATGGAATACGGAATTGATTCAAAACCTTTCTTGCATTATTTAGTTTAAAGTCAGTTTATGACAAAAGTGATTTTTTGGTCACCTTGTTTATTGAACTATATTTCTAGAGAGAGAGGCTATAGAGAAAACGTCAACAAATCAAAACATTTCCATCATTATATTTTTTGACGTATTCAAAAACGGGACGTGGAGTTTTGAACAATCATGTGTTTCTCCCAATATAATATCCCAAATCACAAGGATAAACAGCAAAATACTTGTATTGCAAGTAATTACTATTTCTTATCTTTTTTTTTATTTGCCGTAAATGCTTCATCCGCATAAAAAGTTCTGAATATCAACAAACTCTATTTTGAAAGCATATTCTCGATGCGACATATTAGGCACTAATGGTAAGGGGCTAATAGCATAGGAAAACTTATTCCGACGGCCCGTTCTAAATCAAGTCTTCTTCCGTCTCCTTCAAGTATAATTTTCTTGCTAAATCTATATTAGAGGACTTTCTTTTTTATTGATTCCTATCCACGACCCGTTCATGCCGTTATCGTGGTTTGTTTTGTTCGAATACCTTACTAATAGTCAAGTGTGGGGCCATCCATGTAAAAAATCCTTCTCGGGGTTGTGAAGTATGATAACGAGTATACAGTGTGTCCAAGATAAGTATGTCTATCATGGGGATCTTGGAAACCGTAAAAGATACGAAGATGATTCAAAGAAGAGTTTCGCATTTTCAAGCCTGACAAAATGCCGTTAAGAGGATTTTAAAATTCCGAGTAGTTTCGGAAACATGCCTTGAAAAAACGAGATTTGCCGATTTCGTTTTTATTTTTTTCTGACGTTGTTTAAAGAGATATGTGAAAACAAAAGACGCTTTCCAATGGCTACTTTTTAAGCTCTAGAAAACAGCGTTGAAAGATTTTCTGTACGACGTTACGTTTCGGCGAAACCATCATCAAATTAATTTTTTTATATGGCGCGTAAAAAAAGTATACCCTGTTAATTAATAGCATATGCTACCACGAATACAGCGATGTATAACAAAATATGATTCTGCAATATTAAAATTGGAAAAAATGGGTTTTCATTAAATTCCGAATGTTTTGGTGTAGTAGGCTGTGAAATAATGGCGCTGAGTATGGTGTAGTAGGCTATCATTACTCATATTTCGAAATATTAAATGAAAAGCACGTTATTGACGATTTGAAAACTTTATTCAAATACGTAGGTAGGTCACTTCATATGTTAATTAATTCAACAAATCAGTTAAAAACTACTTACTAGAAGCACAAAAAATCAGTTTAGATTATAGAGAATCTTCGAACAAATTACCGTTATTCTCCAAAGACAGATAACACCTTCTAACTGTCGAATTTGAAACTCTTTTTAAAATAGATATGCTCTGTAGTTTTGTGGCGCATCCATGATTTACCTGATTTTTTGGGTATTTCGCCACACCCTATCAAAAAACAATCAAACTAGTATTAATATACCGGATCTTCTATATTACCTGAAAAAAATTCTATTAGTAAACAATAAAACCTAACAATATCAAACGTTTCAAAAGCGAATCTGCTTTCGTCGTCAGTGTAACCTAAAAAAGAAACAATCAATTCAAGTTCAAAAATTATTCCACGTTTTTTTAGGATTTCGCAGTAAAAAATTGTGTTCTTTTGTGTTTTTGGCACAAAATGTCACTTTTACTGACATTGAAGTGTTTGGTGTTGATTGTTTAACTTTATGTATGTTCAGTATTTATAATTCATTTTTTTGGGCTATGTTCAATTTCTTAATAAAGGTAACCATGTATTACTTAGATTTACAGAGCAAGTTGCTACACATTCGTTAGAATTTAACATTATATATGCACTTTCTTTAAGTTTACGTTTTTTAGAACATGGTTCTTTTGTTAAGATTTTTGAATTTTCCCAATTTATTCTATGATTATTATCAAATGCGTGTTGACAAATTCCCGATATATGAAATTCCCATTTTTTCATGTATGATTTATGGTCTTCAATTCTCTTTTTTAAGGGTCGTGAGGTCTCTCCAATATAAAATTTATTACATTCACAAGAAATTTAATAAATTACATTTTTAGTAGACTCATTAATATTATCAGGTCTAGTATTTGTTAAATTAGAGCGAAGTGTGTTATTAGTTTTGAAAATGGTCCGTATATTATATGTTTGACCTAAACGTTTCAGTTTATGAGAAATTCCAGGTATGTATGGAATAATTAAATTAGTTATAGGTATATTCTGATCTCTTTGTCTAGGTTGTTCAAAACTATCAAAACACTTTTTAATAAAATTTACGGGATAATTATTTTTTGACAAAACATCTCTAATGAAATCTTTTTCGGATTCAAAATCGTCATTATCACAAATTATTTTTGCTCGATCATATAAACTTTTCACCATACCCTTTTTAATATTCAATGGATGATTGGAATTGAAATTAAGATACCTATTTGTGTGGGTTGGTCTTCTATAAATTTTGGTTTTGAAATTTCGAAGATCTTTTCTAATTAGTATATCTAAAAAGGGAATTTCATTATTTTGTTCTTTTCAAAACTAATAACACACTTCGCTCTAATTTAACAAATACTAGACCTGATAATATTAATGAGTCTACTAAAAATTTAATTTAGAAAATTCCTTGTGAATGTAATAAATTTTATATTGGAGAGACCTCTTGACCCTTAAAAAAGAGAATTAAAGAAGATAAATCATACATGAAAAAAAGGGAATTTCATAGATCGTTTGTCAACACGCATTTGATAATAATCATAGAATAAATTGGGAAAATTCAAAATACTTAACAAAAGAACCATGTTCTAAAAAACGTAAACTTAAAGAAAGTGCATATATAATGTTGAATTCTAACGAATGTGTAGCAACTTGCTCTGTAAATCTAAGTAATACATGGTTACCTTTATTAAGAAATTGAACATAGCCCAAAAAAATGAATTATAAATACTGAACATACATAAAGTTAAACAATCAACACCAAACTCTTCAATGTCAGTAAAAGTGACATTTTGTGCCAAAAACACAAAAGAACACAATTTTTTACTGCGAAATCCTAAAAAAAACGTAGAATAATTTTTGAATTTGAATTAATTGTTTCTTTTTTAGGTTACACTGACGACGAAAGCAGATTCGCATTTGAAACGTTTGATATTGTTAGGTTTTATTGTTTACTAATAGAATTTTTTTCAGGTAATATAGAAGATCCGGTATATTAACACTAGTTTGATTGTTTTTTGATAGGGTGTGGCGAAATACCCAGAAAATCAGGTAAATCACTTCTTAAAATGTCAGGTGTAAAATGCTCTCGAACGCTTCAACAACTATTCTCCTCAGCTGATCCTCAGATTCGAAAACACGGCTGTGAACATAATTTTTGCAATGCCCCCAGAGAAAAAAATCGAGCGGAGTCAAATCCAGCGAACGAGGGTGCCACGGAACTGTTGTTCACAGTTTCCAACCTTTGCAGGCGATAAGTTGTCCAAGGATTTTTCCAAATCGCGTTCCAATAGGTTGCGATAATGCTCCGGAGTAAGGGAATTTTTGTCAAAAAAGGGACCTAAGTATTAAATTTGTTTCAAAAATCCCAACCCACATACTATAACCAAAACGTTGCTGATTTTTAGCCATTCGGTGTGCTCGGCGATTGTCCCTTGACCAATTATGGATATTTTTCCGGTCAAAAATTCCATTATTTGTAATCATACTCTCGTCCGACCAGATAATCCAATGAGAAAATGTTTCATCTTCCTGACACTTTCTGGTGTACCTTTCACAAAATGTTCTTTGCCTTTCCCCGTCACCAGGTCTGAGGCCTTGACAGATTCTGAATTTGAACAGGTGGAATTTCTGTTTTCTTCAAATGAAATGGGCAGTACATTTCGGTATTCCAATGGTATTGTCAATTTTTCTAAGAGACATTTCCGGATTCTCGGTTACAGCTTATACTACATTATTTTCTTTTTCTTCATTTCAGGGCTTATTTCTTGACAATACTGTTTTCTTAAACGCACCATACTGCTTGAGATTTGAAGCCAATTGTCCGAACATTTTTGAACTGGGTTGTTTTCTCTCTGGATACCAATTTAAATACATACGACCAGCTTCAACGGCGTTGCTATGGCATAGGCCATGACATTTCAACATATCAAACTTTTCCTCAGATAAAAAATTACCTTCCATTCTGTTACATAAAAAAAAACTGTGACAACAAGACTCAAAAACAAAGTTTAAAAATACTAAGTATGTGTCAATAATATGACAATAAGATTATTTTTCCTCTCAGCGCCATCTTTTCACCGCCCACGAGACCAAAACATCCGGAATTTGATAAAAACCCATTTTTTTAAATATCCATATAGCAGAATCATATTGTGTTGTACATCGTTGTATTCGTGGTGAAATATGCTATTTAATACAGGATATACTTTTTTAAGCGCTTTATAAAAAAATAAAGTTGATGATGGCTTCTCCGAAACAAAACGTCGTACGGAAATCTCTCAACGCTGTTTTGTAGAGCTTGAAAAGTGGCCATGAGAAAGTGTCTTTTGTTTTTCCATATCTCTCTAAATAACGTCAGAAAAATCGGCAAATCTCGTTTTTCTAGGCATATCTACAAAACTACTCGGAATGTAAAAACTTTCCAAACGGCATATTGTTAGACTTAAAAATGCGCAACTTTTCCCTGACTTAACCATATTCGTATCTCTCACGGTTTCCAAGATCCCCATGCCCAAGAAGCAATAATGGTGACAGATCCTTATTGAAAAGTTCCGATCACTAAATGTTGGTCCCCGCCTAGGTCTTGCAACTAAAAATGTTACTTTATAGCAACAATCACTTCAAAGTTAATTCTATTAGTGGCTGGCTAGTTCCTGTCTACTTTAAAATTGGAATATAACCACCCATCGTTCAAGTGACAAACGTACACAATTGTTAAGTATTTGGAACTACCCTGTTCCTAACCAAAGCAACTCTGAACGGGCAAAAACTATAAAGTAACTTTTGGAACTATCGTCTAAGGATCCACTGCCACCATCGTGCATCGATAAAGTGGTAGTCACTATAAAGTGACATTATCAGCTGTGGGCACGTCCCTGGTACGATAGCTTGGTACTTTTTAATATAAGTGACATTTTTATCAATAGAGTGGATCTTGCAACGTCCGTATTTCACCAGTGAGTAACCGCCACTAATCTATTGCCACCATGTAGTTCCAATAACTAAGAATTGTTACTTCATAGTGGCGATATCTGCGTAGTCCCAAATGCATTATTATTATTATGCACAGTTTTTACTTGCAATTTCGTGACATTAGTGTTTGGGTGCGGTTAGCTCCTGTGAAATGCCGAAGGAAGTTAAGAAAAAATTCAGACACTCCAGTAGGTTTTATCGAAAAATAAAACAAAAAAACAGATCTAGAGAAGAAACATATCAATTTCATTATTTTCATCTATAGCTTTCGATAGTTCCCTTTGGTCTCAGATTTAAAAGCAACTCAAAAATTCAGAAACAAAAAACATAAATAAAAAAAATTCTGGTCGCATAATAACATTTTTGACAACTTGTGTATGGGATTTTCTTACATCCCTCCTCCATCTCCAATGCCGCCTGTGGCTACTTAATAAAAAACCTTCAAATAAAAACTTCAAAACTTCCATAAATTTTTTTCTAAATTCCTTTTTGATCACTTTAATAAAAAATCTTGTTAATAAAAATTTCATTTAGGAAAATTATTCCGCTTGTCTTTCCTTTCTCAAAAACTGCTATTTTCTAAATTTTCTACCAACAATAATTGGTGACTCAGTTGTATAATAGGGAAAGAGTTTCATCAAGAAACTAGTCCCGAAGAAACGAAGAAACGGATAGTTCTATCAACCTCAATCAAGAAACTGAAATAGAAATCACTTAAAAATTACAGTCCCCTGAAATAGAACATAAGTCGAGTTCCACAGACATTTAGTTGGATTTGGAAGTTTGAAACATATTCAGTAAACATGTAAAGAGGAAAAACCGGTGAGATTCCGCGAGGACCGGAACTTAATAGAGCAAATTGGAACGTTAAGGTGTTGGGCTGGAACTAAACGGTGTCCCTGGCGACCACGAAGTATCAATTTAGTGACCCACGGAACTATAGAGTAACGTGGGCTTCAAACTATAGTTCTAAATACGTTTTTGCTACTCCAAAGTGATTTTTGGGTAGTTCCAAAATCTCCTATATAGGACCAAATCTTTCAGAGTTCCATACGGGTGGTATTTTCGTCAAATGTGTTTGTTCCCAAAACCAAAATTTATGTATTTCAATAAGTCCAACCACTATCTCGCAAACGCGAAATTCCCCCTTCTGTCAACACTATCCGTCCCGCCGGCAAAACCGACATCTGATGTGTGAAGGAATCTATGTTTACTTCGTTCTTGTTTTGAAAAATATTGCCAAATTATCTAGATAACTTTTTTAATGCTACAAACGATTTTTTTATGTGTTTTGTGTGTACACACGTGAAGATAAAATTGTCAAAAATAGCTATTGATGCTGAGTAACTTTTTGGAAATTTCGAGGACACCGAGAAATATGAAATGAAAAAATTCGTATACATAAACTTTCATAAAATATAACTAATAGAACATTATGATCAAAATGTCAGCAAATGAATATTTGTGTTGATCTAATCAATGGAGGAGAAAATTACCTCGGAAATAATACAATCGAACATCTACTAAAGACAAAAACGTATACAAGTAGCCTATTATAATAAAATATAAACAAACAAATATTATGTCCATTCATAACAACCAATAAATACTTATACATTTTTCAAGATTTTCAATTTGGAATGTTCTTTATTCTTTCTAGAGGTTCTTAGTGTTGAATTTGCAAATTTTAATCAAATTCAAATCGCTTATTTATGTTCAATGCATTTTTAAAAATGCTTAGATACGTCAGTAATAATAATTATTGGTGAAGTAAAACTTAAACGTTTAAACTAAAAGTTAAAAATAACAGGACATTTATCTAGCACTATCACATACAATGTTTGTTGAAATAGGTTAAAAACTCCTCAAATGAGTAGAAGGAATGTTCGATTTATGTATAATAGTTTCGCACTCTAGTATAAGGATAGCAGGTATTCGCATGGGAAGCTTGGGCAAGGGTGAGAATATGTAAAAGAAGACAACTTGGTCTTAAAGTTCATTCCTACACATTTTAAATCGAGTTTTCGATGAATACGCATTTTCTAAAGAAATCAGATATTCAGATATAGGTAATTTCTTTGAAGCTGTAATTTTTTGAAATTTGATTTCAATAAAAATGCCCGAAGAATCATCACAATATCCAGAACTAATAATTCTGTACGGATCACTTGTCTTGTATGTATGCATCAACAACGACGCTTTGCTAAATAGATTCACCGTCCGCGTATCCGCACCTCGTATACTACCAAAAAACTAGCTAAAACAGGTGTTGCTCATGATTTACGACACCTCGCAAAAAATGCCGGTATTTTCAGACGAATCAAAGGAATGACCGGACTTATTGGAATATATAGACTTTGCCGAAACCAAAGTTTACTGATAATAGACTTTGCCGAAACCAAAGTTTACTAATAGTAAACTTTGCCGAAACCATATTAGAGCATGTGGAAATAAGTGGTGTTTCATGCATGGAACAGCCATCTTTTTTGAAATTCTCAAAAAGCGTGAAAAAATATAATATTTGGCTTCCATTAATAGTCCCTATATGCGTTAGAAATTTATATACATATATATCTACTTGAAAAATTGCAAATAAGCGATATGACATGGTTACAAAATGTAGTTATGAACACCAGGCCCCCACGTAACTGGAACAGCCACTTGGCAGGTGAGTTCTTGCCTCCACACTGTCACTTCATAGTGACAAATTGAGGTGACTTGCCAAGTGGCAGATACTGACCAAAACACTACGCGGCTACTTAGAATTTTTTCCCATTTTACTGGCAGCTACGTAGCCGCTACGGCCTGAAAAGTAACGGTCTAAGGTGGCCGCCCACTCTGTGCAGACTTTTATAGTGGCGGCTACGTTCCGGTCACTAAAAATGCTAGTTGGGTGACAGACATCTTTATCTCGGCCACACCGTATGTAGGTATTTATTCAAGTCACTAAAGCTTGAGACATCGGAAGATTTGACTGGTTATGCATGGATGCTCAATTTTTGGGCTGCCACTTGTTCACTCAGATTTTCCTAATTATTCAAAAGATCCTGCAATCGTTATCATACGTCAATAATACCAGATTTGGGATTTATTGATCAGAAACTTGCAGTGACGGTTTTCTGCATGCACTTCGTGAAGATCTATACAGGGTTATTCACGCATTGAAAACGGCCTTACCATGGTAGTTTTGACAGGTCCTGATGTTTGTTATTAAAAAAAAGTGGATTGAATTTGAAATTTTTAATTCTTTTTTACTTCCTATCTTTAAAATTTAAATTTTTATTTTTGTTTCCATGAAAAATATTCAACAGTGAATCGACAGTCAAAATTAGCATGATAGAGCCGTTTTCAAAGCCACCTATGTTTATTCAAAAAATTTGACATTTGACACCACATGGGATTACTTTGAGTTAAAATATCTTGAAACAATCGTCACGTACCAAATTTCTTCAAAATGACTCGATTATTCCAAAAGTGAATGAAAAAAAAAATGGAAGTTCAACTAGGATACCCGACATCCTGTTTATCGTTCAGTATTATAGTACATTTATTTGGTGCGGAAACAAGGGGTTACCTGGAAAGTTTTCGGGAAGTTTAAAAAATTTGTGATTTCATAGATTCAACTTTGCCCCCTCGTATCTTTGCCGCTTGCGCAGCGATATCCAAAGAATGGTACCTAGAAGCAGTTTTTTGACAATATCTTTGCGACGCGTTTTATTTTTTAAACGAGTAATTCCCAGTCGACCTCACAATTCCAAAATCTATCATATTCTCCTTCGTTTTGACCAAGTGTCCCGAGTTCTTTAACTTTAGTACCGATCGAAAAAAAAAACAAAAACTTTTAGAAAGAGCCAGTGGCGCACATTTTATTGTCAATTTTATTTGTGTAACTGTCACTGGAACTCAAAATCACCATCTAGTAAATGCTGATTGGGCGTCTCATTACATTGAAAGTCTCTGCCAAAATTCAACAGAATTGGCAAAAGGTTTTTTGTGATATTGATAATAAATCCGATTTTTAAAAACCCCTGTATGTCGAAAACTAGACTATATCTGTATGTTTATTAGTTTTGGAGGAAAAATAGCCCCATTGCATGTCGAAAAATGGTTAAAATATTGTGGTTTTCATTTTTTTTTCTTAAACGAAGAAAGATACGAAAAAAATATTAAAAATCAAAAATGTTGCATTTTAAGCTGCTTTATCTAAAAAAAGTATAAAATTTTCAGAAAAAGTCAGTGGCGCATATTTTTCGTCAATATTATTCGTGGATCTGCCCCTTGGGACGCCACTGGATCTCATAATGACCATCTAGGTAGCGCTAATTTAGCGTCTTGTTACAATGGAGACCTCCAACTAAAATTCAACAAAATCGTCAAAAGGATATTTGAGATATTGATCATAAATTCGATTTTTTTCTGAACCTTTAACACATTGTATCTAAAAAACCAGACTATTCAGGACACATGTCTATAACACCTTTTTTACTTAAATTTGATTCAGGTATGCGGCTTTGGAGCTACGGCCTATTATTAGGAACCACTCTGTATTAAAAAGAGAATTATTCTCATAAGCACGCTTGTCAACTTGTCAGAAAAGATTAAATAATGTTTAAACGAGCAAGTTCTGTCTCTGCCTCAATGAAACATACAGAGGTAAGAACTGAAAACTTTTAAATCAAAGTTAAAGCCCTAAGTCATTTCTAGTTTTTTCATATATTGGAATATTATCTGGAAGTACAAAGGACATACAAAAAATAAAAAGGGAGTTATAAGAAATCTGAGAGTAAATAAATGCTCTGAAAGAACTGATGTCTGGAGCAACAATTCATGTATTTTCTATCGCTGTAATGCACTTCAATCAATATACTCATTAAAACTTTTATCCAAAAATTCCGGACATCATCCATCGAATAACTTATCGATTGTATGGACTTTCTGGAAATTTATCACCGAAGTTTCGAAAAACATGCATTTCATAAAAAACTTGCTTCTGTGGACGGGTCTAATTACCCATTGAATTATTTGATTTGTTGCTTTATTATTACACTGCCCGACAGAAATAAATTGAGTCCTTCTGTATCCCTTTAACTTTTTAATTGTGGTCCTTTTCACCAAAACGTAGCCCTCTGTCTTGAAATGTTACCCTTGATTTTAGTTTTCAAATGATACAACACACTCAACATGTTTCAATTTGATAAAAATCTGCTCTTGAAGAGAAGATACAAATTTTAAAGAAAGTGCTGAATTTTTTTGATATTTCAAACAATAATTTAGAGCAGACTTTCTTGGACACTAGCATTTCGTGCACAGTATCGCTACGAGTATAGTCCAACAAATTGTCAGAATACCCTCTTTAAAATTTTGCGTTCAAAAATGAGACTAGAAGATGTTGCTAGTGCTGTTGCATTGCATGTGCATGACGATGATCGCAATAAACGATACATTACGAAATTCTTTAGCCAAGCAAGAAGTCCTATTCATGATGCGATGATGATCACCAGACGTTGAACCCTTATTCTTGAATATCTGTGAAGGGAGCACTCCCAGGAATGTTTCCAGGAAAGCTAGTTCGCTTCTACTCTCGGGAACAAATGTACCGTATTCTTGAGTGCCTTGAAATGTAGACATTGTTGCCGCGTATTTTCTATATACCTAAACACTCTTTAGACTCTACAAAGAGTACAAAACTACCCTTTGCAAATTAAGAAGCTTGGTCCCTTAAGCTTCTAAATTGCTGATCGCTCTAAATCCCGTTGTTTTCTGATAATTTTTCAAATAACAAACTGTCTCTGCGCAGTTAAATTGATATGTATTTTTTAAATGTTTTTGCCTTTAAAATTTCTCATGAAATGTTGATATATCAAAGAATCATTTTGTGATTGATTATTCTAATACTTATTATTGATTTCAAAAGACATGGTACTTATGATATTATTCATTTTTGTGACATTACGAGTAGTCAAACAAACAAAACAATATAACTTGGTGGTTATTGTTGGTGCAGTTACTATTTTCTCGCTTAGACGTCTAAACAGTCTAAGAAATTTATGGTCAGACCGGGTGGAAGGATTTTATGAGTCAAAAGATCCCTTTTTATTTTAATCCAGTCTGCAGTGTCTTCTACATCTTTTTGAATGATGTCATTCAAGATTACAATATGAATTAGATTATCTAAATCCATCATGTGTGTCATATGAATGACATGTAGAGTTACCTGTGAATAATCAATGTCACTTGGACTGTATATTTGTCATACAATTTAATAATTTGTAACTCAAATAAAAGCTTTATTAAACAAAGATAATCAACAATATTATATGGTGGCAGCGAAAGAGAAAGAACCTTGCCAACAATAATGGATAGACGTCTTGGAGCAGCTATTTCTTTCATGGAATTTGATGGGAATGTGTCAGCAAATTGGAAGATCTGGTATCAAAAATTGGAGATTTATTCGAGAGCAAATGAACTAATTAACAAAGATGATGAAACGAAAATTGCAATTCTACTCAACTTTATTGGAGACGAAGGCCTTCGAATCTTCAATACACTTGAATTCGATACACCGGAAGACAAGAAAAAGTTCAAGGTAGTAGTAGATAAATTTGCGGTATATTGCAATCCAATTAAAAATTTGGTTTTGTTACATTTCAAATTTTTCACTAGGTCACAAAAGCCATTAGAACCTTTTGATGATTTTTTGACCGATCTTAAAACATTGTTATCAGAGTGCGAATTTTTAGATAGAGATGTTCTGTTGAGAGATAGAATCATTTTGGGTATTTTTGATAAAAGAACGCAAGCAACACTACTTCAAAAACCTGCTTTAACGTTGAAGGAAGCTATAGATATTTGCAGAACTGTTGAATCAAGTTTCAATACACAGAAAATTATAAATAAAAATGAAGGTCCAGTGAATGCGATTTCTAGAAATGTTTCTTATAACCGGGCGCATACAAATGCCCGAAATACAGCTAATTCCGATTCTCAAAGAAGTTTCAATTCACAAAGTCAAAAAATAACTTGTCGCAATTGTTAAAATGAACATGAACCGAACAAGTTCCCCGCTTTCCACCGTTTTTGTAACAAATGTGTTCAAAAAGGTCATTTCTTTAGATTTTGCAATAAAAAAAAAGTAAATGAGATTTCTGAAGTTGACTATAATGATGATGATTCTACAAAATCACAGTATGTTTGGTCAGTGTTCAACAAAAACATACAAGCACAAATTACTACTATTGAATGGAGTGAGATTATAAGGATTGAGAATATTCCTATCAATTTCAAAATTGATACTGGTAGCGGGGTGAATATTTTGAATATAACTGATTTTCAGAATCTCAGAACTCATTATACTTTAAGAAAGAGCTCTACAATTTTAACCTCTTATTCAGGACATCAGATACCTACTTTGGGAATTGTTGATCTAAAATGTGGATTTCATAGCATTGAAAAAGTATTCACTTTCCATATTCTGAATTCGAATAATGCTCAATCAATTTTAATGCTATTAATTAATCTGCAGCTATTCAGTTGAAAATCATTGAAAACCATCGATTCAATAATATTGTTGATTCCATTTCGGAAGGAATTTTGATCAAGTTTGAGAATGTTTTCAATGGTATAGGGAAACTCAAAAACTTTGAGTGTAACATTGTGTTATCTGAAAATGCTGTACCACGAATACATGCTGCAAGGAGAATTCCTCTGGTTCTCAGAGATAAAGTTAAACAAAAGTTAAATGAAATGGAGCAACAAGATTTAATTGAAAAAATATCAGAACCAACCGAGTGGGTTCATCCTATTGTTGTTGTAACTAAACCTAATGGTGATATTAGGATTTGTATAGATCCCCGTATTTTGAATCAATACATTAAGAGGCAAAATTTTCCTATTCCGAATTTTGATGAAATGTTCTCTAAATTGTGTCAAGCTAAATTTTTCTCGAAGTTAGATGCTTCTTCTGCTTTTTTGCAAATACCACTAAATGAAAAGAGCTCTAAGCTATGTACAGTAGCCACTCCGTTTGGAAGGTACAAATTCAAGCGTATGCCTTTTGGAATCTGCAATGCGCCTGAAGTTTTCCAGGAGAAAATTTCTAACATACTTGATGGATTAGATGGCGTACTTGTATATTTTGATGACATAGTCGTTTTTGGAAAAGATATTGAGGAACATGACAAAAACCTTGAGAAAGTATTGTCAAAAATTCATGATTCTGGTCTAACTCTTAATAAATCGAAATCGCAGTTTGGATTGCAAGAAATTAAGTTTGTTGGACATTGCATAAGTTCAAATGGAATCGAGGCAGATAAAGAAAAGATTTCAGACATTCTGAAAATGTCTGCACCAAAAAATAAAACTGAATTGCAAAGGTTTTTGGGCATGATAAATTATTTGGCTAAATTTCTTCCAAATTTATCATCACTAACGTTTCCACTAAGAAAGCTGTTAAGCGATAAGAATGAATGGATTTGGAGTTTTGAGCAAAATGAATGTTTTGCTAATTTGAAGTTATTGGTTACAACTACGCCAATTTTGTCATTCTACTCCCATGAAAATGATTTGGTTTTATCTGTAGATTCGAGTCAGTATGGCATGGGTGCTGTATTATTACAAAATGACCATCCGTTGGAATTTGCTTCAGTTTCTCTGAATAGTCATCAGCAAAAATACAGCCAAATTGAGAAAGAGCTTCTTGCCATAGTGTATGGTTGTCAGCGATTTAATTACTACTTATATGGTAGAACTTTTAAGGCTCAAACTGATCATCAACCTCTTATTGGACTTTCTAAAAAACCAATTGAAGATCACCTCGGTTACAAAGGCTTATGATACGTCTATTGAGATATGACATTCATCTTGTATATGTTCCGGGTAAAACAATGCAAGTAGCAGATGCTTTGAGTAGATGTCCATTAGTGGAGTCATATTTTACGGAAAATCTAGATGATAATCTACATGTTTATTCAGTAGTCGTAAAGTCTGAGGAAAATGTCTCACGATTAATTGCAGAAACAAAAAATGATTTAGCTCTTGAGCAAATTAAGGAATTGGTTGTGAAAGGTTGGCCACAGCATAAGTCAAGTATCCGAGATATCAATACACTCAAATATTGGTCTATCAGAAATGACATTTTTCTACACGAAAATGTTTTATTTTTTAAGAAAAGAATAATAGTTCCAACTTCCTTGAGAAAAGAATTTCTGTCAAAATTACATCAAGCTCATCAAGGTATTAACTCTTGTCAAAATGTAGCTAGAGACGCATTCTACTGGCCTGGATTGATGAAAGATATTGAAAATCTGATTTCATCATGTCTTATTTGTAAAAAAAATTCCAAGGCCAATCCCCGTCAACCATTACTACCACATGAAGTACCCGAATACCCTTGGAAAAAAATTGGTATAGATTTCGAGTGCATACATGGAGTAGACTTTTTGGTTATTGTAGACTACTTTTCAAAATTTTTGATTGTCAACAAAGTAACAAGTAAAACTGTACCGTCAATAATTTCCACTTTGAAAAATATTTTCTGTTCTTTTGGTTTACCTAGTGAAATATTCTCAGATAATCAACCTTTCTCGTCAATTCAATTCAAAAATTTTGCCAATGAATACGACATCAAATTAACTACCTCGAGCCCCAATTACCCGAAGTCTAATGGAATGGTGGAACGACATAATCAGACATACCAGAATCTTTTCAAGAAAATTATGGAGGAACAGAGTAGCATAGATCCTTTATTAGCTGTTCTGTACTACAACAATACCCCGAAAAATGATCTCCCTTCACCGTCTGAACTGATGTTTTGTAGAAAGATTAGAACGTTATTGCCTATACACATGGAATACCTTAAACCAAATGGATATGATGCAGCTGAGATAAAATCAAAGCTTGAGGATCATCAGGCCCAACAAAAAATTTATTATGATAGGGGCACTACTAAACTTTCCGATATAGAAAATCTATCCAGAGTTATTTTCAAGGACTACAAAAACAATTGGGTTCCAGGAGTCATCAAAGAAAAACTAAATTTTAGAGATTATATTATTGAGGATGAGAACCAAAGAAAATCAAGAAGAAACAGACAACTGATTAAACCTCTTCTTTCACAAAATAACGTTGATTATGAAAAAGACAATGAACAATATGATCCATACAAAATTTCAAACTCATATGATGAGGACATTATCAATGATGATGAAGAAGTTCCTACACAAGAAGAAGAAAATGGTAGAAGTTATGGTGAAGAAGAAGTTCCTTCACAAGAAGAAGAAAATTGTAGTACACTGAGGAGAAGTTGCAGACCCAGAAGACCTGTCTGCCGTTTGTCTTTGTGAAAAAAAAGAGGAACGTGTCATATGAATGACATGTAGAATTACCTGTACATAATCAATGTCACTTGGACTGTATATTTGTCATACAATTTAATAATTTGTAACTCAAATAAAAGCTTTATTAAACAAAGATAATCAACAATATTATAATGTGAACAGTACACAAAATTTAATTATCAGATTGTGAGGTTGGAAACTTGTGAGAGCTCATATGTTCCCTTGTGTATAGAACTAGAACTGGTGAACTAGAACTTCCCGGGAACCCTTAGATCACTCGTCAAATTTTCAAGAAAATGGCATTCGCCGTATTATGGTGAATCACGCCCACTTCCCGAAAATGGCAAAAGTTCTCCTCCCAGATATTCTAGAATCCGGGTCCAGGAAGACCACGTAATACCAATCGGCAAAATAACCAGTTCATGAAATTGACTGAGTTATGTATCATCTACGGTCATGAGTAGTGGACTTCAAGATATTCGTTGTACCATATGCCCGTTGCATGTCCCGCATTACTTCCAACGCGAACGAGCATAGAAGCTGAGGAAAGTGGGAACCAGAAGACTGTCCACGGGTATTACTCACGGATAAATCAAGGTCTTCTTAGCATTCGCCCGACGGACATGATCGTGGCTGGTATTCTAAGAGCGGTGATCGGAAACCATAGTCTGGCAGCGTATAATGGGGAGGATTGGCGTAAACGTAATTAATTAGTCATCAAAAAAATCTTGACAATCAAAAAACTTGTCGATGGTGGATGTTTGAGGTTTATCATCAGAAAATGGACCACTTATGAGGCTGTTACAATGCCAGACGATCCTCCCGGGTTTAAGACCCTGCCAGACGCATTCAAAAAAAAAATTATCAATTTTCGAATAACTTGCCAAAACTTGTTTTTTTTTCAAAAGCGGTTTTTTCAGAAAGTTGTTCAAAATACTTGTCAATGGATCATACCAAAACTCCCCACTAGGAGGAGAGCCAAAGTCAGAGGGGATCTTGAAAGGCCCCATTTTTTAATTTTTGCTCATATCACGAATACTATGCATCGCATAAAAAGTTCTCACGTACAAGAAGAAAGGCTTTAAAATTATATACTACTTTTGTATGTAACACTTGTTTCAATTCGCAACCATTTGTGAGCTACGTGCTCATAAATGGATTTTTTTAAGTGATCGATCTTGATCATCAAAAATCAAAGAAATGCATTACTTTCATTTCTTCCCGCAGGATTCGTACAGGCACTGTTAGCGTTTGAGGTATCTGGGTTTTAGTTTTTTTATCTAGGTTTCAGGCTACGATTATAATCCCTTTTTCGCAAGGGTAAAAGTAGGTTATTCAAATTTTTACTGACATCTGCAGAATACCAGAGAGCCATTCATTGAATTGGGCAATTTGATGTCCTCGTCTGAAAAAAGTGCTGTTTTCCAAACCCTGGACTTGTCTGCAAAATGTATGGTGTCGAGCCAGCAAATGAAGTAAACGCCGCAAGATATGATCTTTTTTGAAATCCTTCAATAATCCAGAGCAAAATGAAAAATTTGTACATGAAATGTGGAAGTTTTGAGGCATCATAAGTCGTATGCATGCTGTCACTACATCAGCTCAGTATATGGCGATATGCACACAGACAAAATCCCACCAGTTTGCTACCGGTTGGAGTTGGCTGGATTCAGAATAAATATGCATTAGACTTTTGCTGGTTTGAGGGTGAGCAACTTTCTCAATAAATCTCCGAGTTGTGATTACAGAAGGTGACATTATCATGTATTTGAATTTGATTGTTATAAAAGCCTAGCTGAATCACCCGCTCTCCGAGCCGCCCAGGCAAAACCGAGTTTTTATCCAAATCCATGTCAGAAATAAAATTTTATTTTTTAAGAAGAGCTGACGTGCACCTTGTGCACAAAATGTAGACATCCCAATAAAAAGAAAAAATACTAAATCCGCAATCAAAGTGAAATATCCTCACCCTAGTCGAAACGAAGCAAATCTACCTTCTAAATGTCATTAAAGCTGGGACTCCAAAATAACACAATAACACAATCAAAAACCATCCAACAAATCACCGTCAGCTTCGTCTGCTCTGACGTTGCACAATAATGAGAAATATTCTGAACCAGAAAAAAAAACAAGAAATCGAAAACCAAGGTGAAACATTCTAATCCTACCTAATCGAAACCAAACAAATCAACCTACAGATTATTATCATTAACGCTGGGACTCCAAAATAACACGAAACAATCGAAAACTCATCCAAAAAATCACGGTCACCCGCCGTAGATCTGCTCCTATCGAAAATCCAAAAGCGAATAAGATAATGAGATCCGAAGTGAAACGCGGCAACGCTGCTTTCTCGTAACCTCGTTTCCTACAGTAAAGTGCTACTGAGTACGTGTCATGTCTATCTATCATCAAACAATGAGGATATGTCGCTTACGCGTACACTTATATTTATCTTTAAGACAACGACAGAGAAATTATCCGTAATTCAGATGACGATGAAGATGACGAAGGAGATGAAATTATATGATTGACTGACAAATGTAACAAATATTTAGACTCTCTAGGATGGTGCGCACACAGATCGTCTAGTCTGGCAAGGGTTTATCCTTGACCAAATCGTTTGGCATGTTTGTACCTAATACATTCAATGAGCAATTTTTTTCTCCTTGTTTTTTGAAAAAAATCAAGTTTCGGTTGGTTTTTCTAAAATTGATTTTTTTTTGTATTTTGAGGGTGTCTGGCAGGACTTTGAACTCACGAAAATCGTCTGGCATTATTAGTGCCTTATTTGTGGTACATTCAAAAATGTATGACATACCTCAAAAATTTACCATTGGTGAGTATACCGATTTTTTTTTTTTTAAATGACTAACTAATTCGTTTTCACCAAACTTCCCCATTATATGCCGCCAGACTATAGTTTTCGATCACGGGCCATAAGGCTACACAGTTCAATCAAGAAAATGTCCATCTGCAACTTTTTACGGAAAAAAATTCACTGGCTCTTAGACTATGGAGGAGACGAGGTGAAGAATATGCCGAATATTTCATATCACACTCTCGCAAGCGGTAGTTTCATAGTGGGGGCTGGTACTCGATTCTCTAATTAATCCGTATACGAATATGCATTGGACTTTCTACACAATTCGTATACGGATTTAGTTGGAGAATTGAGCAGCTGGGGTATCACTACATGTCCGTACAGATTTTGAATAAATTGAGAATAAAAAATCAAACACTTGTGGGTATATGCTAGATAGACATGTTCGCAATGGACATTTCAAATACTTGCCTGATTTGTGATAAGCCCTTTCTGAAGAACGGGAAATATTCATTTTGCGATTCAGAGCTGCATAGAAGGCATGCAATGTCGTAAAGCAGAAGTCGTAAGGATTACGAGGTGGCAATACGTTATATGGATTTTCAAATATATGTTTATGCTAGTCTATGAAATGTGTTCATTCACTTGTTGATAAAATATCGAAAAGCTGCAACTAGCACAGTGAATCCGTGCTTTTGCTAAAAATTTTGAAAAATACGCAAAATCTTTATTTACTTGTGGATGAGGTCCTCAATAGCTTTACTCTGAGTTCTTGGGAATATCGAGGATGAGCTTACCTCGCCTTTTTGAAAATCAGGGTCCTGTTGATTTCTCCGTTACCAAAGTTTTTCAGAACAACAACTTTTGTTTGAAACTTTTTTTCAATAAAGAAAAATCTACAAGGTGATTAGCTACCTCGTTAGCTACTATATTCAACAAAACGGATGATGCGGCTGCTATAACTAAACTCATTAGAGTTTTGTAAATTACTGTTATGTAACGGTCTAACGGGGAAAAGAGATTATACATGATCATCAAAGAGGTGTTTATACGACTGTCAATAATTGATATCTTTGTTATACAGGATGTTTATTTTGAAACTCACCACCTCGCTTGCCACCCACGTTTTTACGGTAACATACAGATTTGGAGAATTCATCAAAACACGTCAAAAATTATAGAGAGAAAATGTTTTTTCACGAAAGATTGAATGAAGCTATTGTTCAACACTCCAACCTCCAAAGCTATCACCATAATATTTTCAAATGGAATGGGACCTGGGTGGTAAGTTTTGAAATGTTCGATAAGGATTAGAAAATGTGGTTCATTGCGATTCTCCTTTTCTTTTTATTTAGCACAGGCTGTCTAGCAACAGGTACACAATATTGCGTTGCGCCATATCAAGGAATCTCCCTGTAGATTTTGTATCATCGGTTTAGGAGGAAAAAATTGAAACAAAGTTTGGGAATGTAATTCTGAACATCTCTGATTCTATGATATTTTATCGTACAAATAGCGCCCTTATTCTAAAGATGGCGGGGTTAGCTCACCTTCGACATTCTCGAAAACTGAGAGCTAAGCTTCTGAGAACCCCCTACACTAATTGAGAAAGAAAAATCGCGTATCTCTCAAAATTCTCAAGTGACCTTATTCAAAGCACGGGCCTACTGTACTATGAATTTTTTTCAAAATATTTGTATCTTCACCAAAAAATAGATTTTGTCATGAGAAAAAAACATTATTTTTAAGAAAAGATCGCACTTCAAAAGAGAACATAATTCTGATGCTCAATACCACAGGATGGTAAAAACTAGAGAGTAAAAAAGTAGCTTCTGTTTCTCCCTGTTTGATGACTGAACTTTCCGTATTTTTAAAAAAACTAAATTCCAGAGTATATCTCAAGATAAAGAGCAACACTGTTGTAAAAATTTCGCCAAAATCGGACAACAATCAAAAAAGTTATAGGGATATCAAATTGACCCAAATTATTCTTGTCCGGAATTTATTGTCGGAAGGCTGAGTATTTATTGATTGACTCAACAATATTAATTTACAACCTTGATCGTCAATTATTGTTAATAGCCGTTGTTGTCGATAGAATCTAATTCACGTGTGATAAAGACCTTTTGAAACTTCACGATTGATCAACATATGAATTAAATAAGACATACACAAAAAAAATTATTGAAATTATTAAAAATGGTGTTTGAAATATATCTAGAACTATCATTCACTTGAACACTGCTAATACCTGGACCGTGTCGTGACGTATAGGGTGTTTTTTTTTAGAATTTGAACTGAAATAAAAACTAAAACTTATAAAATTCATGTTAACGTTCATGGTGTTAGCTTTATGGTCAAGATAGTGTTATGCCAATGAGATTTGAGGCATATGGGTGCCGCGGTTGGTCTGTATAAAGCGCAATCTGGAAGTTCAAATTCTCTACCACTTTTTCCACGAGTATAATACCATTTTATAATATAGTCTTATTATGAAATGATAATACATAACGGGGCGGATGTTGGCTTCCAGCCATAAATCTATAAACTCTATATGGGAACCGTCCCATTTAAACAACGAGCGACGCTTGATGCCAGAATGAGATAGAAAATCCCGCTGCAATGAATTGTTTTCGCTTGGTTTTCGCATAAGTCTATCGTTTTCTATCACGTGGGGACCGTCCCCAGGCGATAGAAAAGGATAGACTTATTCGAAAACTATACAGTACAGCTGGATCTTTTATCTCATCCTGGCATCAGGAGTGTAGAATTGCTTCCCATATAGCTATTAATAGATATATGCTTCCAGCATAGGCTTTCTTAGCATAGACCAGCGACTTCACATATTTTCACAGAAAGAAGTACATGGGTGTGATATCACACCACCGTGATGGTCAGTGGAAGCCAAAAGTGGTAGAAAATTGAACATCCATTGCACTTTATCCGTAATCCGGGTCAACCGCGGCGCCCATATGCTCCAAATCACATTTGAGCACTAATGGTATGATATCATCTTCACTATAGGTTCATGAGTTTTATTTCAATTCAAAGTTCTTACCGCTTGAAAACACCCTCTATCAATAATTGATAATCACCAACTGGTCATGAAGAAAGAAAATATCCAAGAGATTACTTATTGATGATCGTAATGAGCAAGCCGGTCCAATGGATATTTGGTTGTATCTCATCATTTTTATTATTCTCTCTTTCTATAAAAGAGGAAATTGTAGTTATGATTAGAGAGATGATTATTTGAAAAAATTTGAGTGTTTGTGCTATAAAAAGTCACGAGAAAGCGGGCTAGTTATTTCCATTGATATGACGTGCTCTGACCGATTTTTTGTTGTTGGTCAACGGCTTAAGCATCCAGTAGTGACGTCAGGTGCTAACAAACTAAATTTTACAAAGGTTTTTTGCTTCACGATAGCCAGTGTTGCCACGTCTTGCTTTTTGTGGCAGAAAATAACATACAAAATTTCAAAAAACCAATAAAAAATGAAAAATTTATATTTTGTTCAACTTCGAAAAAAAGGAAAAAATGTATATCATATAAGGACATATCGGTTTTTTCACATTGTTTTCCCCCTGTATATCCATACCTATATTATACAGTGACCGGCTAAAATATGAAACAAATTCATTTTAAATTTGGGATTTTGATTTTTTGAAAAACGCTCGGACACGTCGATTTGTATTTCTAGATACGGTTTTTTTCATGTCGAATTAATGTAAACAGGGCGCACCAAAAAAAAATTACGACCATCAACTTTTTTTTTTTCAAATGGAATCACCTGTTTTTTATTCCATTTTTTGAATTCTGCTTAGAATTCTGAGTACAATAATTCAAAGAATACACGGTAATACACCCCAAACTTATATCCTACCATTTTCAAGAAAATGGGCTTATAGATCCATGATATCTTTGTTTAAAAAAGAGGTCAGTGTTCTTATTGGCTCAATAATCGAATTGAATGTCCAATCGACAACGTGAACAAGTAGTAACTAAGCAACTTAAACAACCAGAATCGCGTATAGTGGTCTTTTTTGAAAATGTTTGCCAAAACGCAGCAATATAAACAAATGGTAACTACGCGATTTTGTTCTTTTTTAGAAAAAAATTAACCAGATTTCAAATTATCATTATCATGGATCTAAAATGCTGTTTTCTCGAAAACAGTTGAATATAATTAGGGGATGTATTTATGAGATGAACTCAGAATTTCACGAAGAATTCAAAAATGAAATAAGAAATACATGTTTCCATTTAAAACAAGGAAGTTGATACTCGTTACATACTTTTGCTCCACCCTGTTCACATCAATTTGTCAGTAAGCAAACCGCATCCACAAATAAAAATTGACTTCTTCCAAAATATCAAACTGCTGAATTGAAAATGAATTTGTTCCGTATCTCAGCCGGTCACTGTATAAAATAAATAGTATTGTGTGACTATTATCATAGGTGATAGTGATAATATACAGTAGTGTCCCCGGATAGGTGTTAAGAGGGGGCGAATGGACTATCAATTTAAAGATACGTCAAAAAGTCATTCTTGATAAATATGTTGCTTGGTCTAAAAATAATACACTTCCCGACAATAAATTCCAGACAAGAATAATTTGAGTCATATTGATATCCCCATAACTTTTTCATTCGTTGTCCTATTTTGGTGAAATTTGTACCAATGTGTAGAACTATGTCTTGAGAAATTACCCGCAATTTAATAAACTTCCTAGAGATATCAAAAGTGCAAATAATTTAAATACTTTCAAAATTAGTCTAAGAATGCATGTTCTCTCTAGTCATACTTGATCTGTTCATCATTGTTTTTTTTTGTAATCCTGATTTAGTTTAACATATAATGTAATTTTTTATTGTAAGTATTGTAATGATTTGTTATAGCAGATGCTAAATAAAGGCCATTATTATTATTAAAAAAAATACGGAAGCTACTTTTTTACCCTCAAGTTCTCAACACCCTGTGGAAAAATTGATCTGCAAAATTTAGCTCCATCATACTCTGTTGTGAAGTGCGTTCTTTTCTTGAGAGAATGTTTTTTTGGTCATGTAAATATCTGCTTTTTTAGAGAAGATACAGATGTTTAAAGAAAATGCAGCAGTTTTTCGATAATTATTCAACAATGAATAAGAACATTTTTATAGACTTGCATGAACAAATGCTTTAAAATTAATAGCGCGTATTAATTAATAATAATAATAATGAATATTTGCAATTTTTCAAGAAGGTTCTCTCGCAAATCAGACATGGATTCCATATGTCTATTGCGAACATGTCTACCCAGCAATTCTAGCATACCTTTCCCATGTGTTCGATTTCCCATTTTCAATTAATACAAGATCTGTACAGCCATGTAGTGATATCCCAGTCCACACCATGAAACTACCGCCTTCAAACAGAGTTCGAGGTGAACAATTGGCTCAATATGGAACGTAGGGTAAATTGGGACTTGCATGAGCAAAAATTCCAATTCCAATTTTGAAATGTTTGTTCATGCAAGTCTATAAGGATGTTTCCAGTTTTCATTCATTGTTGATAAAATATCGAAAAACTGCAGAATTTTCTTTAAACATCTGTATATTCTTTATAAAAGCAGGTGGTGACATGACCAAAAAAATGTTTCGTTGAGAAAAGATCGCACTTCTCAACAGCATATGATGGAGCTTAATTTTGCTGCTTAATTTTTCCACAGGTTGTTGAAAACTTGAGGGTAACAGAGTAGCTTATGTTCCTCCCTATAATGACCAAGCCTTCAGTGTTTTTCTAAAACCAAAGTCAAGGGTGATATCTCGAAACATAGGTCTACATTTTGGTAAAAACTTCGCCAAAATCGGACAAAAATTGTAAAAATCAGAGGGATATCAAATTGACTCAAATAATTCATGTCCAGAATTTATTGTCGGGAAGTGTATATGTCTAAAACAAAAATCTCCAAGTATACAGGAAGACAAAAAACTAGAAAAATGTAAAAACCACCAAGAAGAAACTGCTGATATTGATTATAATTTTTTTAATTTTGGACAATACAGGGCTGGTCAAAAACTTCAAAATTGTTATTTTGTGTAAAGGAAAAATACACTCAAGAAATACTCTCTTATATTTTTCACTTTATCTGTAAATCTCAATTAAAGTCTCTTATGGAAAATTGAATTTTCAAAATAAGTAAAAACTTTACCAGAAGTGACATTTTGGATTTTGATATCTTAAGAAACTTTTCTCTTACACAAAATAACAATTTTGTATTTTTCGACCAAGGCTGTATTAAACTTATCTTTCTTCATCATCGTTTTTCGTCCATAATTAGAAAAATTACAATTAATATCAGCAGTTTAGTGATTTTCAAAATTCTGTTATTTTTTTTGTCTCCCTGTATTTTCAAAGATTTTTTTCTTCGACAGGTGTTCTTTTTAGACCAAGTAGCAAACTTTCATCACGAATGACTTTTTGTCGCATCTTTATATGCTTAGTCAATATGCCCTCTCTTAACACCTATCCGGGAACTTATTGTTTACCAAGTGGGGCACAAAGATCTTTATTTTTTGTTGTTTTAGCCCCCTACCCCTGTACCCCCTGAATGGAAAGGGGGGTGGAGTAGTACGTCAAATGATAGGTCTCTTTACCAAGATTTACAACCCCGAAGTTTCAAGTTGCTGCTATTTATTATTTTTTCTTAATATTTGTCATTTTTTATCAATTTTTTTTTTTTTTGGGGTGGAGAATTCACATGTTCATGCGATTTTTTCCACAGAGAAAACCTGCGTGCGAAGTTTCTCGTGCCCCACCTTGTATATCTAAAGTGTTGATGAATCGTCATAGTTGACGTTTTGGTTTTCAATAACTTTCAAGATATAGAGTAGGGTTTTCGTGTCCAATTTATTTTCCAACATTATCACGCGTCGAGTTTCGGCGGGTTCAGCTAGTGAATTAATAATAATCGAATGTATTTTCTATAAAATGAAAATGCCTGTCTATGATTATGTAATATTCATAAGTCAAAAAGAATATTTTCGTTAAATGTTATATATTATTGCAGACCCTGGTCTGTCTCCTGTGTTAAAACACCCATTTTTATAAAACAGAGCCACTAATTCATTCGTCAAAAGGACCTTTTTCTGCGGGTGCTAAAAGTTTAGGCAAATGACCTAACACCTCTTTTCATGAAGCAGAGCAGCCAAATAATAGTTAAATAGCCCAAAGGATCACTAATTTCTGGTTTTTAATCGATGCAGGCAATAATCTGCGGGTTCTAAAGATTTTGGAAAATGGCCAAACCAGAGTATAAATAATAGGTATACTTAGTTGATACCTATCCGATGGCCTCAGACCCCTTTTTATAATCAATGAATTAGTAAAAAGGACCACCAATTTCTATTTTTTTTATGGTTGCAGTCAATGATCTGCGGCTGCTTCGAATGTAGGCAGCACAATTAATAAGATTACGATCATCCGGTAACATTTTTTTTCCATCAGAACATCGGAATCACAGTTGATTATTTGAGTATGCAGAAAACACAACGAGATTTTTCCATCGATGTTGTATAATAATATGTGCTGAATTCCCATTTTCATGAACCCAACAAAACTGTTTATGCAGAAAAAATGACAATCAACTCACAATAGTGAACTATTGGTTTATGGGCTACATACTTGGTAAAAACAAACCACACTCTTTTTGGCATTATTTAATAGTAAACACGGGTTCTGGGTCATTTTAGTCAAAACAAACTACACCTTGTATATATTATGAATAAACGATAAAACTTTTTGGTAAAATCAGACAAACAGTGGTTTGTTGAGTTCTCAGCAAGCAATAACTATTATTGTTTGTGGGTATCGTAGTCAAAACAACTACGTTCTGGAGAGCCAAACAGATCAAAACCGGCATTGTTCAGTAGCAAACAAGTGTTTCTGGGAATCCTAGTCGAAACTAACTGCGCCCTGTATATAAATCATAAGTTAACAATGAATCTTTCCTGTAGGTATAGACTCAAACAAACAGTATTTTGTATTGTTTGACCGCAACTGATAATTTATTATTATTTGTGGGTATCTCAGTTAAAGCAACCACTTATACGCTATTCAATATAATCATGTTGGTCGAAACATACTTTCTGGAGAGCCAAAGAAATTAAATTCGGTATTGTTCAATAGCAAACAAGTGTTTGTGGGCATCGCTGTCAAAACAAACCACACCCTGTATATAAATCATAAGTAAACGATGAAAGTTTCCTTCAGGTAGAATCAAACAAACAGTATTCTGTATTATTTGACAGCAAAAAAAAAACAAACTACACCCTGTATCTCCCTGATGATTTAGTATCACTGCTGCTTGATGATGAACTGCATTTTCCCATATTTTTAACAGAAGAAAAAATCAAAACTTTCCACGGTTTAATTCACTTAGCACTACTGGACGTGACGGCACAACAAAATTTACTGGATATGATGTGGCCAGAGGCCCCATCCTCGAGTCAGGGAACAACGCTTCCTGGGATTAAAGTAGGCGTGGTTCTCTTAAGAATGATGTATGCCTATTCTTGATAGCGGGATCAAAAATGTTCTTCTCATTTTTGATGGAAGTCGGTTCTATTAACTTGAGTCAGTAGAATTATGCCCTCAATTTTATTTCGAAGTGGAACTGTCAAATTTTCGCTTCGCAAACGGGATTCATATGCTGGAATCCACATTGAATTTGGCGTTAGCGTGATTTTGAACACAAACTCAATGTAGATGATAGCATATGATCTCCGTTTGGCAAGCAAAAATTTGACAGTTCCTTTAAACTTGCAGCCTACCACGTTTCAAGAAAAGCGAAAGTCTGAGAAAGAAAGGGATAAAGAAAAACATGCGATGGGAACTCGCCTGCTCTCTCAAAAATATTCTCCCTTCCATCAAGTTCGAAGAAGCATTGTTCTCCAACTAGAGGATTGGGTCCCTGCTAGAGCGGTGACTCGTTCGGGGAAAGTGTTCTGTTCACACATTTTTCAAATACTGTGCGTAGATGGGACAAAATGATACCTACCAATATACTGTCACAGAAGGACGTAGATGCGAAGTCATGAATGGGGACATTTTCGAAAAAACGCTCGGATACATCGATTGTGCATTGTGCTCGGACAAAATGGTTGTGCATCTTTTTCATCATTTTTTTTTATACAGAGCGAGACAGCTAACAGTGGTCAATACCAGCTTTTTTATCGCAAATAAAGCACCCTGTATATTATTCAACTTTTGGATTCTTGTTCTTTACCTATCTTTACCTGTTTCGGGAATACGTGCTCCAGATTAATTGCAAACCTTAATTTAAAATTACAAAAACTAGCTTATTTCACTGCAGAAATCCGCTACAACTAGCTTTAAAATTTAACTTATTATACTGTGATTCAAAAACTAAAATTAAAATAAACGACGAAACACTGACTGAGTCGATTATAAACTGCCGATGTAGAAAATGTACACATCTGTGTAGTGTTCATTCAATATCATTGAAATGAATCCGGATAAATCCTCGAATTGCAATAAGTCATGTGCCTTTTTTCTGTTTTCACTCGTCGAGGTCTATTCTTGAGTTCGAGAATAAATTACATTCTTTTCTGGATTGAGAGGAATTTGACAAACATTTTACTTTTCCGGAATTTGCCCTGATGAGAGATTTTTGTTTCACGCTCCAAGCTGTTGGAATTTTCGATTCTGCTCAATAATATTATGAGCTCTAGATGCAATCAATCAGTAAAATGCGATTTCCAATTTGTAAAATACATATCGCCAATTACACCTCTGCCTGGTAAGCAGCTGGATATGTACCGGCCGGGAATGGCTCTTGGGTGTATTTAGTAAAGGATTAGTCATACCACATCAATAATTTTGACATGCTATAGAGTTTTTTCACTCAAAAGCAGGGACCTTTGCAAAGAATACTACAGCTTTTTTGTTATTTTACCGTTTAGCATAAGAAGTAAATATTTTACAGCATTATGAAAATGAGATAACTCAAAATGCAGTTTTATCTTGGTACCATTCCAATTTGATGTAACTTTTTTATTTTAAAAAACAGGGAGACGAACCAAAAAACTGATTTTTGGATAGGTGAAGTTTATTGTCTTGAGAAGGAAAAAACAAAAGACCGTCCCTTTGTAAAAGATACTAACACGAGTTTTTTTTTTCAATTGTACACCCTGTACCCCATTAGAAAGCCTATTTTATTCTGATTTCCATAATATACAGGGTGATTCACGTAGGTATTCTTCACACGTAAGTATTTCAAGAACGGGTTTTCCAAATGTTTTGAATTTTGGTATGAGTCGATATGAAAGTGTGGTGCATTTTTAAGAAATATTTTGATGATTGCGGTGTTGCAAAATATCATACTTTTTTTTTTGAATAAATCGGAATTTGGTCGAGTTGTGTGTCATCTGCATTTTCCACTGTCTACCAGAGTTTTGTTTACGTTAATATGACCGCTATAGAGACTATGAATAATGGTGGAGAAAGAATGGAACTTTGGGGAACTTCAGATAAAATATTTGACTGGCTGTATACTTTTTTATCTATCACAACCTTTTGGTGTCGGTTTAGAAAAAAAAAAAAAATAATAAGTTCAACAGATTCCACATCAAATCCACAATAATGAAGTTTTAAACACATCAAACCATGGACTAGAGTATCGAATGCCTTCGAGTAGTTACGGACTATCAATATATTTGACGGAACCTTGTTGTACACTGTCACAATATCATCGATTACCAAGGACAAGGCAATATCGGTACTGTGATTTTGTCTAAATCCGTACTGATTATCAGGTGAAAGATGTTTTTCGATGAAATATTTGGCTAGGTAAAATCCTTTTGAAACAGCATTATACGGATGCTTATAATCCTTAGGTCTGAGAAGGTTTTAGGGTTTTTGATCTTACTCAGTGGTTTTTCGATAGCTATCTTCCAAGAGTTGGGTTTTGAAAATTTGAGCAATAAAATGTAGAACCTAGTCCCCCCTGGTAGAATAAATAAGGTAGATGTGTTTCAAGGAAAAATAATCTTAAATTTTCAATAAATAAAATTGAGTACTTTGGAACTTATTGGCGAAAGGAAATTTCCACTGGCGCCCTTTGCAGATACGTATAGTTTTGTTACTCTAGGTCATACGGGGACTATTTAAAAAGAAAGCAATATCTTTGAACACACCCTGTGTAAGCTGGAGTATCACAACTATACGGAACTGTAGAGCATAACTATAACTGACAATATATTTTCAGAATTTTTATCTTAATCCTTGAACAATGTCAGCTAAAGTAACAAAGATTATAACCAATATCTGGAAAGATGACAAAAAGTTTTCGCAAAATATTTGATTGATGGAAGTGACTAGTGCACTGTCTAGACAGATTCCCAATAAAAATCACTGTGGTCAAGTTTACGATGAATATAAATATAACCTAAAAAGTTAAATTCGAAAATCCTGCTTCGGTCTGTTCACTATCTCCTTTTTTCTTATAATCTTGTTCATGTTGTGTAATGCGAAATAATCCCCAAAATATGGAAATTATCGCGATTTACCGCTGAATAAGTTCCTATAGACATTAAAGTGGGCAATACATTTCGTGATTTGGAACGCTTTGAAAACAATTTGAAAAAGTTATGCGCTTCAAAATTTATTCAATTATACAAAAAGGATGCAAGTACCATTCAATCAGCCATAAATAAATAAATCATAGATATGTCAGTATTTCTTTTAGTTGGTTTTGTTTGAGGTTTCTTGGTAAAAAACATTTCTGTGATACAGGTTTATTTTAGTTTTCTTAGAATATATAATCTTTTATTATAGGATATTCGTAAAAATTCGAAAAGGATGCCATTCAATGAATTTGATGTTGAGGTGACTTAATACATGCATGCAAAAGTAGAAAGAAAAATCCTTATAAGAACTCCTCCACAAAACACAAGACTTTTGATATTATTTTTCGCTGAAGCAAATATATAGTTGTTGGTTGTTGGAGAAAATATTTTCCATTAGAAAAAGTAATACCACTTAAATCAAAATAAAGAGTATACCTAAATGAAAGAATATTTAGGCAAATTTTTCTTCAAGATAAAGCGGTTCTCTTCTTAATTCTTGATAATAACTTTCTCTCATGTATGAGGAACGCTAACACTATCAACAATAGTTTTCCAATAGCCCTTTCTCACATATAACTTTGTAAGAATTTGTCATGGTAAATCTATTCTGATTGAACCTGTCACATATATTGTCCGTCTTTGCAGTTTGCAGGCACCACGCACCAAATACCTAAAAGTTTTCGGAGACGAAAGTCAAGTGATTGTAAAAAGTGAATTTTGAATAACACCATAGAATTCATTTACTGGTAGTTTTGCTGCAGTCCAGTATAATAGTCTTCATAATTTTCGGCTATTCTGTTTCTTAAAAAAAATATTTTTCAACTATCATATCAAAAACAAAATAAAACACTCTTAATTGTCATTGCATGAAACTCAAACTTGAAATTAAACGGAAAAATGTTGTTATCACGAACAAAATTGACGTGCAGGAAATATTTGGTAGTTGAGTATAATGTATTTATAATTAGCAATTGCTCAATAAAACAAAAAAAAAACGATCAACTTTTCTCAACTGTTGAGGGAATAAAAAAAATAATATCAAATTATAATAAGTAACTTTCCAGAAGACTTTCATTATTAGACTATTAGACAAGTACCTTATTATGTTTTAACAAAAACAGAAATTAAACTTTCAGATTCAAACACATTGATCTACGAAACGACGCTTGGACCCATTTGATGGAAAATGTTTGTCTTATTTTTATTGCTCCTATTTCTTCATTTAGAAAATCATGCTGTATTTAGATAATCACTGTCTCCTCAATATAGACAGCGCAGCAATATTATCTTTCCGCACTGTCGGTATCTTGCGGTTCCGTCTAGCTCGACAACGCACTGCGCATGTTGGACAGTGCAGCAATTTTTATTGGGAATCTGTCTAGACAGTGCAGTAGTCACTCCCTTGATTGATTAAAAAAAATGATTTTTTATCTCCATTGATGGAAACAATAACGCCTCCAAGTGATGTTTGAGGTATAATATAAACTCGGAAATATCCTTTCGAGAAATGGAAGGGCATTGACGAATTATGCTTGGGAGACAATACGGTTCGACCAAGTTGCCCCCCCTTCCTAAATAAAATAGATTTTTATCACGCAATCCAAATGCACCTCTTATACACCACCGTAAAACATTTTGCACTATCTTGTACCAGAAATAAGTAAGCAAAGTGTTTGGAGGGGGAACATCTTAACGACAGCCCCCCCCACCAAATTTCGTTCAACTTTTTCGGTAGAGTATTATGGAACCTTGAATGCACTGTTATGCACCACACTTAGTTTCGTTTGCACCCCAGGGTTCAAAAGTTATTCGCCTTGAATAAATTCAGATTAGCCCCGCCACGAAATTTGTTTCAACTTTTTGATAAAATATCATGGAACTTCCAATGCACTGTTATGCATTACACCTAGTTTCATTTGCACCCCGACGGTTCAAAAGATATTCGCCTTGAAAAAATCCAACTTAGCCCCCCTGCCATTTCTTTTTCAATTTTTTTGGTGAAATATCATGAATCTTCAAATGAACTATTATGCACCGCATTTACCTAGTTTCATTTGCACACCCATAGATGAAAGGATATTTGCCTCAAAAGAACTAAGGTTAGAGCCCCCTTCAATTCCTTTAGACATTTTTGATAGAATATTATGTATGGAACTGCAACTGTACTATTAGTTATATGCATCACATTGAGTTTCATTTGCACAAAGCCAAAAGTTAAGAAATAGTATAGCGAAACATCAGGTGAAAGTCGCTTATTTACCGAAATATAAAAAAGATTTGTATTATCAATGTATCTACATGGCTATATGCAATTGAATTCACAATTGTTGAATTTTCACCCCTCGTATCTCAGTTATCATATCACTTGTAAAAAAGTGTTCAATTCGGAGATATAACGCAAACATATGTTTTTTAAATGGGACACCCTATTTATTTTTGGTTATTTCGAAAAGGCTGGCTCTATAGTAAGGCAAAAATCTACAATTTGGAAAAAGTTAAGCAATTAAGCGAACGCAATAATAGTTAAATAATCATTGGTTGGTTGAGCTCTCTCAACTCAATTCAACTCAACATTAATTCCCAACGGTGAGGTATTTTCAAAACATCGACAGCTTTAACAAATCCAATTATGAAAGTTTCAACAGTCGGCAGCAATTGGATAATCAGAAAAGCGTGTGAGACACGAGGTTGAATAGTTATTTGGACAATATTTTGATTATATCTAGTCGGTACGTCAATTTTATAGTTGTGTAAGTTTTGTAAAATATGTATATCCAATTATCAGATATTCATCAAAATGATTACAGAATCATATTTCGTTCAATTTATTTGAGTGTTTCTATAAACTTTCATGGCCTACTTCATAGTAGTAGTACCATAGCATCCATGATCTAGTACTGGCTTAACTCATCATTGTTTCATTCGATTTGTTTCGATGATTCTATTAGCTTCGATGGCCCACTAATGTCCAGAACCAGAACCTGCTTAATTTTTTCAAAATTGCAGATTTCTACCTTACTATTGGAAAGAAGTATTGAGTGTGTTATATTTTTGAAATGCTCAGAGCAAGCTTATTCAAAATAACCAAAAATATCCCGGGTGTCCCATTCAGAAAAGCAAAGGTTTGAGTTATGTTTCCAAATCGGTTACTCTTGTAAAAAAATCTAGGAACAACCACTTGTTCTACGCGAGAAACACTATAAAAAATAATGTTCACTTTTCATACGAATCATATGACAGCTGAGATACGGGAGGTGCCTGAAGATTGACAGTTTTTAAATTTGCCCCGTATACCACAAACGAATTGGGCTATGAAAATTTTATTTGTGGCAACGTCAGTTTCTTGAAAAATCAGCACAGCTCGCGAAAACCGCATATCTCTACCTTTACTCATTAGGGAGATACTCCGCAATAACAACGAAAATGGGATACACTATGCATTAGTTTTTTTCTTATAAAACCCATTTTCAAATTGTTCGATCAATTTACAGTGGAATAGGTGAGGATAATGCATAACAGTACATCTGCAGTTACTTAGTACATACTACACCAAAAAAGTCGGAAAGACTTTGGTGAGGGCTAACTTAATTTTTTTTAAAGCGAATTACTATTGTACCCTGAGGTGCATAATGCATATGAAACTAAGTGTGGTGAATTTGAAGTTTCATAATATTTCACCGAAAAAGTTGAAAAGAAATTGGTTGGGGGGGGGGGGGGACGCTAACTTGGATTTTTTCAAGGCGAATATCTTTTGAACCTTGTGGATGCAGATGAAACTAAGTGTGGTGCATAACAGTGCATTTGAAATTCTTTAATATTCCACCGAAAAAGTTGAACAATATTTGGGAGCTTGCGTTGAGTTGCTCTCCCCCCATACATTCTGCTAACTTATTTCTTGAAAGAGATGGTGTAAAATGTTTTACGCGTGGTGCATAGCGATGCATAAGAAGTGAATTTGGATTGTGTGATTAGAATATGATTTCATTCACAAGATGTGCAAACTCAATCACCCCGACAATACTTGGATAGCAAAGAAGGAAGTTAAAACCTATACAAAATATCAACAGACGTATCATTTACGTATCACGGATTACTAATTTCTATCTGTAATATCTTTGGTGTTATCGGACATTTTCGTGGATCAATTTGTTACTTTTCATTGCAAATTTTACAATTATCATAGACGAAAATGTACATGCTCCAGTCTATGAGGGTAATTGGCCGCTTCACGTACAGTAAAGAATTTCATTTCTTCATTAAAACGCTCCCAGAAAGTGAATCAAATGACTTTTTCATCAAAAGGCTATAGATCTTGACCGTTTCATGTAATGTCCGAGCACTGAAACCTTTCAATAAAAAATAAATCACTTCACAAAAATGCTGGGTTCATTGAACATTTGATATAATGCTTCTAATACATTTCGTAGTGGATGTAATTTCACAAGGAATCCAACACAGACACTCACATGATCTGAAATTGACGACGAAGGGCAATAGCAACAATTTTATAGAATATATATATTACCTAAAATTAAATATGGGTTTGCTCGTGTGAAGGTAAGTATTGGTCGTTTTGCTTAGTCACTAGTATCTAGATGAAAGTATCTAGTCACTAGAATCTAGATGAAAGTACCCATCCATCGCTCATCAAAGTTATTATGTATAGTCACGTTATAGGAATCCTGTGGCATAGAACTCTTTCAAAAACGGCTAACTTGAGCGAATAGAGCTTCGCGAGACCACAAGACTGGTCTTGGTCTTGTCTTGGTCTGGGTGACAAGACCGAGACCAAGACCAAAACCAAGACCCGAAAATCTCCTCAAGACCAAGACCAAGACTTGACGTTCAAGACCAAGACTCTACTTCGAGAGTCTCGTCTTGGTCTTGGTCTTGAAAAGAAAAATCGACACAATATCTAAAAAATCTGCAAATGTCTCTATCTACTTTCAATAAGTCTTTTGAGTGAATCAATTTTTCAAATATGTATTATTAGAATTTCCCAATTCACGGTAGAAGGTATAGACCATTGTGCATGATACCAAATCATCGAAGCGAATATCCGTGAATTTGATCGCAATTCTCAAGTAGATTCCGTGAAAAATTAGGAGCTTCAAATTTACCATCTGAATGTGTATTTTTCTACATCACAAAAAAATGATCATGATTTTCCATCTAATCAAACAATGACAATTTTCAATTTTTTTTTTATCAAAGTCTGTAACAAGTAATGAATAAATGTGACAATATATTTAAATCATCAAATAATTAACCCACATTCCCACGTGAGAAATAAATATTCAATGTGAATATTGAAAATGTTCTTTATACTATCATAGTTTCGATGAATATACAAGTGAAGTGTAGGGAACATTTTTAGGAGCAATAATTGTATACATATTCTCTATACAGTACAACCTCCATAATCCGAACATGCGCTAATCCGAACATCCTCTTCTACAAAGAGCTCGGAATTATAGTCATAATCCGAACAAATCTCGATAATCCGATCACCTGCTACCGTATTCTTGAGTTTAGGGAGTGGAGAGTGTCAAAAAGTGAATACCTTTTTGGTGAGAAACAAATGCAATGTTTTGTCATTAGTTTGAGACTACATTCTCCTCAAGAAATTGAAAAAAAAGCGAAGTAGCAAAAACATGAAAAAAAAACACATTTTTTTCTCACGAATAGTCAAGTGTTTTTTATATTATGTATTTTATTGTATCGTCACTTCATTTAGTTTTTTGCGTCATTTAGATTGTTTTAAAAAGTTGTTCTGTTCAAAAAATTAAGCTTTTTCATTATTTAGATATCGATACTCCGAACAAATCAATACTCCGAACGATCCTTTGCAATAATAAGTTCAGATTATCGAGGCTGCACTGTATAAACAAACTGTGCTTAAATTGGTTCATCGGTAGACAAGGCAGCGCTGTCAGTTACACAAACCCCGCATCTCACACAAACTAATCCAGATCTACTTGTTGTGAATGGGCGAATAAAATGCAAAATGAGCTATGTGACACTTTTCGGAAACCTTTGTTTGGCATGGGTGCCTAGATAAATTCTGATGGTTGAAAAAATAAGTAGAAAAGTAGATCCCGTATAATTTGGCCCAATATAGCCAAGTAAAGATGTCGGTTTTTCAAAAAAAGATTTTAAACAAAAAGATATTTTCAGGATTGCTTAAGGACTGTCTCCTGAGTATCCAACCAAAAAATCTGACTTGAACTGCTGGTAGCTTTCTTGCTGAAGAAGTGGTTTCCTAAACATTTTTTTAGAGCAAAATGACCTGAATAAAAGTTATAGAAGATCAAGAACTGAACAACTTTGCCCCATAACATTTTTTTAAAGCTCTAATACTTAACGAGTTACAGCGCATCAAGTGACAAAGTTAAGCTGTCAACTGAACAGGAGAAACTTTTTTTTCAATCATCTTGATAAAAGTTACAGAGAATCAAAGGGTGAACAACTTTTTCTCATAACATTTTTCATGATCTCTACCGGTAAACGATATAAACGCTGAAAACCACCTCTCTTGCCAGCGGAATTTTGACATTTGATGTTCTGTAACTCATCAAGTGTTGGAGCTGTCAAAAGATTTATGAAGCAAAGTTGTTCTGTTCTTGATCCTCTATAACTTTAATTCAGGTCATTTTGCTCTAACAAAATGTTTAGGAAACCACCTCTTCAGCGCAAAACCTACCATGACTTCGAGTCAGATTTTTTGGTTGGAAGCTAATGGGGCAGCCCTCAAGCATCCCTGAACATATCTTTTTGTTTGGAATTCTTTTTTTGCTGACCCCTTTAAGCCGACCACAACTTCACTGGGCTAATAGGCAATACAATATACAAATCATTCACAATGAAGAGAAATGCTCTAAAAATTCGATGAAGACGTACGTTTTTAATGTCACATGCTATAAAGTTCAGTAAAAAGAGACAACTGCTATAATAATGATAAATAAGTAATAATAAACAACGAGGAAGAGTAGTTGTGTTTTTTGTGATAAAAAGACCGTATGTCTTTCGCATTTTTAGAACGTTTGACCTCACTGATAATGGTTTGCATATTTTATTGCTTATAGGATTTTTTTTTCTTCGGTTCAGAACTGCGATATTCTAAAGAAACATTCTCTGATAGACGTTTTATGAAAAACATCTATTGTAGGATTGTTATGCTGTATGTTATGAGTATTTTGAACATTGGGATAATTTTTTTTCAAGACCATCAAGACCAAGACCAAGACTATCAAGACCAAGACCAAGACTGAGCGAGTCTTGTCTTGGTCTTGAGATATCGAGACCAAGACCAAGACCACATTTATTTTTCAAGACCAAGACCAAGACTTGCCAGTCTTGGTCTTGGTCTTGGACTTGCGAATCCCTATGAGCGAACATTGACAAAAGTACTTTAATTACTTGAAATCGTTTAGAGAATCTTTTTATTCAATGAAAGATTGAAAAAGATGACTGACAAAATAGTTATGGACATTTTAATCCACAAAATGTAAAGTGTAGGGCACCACAGTAAAACGGACTTCATAATCGAATTTCTCATGTCACAGATCCCCCGTATGCCGACATACAAAGCAATATGTGAAAAAGTGTCCAAAATAATGACAAACTTCAATTGTTAATTTCAAACTTGATCACCCCGTATCTCGGAAATGGTGACATTTCGGTCTGAGGTGAGTTGCGTTGAATCGGCTTATTTTGACCTCAGCAACATGTGCGTAGGATTTTGTAAAGACCTTTTAGAGACACCCTGTATAATTAAATACAGGATGAAGATTTTGAATGGAACGCTGCTTATAGCTGACCAGTAAATGAGATTTTTCTAAAATCCAAAAACATGCCATCAAAGATTTTTTATCTAGTTCACTTTCGTCATGTGAAAAAAATGTGGGGCCCCAAGCAACTTTGTTTTTCAAATTTAAAGACATCACTTGTGGTACCTCTTTTGAAAGCTCATTCAAAAAGGAATTTGTCCATAACATTCTTCCAAACCCTGTGTCAGAAATTTTGTAAAAACTGATGTTGAACTATTTAATGATTGCATTTCCTTAGATACAGTTGGCTCAGATCCAACTGTACGCCAGTGTTACGATTGACAAATAGTTTCAAATTGTCAACGTTTTGATTCAAATTTTAAAATGTATTCAACTGATTCGTTAAAAATTGGAATCCTAATGATGATCGGGTTTGGAGAAAGAAAACGAACTCAAAAAGAAGTTTCTGCGTTGTTCCTTGACAGACATTCTGATTTGCCACCTCTGTCGCGAAGTACAGTCAGCAAAATTGAAAAGCAATTTAGGGTATTGGGACATGTAAGACATGTTCCACGTAAAAGACCACCAAAAGTATCGAATGAAACACATCCTATTGGCTTATCAAGAAAACCCAATTACACCAGCAAGGCAAATATCTCGCGATCACAATATTAATCATAAAACGGTGTTAAAGATCACAGAATCTGCTGGTATTGATCCATTCAAAATGCAGCCAGTACAATAATTATTGGAGGATAACTTGGATAGAAGAGTAGAGTTTTGCGAAATTATGATGGCCACATTGGAAAACCAACAAGTCGATTCAGATTGGATACTTTTCTCTGCTGAAGCAACATTTAGTACGACGACTCTGAACGGCCACTATAATTTTTTTTTATGTGTAAATTTACAGATACTATCTGTCAATTTACACTAAGTATCTTAGTAGGTGTCAATTTACACTTACTATCTGTGAATTTACACTTAGTATGTGTCAAAATACCCTTACTATCTGTAAATTTACACTTAGTAAGTGTCAATTCACACTTAGAATCTGTCAATTTACACTTACTATCTGAAAATTTACACAAAGTAAGTGTCAATTAACACTTAGTAAGTGTTAATTGACACTTAATATCTGTCAATTGAACGCAGCTGTCTCGAGCGTGACGTCACACCCGAGAGATGTCATGCACAACAGCATGTTTCGTGGGTGGTGTTAAAAATTGGGTGTGTAGGTTCTATATTTAGGATTTGATCAAATAATTTGAACAAAAAATGATATATTGAGGTTATGTTTGCATAGTTTTGTTATTTCCCAAAGGATTTTGTTCAAATTAGGTATTCAGGTTCTATTTGGGATCTAATCAGAAAATTTAAAAAAACAAATGGCAAAGTGAGGTTATGTTTGCATAGTTTTGTCATTTTACAAAGGATTTTGTTCAAATTAGGTATGAAGGTTCTGATTTGGAATTTGATCAAGAAATTGAAAAAAAAAACAATGCGAGGTTATGTTTGCATAGTTTTGTTATCTTACAAATAATTTTGTTCAAATAAGGTATGAAGGTTCTCATTTGGAATTTGATCAAGAAATTCAAAAAAAAATACAAAGTGAGGTTTGCATATTTTGATTATTTTCCAAAGGATTTTGTCCAAATTAGGTATGTGGGTTCTGATTTGGAATTTGATCAAGAAATTGAAAAATATATATATAGAGAGGTCATGTTTGCATAGTTTTGTTATTTTCTAAAGGTTTTTGTTCAAATTGGGTATGTAGGTTCTATTTGGCATTTGATCAAGGAATTTGAACAAAAAATGATATTGTGAGGTTATGTTTGAATAGTTTCATTATTTTCCAAACGATTTTCTTCAAATTAGATATGTGTGTTCTATTTGGGATTTGATCGGGAAACTTGGGAAAAAATGACACAGTAAGTTCATGTTTGCATAGTTTTGTTATTTTCCATAGGATTTTGTTCAAATCAGATGGATATGTTGGTTCTATTTTGAATTTGATCAGAAAATTTGAAAAACAAATGACATAGTGAGTTTATGTTTGCATAGTTTTGTAATTAAAAATATTGTTCATTTTAAATCACTTATTCCCATATAAAGAAAAAATATGTTTCAGAAAATGCAACCATCAACAAGAACAAACTTGAAACGACATGACATGGCATACGACAATCATGGGTGAAAGAATCAGATCTTTGCGTAAGGTTTACATTCAATTTCTTTTCGAATTGGAACTGTCAAATTTCCGCTTGGCAAACGGGAATCATATCATATCATCTACATTGTATTTGTGTTCAAAATCACGTTTATGTCACCCTCAATGTAGATGGTACTATATGATTCCCATTTGGCAAGCGGAAATTTGTCGGTTTCATTTCGAAATAAAAATTGAGTGTAAACCAGGCATTGATCCTCGACAATCGACAATAATGACGTCAAAATTAAGCTGAATTGACAGATCAGATCTAAGGTCTGCGCCCATACCGTTTCACAAAAATTTGATGCGCAGTGGTCGAACAACAACAACAAAATTGTATTTCGTGGTATTAATCTCGTCTTGGTGATAGTTTTCACTTCGGTTGTGTGGTCATAAGCACACCAGATAGTTTTTTTTTCAAGCGTAAACTATCATTAGGACTCAATTCACGTCAAATCTAATAGTTGGCGTCGATTCGTAATCACCCAAGATCAAAATCACCCTTTCAAATGTACGTCTATGAGTTATATCCTGAGGAAAATGCGAGCCTTATGGCCATACATCCCCATACCAAAAATGAACGTTATCGTTCAAGAAATAACCGAGATATTGACTTGTATCTGTCTGAAGTGGGACACCCTGTTGGTACTGATGGTTCACGCCTGCGTGATCTCTGCTCGGCTCAGTGTTGCCAACACTTGGGAATTGTTTTTGATTATAAATAAAAACATCATCAACCGTCCAAAAAAGTATCAGTTTTTATAAACAGGATAATCAATTGATGTATACCTACAGGGTTAGTCAGAAGTCTGGAAACAGTCGAATATCTCAGAAACGACTGAACGAATTCAAACCAAATTTGAGGCTGAAGCTCTTTCCACATCTGAGCAAACGCACCGCATTAGCACTTTGCACCATATGAGCATTCAGATGAAACGCACTGAGCACGCTCATGTGGTGCCGCGGCAGATCCGAACGTTATTGGTTCATCAAAAGAATACCTTTCTTAGTCTGGACGAGCTTTTGGTTGCACCGTTCATTTCGCTCCGAACGGCCCCGTACACAATGAACTCTTAAAATGTAATGTTTTTGCAACTGATGCATGAGTTTGAATATAGGTCTATTCTTTGAATGTGAGACACGAAATGTATGTTAACAAGTTTAAAATAAAAAAAATGATTGGAGAAAAATTGTGGAAATATTAAACAGGGATTTTTGAATCGCCTGCCATCCCCCTCACTTATTTGGATGTATTGCAAAAAAAACTACTGATAATCCCGACATCTTCGTAGGTATAAATGTGAAGACCATTTAGTATGTTATAATTATTATAAAAGCACCACTTGCTAGTCCTAGATTTTCCATTGTCATTCGACGCACAAGTGGAGCGGCCTCGAACACAGGCTGATGTGGTTCTGAGCGCGAAATAAATAATTCGCTCGATTGATGGAATGAATGCTCAGGTGGCGCAAAGTGCTCATACGGTGCGTTTGCTGTTTGGTGTATATCGCAATATTGCCAGACTTACAGTTTTTCTGCAAACTGACCTAATTTTTTCAAATGAAATGATCATATTATGTTTTTATAAATCTCATTTTATTTCTCTTATTAACGTTATTGAAACCTCAAAATTCAAAATCTTTATCAACATGCATTTTTCAGAATTCATAAAAAAAACAAAATTTCACCATCATCCTACAAGCTGTTCTCCCTCATATTTTCCCAATGGCATTGGCCACATAATGTGGTTCCAGCAGGATAGAGCCTTGCCTCACTTTGCCACTGCTGTTAGGAATTTCTTACACAAATGTCAACTTCTTTCGACACATCTTAACATTTCTTGAAAAAAAATGATTTTATGTCAATAGATAGTTTTTGAAAAGTTGAGATTAGAAAGTACAGACCGTTTTTCTTCATCTTAAACCGTTTTGAGTTTTTTTTTTCTGAAAGATGCAACAATGTCATTTATAAAACGCGATGACTCGAAAACAACTGAATTCAAAAACACTCTGTGTTTTACAATTTTCTCTCAAAATTCAAGAAAGAACCAAAATATCAAATAATATACAGGGGGATCCATTTAAAAACATGCAACTTTGTTGTTTCACGACTTTATGACCGACTCTGTAAGATTTTAGTTATAACCAACTAATAGATATTCCAAAACCCTTCAACTTTTGTATTCCACTTTTTCCAGTAGCTCGTATAGTTTAACCAATAATCGACCGTTTCCAGACTTCTGACTAAGCCTGTATAATTGTCTGGTAATCTGTCAACCACAAATCCTCTCAGTTTTTGACTAAAACAAGAAACTACCTGGTGTGCTTATGACTACACAACACAAGTGAAAACTTCTTCAAGGCGAGATATATAACATGAAATACAATAATTTTTCTTTGGTGGTCGACCACTGCGCATCCAATTTTTGTGGAACGGCATGAGCGCAGACATCTTGAACTTGACCTGTCAATTCTTCCTCATTTTAATGTCATTATTATCGATTGTCGAGGATCAAAGCTTTGATCCTTTCACCCATGATACTCATCATGTCGTCTCGAGTTTGTTCTTGTTGATGGTTGCATTATCTGATATATGTTTTTTCTCTATATGAGTATAGTGATTTATGATGAACAATATTTTAAATAACAAAAATATGCGGACATTACCTCACTATGCCATTTTTTCTTGAGTTTTCTGATCAAATCTCAAATATAACCCATACATGCACATAACTAATTGGAACAAAATCTCTTGGAAAATAACAAAACTATGCGAACATAACCTCACTTTTGTGACGTGCTCCTAGATTTTTCGGGTTTAATTCCCGACGGAGATGAGGGAGATCGTTTGATGTTAAATAGAATGCTCGAGCGCCACCCCCTGGATTTATGTGGTAGAGGGCCCACAGTGCCTATCGGGTAGCTTTAAGACAGTGAAGAAAGTCCAGGCGTTCGTTATTTCCAGAACCCCGCAAATTTCCGCTCTGAAATGGATAACTGAACTTCCTTAGTGAAAAACACGATGTTGATGAAAATAAATCAAACAGTCTATTTGTCCCAATCATTTTACAACTGTACTGGTTCCCAACCAGTTAATAAAATAACAACCAAAATCAACAATAATCTGATCTTCGATCAGCAAAAGGAAAATCAAAAATATCACATGAGAATAATCTACTGAGAAAAATAGTCTAATTTCTCCCGTCGGCAAATCAAAATTACAGCTAAATAATTCGTTACTTTATGGCAGCCTCATTTCGGCAAAAATAGAACGTGAAGCGGCAGTGTGTAACGAAATAATTTAAAACGACGGGTCGGACTTTCCACGTCGAAATAGTTGAGCAGAAAAACAGTGCTTTAAAGAATACGATTTTCCGACGACGTAGAGAAAAACAAAAGAGCGGGAAACTAACGCGAACGGGTTATTTTCACGAGAATGAAAAGGGGTCTAAGCACGAATAAAAATAAAATGCTGAACTCGTTCGCGCGCTAATTCCAGGAGTCTCTCTGTATTTTGACTGTGATATACCATTTGGCAAAGTTACATCCCCTTAACGCAATTATTTTAGTAATCTAAAAGAAACACAAAACACCCCTGAGTTTTCTCAGAAAAAGACCCGCTTCACAGGTCATACAGGTCAAATGAAGCTAAAGCCCCTTCCCAATCAAACTCCCCTGAAATCCCACCCGACAGAATTCACTCCCCTGAAATCCCATCATTTAAGCAAATAAGAATACAAATTTTCTTTGGAAACAGACCCGCTTCACAGGCCATTGGGTCGAATGAAGCTTAAGCCTATTCCAAGAAAATTCCCCTGATATCCCACCCGACAAAACGTTTCCCTGAACGCACTTCACAGAAAGTCTCACCTCGTGGTAATAGAAGCAGAAGAAATTCAAAATAGCAAAAATCGTAAGTTGCGTCATTTTTCGCAATGGGCCGGGTCGGGCACTTGATGCGGGCTCCCACGTGGTACTGCTGTTCTTGGTACTCTCGGTACCAGTACTAACTCTCCGGCTCCTTCCGACGGGATGTTCTGTATTCCGTCCAAAAGTGGAGACTGCTTGCTTGAATTTATGCGCGAAATGTGTCTCGTCGGTTGACTCGAGAGTTAAATGATTAATTGTTTTTTTATTTAGTATCTAGGTCAGAATTAAATTAATAGATTAATGATACGCGCACGGCCAACATTATTTTTATAAAACTACGGGATCCACTGATAGATAAATGACTGAGCTACACGAAAGTATGCATTAAATGAACAGAGACGGGAAATTGATAAGAAAACTTGGAAATTACGGTAGAAAAAATCCGGAAATTTTGTAACTTCGTCACACTTTGTCATTTGCTTTTCAAATCCCAAATAGAACCAATATACCTGAATTGAACAAAATCCTTTGGAAAATAACAAAAATATGCAACATAACCTCACTTGTTTTTTTTTTAATTTCTTGATCAAATTCCAAATCAGAACCTTCATACCTAATTTGAAAAAAGTCCTTTGGAAAATAACAAAACTATGCAAATATAACCTCACTTTGTCATTTATTAGTCGAATTATCTGATTAAATTCCAAACAGAATCTATATACCTAATTTGAACAAAATCCTTTGGAAAATAACGAAACTATGCAGACATAACCTCAGTATGTCATTTTTTTAAAAATCTCTTGATTTAACTCGAATTTAGAACCTAAATGCCCAATTTGAACAAAATCCTCTGAAAACTATGCAAACCTAACCTCACTTGTTTTTTTTTTAAATTTCCTGATTAAATTTTAAATTAGAATGTTCATACCTGATTTGAACAAAATCCTTTGGAAAATAACGAACTTATGCAATCATGACAATGACATCGCTATGTTTTTTTTTTTGTTTTCTTGATCAAATTCCAAATAAGAACCTTCATACCTTATTTTAAAAAAATCTTTGGGAAATAACAAAACTATGCAGACATAACCTCAATATGTAATTTTCAAAAATATTGATTAAAATCCAAATTAGAACCCACATGCCCAATTTGAACAAAATCTTCAGGAAAATCACAAAACTATGCAAACATAACTTCACTATGTATTTTTTTCAATTTCTTGATCAGATTCCAAAAAAGAACCCTCATACCTAATTTGAACAAAATCCTTTGTAGAATAACAAATGTATGCAAAAATAACCTCACTTTGTATTTTTTGTTCAATTTTTTGTTCAAATTCCAAATTACAACCTTCATACCTTCCCAATTTGAACAAAATCCTTAGGAAATTAACAAAACTATGCAAACATAACCTCACTTTGTATTTCTTTTTAATTTCTTGATCAAATTCCAAATCAGAACCTACATACGTAATTTGAAGAAAACGTCACGCTCGAGAAAGCTGCGTTCAATTGACAAATATTGAGTGTATATTGACACTTACTAGGTGTAAATTATTGACACTTACTAAGTGTAAATTTACAGATAGTAAGAGTAAATTGACAGATACTACCTAAGTGTAAATTGACACCCTACTAAGTGTAAATTCACAGATAGTAAGCATAAATTGACACATACCAAGTGTAAATTTACCGATAGTACGTGTAAATTGACAGATACTAAGTGTGAATTGACACTTAGTAAGTGTAAATTTACAGATAGTAAGTGTAAATTGACACTTACTAAGTGTGAATTTACAGAAACTAATGCCTGGTTTATACAACAAATTCATAAGCATAAGCATAACTTTAGTCATAAGCACAGTCGTGAATCTATGCGTAATTTTGAGGTGGTTTATACAACTTCATAAGCATAAGCGTTAAAAATTTGCTTGTCAATCAAAATTCATACTTAACATCAAATTAAAACTGACTTCAGGAAATATTGAAATATTCAGAAAAATGCACAAAACAGTAAACAGTCCATAAACCAAAACAGAACATGAACAACTATCGAGAAGCCAGGCGCCAAAGAAAATCATGATAATACTTATATGAAGACAGGACTATAGCCACAGATTCGAGTGCATGCATGGGGATCTCAGTTATTATAAGAGATACAGGGTCGGTTAAATGGTTGCAAAGTTGCGCTTTGCTTTTATGCTTAACAAAATGCCGTTTTGAAATTTGATAAATTCCGACTACTTCCGAAGATATTCGGAAATAACCAAAATTTCGCAAAAACGTTATTTTGTAAGATATTGTAAAATGAATTACACTTTCTCATTGCCACTTTTTCCCCTCTACAAGATGGCGGTATCAAATTAAAAATCTGACGTTTCGTCTTTGAGCGGCCATCATCAAGTTCATCTTTTTAAATAGGGACCTGGATTTTTTATTTTATTTTTAGTTATCTTTGATTTCAATTGGGCATCCGGAAAAAAAATCCCCGTCCCGGAAAATAAAGGAAAATGGAAAACAAGGGTCCCTGCTCTGTGACGTTCCCCGAGATTTTCCGAGATCGATTTCCGACGGGGATGAGGAAAATAAAACAAGTTCAATGAAAAATTTATTTCATAAGGGAGTGGTACAATTCATATTTATACCTCAGAATATTAAATCTAGTGAAAATATAATAATATTTAAAACGCTGCTGATTGTACATTTAAAAAATAATCCTACTAAGATAGTGTGTTCATACTTACCCCCATATGCACCGTAAAAATCTAATCCGGATGAAGACTTCATCGCGATTATTTTCCATTAGGTTGTATGGAAGATAATCGCGATAAAGACTTCATCCGGATTAGATTTCTACGGTGCATATGGGGGTTAGATAGCTACTTAATTATTTCTAGTTAGTGTATTTTATCTCAATCATTTTTTATTAGTACGGTTTTTGAGTTCAATAAATGTAAGTATTCATCACCTTGCAATTTATCGGTTAGATGTAATTTATTTTGCTGATATCGTTGTTTATATGTATATGATATAAAATTGATCTATTTTGTAACTAGTGTAAGTGAGATTGTTAATATTATCTTTTTGATAAATAAAGCTCTATTATTATTATTATTATTATTATTATTAATCATAGATGTTGATAGAACTTGGGCGCCACCCCATGTATTTTATGTGGTACAGGTAGGGATTCATCAAGCCAAGTAGCTTGACTATTTTCTTAGATACTTGACTTGACTTGAAAACTCAAGCTTTTCAAATTTTTTTACTTGACTTGACTTGATTCACGGTCAGAACTACTTGACTTGACTTGACTTGAAATCAGGCTACTTGATACTTGATTGCGTGAAATGTACATACACAGAAGATTCACTGAGTTTACAGCAAGCAGGCACTTGCGTCTAGCCGGCATGTATGTGGAAACATCTTTACCGACCTCTTTAACTTCAATTTGAGATTTCATAAATTCAAATCAAGAAAAATCAATCTCGAATTGAAACTAATCAGAATCAAATTACATACTTTACATGGGTTCATACTTACATATTCACACAATAAAAACCAATTAATATTATGTAGACGAAATATATCTATTTTGGGGATTTTTTTAATAAGATTAAGATTAATTAGTGAGTCAATTCATGTATCAATTTGCAATAAATTAACAACAACAACTGCGCAAGATATGTGGCACACATTGAAAGGTTTATTCCAGAATCTTTGAATTAAGTTTACATTCGAGTAAATTAATAAGTATAATGTATAATGACATATCAAATTCGTCTTCGTGGTACTCACGTATTGAACTTATTCATTATAATATCATGTTACATATGTATTTTTCCACTTTTTATCTAAAATGTACATAATAATAATAATTCTAATGATTATTCTAATAATTAAGCAATAATTATCATTATGACTGCCAAATAATATTAATTTCGATTTTCTTATGTATCAAGATATAGGAATCAACTATTTGATTCAGCTTAGTTTCAATTTGATAGCTTTCCATGGTCGAAGTCCACGTCCGGTGAAAAAATGACAAGCTCTAAGCTCTGCTTCATTTTGAATCCTAGCTGTATAGGTGGTATGGCGTTAAACCGAAAACTTGAGACAATTATGCAGCTTGGCAATATTGATCTCGATTGATGCGGTGATATGCGTCATTCCTGTCAATGTCACCACTGTCAGGAACGTAGCTTACTAAGCTTACCTGCCGGCCTGCAGTGAAAACAATATCAATGATAATTTACTGTTTTCATTTTCGTTTTTTTGTATTATCACAAGATTGCGTTTTGTTGTTTTATTATTCATTATTTAACAAAATATGTCCGTTCGATTTTTTTTCATATTTTCAGATGAAAAATTGCTTTTTTTGTACTCAGATTTTTATTCTTTTTACGTTTGGGTAGTTCAGATTATTGTTATAAAATGTACATTTTTTGAAATCAAACTCAAGTAGCTTGAATATTTTGAGCTTGATCGTCAAGCTACTTGATGTTTAACTACTTGACTTGACTTGAATTCCAAAAACAGATACTTGACTAGAGATTGACTTGATTTCAAGTCAAGTCAAGTCAAGTTGCTTGAAAATCAAGTCAAGCCGTGAATCACTAGGTACAGGGCTCACAATGCCTATCGGGTAGCTTTGAAACAGTGGAGAAAGTCCAAGCGTTTGTTATTTCCAGAAATCCACACACTCCGCTCTGAAATGGACTCCTGAACTTTTGAACAATAACACGACGTGGTAGAAATAATAAATCAGTCTATTTGTCCCAAATAAAAAAAAACAATTGACTAGATTCCATCCAGCAAAATAAATAAACACATAAAATAAAAGAAAATAATACCGTAAGAGTAAACAATGGAAAAATAGTCAAAACTGTCCCGGCGGAGATTCAGAATAACAGCTAGATAAAACGTAATCTAAGCAGCCTCAAATCGGATAAAGAGAACGTGAAAAGGCGACGGGTCGGGTTTTCACGGCGAGATTTTAAACAGAAAAATAGCGGTTAAGAAGGATGGATTTTTACGACGGCGTAGGGTGAAAATACTGAAAAAGATACGGAAAAGCCACGAGACGGGATCAGTTCGTTTCTTAGAACATAGAACCCACTAGAACTAGCGTACTCCCTAGATTCCGGGCAAATTGTTTGTCACTATAATAAACATGTTATTATTTACATCTCGTCCGTTGAATTCGTTCAACGTTCGTTCAACGTTGCCTTGTTGCAAATAAAAAGCACTCAGAATTTTCACTTTTTATCAAAAGGGATCAACCAGTGTAGAAACGAGGATATGTTTTCATTTTTTACTTATTTCAATATCGTTGGTGTTATAGGACAGTTATGATTTACTGATTATTGATAAGTTTTGTTCACATAAATCAGCTGTTCGGCCTTCAAAAATATTGAATTTTGAACAAGCCGACAACAGTGTTCCAAGGGAGCTACAGGCTATGATGGTCCAGGATTGGTTAAAATTACTATCAGCTGTGATTGGTCGATCTCAAATAGGCATTTGTGTCGTGTTGCCTGAATCAGATGTATTTCGTTGCATATCGTGTCTACATATAAGTAACTAAGGTTCATGGAAAAATATGGGTCTTATTGAAAATGTTTTATTATCACTAGTGATCTAAAAATGTACATATTATATAATTGGTAACTACCGGAGATGCACTCATAGAGTATAGAGTGTTTTTAATTAGAATAAGAATACCTTGAAAACAAGGTGGCTACTTAATAAATTTGCAGATTGGCAAACTCGCAAGAATTCCTCTCTCCCCTTGATGTATAAACATGTGACACACAAAGAGACGTCGAGCTATATCTAGTTGTTGGAAAATCATTGGTTCGTTTCCTGATACAAAATGAAAACAAGAGAGGTTCGAGGTTCGAGGTTCAAAAGAATTTGCACTCACTCCAGAAGCCTCTCTGTATTAGTTTTTTGGAACTATCTCAAGTATGTTACTAAAATTACAATAATTCCGGCAGCAAACGCGATTTTGAACTTTATGTCTGGAATGTCCTATGCGGCAGGATTTGTTTCCCTGTAAATACATTATTAAAGCAAACTAGAAAACCCCAGAAAACAGATAGAATCTGAAAGGATTCGGCGGGTTGAGTTTTGTCAAAAAATTCTTTCGATGCCAAAGCCCTCCGAAAAGTAATAATAATAATAATAATAAATGCCTTTTATTCATACATACAAAAATTTTGTAAACGATAACAATGAAAGCTGACGGCGAGATCTAGCTATCGCTACTCCATCTAACCGTCTTATTGGAATAATTTATGATAAAAAAAAAAATACAGAAAAGTAAGATACTTCATTATTCTAAAAATACAGAATATAATTTTTATTAGATCTAACTTGAATACTAATAATCCATTGATTATTTCGTTGGCTATAAATGAACAATTTCATAGATCTTTTGAAGACATGGGTGGAAGAGCTCGATTTTACATTGTCAGGTAGGGCGTTGTACAGTTTTGCGACATTATAACTGAATGAATGAGCATTGAAATTTCAAGGTCCTGTGCCTGGGAATGTTTACATTTGTGTTATTTCGAATCTGGCGGCCATGGACACCAGCACTCAGGTCAAGCTTCTCTCGAAGGTATTTTGGTTCATTATTGGCATTGATATTGATGAGTAAAGTTGATAGGTGGAGAATGTATCTTTCTTCAAGGTTCATCCAATTTGAAGCATGGAATAAGGAAGTTACATGGTCAAATTTTCTAGCATTATATCAAAACTTAAGACATGAGTTCTGAAGTTTTTGAAGGCTATTTTTTTCTCTTTGAAGTAAAGCTGGCCAGTAGATTACAACACCATATGTAAGAAGAGAGAGTATTAAAGAATTACAAAGTCGAAGTTTGATATCAGTAGTTAATATTTCTTTATGCATATAGAGTACTTTGAGTCTGTAGTACGCTCGTTGAAGAATGGAAGAAACGTGTTCCTCAAACCTCAGCTGATTGTCAAGATAGATTCCCAAGTTTCTCTCACATTTTGTTGGGTTAAGCACCAGCTCATCAATGGTGATTTTGAAGTTGATCAGTGGTCCCGTATCAAATTAATTTAAAACTAATTTGTGATGACGTGACATATCAACAACTCTCTGGATGCCTGCAATTAGAGCCGATGCAGCTTCGCTCTGATCATGTGAGATAGAGGAATCAAGGCAATCACAGAAGTCGAATGTGTAGAGAGAAAATGATAGTGGACCCATGACACTGCCCTGGGGTACCTCTCTATTGATTTAATGATAATCCGATGCATGGTATCCTAGCTGTGCTCATTAATTTCCGTTTGACAGATAATTTCTTACGAGATCGACAGCATCCATATGAAGCCCACAGTATTCCAATGAAGAACAAAGAATCGAGTGATCGAGGGTGTCAAATGCATTACTATAGGCCAAGAGTACTAATGCTGTTTTCTTTCTGGCATCAAGAGCCCTATATACGGGCTTTTCACTTAAAAATCCCCACGTCAATATCTCGGAAACGAATAGGAATATTTGATTTCTGTGAAAAGTAGTCAATGTATGGGGTCGAGTGGTTATTTTTCACAGTTAAAAAAATTCGACGCCTACCAAGACTAAAGCGTCGCGACGCATCGAAAATATCAATCGATTGCAGGGACTTTGAAATTACGCGCATGCTACAGTACATGTTATTTATAAACTTTTTTGTTATTCAGTCGAACTCATTTATTCTACTCAGTTTTGAGATATACAGTGTGTCCAAGATAACGATGTCTATCATGGGGATCTTGAAAACCGTGCGAGATACAAGGTCGGTTAAATGGAGGCAAAGTTGCGTATTTTGATGCTTAACAAAATGCCGTTTTAAAAGCCAAGAAATTCCGACTAAGTCCGAAATTATCCGAAAAAAAACGAAATTTTTCAAAATTGTTTTCATTTTTTTCTGACCACATTTGAAGAGATATTTTGAAATGGAATGAACTTCTTAATTGCCACTTTTTGCCCTTTACAAGATAGCGTTATTGAATTGAAGAACCGACGTTTCGTCTATGAGCAGCCATCATCAACTTTGTTTTTTTAAATACGGTCCTGGATTTTTTATGACGGATTTTGAGGGCCTCTTATGTTCCTAAACCAACAATGTAAACTAGAAATAGTTCCATAAGAAGTAATCGAATTATTTTCGCGTTTGCATGTGCTAGTTAAGAAGGCGGCGCGGAATCATATGAACCGTGTGATGGATATGGAAATGCAACCGGTACTGTAACGTTTGCGTACTGCTGATCTCGTTGAAGCGGGACTAGTGAAATGAATAATTGTTTTATTCATTGCCGGTATCCAAGTTTGATTATTATGATCGGATATTCACTATCAGAATATTTTTCGTTTCACGATAAGTATTATTTTAGAGAAAATACGGGGTCTTTCGACAGATAAACACTCAAGATACGAAAAAAAGAGTTTCTTGATTTATAACGGGAAAATGAAAATTAAGGCGTTTGGCAGAAAGAAATCAAAAATACTGTATCTCAAACCTTTTTTTTAATACAAATGTCATGGGTTTATAATGACATTTTCTCGAATACCCACGGGTAATAGTATATACTGAAGAGTAGAGTGATGTAACTGATTAATAGTTCTGAAAAAACATCAATTAAATACTCGGTTGATTAGCAAAATGAGATGTTAGATAATCTTTATCAAATTGAAAAGCGACGCACCTACTGATTTCATCAGACATTTTCTCATCACAAGTTTGATAAACTTTCACTCTAATTTTGTAAGAATTATCGGCAATACTTGAATCTGATTACCAGAAAAATGAATTTTCAACATGCAACACTTTTTCCCTCGCAAATCTTTCGAAGTTTACTCTTTGAAAACGTTCTTTTAAAACATTATTTGTACAGAATGAGTTTTTGAAAGATTTTTTTCGTTGAAAATGAGGCCGGATACTGAAAAAATCCAAGAGGCAGAATAAGTATTTTTGTTAGTTACATTCAAGAAAATAATAAAAATCACAACAAAGTCAGGGGCGTACATTTATTTGACAAAAATGTTCTGTGAAATGCTTCTCGGGAGGGCAATGCTCTTGATCATTTTCACCAAGTTAAGGCCAAAGTGAGCTTTTATCGCGAAATATAAACTTGTCAAATTTAAAAAAAGTTGGTCCAAGTATGTTTGTAATATTGTTTGTAAAAATCGTTTTTTTTTTAAAGTTTAATATTGAATTTTCCTGATTTTCCTGAGGACTCAATTTTAACAGGCCACCTGATGCCAAATGATCTAGTTATGGCTCTAAACTTGTATAATTTCTTGATTTCCATGCACATTTTTGAAAAGTCTATCCTAAAGCATAAACCAATATTTTTGATTTTCTTCCGACCAATTACACTGGTGAATGGATCATCTTAGAATTTTAGATTTCTAAGATGATCTATGCTGCATGATCAATACTAATCATTCGAAACATTCATTTTGCAACTCTAGTCAAACAAAAAGCAATAATTGTGGCTACTTGCTGACACACAAAGATATCACATCCAAAGCTTGAAAATCTGGAATTGTAACATGACAAAACTTATAATATATGTATAATTTTCCAAATCCGCGATAATGGACATACATTTTCAAATGACTTGAAATTTAATATACGTATTCTAGACATTATTTGAAAGTCACCAGCAGAAAAATGTTTCCAAAATCCCCAAAAATATACTAAATAAATGAAAAGGAAGACGCGAATTTTACTGCATGATCGCAAAAGGGGTGGGGCCATGTTACCCTCCCGAGAGAGAGAGAGTCATCTCAGTCAATACGTCAGACGGAGATAGATAGTGTATTCTGTGACGTATTGGATGTTGATTGGCGCACTTTAATCGGTAATTACTACATAATCAGAGGTCGTAGGTTGATTTTTTTAACATCAATGGAATCAGAACTCACTAATCTTTATATTTTTCATATTTCCAAAAAATGTGCAAATCGTCCATTGTTGCATTCTACTGGTTTTGCTTCGAAAGGAGAAAAAGTAAAATGAACAGCTTAAAAGAGATCAAATTTGTATCTCAAGTCACTACAATACGCTCCTGGATCTCATACTGTACACTGTGGGCCAAATTAAGTTAGAACATAGTTTGATTCTCAACTTTTTGTTTGTTTATGGATTTTGATGATCTGGATAAGATATTGGTCAATATGTTTTTAATGTCCCGCCAAAACTGAGCTTTCGAATCTTTGCCAGAACCGGATATGTCAAGTTTTTATTAAATTGGTGCATTTAGCCCGTTGCGAAAACGAATTGTGCTATTTACAGATCAACTGTATGATAATTCAATTTAGTATCATGCATCAACTGATATATTTCTTAAAAAGGGTATTTGTGGGAAAGGTTCCTGACAGTAAGAATATTTTAGAACATTAGAAACGATGTTTTCTTCTGTATGATGGTGCTTGTCAGCATTAAAACTATTTCACATCACTTTGATCAGTTTGATCAAGGTTTCTTGAAATTTCACAGCAAACCACGCTGCTGTGCTGAAATTTTGAAAATTTTCAAGATTGTGTAGTGTTGGCCTGTTTGATTTTTAATAAGTAGACATGGTTCTATCTATGAAAGGGAAAATCTCGATTGAACGAACAATGGAAAAAAAATATGGGTGCACGAAAATGTCCAGTAATATAGGCCGTCAGATAACGATATATTTTGCTGACTGATTTTCTCGTCGCTGGGATTTTAACCACTGAAAATGATATCATTGTTGAGCTCAAAACATGAAAATTTAGCGACCGCATAGCATATGAAAAAATTGGTTTTTCCTTCTGCAGAAAAAGTTTTTTTTTTAAATCTCTTTTGCATTTCAATTCAACACATTGAAATAATATGAAAATCTGAGAGAAAATAAATTGTCTCATATGGTTTGCACAAATTTATATTGTTCAAATTAATAATAATATAATATAATAATAATCTTTATTAAGCACAGCTGTACACAAATCAAGTGATATTATGATGAACTGAACATCGTTAATCACTACATAAATGTTCACATACATACAAAAGTTCTAAACCATACTATTTACATACATATTTTATCACATGTTACGCCTAAGATGAACTTTTAGGCTGTTTTTAAAATTACCGAGACTGGAGGATTTTTTTACACTAAGTGGTAGATGATTATATTGTACAAGACCCTTATAAAATAAACTATTATTTGTTCTAGACAGTCTTGGTGTAGTTACATAAAAGTGTTCAGTATTCCTAGTATTATAATTATGCACATCACTAACAAAAACTAAATCTTTAGATAGGTATTCAGGCACCATTCCATTCTTCATCTTATATATAAATACATACGTTTTAAATAAAATTGTTTGTTCTACATTCATAAAGTCTAAAGTATCAAGCATACGTTGTATTGGTGTATATTTATCACAGAAGAGTATAGTACGCATACATCGATTTTGAATTTTTTGTAGTTGTTCAATCTTCCCTTTTGACAATGAATACATAATTGTTGAACAAAAATCCAAATGCGGAGCTATGATGGTCTTATATAACAACACTTTTACATAAACAGATACATTTTTACCAATTCTCTGAAGAAAGTAGCTTTTCTTTGCCATTTTAGAACTAATATAATCAGCATGATTATTAAAATTAAGATTTGCATCCAACATAATACCCAAGTACTTTATCACACTCACCCTATCTATAAGTTGTCCATTAATATTTAAATCAAAACTCTCATCTTTGATCTTACTCAACATATTAGGTGTGCCAAAGATGATATATTTACATTTTTTTGTGTTAACTGCCATATTATTATCACACAACCACTCATTTAAACTATTCAAATCACCCTGAGCTTCCTTTAACATTGTATTTAAATTATTTCCACTAATGTACAACATAGTGTCATCTGCAAACAATTTTATATCACACTTTTTCACATGACTAGACATATCATTTATATACAATAAAAACAAAATTGGTCCAAGAACTGTACCCTGGGGTACACCATATTTAACCTCTACACTGGATGATATTGTATGATTGATTTTGACTTTTTGTGTTCGATTATTCAGATAAGATTCTAGCAATTTATGGGCTGTACCTCGAATACCAATTTTATACAATTTTTGTAGCAGAAGGTTTCTATTCACAGTCTCAAAAGCCCGTTTGAAGTCGAGAAATATTGCAACTACAAAATGTCCTTCATCCATACTTCGCAGCCAGTCATCACATACATTTAAGAGAACAGTTTCACAAGAATGGTCCTTTCTAAATCCCGATTGGGCATCACTTATCACATTATTATTATTGCAAAACATTACAATTTGATCTTTAATAACAATTTCAAGAACTTTTTCGTATGGTGGTACGGTATTGATGGGTCGATGGTCCTCAATATTATGTGAATGTTGTACTTTTTGTACAGGCGTTATAATAGAACACTTCCAATTATCGGGAAAAACACCATAAGTCAAACAACCATTAATTACATCTAAGAACCTATTTCCTATTACACTAAAAACATCCCTTAAAACTATCGTTGAGATTTGATTTTCACAACCTCCACTATTTTTGATGTTCCGCACAACACCATTGAGATAGCTCATATCTACTAAATTAAATCGGTCTATGTCAGCCACAGTTTTAATTGAACTCACTACATAGTCATTACTATGATAAGGTTTAATACCCTCTACAATTTCAGTTAGACTATTCACAAAAAATAAATTGAAGCACTTTGCGATGTTAAACTCATCATCAATTTGAGAATTATCAACTATAATATGTGTAACACAACTTTTTTTATTTGGCAAAAGAGTTTTGAGATTTTTCCAGAGCCGATGTGTGTTATTCTTTTTTCCATCCAAAACGTTCAGTAAATATTCATTTTTTGATTTTCTTATCAAACTCACAATTTCATTCCTTATGGTTTTATACTCGTTCCATAAAATATCATCTTGAAATAAGACCGCTGTCTTATATTTGGCATCTCTTAATTTCATTTTCAATAGAATTTCTTCCGTCATCCACTTGTTATTTTCAAACTTCGAAATTTTGCGTTTTTCCTGTACTACTGTCATCTGTTCTAATATTCCAGTTATGGACGTAATCAGGCAATCAGAAATTACATTGATATCCGTAATTGAATTGTTCCATTGACTTTCCATGATATCATTTAATAGTTTTTCTTTATTATAAATCAATTTATCAACTTTGATATATTCACTTGGCATAAAAGTGGGCTTGATTTTTACTAAAATAGCATTGTGATCACTAATTTTAGGTGACATGAGAACCTCAGAAGAAATTGTTTTTTCATTGGTTATTACATAATCAATTAATGTTCTACTGCGTATAGTTGATCTAGTAAAGTTTTTAACTATTTGTGATAAACCATTTACTTCAATGATTCGTTTGCATTTTTGAGAGTAATAGTTGTCTCCATAAAAATCGTAATTGAAATCACCCATTATTATCTGAATGCCGCTGTAATCACTCAATTCCTCTATCAAATTTTAATTATTAAGGCGCCGTCTTTTAAAAGAATACTAGGTTGCTGATGCATTTTTTCGCTCATGTCAATCAACAGAATTAATTATGATATCTTTAAGAAACCGACAAAAATTTCTCATAAGCAGGATAGCCGTGAAGAAAAATATTCTGGTCGGTCAATATTGAGAAGAGATTTTTGGTATGTCATGTTGGTGACACCGTATGAACTGACACCCCCCTAACGTTTTTATTTTCTGTCGTACAGCAAAATAAAAAATACTGGTTTCAAAAGAAAATTTTTCGCAGTTTGAATATCACTTCCTATTTTCTGTAACTGCAAAGCTTTACGGGGGTGCGACAAAACGTTTTTTTTTTTAATGGAATGCCCGAATTATATTTCTATCCAGAATGAAAGACCTTACATTTCTGATTTCAAAAATACTATATTTGTTGACATTTTGTTCAGCCGTTTTCGAAATATTCAGTTTCGGGTCTCCACCAAATAGGCCGTTAGGTTCTATGTTGTTGATTTTGTTTCGCTGCTACAATAACTTCTTATGGCAACTAACGACTTTTCGAAAAGTTGGCCATGGATAAAATGAAAACAATGTTTCTGGTGATCATCTTCACTCAAAAAATAGTCTCATTTGATACTTTAAAAAAAAATTAAAATGAAGTTTTCTGTGGCAGAAAATAGAAACCGCATTGGAACATTTTTCAAATCAGTGAATAGAGAGTGAATAAGGCAATATGGAGAATATATTTACTCTGATTAGTTTTGTGTTTTGTTAGAGTTCTCTAGTTTCTGTTATTTTGTAATTTTTGTTTCATTAAAATTCTGGGAGAAATCAAATTTTTTGATTCGCTTCTATGATAACGATGGCCAACTTTTCAAAAAGTCGTTAGTTGCCATAGAGCGATCATTGTGGCGGCGAAACAAAATTAACAAGATAGAACTTGACGGCCTATTTGGTGGAAATTCAAAATCAAATACCCCAAAAAGACTGAACGAAATGTCAACAAATATGATATTTTTAAAATCAGAAAAGTGAGACCTTTCATTCTGGATAGAAATATTTGGGGCTTTCCATTTAAAAAAAAATAACTTTTTGTCGCTCCCCCGTATAGCTTTGAAGTTACAGAAAATAAGAAGTGATATTTTAACTGCAAAAAAAATCCTCTTGAAATCGGTATTTTTTATTTTGCTGTACGATAAAAAAAAAGTAAGGGGGTTTCAGTTTATACGGTGTCACCCGGTAGCATATTTACAGATGCTAGCGTGTGTTGGCACCGGGGTGTTGAGATCAGCTAGGCTTTGAAAAAAAACATTCATCTACAAATACTAGCCGATTTCGACACTCCGACTAGAGTGCTGAAACCAGTGCGCATTCGTAGTGGCATGTTGTGGGTAGTGGGTATAATACAGAATTCTCATAATACCCATACACAACACGTAAATTATGATTTACAATAATAATTCAAATGTTAACCTGTTGCTAACCAAGAAACTGGTTCGCTGGGCAGGAGCGTACCTTTTTACTAGGGCAGGAGCAGCCATATGGACAGGAGCGTCACTTTTTTAACGATATTTAAGAGAACATCCACCGGCTACGCTGGGCAGGAGCGTTACTTTTTAAACAATATTCAAGAGAACATCCACCGGCTACGCTGGGCAGGAGCGTACCTTTTTACTCGGGCAGGAGCAGCCATATGGGCAGGAGCATTACTTTTCAAAGGATATTCAAGAGAACATCTACTGGCTACGCTGGGACTTTTCAAACGGACTAATTATGTATATCCTCCCAATCTCTTGACAAACCAGCTATACCGCATTTAACTTGAGTGTGAACAACCGTAGCATCTGTAAATATAAATCCACTACGAAAGCTCACTGGTTTCAGCACTCTAGTCGGAGTGTTCAAATCGGCTAGTATTTGTACATGAATGTTTTTTTCAAAGCCTAGCTGATTTTAACACCCCGGTGCCAACACACGCTAGCATCTGTAAATATGCCACGAAACCAGTGAGCTTTCGTAGTGGATATATATTTACAGATGCCACGGTTGTTCACACTCAAGTTAAATGCGGTATAGCTGGTTTGTCAAGAGATTGGGAGGATATACATAATTAGTCCGTTTAAAAAGTGACGCTCCTGCCCATATGGCTGCTCCTGCCCGAGTAAAAAGGTACGCTCCTGCCCAGCGTAGCCGGTGGATGTTCTCTTGAATATTGTTTAAAAAGTAACGCTCCTGCCCAGCGTAGCCGGTAGATGTTCTTTTAAATATCGTTAAAAAAGTGACGCTCCTGTCCATATGGCTGCTCCTGCCTGAGTAAAAAGGTACGCTCCTGCCCAGCGAACCAGTTTCTTGGTTAGCAACAGGTTAACATTTAAATTATTATTGTAAATCATAATTTATGTGTTGTGTATGGGTATTATGAGAATTCTGTATTATACCCACTACCCACAACATGCCACTACGAAAGCGCACTGGTTTCAGCACTCTAGTCGGAGTGTCGAAATCGGCTAGTATTTGTAGATGAATGTTTTTTTTCAAAGCCTAGCTGATTTCAACACCCCGGTGCCAACACACGCTAGCATCTGTAAATATGCCACCCGGTAGCTTATTCACCGACCAACTAGTAAGTGTTAGACCCCATTGAGGATTTTCCCGTTTTGATTGCTCAAATTCAATTTACGCGCTCTTTCTACACGGCTCGACCGGTTGACATTCAAAAGATTGCTCATAGTTGATTTTCACTATTGTTTATTGTCTACTTCATGTTTACTTCAATCACCTCGTTTGCATAATCAAACCTTTGAAATGTATGATTTTCCAAATGTTTTATCAAAGTTGAACGCGTTTTTTTTTGTTTTGCTAGACTAGCAGAGTAAACATGAGTGAACTTTTATGCGAGCCAAAAGTTAATATGCTGTACAAAACCAAGTTTAACTTAAAATTCACTTAACCTTTATCAAAACTATAGCCCCAGGGGTTGAACGTGGACATAAAAGTTTGTCTGATGCATATCTTCATACAGCTTTTTGAAAATTTCACAGAAAATCCTTATTTTTCTTCCTGTAATAAGCCAATCTATTTTTTACCTGCTTTGTCATCAGCCATGCATACATTCTTGAAAAATTCAGACAACAAAAGATTGAACAGAAATGTCATGTGATATAATTAATAATTATTCCTCGGATAAGGCAAATTTTAAGATAATATAATCAAGAAAATCCAAAGAATTCTAAAAACACAATAAATTACTAGGTACGATTTTCGAAAAACTGAAGACATTATGCTTCACTTTTACTACGGCATTATAAACTGCTTGTCAAAATTAAGAACGTAGCAATTTTTCTGCTATTTCAATAAGCTGTAACTCGGGCAGTAACTTTAAAACGAATAATCGGATTTTGTCGAGTGTTTTAGCATTTTCAATGTCGTCTCTCGATTGAACTGACTTTCATAGATTTTGTGAGAGATGAGGTTTTCTATGATATACAGGGTTCAGAACGAAGTGATGCAATTTAAAAAAAATTCAATATACTGCCATTTTGCTAAATCATAATTTTTTACCAAATCTATACCACTAGGTAACACAAGGGTATATTGGTAAGACAAGTACCTCGGGATGTATTTTGTATTTTTCTGATAATCTTTCTGAAATGAAAGATAATCAGTTTTTGAGCCAATTCGTATTTTGCGATGTTTTTTTTGAGATTAGTGGATTCAACTTTAAATTAACTTCAAAATATCAGAAATTTTTCAAATTCAAAAGATAAAGATAATTTGATTACAGGGTGTCCGGGAAAATGTGGGAGATCTCTCGGATTCAGATAGAACATCAAAAAATAAGATGACAAGTTCCCATAAATTTTTTTCCTAGCGGCCCTCCCTACGGAGATACGGCCCCCTAAAGGACCCCACTGGAAATCGGTTTTTCTTGAATAACTTTTAAACGACTCAATATAATTCAATGAAAATTAAATATGATAAACAGTAGTAGGGACCTCTCAAAATACTTCCCTTAAAACATAATTAGCTTGTTTAGTTTACCAGGGACGGACTAGATTGTACATTTTAACGCTCAAATTTTTAACACCCTGTATGATAAGGAGTTAAAAAAAATAAATTTGGATACCTTGAACATTAAGCTAAAGAAAAGGTACTCTTGTTCATTGTCGATAAAATGAACCATTTTCGAGAAAAAACAATTTTTATTAAACAAAACCTCGAAAAAAGCCATGACGAAGTGGTGCTCTTGACGAAATTGTGAACCTAACGCTAGGAAAAAAATTTATGGGAACTTGTCATCTTATTTTTCAGTTCCTGAATCCAAGAGATCTCCCACTTTTTCCCGGAAACCCTGAATATGATATATGTAACATATACCTACAGGGTCACTCGAACATACGGATGATGCTAATAATTATTCAGCCAAATTTTTTCTGGTATTGTGAAATCAATAACTGATAAACTTGATGGAGTAGACTTTTTTCATCAAAAAGACGTTTTGTAGGTAGGATACCAACTACCTACCTAAAAGCTATTATGAGTTATCAATTTCGTGATACATACCAAAAAAAATGTTTCTCGTATTTTTGAGGGACCCTGTATATTACCGCTTCAGTTAAATAATTTTTTTCTTTCGAGTTGTGTTAAATGTATCGTATATCCTGAAATGTTGGAGTTAATTTAAGTTGAATCCGCAAATCTAAAAAAAACATCCAAATAGTTAATTCAATTCAATTTATTCAGTATATCATCAAAAAACATTGATTTTACATCGTCACAGTTAAAAAATGATTATCTTTTGTCGCAGAAGCGTTATGCGAAAAATACCAAATACACCCGGCAGTGAGAAACTGCAGCATAGCAGTATCTCGAAATTTTTCAAAATTGCATCACTTTCTTCCGCACTCTTAAAAGGCCTCATTTCACACAAAATCTACAAAAGTCGGTGTACGGAAGTCGATCTTCAAAACGCTGAAGCACTCGACAAAATTCGTTCATTTGTTTCTAAGCTGGACCTTTCAGAAAATGGACAAAAAATCAAATTTTGAAATTAGCAAATGAGCTTTTACCTTATTTTTTGAAAGTTTGACTTGACTACCTGCAATTCGATTGCTGTAATGAAGAGAACATTGAGAAGTATAATAAACATTTTGAATTGATAAATCGAGTCAAACCTGAATCTGAACAATGTGAATAATTACCATCAAAATGAAAAAAATTCACTCTGTTACCCCTTTCAATAAATACAAATAAAAGTCATTTTTTATGACCCCAAAAGCCTCTTCACAAAAATTCCTTAATTATCAATCTACTCTACGCTTTTCGGCTACCTACATGCCATTATCAAGAGCATAAGACTAAGACTGGAACAAATAGTGACAGAAAATATTGATACTAAACAAATAACAAAACGTTGATGACCTTTCAAGAAATGATTATCACAATAATTACTAGATTACGACCATGAAAAAGCTTGAGCTGTATTTTCAGTCGAAAATCAAAATAATCTGTTCAAATTCTGGTTCAAATCAATCAAAGGCATAGAATTAATAGTTGTTGCCAACTTAAAATGTGACGTCACGACTAATCAAGTCTTGCCCAATCGGAGCCGCGCATTTCCTATTACGGGTCTAACACTAGTCTGGTCGGTGAATACGCCAGCCGGTACACTTTTGCGGTCGCTAAATTTTCATTTCTTGAAGTCAACACTGTCATAATTTTCAGTAGTGGAAATCCCTGAATCGAGAAAATCAGTCAGCAAAATATGTCGATATCTGACGTTCTAATAGGTTTATTCAATTAAAAAAATAATAATAATAATAATAATTGGGTTGTTTTTTTTAATATTTATTTTGAAAATTCAAAAATGTCAAAAATTCGACCAATCTTAAACAAACAATGGACATAGACATGGAATTTCAAGAAACCTTGATCAAATTGAAGTGAAACCACCATTCAAGAAAAAAAACATCGCTTTCTAGGTAATATATCGTAAGCGTTGAGGCAAAAGTCACTTAGTCAATTTTTAGCATTTTTCAGTTAATTACACCTGAAATCTAGAAATTGGACAAACGTCCAACTGGCGGACATCATTCATTACTTTATTATTGCCTTTATACAGTTGACTTCCATAAAATGAAATCTTAGTTCACATTTCAATTTCAAAACTCGTTTTTATCAAAACTATCATTTGGGACTTGGTGACTTTTGTCATAACGCCGACGATATGGTTCTAAAAATTTCGTATTTTCAGATTGATCTTTTTCACTAATGCGCTTCTTAAAAAATATATCAGTTTGTCTGTAAGTAGCGAAGTTCATTTTTGCAACGAGCTCAAATGCACAAATTTCATGAAGACGTCGCAAGTCCGGTCCCTAGCATTCGGAAGCTCAATTTTGGAGCAACTTCCAGAACATATTGACTAATATCATATCCAAAAATCATAAAAATCCATTGAACAAACAAGAAAGTTATCAAGGGTCGAAACATGTTCAATGTTCTTACTTAATTTGGCTCACAGTGTATTTTTGATAAAACATTAGATTACTTATACAAACGAAAATACACCCTATGCAGTCGAGAACAGGTGCATCGAATACTAAACCACTATTGGATCAAATAGTATCGTCCCTGACAAAGGCAGTGTTTGATTCCGGGTGTTAACCTTGAGCAAGGATTGCCTCGTCGGGATTTGGAAAATTAGTTTAGTTTATGTTCGTCACTCAAACCCAGTGACATGTGATGAGTTCTTGACATCGGGATTGAGCTGTTCATGTCTGGAAAGATGAGTTGCTATTAGTGTGACAAAGCCGAATACAAATTTGAAGGAATCTAGAAATATCAAAGTTAATTTCGTGAGTATCCATTGCTAATTCAGTTGATTTGGAGAAAATTTATGTTAGCGTTGCATTAGAATAATAACAATATCTTGACGATAATAAGTCTCTGTTTTACTTAAAAAAAAGGGAATTCTGTATAAAATCTTGACCAGCCAGCGTATTCTCGAGCATCAGGAAGTATACAAAATGTGAGAGAAAGTTCCAGTGAGACATTTTAATTTTCAAACTATGATAAACAGATTGGAGGCTATTGATTTTCAGAGTTAAACTCGTAACAAATTGAAAATTAAAAAAGAATCAAGTTGATTGTCTAATTTTTGCTCAACGCTGAACACACAAATCCACTATATTCAGATCACAGCCTAAAATGGAAATCGTCACACCCAAACGTCTTTCCAATGTTAAAATCGCTCAATCTCAAATGAATAACATGGTTGCAACCGGAGCGACGCGATGCTATGTTGTACGAAAGAGAAATTATGGTTAAAAAGTTAAAAAAAACCCTTTCGAACCAAAAATTAAAACAATATTTTTAATTCAGGAATAAAATGATAAACGAGAAAATCAATGTCATTGTGGAAAAAACGTGGCATGCTTTGTGATAAGTTTATAGACTAACTCATTTTGAAATAGAAACTAGCAAGAAATTATAACAATTGACACCGGAGCACCCCATGCTTTTATCACAATGAACTCAATTCTCTCGTTAATCATTTTATTCTCAAACTTAAAATTTTTTTGCAATTTAGTTCAAAAGCGTGTTTTTTAGTTTTCCATAACAATATTTTTTTCTAGGCCCTTGTCAAGAAAATTACCTTGGCAACGTTACATATGAGAGGAACGGCTTAAGATTCACAGTCCCATCAGCCTCTCATCATAGCTGTCAAACAAATCAAACGTCAAATAATTCAACAAAACAACAATTTTCGTAGATTGGAAATAATTTCTATTTGTAGTTCGATTACCTGCAAAGCGTGTTGTGTTGTCATCGGTTCATGACAAGTGTGCAAAGTTTTAAATCAGAGACTGGGCATTCGAGGTGACTACAAATCGAGTTCCAAGATCTCGTTACAAACAACCAAACCTACCTTACAAACAAACAAACTCACATACGTTTCTCCAGTAAGCAAAGGTTTTTCCAAGACACAAATGTGGAAGTCATTGGTTCTATATGTTTTTTGGTCAGCTGAATCCGAATCTGACGCTTGCTACCTCGCCAGGTGTCAGCCTTACAACGGAAATTGCAGAAAACCTCAAAATTTACCCTTAAAAATACACCAAATTGAAGAAGACAACATTTCCTACAAATACGTATAACTACTTCAAACTCTAAAAATTCCATGACGTCGATAGATTGGGTAGAAAAAATGGCATCTCTTGACTTTCCGTCAAAAAGTTGATAACATTATTATTTTGAGTTCGCGCTTCATAAACCTCCAAAGCAATTATTTCATGTCCACCGGGTATGTCCTGGTTACGTTTAAGCAATTGGCAAACGTGAGGGAGTCAGATAAATAGCACATGTCAAAAATTTGTAAAAACTTTGATTCTGCATTAGGAAGTATTGGTGCGTTTGAAAACTTCAATTCATTTGTCACTTACGTGTCCAAGAAATTTTTGGAGCCCTTCTATCACGTTTAAAAAGAAGGGCTGAATACTGAGTATGATTTTTTTTGTGTAACTTCTGATCAAAATGGCTAGCACCATTCGGGAGGGGAGCAAAATATAATGTACTTTCTAAAAAATTTACAGTGATAATAACAAAGGATAGTTTACCTATGAACTAACACAGAGAGAAGTTTCATTGTAATTCCTTTTTTTAAAACGTGATAAAAGGGCCCTAAGCAAGTTATTCATCAGTTTTTGTCCCTGAAACGCCGTTTCTGAACCTTTGATGACTGGTCTAAAGTGAAGCTAAAAAAGCGTGAATGAAATGATTTCGTCAAAATAATGGCCCGAACTGTTATAAATTATTAGAAAAGTATAAAATAAACAAATCTGATCACTATGATGACAGATGACATGGTGATGACACAACGTCAAACGTTAAATACGAGTTTCAGAATCTCTTTTTTGTGTCCTCTCCATTATTAATGTTTTGTTTTCTGCGCATGCTTGGTATAGCGGGATACGTTAATAACGTTGAAATTAATAAGAGGTTTAAAAAGTCCCTGGTTCTTGGTTCGACATTTCGCAGCGCCATGTAAAGTCATACACAATTCATTTTCAACTGCTTTATTTCCAATCCGTTGCCTTGTGGCTGAGCTCGTAAAAAAAACTGTATAAAAACATATCTTTGAGACTGGTAGTTAGAGCATCTGCCACAACAATCGATGTGAGTATATTCATGATACACATAAGGTTGTGGTCTTGCTTTTGCTGACAGATGACGATATTGACAATATTGACATTGACACACGACATCTCCGCATCAACTTAGGTTAGAATCACGTTAGAACGACATTTCCAACTGTCAATATTTATGGATTTTGAAGATTTTAGGATATGATATGGATATGATATTAGTCAATATGTTCTGGATGTTGGGTACCACAAAATTGAGCATTCGAATTTTGGCGAAGACCGGACTTGCAACGTTTTTATGAAATTCATCCATCTGAGCTCTTGCAAAAACGAACCGCGCTTCTCCAGACCAAGTGATATATTTTTTAAGAAGGGCATTTGTGGGAAAAGTTATCCTGAAAATATAAATATTCTAGAACCATAACCTAAGAAACAATGGACTTTCCTCTATGATGGTGCTTGTTGGCGTTAAAACTATTTCACTTTACTTTGATCAAGGTTTCTAGAAATGCCAGAGCAATTTTGTTTGTTTGTTACAGATTTGTGGAATTTTTGACATTTTAGAACTTTTTAGACCTGAAAAAAATTTAATTAATTAAGTTTTGATAACTTTTTGATTGAATAAGTTTAAACCACGTTGCTATGGAATTTCACTAAACGTTGATCAAAGTGGAGTGGAATAGTTTTAATGCCGACAAACACCATCATACAAAAAAAAATCATTTCTCGGGCTATGGTCCTAAGATATTGATATTTTCGGGATACCTTTTCCCACACATGCCGTTTTTAAAAAATTATATTAATTAGTCCAGAAGTAGAGCAGTTTGTTTTTGCAACGAGCTTCAATGCACCAATTTCATAAAACCGTCGTGAGTCCGATCTTAGCAAAATTCGAAAACTCAAGTTTGGATGAACATTCAGAACATCTTGACCAATATCATACCAAGAAAATATCAAGATCCATGAATAAACAAAGAAGATATAAACGATTAAATTATTATCTAACTCAATTTGGCCCACGGTGTATTTTGAGCATGATGTGACGCATAGTTCAGTACATTTTGAAGCGTAATAACTCCGTAATTTTGCGACTAACATGGAAAAGAAAAAAAGCTCATCTTATTTTTCATGGACTTTCGATCCCAGCAATGAAAAGATCGAGGAAACGATTATGCAAGTCTCCTTTTAATTCTTGATTTGTATTTTTCAATATTTTTTAATTTTTGTTTTTTCAGTTTTGTGTAGAAACCATCCATTTGTTACTGTATAACGTTGCTTCTAAATAGTGTGTCCAAAATAAAATGATGTAGATGGCGACATTGAAGACTTTGAGAGAGAGAGAGATTTAATAAGAGAAAAGTCTCGTATTTATATGCTCAAAAATATTGTACCCTTGTTCTATTTTGAATCTATACCGTAATGTAGATGGAGGGTGAAAAAGAAAATGACCATTTTTGAAAAACCCCAATATTTTGCTTATTATAAAATCAAATTTTCTGGATGTGAGCAGGAGATTACGACGATGCTAAAAATGGTCTCAAAAAAACTGTAGGACCTTGGCAACAGGTCAACTTGGAAATGCTTTTTCGAAATATGGCACCCACAGAGAAACAAAAGTAATCTTTGGCCGGACTTGAAATAGTAGGCTTACAATTGTTTTGACGCCACATTGTCGTATCGTCTTACCGATAATATCCTGGAAATTTAAAAAGTGTGACTTTTATAATAAGCAAAATCATGGGATTATTTCAAAAATGGATATGTTCCTGAATCATTCCATCATACAGGGTGTCCCAGCAAGGGTGGCCACCGGCCATATCTCAGAAACAACTGGACCTAAAAGTTCAGGAAAAAAAAATTATCACTAAAGTGGCCACGAGAAAATGCTGGAAAATATTTATAACTTCGAAATTTTTCCGCTAGGGGGCGCAATCAAAGCTTAAATATTAAAATTCGAAATTTCTCCGGAAATTCTCAGATTGAGGTTTATTTTTATCAACATGGTTAGAAAACCTAGACAATTTCACGTCTTTTTGGTACAGGGCTCATTGGCGTACCGATCTTCGTGTGAGTAGGGGAAGGTAGTGAAAGTGTAATTGTTCAAGTGGCTGTAACTTATAAACGACTTGTCCGATTTTGTTGCGTATAGGCTTGTTTGGAAGATAAATGTGAGTACTTTCGTATATCGTATCCAGTGATGCGTGATTGTCTCCATAAAAGTTGCTAGAAGGCGTAATTTGAATTAAAAACTGTTATTTTCGTTTCACCTCAAAAATTCAAATGGTACGGTATAATTCTGATAACAGAGTCCAAATGAAGATTAAATTTACAAGAAAAAACCTTCACACCGCAGGTTGATATCTTTGCTCGTTTTCGAGTTATGGCCGAGAAAATAATTTTTGACACTCGAAAAGTTGTTTGTTGTGTAGTTTTATTTAACTTTATAAATGTTCGAATTGTCCTCCATCTTGTAAAATACATTTCTCAATTCTGTGCCTAAAAATAGAAACAGCTGTCTCTATTTCAATTGGTGCAATGGAATGTATAGCATTCTCAATCCGCTCAATCATATTTTCTCTTGTGGTGGGACGAGTTTTGTAAACGATGTCCTTGATTCGTCCCCACAAGTAATAGTCCAACACAGTTAAATCGGGGGATCTCGGTGGCCATGGGAACAAACTGCCCCTTCCAATCCAGCGATCTGGATAACGGTTGTTTAAAAAATCACGAACTCTCCGTGCATAATGAGCTGGGCAATCGTCATGTTGGTACCACATGGACATCCTAAGACCAATGGGAACATCTTCTAAAAGTATTTGCAAGTCATTTTCTAAAAAGTTTAAATATGATTCACCATTTAAATCGCCCTCAATAATATACGGCCCAATAATTTTGTTTCCCAACACTCCGCACCAGACGTTTACACTCCACCTGTTTTGATGATCCACTTCCCGCATCCAGTGTGGGTTTTCCCGCGACCAAAAGTGCATGTTATGCAAATTAACATTTCCAGAACTAGAGAAACGGGCTTCATCGGTCCATAAAATTTGGGAGAGGAATTGAGGATGTTCGTTGCACATTTCTCGAAGCCAATAGCAATGGTCTAGTCGCCTGTTGAAATCATGTTCTGATAGAGCTTGGTGTAAGGAAAGATGGTATGGACGAAGTTTGAAGTCTCTTAAAATTCGGAGCACTGAAGAACGACTTAATCCTAGATGGTGGGAAATTTCTCTGGTGCTCAAATGCGGTGAAGCTTCCACGTAAGCGAGAACGTTTATAATATTGTTTTCATGGTTTCTCACCGGACGTCTTCTGATTGGAACTGGATTGAGCTGTACACTTTCCGTTGTTCTTAAACGTATTGCCATTCGCCGAAATACCTTTCTGCTGTAGTGCCTTCGTTCAGGATACCTTGCAGCGTATTCACGTGCCGCAATCGGAGCATTTCCAAAACATTGAAAATATACGGCGAGCATATCAAAAGCCTCGGCATTGGTGTAAGACATTTTAACAGAGAATGTTAAAATGATAATTAAGAGATTGTTATGATTGCAATATCTGTTTCAATTATCTCCATGAAAACCCGCCGATGTTTTTCCACAGCTACCTGAGTTTTGTTCTATTGAAATAACAGATGAAAACATTAAATTTTACATAATTTGGACTAGTTATTATTATTGAAGCCAAAAAAAAAGCAGGTTGCAATAGAACTACACAACAAACAACTTTTCGAGTGTCAAAAACTCTTTTCTCGGCAATAACTCGAAAACGAAAAAAGATATCCACCTCCGTTTCAGAGGTTTTTTCTTGTAAATTTAATGTACCTTTTGATGCTCTTATCAGAATTATACCATACCATTTAAATTTTTGCGGTAAAATGAAAAACACTGTTTTTAATTCAAGTTACCCCTTCTAGCAATTTTGCTGGAGACAATCACGCACTACTGGATACGATGTTTGAAAGTACTCACATTTATCTTCTAAACAAGCCTATACGCAACAAAATCGGACTAGTCGTTAATAGGTTACAGCTACTTGAACAATTACACTTTCACTACCTTCCCCTACTCACACGAAGATCGGTACGCCAATGAGCCCTGTACCAAAAAGACGTGAAATTGTCTAGGTTTTCTAACCATGTTGATAAAGATATACCTCAATCTGAGAATTTCCGGAGAAATTTCGAATTTTAATATTTAAGCTTTGATTGCGCCCCCTAGCGGAAAAATTTCGAAGTTATAAATATTTCCCAGCATTTTCTCGTGGCCACTTTAGTGATATTTTTTTTTTCCTGAACTTTTAGGTCCAGTAGTTTCTGAGATATGGCCGGTGGCCACCCTTGCTGGGACACCCTGTATATCATATATCATATCATGAGTACCCCACTTTGCCTTTCTCTTTCCTACTTGTAGTTTTTGCAGTACAATACCATATAATATTATTATTCTGTTACGTCTTTTGGAAAAGGAATGACCCATTATGCAAATATCATGTCACTTGCAGACTAATCACAATATTTCTATGAATAAAACTATGGAAACAATATCAATGTACTCAAAAGTTTCTGTGTCAAAAGCATATAGTGATTATGACTCGTATTGAGATGGATTAAAAAATGCAATTGAAAATTTCAAATAAAAAAATTATTCTCGAATAAGAGACTTCGTTGCAGAAGCAGCGGATGCATTCACGTTATAATGACATCAAGGTTTCGCGCGTTTCCTTGATTTATATTTATACCGCGCGTGTACATGAAAAGGCTAAAAAGACTTCGGCAGCGATTCCCTTGGTATCCTTTTATCTGTCGGGAGCTGTTTTCTGGTCTTTACAAAAACAATATGTTTTTATTCACATTATAGTCCAAGAGCTGGTAGATATTTTTGAGTAGGTATTTGAGCCATGATGAAGACTTGTGAAAAACTCCTGAATGACGGGTAGTGGGGCTTCACGATTTCAAATGATGTCACAAATATCAATGTACATCATTGTTATCTTGGAAACGGTACAAGATATAGCAGAGTTTAAATAACAAAATCGTGTATTTTGGCACTCGATAAAATGCCGTTTAAAAATCGAAAAAATTTCAAATACTTTCGGAGATTTTTGGGAGAAATCAAAATATTCTAAAAATGGTTTCAGTCCCTCTCCGGGAAGTGTGGACACAGGAATTTCAGGCTAACAAAAGCTGAACCCTGCGGGTACACGGACGGATCCGAAAAGCCCTCTGGCACTGGATCTGGAGCCCAATATGGCCAGGAGAAAGTCGAAAAATCACACAGCCTTAGCTACAATTACCATCCAAGCTGAACTATCAGCAATTGTACTTGGAGCCCAATAGATGCTTGACCATGATTGTACTGCCACTCAATAAAAATATTCTCAGATAGACAAGCGGCACTGAAAGCTCATGAATCCCACAAGAAATGTCCGAGGAGTGTAGAGATCTGCCAGAATGTACTGAGCAAGCTCGGCATAGCTTATGATCTAAAACTGTATGGATACCTGGCCACTCAGGACATGGGAAAAATGGAGTCACATAACAGCTTGTTCGCGAAGCGGTGACCAGGGACTTAATGGACCAGAGCCGGACCTAGGAATCGCATATATTGTCGCTGTTGCCGATATATTCTCATGGATGGATAACCAGTTTCTCCAATCTTGGATAAACCCACCAGGCATGCGACACTCATTATCATTAAACCATGAAAAAGAGGAAAGGCTGGAGCTCAACAGATAAGAAATCCGAGTAGTGGATTTCAAACGGTACAGAATCTTCCGGAGCTTGCGCATAACATAGTTGGCGTTCTAGCAAGTTGAAATAAGGATTTTGACTGCGGTTGTTCTAGCGATAGATAATTTAAGTTTTTAAACTATGTACACTCCCCGACAAAAAATTCCGGACAAGAATAATTTGAGTCAATTTGATATCCCTGTAACTATTTTGATTTTTGTCCCATTTTGGCAAAATTTTTACCAAAGTGTAGCCTCATGCCTCAAAATAATAATCTAGATTTTGGTTTTGAAAAAATATTGATCGCTTGGTCATTATATGGGGCAAAACAGAAGCTACTTTTTCAGCCTTAAGTTTTCAACACCCCATGGAAAAATTAAGCGGCAAAATTTCGCTACATCATATTCTGTTGTGAAGTGCGATCTTTTCTCAACAAAAGGTCTCTTTGGTCATGTCATATCTTCTTTTTTAAAAAGATACAGATGTTTATAGAAAAAGCTGCAGCTTTCCGATATCTTGTCAACAATGAATGAAAACATTCTTATAGACTTTCATGAAGTTTAGCCCTATGTCTTGAGATATTACCCTTGATTTTGATTTAATGGCTGATGGCTTGGTCATTATACAGGGCAAAACAGAATCTACTTTTTAACCCTTAAGTTTTCAACAATAATTCAGCCATGAAATTTAGCTCCATTATATTCTGTTGTGAAGTGCGATCTTTTCTCAACAAAATGTTTTTTTGGTCATGTCAATATTTGATTTTTTAGAGAAGATACAGATGCAAAATGCTGCAGGTTTCCGATATTTTATCAACAATTAATGAAAACGTTCCCATAGACTTACATGAACAATTATCATTGTAACATTCCTCATTGTCCCAATTTACCTAATGTTCCATATTGGGCAAATTGTTCACCTCGAACACTCTTTGAAGGCGGTAGTTTCATGGTGTAGACTGGGGTATCACTACATGGCCGTATAGATGTATGGATTGGAAATGGAAAATCGGACATATGGAATAGAATTGCTAGGTAGACATGTTCGCAATAGACTACTGGAAACCTTGCTTGATTTGCGAAAAGCCCGACTTGAAAAATAACAAATATTTCTCAAGAGCCATCAAAAGCATGTCATTCGCATGGCAAAAGTCATAGGGATACGAGGTGACAATACGCGCTATTATTTTTAGAACAATTATTATTGTACATGAAAGTTTATCAAAATGTTTTTAATAATTGTTGATAAAATATCGCAAAACTGCAGCATTTTTTTTTAATAATAATAATAATATGTTTATTAAGCAATGCTTCAAATACACAAAAAATATAAAAATAAAGTGAATAATGTATATATAAAAATAAATAAAATGAAATAAGCTTTTTAAAACAATACTTGGTAAAGGACATGGATTAAAATATGTATATAACGAATAATAGTGTATAAAACGAGTGACAGAAGACAATTTAAAGTAAGTAGCACGTTATCACAGATGGCATCAGGTTTGTGGGACATTTACTAAAACATATTCTTTGGTCAATCGCTTGAATGCTTGCAGGTTATCACAGCTCTTCAATGTTGTTGGCAGATTATTAAACCCCTGCAGTCCCATCTTAACAACTGCATCTTTTCCAAAAAAGCAGATATTGACATGAACAATAAAATATTCGGTTGAGAAAAGAGCGCACTTCACAACAGAATATAATGGAGCTAAATTTTGCCGGTCAACTTTTCCACAGGGTGTTGAAAACTTGAGGGTAGGCAAAAGAGTAGCTTCTGTTCCTCCCTGTATAATGACCAAGCCATCAATATTTTTTGCGATTTTTTGGAAACCATAATCAAGGGTAATATCTCAAGACAAAGGGCTACACTTTGGTACAAATTTTACCAAAATCGAACAACAAATAAATAAGTTATAGGGATATCAGTTTGACTCAAATTATTCTTGTCCGGAATTTATTGTCGGGAAGTGTAGTTGGGAACTGTCAAAATAGTCCACAGAGACTCGAGCGGATTATTAGTTGGTGACATGCGCAGAAGTTTTCAAGTGCTGTTAGCTCTGCTTTTGATCGATTTGTTTGGTTGTTTCGAATTTTTGGTTATAGTATGGTAGATAATAATTTACAATTAAGAATTCATTTCGATCAAGTTCTGTGAATAATCAAATTATTCATGTTTGAAACACAGGTAGGATAGTTTTCTCAATGTTTATAAAATATCTAGTTCAATAATTATGTTTCTTGGTTTGAGGGGCCAAAAATGTCATCAGAGTCTTCAACTTCAAGTTCAGATCAGTCAAATTGGAGCTTTGCTTCTGATTTATCAGATCATGAACTTTTAGAGCTGTTCTAGCGAATAAAAATCCCAAACCATTTGCTACCCGTTCCCAGGATGAACATGCGCAGTAAGAGAATCCACAAAATTGGTTTCCAACCGTCAACAATTTCATGCTATAAAAAACCTATAATAAGTTTGCTGGCATTTTTGTGAAACTGATGAGTTTTGAAAACAGTTCTGATTTGTTTTCAAACTCTGACTGAAATGTTTGATGTGGATCTAGTGAGTCGAATAAGGTATATTATGAATAGAATATTTAAAAAAATCCTTCGAAGCCCAGATATGAATCATTTGGGTTATTATTCAACATGCACTCTAATTTGAATTGAATTTTGAGTTTGATTTTGAATAATTTGCATCCAGAACTGCCCTATCATCCGACAAATCATCGCGTCATCCTTGGTAAAATCCTTGAAAATAAAGTGGATGTGGAATATCATTTGCATAATTTTTTTCGATAAATCAGCTCTGTTCTCATAAAACTTTATCAGTCAAAAACCGTCGTTATCTAACACATCACTCAATAAGTCCGTAGGATAACCAAGAAAAACACATTTTTTTGGCAAAATTCGATATTATTCATCAACATACATTCCTTCAAGAGTGATATAATCAGTCCAACGCCGCTCTAGCATCTCGACACCTTTTTTGTAGAGCCATTCGTGTTTCAGCGATCACCTCTTCATTCGAGCCAAATTTCTTTCCGGCGAGCATTTTTTTCAGGTCTGCGAACTGGTAGTAGTCGCTGGGGGCCAAATCTGGAGAATAGGGTGGGTGCGAAAGCAATATCTTGAAATTTAGCATCTTCCGAAGCTAAGACTACAAAGGTTTTACTTATTTCATGTAAGACCCCATGACCCTGCTTATAAATAATTCTCGAGCCGTTGTATCAAAGGCACTAGAAGCAGCAGGAATAGCCTTTAAGCAATTTTCCAAGACATGCAATAATATACGCTGCGATATGGGTTTTCTCATGAAACTATTCGTACACCGAGAGGTTGAGGTATAGCTCTTCAACTTTTGATGGTTTTTCCAATAGACCGCTGTTAGAACAGAATACTTTTTGTGTTTACTTTTTTCTGATATCCACATGTTGAGGAATGAACGCTAAAAGATGATAATTTGAAAAATCCCAATTCTCATCAGATTTTTCTTTTTAATTATACAGGGCGTCCGTTCTACGTGATACCACTATCACTTTTCAGTATTTACTAAATTGGAGGCAGGAGTAAGTTGAGTCCATGGTACCTGGTGTAATAAGCTATCATAATATACCCATGATACTCACAAGGCGGTATGTCGACGCGCAGATGTGACGTCACGCTGGAGTTATGGCCATCTGCAATGTTGCCAGTAGAGTGAAGTTTTCAAGATAAATTAGTAAACAAACTAGTTATCAAGGGTCAAATAATATTCCAAGTTGAATTGGCCCACAGTGTATATTATGGATATACACTGTGGGCCAATAATAGGTGTTTCAATAATAATGCGAAACAGTTCAGGATGAGTTTCCTTCCTATAAATATGTATTCGGAACTACTTTGTGACAGAGCTACAGGGTGCTACAGGTAATTTTATTTTTGTTTTTTTCTGAATAAAATCTAGAAACCAATGTCGATTATTTTGATCAAAATTGGTGTTTGAGGGTTTCCTGTCATGCGAAATTCGAAATTGATCTTGGCATGGCAACTTATAAAAGGTGCATTTCACACTCATTTTTCCTGTTATGTACAGGGTGATTCATTTTCAGCGAAAAAGTGCCAAATCTCGTAAACTATCCATCATAGAGTCGCAGGAAAAATACCTGTATAGTAATGTGCCCAAGAGAAACTGCTAAAAATATAACATTCTCAAGTTTCTAGGATCGCCGCAAGGGGCGTAACGGTGCTGTGAACAACGATTTATTTTCGGGATTTTTTTCCCATTAAACTAGGTACCCAATCACGAGAGCGCTTTTTATTTATGGAGACTCACCGTAATTATCGTAAGACTCCAAGAAACAGAAAAAAAGTGACTTTATCAGTTCGCTGTTTTGACAGTTTTTGTTGCAAATATAACCTTCTCAACAGAGATGTGAGGAAGTTCTTGGATATGGGAACACAATGAGAGACAAAGGTATTACTGTCTTCGCGAAGTTTCGTCTATTTTATGGACTTCATCAGGCTGAAAATTGAAAAAACAATAGGTAGTGAATATGAAAAACCTTTTTTATTAGTAAAAGAAAAGCTAATCCAACGATCTACAATTCAATAGAGCAGTTTTGGTGAACCCAAAACATACAATTCGCAATCCAAAAGAGACAAAAAAATCGAAAAAAATTTTATGTCCAAGTCCGGGTTTGAAATAAGGACCCTTGGGTCGACATTTTCAAGTGTTCGACATTTTCAAAGTGTTTATTTAGAATAAAAAATTTACAATAGGGCAATATAGGGAAAATGTTGATGATATTCTTTGATCTGTGAATTTAATAAATAATTTCGTAGTCGGGTCAGGTAGATTATCTCCAACACTAGTCTGATTCCTCCGCGTCGATCGTGACGTCTCAATTTCTACGCCCCTCCCATTGTTGGAAGGGCGGTCCTACATGCAGGAGACGTCCCACTTGCTCTATCTGAGGTTCCGGTCGTTTTCTTATCTACTCGCTTATGAACTCCTGATACCTTAATTTGGCCGCCAGGTTAATTTTGTCGAGATAATTGCGCTAATCGACGTTGATTTGTGACAGAATTAATGTCTAGTGGTGCGGTTATGATCGAAGGTGTTGATGGGGATGTAAGCGAGTGATAGGAAACTGCACTGGGAAGTTGGCTCGTTTGAGGAGTGACGTCGTGGTAGCGCTCAGAAGAGTGCTTGCTGTAGAGGATCGTCGGCAGCTGTTAGTGATCGGTGTGGTGAGAGGGCTCTGCCTGATGTGATGTAGAAAATGTTATGCCATTTCTCTGACAAATCGGCGCGGCTTGACATTCTGACTATCCGGAGTTTCCACTCTATCATATTTATACTATGATCCTATATAAATTGAAAATTGAAAACAATGAAGACTATTGGATCTGGAAATAGTTCATGAATTTTTTTAAAATCTTTTTTTTTTCACTAACCTCGGGCTAATGAGTTCAAGTTTTTATTTTGAGTTGTATTTGATGCTTGCAACATTCCCATGGATTAATTTCATAAATCAAGGCAACGAAACTCTTATACAAACATACATGAAACTGACGGCTTATTGTCTCAACACATTTTTGGGAGCGATGAGGAGCTATTTACTGCTTTTGAGGAGGTATTATCATCTGAATTTCTCCTCCACTGGAATCAAATCCGTGTCAATTTAGTTTTGCTACTGACAAAGCAGTGTGTAAATTGATCGTTTAGTATTATTGGTACCATAAGATTGAAAGGCAGTATTGAGTATGTATAATGTTTTTTTTTTAATGTGTAACAATTATTTCGTTCTACGTTCTTGATAGGCTTCAATTTTGATAATTATTCTGAATCCAACGATATATCACAGGTACTAAACTGTGTTTTGGCGTTCGGAGGTAATAAAGCCATCATCATTGTTAATTGTGTCATCTTTAGTAAGTAAACATTAGGTCTATTGGTAGAACAATCACAAACCAGTCAGAGCCAATCAGCATTTGTTATTTCAGTCAGCGAACTGATTTCTGACTGATATTGGCCAATCGATTGAACGCTGACTGGTCTGTGATTGTTCTACGAACAGACCCAATATAAATTCAATTTAGAGTCTATTTCTATCGATCCTTATTAGTTCATACGGGGAAATACAGTTTCAAGAATCCATATTTGCAATGTTAAACCATTTTTTTGACTATGCGTTTGCAAAGGAATTTTTCAGAATCCTTATTTTTTCCTGTGTTTATTTGACTTTGCATTTCCAGTGTATTTTTTCTCCTCTGCAAGATAACGCAATCAGATTTTTGATCCAGCGTTTCGTTCCATCCCAACCATCGTAGTTGAACCTTCAAATTCTAACGATGAAATAGGAACTACGAACGTTTAGGTCAAATATATAAAGAAAAATATTTTCAAAACTAATAACACACTTCGCTCTAATTTAACAAATTATACTAGACCTGATAATATCAATGGGTCCACTAAAAATGTAATTCATAAAATTCCTTGTGAATGTAATTAATTCAATATTGGAGAGATCTCACGACCTTTGAAAAAGAGAATTAAAGAACATAAGTCATACATAAAAAAAAAGGAATTTCATACATCGGGAATTTTCAACATGCATTTGATAATAATCATAAAATAAGTTGGGATAATTCAAATAGCAAAGGAGCCATGTTCTAAAAACGTAAACTTAAAGAAAGTGCATACAGTCCGTTTCACGAGAGTTCATACTCACGTCATTGATGACGTAGTTACTTGGAAAAAAACGGCTGTCGTAGCTAATTCATCTAGTTTCAAGAGCGTTCAAATTTTCTATTCAGAATTGTTTTCTATTCAGATTTTGGATTCAGACTTATCATCCAATGGAAGCGTAGTCGCGTGTATATGCGCCATCCGGATGCGAGTGATCGTTAGACTAGGCAACTGAAAGCGTGCACTGCTTGTGACTCTACCATAAGACTCAACGCTATTCCAGTTCGCTTCTGTTTGTGCATTGAAAAAATCATGTAGAATGGAATGGCAAGATATGTAGTTTTTGAAAAATCCTCACATGAAGGGATTGCAAGCTCGAGAGAGTGAAAAAAATACATTCATATAGTAGTCCAGTAAAGATATCATTATTAAAAATGAAACATGCTGAGAACCTGATCCTTCTTGGGTTAATCGGAGGTCCATCGATTGTGAAACCGAAGAGATCACAATCGCCACAATTGTGGGTTTTTGCAAAGGGTTGATTTCTTTTTATAATAGTTCACAAAATGGTCCTCTCTCAGTATACTAATAAGCAATCGTTCCTTGATAGACACGTTTTAAACTAAGAAAGCACCCCTATCGCAAAGACCCACAATTGCCGGGTTCTATTCTCATCAGTGGACGTCCCCCATCAGTGAACGACCATCAACACACGAGAAATAAGCTATTCAGCATTTTTTTCAATGTATTATTGGGTGAACGAAATTTAATACACCACTTTGGTGGCCAAAAGTAGATTGACAGCCTAAAACTTGATAAAACTTTGATCCTGGAACAGTTATCAAAGATGTAATGATGCATTAGAAAACTTATATCCATTGGTCAGTTCACCAAACCAGAGATTTTTTTCAATTTTCATAGGGTACACGAAATTACTTTTTCGAATGGTGCTAGCCAATTTTTCCAAAACACAAAAAAAATATTTTTTTTAACGTGAAAGGCCCCAAACAATATTTCCAATAAAATCGCCATGACCGATCAACTGACAGATTGATTGAACTATTTTAATGCACCAATAATTCTTTGATAACTAATGCAGGATGTGGTTTATATTATATTATATTCCTTCCCACTCTAGGTTGGCATTATCAATGTTACTGCAATCTTATGATATTACAATGCATGTTGATCTACCCACCAGAATTACTGAAAGATCTGCCTCTCTTATTGACTATTGTTGCTCTAACTTGGGCGTGAGGATCGAGTGTCTTGTTGAACCATCCAGTATTTTTGACCATGAATTGATATCTGCAGGTATGCTCCTGAACAAATTTCCCATCAGGCACAAATGCAGGATGGGACGCCTCTTTAGCACCACTAACTATAAAAAATTTGGTGAACTTTGTTCTTCCGTTGATTGGTTCGAGATTTTCAAAGTGTTCGATGGTATCACCTCTCCTGTGACTTCGTCGTTGCAGCCCTTGGATTCTTTCCATTGCTTACTCAGACATTGTTTCTGTAAATCCTCTCCGGTCCTGAAGATTGATTCAAAAAAGAGAAAATTGTGGATCACTTAAGGTCTGCGGATGAAAATATTCACTACCAATCCCGCTTTCCATGCATATTTCCGCCGTTACCGGTTATGTTATTGGCGTCTGGTAAGAATTTCAAAGGAGAAATACTATAGTGAACGATTCAGCAACTCCCGTAATCTCCAAAGAGAGAGCTGGTCCATAGTTAACGAAATTAGAGTAGAAAGCAGCGCATCTACTGTACCTTCCGTGTCGCCTTCTTGTTTGAATGACTTTTATTTTTTGATTGCTGAGTCCTTAACCAAGAGTCTACATGCAAATACTGATCCTCTGCTGTACATCAAAGCGCAGTTGGAACTTTCTTTTTTTATCCCAACTAACGAACTAGAAATTCGGGATTGTCTCCTTGAGATTGGCAATGGTGGATCTTCCAGTGAAGAGGAACTGTCTGCAAGGATCTTGTTGTCGCTTCCTGGGAGCGCAGTTTCAGCTTTGGCGGAGGCAATAAACTATTCATGGAATTCTGGCCTGTTTCCCTCTTGTTTGAAGATAGCAAAGGTTATTCCAATTCACAAGGGTGATGCCTTTGATGATCCCAATAATTTCCGGCCTATTTCACTTTTGTCAGCCCTGTCTAAACTTATTGAGAAGCTTGTGAAGAGAAGAATGCTAACATTTCGGGAACTACTGATGCTATTCACAACTTACTGGAGACGGTTTACTTGGGTGTGAATGGCGGTGAGAAAGTGGCAACTGTATTTTGTGACCTGTCCAAAGCATTTGATTGTGTTAATCACCAGATTCTTTTACAAAAATTTCATGTGTATGGCTTTAGGGGTATTTCCAATGATTGGTTCAGGGTTTTTTGTCTGAGAGATTTCAGCGAGTTGTGGTTGGTCAAGCTACATCTGATTCATCCATTACGAGAAGAGGAGTTCCACAGGGCTCTGTTCTTGGTCCACTTTTGTTTTTGATATATGTAAATGATTTGTCGCGGTTGCCAATCCAGGGTACTCACTCTTTTCGCCGACGATTCGTCTATTGCTTGGCGCCGTAAAGATGCTGCTCTATTAGAGGATGTTATAACGGCTGACATGGTTCTAATCAAAAACTGGTTCAATTCCTATCGCCTAACTCCTAATGTAGATAAGACACACCTCATTTCCTTCAAGGGGTCTGTTCATGCCGCTCTTATTGACTCTTGTCCATTGGCTCAGAGAAGTTGTTCCAGGTTCTTGGGTGTGATGGTCGACAGAGATTTGAAATTTGATCAGCATATTGCCCAGGTCTGTGGGCGTGTGGCATCTGGGTGCTATGCTGTTGGTGTTGCTGCTGGAAAGCTGGGCTCTGGAGTGGCAAGAAGTGTGTATCACTCTTTGGTGGAGTCACACTTGCGCTACGGAATTGCATTTTGGGGAAATGCTTATTGAATTCCTTGTTTGTCCTGCAAAAGCGGGCGGTTCGTTCCTTGTATGGTGTGCCTCCTCGCGAATCGTGCAAACCCCTGTTTACGAGGTATAAAATATTGACTCTGACGTCCATTTTCATTTTGGAGGTAGCAACTATAATGTTAGAAGTGCAGAGTAGATTGCCTCGTCCTTCTCATGATCATTTGACTCGTCAGGGAAACAATCTTCTTCTATGCATGCATATGCATGTTATTCTTAAATGTATTTTCACCGTATTTTAATATTTAAGATACCATTTTTTAATTTATTCGATAGTATACAGTGCTTTGTCAACAAATGACGATCATTTATGACAATAAAGTATTTTATCAATCAATGAATCAATCAATCATGAGAACTGATCTTTTTCACATTGAGTGATATGTGATCTTTTAAAGAGTTGTAATTCCAATTCCCAGGGCATCACACACTCTTCACAAAAGTTCAGGCGATGGAATAGAAAATGAATAGGTACAAATAACTAGTCTTATGAAATAACTCACCTCAAAAACTGCCTCAAGTGGTAACAAAGGTTTTTTAGCATCTCCATCCATTGTAAAGTGCCTTTTTTATCGTATTTTGTTCACATTCTGAATATCGACGAGCCATTTTATGCAACAGAACTGTGAAATTGGAGTTAACTGACTTGTGTTTTGACAAGAACATTGTTTTGAATAATTACTTGATCACATAACCAAATTTTAGGTTATTATTATTCTGAGATGATAGAAATCAGCTGTTGCTCGGCGGCCATTTTGGATTCTAGTAACGACCGATGTTTATGACGTCATTAATTCTGTTTCAGTCGGTTTTTGAACCTCTCCATGAGTTAGAAAAAAAGAGACAATCAATGACGTGAGTATAAACCCTCGTGAAACGGACTATATATCATGTGAAATCCTGATGCATGAATATGTGTAGCAACTTGTTCCGTGAATCCAAGTAATACATGGTTACCTTTATTAAGAAATTGAACATAGCAGCTATACGCATCTACGGGCTACGAGTGACCAGTAATTGATTCTGTTAATTCGTCTCCTACTCCTACACTCTCCAGCTGAACAGTTTTGGCAATTTCTCAAATGTGATGATTGTTTCACGGATTCGACATTTGTTATACTCTGACCGTTCCAGCCAGCTATTGAATGAATACAATATATAATGATGAATAATGGTATAATTTGACTTATCTTGAGAATAACCACAGTGCTGGCCACAGCAATTCAGTTGGTCCGTCACTGGAATATTTATCAATGTGCCTTCACCACGTGCTGTCTACAGTCAAAGTCTGTCCGGATGAAGAAAAATGCGATTGCTGAATGTTAACGTTGCTGCATGTTACGTCCCATTCTGGTTTGATTCAAGTCTCAGCTGTTTGCTATATTGCTTGATCAAATTCCCTCGGTAGGCCCCAGATTAGTATAAGATCCACGGTTTAATAGATAGTGAGAAAAAATACGTGCCCATTAGCCTGAATTGAAGAAAGAAAACCCCTTTATAGTTACGTTTCACTAAAACCTCTCTTTGCAAAAACTCTCCTTGTATTGACGACAACTTTGTCCTTTTCTTTATCCAGGCTGGTTTACAAACAAAAAGGTATAAAACGTGGACTTTGAAATTCAGACGAACATTTTCTTATGCTGGTTGTACTTGGAAACTTGGAAAGCAAAAAAACCCTTAAAAAACCTTTTCTTTCCAACGTGCAGAAGACCTCCCCCCCCATTCAGCCTTCTTTTTCAAATTGCGGTTTTAAACTGTCAGTCGTTAATTTTGTCTTATCGTCTACTCCCGTGTGCGAGTGAGAAGTCTTGGTCCGTTTGTGTGTTACTGTGTTGCCGTGTTGTGCAACTGATGAGCAATCCGCCACTGCTAGAGATCACACACTAGCATCCGCACCAACACGATAAAAAAAAAGAACCACAACAACCTTCGTTAATAGGTAGCTTGTAAAGTCGCTACCGTCGCATTGCCTCACCAATTAATTTTGATAGAAACTGCGTTGAACTGAAAAATTAATTAAAGACCCTTATTACACTTTCTGCCTTGAGAAAAGTAAAGAGAGAAGAAAAAATTTCACATCCACACATTGCCCCACCAAACGAAAACCCCCTTCAACCCACGTATGGTTTTAAACTAACGATATTAAATATACCCCTCAATAACCCATCTTTTGGATTTTCTAATTCGTAAGCGTTATGCCCCACAATACTTTTAATTCTATACGGACCTTCAAACAATAAAATAACTTTTTGATTTCTTTGTCCTCTGCCGAAGAAATTACATTATTCTTCAACAACACCAATTGTCCTACAGAGAATGTAGTGAATCTTCTATTTCTGTCATGTTTGTGTTGCCTTTGCTTTGCCTTTGATAATAGCCTCTCTTTGACTATCCGTAGATCTATCGTCTGTTTTGTTCTATGTTGTGGAAAATCAATAACTTGCCTGATTTCGTCCTCCGGTACGATATTCTTTTCCAGGAATATCGGTGCTACACCAGTAGAATCATGTACTGCACAATTAATCAAAAGTTCAACTCTCCCGACATGCCTAGCCCAAGCTGTATGCTTGCTATGACAATAAATTCTTAACAATCTAGCTATTTCTCTCATTGGTCGTTCACTTGGGTTACTTTGTGGATGTCTGATACTGCAATGAAGTTCCTTTACATTATTTTCTTTCAAAAACTGTTTCCAAATATTTCAAGTGAACTGAGTTCCGTTGTCTGCTAAAATACGACAAGGTTTTCTGGTATTTATGAAGTAATCATGTTTCAATTTTGTTACGAGACATTTCGCAGTTGGTTTCTTTATAGGATAAAGTTTGATATATTTTGTAAATACATTCAGCACCACAAAAATATGTTACACTCCGGCTGTAGATGTAGGCAAAGGTCCAAATATAAGAACGGCAATTAAGTCTTCTTCGTCTATCGGCATTACTGACTTCATTTTTCCAATTATAGCTTGATTTGAAATTTTTGATTTTTGACAAAGTTCACAACTTTTTACTATTTTCTTAATAACATCTCTCATGCTTTTAAAAGTATATTGCTTAGACATGCACTTGTATGTCTTCCATGCTCCAAAATGTCCATATTTTTCATGATAGCAAACAACAAGGTCCTTTATCATCATAGATGGTATACATATTTTCCATGTATTATCCGCTTTTGTAAATTGAAACAAAGTATTTTTGTATAAAGTGTATTGACTTTCCGTATCTTTTTTATTTGAATTCAGCTTCTCCATTATTTTTCCAAGAATGCTATCCTCCTTTTGATATACCTCTATTTTTCTAAGTTTCTTGAGAACATATTTATCATCAATCAACTTTGCATATGCAATTACAATATCTTTGGATTTTTTTTGATTTAAGAATGGAAATCTGGACAAAGCATCTGCAATTATATTTTTATCTCCAGACAAGTATTTGACATCAAAATTGAAGTTTTGGATTTTCAAGTACCATCTAGTTAATCTTGGATTCAACAGTTGACAATTTAACAAAAATGACAAACTTTTGTGATCTGTCCATATGATAATTTTGGAACCCATAATCATGCTTCTCCATTTCAACAAACATGCAACAATTGCCAACAGTTCTCTTTCCGTTGTAGAGTAATTCCTTTCAGCACTCGATAATTTTCTGCTATAAAAAGCTATCGCCTGTTGTTTTCCATCTTGATATTGTGAAAGTCTTCCAGGTACTGCCATGTTGCTGGCGTCAGTTTCGATGTGAAAATCCCTTGCCATGTCCGGATGAAAAAGTTGACTTGATTCTATGATACTTTCTTTAGCCCTTACAAAAGCTTCATCGTGAGCCTTAGTCCATTTCCACTTTGTTTCCTTTTTTAATAAATCGTATAATGGATTGAGTATTTCAGAATGGTTCGGACAAAAACGTCTATGATAGTTACAGACTCCCAAAAATCCCCGTAAGCTTTTTACATTGATAGGTTTTGGATAATGTTTGAGTGTTTCCAATTTTGAGTCATCTATCTTGATTGACCGTCAGATTCGATTCCTGCAGCTTATGAAATACGATTTTTAAATGTTCATAATGCATTTCCTCTGATGGTGATGTGATTAATATATCATCAATATAGCAAGAAACAAAGTCTCTGCAATCCTCAAAAATCATGTTAATACATCTTGACATACCTGCGACATCTGTCTTCAATCCAAATGGCATCACTAGGAATTCATAAACTTGGTAGTCAAACATAAATCCACAGTACTTTGTAGAATCTTCTGATAATTCAATTTGCCAAAAACTACTAGTTAAATCAAGAGTACTAAAATAAAGACTTTTATTATATTGATAAAGGAGGTGTTCTGCTGGAAGTGGGCATTCATAATCCATTTCTATCTTCTCATTTAGACTTTGAGCATCTAAGCAAATTCTTACTGATCCATCCTTCTTAATTATTGGTACTATCGGTGAAATAAAAGGTGTTTCTGATCTTCTTATGATTCTCCAATCTAACATTTCATAAATCTTATTTTTAACTTTATCTTTATGGGTTATTGGCACTGGATATGTTCTGGGTTTAAATGGTTGTTCGTCTATCAATCCAATCTTATGTCGATAAATATTTGTTTTTCCTGGTTTATCGGAAAATATCCCTTGAAACTGTGATATTAGGCTTTAAAACTCTTCCTTTAAATCTGGGTTTTCACTTATTTGCTTTTCAGTTTGTTCATCCTAAAGAATCAATAATTTATTCATTTCTGGATTCTCATCAGAGTACTTCACAAATGGTATCAGCAAATTTTCAACTTCCAATTGTTTCGTGCTGAAATCAATCTTTCCTTCAACTTTGTGTAACCAATCAGTTCCAATAATAACATCGTAAATCAAGTCTTCCACAACTAAAGCGATCAGCTCAAATTCCTTCTTTTTCAGTACTAATTTTTAATATACTTGTGAACATACATTTTTGCTTTTCCTTCCTGTAGCTCCCACGATCCTAACTTCCGTAATTGGTAACATCATGATGTCCTTATTCATCTCTTGAATCTTGGAGAAAAATGTCCTTGATATGGATGTAACTTGACAACCTGAATCCACTAAAACCAAGCTATCCATTCCTTCGATCCTTGCTTCAATCATTGGTATTCTGTTATTTGCGTCTTTAACCTCAACATCTGAATCTGAATCAACAAATATATAGTATCACAGTTGATAACTCTTTCTTGCACTTGACTTCCTTGAGAGCCTCCCACGTATACTTGAGCTATTGAATCTATTTTTTCAAACTCCACACTGTCTGAGTTTATGAAAATTACATCATCATTATTTGAGATTTTTAAGATTTCATTTCCATCAGTGGGCCACCCTGAAGCTGTTGTAATCTTGTTTTCTCCCGATGGGAACGGCCCTTTAATTGTGTCTTTAATACCATTTTCTGCTCCATTTCTATACCGGCAAGTGTCTTCGGAGCTGTAGAGACACTTCCTTATGCGTTTTTCTGGTTTCTCATCCTTTGATCCTCGGTTGGCTTTCTTCGATGTGATTCACCCTGGTCCTGATCATCAAATTGCTGTTTCTTATCGTAATAGTTGAGCTCATCTTCATATTGATGCTTTATGTCGTGGTTATCATTTTCTCGATATCTGTGATATTGCATTTGAGCTCTTCCAATGTTGTCCCGTTCTTGATAACTTTCTTTTTTATAAGCCCTCTTGACTACATTTACATTGTATTGCCTCCATGGTGTTCTTTGAGAACTATTGAAGTCTGCTCCCTGCTGACGATGCATATCAAATCTAGTTGTCCTATTATTATCATAACCTCTGTTGTTATTGTCTTGACTATATCTATTTTGATTGGAATTGAAAGTATTATAATTATTGTTTCTATTGTAGGAATGATTTGCAGTATTTCTGGAATCTTCTCTGTAAGCATGGCGGTTGAGTGGATGTCTAACTTCTTGTCTGATTGCGGTAAAATTATTTTCAAAATTGTTAAATTGATTTCTTCTTGGTCTGGATTGTCTGTTTTCCAAATCATCAAATTGTTCCAACACCTCATAAATATTTTCAACAGTTTTTGGATACAAAGTAGCAAGATTTCTTGCAATTTCTAATGGAAAGTGATTATTGATTAGTTTAATGCCCTCTTTTAATGATATCACGTCTATTTCTTTAATTTGTTTGACCATTTTTAAAAAGTACATATGTTGCCATTTCCGAAGTATCTCCCTTGATGTAGTTCCCATTATAAATCTTCATCAGATGTCGTTGTTGCCTGTCTCTACTCCAATATTTCGCCAAGAATTCTCTTTTCCATACTTCGTATGAATCTATCTCATCACAAAAAAGTTCTTCCCAAAGTTTAGCTGGTCCTCTTAAACTCCGTTTCGCCCAACTAATAAATTCATGGTTTCGTAATTGCTGGTCTCCCATCCATGTCTCCAGTCGTTTCAAAAATTCTTTAGGATTCAAATTACTCGTACTATTGAAGGTAGGCATACTGTTTTGATCTATAGGCATCCTGTATATCGTCCTGTCTCGTGGTAGTGGTGGTGATCTCAAAATTCATCTTGGGTTATGTGTTTCTAACAACAGTGGTTCTGGACTTTTCCTGCAATTTACTTTATTTGTTTTATGTTCCATTTCTTTTTTATCAGCTTTCTTGACCGTTTATGTATCCTCTTCTTTACTAGCACTACTCTGATCCTTGTTACCTCCATTGAGTTTATCCATTATTCCCATGTGAAGTTGATATTTCTCGTTATCTATATCTGCTTCTGATGCATAGAATCCATTAAAGTCCGACGTTCTGGTGATTCTTTTATTGTCAATTTCTCCATGTCTACGCTCTCTCCTTCTATCTGATATTTTGCTGTTTTCCCCTAGATCACCCTCTTTTGAAACTTTTGGAATCGCACCTGTACGACTTCCTGCTTGGTCTTGTAAATCTTGAAATCTTGATCCGGTGTCTCTTTTGACATTTTGTAGAATTTATTGTGTAGGTATAGTTCAAGTGCTCACAGCAGTATGCAGTTCAATGTAGCACAGTAGTATGCAGTTCAGATGAGATTTAATGTAAGGCAGTTGTATGTAAACTATGAATGTGAAGTTGTCCAAATAAGATAATACCCCTTGATTCCCAAAAAAAAAACGCGACAAAAAAAAAAAACTTAGGTCGTTGTAGTCATGACCGTACAAGCGCAAACACAAGCATGAGATAACACAGCCGCAGACTCACCCAAAATTCTCCCCGGAAAGCGCTTCAGTCTGTCAGTCTAGTACTGCCCTATTGCGGTTGCCTAGGTCACTGTGATTGCCTCAGTCCAAATCAGATCCAGCACAGAAGAATGAACAGTTTTCCAAGTACCTGTATAACAACAAAATTTTAGAACAATGTAATAGCTTGTACAAATAAATATAAACTCAATATATATGTATATACGACGAAAATGTAATTATTTTAATCAAGGATCCTACAACAAACTGTATACAATGCAACTGATACACATATACATAGGTATACATATTTTTTCTTTTTATATATTTTGCTCGGGCGCCAATTGTAACGATCCAACTTACTTATTACAAGATGGTATCGCCATCCAAGGGTTTCTGTCTGTTACTTTGAGTGTGAATTCAACAACTAGTAATAACTTTGAATTATTTCTATTTTTCAACTATGAAATAATATAATGTGTATATAATGATATGTGCATCAAATTTTTAACAATATGACAATAATACGTTACCATCAAGAGAACGTTTTTAAAAAAATCTTTATAACTAACAATATTATTACAGTTCAGCCGACAAATAGGTATGTGGATATAATTTCCAACTAGTCATCAATCCAGGAATCAATATTTTGCGGGAAATGTACTAAATAATAAAACAAATACAGTACCTTGAATACTTAACTTGCACATAGCTGGGCATTTATTATCATGTCATTTGTTGAGAAGTATGCGATAAAATGAATACAATATATAATGATGAATAATGGTATAATTTGACTTATCTTGAGAACAACCACAGTGCTGGCCACAGCAATTCAGTTGGTCCGTCACTGGAATATTTATCAATGTGCCTTCACCACGTGGTGTCTACAGTCAAAGTCTGTCCGGATGAAGAAAAATGCGATTGCTGAATGTTAACGTTGCTGCATGTTACGTCCCATTCTGGTTTGATTCAAATCTCAGCTGTTTGCTATATTGCTTGATCAAATTCTCTCGGTAGGCCCCAGATTAGTATAAGATCCACGGTTTAATAGATAGTAAGAAAAAATACGTGCCCATTAGCCTGAATTGAAGAAAGAAAACCCCTTTATAGTTACGTTTCACTAAAACCCCTCTTTGCAAAAACTCACCTTGTATTGACGACAACTTTGTCCTTTTCTTTATCCAGGCTGGTTCACAAACAAAAGGGTATAAAACGTGGACTTTGAAATTCAGACGAACATTTCCTTATGCTGGTTGTACTTGGAAACTTGGAAAGCAAAAAAACCCTCAAAAAACCTTTTCTTTGCAACGTGCAGAAGAACCCCCCCCCATTCAGCCTTCTTTTTCAAATTGCGGTTTTAAACTGTCAGTCGTTAATTTTATCTTATCGTCTACTCCCGTGTGTGAGTAAGAAGTCTTGGTCCGTTTGTGTGTTACTGTGTTGCCGTGTTATGCAACTGATGAGCGATCCGCCACTGCTAGAGATCACACACTAGCATCCGAACCAACACGATCAAAAAAAAAAAAGGGCCACAACAACCTTCGTTAATAGTTAGCTTGTAAAGTCGCTACCGTAGCAACGTGGAGTATGGAAATTATTATTTAGAGAACGGGATTGATTGATAGGCGAGTAGGGAAAAACGAAATTACGTAAATTAAAACGACCAATAAGTTCAAAAATTCTGTAACTTCGTTATACAAAAAAGAATATGAAAACAGATTTAAGACGATATTTTTCTCAAAATAGCCACCTGACACTTTTCTCTAAGTTGTCAAATAAGACAGCTATAGGCCGCCAAACATGATGCTACTAGATTGCCTATAATTTCGTAGTCCCTTCACCGATTATACTGTTTTTGGCTGGTTTTGAAGAGGAGAATCTGCTCTGTCTGCCTCCTATAGACCGGCGGCCAGTGACACTTTTTTTGGCCGTGATTTTACCCAGTTTGCCATGAATCCACAATAAAATTCAAGTGAAATATGATAGTTAAAGACTTAAAGGCATACCGTTTGCGTGAGCCCAAAAGGTGATTACGGTCAGGTGGACTTGCATTTTAAAAAACGATTTACCACGTTTCTAAACAAGCTGCCATTGAGAAGTATACATGATTTTGCTATACATCAGCTACAGAAAAAATGGCATAACGTTTGCGCATGTCCAAGTATACCTCACATTCAAAACATGTAGTACAGTTATTTAATAAGATGTCATTTAAATCAGTATGCCATTAAAATAAGATGCAGTTTAATATACTGTATATTGTATATAAAATTGGCATAGCGGTTAGAGCAGTCATAAGTACAGGCATACGCAAGTGAAGTTGCAAAAAGGTGAATAAAATTTCCGTGTGTTTGATCAGTATGCCTCTTTGTTTTTTATTCCCCTGTGACGTATTTATATGGTGTATTGAATAGCATACCGTTTGACAGAGTCGAATGACGGTAAAGTATGAAATTATGATGAAAACACAAAAATCGCTAGTGAAGTGCAAAATAGACAACAATATTTTTCGACGACTTTGGACTTTGGAATATCACCTACGAATTTTCAAGAAATGGTGCATGCGATCGATGTCGCGTAAATTATTTATTGAAAAAAATGTACTTTAAAAGTTGTTTTATGAGTCATAGAAAAAGTATATCGAAAATCTCACATGGAATGACCATTTCCCACTCGTATGATTCATATTGCGTAGGAAATGTATGTCATGTCATTCCATGCTCGTTGTCATAGCCGAGTTTGTTAAATATATTATTAGATAGGTATGGTAAACGCCAAACAACTTTGGATCCACGTCATCGTTGCCACCAAGCTCGTTGTTATGAAGTTTGCGAGTGGCCAAATTTGCAAATCACATAACCCGCTTGGTGGTGATTATGACGTGAATCGAAAGTTGTTTGGCATTTGCTTTATATGATTAAATTGCGAGTATGCTTCACAGTTTTGAGTCAAAAATGTTACGCCAACATCAAATCATAAGCAACATACTGATTGAGAAACGTCATTACACATAAAAAATACTATTTTCATTTTCTATATTGATAAAAGAAAAAAAAATAGGAAATATCAATAACAAATTTATTTTGATCACATTTAAATAATTGATCAATCCTCGTAGTCTCCATCATCGCTGTCTTCATCATCTTTGTCCGAGGAAGCTATGATGCACCGTATAACTGTATCGCCTGAATTTTGGTTTTGTTTCAAGAAAAAGGTAATTTTTGTATCGGCTTCTTCATGTCCTACACACGTATAATCATTGATCATCTGAACAACAGTGATCCCTTGGATAACTTTGTAGCTGTAGCATTTTTTATAAGAAACGAAAATTTCTTTATCTCCAATAATCTGCAAGATTTGTAGCTCAGAACTCCAATGCTCAATTAAGAAAGATACAAAACTTTTCTTGAATTTTATGTTTTTCAGTGCCGTGCTCAAATCCGGTGGTCGATTTTGTTCTGGACCTAAAAGATTAATAACATTTAATTCGTGTCCCGAAATTATTGATTCGATCGTTTCACCTGTGATGCAATAATCTTCACTGTGATTCTCTCTCAACACATGCTCGTTGTCCTTGATTGATGGACTCTTATTCTCGTCAAAAACCATAAAAACTTGTTTTGCATCATTTTTAGATAGCATTCGCAGAATTTTTAGTGAAATATCTCCGAATTTTTCTGGTACTTGAGTCAATAGATGGAGCATGAAAAATCCATCGATTATCGAAACCTGGATATTTTCTGGTTCTCCATGATTTTCGACATTATCAATTAAGATCTTTGCCAATACCGACTTATCGGTTTTGTTAATGGCACCATCTAAATGGCACAGCGATAGCGGTATAGGTGTTAGTGGAAAGGATAAAATCTAAAAAATCGAATGTTATCACACAATGTTACTTTTCAAGTAAATAATAATATAATAATAATAATAATAATAATAATAATGTTTATTTAGCATAAAAGCTATACAAAAAACAGATTAAAAGTAATTACATATTTAAAATCACAATCAAAAATAAATAAGTTGTAATAAAATAGTGTAAACAATAATATAAAAGTATGTGTATAACAGATAGTGTCGACAAACATAATATAGATTTAATATAAGGACATCTTAAAAGGTATTCAGTACGTGAACACGAAGCAGTCTCTTGAACGTATGGAGATTATCACAGTTTTTTATGTCGGATGGCAAACAATTAAACTCAAACAGTCCTTTACACAAGACAGAATTATACAGTAGTTGACTAGCTGTGGGTTTGGTTTTTAACATGAAATCAGTTTTATTTCTAGTATCATAGTTATGAACGTTTTTAAATGTATTGATCTTATCACAGATGTATGATGGTACTAAACAATGTTTTATCTTGAACACCAGAACAAATACGTTAAATACAACTTTTTGCCTTATTGACAACATGCCAAGAATATTCAACATGGATTTTATTGGCGTGTACCTATTACATCCAATAATTGTGCGCATGGCTCTATTTTGTATAACCTGGAAATCATTCATCAAATACTGTATATACTATGTATATAATATGCTCTGTAGTTTTGTGCGCATCCATGTTTTACAAGATTTTTTTGGGTATTTCGCCACAACCTAAAAATAAATACAAAGAAAGCAGACTCGCTTTCGAAACGTTTGGATTTATCAGGTTTTCCTTAATTTACTAATCAAATCTTTTTTAGGTCGAAAATAAAGAGGATAGGTTAGTTCTATTTTGAGGTTGTGGCGAAATACCCAAGAAAATCTTGTAAAACATGGTAACTGTCGCAAAATCTAGAAAATCATACCTTATCTAGATCAATAGTTGCTTGGGAAGACAACGAAATGCCCAACAGTCTTCCGAACAAATCCTTTTGAAGTTTGACCTCCTGTACTTTGCCACCAATCTTCATTTTTTTTGTTTTTGTGCAGCTCGCAAAATTCAAAGTCTTATTTCTTTTGATCACAAACTTGTCAAAGTTTTCTTTATTTTCGGAGCACTGATTAATAAAATGTGTCCGCATATCCTCTCCCATCGACTCTACATTCAAAAGAAAATCGGCCACTTCATCGGGAGCTGCTCGTCCTGTCGCGATATTGAAGAGTGCGTCATTTCTCACTTGAAAAGGGAAGGGATCCAACCTCTTCTGCAGGTGTGCTATGAAATTACCCATATGAGCTTCACTTTTTTTGATTCGATTACTCATCAAGTCATTGGTAGTGTCCTGTTTACTGTTAAGCCCGCACTCATACATTACTGCAGAAATTAAGAAACATCTGATGCCATGATTTGAGCTCCATCTTTGACGTGCGGCTATCCGATTTGTTAAATGGCTGATTCCAGTGAGCCTCCTGCCGGCGTCAGCATTTATGGTTTGCTCTAAAGTTGGATCGATTGGAACCCTGGAGAATGACTTATCTGTTCTTTTTATTCCGAAGCTTTCTTTCATGAATTCATCTTTAAGCCCAGGATGAGTTGCCTCAACATTCAATAGTGAGTCGTTATACCACGCCAACCAGCGTGCATAATTTTGTTGGTTGAATGTGAAGGATAAATTCTTCATTTTGGAAATTACATAACAGTAAAGTTCATAATCTGCAGTCCTGATGCTCCGTTCGAATATGAGATAGTAATTTATCAGTTGGATATAAATCGCGTATTACTGCTGTGTTTTTCCGTGTACACCTTGCAAAGTTTGTGCTTGAAATTTTTGAAATCGATCAATGAGATCTTGCACTTCAACGTTGTCAATAGCCAGATCGGAAAGCGTTTTCTTCTGCAAATCACTTACATATGATTTAACGCTGTCATTGATATCAATTTCCTCCACTTTTAAAAAGGACTGAAAATGTTGCATTTGCAAACATAATGACACTGAAATATGCAGCCTTTCACATTTGTTGAAATGCTTTCCAGACAAAAAACTGGAAACAGATCCACTCCCAATGAGTTCACTCTCGACCATTACTGTGGTTAATCCTGAAGAGTCAATAGAGGATCCAACCGCTTTGAAGAAAGCCATTTCTATGTGGAAGCCACCAAGGTGTATAAATAGTCGTTTGAATTCCTCGCGCTTCGTACTTTGTAATGGCAAAGCAATTTTTGCAATACCCAAATCATAAGTGACTTGGCCGTATGGTTCCCCGCACTCATCAGCAATCTGCAAAGTCCTACGCATCGTTTCTAATACAACAGATTTATCAGTAGGGGCCTGATTGATTGGTGGCAAATAGACAATCCGTTGCTTCGTGCTGATGTCTGGTATAAGCTTTGCATTAAATCCGACCCACAATGGAGTTCTAATGTCACACACATGTGATATCATCCATATTGTGTCGATGCTTTTTATTTTTGATAAATTTACTGGAACGATCTGGCGTAATGGAGAATCATATGGCAGCATTGTGGAATCAATTTTTGGTTTTTTCCAATACGAACGCAGTTCTGGCATGATGGCCTTATAACTTCTTCTTCTTTTATTTGTACTAATAACGCTAGATAACGATGGGGTTTCATCGTCCGTTACAGAATCATCTAGTTGGACTGTTTGATGGCCGGCATCATCTTCAGAAGAATGTTCTCTTTCGACAATATTTTGAAATACGATACCAACCGTTCATTGTTGTTTTGCCACTGGTTGTCTCAATAAAACGATCAAAATCATCAAAGGCAATTCCTGTGCATAAACCTTTCTCCTTTGCAATTTCAGATGGATATAGACTGGGCGCATCCATCGTTGTGTACGTAGCTTCTGTCTCCAACTCTTCAATCACATCGTAGCTACAAATATGCCCGTATCTATGCAGAATTTTCACCACTTTTTTGCTACTGGTCAAGCTTTTAACCGCACTTCTTAGAATTATATACTTGGATGGTATAAATTTACCATTAGTAACTGCATATACCAAGTCGGAAGATAACGAATTGGCCAGTCTCGTTGTTTTGCTGTTTTCACGTTTTCTGAAATTGAACGAGGAAATTGAAGTTTTCATAAATTCTGATCAGCTTTGTGAGAGTAATATCGTGACTAAATTCGCGAGTTTTCAAAGAAAGGAATGTGCGTCGCAGAATCAATGCTGCCTTTTGCAAGATGTCTGCATCATTCAGATCATTCAAATTAAAAGCTAGTTGCGAGCAACAAGGAACAATAAGAAGGTTTCTCTTGAAACGGATTGATTTGATTTGTTTTTAAAAATGGCTTTTTATCTTACTTGGTATATGCTTTGTATACAAAATTCTCTCACTTTTCGGTGAATAACTCAACAATAAATTTCTGTGTGCAGTCGTTTTTTTTTCAATCACATAATCTTTAATAAATTCGCATACCGTCTTGAAGGCAAATTTATAATATTGTCTTGTTATATGCCATTTGCTTTTGACATTGCTAACTTCTTTTTTTTTAAGGAATTGTGGTAATAGCTTTTGCATATCCTGTGATACGGAATAAATGAGTCATTTTGGATACTTGCATTGTATCCACTATACACAAGTCATTCCACTTCATTGCACACTCTAATATTTTGTCCATGCTATTGTACTTCTTTGTGAAACTCAGGCCCTCGTTTCTGCCATGTCCTCTTTTACGTCGCAATTTACAAAAAACGCAAACTATCATATCGACGGTAACTTCAACTTCGACTGCCGATCCATCATGTGATACGTTAGACTGATGATCGTCAGACGTCTGAGACTGATCGGCAGGTGGGTGAAAGACATTACTTGATGATGGCGGTTGAGAATCACTGGAAGGAATAAATAAATACATAACAACCGAAAACTGATACTATAATCGACGGCAACAATTTTTCGGATTCGGTGACAACTCAGCTTAAAAAGAAAATACTTTTAAAGTGTCTCAAAAAATTTAGTATGGTATGTAAATACTGGAAAATACTTTTTTTCCCTCTAGCTGTTGAAGTTGGATCTAGCTGAAGAAGTTGGAGAAACATCAGTATAGAGGGGAAATCAATCTTTTTCTTTTTCAATAGGTTACCCTATATTTAAATGATTTTTTGAATTCTTCATAAAAGTCTAAGCTGTCCCGTTTCTCACATATTAGCATTTGAAATTTTGTCATAAAATATTTCAAATAAAAAGGTCAGGAGAGGTTTCTTGATTCCTGAATGAATTTGAAGAATAATTCTTCCAATTGAATGGCCTTCCAACAGCCCCGATGAATGCGTTTTTTTGCCGTCACTCAAAAAACCATGGCATGGTGTTTCAGAATAGGAATAATAGGATGCATCTTTTTCTGAAACACCCTGTGTGTGGTAAGTATGTACCATAATTTTGGGAGAGTACAGAGGAGGTCAAAATAACCCCAGTTTTCTCAAAATTTGTTTGTTCCTGAAGAGCCTACAAACGGAGATAGACAGGGTGTCCGGGAAAATGTGGAAAAAAAGTATAAATGGTGAGAAAATCAGAGCTATAGCAAAATTTTCGTTGACGCGCTCTAGCGGCGAATTGAAGAAACTTACAAAAAAACGTTATTTATGAAAAATCACTTTTTTTAAGGTAAAGATCAAAAATGGAAAAACTACCAAAATTTTGTCAAAAAGTGCCCAAAAAACAAAGTCCAGGCCAAAATTTTTGCCAGCAAATTTCAAATTCATGATTAGTGACCCCAAAAGTATAAATTGTGCGAAAATCAAAACTTTAGCAAAACTTTCCTCTAAGAATCCTAGTATGCCCAGCCTAATGAGCATTTAAAATAAATATAACAATTCCGTACTATTCCGTCTTATGAGGAATAAACAATTGGTATTGACATGGCTACCCAAGATTGATATTAATTTTCAGTAACCATAAGTTTATAATATTCAAATGTAATACTTACATGCCTGCTTCAGTTTTATCACATTTGTAGTTTTCTTTGATCGCATTGGAAGTGCTATAACACTTTGGATGATAACCAACGCTGGCAGTTTCGTGTACTGGCAGTTTACATCCACTATATTTTAAATTATATTTGAGTCTCAACCGCAAAGTTTCCGTACACTTCAATAAAGAATTGTCCGTGAATGGTTTTATATCCGAGTCCGATCCCTCACACACAAAACACAGCTTCTTCTCATCCATTTTTCAAAATCCGTACGACGCGACGTTAGATCTGCTGTTACAGGCATACGCACGTGAACGCAGAATGTTTTACGTGTTACCAGGTTACCAGTAACAACAGCAACAACAACAACAAAATTGTCTCCATGGAGTACTGTAACTAGGAAACAAATCCATATTCAGATCAATAAGTTGCTCAGTAACAACAGGCGGATTTTGGCGCTAACCAGGTTATGAATTTTCTAACCTAACTTTTCTTCGCTGTAGGGGCAAATCGCTTGGGAGGTACCTTATCAAGTAGTTACGTTATACCATGAATAATACTTTAAGTAACCAGAACATTTTCGGGTTCGATCTCGAACTGGTATCGATACAGTAACCAATCACTCACCAAACCTGGTAACAACAAATCGTTACCTGGTTAACGCCAAAATCCGCCTAATGAGTGCAACGAGTGCAACAGACCGAAGGGGATTGCCGTGACGTCAGTTGTTGTGAGCACTAGCAGTGTTTATCGATTTATTTGTGGATAACTGCTTTTTTGGTTGATTTTAAAGGGTGTTTCTCATGACTTTTCATGCGTTAAGATGTTCGATTTCTTATTCGAAGATTCCCGATTCGAATCTCCCACGAATTGGTCAGGCAAAAAAACAATAAATCAATGAACTAAGGATTCAACGAACTTTTGGTTCCTTGGTTCTTTGATTTTTTGATCCTTGGTTCTTTGACTTCTTGGTTCCAATCAAGAATCAATAATTTAAAGAGAAGGACGTCTTTAATTTATTGATTCTTTGATTTCTTGGTTCTTTGGATTTTTGGTTCCTGGGTGCCTTGGTTCCTCGGTTTCTTGGCTATCCGGTTTCTGGGATTTTTAATGTTTGGCTATTTGTTTCGTGTGTTTTTGATTCCTTGGTTTTTCAGATCTTTGATTTCTTGGAATTTGATTATTTGGTTCTTTGGGTTTCTTTGGTTTTTTAGTTTCTTTCTTTTTATTTTTTGATTCTTTGGTTCTTTGTTTCCTTGGTTCTTCAGTTTTTTCATTCTCTGATGTTCGCATACATACCTACACGTGACGCCATATGAAAATTACCTTGCATATTAGGTATGCCATTTTTCATACCATAAACTCTGACAATTGGTATGCCATATTATTTAAGTGATAATTGAAATTCATTTAAACTATAAACCTTAAGGCATGCTGATTATAATTACGGCAATTTTTTTCGTTATTTTGCGAAGATTTTTCCTGAATTCAAGTATGTTAAACTCTCACAACTTGTATGCCCTTTGTTATTTCACTTCATTATCTCATGATTGCTTCAACCGTAGAGAGGCATACTGATCAAATATACAGAAAATTATTTTTTTATTTCGCAACTTCTCGTCCATTTTCTAATATGAAGAAACCGTTGAAATAGTATGCCATTTTACATATCGACAATTTGGGCTACATATTTTGTATTGCAATACACTTCTCATTGCGTAGAATTACGGCATTTTGTCAAATAACAGTACTAGATGTTTTGAATGTGAGGTATGCTTGAACATGCGCAAACGGTATGCCATTTTTTCTGTAGCTGATGAATAGCAAAATCATGTATACTTCTCAATGGCAGCTTGTTTAGAAACGTGGATAGGCTCACGCAAACGGTATGCCCTTGAGTCTTCAACTATCATATTTTACTTGAATTTTATTGTGGATTCATGGCAGCCTGGGTGAAATCGTAGAAAAACACATAATTTGCAAATAAATAAGAATTAATTATAATATATGAAGAACCCGGGACGACCGTTTACTTAAGCATTTAATAATAACAGAATATTTACACCTTGATACCCACCAAGAGGCATACTGGGTAAAATCACGGCCAAAAAAAGTGTCACTGGCTGCCGGTCTACTACTAGAAATGAGGGAAAATTTATTATTAAGGAGAGGAAATACAACCAGAAAATGTTTCACCTGCGGCGCTTTCTGACCTATTGAAAAGGTGGCAACCCCAGCGCCGATCCTAGAGTTCGCCCCAGGCGCAGTTTTACCTTCGCACAGCCCTGTCTGTCTGGTGCCCATTTGAAAGCGGACCACCCTCATAACTTTTCAATTTATTGATCGATTTTGACGATTTTTTTTTGAAATGTAGAGAGGGAAAATGTATATTTTGAGGCCGTACGTCCCCAGTTTTTTCCAAAAATCAAGGTCTACTAGAGCATATAAAGATGCTGAAGAATCCAGAAAACATTTTAGCGATTTTTTTAGAAAAAGTCTGCGAACGCCAATGGATTTTTCATCCCCTGGAATGAATATGTACCAAATTTCATGAGAAAATATTCAATTCAAAAATATTATTTCTGTGTGTAATCTTTTTTCTAGTTTTTTTTTTTGACAGTCTTGCTCATTTGTATTTTGACATGAGAATATCTATTGAATGTTTATATATATTTTTTTTCTGATAGATTTTCTCAATGCATGAAAAAATTGATCGGTAATTTTTAATATTTTTTCATGAAATTTGGTACCGATCCATTCCAGGGTATGACGAATCCAGTGGCGTAGACAGATTTGATCTAAAAAAATCGCTGTATGTTTTCTGGATTTTTCGGCCTCTTAATATGCTCTAGGCCTTGGTTTTTGGAAAAAACTGGGCGAAGTATGGCCTCAAAATAAACCTTTCGACTCTCCACATTTCAAAATTTCATGAAAAAAATGATTCAATTAAAAATATCTGTGTAACTAATTGAAAATATTTTTTTTCAGGCACAACCACTTATTTTTCTCTAGAGGGAGAAAAAATCCCCCAATACATTCAACTGTTAGATAAAAGCATCTGGATTATCAAAAAGTCAATTTAAAAAAAAACAAAAGAAATAACTACATGTGACGTCACTTTTATAACATTTCCGGTTGATTACAACCGGTCGCTATAGAAACAAAAAACGCAATTTCATGGTCCAAGACTAGGTACCAGAAAATATCAAAATCGATTGGCACATTTCTGAAAAATGTAAAAAAAATATATTTTTTTTAATCTTTGACGCTCTCTGTAGACTTAACGAAGCAATTTTGGATATAGGTAAGTCTGCCCAGTTCGCCTTATTTTTGGTTAAGGAATTGGTGGTTAAGCGTCGTACAGTCATTTCAGGGACATCCTGTTTATTTTGAAATCAGGAAAATGAGCTCTTTCTGAATGTGACAATATACAGGGGATGCCATTAAAAAAAGGTGGGTTTGCTTCATATTCTCGGGACGTTCACATCAATTGTTCTATTGATATTGCAGTATGAATTTTATATTTATTTGATGATACCCACAAAAATTGTCTCACTATTTTGCGTAACTTGAAAGCTAACAAAATTATAAGAGGTTTCAGTTTCCGCATGTTCACTATAAATACAGCGATAACTATTTTGGACGTACTTGTTTTACTTTTATGAGCAAACAAAATAAATTGATATATCATTTTTACGCAGAGAAGGTATATTTGTTAAAGTCGCTACGGGCAACCATTCTAGAGGTATTGCGATTTAAAATAATTGAGGAAATAATGAATACTGAATGTGCTTTTGAAATCATGGCGGAGGTAACCTGATAGAAGTTATACAATTGTTTATCATTTTCACTTCACGACCACTCAAATATGGTTTTCTCATTTGACCATTTTCTTTTTGATTTTCAAACTAGCGTTGTGGTTTTTCTGACTATGACAAAAACAAGGAACTTTTATTTTTCTCAAAATGTTTGATCACAAACTTTCCAGATACAATTTTTTCTCTCTCGCAAAGCAAACGAAAATTGAAATATCATAATACTTTAATGTAGTTGTCTACAGTCTTATCACCGTTAAAAGAAGTCCTGGATATTTTAAAAAGATAAGTCTGCTTTGAATGCTTGCAAATTGCACGAGACTCTCAAGACTCATCTACTCTTTGCGGTTGTGATAGATTTTATGATGTCTGCGGTCCATCGCCGATTATTTAGGGGATGTCCCTTCAAGGGGTCAACTCGTCTGTATGGCGGAAAATTCTTCTATCTTTTCCAAATTGTCATTTTATAACGACGATATATATTTTTTGGGAAACTGGCACACTGTGATTAGACCAGTCCATCATATCTTTTCCAATAAAAATGTTTTAAAAGATCTCTTTTTAAATTGAATTGAGTCAGTGGTTTATCATCTGAACGACCAATTTACCCGTTTTGAGGCGCTTATATCTTTGCCTATTTTATTTTGTATTATAGCTTGAGACGCGTCACACATTTTTGCCAAAGTTTTTTTCGTGAGAGTCTTTAAATTTTCGGGATTCAAATGTGGAGACGCCAAATTGAAGGCGGTATCAAATATGTTCGAAATATAAATCGGTCGGTAAGCCTTTGAGAAAACAATCCATCCGTTTGGCAGTCGTGCACGGCAAAGTTTACTTCTATGAAGGGTCATTTTATAACCTATTTGAATTCTCTTGATGACTCTTCATGCTTTAATTGAATCCCTGAACAAATAAATCCTGGGCTTAAACTAATTTTGTATTTATAATTCTATAATAAGATAATTTTTAAAGGGCTAGAATTGAGTGTCCCATAATGACAAGAATTTCCTTGAAGCTCTGTTTACAACAATAAATTCGGATTAGTTTTCGAACTAAATATTTTATTCTAATTATAAAGTTGATGATAGTATTGAGCTGAGACTTGGAGAATATTATCAGATTGGGGATGGCCATTATAATAATAACGGGAATTGAAATGGTTGTTTGTGAAGTGAGATGTGAATTAACTTTATTTACTCATTTTAACTCCAAAGTACTATACAGGATTAGCATTTTTGGAAATTTAGATGGACTTGAGAAATTTTTGTTCTATGAACATTTTCTCAATTCCTCGTCAGTTTCGAGATATAAACCTTCAAAGATTTGTTTTGAAACTTGAAACAGTTAAACTACAATTTTCTACGAACCAAATTTAGTTGAGAACTCTTGAACCATTATAGAAACCACTAAACAATTGAGGTCAGTTCCATTTTCAAAAGCTTGTAAACTAAAAATTGTTCATTATAATTTGTAGGTAGAATCTAGATTTTGAATATTGTCGAATGAAGCTGGGTTTTGATATCTGTTGACTAGAACACAAATTATTGTTTGTAGCAGACATTATTTCACTTTTATTCTCAAAAAAGAAAAGTGTCGCTTATATGCATTTCAACTTGTTATGTTAATCCCTATCAGTTAGCGACAGAAATAATGCTTGAAAACGAGTATTCCGTTTGTGGATTTCCTAGTAGTCTGTTTGGTGGTTGAGTCTCACTTTCTTTAGATGTAACAATAACAATAATGATGACTTTATTTTATTAATAAGGCAGATATATTATTTTTTCCATGCAGCGAATTCATGAGTCAACCTGCATACCCTCCACAATTTATTCAATCAAATCTCAAAATTCAAATCTTTATCTATAATTCAAACTGATAATGTTCTTAAAATATATTAGATTACAGTCCACTTCTGTCAGTGGTGTGGTTCGATTAATAATTGTTAGGTAAGTCTACTCTGATTCTGGTTATGTTCGATGATCACATGTTTTACTTTTTTTATTATTGCCATTATTCTTGATAGTCTACATTTATTACAGATGTTCGGACTTCCATTATATTGATTCCATTTTTGTGACACAAAGCCGACGTTTTATAATTCAATATTTTCTTAGATAAACATCAGATGCTAGCTGAGATAAATACTAAATGTATAGGTATTTTACGGTAAATTTCACTTTCACTAGCACTTTTATAAAACCGATGAAGAGAGCGGTCATTGAAAGTTGAGGTTGGGAATGCGACCAAGTACCGGTTACCAAATATTTGGAATTTCCAATCCAATTGACGAAGATCTTACTCAAGTTTAACAATAAAACTCTCTCAATAGTTTCCAATGTGCTATACTGAACAAAAAAGCACAGCATTATCCACATGCACTCTAATTCAGAGATATTTCCAATATAATAGATTATCCTCACATGGTGGCTCATTTGTGTGTTGGAGTCCATCACCTCTCTTGTCAAAAGAAATTTTCAAGACAAAACTCATAGGTTTTCAGTAGGCTCACGGGTGAGTATTATGCAGAGTGTTCTAGGTGGCATCAAAAAATACACTTTTTCGTATAGCAACCTCAAATTTTGATTAAGATTTGAATTCAGCGTGAGATTCCACGTATCGTACAGTGGTTTTATTTGCCAGAGCGTGCATGCGGTGCTGTCAAGATATCGAAGATTTACTGAGATTCAGGGAAAAAAACATTATGTTGGTAAATTAGCTACAAAAACAAAGGACTTTGAAATGAATTTTGCAAATCCGCTTTGGCGAATTTAGCGACGAAGACACCCTTTTTTTTCAATATGAGCACACTGTGTGCTGTTATCTAGTGTTATTAGGCACTGAAAACCCTGCAACTCCGCCATCAAAACACATGTCGTAAAATGTGTCGTTATCTCGCAATCTTTGAATTTGTCAAAATAGTACCAATTAATTGGGATTTCTGGTTCCCAGACTAACTTCAACTGGCGTATTATTATCAGCATCCTCAATGCTTCTCTCATCCGATCTTCCATATCGTTTAAGGGAGAACACGGTAAATTTGATCCTAATTGATGCAGCCTCACAAATAAAGATCGGTATCAGTAATATCGAAAGATCAAGAAGGCCAGTTGCCAGGAACACTCCTCTCGTTCCACCTGTTGGTGAAAGAAGCTATAATTGATAATTACGTCACGTAGGTTGTACGGAGAATGAACCAAAACTCCCAAACGGTTACTATTTTGACACAATCTAAGATAGATATGCTGTGTAGTTTTGTGGTTTACCAGATTTTTTTGGGTATTTCTCCACATCCTATAAAAAAAAAATCAAACTAGTGTTTATCTACCAGATGTGGGAAAAAAAGAATCTTAGTAAACAATAGAACCTATCAATATCAAACGTTTCGAAAGCGAATCTGCTTCCGTCATCAGTGAAACCTAAAAAAGGGAACAATTGAATTGAATTAAATTTTAATAATTTTTTTTTCAGGTAATATGAAAGATCCGGTATATCAACACTAGTTTGATTGTTTTTTGATAGGGTGCACACAGACGTTCCTTTTGAAAAAATTGTCTTTCTTCGTCGCTTCACTCGCCAAGTTGAGCCCGCTGTAGAAAACACGTGCATAAATTGGAGCGAGTATTTTTTCAAAAATGAATCACCTTGCCTCTAACATTGGAAAATAATCAGATTTGCAAGATTCAATTCCATAACATTTGTTTTTGAAGCTAATTCAACAACATATTTTTCACTAAATTTCAGTAAATCCTCGCTAGCTTGACAGCACCGCACGTTCTGGAAAAATACCACTGTACCATACGTAGAATCTTACGCGAAATCCAAATCTCTATTAAAAAGTTGGTGTTGATATTTAGAAAAAGTATATGAAAACGCCATGGTTTCCTAGAACACTCTGTTTACACAGTAATTTTATTAAATTGTGAGCCTGCTGAAACTCTTTAAGTTTTGTCTTGAAAATGCTTTCCAATCTTTTTTGACCAGGGAGAAAATGGACTTCCACTTACTAATGTGCCACCCTGTATTATAAGTGGATTAGAAAGTGTGTTTGAAACAGGTGACTTCAATTTTTGCGAGACACCTGATACCTATCGTTTTGATTATTGATTATCAAAGTTGAAGTAAATTTCATTCGCAACCAGATTCCCAAGACTAAAAAAACCAAACGAATCGGAAACCCACCCAGTACCTATTTCTTTTTCCAGTGCGATGGGAATTTTCTCCAGATTGCAAACATCGGATAAGCGTGAAACGATATGCCTTTTTGAAAAAACTACAAGTACTTCAAGTATATGTAGATGGTGTATCTCTACCATAATTTGAAAATCACATCCATCGTCTATTTCAAATCCAAACATCTTAGGAATGGTTGCTCGTGGCGGCTTTCACCAAGTTTGATTTTCCGTAGAAAATGTTTTAACAAAACTGTTTTCTTGATTAAAAATGTAACACAAGTACGCATAAACAGAGTTACGGCTGAAGGTTAGAATAAAAATGAGTTTAAGTGGCGCCGTCTACAAGTTAGAGCCCTGCTAAGATAAAATTCGAATTTTGCATGACAAAACAATCACAACTATGAACTATCATAAAAATATCTACAATCGACCAGTAGCTTTCCAACGAAGCATTTCCGGAAACATGTTCATACTTAACTTTATCTTCGTATCGCTCGCAATATTGATGGAAAACCCCATAATGTCAGAGATTTTTTTACGGAACGTATGACTATGAAGGCAAGGAATTCATTTGTGGGGAAAACAATAGTCGATTCAATTTCTTCTCAGCCTCAGTTTTTTATCGCAGTTCGTAGTCCCTGTATAAGATAAGTTGGCAAATGGCCATGTCATAAAACTTTTAATAAGAAATGTCTGGCTTTATTCTAAAAATAAGTGTTGAAAACAGAAACAATGAACAAGTCAGAGTATCATAATATGCGATCTTTCTTTTTCATCAAGAAAACCTAATCTAAATGTCGAGCAGATACGATACGCGAGTTCAAGATACAGAGTGAATATTTGAGGTCATACCAAAATAAGGTTATGGTTTTTTCTTAGTTGTCAATAATAGTAAAATGCATGGAAGATCACCATAAAAATCATCATAAAAATATCTACAATCGACCAGTAGCTTTCCAACGAAGCATTTCCGGAAACATGTTCATACTTAACTTTATCTTCGTATCGCTCGCAATATTGATGGAAAACCCCATAATGTCAGAGATTTTTTTACGGAACGTATGACTATGAAGGCAAGGAATTCATTTGTGGGGAAAACAATAGTCGATTCAATTTCTTCTCAGCCTCAGTTTTTTATCGCAGTTCGTAGTCCCTGTATAAGATAAGTTGGCAAATGGCCATGTCATAAAACTTTTAATAAGAAATGTCTGGCTTTATTCTAAAAATAAGTGTTGAAAACAGAAACAATGAACAAGTCAGAGTATCATAATATGCGATCTTTCTTTTTCATCAAGAAAACCTAATCTAAATGTCGAGCAGATACGATACGCGAGTTCAAGATACAGAGTGAATATTTGAGGTCATACCAAAATAAGGTTATGGTTTTTTCTTAGTTGTCAATAATAGTAAAATGCATGGAAGATCATTTCGCATTTTTTGGATTAGAATGGGAATTGATTGTTTCATGCTCCATTTTTGAAAACATTCCGAAATAGTATAGGGTACTTGTTACATGACTAACCTAGGGTTTCACAATGTCTGGTCACCAAAAAGTCTTGGTAAGTATCCATAGTTTCAATTGAAAAATCACAAGGCAAACAATAGAAACCGCAGCAACTAACCAAGACTTTTTGGTGACCATATATTGTGAAATTGGGCGTAAGGTTGATTCAACAACAAAGAAAAATATTGTATCATTTGATATATATGGAGTGAGGATGGTTGAGTACACGTGAAGTAGTATAATAAAAGAAAATTTTTTGTATAACGTGTATGTCGTAAAAAAAATTTTTAGCAAAGCGCTTTCGGTGAAACCACCTTCATCAGTGCCTTTATAGTCAAAAGAACATAATGCTGAGCGAACTGCACAAACAGGTACATAGATACATGAAACATAAATCAATTAACTTCCACTTTTAAACAATCAAAATAAAAACTAATCAATATCGAAATCAAAGTGGAACATAAATCAATTAACTTCCACTTTTAAACAATCAAAATAAAAACTAATCAATATCGAAATCGAAGTCTTCGATTTCGATATTGATTAGTTTTTATTTTGATTGTTTAAAAGTGGAAGTTAATTGATTTATGTTTCATGTATCTATGTACCTGTTTGTGCAGTTCGCTCAGCATTATGTTCTTTTGACTATAAAGGCACTGATGAAGGTGGTTTCACCGAAAGCGCTTTGCTAAAAATTTTTTTTTTACGACATACACGTTATACAAAAAATTTTCTTTTATTATTCATTTGATATAGCCTGTGAGTATAGCAAATCGGAGAAATATGGCAAATTTCGCAACATAAAATTCAAATGCTCACCATCTAATAAGCAATAAACCCAGCTGGAAAAAGAAGATGCCAACTAAGAGTGTATTTATAGGGATTTATGTAAAGTGAAATGGTCGCTGCCTCTTTCCCACATAAAGAATGGTTAAAATCCAAGTTATCGAAAAATACAGTATGACCACATCACCCGTACTCAAATGTGATGAATATTGGGGATTATAGGAACATGCCCCTTCTCAAAAGAAATTAACAATTTTGTTGAGATTATTGTGGACTTGTAGGTACAACATAACATATTTATGGAGTAATGGGTACAACGAGAGGTTATATCCATGCCTCAAAGAGTAAATACATATCTTGTCAACACCAGCATTTTGAAGATTGCAACTAATCAAATTGATTATCAATTTATTAGGCACTACATCGTACTTCATCATGTCATTGTTGACAAAATCCTTCTGAATACTCGCGGCTTTCTTGCTGTGATGCCACAGCATACTGCCATCGTACTGCAAGGATCAAGCAAGTAGTCCCTAAAGGTGGATTTATAAACTTGTCGTCCGTTGCAGTTGACGTTTTTTTCCAGACTTATTCAAATTGAGTGGAATAAAGAGAATGGTCATTTTTCCAATACTTTTTTTCAGTTTAGTTGAGTATAGTCATTTGCGAAAAAAATGGTAAGGAAAGGAAAACTCTGACTGACTGAAAAAGCTGAGTGAATTTGGATTCAATTAGAGAGGAGACCTTGTTTATTATTTATTATGTGTTCAGGAGTTATAACGAGAAATGACAGAAGAGCATTAAACATTTGAATTTATTGCCTTATCTACTGTTTCCAATCATGTTCACTGATTGTTCCAATCTTCTCTCCTATGGCTCAAACATGCTTCGCCAATTTTCCAACGTCGCATCTTTTAACAAGTCTTGCAAGGTGCGGCAGTTAACGGTCTATGGAAAATTTCGAGACCGATAATGCGTTATTTTCCAAAATGCCAAACCAATAAGCTTTCGGACTTCAGCGACCTTGGACTTTCCACATCCAGTGCGGATCATTTGATGAATTACAACTTGTGATTAGTCAATGTTTTCCGCAATTGATTTGAACGAGTCGAATGGAAAAATGAATTGCAAAAATATGAGCTTTTTACTTTGATTGATAAGTGGGTCGTGATCATGTAGAAATAACTTCTAGAAAAAAATAGTTTCATATCATACTTATTTTGTTTTAAATTTTTTTTTTTCATACTGCACTGTGAAGTATTATTTACCGGACTGGTTACCAATCCGGTAGATGACACTTCATATCATCAGAGACAGTAATAAAAATTTATTCCACTACTTCGCTAGATGACACTTTGCATCATCAAAGAGAGTGAAATTGCATTGGTAGAATGGTTTGGCTGGTGCCGTCTCATAATTTTAATTAATAACTTGCCCTAAAATGTTGGTGATATAAGTTACCTATCTATATCACCTAAGTGGTAGCTGTGAAATTATACACAGTTCATGTTGAACTGGTTTCTTTATTCGTAGCCCTGAATTATCGGCATGTTAATATGACCATCATTATCCTCACATTTCCCAAGGAAACTACATATAGCAAATGCTAAACAAGTTTCGATCTACGTCATAATTGCCACCAAGCACGTTGTTATGAAGTTTGCTGGTGGCCAAATTGGGTCACCTGCAAATCACCTAATAACTGGCTTGCTGGCAATTATGACGTGAAACGAAAGTGGTTTGGTATTTGCTTTTTGTCATAAGATTGCTGTTACATCAGTACGTAGCTGAGCTGCGGTTCTTTGCCGTTACTACTTTTTCTGCTATTAAAACCAGCTTTTTTGATTAGAACTGATGGTTAATCCATAAACCATTACAAGCAATTTTTGACACAACTCATTCTAACAACTAACCCAAACATTTCCATGATCACTCGCCCATTAACATGTTAAACAAGTAACAAATGAGGCATTGCCAGTGTGTAGAAACTATCTCATTTCTAGGATATTAAACATGGCGTCCACCTTGAAAGGACCACTTTCAAAGCAAATACAAAGCAATATGTGTACATAAAAGGGCACATACCAATAAAGTATGCCCAGATGGCAAGTTAATAATAATAAAGTCCATAACAGGTTCACTTCACTCATCATGGTTTTCTAATGGTAAAGGACACAGTTTTGTTACAGGTCGTTTTGGCACTCCACTTGCAGTTTGCAAAGTCACAACACGGCATTTTCCGTCTGTTCCAGGATGCAGAACTAATATACGTCCTATCTTCCAGTGGAGCGGAAAAAGGTTGTCATCACGTAAGATGACCATTCCGCCAATTTGAGGGGTTTCGTTCTGAATACTTCCATTTGTTACGTTGTTGAAGTAAATTGACATATTCTTTGGGCCAGCGGGACCCAAATTGTTGATACAACTTTTGAAGGTATTGGACCTTTTTCAAACGGTTGTCAGGAACATCCTGAATATTACGGTCTGGCAGGAAGGTCAGTCTTCTCCCAATCAAGAAATGTGCGAGTGTCAATATATCAAAGTCGCTGGGATCGGGTGAGATTGGAACTAAAGGGCGCGAGTTAGGTGTAGCTTCAATTTGCGTGATTAGTTTATATAAACCTTCAAATGTTAGAAACATTGCCCATCATTTGCTTGATATAAAATTTGCAAGATTTTACGCCCGCTTCCCAGATTCCGCCAAAATTAGGAGATCTCGCAGGGACAAATCGCCAATGTATGCCTCAATTTTCCAAAGTTTCACCAATTTCAGATGCGTTCAGTTGCATATACATAGTAAGTTCTTTTAATTCAGTGCTTGCTCCCACGAGATTTGTACCATTATCCGACCAAACAATAGAGGGTTTGCCTTTCCGAGCTACAAATCTCCTTAAAGTAGCAATGCGGAAGAAGTCAAATCGGTTACAATTTCCAAGTGAACAGCGCGTGTGGAAAGACATACAAAAATACATATATCCTTTTTATATTTTAGCACCTCGTCCATATTCACTTTTCAAATAAATAGGTCCTGTGTAGTCCACTCCAGTTTCATAAATTGGAGGAGTGGGTGTTACACGATCCTTTGGCAAAGATCCCATCATCTGAGAAAAAGAAGGAGGCTTCACTTCAAAACAAGTGACACACCTATGCACAGTAGATCTGGCAAGACTTCGTCCTCCAATAAGCCAATAGTCTTCTCTGAGGGATGCCAAAAGTTGCTGTGGACCAGCATGCAGAAGTCTTTTGTGTTCATATAACATTAGTAGTTTGGTGAAATCATGTTTACATGAAATCACCGTCGGGTGTTTTTTAGCAAAATCAATGTCAGACTGCTGTAATCTGCCACCTACTCTGAGCACTCCATTCCAATCAATGAATGAATTCAATGTGCTGAGCAATCCTTTTTTAATCAATTCTCCCAATCAATCTTAAGACAAAAGCACGGTGATGGGCGGCAAATACAAAATCTAATTTCAAAGGCACTGTAGGTGAAACAGGAACGAGTTCAAACTCTAACCCAGTTTTAGAAGTTGTTTCAAATATCATTAATTATTATAAAACTGTTTGTGGTCTGGTTCCAATTTGCGATGTTGATGTGAAGGTTCTTATCGGATTATTTGGTCATCAGGTCTTTTTTTCGTATGAGGTTTAGAGAAGAGCAGGTTATTATTGAAAATAAAGAGTCAAGGGAACAAGACGAGCACACAAAAAGATGATTTTATTGGATTAACAAATTGAAAGGGTAAAAAATACTTAGTCGAGTACTCAGTTCAACTAGTGATTTATATAAATATGTAACGTACAATAATAATATTAGGTATGTGATGTAATGATTATGATTTTAATCTGTCATAAACATTTTTTATGAATTAAAGTTTGTGAGCAGAACATTGCCAATCTATTTATAATACAATCTTGTGTAATGTTCATTTATAATGAATAGTTCAACATGTCTTCCCATGTTCGAACCAGGACGTACAGCATTATCGTTGAGTTCCACAACATTTTCATTTCCATCGTCTCTTATGAGATCATCAAACCAGTCATCTGGAAAATTATCATTCATCTCGACAGCTATATTGTGAATAACTGCAGTTACCACCAACATAGTCGTTTCTAATTTTAATCGTATTCCTGTTAATAATACTGGAAGTCGACGTTTCCAAACACCATATTGCCTTTCCACAACTTTCTCGAACGTATACTTTCATTATACAAATTTTTAGCACGGGTCATCACTTCTTGAAGTCTGGTCATAAGGTATGATTGTATCGGCTATACACTATCTCCTATTTATTCCATATCTTCCATTTTCAAAGTCGCTTTTTACTCCTGAATTGTTAAAAACTGTGGTCATGCGTGGAACCGGGCCAGCGAACGACAATATTTCGAATTTTGAGTTAAGCATCTGAAAACGTCTGCACGTTCACTGCAAAAAATCCTTTTCTGCATCTGAATATTTCCACATCATCTCCACCTGGTGACTCTATTCTTATCAATGTGAAGTCTATCGCTCCAATCACTTTAGGAAAACTTGCTTATTGGTTAAACTCAGAAGAACTTTTTCCATTTCTCGGCTACTTTCATACACTCTAATGAATCGTGGTCTTGGATTTGTGATTGCTTTCAATACTCTTTTAACTATTCGACTAGCTGAAGGTTTTGACATCCCCATAAGGCTCTTCTTGCAATTAAGAAACCACCCGTCGCGTAGTATCAAAGTGTGAGTAGGACCTGGACCATTGGGGAAATAGTTCCACCCCTGAAACATCCTTGCCTAACAACACAACATCACCATTAAAGTATGATCAGGCTTATATCTTTTTTTCGATAATTTAATCGTTTCTTCGATTGATTGACTAGAAATAGGGCGGTGGGTTTTGTAAGATGAAATCTATCCAAGAATCAACATAATCGCAACATAATCGCACCAAAATGTTTCTCCAAAGTCCTAAACGAAACAGCACTCGTTTTCTATGATTTTTCCACATAACATAGAAGCTGGTGCATATGTATGAGGAATTCAGGATGAGGCAATAATTCATCCATTTTCCCTATTTAAATATGTATTTTTTTTCTTTAGTACCCACCCACTTACCTTAATCTTAAATCTTTAGAACGCAGAAACCACATTTTTTCACTGAGCTTCTTTCTCATTCTCACATTCTCAAAATGCAATTTCAAGTTGAATGAGGGGAATGTTTTGTGGTTGAATGAAAGCACTGAAAACAGAAAGCAGTTTTGAAACGTTGAATGCCTGGGAGCCTAGGTTACTTCAGTTTCATTTCGAAGTGGAACTGTCAAATTTCTGCTTGGCAAACGAGAATCATATGCTACCATCAACATATGATTCCCGTATCATATGATTTCCTTTCATAACTCACCTAAAGAAAGCACCTTCAATCAATGCAAAATTTTGACCACCGTTTAACGTCAACGGTGGTCCAATATTGCGACGTTGCAATTGTTGACTTCATGGCTTGTATTACAATATAGACGGCTCTGCTTTTGCACATCTTGTATCTTGTCTTCGTTTTAGTTCACTCTTCACACTAGAGTAATTATTACACTTTGAAAGTTCACATAATGATTTTTTGACAGGTAAAATATCTCTTAAGTTTCTACTAATCAAGATTTTAGCAGGCGATACTAGCGAACTGTCAGTGGGTGTGTTTCTGTAAGAGAGAAGAGCTAGGTGTAAATCCTTTTTATCATGTTCGCTTTGAATAAAAAAAATAAAAAAAGCAAGGTTAAATGAGTGTCTTGGTGAGGAAAATCATGAGAAAAATTATTGTACTGATGGTGATGAATCACAATGTTCGAGTCTGGATGATGACGTCGTATTTGTACCAACAACGACAAGATCTGGAAGGGTTGTTAAAATTCCAGATCGAGTCACATATTATGCATGATGGAATCAATTAGATTTGATTAACTCCTAGTTGATTTTGATTTACACAAAATTACATTGTTTTCTACTTTACAGATCTTATCTAATGTATGTATACTTATTGTATTAGCCATTGCGCTGGTATCAAGTTTAAAAATCACGTTAGTAGTTTCATTGAATAACATTTCAATGTTCCATTTTTCAGGAGTCTTTTCAAACTATTTAGATTCCGATTCGATCATATAAATGAAAAATATAATACTCCATATCTTCATTGTCGGAGTCATCAGGAGAATCTTGCACAGTATGCACATTTTCCACTTTGCACACCTTTGCAAAATGATTGGATCCTCTACACGCACCCCATTGTTTTTCAAAAGCATAAGAATTGCTATTAGAAAATCTCCTAATGGGCGTGCCAAGACTTTGAAAACTGGATGCACTATTTTTTTTCTTACAGCATTTACTTACTTTGACTCACTCCTTATTTCCGATCCTTGTTTTTTGGATTCTTTCATCGTCAAACAAATGCGTTCGGCTTTTTTGAGATTGATATCTTGGTCTTCCAGTGGTCATTCACGAAGAGACTCCCTATTCAAACCAATTACAAGCACACTGCAAACCAAAGAGTTTTCCAATTCTTCCAGATTGCATGATTTTGCCAAGCTCTTCAGATTAGTTATGTAATGCTGCATTGATACTCCATCAAACTGTTTCCTCGTCAAAAATCTAGGTCTCTCGAAGATAAGGCTTGAAAAATGCGTCGAACTAGGAATAAGATGATCAATTATTATGTCCTTTTGATCATCTTTCTAATCAAACGTGTTAAAAATACGTTTTCTCTCATCTCCAATGAACTACAGTAATTGAGCACACTGCACATCTTCATTTTTCTTGTCAACTTCGGCAGCTTTTGAATAATGTTTTAACACTTTTCTATTCAAAATTTCCAATTTTTGCAGACGTCTCCACTAATATCAAGAGGTCCTATACCTTCCTCTGAACTCCGCCATTTTATCACTTGTCACTTTTTCACGATGTTACTATAGTATTGATTAATAATTATGGTATCGAAGTGAAATATTTTGATTCCACAATCGCAGCGTCATGTAAAATAACACACAGTTCATGTTAGACTGGTCTTTTTATTCGTAGCTCAGAAATAACGGCATGTCAATACGAAAAACCAAGAGCTAAATTCCGATGTGCACAGGTGCTGTGTTGCCACCCTACATGAACATCATTATCATATCACAGTAGCATGGTCAAACTGTTATCTTATGGTTTTGATTAATAACCTGTCCTATCTAAGTGGTAACGTGCTAAAGCTGGCACCATCTAGTGGAAAAAATGTGAGACGGACTGCCACCACCGCCCTCTCAAAGTGTGCTTTGAAAAAAGGAGAGCACTTTCTCTCGTAGACTGATTGAAAAAAAAATGTCGCAGTATTATACAAAACAATGTACGATATACACCCGTCAAATGTCATTAAAATCACTTGTCTAGAAATAGACAATAAACATCTTGAATCTGGAAAGTCATTTACCGTCGTGGTTACGTAAATAACTATTTCTCGACAGTTTCTTTCTCTCTGGAATCGTCAAAAAAGAAAAGAAGCAAAGGGCGCGAAAAGGTTAATTTTAGAATTTCTTGTTTATTGACACAAATTTTGCAAATTCGGTGTGACCCATTTGTTTTCGGGTCACATTGAAAAAAACTGTATTAATTGACTGATCTAGTTCGAGTTTTTCTTTATTTTAGCGCACTGTATCTTTTCACCAAAAATTACCTCGATCATACTTAATCCAAATCCTGCTCTGCCAGCTCCCAGCAGCAAAATTTTGACAATCCACATCAGCGATTCGTTTTAGAAAGAATGTGTGTCATTTCTGATAAGAAACGGCTTGTCAGCTCTGCAATGTGAAAAACTTGGTCCCAATCGATCAAATGATAAACTTTTTTTCAGGAGAACAAAATGGGTCACACTGTATATGAATGTTTTTGAAACGGCACTTCGTGTGATGAAATTATTATACCCCATTTTTTTTAAACGGGTTTGCGGAGATTATGAGCAAAAAATCCAGGTGAGAATTCCAGACCAAAAATAAAAGCTATCTCTTCCTATAACATTTTTTTGAAGGTTGATCAGAGTGTTGTAGTTAGATTATATCTGTAGTTTTTTTGCAATACCTTTTGTCAGGCTTATAATATTTTGACGATACTGGGGCTTTATTGGAACGAGGATACAAAATTTGCCCACTGTTTTTTGGCATTTTGCACTGTATACAGGGTGATTCATGAGAAAATGACAATACCTCAGGTTCGTATTCATGCGGGGCCCAAAAATGAACATAAAAGTCTTAATAAATATGGGTCTGTACCAAAAAGTGAAAGAGACATGTAGGGGTCACCCCCTACAAGTAGGAGCCAAACTACGAGTAGATTCAAATTCGTCTTACCACAAAATCTCCGGACATCAATTTTTTCTCCACTTCTCAAATTATCATAGATTTTATTTAAAAAATAAAAAAAATGAAATCAAAACTTTAACACCCTGTGTTTCTAGAACTAGGGCCTTATAAACGTGTTTGTTCATTTTTGGGTCCTGAATACGTACCTGAAGTATTGACATTTCCTCGTGAAACACACTGTATACTAACTTTACAGAGTTTTTTAAAGTGTTACAATGCGATACGCGAAACGACTTATTTTTTTTACATTTTGGTGACGTCATAATTTCACGGGGGACACATTTTACAAATGAATTGGGGTTTTCGTGGTAACGGATGTAGGATAACTTGATACAGGGATAATTTAATCAGATTTTTTTATTATTTTTTGTTTTGAAAAATTAAGTCGAGAGAACACATATTTTTTGTAGATTCGCTTGAAATAACAAATACATCATTCCATTTGAAGTTCGAAAGTCATCACCCATCCCACTCTCCTCAAGGGGGTGGAAGGACAAGTGTGAAAAATATCGTAATATGTTTCTCCCCTAAACTTATCCCTTCACCAAGATTTGTAACAGAATTAAAAACTCACTCTGTATATTTGATATATTCATCGCTTGAAACTAGAACGGGTCAAATCTCACCCGGTGCAAAAAAAACTGACGGTCAAATTCAAATCCACTTCAATGAGGTTTTATAAGAATGAAATTGACAACAAAAATCAACGGCCCACAAGAAATAAAACATATCGATCTATGAATAAAAACACAAAAGTGAGATCATGTCAATTGTCAGATTTCAAACAGCACTCCGATATGCGCGAGGGGTATTGATTTGCCTCGAGACGTCATCAATGTGGGCCATACTTTTTTATTCAACCAAATACAATGGAAATTGAAATAAGTATACCATTGTTCGTGGGATACCACGTTTACAAAGAAAATATAAAGTGGTCTGCACTCTTGGTCTTCATTCGTTTTTTTTTTTGATAGGCAAAAAATTGATGTCCCGAAACTGATTGCAGTTTATTTTGTCCCGACGGTGACGGTCAGTGTTTCACCACATTTCGCTCAGAGTTTGGCAAATCCTGGACGCATTGAACCATTCCGTATATGTATTTGGCACCTAGGCTGTTTCTATTGGTGCATGGCATGATGCACTAGCCAGTGCCGCAGCATTATGAAATGAAGAACTATACCATAAAAATAAAACTCATTTTTGATAAAAACATATACAGTGTGCGGCAGAAAAACTTGCTGATCTGAAAGGTCGATAAAGGAAAACGTATTTTACATAGGTATCTATTTTATTCTTTTTTCTCGACTTGTACACACGCTGGATTCTTGTTTCAAAAACATTTTTAAGTCAAAGGAAACAAGATAAACACATTCGTATGCATAGTCGATCTACTTCATCAGAATTATAATTGATGTTTTCAACAACTTGAACCCGTTTCTCGGTTCACGAATCACGAGACCAGGTTTTTTTTTTCAAAAAATTGTAAATCTTTTTTGTGTGTAGCTTTTAATAAAAATGGCAAGCACCAATCAAAAATTTCACAATAATTGAACAAAGCAATATAACTTCAAACTTGGCAAAATTTTGAAGAAATCATGAAAATGGCCCATTTTTGCCATGTTTAAAATATCATCATCCTTTGTTCAGTAATTGTGAAATTACACAAATTCTGCTCCTCTTTCTAATGATACTAGCCATTTTTCTCAAAAGCAACACAGAAAAAAGTTTTATGGTTGACATCTTTTTTCAAACGTCATAAAAAGGCCCTAAACACCTTTTTTTTTCTAAATCGCCAGTTTCCGTGAACTGACAAATGGATTGAAGCTTTTAATGCACCAATACTTTTTGCAAACTGATGCAGTATGAAAGTTTTATCAAACCCTAGGCTTTTGCTATTTATCTGACAATGAGTGTAGGTGCATTATCGTTGAAAAAAAGGTTCATCACCATTTCTCTTTTGAAGTCCACCTATGCAAAAATCATAGAAATCCTTCGAATCATTGTGAAGTTATAGCATTTCAAAAATTTTGCTCCATCTCCCTGATGTTTATTGATGTATCTAATGACAACGGGCCTTTATTCGAAAACTAACAAAAACATCTGGAGATATTGACATTACTTAATCAACAAACCATATTGTATCACCTGAATTTGAAGCTCATTGGAATGGCATACTCACAAAAGTTTTGATTTTTTGCACGACTCCATGAATCACTTTGTAAATCATGAATCTCTGTTTCTACGAGTGATTCATTCCATCCAGCTTAATCGGGATCAAACTAGCTCCGAAAACCCGCAAACCGCATTGGAATAACTCTATTCTCTTTGAAGATCTTCGACTTTGGATTTAACCAAAAAATGTACACGTATAAGTTCGAGTGTCCCGCGGTTTAGAAGCAGTTTAAAAAAAAGTAATTGCTTCACGAGAATTTTCGCGTAGAAATATGAGTCAATCGTATCCGGTCATCTCTTCACTATCTTGATCATCAAAGTTCTATTGTGTATCAGTGCAAAAACTCAATATCTACTCAGAATCAGAATTACAAAAAGTAGGTAGGTACATCGATGATTACAAAAAGTTCCGACGTAGTGAACATAATACAAATCCTCTCACCTCTAATTTTGTCAATCCTTTCAAATAATACGGTGGGTACGTACCCACCCTTCGCATTTCTCTTCACAATTATTGTATGTTGTCATCGACATTTGACGAAAATCTCTGTCCTCCGCACGGGAAAAACTTTCAAAATAGGAAACCAAAATCTGACCTCGCGGCTGGATTTGGTCAGTAAGGAGGGGATCAAGGAGTTCAAACCATAATTCGAGTATTTATGCTTAGACAATCACTCAGGTGTGAGCTGCGCCACGCACCTAGACGAAATAAAATTTTCTCTTTTACGAATTTGACCATTCTTTGCTTTCAACTTGTCAAATAATTATTATGAGTCTCATGCTCCTGTGATTGTTTTTCGTATTTGAAGATAATCAACTATTATATCTCCATGTTGACCATCCCATTTAACAGATATTAAACACCATCATCACACATCTATTTCATGTCATTCAAATACATGAATATGCATTAGACGATGATAACCGCATGCAAATTGAACCCATCATAATAATACCATTATATGTGTAACACCCGCCGGTATGAGCTAATCGGAGATGATCAACTATTACGTGATTCTGTTTTCACTTTGCCTGTACAGTTGTGTCTTGTGTCGGTTCATTCATTCATTCAGTCTTGTCCGTCGGCCAGTTTCGCTGGAATCGTTTGCCATATCTACTGTTATTAATTATTATGTGTTTGATGTAATAAAATGACACCAAGTGAAAGCGAGCTTGATAAAAATTTAAGTCAATATTATGCGGCATCTTTGTGTAATAATTACGAATAAAATGAGTAAAGTATACAAGTTCAACGAAAACTGTTTGGTTTTGTGTGGTAGGAGTTGTGTTTGTTGCGATATTATTTGTTCTGGAGTGTTCAATTTTGGAGTGTAGTATTGCAGTTGTGTTGAAGGTAAGTCAGTGGTCTCACTAGAGTTTTCATTGGATTGTTAAAAGCTGATGTATTTTTGTGTTATTATTATTGATTATTTTCATTCGCCTCAACTATAATATCAAATCGCACATATTATGAACTTGATACCACTGTACGTAAAAAAAAAATGAATGCATGATAAGCACAAGATATGATCACTTGGTCCTATGAAAGCGATCTAGGAGACTCTGATTTATTATACCGGTGAATAATTTTCCGCAAATCCCAAAAAAACATATTGGTCTATTCTGCTTTGATGTCGGAGCAATAAAGTGATGTCAAAGAATGTATCACGCAAAAAAAAACCAATTCATATAGTTTTTTGTTATTAAGTTGTAGACCGTCAGATAATGACATATTTTGCTGATAGATTTTATTGACGCTAGGATTTTAACCACTGAAAATAATATTATGATTGTTGAGTTCAAAAAATGGAAATTCAGCGACGAGACGTATGCAACCACAGAAACTTGACCTTTTTTGCAAAAAAAAAAATATTTTTCAAATAAATATCACACTTTCAGCACACTGAAATGATATAACAATCTAAGAGTAAAAGAACATTGGTTGCTGATGCATTTATTCGCTCATGGCAACCAACAGAATAAATTATGATATCATTAGCCGTTCGAACAATGTAGCGAAGAGATTTTCGGTACGCCTGGCACACGTCCGGCCACTGAATTTTCATTTTTTGAGTTCAACAATCATATTATTTTCAGTGGTTAAAATCCCATGGAGAGAGATTCAGTCAGCATAATACGTCATTATCTGACGGTTTATTGAGTGAAACTTTCTACCAAAAACAGTTTATTGGCATACTTTTTTTTGGTCTCTTGGGGAAAGACTGTGTATTGACATGACACATGGCTCTAAAAATAATTTTGTGATCATATTAATCTACTTCGCTTTACTATAGCAACAAACATTGTCAAACTTTTCCATAAGAAGCTAATGAATTCAGAAGTAGTCAAGGTCAAGCTGATCTTTGTGTAACATTGTAACATTGTTATTGGAAAGGTGAAGTGCAAGCCATGCGTTATTCATTCACATTTGCATGCTTGGCATTAACAAACATTTTAATAAGAAAGAGTATTTTGGTTTTGGCGTGACACAAAAACAACTCAGTGTTAGAATCGAACATAGTAAAATCAGTTATGGAGACTAGGTGGGATTGATACACCCAATATTTCAATTGAAAAATCTCAGTGCGTATACAATAATTAGTACTATCTGTATTCTATTTCATCTGCTTTTCAATCAAATATCTTGGAAAAACTTATTTCTGGATAAAATCGCGACAAATACAGACTGCGGCAGAAAAACTTGCTGATTTGAAAGGTAAATAAAATAAAAAGTAATCCACATATCGATTTATTTTTTTCAATCATATTGATCACACCCTGATTTTTTTTTTCAAGTGGTTTCAAAGATGACATCAGACAAATGGCGGCCCTTATATTAGTAATACACTGTTCCACCCGCTTTTTGAAATTTCGCTCCACTCTTTCGAGCATATCGACAGGAATGTTGGCTATGGCTTGTTGAATGTTATCCTTCAGGTGTTACAGGGTCCTTGATTTATCATTGTAGCGAATGGATTTGAGATATCCCCCATAAAAAAAAAGTCACAGGGAGACCACCGAACGGTCATTGGAAAAGTAGGCCCTGACCGTGAAATGCACGCTTCTCCTTTATCCAACACAATACAGGACAACTGGCTTGAGAGATGACAAAACTCCTGGACCCTTCGAATGAGACCCTCTCCACACCTTTTTGACCAAGCTCGGCTCATTGGCGCCCAATTCAACTCAGCAAGTACCAGCTGGGAGATTGGGAATATTTTTCAAAGAACTATCCAGGAGGTTTGATACATCATACGGAAGCCATGATACAAAAAGTTGAAGACTTCTTGATATTTTTGAAACAATAATTAAAAATATTGACATTGTCAAATTTTTGAAATTGTACTGGAAATGCCAACTTTATCGTGGATCTGGCAGCTCCACCTACTATGTTTGGAGGAGGCAACTCCATGACCGCTTCAGTTACTAGATATTGATTCTCGATTAACAATATGTTAAACAGGTTTCTTTCCTTGCAAAAAATGTATCAAATTCTCCCTATCCATTGTATCTCAAACTTTTTCGACGTAGTATCTGATGAACTTTTTTGTCGAAAATGGTACAAGTAATAGTTTACGTCCACTAAGCCTGTAACAAAACTTTCTTCTCCTTTTTCATTTTCTATTTGCTCCTCTTTATACCTGATCAGATGAAGACAGTTCGAGCATTGAACTATCATCAGGTCCAGATTCATGAACCGAATGAGTATTTGTATTTTTTCTTTCACGAACTTGTTTATGAATTGATTGATACTGCTGCTTTTTGCCCGTTTTTTTTTTATTCTTCCTTGTTCCTCTGCTCTTCTCTTTTTCCGTGTAAATTCTCAATTCATCTTTATGTTCGGAGTATTCTTTAGTATTTTGTCGTGTTGATTTTCTTTCTGATGTTCGTTATTTTCCTTGCGAACCATGAGGAAATTGCTTTATTTCTTCTGGTGTCTTGTAGGAGAAAGAAGGTCTAGGAATGTCCGGGCTGCGGTAATCAGTGAAAGAAGGTTTTGAAGTCACATTTTCAGGAGGTATCACGTTAACATCGGGTGTTCGTTATCCTTGATTAGGATAATGTCGGTAACCATCCCCGTGAGAAAGTCATGGTCAGTGATTTCATGTGAGTTGGGAGGGTATATGGTAGTTTCAGGAAATCCTGTCGTTATATTCAGAGGAGTGAAACCACGCTGATATTCGATAGCAATGAGCTTTGTCATGTCCTTTAAAAAAATAGCTTGATCGAGGTTTTGTAGCATGAATCGATGGCTGGTATGAAAGGGTATTGTTGACAAAACTCTTCCGTTTTGCTTGCAAACATTTAGATCATAGAGGGATAAATGGCTGCTGTGATTGTCTGATAATAGTAAAGACTTTTTTCCAAACTTCATTTCATGAAATTTGCGAAATTTTTGTCCGTCATCCAGCCGTTTCTGTGAGTCACAACTTTGAATCCTGGTGGTGCTTCATTGGTCGTATTATAGTCTAGTCTAGGTGAATTTTCTTATTGCGTTAGACAGGACCCTCACTGTCTGCCCTCTCTTAGGTGATGTAGCTTTATATGATGTAGAGTTGTTTCTGTCAATTTTTAAATGATTTTGCCGGGTTTGTGGACTGCCTGTACCCCAGTCTCATCACAATTGTGAGTGGAATTCTATGTGAACGGCACCCAAGTAGATGGATTGCCAAATAAATTATTGAATTCCCCAACTGTATGCTTGTTGAAAGTGGTTCTAAAGAAAAGACTTTCTGGTTCCGGAGTTCGAAGTGACATTATCCTATTTTTGGACAAGTAGCTTCGAAGATATTTATAAGAAGCTTAATATTTTGACCAATTTTGTGGAATGTTTCGTTATTCTTCTAAACGTACAAATTTTTGTGGTATCTCTCGAAGTGATACCACAGTTCATTCTAGCGTAGCCGCGTTCAGAAGTTTGATAGAAATAAGTAGAAAAATAGCTGGAGGTCGAACAAATTGCAACAAAAACGATTCTTGCTGCATATGGTGAAAATCATGGCCCTAATCAACATACTAGAAATATACATACGTACTGCTGCGCAGAATCGCTCTCTTTGGTCCCCATCTTGACAAAATATGAAAAAATTTAAAAATTCATGTGTAGTATTAAATCACAGGAAATTCTGCCCTGAAAAAGGTTTCCATATTCATTGTGGCGAGTAAAATGTTATATAATGATTATACAGGGTATAACAAATTCAAGTATACTATTACAGTGTGTCCTTTCAAGTGTGCAACATATGGTATTTTGTTTTATTATTTTGCAACGAGGGTACATAATCAAAGGAAATACATGGAAGGATAAGATGCGATTCACTGCTGAACCAAAATTTAAATAAGTATTGCCAAAAATTGGTGCATTTTTGATTATCTTATCAGGTGTAGTCAGAATGGTTGCAAGTCAAAAATTAAACATTGTGGCTCAGAAAATATGAAAGTTGTGGGTTTTTTTTATATATTGACACCTCCCTTATCTTTCTTATTTGACGTTTTTGAAAAAAGTGTCCCGGATGTAAGTTCATTGGTTTTGAGTCAATTTTCCAAAAAACTTTAATTTGCATATACAGGGTGCCTCAGAAAGTCTGGGCGTGGTCCAACTTTCTTATTTCAAATTAGAACCCTGTTTTTTATTCGATTTTTATATTCTCGTGATAATTCTAAACATTTCTTTTGTTGCATACCCTATACCTAATTTTGACGTATAAAAAGATATTGACCATTGAATGTTTACGTTTCATAGAAATTGGATAGAAACAAAAAAACATGCAAATATAAAAAACCAATCTTATATTTCATCAAACTAAACACAACACTATAACTGCTCGATATGTCAACCGTCCATTTCTAAGCACTGCGTATAATCTCGCTCGATTTTATTTATGCTATTAACAATAAAGTGAGTATATTTTGATTGGTCTCTTGAATGGCCTCAATAATCCGATTTCTTAAAACTTCTACATTTTTGGTCAATATTTCATAGACCTTGTTCTTCAGAAAACCCCACAAAAAAAAGTCAAGTGGCGTCAAATCCGGGCTATTTGGCGGCCATCTGATCGGTCCAGTGCGACCAACCCACGTTTGGTATTTCTCATTAAGATAATTCACAACCGGAAAAACGTTGTGTGATGGAGTTCCGTCCTGATGCCAAATTATTTGATTGTATTGACGGAGTGGTAAGTTTTCCAAATAATTTTCTACCTCGTTCGTCAATAAATTCAAATATTTCTCGCCGTTTAAGCGCCCGTCAATAAAAATTGGCCCAATAATTTTATTCTCCAAGATTCCACACCACACATTTAAGAAACTTCGACCTTGGATCTTAGTTTCCCTCGTTGCTCGGGGGTTTTAAGTTGCCCAAAACCTCACGTCTTTTCGATTATGAATTCCTGCAGTACTGAAAATGCATTCATCTGACCATAATATGTTTTTGAAAAAATTGTGATCTTCTTCCTTTGATATCAACATCTCTTGGCAAAACATAATTCTTTTGTCCTTTTGCTCTTGAGTTAATTTTTGCACTGGCATTATTTTATAGGGATGGTAACCATGTTTTTTTAGGGTATAATAGATTTTGCTAATTGATTTATCAAAAAAGTTTGATGCATCTTTCAAAGCTGCATTTGAATTCTCTAAAAATAAAGATCCTTATTCATTTTGAGCCCTTTTGTAACGAAAATTGCTTCTGAATTACTCTCATTCTATTTACCTACCTTGAAAATACAATAAAATATTTAGTTCTTCCTCCTGATCGACAATGGCTAGCCTTTTTTGTCTTTTTACGGACATTCGCTGCCTAAACCCACGTTCAACATTTTTGAATGTTGTTCGCGTTGGGAGCGCTCGCATTGGAAAGAGTTGCCGATATTCCCTTTTTGCTGCACATGCATTTTTGTCATTTTGATAAAATATTCGAAGAATATCACATTTTTCCTCATCTGTGTAGGGCATTTTTATCGTCTCAGACAACGAATATGTCAGAGATTTAAACAATTACGGTAACCAAGCAAAATTGCGAATTATTTATACGTCAAATTTAGGTATGCTACATAAAAACTTTTCGCGGTCAATATCTGTTTATACGTTAAATTTAGGTATAGGGTATGCTTAACGAAAATTTTTTAGAATTTTTAGGAGAATATAAAAATCGAATAAAAAAATAGGATTCTAATTTGAAATAAGAAAGTTGGACAACGCCCAGACTTTCTGAGGTACCCTGTATATGCGAAATAAAGTTTTTCAAAAAATTTACTGAAAACCACCAAACTTTTATCTGAGAAACTTTTTTCAGAAACGTTAAACAAAAGAGTTATGGGGGGTGTCAATATATAAAAAAAAACCCTGTACAAGAGTAAGGTGCCCCTATTTCGAAAAATTCAGCAGAATGTTATAGAGAAAAGCTGTTCAAAATTAGAAGTTATGCCTTTATACCAAAATCATAGAGTCCTGGACAAAAAATATACAGGGTGTTTCAGAATAACATGCTAATAATAAAGGAGGAAAGGATTCTTGGGCTCATCTTAAGAAAAAAAATGTATATGAACGTATGTCCTAAACGCCTTAACTTTTGAGATACAGGGTGTCAAAGTTTTAAAAAATAGATACTTTTTTTACAATAACTTTGTCATTACTGTAGATATCTTTATGAAATTTGGGTCATGTATTTTAGGCATTAATACTCATTTTTTGATGCACCAACAATTTAATTATTCTGACCAGTGCCGTCCATGCGGGTTTTGGTTTGCATATTTTTTGGGAAATAGAAAAATTTTTTAGGACATACGTTCATATGAATTTTTTTTCTTAAAATGAGCCCAAGAACCACCCCCTTTATTATTAGCATGTTATTCTGAAACACCCTGTATATTTAAGTAGTTATTTATGGTACCAGTGCGTTGTATTGAAAATAAGTCACCCGAAAAACATTTGTATAAATTCTCAAGTGACTTGTGAAACATAACGCACTCGTGCCAATGTTCTATCCAACAAATGGAGAAAATCGTTTTTGTAAAAGATAATAATTATTAAATATAAGTTTCAGTGCCAGAATGACTAAAGAGTGTCATGTTTACATTTTGGTCAAAATTGGCTATTTTTTGTTTGGTTGCCACGGGAACGTGAGTTATCGTCCATAACTCACTAGTCTCAAGTGGATTATGGATTATAACACACTAGTGTGTTATTTGACACTTCACTTGTCCAAAATGACATCTATAACTATCATGCGTTAGATAAAATACATTAAATAATACATTTATTAGATTATTGTGTGTATTTTTGAAAAGATTTTTTGTGAAATTTTAGGGTTGTGACTTGTGATTAATATCGTTGTAACAAACATGAAATAATGTGATTCCCTGAAAAGTTGAAGTCCTAGCTAATCTAATACTGGAAAATACACTTCAAAATCTTGAAGAAACATGATCACAAATTTGTTATTGTTTTTTCAAAAAAAGCGATTTTACGCAGCAGTACGGATGTATATTTTTAAAATGTTGATAAGGGCCATGATACACACCATATGCAGCAAGAATCGTTTTTGTTGCAATTTGTTCGACCCACAACGCTATTTTTATTCCGCTATAACGCATATTCTGCTATGCTATTCTATTCCGCACAATTAAAAAATTGTGAACCTGCAAAATCCTATGTAAAGTTTGTCTGATCTTCTTTTTGTCAAATATTGCAAAATATCTTCGTAAAATCATTTTATCTATGCTGTATGGGGTTAGGGTTAGTCAGACGTCTGGAAAGGGTCGATTATTGGTTAAACTATACGGGCTACTGGAAAAAGTAAAATACAAAAGTTGAAGGGTTATCAATTATCCATCAGCTGGTGATAACTAGAAGTTATCGCGTTTTATGAATGACATTTTTGCAACTTTGACAAGCTATAAAACTCAAACGTCCCAAGATGGAGAAAAACGGTCTGCACCAGCACTTTCCAGTCTAAATTTTTTTGCCATTGCTGTCAGAAATCTCTTACACAATTGTCAAAGATTTTTCGACACATTTTAACATTTTTTGATAAGAGTTGATTTTATGTCTTTAGATAGCACCTTGGAAGTTGAGACTAGAAAGTGCAGACCGGTTTTCTTCATCTTGAACCGTTTGAGTTTCATAGCTTGCCAAAGATGCAAAAACGTAATTTATACAACGCGATTATTCGAAAACGGCTGAATCAAGGAACATTTTGTGTATTACAATCTTCGCTCAGAATTTAAAAAAGAATTGAAATATCAAATAATATACAGGGGGTTCCATTTAAAACAATTCAACTTTGTGGCTTCACGACTTTATGACCGACTCTGTAGAATTCTAGTTATCACAAAGTAATAGATAATCAAAAACCTTTTTGTTAATGATTCTTGTCCTTAGTATAAGTATATGGTTGACGGTTCTTGGATATCAGGACATGTCCTGATATCAACCATATGAAATCCCTTTTGTATTCAAGTTTTCCAGTAGTTCGTATAGTTAAACCAATAATCGACCGTTTCCAGACTTTTGACTAACCCTGTATGTATTGAGCCTCCACTGATGACGGAAGCAGATTCGCGTCCGAAACGTTTGATATCTATAGGTTTGATTGTTTACTTATTTTTCAGGTAATATAGAGGATCAGGTACCTATCTAAACACAAGTTTGATTTTTTTTTGATTGGGTGCGGCGAAATATCCAAAAAAAATCTGGTAAATCGTTTTTCAAATATTTGTTTTTTTTGCGTCAAAAATTACGCTTGTAGGTTGCTATTTAAATGTAAAGTTTTCGTCTAAGAAACACTTTATTGTTTAATTTGTATTGGATTTCTTGTTGAAAGGGACCTACTCTCGAAGATTCTTCACAATATTTTGATAAGTATTATCACAGGGTGGCCCAAAAATAATATCAAAAGTGAGACTAAGAATACTGCCATAAATCAATTTTTATAACTTTATTCCATTGAGCATTGAAAATGAAGGTGAGTTTGTGTAAGATTACAAAAATAATTGAAAAAATGATATTAAGAAATAGGACTTTCTGGAATGGACAATCACAAAGCCGCCTTCATTTTCCATGCTCAATGAGATGAAATTATAAAAAATTGGGGGTCTTCATTTGAAAACATTGATTTTTGGCAGTTTCCTTAATTTAACTTTTGATCATTTTTGAGCCAACCTGTTATTATGTGAGAAATCTTTGAAAGTATGTTCCTGTCAACAAGAAGCCAAAAAAAATTTAACGATCAAGTTATTCTTATACAAAAAATGTGCATTCAAATATGAACCTACCTACAATAAGCGTCATTAATGACATAAAACTCAAATATTTCATAAACGCTTATGCTTAAGTAGATGTAGGACATGATATATCAAATCTGTCTAGGATTTTACGTAGAATCAAAAAATGTAATGATAAATAGGATGTTTCATTTGAAAAAATCATCAACCTGTCAATATTTGAGAGTTACCAAAATTTTTTGATGTTTTAGACCAAAAATTCTGAAAGTTCATAAAAAACATGGAACTTTTGTATTTACCTTATTTCAATATCTTTTCAAATAAACTCTTTTGGCGGGGTGCAAAAATATACTGGAAGACCCTATAATACATGGCATATACTTTTACAAATATCGTTCTAGATAGTATATTTTTATAGCTATTGACGTATCAAGGCTGTTATGTGGATTTCAATGTTGAGCCTTCATTTCACACATTTCATATTCAAAGCGTTACAAACTCATTCACAGATCAATTTAGGTCATGCAGAAAATAATAATCATTTTTGCGCGCAATCAAAATCATTTTGCACATGTCTCACATACGGAACGAGATACAAATACATATCAACTTTTTTCACCGGAAAAATGTCAGCCTGCCATTCTGATTCCCTGAAATTACGCTTCATAAATCCGATTAAAATCCAAAACATACAGATAAATAACAAAATATGCGACTACGTAGTACGTACCGATCATTTTACTAAAATTGAATCATAAAGATATTTTCCAACTTTTCCGAGGTATTTTCATATTATATATTATATTATAGATGAAGTCACAGGTCACAGCTGGTGAGCAATATAGAGTTAAAGTCTGAGTGACGCCTGGTCTATGTATATGTAAGTTTTGGAATTCTAACATCTTTTTGCTATTTTTTGTGAAATTGAAGACTAGATATAAAATACAGGATGTCTCAAAAAAAATGTAGGGAGTGGTTGGTGACTGGCCAAGTTTGAAGCAGAAGGCAGAGTGGTAGGGAATCAAAATCTAGGCAATCAACTATTGCAATCGGTTGTGCAAAAGTATTTCAACTGACTAAACCTGGATATACCTTCTTTTATTGTGGAGATAGTCAAATCTCAAAGCTTCCTTTTTACTACAATCATATGACGGCGACAGATTATTATCCGTCTAGCTATACAATATGGTAATAGTATACAGGGACTGTATACTATATATCAATATCGGCTCGATTCCGAAACTTATCCACAACGAGCGGATAAGTGTGTCCCGAAGTTAATACGTTTTCATGCTAGAGGGAAGGTCGAAAATTCGACAAAGCATTTGCTGAACCATATTTATGCAAATTTTTCGATATATTTTTATGAAAAAAATACCCTTGTCTTATTACCGTTCAATTGTTCACTGTTCACAGATTCTCTGCAGCAATGAGCTTAACACGTTCGCTGCCACTGGCTCCGAAGGGAGCCAGTCGGCTATCGTCTTGTGTGCCATCGACTCCTCACGGAGTCAGTTGCCCTGACAATTTAAATCGTTTAGTAACTCGCCGGCGTTGACGACGTTTGTTTGTTTGGTATAGTGGCATTGTCGAGTGGTGTGTTTCTTATCTATTTTCGGTTTGGTTCGTATTTGCCAAGGTAGGTTCTTTCTCAGCATCATTATTTAAATGTGTTTGGCTCCTGGGACCCGGCACTAACTCAGAGCTGGCAGCGAACGTGTTAATGACCATCATATTGCCTCATAGTACTATCCGCAGCATACTTCATGAAAAGCCTCTTGTCCATTCTAACTTATACTTTTATGAGCTCCGAACTTTCGTGCATCTTATCTACAGTCCTTTTGCTTTGAGGAAATGATCTTTTTGTGTTGTCTAGTCAATCATTCTTGCAAGAAACCTTTGTTGAAGCTTTGAAAAATTCTTTGACAGCGTATTCGTGAAGTTTATTTTGGAATAGACAATATTGCGTCGGTTTCGTTTATAAAAAAGTTCATGTAGGTCTTAGAATCGGAGAATGATTTGTAAATGTCGGCTATAATATAAGTCCATATACATGGTTTCTCGAATAAGGACCGACACAGAGCAGCAGCATGTGACGAAACCCCAAACATTATGCTTTAATTCAACTAGCCTATATAGGATATCCCGGAATAACGTCAGGAAACTTAAGGAGGTGAAAATTATTGTATCTGATAAAATAATGGTAGGTCATACCGAGTTGGGAAAAATTACCAGAACGGTCGATTATTTCAAAAGATACATGAGTTACCAAGAAAATGTCTAATATAAAAGTTGTTAGGCATAAGTTGTTATCGAAGCTGCATTTTTTAAATGGAACGTCCTGTATATTAATGAATATTTGAATTCTTTTTTCAATTTTGAGTAGAAATTGTGATACTCACAATGTTCCTGGATGTAGCCGTTGAACTAGCTGTTTGCAATGGAAACACTGACAATGTTATGTTACTGTTACCGGCCGTTAAATCTCTTTTAGTTGTGATCATGAAAATAAAGAAAGACGATTTACCAAAATTGTTTAACACCAATGTTGTAAGTAAGACCCAAATATCAAGAACCTTTTCATAAATTTTTTTTCTAATTCATGTTTCAATAAATGTGTCAAAACTGCCAAACAATCCTCTCTTTTATTGCATGAACCTATTTCATAAGATATGATTTTATTGCCTCAATTAAAAAAATCGCAAGATTCCAGGGTCACAATGACTCAATTGAGGGGATTCACCTTCAACCCCTCTAAAAAAAGCGTAATGTTTAATTATGTTTGAAATCGAATTAACTTAGCATCTAAACAAATTACATGCACTAAAGTACTCAAATACTCAGCAGATATGTCGTGATGTCTTTTTTTCAAAACTCAAGTATCGTGAAAAATTCAAAGACGTTTTCTCGATATTTCACAAATTTGCACATGCGTCTTTGTTTTCCCGGAGGTGCGATATAACAAAAATCCTTGAGCTCACTGATTTAGTTTTTAATGTAACGTCCTGTTAAAAAAATGTCCCTCTTCTCTGCCCCTAGAGCGCTTTACCTGAAACCCAAATTTGATATTTCGCAAAGGTATCTTTTTTGTCTCAACAGATTCCTCAAAAATAAGTACGCCGCGCCGGTGCCTTCCTAAAGATCACGAAACATTTGAAAACATATGTACTCTTTGGACGGGGTGTTCCAGTAAGGGTGGCTACCGGTCATATCTCGGAAACTACTCGACTTGAAAGTTCAGGAGAAAAAACTATCACTAAAAAAATTCAAATTTCAACATTTTGACGCTGGAGAGCGCAATTGAAAGATAAAAATTAAATTTCTCTGGAAATTCCCTAATTGAGGAACATTTTTATTTACACTGTTAGAAAGCTTGGAAGATTTCTCGTCGTTTTGGCTTGAGGCTCATGGATCTACGAACGTTCATTTGAGAAGGGGAAGGTGGTGAAAGTGTAATAATTGTTCAAGTGGATATGATGGCTATGGCTTGTTTGAAAGTGAAATGTAAGTACTTCCAGATATCGTACCAAATTATACCCAGTAGAAAAGCTGGAAGACGCAATATCAATTAAAAACAGTTATTTTGAATTTGTTACAAAAATTTAAAAGGTACGGTGTAGTTTGGACAGCAGAATCGGAAAGTACATCAAATTTGCGAAAAAACTGGAAATCGCAATTGAATAGCTTTTCTCGTTTTCGAGTTATTGCCATAACAAGAATTTCTGACGCTCTAATTAAAGGGTTGATTGTTTTTGTGTTTTTTTTTTATCAAAATGGTAACTAGTCCAAATCATGTGAGATGATTTCAATTGCTTCTTCAATGGAACAAAACTTATTCTGATGTTTTTATAATTAATTTGGGCATCAAGTGGAAGTAAAATAATCCATAATTATTAGTGAATCTAGGTAGTGTGTGGAAAACATCGGCCTGTTTCCATGGAGATAATTAATGAAATAACTTGCAAGATTTCAGATTTAATTTTGACAGTGATTAAAATCATGATGATTAATCTATCATTCGTTTTAAAACTCCGTCTTGAAAATGTTAGAATGTATTGCACCAATGCCGAGGCTCTACTCTACTTTTTTTATTCGAGCGTTTATTATAGGAAATCCTTGAAAAGATTGGTTGTATCTGCAAAACCACGTAAGTTAAGTTGCTGATAGTATTAAGACCCTGGAGTTGGAGTTCTTGCAATTAAAAGTCCGATACTTGCAAATATTCCCCATCAAAAATGCGAAAATAAAAAATCGATCTGCGATGTTTCACACTTTAAACTTCAACCATCGATATCCAACTGCGGTTTTCAGGTATTTTTTTGCAAATTTAATCTGCTTTCCGATTCTGCTATCAGCATTGTACCGTTTCATTTGAATTTCCGTGGTAAAATCAAAATAACTGTTCTTCAGTCAAATTTTGCCTCCTGGCAATTTCACTGGAAACTATCGCGTATTACTGGAAACGATATTTGAAATCACTCATGTAGTAACATTCCACTCCCAAACAAGCCTTAATTTGATAAAATCAGATGAGTCGTTGATAAGTGATTTTGCCTAATCCCTCTCGGTGAAGGAAGGGGTTCCTTAGCGTGCCAAAATCCATGACGCGGGACCAACAGTTTAACGTCTCTTCCGAAAGACGGTGCACCTCTTAAAACCAAACTCCAAATTTTCACGTCGGCGTGTTGGCCGGCCCGGGGTTTGAACCTCGATCCAGATGAGTAGTATTCGATGCACTCAACCACTGCGCCACACCGCCAATACAGAACTTTTTGAAAGAGATGATTTCTGAATCGGCAAAGGGATCGTATTTGATTCTCTAAACTGGTACCTGGTTTCCTTGTAGGTACACGGGAAAGGACAAACACAGTGTATGATAAGAAGATATGTTTTTCCAGCAAATATCAAATCAGAAAATGCTTAGACAAGAAGAACTCCTTTACTAAATAGTAGATATGTTGGCCTCCAGGCAAGAAGTGTCAAGAAAAATAATTTGCAGTAGATATACAGAACCAGAAATAATGGGACATACGGTAACAGCAGATTCCTCACACAAAAATATTGCGATCGACCCCAACTCGTCTATTCCAAAAGTTGATATTAATAGAGATACAGGGTGTGAAAGTTGAATTTTAATATCTGATTTATTTCAATCTTCTTCTTCTTCAGCCCATTGTTGCCCACTGCAGGAGATAAGCCTCTTCCAATCTCTCCCATGCATTTCTGTCTTGAGCTGTTCGTTTATGTCACTACTTATAAGTACGATGTCATCAGCAAAGCGTAGATGATTAAGGGCGTAGATGATCCAGGGCCAGCGTCAACAATTTTGGGGAGATTATGTCTCCTTGCCGTACGCCTCTACCTACCTGGATTTTATTCGTCTTAGTATCCTGATCTATTTGGACGGAGAAGGTGGCATTTTCGTATATGGTTTTTATAAGCTGCAAATACCTGGAGTCTATTCTGGCATCATCCTTTGATGAGAGGAAGGCCCATACCTCCAAAAAGTCGAAGGCCTTTCTATGGACGACAAAGGCCAGGTGGAGTTGGATGTTATATTCATTTGCTTTTTCAATGAGTTACTTACTTGGAGGTGATCCAGAGTACTGTAACCTTTTCTGAACACAGCTTGTTCTACTGGATGGAATTGGTCAAGCTCTGATGTTAGTCTGTTTGTTACGATTCTCATTAATAATTTGTAAAAGTGAGACTTATTGGGCGATAATTTACGATGTCAGAGTTATCTCCCTTTTTAAATATTAGAATGACCTCCGCGTTATGCGAGTCTTCTGATATTCTACATTCATATAGCATTTGATGAATAATAACTCAAGGGCGTGTATAAGTGTTGGTCCTCCATTTTTTAGCATCTCGCAAGTTATATTATCTTCGCCAGGTGATTTGCGATTTTTTATTTGTTTGAGTACTGCATATATTTTGGAACTTGTAATTTCTGATGATTTTCTCGAGCCTACGTTCATAATTATTGGTCTTTGTCGGCTAGAGTCTGTCATTGGTTTTGTGGAAGTATATAGCTCCCGGTAGAAGTTTTCCACAATTACAGTTGTCCCTGCTTTATCTGTTAATAAAAGTCCCTGCTGGTTTTCATCTCACTTATTTTGTGTTTGCCTGTACTTAGCTTCCTACTTAGCACTATCATATTGCTGTTATCTTCTATGGTTTTACGTACAGTTTTTGCCTTGTATTCTCTGATGTCTCACCTAATCTCTCTTCTGTCTTGTTTGTTTGATTCTCCATAATATGTATCTGAATCTTTACTGGTTTTACGTCTTTTTTCCATCAAGCTGATCGTGTTGGGGCTTAAATTACTTTTATGTTTCCGTTTCTGTTAGTGCAGAGTTTCTTGGTAACCATTTGGATGTCGTTTTTTATTTTGTTCGAGAGGTTGTCCATGTCTCTTTCGGCTAGTTCTTCAATGGGATCCAATCTTTTAGTCAATTCATGTTGGTATTCTTTTTTCTGTTCTCAATTTCTTCTGTAGTGGGGATTTTTTCCTTATGAAATAGTTTTCTCCTTTCGATTTTGGTGTTAATTCTCAAGACGGCTCCGACCAGCCGGTGGTCACTTTCAGCGTCGAATTTGTTCAGTACTGTCACAGCCCTGCATATTTTTCTGTGTTTGATAGTATAAAATCTATTTTATTTTAAACTGTTTGTTCTGGGCTGATCCAGGTCCATTTTCGTTGGGGAGGTTCTCTGAAGAAGGTGTTCAGGCAGCATAGACTTTCTTCGCACAGAAATTCATATCGCATTTCACCCCTGCCATTTCTTCCGCCCAGACCGAAGGATCCTATATATTTATTTTAATTTATTGTTCTTTGACCTATCCTGGAATTAAAGTCTCCAGTTACAACAACATAGTGAGCATTTTCTTGTTTACGTGCTGTTATGATGTCTTCATATAATTTTTCAATTTCTTCGTCTTCTGACCCACTTGTTGGTGCAAATGTGTGTATCAGCTGTGGACAGATATTGCTTGATACGATGTAGTCTGCTGTTCCAGTCGTTTGTTTATTAGCAATGCCACTTCCCCGTTACTGTAATTGGTTGTGGCATTATTTTGGTAAAGCACATATCCGGATTGTAGTATTGTTTTTTCTCCTGGGCGTCGGGTTTCGCATATGCCTACAACGTCCCATTTTATGTGTGCAAGCTCTTCCTCGAGCTCCTCGATGTGCTCCTGTGTTCTCAGAGTTCGTATGTTATATGTCCCTATAAAGAGATCATTCCGTTACCGATGTTTAGCTTATTAGGCTTCAATAGAATTCTTTCCCTCCCAGAATCCTACGCTATCACCGGCATCGCTCCCTGGATGTCAGGTTACTGAGCCCGACGTCAAGGTGACGATTCCCCTAGAGATGGTTTGTTTATTTTAATAACCAAGTTAAATTGATGAAATCTGGTATATGACGGTTCTCTGACATGCAAAATTCAAATCTAAGCACGGAACCGCTCTCACCTATGGGGGGTACCACTTACACAACTTTTCACTCATTCAAATAGTCATAACTTCTTTGTACACACTCGTTCATTTTTTTTAAATTGAAAAATTGATTTTTTCATTTTATATACATGGAAAAGGTATACTTTGTAGAAGTGGCTAGGAGTTACCTTTTTCAAGATATTTGAACTGGGAGTGATCCATGCAATGTGGTTTTAAATGGAAAATTTTAAAAATAGACATAAGGGGCTTTGAAAACGGCGTTATCATGGTAATTTTGACATTAGCTTGGATGCTCAATGTTCTTGATTTAAACGAATTCAAGTAATCTAATTTCATATTTTGAAGAAAAATGTTTTTTTTTAATTTATTTTTTCAATTTTTTTTTATAAGAACCATTTAACATCAAGACACTTGTCAAAATTACCGTGACAACGGAGTTCTCTATGCCCCCCATGTTTATTTTCAAAATTTTCCTTCCGAAACCACATTGCATGGATTACTTTGAGTGCGATTTTTTTCAAAAAGGTTTTTACCTTAAAAAGATAAAACTATTTTAAGTGAAAATGACGGAAAAATCAATTTTTCTATTAAAAAAAAAGTTAGAGTGCGTACAAAAAAGTGATGACTATTTGAATGAGTGGAAAGATGTGTAAGTGGCGCCCCCTCCATGTCAGAGCCATACCGCCAGATATGAATTTTGCATATCAAACAACCCCATATACCAAATTTTATGGAAATAACTTGAATATTTCAAAAGTTATTTGAAAAAATCAAAAATTTAAATGAAAATTTGACACCCTGTATCTCTCTCAATATCCACTTTCGAAATAGACACGTTATGGTTGATCACAATATTTTTGTGTGAAGAATATGCTGTTACCGAATCCCCCATTATTTCTCCACCCAATTATTGTGAGAATCCAGCCCCCTCCAGAAGATAATTGAAATACGAGAGATGAAAGACCTCCAATACGGTAGCTATCATGAACTGCTATATCACGATAAAAAAGAACCTCCAAGGTTTAAGGCCGAGTTCAAGATTACTTCTCAATTTTATTTTCAAGATCCAAAATAAAAAGATGAAAACAAAATATCTTCTTTCCGTAAACGCGGTTTGTCCATGGTGATGGACACTCCCTAGCAAGGGTTGTGGAGGGTTTTTTTTGCTGTTTTTTTTTACCAAGTCTTGAGTAGCCACATGCAATATATCAAAAATCAGAATTTGAAAAAACTCTACAAGAGTGGAATAGTGAAAGGGTTATACATTTCTGTCGGGATGTCGAAAAAAACGTCTAGTGGCGTTATGTGGAACTAGCAAAACTTCAAATATCATAATATTTTCAATCCAAAAATAGCTCGTTTCAACAAGCCCAAGATCGTCAAAATCGGATAAGCCGTTTCAAAGATACAGGTTGTTATTTACGGAAACCTTTGAACACGTCTACCACTTTATTTTAAGAAATATACCAGAAAGTGTCAAATAAAAATTGCTCAAGTATTCCTCGACTTTGAAGTTCAAGAATTTTTGTAATAGGTTGATATTGCAGAATTCACAAAAACAATACTTTTTGGTTTCAAGACAGTTGGTCACCCTGAACGAGTCTATGATGGAAAATTTGCACATTTTTTGGAAATATGAAAAATATGAGGATTAGTAAGTACCGATACCATTGATGTTAAAAAAATCAACCCACGACCTCTATTAATGTAGTAATCATCAATTTAAGAGCCCCAGCGTCCACAACGTCACAGCATACATTATTTATCTTCGTCTGGCGTTTTGACTGTAATAACTCTCTCTCTCTCTCTCGAGAAGGTAATTTAGCTCTGCCCCGTTTTCGAGCATACAGTAAAATTTGCGTTTTCTTTTCTATTTATCCAGTACATTTTTGGGTATTTTGGAAGCGTGTTTTCGCTGATGACTTTCTAATATTGTCTAGAATACGTATATAAAATTTCAAGTCATTTGAAAATATATGCAAATTGTCCATTCTCACCGTTTGGGCTCGAAACGGCATGACTTATCTGAAAAATAATTGCATTGTATGACATGATTATGAAGAAAATACAACGCAAAAACAATATAAAACAATAATGAACCAACAAAAACATCAGATAATGAGTTGTCTTGTTGCTTTTGTGCTGTTTTTTGTTGTTGTTTTTGATGTTTTCGTGTTGTTCAAAGTTTTTCTTGTATCGAATTTTCTTTGTTATCATGCATGGCATTCAAATCAATTATTTTTCACATGAGTTATTTTAATGTCGATTTGCGGCCAAACGGTGAGATTTATCAACCCCTCCAAAAAATACTTTTTTTGTCGAGTATTTCCTAACCTTCAAAACAACGTTTTCAAAAATCCACATATCTGTCATGAATTGGAATACACCGGGTCCGGCATAAAGTTATGGAAGATCAGGGTTGCATTTTCTTGGATGAAAACCCCTGTATTTGAATCGATATTAGAATTCATCCTTTAATCTTGAGGAAAATTGAAATACATACACATATTATTCCCAAATTCAACTGTTATCAAGATATAGCGATTGAAAAATGAAATTTTCGCACCTTTGACATGCTATTGAACTCCAATGGTTCAAGATAGAGAAAAACGGTCCACACTTTCTCGTGTTGACTTTTCAAGAGCTATTTGGTCATTTGAATAGAAAGCACTCTCGACTGTCATTTTTTTTTCGATACATTTTCACATTTTTTGAAAAAAATTAATTTGATGTCCTGGATAGCTCTTGAAAAGTCAGGACTAGAAAGTGCAGACCATTTTTAACTATCTTGAACCATTTGGGTTCCAATGCATGTCAAAGATGCAAAAATGTCATTAATTAAACGCGATAACTCGAAAACGACCACATTCAGGAACATTGTGAGTATCACAATTTTTGCTCAAGATTGAAGAAAAAATCCAAATATTTATCAATATACAGGAGGTTCCATTTAAAAAATGCAGCTTTGATCTCAACTAATGCCTCACAATTTTATTCAAGACATTTTCTTTGTAACTCGTGTATCTTTTGAAATAATCGACCGTTCTGTTGATTTTGCCTAATCCTGTATGACCTACCATTATTTTATCAGATACAATAATTTTTACCTCCTTAAGTTTCCTGACGTTATTCCGGGAGATCCTGTATAGGCTTGTTGAGTTAAATCATAATGTCTAGGGTTTCGTTACATGCTCCTGCTCTGTGTCGGCCCTTATTCGGAAAACCATGTATATCGACTTATTTGTAGCTTGTTGTTCTGAAGCTAAAAAATAATTGACATTCAAACCTGGTGCCGACATTTACAAATCATTCTCCGATTCCAAGTCCTAGATGAACTTTTTTATAAACAAAACCCACTAAATATTGTCTATTCTAAAATAAACTTCACGAATACGCTGTCAAATAATTTTTCAAGGCTTCCTTGCGAGAATGATTGACTAGACAACACAAAAAGGTCATTCCCTCAAAGCAAAAGGAATGTACATAAGATGCACGAAAGTTCGGAGCTCATAAAAGTATAAGTGGAATGGACAAAAGGCTTTTCATGGAGTATGCTGCGGATAACACATAGTACTTTTAGGCAATATGATGCTCATAAAGCTCATTGCTGCAGAGAATCTGTGCACAGTGGACAATTAAAAAGATGCTTGCTTTAGGCGACAGTTGATATTGAATAACATAAGTCAAATAAACCAAGATCCCCGAAAAAATAAGCTGAGCCTGCAACGGAATCTTTGTTAAAATTGTTCTGACATAATACTACACAGAACCAACAAAAAATATTGAACCTATTAACCATCAAGATAACTCTTTTTCTTAATAAATTGGAAAAGTATACAGGAGGTAAACGGTAATAAGTCAGGGGTATTCTTTTCATGAAAATAAATCGAAAAATTTCCATCAAATATGGTTCAGCAAATGCTTTGTCGAATTCTCGACTTTCTATTTCTGATATGAAAACGTTTAAGGTTCAGAACACACTTATCCGCTCGTTGCGGATAAGTTTTGGAATCCAGCCGATATAGTGTACAGATAATAGTATACACTCCCTGTATACTATTATCACATTGTAGAGCTAGACGGTTGTCAAATAATTGTGTGAAAAAGAAGCTTTGAGATTTGATTATCTCCACAATAAAAGAAGGTATATCCAGGTTTATTCAGTCGAAATACTTTTGCTCAACTAATTGCAATAGTTGAATGCCTAGATTTTAGTTGAAGCAAATGATCAATGATTATTCATCCTTCGAAATTGAGGATGGATTGTCAACAATTTCATTCACTTGTGAACAATTTGATCAAACCATTATAATATTCAACTCAATTTTCAATCTTGAATATGCTTTTGAACAGAATCCATCTTTCTTATCGTAGATGCTTTTGAAACTTGACTTGACAAACAAGAGAGTTTGCGCTCTTGAATAATTTTCCAATTTGATAATAGACATAGCTTGAAAACACAGGTGTGTATTATCATTCATACGTCGCATATGTTATAACTTGCTCCATGCAATGGCAGTAATGGTAGTTGGCAAGATGTCGTCTATTTGTGGTGTATTTCTGTATCAAAAAAGAAAATTTAGAAATGCCAGAAAAGTCGATGGCGGATTATCTTTATTAATAGTAAATGATCTACGCGGAGCGGGACCCAAGGTGAAGAAAAGAAATTCAAAATTCAGGAAAAAACGTCCACCCTGGGCGTGCATAGGCTGCATGCATGTTTTCTCTCAGCGAGAAACAAAAACTGACGCAGGATTTGTCTCAACCATAAGCGTTCAAAATCAGCTCTCAAGTTATGTGTTTCCAAGTGGATACCCAGCGTAATACACAGATACATTTATTTTCATTCTACTACTCCGTTGATACATGACATGCTCTTCGGATTGTTCTCGATGTTCCTCAGCTGAGTATCCTTATAAAAATACAAGACCTTATTGAAAAGTGTGACCAACCAAAAGAGATCTTGGAAGTACATAACGCAAAGTTGTCAATGGATGATTTATTTATGTGACCTGTCGCTTAATCGAAGTGACACACGTCGAAAGCAATCAGCGCCAATTGGATCAACCGAAAAAAGTTTCAAATCTATTTGTGAGAACTAAAGACCACACACACCCTACTGAATTATAAATGATCTTTCACGCTTAGGAGCTTCTTGGAAACATTATTTTCTGGCACGACTGCATGGATTGAATAAATAATTCAATTTGGCTAAGGTCATGTAGGAGTTTCAATTTATTAAGACATATTTAGGCAATCAGAATGTTATATATTTCTTCTTATCTCTGGTATGTTTTGTAGTAGTTTTGGCATAACTGGTTCTGACTTGAAAAATTTTAGGTCTTGGCTCTCATATAAATGGCAAGTTGAATAATTTTTGCGATTTCTTTCACTTGATTTATCAAGGTTATCGATAATAAAACATTATCGTCTGAGTTGCCTCGTGCTCACGCCTTCCCTCATAGAACGGAGACAGCGCGAGTGCGAGACTTCACAGCAAGGCTGAGCGAGCGCTACGGTTTACAGTCTCGCACTCGGAGTGTCTCGCGAGAACGTAACCCTAGCATGGCAATACCGATGTTCCAGAAAAGTGACTGTCATGTGTCAACTCGATTATCTGATGGTCAGGTAATTATACGTTCATTAATATGCTCACTGAAGTTGTTCTCAAACTATTAGCCCGAGGCGTTAAGTTCAGAACATCCTCTCACATGCTTTTGGGATACCAACTTTGTATCTAAAATTTTATACACGAATAAAAAGAACTGATGTTTTTTAATGGTGCAGAAATATTTTGACTTTTCTACATTTTTTTATCCGGGAAGTTTGAATGATTAGTGGAGTGAGGCGGATTGTTTGTTCACTCGTAAAACCCATGCTCATCATACACCTAGCAAAAGCAGCATAACAATCGAAATTCTCGATTCTCAATGACAGTCTTGTAATGAACCTGTCGTGATAATAATTATCATGTCTTACAAAATCCTTTTTTTAAAAACCAGTGAAAACAAAAAATCAGCCCATCAAATAATTATCCAATCAAAATCTCTCAGTTTACTAGAATAGGTCCCCATTGACAACAAATTTATTCCATGTTGATTCCTGAAGGCTTCCATATAGAAGACTTGGATAATATTGTAGGGCTTGTAGCTTGTACAGGGTGTTGACAGATAAATGAACCCCTCCATTAACTTTTTAATTTGATGTTTGGAAAAAAAATGTTCCGAATAAAAATTTGATGGTTCAGAATGAATTTTGTGAGAACAAAGTTTTCACATATACAGGGTGTTCCAGAACTTCTGGGCGTGGTCCAACTTTCTTATTTCAAATTACAACCCTATTTTTTTTTGAAATGATAGACGAGGGAATGTGTATATTCCGTGTAAATTCTTTATTAATTAAATGCAGAGCGCTTTCGGCCTAAGCCATCTTCAGTGCCTCTTGAGTCAGGAGCACAGGAACATCACAACAATAGAAACACACAACATGAAGTGTATATGGTAACTTAACAACATAGAACGTGACAAAACGGGGGGTACAAATAGCCCCTTTATTTAGAGGTGAAGATGTTATGTTACATTTGGAAGATGAGACGAGAATTTCTCGTCTCATCTTCCAAATGTAACATAACATCTTCACCTCTAAATAAAGGGGCTATTTGTACCCCCCGTTTTGTCACGTTCTATGTTGTTAAGTTACCATATACACTTCATGTTGTGTGTTTCTATTGTTGTGATGTTCCTGTGCTCCTGACTCAAGAGGCACTGAAGATGGCTTAGGCCGAAAGCGCTCTGCATTTAATTAATAGAGAATTTACACGGAATATACACATTCCCTCGTCTATCATTTCAACTCTACGCACGTGTACACAGCCCTATCAACCCTTTCTATTTTTTTTTGTTTGATTTTTGCATTCTCCGGAAAATTCTAAAAATTTTTCATAAAGCATACCCTATACCCAAATTCAACCAATAAGAAGATATTAACGTCAAAAGTTCACTATTTTTTCGAGCATGTTTTAAAATGTATGGTTTTATTTCGAAACCTTGGAAACGAAGTGGTTGTTAATAGATGTCAACTTGTGAGGAAAGATTTGAACATGTTATATTGCGAAGAGGAAAAAGTTGAAATATTTTTTTCATTTATACAGGGAGATCCCGTTTCATCCTACAATATTTCAAATTAGAATTCTACCCGGATTCAACTAAGTAATCAAAATGAACAATTTTTTATTCTATGAAAACCTTTAAAATATTTAGTTTCTTTTCAAAAGCTTTTTCAAAAATGAATAAAACTCCTATTGTTAGACTGGATTTTGTCATGGTTCGAGGGGCTATTTCATAGTCTTTCAAAATAAATGTCCATGAAATAAAGATTCATTTTAATTAGTAGAATCTAAATTTTAAATAATGTCGAATAAAATTGGGTCACCCTGTACGTTGTTCAAATCTTTTTTGAGAAGTTGGAATCCATTAACAAATACCTTGTTTCCAAGGTTTCCAAATAATATCATTAATTTCAAAACTAGCTCAAAAAAATTGCAAACTTCTGACGTTAATATCTTCTTATTGGTTGAATTTGGTTATATGGTATGCTTTATGGAAAATGTTCAGAATTTTCCGGAGAATGCAAAAATCAAACAAAAAAATAGGGTTGTGATTTGAAATAAGAAAGTTGGACCACACCCAGAAGTTCTGAAACACCCTGTATATGAGAAAAGCTTGTTTTCACAAAATTCATTTTGAACCATTAAACTTTCATCTGGAACATTTTTTTCCCAAACATAAAACTAAAATCTAATGGGTGGGTTAATTTATCTGTGAACACCCACAACATTTTTGACATGAAATTGATGATTTATTTAAAACGCCTATACTTAGGTATACAACATTATAGGTAAAATACGTCTAAATATTTTTGGAAAATCCAAAACAGGGTCTTCCCGAATATTTTTGCACCCCCCTGAAGAGTTTACTTGAAAAGATTATAAAATATGGTGAATACAAAAGTTTCATCTTTATTATGAACTTTGAGAATTTGTATGCTAAAATGTCAACAACTGTTAGTAACTGTCAAATATTGACAGGTTGATTTTTTCCAATACATATTATAACATTTTTGGATTCTACGTGAAATTCCAGACAGATTTGATATTTCATGTCCTTTACCTAAGTATAGCGTTTTTGAGATTTGAGTTTTTATGTCAAAAATGACGGTTGTAGTTTCCTATTTAGATGTACATTTTTCACATAAGAAAGCCTTTATTTTTCAATTTGTATTGGATTTCTTGTTGAAAGGGTCTCAATTTCAAAGATTTTTCACAATATTTTGGTAATAGTCTAAGATCCGAATAGGAGACGACCTTCACCCATCTGTTTATTTGATAAAAAGTATTTTATATCAAATTTGATATAATATCAGAAAGGGTATCGTGAGGTGGTTGCCTAAAGAATTCTGGCCAAGTCTATGTATGATTAATTAACAGTTTATACATATGGCTTTTTCTAAATTCCTTCAACCACGTGTTTATTGAAAAAATAAGATACCAAATGAAAGTATGGAACCTACAAAATATGCAAACGATGGGTTGCCTAGTATTTTTTGGTCATCACTATTAGATTGCCAGGTATATATTTTTATTTTCTGAAAAATTCTAATAGGCCACTAACCTTGGCTCACCCTGTATAATTTGTCGGGTAAATATATTTTGATTTGAAATCTGATGTGGGTGCTTCAAAATCATGCTCTTCTTTCCAATTTCATGCGCACTCTCTGGCGTCCATATTCACCAAATTGAATCACTTTTCAAAGTCTGGCAACCGTAACCCATGACCAATTTTTCTCAGGCAACCTTATACCATTGCGTTCGTGAAAGAGATCCTTTCATTTGATATATGATTTATTGAATAAACAGATGAGTGCAAATTACTACTATCGATTTACCTCTTTATACCTGGCAACCTAATCAACAAGTGGGCGAAAAATAAGAAAAAAAAACGGTTCTTGTACTTTTAATAATTGGACATAGACTGGACCGGAATTTATAAAAGAGCTTGTCTTGACTGCGTCATCAACGCCGAGCCAAAACTATTCTAAATAGAGCCATGAAATTTTGAAGAGATGTTCTGCTAAATATTTCTAGGAGTGCTTAGAAAGGATTTTGCGAAATTTTATCTTTAAGGGGGTGAAAAGGGTGGGGGTAGGAAAAATCATATATTGATGAAAAATCATGTATTTTTGGTCACATCAACTTGAAACTTCATATAAATAATCTTGAATAAAATTGATTAAACACATGTTTCGTTATTTTTTATTTTTTGAAATTCAACCCCTAGGGGGTCAAAGTCGGGCTCCAAGGAGATGAGGTGAGAAAAATCATAAATTGATAAAAGATTATGTATTTTTTGTAACATCATCTTGAAATTTCGTATGAATAATCTCAAATGAAATAAATCAAATACTTGTCACGTTATTTTGCGAAATTTAGTTTCTAAGGAGGTCAAATTCGGACTCAAAGGAGTAAGTGGAAAAAATCGTTGATTGATGGAAGATTATGTATTATTGTCAACATCTTGTTGAAACTTCATATTAACAATCTTCAATGAAATCGATTGAGCACATAAATCGTTGTTTTTTAAAATTCAACCCCAAGGAGGGGGACAAAGTCGGGCTCACAGGCGATGGGGTGGAAAAAATCATTAATTGATGAAACTTCGTATAAATAATCTTGATTGAAATTGATGAAGGGAAATTCAATCCTTAAGGGGGTGTAAGTGGTGAGAATGTGAAAAATCATAAATCAATTGAAAAAATTGTAATTTTGAAACGACTTGAAACTTCACTTAAATGATCTTGAATGAAATTGATAGAACACGTGTTTTGTCGATGGGGTGATAGGGATGTGGGTGTGAAAAACCATAAATTAATACAAAAATTATATCTTTCGTCACATCAACTTGAAACTTCATTATAAATGATCTTTAATGGAATAATGAAAACATGTGTTTCGTCATTTTCCAAAATTCAACCCCTATGTAGGTGAAAGAAGTGGGAGCAATATTTATAGTTTCAAAATTCTACCCCTAAAAGGCTGAAAGGAGTGGAGGTAGAAGAAATGACATGTTAATGAAAAAAATATGTATTTTTGGTCACATCGACTTGAAACTTTAGTTCAATAATTTTGGCTAAAATAAATGAAACATGTGTTTCGTCGTTTTCCAAAATTCAACCTTCTAGGGGGTTAAAAAGGGGGGGGGATGTGAATAACATAAATAAAAAAAAATATTTTTGATCATATCGACTTGAAACTTCATTATCATGATCTTGAATGAAATTAATAAAACAGGTGTTTCGTCGTGTTCCAAAATGCAACCCTTGAAGGGTGAAAGGAAAGTGTAGGTGTAAAACCTCATAAATTGGAGAAAAAGTATTTTCAATCATATGGACTTGAAGCTTCATTAAGATGATCTTGAATGAAATCAATAAAACACGAGTTTCGTCGTTTTTCAAAATTCAACCCTCAAGAGGGAGAAAGAGGTGATGTCAAGAATCATAATAATCAATAAAAAAAATGTATTTTTGGTGACATCGACTTGAAACTTCATATTAATTATCTTCAATAAAATCAATGAAACATGTGTTTCGTCGCTTTTCAAAATTCCCTTTGAGGGGGTAAAAGTGGGGTGGGTGTGAAAATTCATAAATCAATTACTTAAAAAAAAAGTTTTTTTGATCGCATCGACTTGAAACTTCATTATGAAATTTATAAAACACGTGTTTCATCGTTTTCCAAGCTTATGAGTGTAGCTTTCAACATTATTCGATAACATTCAAACAATCGCGGGCGAAGCTATGAGGGGTACTGCTAGTTTGATATAAAACACTTCTCATCGAATAAACATATGACTACTGTAATTATTATCACAGGGTGGCTCAAAAATGAGATCAAAAATTAAATTCATAAACATACCAAAAATGATGAAGGATAATCAGTTTTTCTGAATGCACGTACGAGTGTCCGCAAACGTCTCGTTAAAAAAATACAGTGTTGAAAGTTGTGCAAATTTAAGTTTTTTGTCTGTAGATTCTGAACGCTTAAAACGATTTTGTTGAAACTTTTAGGGAGTATATTCGGGGTTCTTAAGCATCTTTCTGATTAGCTTGGGGCAGTCGACTAGAGGAGACGCTGATTACATAATACAGTAACTCGTTAACCGTTAAAGATACAAAGTCGGTTATATGGAGGAAAAGACTGCCAATTTTAATTAAAAAAAATGCCGATTCGAAACTTGAAAAATTCTAAAGACTTCCGGAGATATCCTACAATAACCGATTTTTTCAAAATTCTTTTTTATTTTGTCCTAATTTGTTTAAAGAGAGAAGAGGTTGAAAACGAATGACACATTTTCATTCCCACTTTTTCTGTCATTTTTTTCAAATTAGAATTTCACAACGTTGCCTCATTTACCCGACGTTGTATTTCTTATGGTTAACGAGTTATTAATGCCATACCTTTGCAGGGTGCCACAGATTTGAGTGCATGAATGGGGATTTTAGTTATTATAAAAGATACAGGGTCGGTTAAATGGATGCAAAGTTGCGCATTTCGAAAAATTTCGTCTACTTCCGAAGGTATTCGAAAAAAAAACAAAATTAAGCGAAAACCTTTTTATCATTTTCTGAGTTTGTTTGAAAAGATATTTCAAAATCAATAAAACTCTGATGTCATTGCCACTTTTTCTCCTCTACAAGATGGTGCAATGGTATCAAATTGAAAATCTGACTTTTCGTCTTAGGGCTGCCATCATCAAGTTTATTTTTTTAAACCGGACCTGGATTTTTTATTTTGTTTTTATGTATCTTCTGACGTCCTTGAGGCATTGAGGTGATTAGATAAAGGTGTAGAGTAATGGGTTGCCTTAGCAACCTCAATATTTTGAATTATTTTTCACCTATTATTGTCATTTCCAATATTTTGTTTAAATGGCAATATCTTTGAACACTTGCGCAGAAATTGATCAAGTTTTTCATATGTATTTTTTTCATTTACCATGTCACTTGTACGTTCAATTAAATTTTATCAGATGAATCGTTATTGGATGTCAATTCGATTTTGGTTCAGTCGATTAGTTTTGTTTAGTTGTGCAGGTTTTCTCATAAGAATTAAGTGTCGAACAGAGAGAGATTTATGAACCAAACTATGTGTTAAAGAGACAAAGGGTTGCCCAGCCGATTTTCTCTGGTATTATTTTACAGATGAGTATTTCTTTCGACGGTTGCGATACCTCAATGCCTTAAGGACGTGAAAAGCTAACTAAAGATAAAATAAATGATCCAGGTCCGTATTTAAAAAAATGAACTTGATGATGACCGTACAAAGATGAACCGTCAGATTTTCAATTTGATACCGTCATATTGTAGAGGAAAAAAAGTGACAATGAAAAAGTGTGATTCATTTCAAAATATCTTCTCAAATGAACTAAAGTTCAGTATTACGATCTTGACTTTCAAGACGAATGGGGCCCCATCTAGTATTGCCGCCCCGGGCTCCTGATAGGCTTAGTCCGCCACTGTAAACTATCAAAATCTTGGATCACATTTGACAGGAGTACTCTTGAGGTTCAATCGACATTTTTGATTTTGCCTTGATACCACCATTCTGCAAATTCGTTTCCCGATTGCTTTTCTGATTATTATTATTGCATTATTGTACTGATATTATTTTTCATGATAATAACCTTGGGTTATGCAAGCGTGGTGATCAAAATTGAAGAGATTTCAGACAAATTTCTTTATAAGAAATCAAGCGTTTAAATTAAATAGCTTTGTTCCAACCCGCCATAGAACCGTTCCGGAACCAGTAATTTCCAGTGACCCGCATAATTCTCAATAATCTAAACAGCATTGGTCACGCTCGACAAATTAATGGATTGCTTGGAAAAAACCGTACTCAAACGGTTCTTGTGACTGGTCACATAACCCTGATATGATCTATCGATTCGTTGATACAACCGTAGTAAAATGAAATTTTTCAGGTAATTCAGCAATGTGGTCCTTACCGTTATCTTTTCGGATGATCCCCGTCCTCCTGATACTACTTCCAGTAGTCTTGGGTACCTACAATGTGGGAGTTGGGCGTGCTGATATGACTGGTCCATCTGCTGAGATCACTTTGGTAGGCAAATCCAATAAATTTCAAATTCATCATAATGTCTGGTCAATTGCAGATGGGCTACGCCAAGCTGGACCAGAAAGGGTGTGGTATACATTTGAGGCAGTACGCAAGAGCTTTCATCTTTGATGATGGTAGTACTAGAGTCGTCTATGTATCTGTAGACGCTTGTATGGTTTCTCATGGACTGAGGCTAGCTGTAAGTCAAACACATAAATTAGCTATACCTACTCAATATCCATAAGAAATGTAGTTGAGATGTTAGTTTGGTTTTGTCAAGAGAATAAATCAACGGTTATACGACATTATTTTTCCAAAGCGCAAGCTGTTGAATAATTTCAAAGAAGGGATAACTTCATCGCTTTACTCACTTTCCACACGGACCGAAACATGATGTTTTAGCAATCAGCCAAGTAGCAATTGAGGTGAAAAAGTCGAATAAATCGTTAGGTGGAAAATTCTGTTCTGAACGACTTGTACATTTTTAATAAAACCGCTATTGATGATGCAATGACCCGATTTTTTTCCTCAGATCATCGGCAAGAAAATGCTGAACACACTTTTAGACCCTGTATCTCATTCCATTTCCACATTGATTGTGCAGTACAAACACTCACAGTTTGTATAATACATAGTTCAGTGCATGTCGGAACGTTTGAAAATCCTGTCCTCAGAGCGATTTGTCGAAATTCCCAGGATCGAAAACAATACCGACCAATAATCAGTTTTAAGAGGGAGTCAAGCTAAAAAAAGGTGATCGATTTCCAAACGGTGTACTGAAACTGCAACGACTCAGCTCAAGAGGGTATTATCCTTTGAATTATTTCACACTACGTACCAATTATTTTACCACACAGGGTGTTATTAATTGTTTTTAGTCTTCTGGAAATACCATCAAGTATTGTCTGTAAACGCTAGTACTAATAATGGAAACTCACCCACAAACTCAACCTGTGGAATCAGCAAAAATGCTGCGGATCGGCAAGACCACACTGTTGTTGGACTCGGCATGTTTCGGGGTGGTTTATGTTTATCAGACCAAATGTCGCGTACACACTAATTTGGGTTTTCCATTTGACTTGAGCCGAACCATGCTGATGGGCATCATATGGACGCATCTTTATTTCGAACGAATCATCAATGCTATCACATCGAATTTGTTACATCGTGTAGATAGATAGACGGAAGGAATATCTGCCCCTTCATCTTGCCTTTTCAAAGCTGAATATCGGGCACACGTTTACAGCTCTGTTCAAACCCGACTCAGAACCATCCAGGAACCAGTAATTTCCAGTGGCCCATGTAATTTTTGACCAGTTAAACATTTTTCAAAATCAAGAAGTTCTATGTAACATTTAATCGATTTTTTTTAATTGCAAACTGTATAAAATCCCGAATGTATTTTCTTATTTCGTTCAAATATTTTTTTTTAAAAATGTATTCAAGTTTTCAAGTTCTGTTTAAATAGATATACTGAGCATAGTATGTCGTCATCGTGCAGCACACTTTAAAGCGTTATATCTTCGTCAATTGACTTACATGAAAAAGAAAACACAGTATCTCCTTATTTTTCATGGACTCTCCAATCCAACAATAAATAAAATCGACGCAACATCACGATTATTGAAAAATGAATTGATTGCCTGGAAAAGACCGTTCTGAAACGGTTCTTATGACTGGTGAAAACAACCCCTTATAAAAATGAATCTACTTAGATATTTAACGAACGCCAAGTTGGACGTTGGCATTAAAAAAATAATAATAATAGGCAAATCTCCTCCAAATACAGATCTTCATGTGAAGTCACTAACAAATGAGAATGAAATCCTCATTGCAAGCAAAACTTTCGTCATTATAACTTTTCTCATAATTTTATTCAGAACTAATATCACACACAATTGAACCTGTGCTTGATTACTACACGTTATCTGCATTAAACTGGAGATTTTGATTATCAATACCCGTTATGAATTATGACGTTTATTCCAAAAGCTCGATCCAGGTCAGATTTCAGATGGCTTGAAAATTGGATCCTTATTCTATACTAAACAATTATTTCGAGGATTGAGGTTGAGATTGACATCATTCGACACGATCAAAATAGCGAAATGTAACCTAATTCTTTGAAGTTATGTGATGTTAAAGTTGTTTATTATAGTATATACCTATAAAACTAAATACTGACCGCACTACATATATCCAATGTGCCGAGCATTAGCCGGCCAGATTGAATTTAATTTTTTGATAGGTAGTTTGCCATGACGCGCCTATATACTGCATTTTGAAAACTTAATCAAAAAATAGCAACAATCCGAGATCGGAAGAAAAAGTATTTGTTTCTTGATACACTTTACACGCCAAATAGGTGATAGTAGGCCATTCAAGTGGAACATCAGGCTTAGTAGGACAAAAGCGGTTTCTCCAAAATTCAAAACAAAGCTTTTGCCGCCCGTCGCGTCGTCGCGCTAGATGAGTGAGATTTGTACCGGAAACTGCTTTGGTGAGACTGCGCAAAAAGGCTCGCCAAATTCCAAAAGTGAGAAGAAATGATATTCTTGTTCTTTGTCCCGGATTATGGCGATATGCAATGTGATCGGTATATAGAACAAATTTTACCTCAAGTTTTCTTTTTTTAAACTTTAGCAGCCAATTTTGACCATAGATATATATAAATAGATCAGCAGAAGATATATATAAATAGATCAGCAGATTTTGAACGTGGCAAATTCACGACTGAGAAGCTTGGTGAGCAGTGCATCTGCGCACTGAAAAATATTTGATCTGTCATGATAAAGGCTAGGACTGCAGTAGAAAACTCACTGACTATGAGTAGTTGGTGGGTTCATACAAAAATACAAATTTGAACCCTTTCAAGAAGCGCTAGAAATATGTTGTAAATTTGATTGTCTAAACGACGTTTTTTCCTCTTCACCGACTTAATAATAAAATGCAATGCTTGGCATCAGCCTCATTCAAATCGTGAATGGCGTCGAATGAAAGTTACGGTACTGTTACGCTTCGAAACATTACAAACAGCTCAACAGAGGCTGTTAGTCCTCACACTCGAGAGTACCTAATCAGGCATAGAAGCTTCTGACCACAGGTGCAGCGCACCGACGCATTTTTTCGCCCATGTGTTGCCGTTTTTAGATAATTCGGACCACTACCACTGAGCATCTATTTCACATGATATCTATGATTTTGACACTGTGAAGCATTGACGAAACAAGAAAGAGGACTCGTTACTCAAACATAAAACTCATGTACATCGAAAGTGTTGAAATTTTTAGCTTGTCTGGCTCCAAAAAAATGGCGTCCGTAAATTTGTATTATGTTAATTCTACTGATTTTGTGGATCTGGCATCTACAATACGTGATCACGTGATACGCTTACCAAAGTGGAATTCAAAAATATTTGTCAAGTAGATATGCTCTGTAGTTTTGTGGCGCATCCATAATTTACAAGTTTTTTTTTGGGTATTTCGCCACACCCTATCAAATATCAATCAAACTAGTGTTTATACACCCGATCTTCTATATTACCTGGAAAAAGTCTATTAGTAAATGATAAAACCTATCAATATCAAACGTTTCGGGAACGAATCTGCTCCCGTCGTCAGTGAAAACCTAAAAATAGAACAATTGACTCAAATTCTAAAAATATAGTTCGTTTTTTGTAGTGAAATTGACTTTTTCGTGTTTTTGTTAGTGACATTCTGTGCCAAAAACACGAAAAAGTCATTTTCACTACAAAAAAAGAACTATATTTTTAGAATTTGAGTTAATTGTTCCATTTTTAGGTTTTCACTGACGACGGGAGCAGATTCGTTCCCGAAACGTTTGATATTGATAGGTTTTATCATTTACTGATAGACTTTTTTCAGGTAATATAGAAGATCGGGTGTATAAACACTAGTTTGATTGATATTTGATAGGGTGTGGCGAAATACCAAGAAAAAATCTTGTAAATCAAAAATATTTGTTTAAAAAGATGATGTTCACGACCTATAAAAATTGTTTTCATTTTTTCATATTTTAAAAGGGGATACATTTTCCTACTAAGAAAATTGAAAAAAACAAAAAAAAATAAAAAAAAACAAAAAAAAACTCATTAATTTTTTTGTTTTTTTTTATGCAAAATGAATCCCATTTTTAAATATATAGAAATGAATATACCATTACATTTGATTTTTTTGAAAAAAACGCAAAAACATGCTATCATTTCAGTTAACGCCATCTAGCGGCGACGGCGAAGGTCAAAAATTCAAAACCAAAAAAGTTTTTTGAAGTTCAGATCATGCTCTATCATATGAGCCCAAGCTCGTTTAAATCGGTAAAGCGAAACGGGAGAAATCTCCGTTTGTTTAATAAAACAATTGAACTTCCCCCACCACTTTATTATGATAGATAAAAAAAAATGTTTTTGACAAAAAGTGTAGGTAAATAGTCAGTAAATCCGAAAATAAGCTCATCGATATATTTTCATTGGACAAAATTCCATAAAAATCATATTTTTCTACTTGGTGTTGGTTGTTACGCCCCCTAGCGACCATTTCAGAAACTTGAAAATATTTTTCAGATTTTTCTCTTGGCTGTTTTAGTACTAAAATGTTTTGCCGCAAGCCTCTACGATAAATAGTTTACGAGAACTGGCACCATGACTCTGAAAATGAATCACCCTGTTCACCTCGGGTGACTTGATTTGCCTCACGTGACCTTCCTGATGATCTCCAGCATACGGAGCCAAACGGTTGAAATGAACAACCCTCGGCTTTCCTCGTGGTGGTTTCTTTATCCGGTAGACGTCATTGATTTGCTCAGAATCTCATAGGGCCCTCCCAAGAACTTTGCAGTTTTGGGGAGAAGCCACGTCGCCTTTGTGAGTTGTGAAGCCAAACCAAATCCCCAACCTGGAACCACCCTTCTTCGGCCTTCACGTCGCACGCCTCCTTCATCCTGTCGCTGGCACTTTGAATGTTTAGTTGGACTTGTTGATGGATATCTTCCATCTTTCTACGAAGATCACTTGCGTAGTCTTCCCCAGCGACATCCCCACCAGGTGGACAGCCAAACTTAAATTCACAGGGCAGCCGGTGTTCACGATGCATGATGAACTTGGCAGGTGTTTCGCCCGTTGATTTATGAACCGCTGACCTGTGTATGCCATGAGTCTCTTTTATGGTCAGAGACAACTTTGGCCAAGTGTCGATTGACGGTTCTGTTCATTAGCTTCACCATGTCATCCGATTGTGGGTGCAAACCCATTGTCCTTGTCTTCTTAATCTTCAAGACATCGCAGACGTTCTGAAATAGCGTCGATCCGAACGCAGCTCCAACGAGACACCAAAACGGCAAAACCATTCCTCAATCAAGACATCGGCAATGCTAGCCGCCTTCTGGTTTGGCAAGGCATACGCTTCAGCCCACTTGCTGAAGCAATCCATGGTGACCAAGATGTATTTATTTTCTTTGACCGATTTAGGGAACGGTCCGGCCACGTCGATTGCGATCCTTTCAAAGGGGATTCCCACGTTGTATTGTCGCATAAGAGCTTTTGGCCGTTTCTGGGGTCAATTACTTGCCGCACACACGGCACATTTTCTGCACCATTCCTTCACATCGGCCTGCCAGTTGAACCTTTAAAACCGCTCCCACAGTTTTCACAGCGTTTTTGTCACTCCTAGATGCCCACCCGTGAGGGTTCAGTCATCACTTTTGTCTGTCGGCTTCGGGGAATCACCATCTGCTTCCGATCTTTTGTGCCATCCAGATTCTTCACCGCTTTCTTCAGGGCGCCATCGTTGAGAAACATAGAGTTTCACTGAGCCCAGTAAGACTTCACGATGCAGGAGAATCGCGCGACTTCTTGCCAAGTTGGTCGTTGGCCATCTAGCTCCATCCAATGATGAGCTTTAGATCCAGATCTTTGTCCTGGTCCGCTTCACATTCCTGCATGGTTTCGTTGGACTTTTGGATGCGGTTCTTCAACTGGGAATGGTAGACATGCTTCAAATGGGTTTGCAGGATCTGCAGGATCTCCGTCGCCTCCCCACAAAGTGCCAGTGTCAATGCCAACGCTTGTTCAGTTCCACCCCGTCCATTTGCCAAGATGATGCTGCCTCGAGCTGGCGATGGTAGTTGTTCCATGACAGCTTGCCATCAAACTAAGGGGCTTTCATGTGAGCTCGGACGATATCTGACCCCATTTTTGCACTAGCACCTTTGCTCTCGATTGTGACGTCTGGTTGTTTCATGATTACTGCCACTTGCCTTCTCATTTGCTCCATTTCTTCTTCCAGAGTCTTCACTGTATCTCCTAGCTGTTTCCCGATCTCTTCTGCTTCCTGATCCTTCAAGAAGTTGATGTTGTTCACCAGCTGTTCTTGATTTTCTCCTCCATAGCTCTAGAAGTTTCTTCGAGCTTCTCTTTCAACTTCTCTTCCATAGCTCTATAGGATTCTTTGAACTTTTCATCCAAAGCTCTAGAAGATTTTTCCTACTTCTCTAATTTCCTCAAGTTCTCTTCCATGGCTCTAGAATATTCCTCGAACTCCTTTTTCAATTTTTCTTCCAACTTTATAGAGTTTTCTTGAAGTTGATCCTTCAGTTCATCTTTCAAGTTTTTTAAACTTCTCAACTACTGGTATCGGGATCGGTGCATTCATCCAATAAAGCCTCACGCAGCCTTTCTTGTAGATCAGCCTTTTTTCCGCTAGTATCAAAATCACGCTCCTTCAGCTCCCTCGTCAACTCGGCAACCTTGAATCCGGTTAAAAACACCAATTTCGCAGCCATTACAGCGAATATTTATGTCCGTTTTCATAGCACACAATAAATCCCACTTCTGGCACCACTGTAATATTTTTCACTATAGAAAACACTTGTCAAGTTTGAATATATTTATTTTAAGTCACCACAGCACACGGTTTTTAACACCACAAATATTTATGTTCAGAATCACAGCTTATCAAAATCTCAACTCGGAAAGTAGACTTTCCCACTGTTTACAATGTACCCGCTTATATAGCTAATCCGTAAATTCTAGAATATAGAAGAATATAGAAGTATAGACCGGAACAAATGGCATGACTCATCGCGCAGGAATGCGGCTCTCCGGTAAACATGTAGTGATGAATGTGATTGGTTCCTTGGCAGAAATAAAAGTCCGATTCTTCACATTTGTAATAGACTTAGTGCAATCGACGCGTTTCGGTCAATGGACCATTATCAAGAGTGACTCAAAATTGTATAACTATTCAAATCGAAACATTGGGACAAACTTGGTTATCATGGCTAACAAACAATATTATCAAGCACAAATGGAATCATCTCTGCCAAGAAACCAATCACATTCATCATGAAACTTCACCCTGGAGAAAAAATCGAAAAACTGAAACATTTAGTAGTTTCCTGAATGACTGGAGTGGGCTGGAATCCCGAATGAATGAGACAATTATCGTTTTTGATATACGCTGTTGTTCAATTTTATAAATAAAAAATAAGCTTTCAATCAGCATTTCAATTGAAATGTCGCTGCTTCTATAAGAAATAAGATAATGAAATTAATGAAAAACAAAATGTTTGGAAAACATCCGAGATCCCAGCAAACATTATGTTAACAAAATTATCCGCCGCAACTTTGCCACAGAGTGTTTTGAAGATGTAACAAACATCAGCATTTGGATTTACCCCTGTAAAATATTGTTCAAGCACAACATTTCAATAATCACAATAATCAGGAAGAATTGTTGGATGTGTTAGGACCCTATCGGTTGCGTTATATCTTTTAATTAAAAAATTGTTTGTGAATCAATCAATAATGTATTTAAATTTTTACAAAAATGATTTGTCTAATCATATATCAATGCCTAGTTTCGCAATGACAGCAGGTAGGCTCCTTGGCTGGTGTATACAGGAAACTCAAAACTAAATATCCCGCCCACCTTGAAAGGTTCCTTTCAATGCACTAGTCGATATTAGTCTATAATCAATCTGAATGGGTAATGAACTCAACTTTCTGACAGATCGTTTGAACACTCCAGTTTTGGTCTTTACACTTGCCACACGAATAATGTCATCTTTTCCCGGGTGAACGTCGACAATTCTTGCCAGCATCCACTGCTGGACAGGAACATTGTCTTCACGAAGCAGCACCAAAGATTCGATTGTAACTGGATATGGACCACCAGTTTTCCATTTGGTTCTCACTTGAAAAGAAGTCAAATATTCGTAAGACCATCGGCGCCAAAAAATGTCTGGATTGCTGCAGCCGATGATTCAGGTTGAGACGGGTTTCTGGCATGCCAAATTCATCCAGTTGATGTACAGCCGTTAATAAGTCACCAATAAGAAAACGATCAGGTGTCAAAGCAGAAAGGTCAGAAGGATCGTTAGATAAACAAGTCAAGGGTCTTGAATATAGAATGGCTTCTATCTGACATAGAACTGTGGATAATGATTCGAAGGTTAAATAGGCTTCTTTTGAAATTCCAGCTGAATGAAATTTTGTTGATTCAACGGCAGCTTTCTATAATCCACCAAATGAGATTGGACGTGGTGGTATGAAATGCCATGAAATATCATTTTGGATTAAAAAACGAAGAAACCTCTGAGCCCTCTAGAAATTCCTGAATCGAAAGAAATGCTCTTTTCAATTCTAAGTTTGCCCCAATAACATTCTTTGCATTATCGCTGTATATATCCTTACATATAGTCCTCTCCTAGACGCAAATCTTTTTCAAACATTCAAAAATGAATTGGTGCTTATTATTGGTGCATTGCACGTGTAACAAAACATATGAAAATACAAATTTATTCCTCTACCACTTCACGAGTTCTCAAAGTGCCGTCCTTGATGTTTGACATCCAGGGTCAATAATGAATGTCTAATGATTCTACCTCCTACTCTCAGTAAATCTTTTTTTATCAATAAATGGACTCAAAGCCAAAGGTTCACTATCTTGAGCAATAGATTTTTTCAATTTCAAATTGGAAATTTCTTTAGGAAATTCTGACACTTGAACCATCTTCAAAAGTGAAACCAAAGAAAATTATCTAATGACGATTTCGACTGGCCCGAATGTTCTCAGTTCGCACGCTCTGTGATCATCCATTTTCATCGCTCCAGAGTATGACAATCTTCCACTATATCGGAGTCAGTGCAAAGGAGCAATAACAAAGTAAAACCGCTCGAGAGTGGATTGACTCTTTTGTCAATTTCGACTGGGCTATGAACTCAGCTGCAATAGATCACTAGCCTACACACTTACCTCAATATCTGAATACATTCTCACAATGATATATTCTGTGACTTTTTGAATCTTCTCCTTATCGTCGAGAAGGATACTGATAAGTTCTTCACGACGAATTTGAAATTTCGCTAAATATTTTTTTTTTTTTTTATATTTTCCATGTGTTAATTTATTATCGAGCAAAGAACACAAATAAACTACTTGAGAAAAATTCAAAATCCACAAAACTGACCATGTATGACAGTTCCAAAATAATTGCACTGAGTTCTAAGTTACGCAATCGCTCCGATGCAGCCGAACAAAAAACCAATGTGCTCTGGGTCAGTGCAAAGCGAGTCGAAGACGCACTTTCCATTGCTCTTGCTCTACTCCTACCAGTCGAAAGTGTAATTCTGTTCGAGTTCGCACTGAGTGCAGCAGCAGTCGAAACCGCTATAACTCATCACCTGATAAACTTCCAAAAATCCTCTTTGCATTATTTACAGGTGTACTATTGAAAATAAATCTCAATACATAACCAAAAACCCTTGAAAGTTTGCGAAAACCAGAGAAGAGTTGAAATATTCTCTGATTCCTGAAAATAATGCTAGTGAAGGATAAATGAGTCCGCTTTCTTCTCTGATGTATATTTTCCATGTCTATTTGTGCGGAGATAGGCCAATATGACTCATGCATTTCAAGGAATTCTGGTCCACTCCACCACTATACCAAATCATTTAATTATTGTGGATTATCTCAACGTGAAAGAATGTCAGCCGTATTATTTGCCGAATATATGGATCTCCATACTTTCCGTTGAGACTTCCCAGTTGAGTCATGTACTCGAGTAATCCGATTTTCTACAAAAGTGTTCCAAAAAGTTTGTTTTTCTGCAATCCACGAAAGTACAACAGTGGAATCGCGGTTAACATTTTCATTCCGCTCAAATCGTTTCTCCAAATTATAAAAGCCTTCCATAACCAGGTTCATTCAATCACCTGATTCAGTTGATTCTTGAGCCAACGGCAATCCAACTTCAAAACGCTCACTTAATGAGCGTGTATAATTTGCTAAAAAGTGTCTTCCGCATGATAAATCTTGAGGCTATTGATTTTAATGTTCAATTTCATTCTCTTCAGGACAAAATGTCTCAATTTGTTGGTATAAGTCATTATAAGTTATCAGTGAATAGTTTTATTTCTTCGGTCTTACTGTTGACGGTTTCCAGATAATAGCGGTCCAATTAAAATCCAGCCCAATTTAGTGTTCTGAAGAACTGGTTTGTCGTTTCCCAATTTAATTTGTCCAAGACATAAGATGTCAAAGAAAATATTTATTGCCAACAAAATATCAACAGGACGTGAAACATTCAAAATTTTGTCTGCAAGTTGTGAATTGTCAGGTATATCAATTTGTGAAAGGTCAAATGAGATTTGAGGTAGATTCTCTGTTATTTTGTCATTATTATGTCAAAAATTAGTCTTTTGTTTTCTATTAACCATTGGTAGACATCAAATCCGCTTCAATCTTGTTTGAAATCTGACTTATAGAATTGTTGATTCCCGATACTGGAATAGTGAGTTTTTGTGTGTTTAATTTTAGACGTTTAGCAAGAGATTTGGTTATAAAGTTGTTTTGAAATGCACTGTTCAAAATTGCTCTGGCCTCTATGAAGTTTCCCCGATAATCCTGTATTTTGAGTATCGCAGTTGCTAGCAGTATTTGCCCATTTTCTGGATCTGAACATTGCATGTTTAGAAATGAAATAAAATCCGTACCTTGATCTTCTATCGAGTTTCTTGATCCCTGTGTTAGGTCCGTTCGTAGTTGTATTTCTTGACTAGTCTGTGGTTGTGTGATTTGTAATCGTGTGACTTGATGATGACGTTAAGTGTAATACTCAACACTGTGTTTGTCTTTTTTGGTTCTGATTAAAAAATGCAAGAAGCAGTGAATTCTGTTTACGGCCACAGTATTTGCATCCAGCTGAGTTGCAAGCGTTTTTATCGTGGAATGGTCGCAAACAATTAAAACATAATTTGCATCTCTTAATCTCTGAATAAAGTTCTGTGACAGGAATCTGTTTGGATTTTTTCGCATTGAAAATCCAGATGATTCTTCTGGCAAAATGCGCATTCAATTTTCCCCGCAGTTACATGTGTTAGAGTTGGAGTCTTATTGTTTGATGGTTTGTCACCTCTGTTTTTATTTTATAACGTTTCTAGAAAATTACATCGTTTAGTTAGGGATCCCGTCATTTGTTTAATCGGTTGGAAAATCTACGTTTTCTTTGTTCAATGATCCACTGGTTGACCTAAAACCAATGCTCTTATACTTTTTGAAAAGTTATCTTGTAAATTTCGAAGTTGACAGTGCGATTCATGTTTCACCGAAAATGCTTCAAAAATATTTTTTACGTGACTGTGAACAATCAACTTTTTATTTTGGTATCTATCTTTTAACATACCTCAGGCTACGTTGTAATTTGCATTGGAAATCCCAAGCGATTGTATCAAATGCGAAGGTTCCCCCTTTAAACTAGATTTCAAATGCCAGAATTCCTGAACTTCACTAAGTTGTGAATTGGAGTTGATTAAAGAATTAAAAATGTCATAAAATGTCACCCATTGACCGTAGGATCCGTGAAATTCAGGTAAATTGATGTGTGGTAATTTGACAGGACTTTGCAAATCTATACTTGGCATATAATTGCATTTCCAATGAAATTGTTATTAAAAGTAGAAGCGCTTGAAGTTTGGCATCTGGTATTACCTACAGTGGCTCGATAATCTACAGTGACGCCAATGAGGCCATGTCTGGCCATGTGAAGGTGAACGATGTGTGCGTTCAGGAACGTCGCAATGTTTGAAAAATAGGAATAATAAAATAATATAATAAATAAGTACGTACCTTATGAACAAATAATCAAATCACAAAGGAACCTTTGTAAAAAATATTTTTGTTCAAAAAATAATCAATTTTTACAAATCGCAACTCAATAACAATTCAAAAGGTGTGTTTGTTATGCTCCACTAGTGCACACTTTTCTTCACTACAACACTCAGTGTGGCTTTGTTTGTGAAATGTTTGTCTGTTTTTCAGCATAGAATATCTTTACTAGTTCAGTGAAAATATTCTATCCTGAAAAACAGACTAACATTTCACAAACAAAGCCACACTAAGTGTTGTAGTGTAGAAAAGTGTGCACTAGTGGAGCATAACAAACACACCTGAACTCTTGATGGTTGTCAAATGGTTGTCAATGGCAACACAACAATCAACATTGGTCGCGTTCATGAGATAGAACCATTTTAGTATCATGAGACGGAACACTTACTGCAGCAATTCATACGAGTAGGAAATGATTATTCCATGCGAGTTTTAGACTATACTTTTTTACGATTGTCAATTAATATCACTATCGTGTAATTGATAAATCGATATTGGGTGTAAACGTAGCACAACGTAGGAAATGAAACCATTTCCCACGAGTTGCTAGGTAACGAGTAGGGAATGGTTCCATTCTCTCCGGTTGCACAATGTGCTCCGTTTCCCAATCGATATCGATCGCACAATAGTGACATTCCTTGACATTCGTAGAAAAAAAAATCGCACTGAGTGCGGAAAAGTGACACAAAACTAAAATGGGTGCGGAAAAGTGGTATTTTCCGCACGCTTGTAGACAAAATATTGTACCTAACACGCACGTGAAGTGACTTTTCCGCACTTGATTGCTGCAATCGCGTGCAGAGAAGTGGCACTTTCCGCACTTGTTTGCTTAACTTCTATATCCACAAACTGGTCCAAAATTCATTAAAAAAAATGATAAAACATAAAAAGTTATGACATCAATATTTTAGGCTGGCGTAATTGAATGATGGTATCTTTGATTCTATGTACTACTCCTTCATAAGACAAGCTCTACAAAAGGCACAATAGATGCGTATCAAATAATAAAAATCGACCATTTCTAGTTATGCCAACTATTTTTTTTTTCAATCCACACCGCACCACGCAACCAGTTTATTATTTATCAGGAAAAAATAATTTGCTCTAGCAATATCCCAACCCTCAAAAGGCAATCTGAATAAACTTCTTTTCAAAATAAAATAAAATATGTGTAAAGTTCAAACGATTTAATAAGTGAATCATGATTCTGAAATCAATCACAGCTTTTATTTAGCAGTCATCATGATCATAAATTCTTCAAAGTCTATCTGTCCATCTCCATCAATATCCGCTTCTCGAATCATTTCATCTATTTCTTCGTCGGTTAATTTTTCTCCCAAATTAGTCATCACTTGACGTAACTCTGCGGATGATATAAAGCCATCACCATCAATGTCAAAAATTTTAAAAGCTTCGCGGATTTCATCTTCCCTATCAGTGTCATTCAACCTCATCATCATCAGATTTTTGAATGTTTGAAAGTCGATGGCTCCTTTCTCTTCACTGTCAAATTCAGCTACCATATCTTGTACCTCAATTTCTGTAGGATTTTCTCCAAGAGATCTCAGGGCGTTCATTACATCGGAAGTCTTCATCAGATTTGTGCCTTCTTTGTCAAAGATTTCGAAAGCTTCTTTGAATTCCGCAATCTGTTTCTCTGAAAAACCACTCACTTTTGAGGTTCGAATTTCTGGAAGCTTGTTTGAAGATTCTGTGGTCACATTATCAGTACTGGAAACTGAATCTTGAAGCGACATTTTTCACTTTCTTATTGACAAAGTCATTGTCATGATGGCATACAATAAATGACTTGAAAATGAAATAAGGGATGAACCAATACTAAAGCTAGATTCACACATTTTGAATTTTGGGCATTTTTCACATAATTTTGACACATCCGCAGTTTACTCTGAAATTCGCGTGTAAATTGCATTGAAATGAATACGACCTGAAAAGGCCTTAACGATACAAAAATGAGGCAGAATGAGATTGAGGGTGTTGCAATTTTGGAGAAATGTCAAGTTTTTGTCTGTAGATTTGGAACGACTGAAGCGATTTGGTTTGTTATATTAAGTATATCCGAGGGTCTCGGGACCGCTCTTGTCGAATTCTTTTCAAAAAAGCTCTTTTCGGCTTGCTTCGCAATTCGTTCAGTTTCGAAAGGTCTGAATATTTCCTCTGCCAGACTCACATACTTCTCTTTAGTTGAATCTTATCTTCGCTATGGACTTCCTGTTTAAAGCAATTCGCTTCGTATTTGGTGAACAGAGCAAGGCTCACTGCAAACATTGCTTTACCTCTCTCGAAAAGCCACGTCATAAGTACTCCACCAGGAATTCATGTCTCGATATCTACCTTTCCCTTTCCACCTCCGATCTTATAAAAAATTCTATGATTTACAACTATTCGGCAAAAAACTATACAATCATCTACCGCTACACCTCAAATCTAATCCCACATTTGCTTGCCTCCGTAAAGATACGAAAGCCTTTCTCCTGGAAAGACCTTTTTATTGTATAAATGAGTTTTTCACGGAATAATTTCATTTCTCTATTTGGGCACCATGAGCGGCAGTTTCATGAAATCTCATTAGTGAGAGAGGAAGTTGTTCTAGAACATACAATGAACATAAGAGTATTCATATTTTTTAGGGTCATCAATCGCCTAGTTTAGTAATTCATAAAACACTTGAGTACTTCCTCTGTAAATAACACCAACTAGACATTGCTTTATGCAAGCAAAGCGGAAACAAGTTGAGTCCAAATTTAACTATTGAATTTCAAGTGCACCGAGGTCGCGCACCTCAACTGTTGTTTATTTCCTGAACAGGAAATCGATATCAACACGTTTTGGTTGCTAAAACGTGAGCAACCTCAAGTTCCTTGTTTGATATTCAAATCAAAAAATGATTACATACTGCAGGCGGGGCAAAAACAAGATGATTTCAAGTTGTTCTACCTACTTGTCATCATAATATAACTAGAAGTGTGCCAATGTTTCTCGTTGTCGTCTATGAGCAATGTCCATTCAAATTTGACAAAATATTGGAAAAATATATTCGTACTAGTATTGTTTCATTGTTTCACATAATGTATACTAAGAAGATGTTTTGTATTGTTTCAACTTTTCCATGTTGTATTCGCTTTGTTCATAAAATTAATCTACATTTTTCTGTGGCAATGAAGCATTTAATTTGATTTGATTTATGCATCTTTTTGAGACATTTGTGAGTGCAACTTTTCAAGGATTGAACCTAGATACTTGAAGTAGGTATACATCGATTATTCAATATTCTCAGAAACTTATGTATCAAAGCAAGTCTGTTTTCTTGAATCTTGCAAGTTTTTGCAACCACCTTTTTTGTTGTTTTTATGATTGCAAATTTCACACACTAGTCACAATTTTATCCAGATACGAACTAGTCATACACATTTAATACTTGGTAGGTATACAATTAGGATTCACCAAAATTTCAAATAAACTGTCAGCCAGAAAGTTCACGGAGAAAACAAAACAGCAAAATTAGTCAAAAGCCGTTGTTCATTCATATGCATTCAACACTTCGACAGACAGATGAAGAGAGAAGAGAAAAAAATACCCCACTATCACTTCATCTCTCTCTGTTGCTTTTGCCTAAAATTTTTAGTAATCTGGCAATTGCCGAGTTCCTTTCAGTACGATACTATCCATTTCAATGATAAATAATTGTTCATGAAGTTTCAAAATTATGTAGAAATCCGTCAACTGTGAAACCACCCCAGGTGGAATTCATAGTTGGATATTATGATTTTCCATATAATCTGTGATTTGTGAATCTGTGATTGTTGAACAGTCCTCAATTTTTTGTCTCAAGTATTCATAGACGCCAGATAAACTCCAATCAACTAGATCGAGCTCAGTATCGCAATTCGCGAATCGTTCACTGTTGCTCACCAGCCGTGTCTGGAAATCAAAAATAGTGACAAGCAATTCCTGCGATTATTTCAAGACTGTGAAATGAGTAAATCAAAGGTCGATTCATAAGTCAGTGATGCGAGATTTTTAGTAGTAACTATTTCCATGACTATGGAGCAAGAACCCCAATTGAGTCGACAATTAATTGAAGATCTCAGATAATTGGCGACTATGAATTCCACCCTAAAAAAATTTATTTCGTGGAAAAGGAGAATGCGTCTGCATTTTAATAGTCAATCAAAAATATACGCTGATTTTTTCCATAATTGCTTCTTAGAAAGAAACATTAGATCTCCGAAATGATTTTAGAAAATTATTTATGATCCGTTTCGCAGGTTATTGATCAATTAAGTAGGTTTATCGACCAATTTAGTTATCCACTAAAGGATGTTGCATTTTTCTGAATTTCTGGAAAGTTATTGGAGTCGATCTTGTCCTAAATGCTCCAATAAGGTACCTCCAGACTGGGGCGAATACGAATATTCGCGGCGATATTTGCCGGGGCGAATTTTTTGACAGTTTATGTAACATTCTACATGCAAATGTGTCAAAATGAATGTCAAAAATCAGAGAAAATTCGCCGCGGCAAAAGTTGCCGCGAATATTCGCGTCAGTTTTGCTTATACTGATGCTCAAATTGCTTAAACTCAAGTCTTCATGAAGTTATCGGAGCAACCCGTCAGAGTTTTTTATCGAATGAAATGTTTCACACTCGTTGATCAATTGATTTATAGGGGAATGTTTTGGTTTGTTTTATTACTCAAATAGATTGTGAACTCAGGCGCACTAAACGCTTTTCATAGTGTTTGTATGAAATAGAACGTGAGGAATCGTCACACCCATTTCACGATTATTTTGGAAAATGCTATTTTTCAAAACATTTCAATGGCAGATCCTTGATTCAAATTTTGCCAAATCATGTTGGAGGTTGTGACCTAAAAAGGTTTGAGGTCTCTTCCAGGCTTAATAACTTCTGGCACGTGATCCCGAACTCAAATACCCAACAAACATAGAATGTCAAATCTACCGCTTCTCGACCTATAAATAGGATCAGAAATAATGTCCAATCATGAATAGGGCAAAATTACCGACATTTTTGTTCACATAGTATTTCCCTATGCGGGGAGAGAAACCAAAGTGTTTCGGAAGTAATAAATAGGTTGATAGGATCTTGCCAACCTCTAGGATAAAGGTGAATGAAGGAACTGTCAATCTGTTTTGCATGAATATGTGGGAAATCTGACAGTATATTGATCCTCAATGTAACCTATTTCTTACCTGATGGTAAAAAACAATGTCACAAAAAATATATCCGCATATTAATGTGAGATGGACAATGATAAAGAATTATGGAGCAGTCCAGTGCACGTGCAAACAATGGAGTTTGAATTTTGCCACTTGCTATAGTGAAGAAGCTTCAAGTATCATTCACATAGGGCAAGGTAGAATTAAGGTAGAAGTGGAGTATAAAATTAATGCAATACTTTCACTGGTGTCGTTCACATTGAATTATTTGTGGGGTATCCTGTTTTGGTACGCATGCGCACGTCATTTCCTTCAAACTAGATCCCCTGCTATTTATGTTGTTCATTTTTTAAATTGCCCGGTGATTTGACAATACTTTGGCCAATTTTTGATCTGAGGTCTCCATAGCTGTAAAGTTCTTCAAACACTATACGATATGGGACAAATTTTGACAATTTCAAAAAGACAGAAATCGACCGTCAAAACTCGATTCTGATTGCCTCCGGTAAGAATTTGCCACACGCTTGCCCCAAAAAGTTTGGAGCTTGGTATCTTTTACCTTGCGACTACTTCGTCACTACCACGTTAAAGCAACCTTAATTCTATATGAACAGCGCGTATGAAATGTACGCGCCAAATATTCCTAATTCATAATTCACCTCTACCTTGCCCTATGTGAATGATACTTTATGGTGTCATACTAGGTATAATATTTACGTCGTAGTTTATTTCTTATTGGAAGGAAATTCAACTGCGAAAAAGATTTTTCTGTATAATATCGGGAAGGTACTCGCAACAAATTGATGCGACCTAAGTACATGTCCATTTCGATGAATTATTGCCAAAGTTTGCAAAATTTAAAAAAATAACCTTAAATCTAAAATAATCATAATAGCCTAGGAGAGGAGAGTTATAAACAGACTTGCCTGTAGGCGTAATCATTTTTGTTTTTGTGAATATCCCTGAAAGTAGTCAGTTATTCATTAAAATTCGGACATAATGCATTGTTTTTTTAGATAGTGACATTTAAATATGGCCACCCTCATGCCTTGTCCTTCAAGTTAATTTTTGCCACTATATTAAACGAAAATGACATTATTCCCCAACTCAGGTCAAGTTTGACTGAATATCGACCTTTGTTATAACCTAACGCGGCTTTCACAACAAAGTAGCATGTGACAAGTGATCATCCTACTTACTTTGAAACCATGGAGGTAGAAAGGGGTGGAGACGACATCACGTGACTAAAATGGGATCACTTTCGCCATCTTACTGAGATCGTTTTGTAAAAGTGTTAGTTTGCATTTGTAGAACGGTTTTTTGTGAGGATTATTTTGTGATTTTTGTGTGTTGTCACATTTCTCAATTATTGTTTGATGTACCCTGAGAAGTTGTGCGAGTAGAGACGCTATCGATAAGAAAAAATCGACTGAAATCACATTTCATAGGTTGTTATAGCATAATACAGGACCTGGATATGGAATTTGTGTCGAGTTCACTGAAATATTGTTATGGTTGAGATTTGTAAATGTTTAATCACATTGGGTACATTGTAGATTCCAATGTTTTTTCCAATATACTTATCCATGGCTATGATCAATTTGAGTTGGACAATCATAGGTATTTACTAATGAAAAGCATTGATGCAAAGTACCTAGATATACGAGTGATTTTTATTTTTTTAATAAATCTAGTATAGTAAAAAAAAAATGCTTAAAGCTAATAGTAGGTATAAGACATAAAAGTAATAAAACTATACTATCGCAAAGGACAATAAAAAAATCTCAATCATCATCATTTCTTTTTATTAGTCACCTTGCATCCTACTACTTCTTTCAATTTTTTTTATCGCATGTTAAGACTCAATCTTATCATTTTAAGGTTTCTGGATTGTGGGTTTTCGGGTCAATGAAAGCTCCAGGATTGATTGAAAGCTTGCGTTAACGTTTTTGTGTACATTACACCTACATCAGGGCTACATAAAAAAAACAAGCCTTTTGGTCAAAACGTAGGCACAAGTTTTCAATCAATTCTGGAGTTTTCATCGACCCCAAAACCCAAAATCCAGCAACCATTAAATTAAATATCTTGTTTCTGCAGATTCCAAATACTTGTTAATTTCTTAAATACATAAAAATATTCCAGAACTTTTCTAATCTTTTAAAAAATAATAGAACATGTTTGAATATCAAATCAAATCAAATCAAATATGCTTTATTGCCACAGAAAAATTTAAATAAATTTTATGGACAAAGCAAATACAAATGCAAAATGCTAAATTATAAAAACAATACAAAACATGATAATAGTATACATTACGAGAACAATTACGTGAACAATAGAACAAACTAGTCCAAATATATTTACCCAATATTTTGTCAAATTTAAATTTATTTGGAAATTGCTCAAGGACAACCATAAACATCGACACACTTCCAGTTATGTTATGATGACAAGTCAGTAAAACAATATCATAGCAAAATCAATCAATTGTTGACCTCTAAAAAATATGTTTACTGAATGCTCTAGAATAACTTCCACTTCACCAATGAGTTATTGTCAAACTATTCCGTGAAAAACTCATTTACATTATAAAAAGGTCTTTCCAGGAGGAAGGTTTTCGTTTCTTTACGGAAGCTAGTAAATGTGGCAATAGATTTGAGGTGTAGCGGTAGATGATTGTATAGCTTCTTGGCGTTGTAAATGATAAATTTTTCTGTTAGATCGGAGGTGGGAAAAGGTAGATAGATATCGAGACACAATTATTATCATCTTTCTTATTCCTCTTTATTTATGTCCAAGTGAATATTGACCTACATGATTTGTTATTATAGCATAACTCTCGGCATAACTTATCATTGTTATACATCTGTTGTTTGTAGCTTCGTTTTAGTTTTATGTACTATTCATACAAGTGGTCCGGCAGCATACAATATATTTTTTTGCACAAGTTATTGTGGTCAATCAAGTTAATAGAATTGAAATAACACTAAACACAAGCACGTACAAGCCATTTACAACACTTCAAAATGGTTTTTCAGTCTTAGCTTATCATTCTAGAGACGATTGACCACGAGGCAAAAGGTGAGAGATGAAATGATACAGATTATTAAGCGAATCGGGATAAAATTATGCAGATCATGAAATAAAGTAAGGTTAGTTATTAACAAATGGAGTGGACTGCAATTCTGGAAAACAGCGAACCAACAAAAAACGTGAGACTTGAGTGTAGAGAGAAAATCAAACACAAAACGTAAAGAAAATGGGAATCTTATACATTCAGATCAATACTCTCACGGTATTTATACGTAGTCAACTTGTACGTTGATTCACGCAAAATTTTTGATTATAGAAAAAACTCCAAATTAATGTTAGTTAATTGACCCCAGAGTTGACTATGATCACATAAAAAAAATGATATTCGATAAAATAATTATTACGATATGGTTCAATATGAATGGTTGAACTTCAGTTCAGTATTATGTAGGTACGCATAGTAATAGTAAATAGTAAAAAAAATAATACTGAGGTAGAATCAAAAATTGTTAATAAATGGATGGACCTGGCCTTATTCAACTCTCGGTTTAGTCAGCGGATTCCAGGAGAATGTCACTGCAGTGGCAGAGCAGCATACATATTTCAAAGAAAACCTCTCATTCCAAGAGGGATGGATTCGGCAAGGTTGGACTAAGGTTGGACTTGTGTCCCAAGAAAGGTGTATTCAAAATGCTGGGAACAAGGTCGGAATCAATTTTCCTCACATAGAAACTCCTTCCTCTTGAAGAGTAGACTTTAAATTTATTGATTAGAAAAGAGGCGGGAAACGGTCAAAATTTATAGGAAAAGTTTTTAAGTCGACATGACAACGCAGCAGAATTTGAATTTGCCGCGTGAAGGATGGGAGATTGAACACTAGGACTAGGCAATTAAACCTGCATGCTACACTGTTCACAAAATGAGAGTATTCACGACTTGGGAAAAATGCAATGCTACAAAATAAAATCAAGTCAACTTCGTTAGTTGCAATAAAGGGGTTTGTGTTTTCTTCCTCGAAAACGAAAAAAGATGCAAAAAAATATCGGAAGACAAAAAAGTTGTATTTTTAGCTGCGTCATCTGAAAAACGTGAAAACAAAATTTTTAGAAAAAGTCGATGACCCATATTTTTGGTAATAACAAAGCCGAGTTTTTCTAAATCCTATCCCAAAAATCAGTCTATTCAGGACACATGTTCATTCGACCTTCTTCTTTGGTTCCGAAATCCGTCTTTTAAATCATGGCATATCATCAAGTATGGTAACAACAATGCCGACTCTATTCACGTTTTTACATTCACCAGCCAGCTGAAGTTGCTCTGCTTACAGAACAACGGAAGTTCAGCGACCGAACTTTTGCCAGGCATACAGAAAATTAATTTTCCTTTTGCAGAAAAATATAGACCTCTTTTCAATATCATGTGTATGGCATTTGAACACAACGACATAATATAACAATCAAATATTCTAATAGTGAAAAATCAAATCCCCTAGGTTTACACGTACTCGAACGGTTGAAATTAGGGCGTCATCTTGTAAAAGAATTCTTGGTATTATTTCCAGTGGTTAAAATCTCAGAGAAAAAAAAATCATTCGGCCAAAATATGACGGTCTATAATCTGTGGCAGCGAGTTAAGTTGAATTACTGTACCCATTCTCTGGTATAATCTATCCAATAGTACTGTGGCAGCGAGGACTCAAACTTCAAATACGACTGCCATAAGCATTCTTGAAACAGCACAGGGAACACTCATATTCAAAACAACATTCTCCTTTTATTGACTATGTTGCGTAATAGCCGATATACGTAAACAGACTCGAACCCTATTCGCTCTGTTATGTCATCAGATATTCTAGAGATATCCATCACTTTGAATAAAATGCTATTTTGGAAAAACACTTTGTGAGGTTGGCAAATGGCTTTGTATAATGAGCAAATATTCACCAGAATATATAATAACAGTGTGCTTTTGAGAAAAATACTTTTTACTTCGAAAGAAAAAAATATGGATCAACGTGAGACTTCCAATTCTGAACCGTGCTGCATCAAGACATAGGGATAAAAATTAATTTTTTTTGAACCTTTTCGCAAAATACGTCTACAGGTTTATGACCAAACGTCTTTCAATTGATGAGTGAATTTTTATTTACATTTTCGTCATTCCAACTCCGTCACCAACATAGAGTTCTTGTGGATGGACTGTTGTCAAACACCCAAAATATGTTTTGTCAAAAATAACATTTTGACCATGGTTGTTATCACTTTTCAAAATCATATCATTATCAACTGATGGTTTCGACGTCTCAATCGATAGTCATCAATTACGTTATATTTTAGGTCGTGGAAAAGCTGCAAAGGTTCTACAATTCCACCTACACATATGAGAACTTCGTTCTCAGTGGAACTCATACTCATGGTGCTCCTGGTGGTTTTTTGATGGACGTCTTGTATGACATCACTCAGCTTGGGTTCTGTAAAGAGACATTCAATACCTATGTGGATGGAATCGTCAAGGTAAGTGTAAAACTCCAGACTTCCTTCATTTGACTTCTTTTGTTCAGTCCTACTCACTCTCCAGCTTATTTGGAATTTACAGTTAGAAAAAATCATCATTTTGCTGTCCGGTAAAGACCTAATAAATATTCCTGATCAAAGTTTCTATATTCCTCTATCCAATCAAGATAACAAAACGGAACATATGCCTTTGAAGGCATTTCTTTCTGCAACCATGTAATCAAAACTTTGACCGCGAGTTTTGTTTTCTGAAAAAGCAGTAATATTAGGATTTATTTTTCACGAAATAATCAAAAAGTATTATTCTAACATGAGGATAATAGCTTTCGTGATAAGGTCGATATAAACTACCATCCAGGGTCATTCTTTCGAGATTTGGAAGAGATTAGAAAGTGAATTGAGTTTTTGTGGATGTATAAGTCCTGAAATAATAAGCTGCTTTGTTATCTACGTAACTGCCTATCACGTTCGCTACCGAGCATATAATAAGTGGGTTAGTCAGAGACCATAATAGAAACCCGTTTGTTTTTGGATAGTGAGAAGGTGATTGCAATTCTGAGACCACTGGTCACATATTTTATTCCAGATCACGCTAATGAGTTAAGAATTGATTTTCATCAAATCCGTGTTACATAATGTGTGCCGGCGGGCGTTCGTAGTAAACCAACTGGCACATATATGTGACGCTGGTAGCGAACGTGCTATAGAGTGCGACCGTGAAGGTTGGAGCAAATTTATTTAAAATTTAGGGGTTTGATTTGCTAGAAAACGCTCGGTCACGTCGATTCTTATTTTTGACTACGATTTTTTCGATGATAATTTTATATGCACAGGGAGGACCAAAAATTAGTTACAACCACCCATCAACTTTATTTTTTTAAATGGAAACTCTCATTTTTATTTCATTTTCAAATTCTTAGTAGTGTCATGATTATAATTTTGTTAGTAGAGGGTGAAAAATAAATTACGATCATCAACTTCATTCTTTCAAAAGCCGCCCCTTGTTTATTCTATTTTCTAAATCCACATCAAATTCGGGCCGGTTGCATCAAACGATGAACTGTAGTTCACTGTTGATCTGAAATTCAACGTCAAAAATTACATGGACTTTTTGACGTTGAACTGCAGATCAACAATGAGCTTCAGTTCAAAGTGTTTTTGCAACCGGCCTTGAGAGTAGCCTAGTTTACTCCGACGACTTGGTCCGCGGACCAAGTACTTAATTCGAACTATATCAGAACCAAATATTTGGTTCGAATGGTGTAAACAGTTGCGGAAAAAGCTGGTCCGCTCTTGGTTCGGTATTCGCCAGCAGGTGTACCGAATTAAAATTGGTTCGACCTGGATCAAAACTATGAGGTTATGTTGATTCTTATTATTGTGAATTGTATTGGTTCTGAGTTTCTAAGGCAATCTGAGCGTACTCACTTATGTTTTTTTCTGTTACAAATTCTGTTGATAAATAATTTCGACTTGTTTTTGACATTTGACGAATTGCGCGCGTACTCATTTAGTTCACGCGTTGCCAGAGAATGTAAACAGGCGAGACGCAAGCATTGGTCCTACCATACTATCCCCACCTACTTGGTCCTATCGGACCGAACCAAACGAATTCTCGGTGCAAACTAGGCTAGTGAGTTTCATGAATAAGCCTAAGCCTATAACCTATAACCTCAACCCCAAAATTTATCGAAAAATGTACGACTGTTCAGAAACACTGCCCATTTGATCAATCGTAAATTTCCCAATAACAGTTGGGATTGAGTCAAGGACATGGTTAGAAAATCCAAAAACCCGCACCTCCTAGATTTATGTGGTAGGGGCCTATCGGGTAGCCTTCAGACAATGGAGAAAATAATCCAGGTGTTCAGTGATGATAGACAGTGCGCTCTGGAATCCTGAAAAAGACTAGGTACCAAAACTTTGAACATTGACGAATGAAAAGAAATCATTTCCTCGTTAGTTAAATTTTTTGCTGAATTTCGGACCTGAAAATTAGCTCACCGCATAATAATAATAATATCAATAATTCTCTATTTCTTATTATGACAGTACATGGTCATTCCGTATATATTGACCCATATGCTAGCGGTGCCGGCATCATCTATGGAGATATAAAGATTTTGTGAATGTATACGGAATGACCCTTCACATTTCAGATCCTGAAACAGAAAGCAGAAATATACACCATGAAAAGAAATAGCGTACAACGTACAGTTCAAAGTTTAGTTTTTGAATCTGATAGTGAAGACGGGTCTATATTGATTAATTATTGTTTCACTCGGCACTTGAAAAGTCTTCGATTCTCTGATGTCACCGGGCAATGTGTTGTACATTTTTATGCATATGTAGTAGGCACCTTTTTTTGAGCGAAGCGTCAACCTATGTCGTGGATAATTATTGACTGTTGTGTTTCTAGTTCTGAGATACGACGTCGCTCAAATGAAAGAAAAGTTGCGTATTTGTATGCCCAAACATATTATAGCTTTGTTTCATGGAGATACCCCACAATAAGATACACCTGACAATGTAGTTCGGAACCAAATTGATTTTATAATAATAAGAGATTTTCCAGGTTATGAGAGCCTGCACTTATCCTGGAGCAGATGTACCGCCTGATCATGTTCTCCTCTTATTTTTCTTTAGACTTAAACTATCGCTAGTAAGACGCAAATCTTGTGAGCAAAAAGTCTTGGCAACTGAGAATCTTAAGAACTATACAATTATAGGACGGAACTTCAAAATGAAATTGATCAAAGACTGAACGTAAATAAAAAAAACAGGGAGAACTGGACAGCAACCAATTATGGAAAGAAGTAAAAGTAACTTTGAATACGGTGGTATCAAATGAGTTAGGTTATAGAAAGGCAACTCCTGGAACAAAATGGATTACAATATTCTGCAACTAATGGAAAAAAAGAAGACTCTTCAAAAATCTAAATGTGCAAGAATATAGACGATTAAATCAAATATCCAACTGGCTGAGGGAGGAATGTCAAACAATAGAAAATCTGCAAGCTTTACATGACATCAAAGGACAACACAGTTAACTGAAAGAGACTACTGGAATATATAAAACCAAAGCACCTACAGTTCTTGTGAACAATAACGACAAAATCATTTTCGAAAAAGAGGAAAAAGCAAGACATTGGGAGAACCACGTTAAAAGACTTTTTCATGAGAGAACATATTTTGAAAAAGTTAACAACATTATTAATCGTACGGATCCTGTAATAATGAATGAAATAATTCGTGATGCCTTAAAACAAGCCAAAAACAATAAGGCAGTTGGCCCTGATGACTTGCCAGCAGAGATTATCAAGCTTATTGATGAATACAATCTTTTTCTTCTAGAAGTGATATTCAACAGAATTTATAATGAGGGTCATTATCGGGCAGACTGGCTTAAATCTACGTTCATTCCACTTCCAAAAAAAAACAAAGCAGATAAATGCGAAGACCACCGTTCAGTAAGTCTAATGAGCCATGCCCTTAAAATATTTCTCAGAAGTACAGTAAATCCATGCTTAAAATATGGTGATCCGAGAATTTCGGGAAATTCGCAAAAATAAGTTCTCAACATGTTTGGGGGGCTCTCAGTAGCTTAACACTAAGTTCTCGGGAAAATCGGAGGTGAGCTTACTCCGCTATCCTGGGAATAAATGCACCACTTCTTCTCTCCGTTCCTATTTTAGACCTACGATAAAATATCCTAGAACCAAAATTGTTCGAATTTTCCTAATTTTTCTATAAAACTGCTTTTTTTAAAATCAGTTTTGAAAAATCTGCAGGTTGATTTCTTGATGGAAAGAAATCGTACAGAACGAATGTTGTGCAGAGTAAATTTTCAGCAATCAATAAAATAAATGGAAAAAAAGTAGTTGAGAATGTAACTCTGCACTACTTTCGTCCTGTACAATTTTTTCTCACATGCCATATTGAAGAATCACCCTGTAGTTTTTTTTATTTTTATTTTGGAGAAAAAAGTTCAAGATCAAAGTTTTTGGTATATTTTATCTTATAGTAACGGAGAAAACACACGCGCTCTTATTTTCAAGATGGCGGAGTAAGCTCACCTTCGATTTTCCAGAAAACCCAGAGTTAAGCTATTGAGGATCCCCTCCACAAGAAAAAAAAACTACGTATTTCCCAAAATTCTGAGCAAAATCACAGATTTACTGTACTATTGGGTCCTATACACAACCGAATTTACCGCAAGTGTGAAACCAATATTGCTAGGGATTCATCAAGCCAAGTAGCTTGACTATTTTCTTAGATACTTGACTTGACTTGAAAACTCAAGCATTTCAAAAATTTTTACTTGACTTGACTTGATTTACAGTCAGAACTACTTGACTTGACTTGACTTGAAATCAAGCTACTTGATACTTGATAACGTGAAATGTACACAGGAGATTCACTGAGCTTACAGCAAGCAGGCACTTGTGGAAACATCTATACCGACCTCTTCAACTTCGAATTAAGATTTGATGAATTCAAATTAAGAAACATTAATTTCAAATTGAAACTAATCAGAATCAAATTACATATTATACCTACATAGGTACGGTACATACTTACATATTCACACAATAAAAACAATTTAATATTATGTAGACGAAATATAACTATTTTGAGGATTTTTTTATTAGGATTAAGAATAATTAGTAAGTCAATTCATTTATAAATTTGCATCAACAACTGCGCAAAAAATGAGGCACACATTATAAGGTTTATTCCAGAATCTTTAAACTAAGTACACATTCGAATAAGTGAATAAGTATAATGTATCATCACATATCAAATTCGTTTTCGTGGTACTTACGTATTTTTCCACTTTTTATCTTAAATGTACATAATAATAAAAATTCTTATGATTATTCTAATAATTAAGCAATAATTATCATTATGACTGACTGACCAAAGCATCTTATTATGTCTGCCAGATAATATTAATTTCGATTTTTTAAAGTATCAAGATATAGGAATCAGTTTGATTCTGCTTAGTTTCAATTTGATAGCTTTCCATGGTCGAAGTCAACGCCCGGTAGAAAAATGACAAGCTGTAAGCTCTGCTACATTTAAATCCTAGCTGTATAGCTGCCGGAAACTTGAGACAATTATGCAGCTTGGCAATGTTGATTCCGATCGATGCGGTGATATGCGTCATTCCTGCCAATGTCACTACTGTCAACTGTCAGGATTGTCAGGAACGTAGCTTAAGAAGCTTACCTGCCGGCCTGCCGCGAAAACAACAATAATAATTTACTGCATTCATTTTTGTTTTTTTGTATTATTACATCATTTCGTTTTGTCGTTTTATCATTTATTATTTAACAAAGTATGTCCGTTTGTTTTTTTATATTTTGCTTTTTTTTGTACTCAGATTTTTATTCTTTTTACGTTTGGGCAGTTCAGATTATTGTTATGAAATGTACATTTTTTGAAATCAAACTCAAGTAGCTTGAATATTTTGGGCTTGATCGTCAAGCTACTTGATGTCTAACTACTTGACTTGACTTGAATTCCAAAAACAGATACTTGACTTGAGATTGACTTGATTTCAAGTCAAGTCAAGTCAAGTAGCTTGAAAATCAAGTCAAGCCGTGAATCACTAAATATTGCAGATACTCAATTTGGATTCAGAGTGGGATGGGGACCAGGAAAGCACTTTTAAGTGTGCCTGTGCTCAAACAAAACTGCAGAGATGTTCAGAAAGATGTCTTCATATGTTTTGTGGACTTTGAAAAAGCCTGAGACACAGTAAAACATGATAGACTAATTGACATAAAAAAAAACAGACTTGAACGACAAAGAAATCAGTTGTATAGAGAACTTGTACTGGCATCAATCTGCGCATATAAAAACAAATGACTCTACAGCTGAAGATATTGTCTTATGAAAAGGCGTAAGAAAGGGTTGCATATTATCACCTCTTCTATTCAATCTTCATGCAGAAACCATCTTTAAGGAAATCATGGAAGTTAAAAATGTTGGAGTTAAGGTAAATGGGGTATGTTTATAAACATTAGATGACTCTATCTTAATTGAAGATCAGCAACAAGTGATCGATGAGTTGAATCGCATTGGTACAAATTATGGTCTTAAAATAAATACCAATAAAACAAAGTTCAGCAGACGTAGACTCCCATACAACATTGCAAGATAGTAGTTAGGGCAAAGGGACTTCTGCCTCAAATTTGCTATGAAATGGTGAATGCGCGAGATGTGACGTCATCCGTCGTCGGCGTGTTGTGTGGGGGTTGGGGTGGGGTGTGGGGGTGGGGGTCTTTGCGACCTCTGGACCATTTCCCAAAATGCCCGCTAGGTGGCGCCACGATACGGTGGCGCCACGATAGCGCGACCGTCACCACGTGCGCGTGACGTCATCCGTCGTCGGCGTGTTGTGTGGGGGTTGGGGTGGGGTGTGGGGGTGGAGGTCTTTGCGACCGTCACCACGTGCGCGTGACGTCATCCGTCGGTGGGCGGTGTGACCGTTGGTGGGGGTCTTCGGTGGGTGGTGGGGGTGTGGGGGTGCGGGTGGGTGTGGGGGTCTTCGGTTTGTGTCTTGAGTGGGGGTCTTCGGTTTATGTCTTGAGTGGAGGTCTTTAGTGGGGGTGGGGGTCTTGAATGTGAGTCTTCAGTGGGTCAATAAACATAATTTGATCAATGTCTTTCAACAGCCTCAGCTCGTGGATGGAACTATACGCATCTCCATAATGGGATATTTTACATTTGGTGTTAGTTCCGATATTTTGATTGTTTTTTTAAGAAGAGCTTTGCATGAAAAATTTATTTGTGCAAGATCCATTTTCTAAAAAAATTATAATGGTCACAGCACTAGTTGAAATTACAACCCTCAAATACGTAAAACGAATCAATCCGAAAATGTCACTCAACAAGTTCGGTTCTCATTTATTCAAGAGAGATGAAACAGAAAACAATATCAAGTTATTTAATTAAAACAAACAATGTTTTATTTCACAAGAATTTTATTCACAATAGCACATCGGACGCGTGTCTCTTTATCAGTCAACCACAACCTTGGAATTCACAATAGTACATCGACCGCGTGTCTCTTTATCAGTCAACCACAACCTTGAACTTGGCGCTATAGTTGCTGTACTTTATTAATAAATTAAAACTATGAATTCATAGGAATTTTACTTACAATTTGCCTAAGTAACAGTCTAAGTTGTTCATATAAAGATATCATGGGACACTCTATACCAAATGTATTGAACTCCAATTTACCGGAATTTTGTAGGGAATTTTCAAATTCATTATATTCAAAAAAGCGACCATCTTGAATGAAGTATAACAATCCATTCACATATCGAAAAACTGTGGTGAATAGGGGTGGTATACCATTAAAATGTATTGATGTGTAGCCAAAGGACTCTGGCTGTAGAGTACACTCATCCAAATTTACAAAGGCATTATCATCATAAAAGAAGATGGTTTTTCCAGAATAGGTATTGACTGCTCCAAGTAACTTTCTACCATCCACAAATGGTTCAAATCTTTTTGTTATATTGATTCGGTCAATTAATCTAAATCTATCCTCGCTAAGTATATATAAATAATCATTTATAACTACAGCTATCTGCCCCGATGGTCTTTTATACACAGCTGTTAGTTTTTCAAACGGTGGCAGGAATTTAAGTAGTAGACGAATCGGTAGAGCTTTTGAGGTGAACATTTTTGATTTCAAACTCATTATCCACAATTTTTCCCCTTCTTGTATTATTATTTGTTTCGAATTCAACTCTCAAAACAAAACAGTATATCCTGCTTGAAGTGTTTCTTTGTGATGAGAACAATCACTGTGATTGGACACTTATTTTTGAGGGTTGAAAATTTGTGAATACGTACCTGTAAATATTTATAAAAAGGCGTTTGAAATAAAATAAAAAATGTAATCAAAAATGTGATTTATTCAATCAATAAACATGTTTTATACAAATTATTAACATTAGTAAGTGCACACATTGCAGGTGATGATAAATGGTATAGAAAATGTGTTTTTTTCATAACTAAAATATATCTAGGTATAATATCCTTTTTTATTGTTGAATATGGCTATATTTCATCTAAATCTGTTTGTTGGTTTGTGTAGGTAGCTCATCCACCACATCTTCATTGATAGTACTCATTATTGAACTGTTTTATTTTCAATCACTACGGGGCATTTTATTTGTAATTCACCATAAAATTCTGTTATTTTACTATCCGTTTCACGTCTAAACGCTATCAAATCACCTTTCTTAATAGATCTATTTTCCAGCTTTCCTGCTTTTCCATTAACCAACATGGAAACGTCTTTTTTAGGATATTCACCGAATAAAATGATTACTTTTTCAAATGGGAAACGGTATGAAGTTCTTCCATCTTGCATCAACACGAAATTTTTTTCTGTTGGTGTATAGCGACCAATAAATGGTAAAACCATTACATAAGATAAATTAACCTCAGAAAAATTAAATAACTTGATATTGTTATCTGTTTCATCTCTCTTGAATAAATGAGAACCGAACTTGTTGAGTGACATTTTCGGATTGATTCGTTTTACGTATTTGAGGATGTATTTATGCAATTACTTTAGCTTCACGTAACTCTTCGATTATTGATAGTATTTCATTATTATGACTAGTATGACCAGCTCTCATGGAAGCTGTTATTAGTCTCAATCTATCAACAAGTTCGTTGATATTATCCCAATAAACATAATCTATATCGTTTTTATTGATATTCCACAACCCCTTTCCCGTTCGCATTCTAGTTATTGGAGGTTTTAGTTTCTTTAAAAAACGAGAATATAATGGTTTGATGTGTCGTGTTTTTGTTATGCCATGTTTTTGTAGGTATGGTCCTATTATAGTTATATATTTTGATGATCCATTTCCCTGCACACGTTCATTTGGATCATTATTTCTTCGATATGCATTGGTTTTAGCTAAAATATCCATATAATTATCCAAATCCTCATCTTCATAGTCTTTAGGATATTTTTTAAATTGTAATTCATACAATCCTTTTGTACCATCATAAATTTTTCCATCTACTTTCACATTTTTTCCAATAATTTCTACAAATTTAAGTTTGGTCCCCAAATAGAATTTATCAGTATCTATGTCATGTACTATTCCATAATGATGATCAAAATTATGTTCAGTATCCTTCACACTAGCATCAATATAATCTCTTGGTAGTGGATCAAAACTTTTTAACCATATTTCATATGGTTGCGTGTCGATTAAATTTTGAACCGATTGCCTTGACTGTTCCAATATATCTGAAAGATTTTGATTTTCCGAGCTTTCGAAGGGGTTGGTTTGAGCTATAACACTAGTTTCTAGTATAGTTGGTAACTGACTACGTTCTTGTATAGTATTAGGTAACTGACTAGGTTCTTGTATAGATGGTAACTGGCTAACAGATGCAAGGCTTGTATCAAAAAATGATGGTATTTCCATCGGTAGAATAGGAGTTCTACCAGTTCTTGTAGGTCTTGTAGGTGTTGATGTCTCATAAAATAATCTTGAAAAACTTGGTTTAGGTTTTAATGGTGTTGTGTGAAACATAGAAGTTTCAGGTTCTTCTTCTTCTTCTTTGAATTCTTCCTTTATGTTGAAAGGTTCATTTATTTTGGAAATGAGTTGTTGTAGCGGTTGAGTTATTGGTTTGTAAGCTTGCTCTAGTTGTGATTGTGTAGTGGTCATAGCTAATTTTAGACTATTATATTTATCCTTGACAGCTTTTCTTGACTTCATCAATTCCTCAGCCAACCGCTTATCCATTTTATAGATATATGAATGAATCAAAATTTTTCCTATATCTTCCGCAATTCAGTTCACAATCTTTATCAATAACCAGAAAATTATAAGGTTCTTTCCAACAGTGTGCGCAGAGTTGCTTCAATTGCTCAAATGACATATCCAGCATACAATGATCATTATATATATGATTCAAATTCATAGAATCCTGCTTGAATAAAATTAGCAAATTAGCGTTCTCACGTATAAGTCTTTTCTGAATTGATGAATAACCTTGAAAAATAAAAAAGCAGTCTGTATTTTTATGTCTCGAATGTGTGAAATAGTCCCTTATTATAGTTTGTGTTCCACATGGTATATCATCAAATATGATGACCGATTCTGGTGCTATTTCATGAGGAGGAATGATATTTTCATCGCTCTCATACTCGAAATATCCAATCTCTTCCATGGGTGCCAATAGTTGTCTTAAATATTCATACTTTGGCTGTTGTAATGATTTGGAATAAAGGTACACGTTTGCAAATCTTATTCCATTTGGATGCTCAAGTAAAGCCAACATCACGTTGGTTTTACCTGAACCAGATGGTCCAACAATGAGACATCTTTTCGATTCCCCACCAAATAAATCGCCATGTTTTTGAATTGGTTTCGTAAAATCCTTCACATCATGGTTTGTGATGGGTAAGGAAAACGATTGTTTTTCTATCCGCATTCTAGATATCAATAAACAGAATTGTTTTTTGCAAAAGTATTTATAGATTAATCAGATGGACATATTGATCAGATAGCATGAAATCGATAGACAATCGTGTTGCAAATTTTTAAACTGAAAATAGTATTTAAATGATACACACAAACCTCTATAGGTATAAAATGATTGTACACGCTTCACGAAAGTACACTTCCTCCAAACACTCCAAGAGGGAAGGTCGAGGTTTAATAAACACTCTGATTAATAGACTACCTGTTGAGCTTCATATTCCTGGCTATCAATTTTGTGGTCCTGGTACAAATTTAGAAGAAAGATTGAATAGGGGAGAGTCTGGTATCAATCCATTGGATGCTGCGTGTCGAGAACACGATATCGCATACTCACAAACAACTGATTTACCTCAACGACATCGAGCGGATAAAGCTCTAGCAGATAAAGCTTGGCAGAGAGTTGGAGCAAAAGATTCCTCGGTAGGAGAAAGAATTGCTGCTCTAACAGTAAGTGGAATTATGAAAGGTAAACGGAAACTTGGAATGGGGATCAAGAGAACCGAAAGAAAAAAGAAAACACGAGTTATCAAACCCCCCAAAAAAATTGGTGGATTTCTTCCATTATTACTTCCAATTTTGGGTGCACTAGGAGCTTTAGGCGGTGGTGCAGCTGGAATAGCTAAGGCCGTTAATGATATTAAAGTATCAAAGGAGCAACTCGAAGAATTACATCGACACAATAAAGAAATGGAAAAACTTTCCAAGCAGGGTGGTGGATTATACATTAAACCCTACAAAGGAGGCACTATCAAGAAAAAAACCATAAAAAAAATCAAATAATATTTTCGCAGAGATCCCTTTCAAATAACGATATACTAAAATATGTGAAAATATTGAATATCTCACATTAAAGAGGTGTATTTATGTGTGACAACCTCCTCAAAAAAAAAATTTAAAGTGAAGGAATGTGGTATTTTGAATCTAGAAAGTTAACAAAATCATGGAACTCATTGTACTGCATACATAATAAATGAAAATTAAGCGTTTTATTTTGATGGTTATGGAAACTTGAGACCACCTATCAAACTCGTTAATTATTTGAGAACTCATTACAAAGTCCATGAATCCTGGTATTTGTATGAAACAATCATTGCAATAGACATGCAGGGCTTCAATTTGGCAGAAGATTTCAAAATCAAGGAGCTGTCAATCACAAATAGCCTTCAATCTAGTCATTTTCTTTTCTGAGAACATGTGTATTACAACTGCTTGACTATTTTTGTCAAAGGATTATAGCTTAATAATTTATCATGTAAAAATCAGACAATATACTGATGAATCCTTCTTGTATTATTATTTGTTTCGAATTCAACTCTCAAAACAAAGCAGTATATCCTGCTTGAAGTGTTTCTTTGTGATGAGAACAATCACTGTGTGTGTGATTGGACACAACAAGAAAACAAGAAAACAAGAAAACAAGAACACAAGAAAACATGAAAACAAGAAAACAAGAACACAAGAAAACAAGAACACAAGAACACAAGACAAGAAAACATGAAAACATGAAAACAAGAACACAAGAACACAAGAAAACAAGAAAACAAGAACACAAGAAAACATGAAAACAAGAAAACAAGAACACAAGAAAACATGAAAACAAGAACACAAGAAAACAAGAAAACAAGAACACTAGAACACAAGAAAACAAGAAAACAAGAAAACAAGAAAACAAGAAAACATGAAAACAAGAACACAAGAAAACATGAAAACAAGAACACTAGAACACAAGAAAACAAGGAAACAAGAACACAAGAAAACATGAAAACAAGAACACTAGAACACAAGAAAACAAGAAAACAAGAACACTAGAACACAAGAAAACAAGAAAACAAGAACACAAGAAAACATGAAAACAAGAAAACAAGACAACAAGAAAACAAGAAAACAAGAACACTAGAACACAAGAAAACAAGACAACAAGAAAACAAGAACACTAGAACACATAAATATTGCCACGATATATCCCTTAGTATGAAAATTAGCAATGACAACAGGACTTCCAGCAAAAGTATTGTTTCTGAGCGCCTTTTTAACAATACCTTGTATATACAAGTGGATTCAAATATACAAGAAACGTTTATTTGCATATCAACCAATCATAATGACTCTTGACCATCAAACTGAGAAAAATTAATTGTTAATAATGGATTGATTGGCTAAAAATTGATGAGTCAATTAAAAATTTGTCATATTTAGCTTTTAAGTTAAGACTTTATTTTGTAGATGAAAATTTTAAACCAACAAACTGGAATGTACTTATTGATTCGTTTGAATGTAAAAATCATATAGAATTCGCTATTATATCAATCTTTGCATTCATTTTTTGTATCATGCTACCCATTCTAGGAGTATATTTGTATAGAAATAAAAGAATTATCTACTAGCAAGTGTTTTTTATTGAATTACAAGATATTACAATACATTATTTTTCATAACCCATGAATTATGTGAATTATTCATGCCCAACCATTTAACATAAACTTTATTTCCCTTCCGTCTTAGAATCTTTTCTACCAAATACACGTCAGGATGTTTAACTTTTTGCAACTCCTCCTTATAAAATGCACCCTGTATCTCTTCACCTCTATGATCCTCCAATATGTAGGTTGTTGGATTTGTGATTTTTATTTTTTTAATCACAAAGATTTCATTTGACCAGTTAGGTGTATACCCTTTTGAAAACATCTCACGAAACTTACTTATTCGCACATAGTCTTCCTTTTCATATTTGGAAGGATTCACTGTTTTTATGCGACCATAAACTTTTGATAGTAGGTGCTTCTCATGTTCCTTAGATACTTGTATAGGTTTCATTCCAATAACAGAATGTTTGGTATTATTGTATTCTGATACTATCTCAGGTAATATTTTTAACCATTTATAGTTTCCCTGCAAACTGAATTTTTTCCACATTCTGTTTTTCAATGTTCTGTTCACCCTCTCTACGATGCTAGCTTTCATATTGGAAAATGTTGAGTAGTGATTGATGTTGAATTTTTTCATCAAATCTTGGAACTCTGTATTATAGAATTCCTTTCCCTGATCAGTCTGCAGATTTTTAGGGGGTGTTTTTACACTGTTTAAAATTAATTTCATGGGTGTGGTTACATCTTTAGCAGTCTTTGTTTTGACAGGAATTGCCCAAACAAATTTTGAAAACACATTAATTATAACCAGAATATATCTATATCCTTTGTTTATTTTTGAATATGGTTGCATTTCAACTAAATCTGCTTGAAAAAGATCATTGATCCCCTTTACAATCACTGCTCTTCTTTTAAAAAATCTTCTGGCTGGTTTGTGTAGCTCACTCACCACATCTTCTTTGATAGTATTCATTATTGAACTGTTTTATTTTCAATCAATACAGAACCTTTTATTTGTAAGTCACCATAAAATTCTCATACTAAATGGTTAGATAAGCGAAGCTTCAATTCTGGAGACATACTGAACATCATTTAGAGAAATAGATGGTTTATATAATTATTTGAGAACATGCGAATTACAACTGCTTGACTATTTTTGTCAAAGGATTATAGCTTAATAATTTATCATGTAAAAATCAGACAATATACTGATGAATCCTTCTTGTATTATTATTTGTTTCGAATTCAACTCTCAAAACAAAGCAGTATATCCTGCTTGAAGTGTTTCTTTGTGATGAGAACAATCACTGTGTGTGATTCGACACTTATTTTTGAGGGTTGAAAATTTGTGAATACCTACCTGTAAATATTTATAAAAAGGTGTTTGAAATAAAATAAAAAATGTAATCAAAAATGTGATTTATTCAATCATTAAACATGTTTTATACAAATTAAAAACATTAGTAAGTGCACACATTGCGGGTGATGATAAATGGTATAGACAATGTTGTTTTTCCAACGATAAAGGTGGTTTGTCATCAAGTTCGATAACGGGCTTCGATGAATATTTCCCAATGTATTGCGCCTTTTCTTTTCCTTTCACGTACACATGATCCACGTTTCTTGTTATGTTTTTCACAATGTCGGAAAACTTATGTGATTGCGTAAATCCTTCATTCCATGAAATACAATGATGATTTTTCATCAACCAGTTTGCTTGTTTACGCAGTTCTGGAGGCAAGTGTTCCATAGAAAAGGGACATCTAAATATATAATGACATATTTTTTCTCCATCATAGGCAGCCAGTTCTTTAGGAATAAATTTTTTGTTTTCAATTATAAATCCTTGTACATCCAAAACGAGTAGTTTCATATTTTCAATTGTGAGAATTTCACCATCATCTGCTATTCACCACTATAATCTTGAATTTGTTTTTCAATTCTTTCGATCTCTTTAAATGGTAAGATAAGCAGAGCTTCAATTCTCGAGACATACTGAACATCATTTAGAGAAATAAAATGGTTTATATAATTATTTGAGAACATGCGTATTACAATTGCTTGACTATTTTTGTTAAAGGATTGTAGCTAAATAATTTATCATGTAAAATCAGACAATATACTGATGTATCCTTTTTTGTATTATTATTTGTCTCGAATTCAACTCTCAAAACAACAGTACCTGTTTGAAGTGTTTCTTTCTGGTGGGAACAATCAATATGTGCGATTGGACACTTATTTTTAAAGTTTTGAGGGTTGAAAATTGGTTCGTTTGGTATATCATAGTAGGAATTTTTAAAGTTTGCAAACATTTCATAGAGAGCTGAAAACTTGTTATCATTGAAATTCAAATACAAATCATGATATGGATATCTTTCAGAATTCAAAAATACTCAAATATTTGAGAGATTTATATTATCGAATTGACTAGCATCTTTCATGATGTGTCCTTTTCTATTTTCTTGAAAACCAATTATTATATGACGAGGTGCTTCAAGTTTACTACTTGTTTTAACAGGCCAAGTATGACGGGTCGCTTCAGGTAGTGAGGAATATTCAACAATTTCCCAACTACGAAATCCAAGTAACAGATCTTTATTTGTTTCAAGAATTTGTGTTAAAGCTAGTTGTTGTGGTATATCAACTTGAATATGAGGTACTTTCCAATAGATCTTGTCAAATATAACTTTTGGATTTTCCGCTTCGGGTGACGGATTTTGCATATCTTCAACATATAAAACTGCATCAACATCATCGCTGGCTCGGATCAAAACCAGTTCTTGTTTCATATTCAAGATTATTTTTTTATAGTCTTCAAAAAATCCCATCAACATTTTCAAAGGTATAGATACATTGAATTTTCCTTTATCATCAACTAAAATGTTTTCCTTTTCATCTCTATTTGGAAACCATCCAGCATTTTGCAGCTTTAGACTTTCATTTGTATTATATGAAAGATAACCCTTCAAGGTTGAAGCTAAACCAACATTTCTTACGGAATCTATAGTAACTCCATTAAGTTCATAGCGAATTTCTCGAAACAAATAAGCTATACCATTGTTGACAAATTGTAATTTTTTAGAATAGGCACCCTTATTGTTGGTCAAGGTACCTTCAATGTAAAGATGACTCCCTGAAGGTAGTGTGTATATATCAAGTTCTTGAACAGGTATGCGAATTTCATCATTGTATTCAAATTTTGAAGAGACAAACGATTGATATGAATGAAGCTCAGAGCTTATTATTGAATTATCTACATATAATTTTTCATCAACGTTTAATATATCCATTATTTCAATACTTTTAACCCCAGAGATATAAGAAATTGGTGATTTTGTGATGTTAACTTGCTGGAGTCTCGTCTTGGGCTGGTTTCTTGTGATGTTAACTGGTTGGAGTTTCGTCTTGGACTGGTTTCTATAGACAGCTTCTCCCTTTTATATGGCGATTGTTTGAAATAGCGATAGTTGTATTTAATAACCATAATATTTTCTAATGTTTAAGATGTAATCGAACTGTTATGGTCTCGTTTCGGAAATTAATCAAATCACCGTCTTGATCTACTATTTTAACAGTGATGTTGTTGATTGTCTTGACGCTGATGGGGAAATAAAGTATTGGTAATGGTGATTCCACTATTTTATACCCTGGAGGAACAGAAGGAAAAAACTGATGAATTATATGAACGGGTAGACCATTACTATATGATCCAATGCAAATGTCGCAATCAACACAAATTGCATTAACTTTAAATATATTAACAACTTCATCCGATTCAGAAAATTCATTTGATGCAATTTTTCGTTTCTTAAAACCCAATATTTTCGCTATGGAGTCACTTGGTGTGAAATCTATTTCCTTTGTGCAATAAAGCTGACATTTTAATGTATTGGGGTTTGCTTTCATCTCAAACCCAACTTTTTCTCCAAAAATGTCATCAATTACAGAATTAATATATGTTTCAATATCTTTTAAATCGTAAGTTCCTTCTGGAATTGTGATAACTTTATCCGCTACATATATTTTATTGCTACCCGGTTGTATGTTAGGTATACTCATAAACGATTCAAAATCAGCCAACCCCAAAAAATATTCTTTATTTTCATCCAAAAATATGGGTGGATTGAATTCTGCTTTCAACACAGAAGTATTTCCCGTTATTGTTATAGTTCTAGTCATGATGACACTCTCAACGTTACTGATGGTTCTCGATCATGTCATATTATTATATAGAAATTCGATTGACAATTGTCCACAATTATTTGCATTGAATTTTCGTACTGATGGATTGGTTCTGAAAAAATGAATAAAATTGAAATGAGATAATTTTACATGGATAAATATCAAACTATAGTTTCTTGCAGACCATGAGGCGTCAGTTATTGATAAGAACACCGCGCATTCGAGCTAAATTTAGAACTGTTGATAAGAGGAGTGTGACGTCTACTGGTGATAAGAATACCGCGTGCTTAGACTCGTTTGTTACTGATAAGAAAACCGCGAGCTAAATTTAGAACTGAACGATGATAACACTCACCCACAATATTCAATTTCTTCAAGCATGAACTGTTCATAAAATGTAATGTCATCCCAAACCCCCACAACCCACCCCCACCCCCACACCCCCACCACCCACCGAAGACCCCCACCAACGGTCACACCGCCCACCGACGGATGACGTCACGCGCACGTGGTGACGGTCGCAAAGACCTCCACCCCCACACCCCACCCCAACCCCCACACAACACGCCGACGACGGATGACGTCACGCGCACGTGGTGACGGTCGCGCTATCGTGGCGCCACCGTATCGTGGCGCCACCTAGCGGGCATTTTGGGAAATGGTCCAGAGGTCGCAAAGACCCCCACTCCCACACCCCACCCCAACCCCCACACAACACGCCGACGACGGATGACGTCACATCTCGCGCATTCACCATTTCATAGCAAATTTGAGGCAGAACCCCCTTTGCCCTAACTACTCAAGATTAATAGCAGACGGCCAAACTTCAGATATGTCCGGACGCGTCAGGATTTTGGTGGGCGATTCTACATGAAAAATTAATGCAACAAACTTCTATACAATTTTTTCAAAAACTCAAAATTAAGGAAGATACAGGGTGTTGAAAAATATTTTTTTTTTCTTATTTTTTTTTAATAACTTTTTTTCTAGTGTAATGATTTTCGCCAAATTTTGCATGCATGTCACTAGTGTTTCTTTGTATTCACCCTATTAATTTGACGCTAGTCGTCAATGACAAAAGGCTGAAGCTGTCCTTCACCTTAGGAAAATTACTTAGAACTTTTTTGTTTTAATCTTTTTATAAATTTGGATGTCAAATTAGTAAAGAGCATCAAAATATTTTTAAAAAGGTGCTCGTGTTGCATCATCGTAGAATTAACGGTTTCCGAGAAAAACGACTTTAAACATTAACCATACCTTAAATAATTAAAAATTCGTACTTTGAAAAAATTTTTGAAGTTTTTGAAAAAATTGTATAGAAGTTTGTTGCATTAATTTTTCATGTAGAATCGCCCACCAAAATCCTGACGCGAAATTTCCGGACACCCTGTATATGTACAGTGTGTCCCAAATTCGTTCCTCTATACAGGGATCTTGGCTCCTATTATACCTACATCAAAGGTTAAATGGGGAAAGTTTTAGAGGAAACTTAGCGCATTCGATATTCGGTTCCAGATTTGCGATCGGTCAATTGGTTTTGGAAATATCGGCGAAAAACCGAAAAATGCTAGCGAAACACAAGCGCAGTGGAAGAGAATATGTTATGTTACATATGATTGTCAATGTTTTGAGGTTTTGATTTCATTGTTTTTGTTTATACATTCGCTGGATTCAAGACCAAGACAATTTACGCAATGGATCCAAATCAAGAAGCAGCAAGTTTTTCGAAAACAATCAGGTGAAACCGAGTTTGGTTTACCGATGAAGATGAACAGATCTTACTCACTGAAATACTGGCAAATAATCCATATGGGGATGTATCTATACAGGGTGTTTCAGAATAACATGCTAATAATAAAGGGGGTGATTCTTGGGCTCATTTTAAGAAAAAAAAATCATATGAACGTATGTCCTAAAAATTTTTCTATTTCCCAAAAAATATGCAAACCAAAACCCGCATGGACGGCACTGGTCAGAATAATCAAATTGTTGGTGCATCAAAAAATGAGTATTAATGCCTAAAATACATGACCCAAATTTCATAAAGATATCTACAGTAATGACAAAGTTATTGTAAAAAAAGTATCTATTTTTTAAAACGTTGACACCCTGTATCTTAAAAGTTAAGGCGTTTAGGACATACGTTCATATGAATTTTTTTTTTTTTTTAAATGAGCCCAAGAATCACCCCCTTAATTATTAGCATGTTATTCTGAAACACCCTGTATAGAGTGTGATTGTTTCCAATATTTTTGAGGTCACTGGTAAAGAAGTTTCTTTGAGGGGAGTTAAAAACATATTACATATGTATTGAAAAAGTTTGAGGAAAAAGAAAAGGGCAACGATTTCCGGAAATTGTCAGATGATGTAAATGTCTTCTCTATATTGGATGACGTTGTTGTTCAATACTTCTAATAAAATGGCATCTTCATAATAAGCATCAGATCCGTCACTGGAGTCCAATAATACCATATCATCAATCATTTTGAAAAAATAACACATACACATAATCAAAACAAGACTGCGATGTCATTTGCCATTGACTTTGGTTAGGGTTGAGGTTAAACGTAACGTTGAGCGGATTTGTTTCTTGCCTTCACCGAAAACTATATTTTTATCTGTCTAATAGCGGCTATCGCTACGACTTTCGTAACCGCAACCGGTGAAATTTCCAGGAGCAACGAAAACTGTCTATTGGTAATTTAATCCAACTTTTTTTCTCAATTGGGCAACTATCAATCAATCATTTCAGGAACTCGACTTATAGGACCACTTTTATTTGACTACAGCCTAAACGGACAGAGATACCTAGAGCTTTTGCGAAATCAGGTTGTGCCGGCATTACGAGCTATTCTAACCGAAGATGAGTTCAAAAGAACCTGGTCTCGACAGGATGGATGTCCGGCTCACAATTCCATTCAAGTCAGGAACTTCTTGATAGAGCAGTTTGAGGGAAAGATCATTTCATCAAATAGTACAATATCCTATGGTCTCTTAGATCCCCCAACCTTTCGCCCTTGGATTTTTATCTCTGGGGTCATACAAAGAATGAGGTCTATGAATTTGATTCTCCTGCGACTATAAAAATCTTGAGACAAAGAGTTTTTGACACATTTACAAATATCGACAGACACATACTTGCGAGGGTTGTACGAAAAACAGTTACTAATTGTCAAAAATGCCCCCATGCAAATGGACGTCATTTTGTAAACTTGTAAATCAATACCGAGACAGTTGAGAACACATTACAGCATTTTCATTCTCAATATTTTGTATCTACCTGTAAGTTATTCAAAAGCTTAAGTGTTGATTTAATAAACAATGATTTTTCTGACTTTTTATTCAATACACTCATAGACTCGTTGAGAGGTCATTATTTACGTCCATGTTCTATTGAAAATGCAATGAGTTTAACACGTTCGCTGCACACCAAATAAAATGACCTCAGGTTGATACATTACCTATTAATGATGTTTTGCGACAAATAAATCATGACTTCCTTAGAAAAGATTGAGTCCCTTCTACGAAGTGTGATATCTCAATGATACTCAGATCTCTTATGCACTTGTGGGACATCACTAGACTGGAAATTTTACACTCTTTCCAAAAATCGAAAAATCCAGTATGGCGGCCATAAGAAAAATGTAAGTTGAGGCGGGAAAAACAAAAGGCGATTGAGACATGTCATACACACCATTTTATTCGTCTTAAAAAAGTATCCCAAAAATGTCACATTTTCATAGCTGTTTCGGATTTACTGGCAAAAAACAAAATCGGCCATTTTCGGTTTTTCGCCGATATTTCCGAAACCAATTAACCGATCGCAAATCTGGAACCGAATATCGAATGCACTAAGTTTCCTATAGAACTTTTCTCATTTAACCTTTGATGTAGGTATAATAGGACCCAAGATCCCTGTATGGAGAAACGAATTTGGGACACACTGTATATATATAAATATCTAGGAAGCTGGTTGCATGAAGATTGGGATAATGACAAAGAAATCAAATGCAGGATTGAAACAGCTCGCAATAACTATTTTAAATTTAAAATCGTGCTAACTACACCTTTTCCACAAGTAATTGGGAATATATCACTTGGTTTTGAGAATAGTAAAATTATAATGGGAATAAATCAAATGTATTCGAGAATTGGAAATCGACATTGCGAATATATCAAATGTAATTTGGAAGATGAATTGGGAATATATCAAATTAATGTAATTGAGTAACGTTGCATGTTATTGCGAATAAATCATATGAAATTGAGAATAGTCAAATATAATTGCGACTTCATCAAATGTAATTGAGTCATTAAGTGATTACCAAAATTTCAGTTCTTTTTTACTTCATCACTTGATATTTTTGTTTAAGAAAAAATACAGAATACCTTCTTGTATCCCATATTTGCTGTTGAAACTTGCTTCTCTTGACGGTTACATCGGAGAAAAACCAATATTAGTTTGGTTTTTTTCGGGCTACATGCCAAAACGTGAAAATGTACAAAAAAAATACATCGTTCAGTGAAAACCAACACACATATAAAAAAAATAAAAATATTATAAAATATTGAAAATCAAGTATTCTATCTATAGAATAAGAATTTGTTTAAATCTCAACTACATCTGACTGATTCGCAACTCAATTTGATATATTCCCAATTCCATATGACTTTTCTCAATTACATATGATATATTCGCGATATAAATTGTCTATTTTCAATAACATTTCATAAATTCGCAAAATCAATTGACTATTCTAAATTTAATTCAATAAATTCGCAATATCATTTGATAAGTCCCAAAACCATTTGATATATTCGCAATATAACTTGGCATATTCACAATTACAGCTGGAAAAGGGTAGTTGTGACATTAAATTGAAGCTAAGATAACGTTATGCCAAATGCTATGTATGGTCGGTGTTGCTGTTCGGTGCAGAGACCTGATGGACTGATGTCATCTTCCGTCAACAAAATAGAAGCATTCAAAATGTGGATGTATCGTAGAAAGCTAAGGGTGCCATGGACAGACAGAGTAACTCACGAAGAAATTCTAAGAAGAATCGGCACCGTGACCGTGAGTTAATGCTCAATGTCAAAAAGAAGAAAACATCGTGTTTTGGACATACAGTCCACTCTGAAGTTCTCACCCCTGTTACATTTTTGTTCATTAACCGATTTTCATTTTTTTTTTGTTTGTTAGGTCTTGTCAAACACTTTTTGAACATTATACCAAATCAGTTCCAGGGACGTACTTTTGGGTGATTATGGGGGTTCAAAGTGGATCAAATTTCAGGAAATCGTATTAGGGGATTTTTTAGAAAAAAACTGACAACGGAATCTCAATCAGAATGACCAAAAACCTTCCTGTTCACATTTTCAAAAAAAAAAATGTTAATGTTTTGGTTATTTCTTTTTGGTAATTTGTTAATTTGATACTCATACTGCTCATTGAGACTTCCTGTACGTTCTAATTGATAAGATGTTGATAAAATCCCAGAATGTGTGTTTTAAACAAAAAATCATCGATACCTAATACAGGGTGGGCGACTTCAGAGTGGACACACCGTACAATGCGAAACTCAAAATATCAACCGCTGCAACTTTTTGTCGAAGGGAAAATAGAGGGGAAAGCAAGGTATAGGCAGGAAAAAAATATCATGGTTAAGAAATATAAGAGATTGGACGGGGTTGAGAACGATAGAAGAAAGGGTCCACACAGTAACAGACATAGAAATGTATGGAAATATGATCGCCAACACCCGAAGAAGAACAAGAAGTATTAAACAGAGTACGAGCAGATTTGGTAGTGATCGATGGTGCGTTGAATAAACATCGATACATTAAGGACAAGGATATTGTGCTAGAGCATGTCGTGCGATTCGCTCTTTTCGTCACAGGAGATTCTTTGCTTTTGCACTAACGTCGCGTCGCTCGCTGTACAAACAACTTCCCTGAATGACGTCGACATAATAGCAATAGATTGGCTAGGATGCTCCGCAGATGTTGATCCGATGGAACATGTTTGCGATTTTTTAGAAAGAAGACTAAGGAACAGAGTTCCTGCATGTGTGAATCAAGAGCAATAAGCATCAGCTTCAATTAAGATTAAGGATGATCTGTCTCAACAGATGATCGACAATGTTATTGAAAGCATGAGAAGATGGATGACTGCAGTCATAAGTGCACGTGTAAGACGCACAAGATATTTAGGGTTATCATCAGGAAAATCTCAAGATCAATAGTTTTTGTGTTTAGATTGAATGTTGAAAAACAAAAAATAAATGTCTTGAATCAAAAAACTCCTACGGTTCTGTTAAATTGAGATATCGCAATGATTTATACAAATTTTAAGAAGAGGCGACAACTTGAAGTTGGTCAGCATTTTCACCTGTCACTGATTCAGTCCACGGGGTGTTCTGAGAAACTCGTTTTATTTCATGCTTTTTGCTTAGCCCTCTATACAGTTTATCCACGAATAAAGGTTCCAAGATGATAAATGTACTAAAAATAAATTTTCTGATTAAAAAAACTCCCCATAAAACGTTCTGCTCGTTTTGGAAAGTCTATTGCTATAGTTTTAAATTATTCGAAAATATAATACAGGGGAGTTGAAAAAAAAAAACGTAAAACCTACTACTTTGAATTTTTGTTTTGGAGCAAAGTGACATAAAAAAAAATTTGTAGATCTTTTTCTTTTTCTTGGCATTCGAAAATTGACTGAGACATAACGCTTTGGAGAAACTTCTCAACTATGACGTCACATCCTGCTCAGTATATCCACAGGGTGTCCCGAAATTAGACGTCAATACTTCAACCACGCCCCAAATTAGAAAATAAATTTCATATGAACTAGTAGTCACAAACTCTCCGTTTTCAAGATATAGTGTGTTGAAGGTGAAGGCCTGATGACGGTGTTTTGTGGATATTTTCGAAACCTGTCAAGATAATTGAATAAAATGTTGTACAGTTGGTGAACTTTTTACACTTTATCCAATGAACGGAAGCCATGTATTGTATTTCCCTCGTGAATGGGATAAACAGGGACGGGTTTAAGACAAAATTTGCCCCATACTTTTTGGTTGTTGTTTTTTTGTAGTGTTGCCTACAAATTTTGAAAATCTGGAGTTTTTCACACGAATAAGGTACTTCTCTTGTAATTCGCTGAGATACAATACCATGTTTCCGTTTATTAGGTAGAGCGTAAAAATGTTGGTTACTGTACAAAATTTCGTCCAATTATCTTTACGGGTCTTGAAAATATTTACGAGAAACCGTCATCAGGTCTACACCTTCAACAACATGTAACTCGAAAAGGAAGATTTTGTGGATACCAGTTTATATGAAGTTTTATGTTTATTTTATGGGTGCTTGTAATATTGTCGTCTAGTTTGATAATGAGCCAAAAATTCTGGTGCGGATTCTAGACAAAACATAAATGCTACCTCTTTCCATAATATTTTTTCGATAATTGATTATTGTTTTGAATTTTTGACCTTCGCCGTCGCCGCTAGATGGCGTCAACTGAAATGGTTGCATAGTTTTAGGTTTTTTCCAAAAAAATCAAATGTAATGGTATATTAACTTTCATATATTTTAAAACATGATACATGATATATTTTAAAACATGATACATGATAATATTTTTTTCATTTTTTTTATAAAAAATGTATCCTTTTTTCAAATATATGAAAATGAATATACCATCACATTTGATTTTTTTGGATAAAATTAAAAAATACGCTACTATTTCAGTTAACGCCATCTAGCGGCGACGCCGAAGGTCAAAAATTCAAAACCAAACAACTATTTTGAAGTGCAGATCATGCTTTTTCATATGAGCCCAAGCTCATTCAAATCGGTCAAGCAAAACTGGAGGAATCTCCGTTTGTTTAAAAAAACAGTTGAACTTCCCCCACCTCTTTATTTTGATAGATAGAAAAAAACGTTTTTGACAAAAAGAGTAGGTGAATAGTTAGTGAATATGAAAATAATAGCATCGATATATTTTCATTGAGCAAAATTCTATGGAAATGCTATTTTTCTACATGGTGTTAATTGTTACGCCCCCTAGCGACCATTTCAAAAACTTAAAAATATTTTCCAGGTTTTTCTTTTGCCCGTTTTAGTAATAATTTTTTTTGCTGCAAGCCTCCACGATGAATAGTTTACGAGAACTGGCACCCTGTCCCTGAAAATAAATGACCCTGTTGAAAGATTCTAGGATCGCCGCAAGGGGGCGTAACGGTATACTGTGAAAACAAAAAATCAACACATTTTCGAAATTTTTTCCATTGGACTCCAAAAAAAATATATGAAAACAGATTTGAGACGATATTCCTACAAAATTGTTCTCCAACACTTCTCTCTAAGTTGTCAAATAAGACAGCTACAAGCCGTCAAACGTGATGTCAATAAATTGCCTATAACTTCGAAATTCCTCAACCGATTTGACTGTTCTTTAGCTCATTTTAAAGAAGAAACTCTGCTCTTTCTGGTGCATGTAGTCGAGGTCGATTTTATCTGCTTAAGCCGACCACACAACATGAATTGTAAAAGTCAAACCTGTATTTGAGGCTTTTTCGAAATTTTCAAATGCAAACCCACCAAATAGATGCCTTCATCGTTTTATTTGGAAAATTTCCTATCACTTCCATACAGATCATTTTTCTATATCTTTTGAAATAGAAAAGTTACGGAAACTTCATCAGGAATCACGCGAGAAATACTTTTGAAACAGCCCCATATAAATTTGAATGTGTCAAAAAGATACACATCAGATTTGTTTTGATAAGCGTTCAACATCTTCTTCAGTTGATGTTAAATGGAAAAGCCTATAAGTGAGAATGCCAACTTTTTTTTTTCCTACGAGCAGCTGACAAGTAGTATGCAGTGCACCACTCGCCAAAAATGGTACGGTTGACCAGTGAACACCTTATTCCAAAAACATTTAAAAAACAAATGAAATTGACTCGAAAAAAAAAAACAAAAAAGCTAGTGCAAATGCTCAAAATCCCCACCGTTGGCTATCTTTTTGACACATTCAAATTTACAGGGGCTGTTTCAAAAGTATTTCTCGAGGTATTCCTGATGAAGTCTCCGTAACTCTTCTATTTCAAAAGATATAGAAAAATTACATTCATGAAAGTGGTGGGAAATTATCCAAATAACACGATGGAGGCATCTATTTAATGGGTTTGCATTTGAAAATTTCGAAAAAACCTCAAACACAGGTTTGACTTTCACAATTCATGTTGTGTGGTCAGCTAAAGCGAATAAAATCGACCTCGAGTAAATGCACCAGAAAAAGCAGATTTTCCTCTTTAAAATAAGCTTATGAACAGTAAAATCGGTTCAGGAGTTTCGAAGTTATAGGCAATTTGGTAACATCAAGTTTGACGGCCTGTAGCTGTCTTATTCGACAACTTAGAGAGAAGTGCCGGGAGACAATTTAGAGAGTATCGTCCATAATCTGTGTCTATATTCTTATTTGGTAGTTCACCGGGAAAAATTTCGAAAATGTATCGATTTTCTGTTTTCACAGTACCGTTACGCCCCCTTGCGGTGGTCCTAGAGCCTCGAAATATATTTTCAGAACTGGCCCCAGACGTTGAAAATAAATTACCCTGTACATATGGTAGACTTTGTTATTATTAGTTTCACGATAGAAAGTTATTCTTCAGAAAAAGCTCTGCATAGTCCAAGACCTATAATTCAACCATCAGATGAAAAATTGTATCTGTGATATACGGGATTTGTCATGGGGGAGGTTATGTTATATATATATTTCGCAGACCTCATATTATATGCCTGACAAAATTTTTCATCTGAAGGTTGCATTTTAGGTTTTGGTTTGAACCATGCAGAGCTTTCCATGAAAAATAACTTTTTTCCGTAGAATTGATCATAAGAAAGTTCACCATATACCTACAACATTTTGGGACACACTGTAGGTATAATATATTATGTATATTGCGGTCTATTTGATTTAGCGCTGCGCCCGAGTAATAAGTACTGGAAGTGGTGATATAACCTAGCTGGTGCTAATGAATATGGCATGAGAATCTCATTTTGCACCTCAATGAACTCGACTTGAACTGGTTTAGAGGAGATCATGGCATACGAACTCGAATATGCAACTGCACAGGACAATTTTTGTGGTAATTGAAATAGCGCTCAACGCTACGTAACGTAAATGACTCCATTTGGTTACTGTGGTAACATCAATCAACGGTGGTTACCATATCAACGTAAACGACGATGAGCAGTGGATCGCCACCAAGGTTTATTTATTACTATCAATTAAACTTGGATCGCCACTGGATCGCTTCCAATAAAAGTCAAAATACTTCTCGATATTTTTTACCAGCAATATCTCTCCATTATGTTCAAGATCTCAATCATGTAGGTAGGGAACAAATTAATGCAGACTATGGAGGAGCGATTTCCATAATTTTTACGTAAGCTGGAATTTTTGGTGAAGTCTTGAACCATAGCGGCCTACACCAATATTGCAAGTATTGAGTTACAATACTGAAATAATTGACAGTTGGTCGTATTTGTCTCTTTCTGTTCAAGAACGTACGATTCAATCCTCAAGTTATCTCCAATAAAAAACAACACGAAATAAAATTATATGCCCTACTTGACGATTTTATTGATCTTAGCGACAACTTCACAAAGTTATTAGATTAGGTTTTGTCAAAGAGAAAAATCCGTAATATAATTACAAAGTCTCATCGAGGAAAGAGAATGCTCACGACAGGTAATTTCTTATCGCCGCCAACTTAACTGAATAGGAGGGAATTTTCAATTAGAAACCTTCCCTCCATAATTAGTAACCTAAGCGTGCGTGAATACCACCCATTGAATTATGCTAACCACAAATATCTTGGAGATTATCCAGATTCAGCGAGTTATTCAGTCAGACGATGAAGAAATCAATAAAAGTATCACAGTAAAAAATTGCATATTTCAAAGCAAGCATTTTGAAAAACAGAAAAAAATACTCTTCCAAATTGAACGAAACAAAAACCGGATCCAAAAAATGATTGACATGTTTTTCGGTAGAGCTCAAAAAAGTGACGGGCTCAAATACATAGTAGTGGATCCTAAAAGAGGTACTTTTTCCGACTCATTTTCAATCTCACTGTAAATAAATAAAAGTGATATCAAAGTAAAGTGCCAAGAGTCTCCAGAAGATTGAACATGGGTCTGAAACTATATGTATAACATTTTATCTGATTGAAGTTATCAATTGTTTTCTGGATGATGGTGATCCTGTTATTGAGAAAATTTTTCTACAGGCAATTCAAAGAGCTCATGAAAACATGGTAGAGGCCCGTATGTTCTTCAATGCAGCTGAAGTTGATGCAAACATCAATCGCAGCCCCGCATCTTATCTTCGAAATCCAGAAAGTGAAAGAGCCAAGTGAGTATACACTGTTCTAATGATGACTCAATCACATGTTAAACACGATCTTTCGAAACGTTCCGCTCCACACGTTTTCCAATTAGTCACAAAGTGTCAATCTGAATTTCCGTAGAAAGATAGATTGTGAAAGAGTTAGGGTAAATGAAAAAAAAGTCTAAAACAAGACGCTATAAATTACACGATTAGTTATCAAATCTCCCAATATTTTTTGCTTGTCGAGATTTCGCGGTTTTGTGTTGATGTAAGCAATTTTGAGGGATCGCAAAGACCCGTTTTCCAGTCAGGCAGACTTGCTTTGCATGTTAAAAGTTCTCATCTGAGAGTTAAAGTGTTTAGATGAATTTCTTTGGCATGTGTGATTTATTTCAGGGGCTTCAATCTAGAAGTGGTGTGACTACACGGGTGAGAGGGGGGTGTTCCACGGGCTCAGAGTATCTTGGGACCCTTTTAAAAGTGATTCTCCAGCCAAAAAATCTATTGGTACAATTCCTGAAATACTGTTTTACGAAACCTTATTATCATCAAGAAAATTCGAAACACGGAAGGAATTCATAGGTTTCCTCTACATAAACCTCTGATGAAAGACGTCTCCAGTCCTAGAATCTTTTAGTTTTGCTGCGATTCATATGGCAATTTATTGTTTTTTGTTGCTTGAATTTTATATATGAAGAGATCAACGGAGTAAATCACTAAAATTAATAATAGGTATTGAATGATAGCAAAATAATTCGCAATACTCATTAGAAGAAAGATGTATATTTCGTCGACAGAAGTGTTGTAGAGCATGACAACGAAGAAAATGAGCACTTCACTGAGAAAGTTCCAGCATGTGCTTGGCTGTTTGCAAACATGTTCAGTTGCCTTTTTCATAGTTCTCATGATTTGTAATGCATGCGAAATCTTGATTAAAGTTTGGGAAAAATTATTATTTTTTATGTAGTTTCCCCCTCTTTTTTCAAATCATCATAGGACCAAACGTCGAGATTTTAGTAAAAAAAGTGGAAAAAAACTCAAGTGAAAATTTTATTGTGAAAAAACTAATCAATGGACACTAGCCAAACTTTGCCTATTGTAAAAATATTCTAATAGCATTCATCAGCTTCAAAAACGGAGCTTTGCATTCCGGATTTTCTCGGCTGCTAATCAACCTACAGACTCCGCTAAGTGATAATTTCACGGAACTTCGCCGCTTCAAATTGTAATCAACAGATTACAGGACCATTCCAGTCAGAAAACATGATACCAGTAGTATTGGTATCATGGAGGAGTGTCTAATCTACAGGGTGTCCACTCTAAAGTGTCCCACCCCTGTAACATTTTTGTTTATTAACCGATTTTCATTTTTTTTTTGTTTGTTAGGTTTCGTCAAACACTTTTTGAACATTATACCAAATCGGTTCCAGGGACGTACTTTTGGGTGATTATGGGGGTTCAAAGTGCGTCAAATTTCAGAAAATTGTATCAGGGGATTTTTAGAAAAAAACTGACAACGGAATCTCAATGAGAATGACCAAAAACCTCCCTGTTCACATTAAAAAAAAAAAAAATGTTACTGTTTTGGTTATTTTTTTTGTTGTTAATTCAATACTTATACTTCTCATTCCATCAACTTGTTTTCCAGAAATACCAAAACTTTCTCCTCTTTTATATAATCTTTCTGTACGTTCTAATAAATAAGATGTTGATAAAATCCCAGAATGTGTGTTTTGAACAAAAAATCATCGATACTCAATACAGGGTGGACGACTTCAGAGTGGACACACCGTATATCATGGAGGAGTGTCTAATCCAGCATAGTCTGGGTATCGCTTCTCTTGTTTGGAACCGCCCACACATTATGCAATTAGCTGAACTACTCTAGTTGATTTGACGGTTAACCAGATAATCGCATAAATTGTGGAGTTGTCGCCAAGCAAGGTTTTCGACGTGGTTGAGTCTGTGGTTCTTGGACGGGTCATAAAAGCTGTTGTTTAACTGACCGCATCAAGTACGACAGATTGGATAGTGTGTGTGCACTATTCTACTAGTTGAGACGTTTTCAAGTCTATATTTTATTGATGTTTGATTGATGATATGAACAAACTTGATTTGCTCCATTTTGTTATTAAACACGATAGATAGGTAGAGATATGGAAGGGTATGTACTTCATTCGTGAGACCTTAGGGCCGTGATTCCCGCCACTCGAGTGTCCGAACTTCTTAGATCCTCCACCGTTTGCTATCTACTGTCTGTTCATTCATTCTGCGATTGGCGGTCTTTGGGGACAGTGGAAGAAGAGCTCTGGGCTACATAGTTTTCTCCTTAGTCGCTTTCGCGTCAAACCGTCTGCTTTCCATTTCCCCTGATTCCACTTTTTTCCTTAATCCAGGATACTGTGACCGAGGGCTCTTGGGAGACCAACTAAAGAATCTGATAACATTCTAGAATCGGTTTGGATGTTATTTTATTTCTATTCAAGGATGTCAAAACTTGTTTGCTATCGGTAAGGAAGATGATGTTTTTTTCCTGTCTACCCATCTTTTCCTTTACTATGTGTATGGCCCCTTGAAATATGCCCAGCAGTTCTGATTGAAAGTTGATTGCCACTGTGCCCTGTGCCTAGGGTTCAACTGACTATTAGGTTGAACCCATCAAGAGTCGGCAAGCTCAGCAGCACTTGCAATACCATTGTTGATGTGGTTTTTTTTTGGCCTCCTTCAGAAGTATGGAATCCCTGTTCGTTGAGATTCTCAATAAGCCTGTTGACTACCATGTTCCAGAAAAGCGCACGCCTCCTTGGGCCTTTGCTCACGAGTTCCTTCATCGTAGTGTCTCCGATTTGTAGTTGAAATGTTCAATTTTTCAGCATGCATCTGATCCAGCCAGCAATAGCTGGATCTACGTTGGACCTATACAGTGCGGCTCTAAAAGTTCACCTCCCTTTTTTTTTAATGTGTGCACCAAAAATTTTGAAACTTGGCATACTTTGATTGCTGTCGAAATACTTCTTTTTGATGACGTACTTTTAGTATTCAAGATGGCGGCTGGGCGCCATTTTGAAACATTTTTTTAAATGGAAAGGGGGGTCGTGTGACACATCATTCGAAAGGTCTTATCGAGTAGATCATTGTAAATTTCATAGGATTAAACGCATCCGTGCGGATATGACAGCCTGCCAAACTTTCAGTTTTTAAAAATGTCGTTTACATTAAGTTTCAATTTTTAACAAGCTGAGAGCAAAACAGTACAGGTTAACAAATAGGAATGCTGATACAAAGCGGATAAATAATTTCAAGATGATAAAAAAAAATTGGAAAGCATTTATTAGCATTATAATACTAAAATCTGAATTAGGATGGAGATACAGTTTCCACACTACCTCGCCACAGCACTAAAGTTTAACCAAATGTGAAAATCTTGAAACGATATAAGCCTGTTGTTTGATTATTGTGTTGATTAGGAAATATCTTCGCAAATTAGTGCCAAAATTAATCGAGACTGGTAGTGTTCATAGCTTGAAGAATCAAGGGCGGCCGTCTGTGATACTTCGTCCGCTTCTGTAAAATGATTGCTGAAAAAACAGAGATTTTATCCTCATAAATTTTAAATGGTGCACCAGTTGACTAAAGATGATCCTGACAGACGTGTGGAATTTTGCGAAATTATGACTGATAGAATAGGACGAGAACCAAGATACGTTCAAAATATTCGTTTCAGTTACGAGTGTACTTTTTTTTATATGGCCGTGTACACGACAGGCAAAATGTTCGTTATTGGAGTGACGTGAATCAGCATGTTTTTAGGAAAACCCACACGCAATATCCCGAAAAGGTTAACGTATGGGCTGGCATATTGGGGAACCATATTGTTGGTCCTGTTTTCATTCATGAAAATTTGACAGGGGACCTGTATTTGAACTTGTCAGAAACTACAATAGATTCTTCCATTGTACAAATAAGTCAGAATAATCCCAACGAATTTGGCATGGCACCAATTTTTCAACAGGATGGTGCGCCTCCTCATTTCAGCAGAAATGTAAGGCAGTATTTGGACATAACTTACCCCAATCGTTGGATTGGTCGTCGGGGTCCTACCGAATGGCCTGCCAGGTAGCCCGATTTAACACCATTGGACTTTTTTTATGGGAATATTTAAAACAGAATGTATATACAACACAGCCAGACTCTCTTTCAGATTTACAGCAAAGAATTACTGCTTTTTGTCAAAATATTAATGTCGATACTTTTGAAAAAGTCCGTCAGGAGTTCTCAGACAGATTATTTCATTGTTTGGAGGTCAACGGAGGACATTTTCAACATTTTTTACAATAAAAATTGAAGTATGCTTTCGTGTGGACTATTCGAACTTATCTTTGGAACAGCTGACGGAGCCTCCAACCAACTTTTTTGGCGGGAAAAGTTTTGTCGCTACCCATTGTTTTTTTTTTTTGGTAAAAGTAACTGTGGAGGGAATACGGGTAGAGATATTGTTGTGGGTACGTATATGTGTTTTTTTCAATCAAAACTTTGGGTCATCTACATTATGATTGAGTTGTGTCATGGACCTTGACAAAATTTACTATGAATATGATTACTTAATTGTTTTGGTCATCTGTTTTATCCTCATCTGGAACTCACGTCATCGGATTTGCCTGATAAATTCATTTTCTGTGTTTCAGATACGAGCACAATACAGATAAAACTCTCAGACAATTAAAAATAGTGCGTTCTTCTGATGATCAAATTATTGGCGTTATCAACTGGTACGCCGTACATGCAGTTTCACTAAATAATACCAACTGTATGGTCACTTCAGATAACGTGGGATATGCTTCAATCTTGTTGGAATCGGAGTACAATGTTGGAAAAATGCCTGGACAGGTAGGTCAACAATTACCTATACAGGGTGTAAAAATACGTGCGACAAACTTCAGGAGGTGATTCTGCATAAAAAAATAATGACAGTTTGCTTTATAGACATATCTTCGTCAATTACACGAAGTGACGTATCTTGAAAAATCGTATTTTGTTATAGGACCACAAAAGTTCACATTAAAGAAAGTTTTTTCATCTCTCAAAGTGTCGTATCTCATGGAGTTATACTCAAAGTATAACAGATTAAAATACGGCACTTTGTCAGATGGAAAGTTGAAAAAGCTCTATGTTAGCTAAAAGGTTTGTGGTCCTATCACAAAAAACGATTTTTTGAGATACGCCACTTCTTGAAATTGACGACGATATGTCCGCAAATGCTTCGTTTTTTAAGATATGGGGTGTGGAAGTTTTTCTTGAAAACTGAAGATTTATTGATTGCTCTGAAACCGGTGGAGATATGCAAATGAAATTAAGTGGGTTTCAAGAGGTAGATATTGAGCATTTTTTGACATGCAATTGAGAATTTTATGTTCATATATCTTTTCTGATCAATATCCTCGATGTTTGGCTACAAAAAGACGCAAATATCGCGCCATGCATTCTTTCTTGAAATTTTATCTTTAGACACCTCCTTGGTCTTATCCCACAAACATTCTTTGATTTCTATTATTTCAGTGAATGAAAAAATGTCATATTTAAATTTTTTGCCATTTTTAATAGAATGGGAAACAATAATATGAACGAAAATTGATAACCACAAACAACAACATGAACAACGCACGCTGGGCACAGTACGCAAATGCATTGTCATTAATAATTGCGCAAATGGCAACGGTCATTTGTCATTTGTCGTTGACGGCAGTGTGTGTGGGCAAGATCGAACGTATTTTCTATTGCCAGCATATCGGCCCGTCAAAATCTCGGGACGATTTCTAGCGGTCACGCCGAACTACTCAAAAAATCGGCGGCCAAGACGACGGCGCTCGGGTGTCGGGCCTGCAGTGGACACGCGGTATTTAGTAATGCATAAACCGCTACTTTGGCGCCGTCACAAAGTAGTCAAAAATTGAAAATTCGTGATCGAAATTGATATCTTTTGAATAAAGCTACGCATCGTAGAGTAGATAGTTTAAATGTGATCGAATACATCATATTTAGCAATTACATGATGAAATGCCGATATTGGCTATGAATTTGTTTTATAAAACCCAACCACAAACGAGCGGTGAAAGTTTCAACAATTACATACTACGAGGGGTATATATATAAAAATTAGATTTCACTATCGTAAATATACTAAGAGTATGAGAAACTTGCTCATACCAGGAATCATCATGAAAAAGTTTCTCATACTTAAATAGGGTGATAGATAAATATGAGCCAAACATATGAAATATGAAATAATACAAATATGTATTTAAAAAAATATATATTAATTTCATTATTTTTAATATTTATGAATTATGTACTGATATTTATGCATATTATGGACTAAAACTATTTTTCTGTTTTGAAAAAAAAAATCTATAGAAAAACGCAATAATTACAGATTAATTTTATAGAATTTATCAGTCACTCTCGATCTCGCTTTCTTCAAATTCCTCTCCAGCTTCAGCAACCTGCTCCTCTTCTTCATCAATCTGTTCTTCAATGACCAATAAATCTCCAAGTCGTTCATTTTCTGGTTTGCTTTTCTTCTGGTTCTTGGTGGAATATAAACCTATACAGGGTGTCTGGAAAGTCAACGATAATACCGAAAGGGGTGATGGACCAACTCATAAGCATCCAGAAAAACATAATATGACCTTTGTGAAAACTCTATGGTTTTCGAGATATTGCCACTAAAAGTTCAAAATATTCAATAAAAAATCTTATTTCACAGAGAAATAAATTTTTTTATTTGTTTTTCACCAAGTTCGTGGAAATTTTCGTGACTGGCTTGTGATTGCGAAGGAAAAGGTGATGGGGAGCAGTTGAAAAAAAAAATGTTTTTCTGGAAGCTTATGACTTGGTCTATCACCCTTTTCAGTATTATCGTTGACTTTCCTGACACCCTATATATGGATCAGAACTTGGCAATAAACGGTGAAAAAGATCCCCGTTTACCTTGAGAATATTGAACTTCCTTGTGAAAGTTTGTCTATACCTCGTAATATCTTTATTTTTTGCCTGTTAGCCCAATGAATGACGTTACCTGCTGAACGGGCAGACAGTGGCAGCTTCGCAAACTTTTATGATTTTCATGACATTCCAAACAATATTGTAATAATAATTTGACAGTGTCTACTCGTGTCTCACTAAATGTATGCTAAGATTTATTTATACATTCTACGTGAATTGCGTGTTATTGATAAATTAATAATTACACAATACTCAGCGGTATTCTGAATAATATAAGTACTCAAGGATAAGGAAGAAAGATAACCCTTTGATATCATATATAATAATATGTGGTTACTTGAGATACTAAAGTATGGAAATTTTAAGAAAATGTCCTTGTTTTAATTATTATATTGTGCAGGTTAAAAAGAAGTATTGATTCTTGTCAACATCTAAAGTTGCAGCAGAAAGAAATATTTTTTTGCCATGAATGTCAAACTGGTTTAGAAGTTAGCCAATATATAGGAGATTGTAATACTCAAATTTGAACTTTGTGCGAAGAAGTTGAATTATTGCATTTCGATCACGAATTTTCAATTTTTGACCACTGTGCGTCATCTTGTTCTCGTTGACGTGACGGTACAAACGCCCCATCTCAGCTATCTGAAAACTTATTATGAATGAGAAAACCCGTGGCATAGTCATTTTTTTTCCAGATATTACTGTTTTGAAGTGAAAACATCTTTAGGCGCGCCGAGCACTTTTTTTTGTGGGTATTGAATAAGACTGAGTCGTCACGAGAAAATATTGTTTATTATAAATCACCATACCCATATTAAGGAAAATCATGTATTAGAAAATGCAACCATCAACGAGAACAAACTCGAGACAACATGACACATGACATGACATACATCAATCTTGGGTGAAAGGATCAAAGCTATGATCCTCTACAATGGACAATTTGCATACACTTTCAAATGACTTGATATTTTATACAGTGTGTCTGCTTAAGTTGGCCACATATGGGAAACTTTTTTATTATTAATTTTAGGAAAAAAAGTTATTCTTTATAAAAAGTTCAGAATGTTCCAAAACCTAAAATGCAACCATCAGATATTACATTTTTAGTCGTATACGAGGTTTGTCAAAAAATATGAATTTCACTCAAGAGTAAAATTTGACAATATCGAAAATTGTTATAAAGAAAAATAAACACTACCATTAAAATGATTGTTTTTTTCTTTTTTAAATTTATTAAATTTTATAAATAAATAATATTAAACAATAATCTCTTATTTTAATTATTGGACATTTAAATCAATGCATTAATTCAAATGAAAAAATTTAATATCTGATGGTTGCATTTTAGGTTTTGGAACATGCAGAACTTTTTATAAAGAATAACTTTTTTTCCTAAAATTAATAATAAAAAAGTTTTCCATATGTGGCCAACTTAAGCAGACACACTGTATATGTATTCTAGACATTATTTGGAAGTCATCAGCAAATTTTTTTTTTTCAAAACACCCAAAAATATACTGAATAAATGAAAAAAAAAAGACGCGAATTTCACTGTATGATCGAAAACGGGGAGGGGCCATATTACCCTTCCAAGAGAGAGAGAGTCATCTAAGTCAATACGACAGACGGAGATAGATAGTGTATTCTGTGACGTAGTGGATGTTGATTGGCGCTCTTTAATCGGTGATTACTACATTAATAGAGGTCGTAGTTTGATTTTTTGAACATCAATGGCATCAGTACTTACTAATCCTCATATTTTAATTTTTCGATTTCTTCTCCAGGGTGAACTTTCATAATGCAAGTGATCACTTGAATCATCATATTTTTAATATTTTCAAAAAATTTGCAAATTGTCCATTGACAATAATGACCTTAAAATGAAGTAGACTTGACAGATCATGTTCAAGATGTCGCTCATGACGTTCCACAAAAATTGGATGCGCAGTGGTCGAACATAAAGAATTACGCAATAAATTCTTTTTGTTCGACCACTGCTCATCCAATTTTATTGGTCTCGCCTTGGTGAAGTTTTCACTTTTGTCGTGTAGTGTGGTCATAAGCACAAGAAGGTTTTTTTTTAATATTGACCAATGCTTAGTTTTTTAATGGGTCACCCTACACAGAATGTTTTATTTTGATTGACGAGAATATGGTATTTAATTATTGAAAATTGATCGATTTGAAAACATTTTCCCCTAGTTTATTGTACTCGAAAAGCTATATCTCTTTATTACAAAAATTTGACATATTATTATGTCAGTTCCATGACCTTCTATGATCAATAGAAGAGCATGGCCTGATAACCTTCTTGTTTTTGGGACCCTTCTATCAATCATAGAGAGCAATGGAATTTACATAATATGTCAAATTGTTTGGCACCAAAAAAAATTAAAAATTGCACACGTGAGCTTGTATCATGTGGAATTACCTGATTTTGTAAATTTAACATATCATCTCCTTATCAATAGATGGAAGTGAAATATCCGAAAAGTCCGTTTTCAGATTTCTAGGTTTGTCATAACGTCAAAGTTTTATCTTTAGTAATAACCGAGATAACCCGCATTTGCAACCAAATTAAGAAAACCAGTTTTTTCTATTTTTTCTGTTCAGGAGCCAATCAGAAAATTTGACAACATACGTCAACCTTCAAATTAATCATTTGAAACAGCCCATTCGACCGTTCATACTTGTTTATGGTCATTGTGTCAACCCAACCTCACTATATCCTACAGTCAATTGTCATGAAGTGCCCTGCAAATGAAATTAAATAGTGCATAGTTCGCTTCAATTATTGGGCAATCATAAAAAAAGTATGGTATTCTTACGCCACTCGCATACGGCAAACGTCATCCGCGTGAGTAATAGCCAGCATTACCGACTCGTTGAATAATATACCATTAACATAATACATCTTGATGAACTGATAACCATTGCGGTAAAGGATAATTCTAGCTGAGTGTGTCATCGATTCCCTTTCTCTGAAAGGGACTCGATGACAGAATTGAGAAAAAAAGTTGGAAGATCAACATTTCATTTATTTGGATGTTTTTAGGGAGATTTTGTTGGAGCATTTGCATCGTCCAATCTTGGAGACGTCTCTCCAAACATGAATGGACCCAAATGTGTAAATACAGGAGAAGACTGTGATTTTGAAACTAGTACATGTAATGGTGAAAACAAATATTGCATCGCCATGGGTCCTGGAAAAGATATGTATGAAAGTGCTGAAATAATTGGAGGAAGGCTGTATAATAAATCCAAGGTAGTGAACGTTTATAGAAAATGCAGACTTTGGTTCAGACTTCACTTTAGTTGAATCTACTCTCAGATGTTCTCATGTTTTTTACCATCTTTATTGACAATCTTGTTCTCATTGCAAGTGATAGTGACATTCATAAAAAATTGATTCTTGATGATGATTATTATTCATAATCAATGAATCTGTGTTCAGATAGTATTTGTACCGAATTTTTATTTACCAGGAGTTATTAGCAAATGAATCTTCCGTTGAACTGACTGGTCCAATCAAGTTTGTTCATCAATGGGTCAATATGCCAGAGCAAAGTATCGAAATTCAACATGGTAATGGAACAACAGCTGTGGTAAGGGAATCACTGTAGTTTTTCTTGATTTATTAAATTTTTGGCAACGTCGACATCGTTGCTATTCATTCATTAAGGTTGGTTGGATATACAGATACATGTCCTTCGATAAATTTTGGTAGCACCTTATACATTCGAGCTCTTTTTTCAACAAATATGGCACATTCACGAAATAAAATGTTCTAGAATCATAGTCAATATTTGAGAAATCACTTTCATAGAATGCTTCAAAAGTCTATAACAGTTCCACCTCTTGATCTATGCTACCAAAATACCAAGTTCAAGAGAAGATCACTGTATATAAAACAAAAACAATCATTAAAGTGACTGGAAACCGTTTTCTGTTCTCTATTTTGAAAAATAAAGATTTGTTTTTATTAAAAAATGATTGATACGAAGCAGTCCGAAGCACTCAAATACTGCCCAGCTGCTTCGCAATACCTACCAATTATTTGTTTTTTTTTCTACCGCGACCTTCTAGTGGGGTTGCCAACAAATGGGTGTTGTCACATTGACATACCTACTCAGAAGACGCACGCATATAATAATATAAAAAAACTTCCCCTTGAAGTACTGCGAGTGAGGAAAAAATGTATGTGAAGCTATGTGGTGTTCAAAAATATCAAGATATCAACTCCAAATATATTTTTGTAAGAGATATGGAAAAAAAGTTTGATAATATGCTTTATCACCATACAAAATATTGACAATTTGATCGTCAAAACAGAATAACACCATAACTACTATCACCATGGAATACGAATAGTCAAAGACTGAAACTAAGTACATACACAAACAAATTGTGAAGTTTTAAAACGAAAAAGAGGAAAGAAATATACAAACAATGGAAAAACAAAAACACAGCCAAGCACGATGTTATAACCAATAACAAGGAACTAAACTCCTGTTATTGCAATCAGAACGAGTTGATACATAATAGGAAGGTACAATATAAACCGCTCAACAGAAATGATCCACTCTGAAAAATGCTGTTGTTGAGGAATGGAATCAGCTGGATCAACATTTCATATCTAACCTAATAAACAGCATGCCAAACCGGTGTCGAGAGGTTATTCGTAAACGAGGAAGACCTACCAAATATTGATTCGTTTTTAAGGTTGTTAATTGAAATTATTCGTGAATTATGTTTTGTTCGTTTTTTATTTTTTTTTAATTACGTGAATAAACTTCTTTTATTATGGGAATAAACACTTACCTTTTATTAAAAATATGTTACTTCCATTTATTTTTTCCTTAATGTGCATTTAAAACTCCGAACAATTTTTAAACCATTTTTGCGGAGTGGATAATTTCAATTGTTGAGCAGTTTATTATGGTGGTGATAAATCGAGATGAACTTGAAATTTAATTTATTGAACAAATTTCAAATCAAATTATGGCTAGACGATACATTAAATATGTCATTGTTATTTTAATCCCGATGAAAATTGTTGCGTCGAATCCCAGACACAACAAATTAAAAAATTCATTAGACTGATCCTCACTCCATGCACATCGCTGAACAGCTTGGCCGATATATTGAAAAGGTTATACGAGGTCACGCCGTGTACCTGCAGAAAGTGAAAATAATTTATTCGTCTCAAGGAAGGAGTCGAGATCGTGGAGACACAAAATTCAAGTATTTCAGTACCTATCTTTTGAAATGGTCTTACTCTCTGATACAAATCAACAGACAAAACGCATCGTCAATCCACTCCAATCAGCCGCTTTGACGTCACCAGGTTCACCAGAGCGGAGTTATCTGGTGAAATGTCGTCTTCGTGCGATTAAACCAAATCAATTATTAAGGCTATATCATTGGCAATTCTAAAAAATATTATCCTTAACTCCCAAATATTGAGTAAACTACGTATCTGAGAATGTAGTATTGTTGAATTTAATCATGTCAATCTTGTATTTGCCTACTACCGAGAATGTTTTTTTTTTAATCGAAAATGACGCGCCCTTGCGATACAAATCAGAACGACCTCTTTTATGTGAAAAACCCCAAATTTTTGAAATTTGGATGAAAGAAACAAGAATGATTCAAGAAGAGTTTCAGTTCATTTTTATACTCGCTCTCTCAAATGATATGCCTCTGCATAAGTAATCGAATATTCGAATTCAGTATCTTCCAAATAGCAGAATCAAGAAGTTTCAAAACATTATTTCAAACCGTTTCGATAATAATTAGAAAATCCATCCTCAGGTGTTCCCGTTAACACCCTGTAAATAAGAGAAAAATTACTGGACTAGTATACGTGACAAACAAGTCGAAATTGAAAAGAAGTGACATTTGCCTCCTTTCACCAAGCCACTGATTTTTGAAAAAAAGTAGTCATGCTTTTTCAAGGTTTTTCTCAATATCAACCATGTTTTTTTTATGAAAATGTATCTTTCATTCGATAATAATTGATCGTAATGTACAAAAAAACTAATAACTCCAATTAACAACGAATCTGTGATAAAGATGAGATATTTGTATGAAATAGATGACTTGAAACAACCTTGAAAAAGATGTGGAGGTCAAAAATAAATGTTATAATTTTTTCCTTCCACAGGACTTAATAACTTGTATTTCAAGTTTTGTTTTCAAAAACGTACCAACATTTGTTAGATATCGGGCTATCTTAAGTTAAATGAAACACCTTGTATAAAGTTTCCAGTCATTTGAAAACGACCGCAAATTGCTTGAACGTGATTTTTTGAATGTTGTCTACTGCAACCCTGGAGATAACTGATCATGAAAAAGACTGTTAGAGTAACTTGAAATGAATAGATATGGCAAAAGCTTTAGACAAACCTATCAAAATAAAAAGAGTAATAACATCTTCAGGATGGAATCTGAGATAATCTCAAAATAAAATGAGAAATCACAAAAAATATCGCAACCAAAATCGAAATATCACATGATGACGAAGATAGAACGCAATGTATTAAAATTTTCGATATTTGAAACAACGAAAAAGAAACAAAGACAGTCATTTTAATAATGAAATTCTTCCAGTAGAAAATTATCTTATTACAATGAAATGACAACGAATATTCAAATGATCTGTCTTACAGGTTAAAGGTTGTTACCCAGCCATGGGATATGGATTTGCCGCTGGTACAACAGATGGCCCAGGAGAATTTGATTTCAAGCAAGCTGCTAGTAGTACCAATCCCTTCTGGAATTTGGTGAGGGACTTCATTTTTCCTCCAACTCCAGAAGACATAGAGTGTCAGTATCCAAAACCTATTCTCATGGACACCGGAAGGGTAAACTAATGTTCCACGGCTACGATTGAAGTTCCTGACAAAGTTATGTTGTTCCAGTTGACAAGCCCGTATTCTTGGCAACCAAAAATCGTATCTACCCAAATACTTTTATTGGGAAATTTTGCATTGATTGCCGTTCCCGGAGAGTTCACTACAATGTCGGGAAGAAGACTCAAGGATACTGTGAAGAATGCTCTCATTTCCAATGGAGCCGACAAATCTACAGAAGTCGTTATAGCTGGACTTAGTAATACGTATACCAGTTATATTGCTACTTTCGAAGAATATCAGGTATGTCAAATTTTTTTATGGCACCATGTTAAGCAATCTTTAAAGATTTTGCTTTCTCTGGACTACAATAGCATCATTTTTCTTCTCAACATTTTTGAATACAACGTCACAACTGTATCTAGCAAGCAATGTTTTGTCTTGCTCAATACGATTCACCCGCTTTTCAAACTATTATTTTTAAAAAGAAGGTATCCTTTCATTCACAATGGATCTGTCATGTGAAATTTGAAGAAACATTATACGGAAAGAGTTTTTTATGTCTAGCAAAGGGATCCTGGAAACGATAGCAAATACAAGAAAGTTTAAATGAGCAAAGATTTGCGGTTTTCAAGCTCTACTCAAAACCATTTTTAGTTTGGAAAAATTGATAGCTGTCAAAAGATTTTAAAAAAATGATTTTAAGCGATTTTTAAAACGCTCCTAGCTTCGCAAATATTGATTGTAGTAGAAAATGTTGAACACAAAAGTATCAAAAAATTACACTCTTAATTGAATGACAGCAAAACATTTCTTGCCACACCCGCAATTGTTGACATATTATGACATAGACTTGTGTCTTTTTAATAAAAAAAAAAATACATATTGAACTGTACCCTTATTTGACAGAGAATTCCATCACGATTCTAACGATGTATCATAGTTTATTGTTCGATGCGAAAGAAAGGACTCTTACTTTCATTTTGCAATTCAAAGTGGAACTCCATCCCGAAGAAAAGATCAATAATTATCATTTACTGAGTTAATCGCCTATTTCAGAGACTGCCCGTTAATATTATTGTTAGCTTGAATCACAGCAGCTCGAAGATAATCTATCTTGGAATAAGTTCTTTTGTGAACATTGGTTTTTACAGCGCCACACAAAAAAAAAATCTTAAACTGAAAGATAACCCCCATCTTTCGGTTTTAGATTTTTTGGTGGTCATTAACAAGAGTAATTCTTAGCAGATCTAAAAGCAATTTATTGCATATAATGAAGCATGCTACAATAACGTGTTTTTATAAATTGGAAAGCTCCATTTTAGCAAAAAACTTTTTGAACTTAGTAAATTTTCAAAATAATGCAATATTGTTATGTGTCATTATTCTTCATTTCATTAAATGGTGTTTTTTTATAGATAACCAGATTAACTACGTTAAAACATGATTTAGAAAAAAAAACACAAAATGCCCAAGAACACTTTATTTTTGAAAATAACCCTATGATATATTCTTAGCATCGTAATAGAAAAACTCTCTATCAAATGAGAATAGAATTTGATAATGGTTTTCATTTGAAAAAAAACATAAATTCATGTCATATTATGTCAAAAATAACGTTTGTGACGGAAAATGTTTGATGTAATTTTATAAAAATTAGAATTTTCTTATATTTTTTAAACATCTACAATTAATATTCGCGAAACTAGGGGCGTTCAAAAAAATCGCTGAAAATCAGTTTTTTCCGAATATCTTTTGAAAGTTTTCAAATTTGTTAGAGCTTACAAAACTGCAGATTTTTGGCCATAGTTCTCGAGATCCCTATACTATACATTAAAAAAAAACTCACCCCGTATATAGATACATAGTATAATAGGATTGATAAAAACCTTGTTTCATTGATTATCACAAATGATATATCATAGTTGGATAAAAAAATACCCTGTTAGTAAGAACGTTTGCATAAATATTTGAAAAGATGTGATCAGATCGGTTGTATTTGTGAGGAATGAGTCCAGTATTACAACTTTTCTCGTTATTCATGATCATACTGGAAAGCTTGTTGAAAACTTTCCGGAAATCACTGTACAACTTTTAAATATATTATAGATATGCGCAAGCCCCCAATAAACGGCATCAAAAGGAGTGGTTATAATAATTTCAGAATATTCGATTATCAATATGAGCACTCAATATATGAAATATGTTTTATTCCAGCTTCAAAGATACGAAGGGGCAGCTACAATATTTGGACCACACACATTAGAGATTTATCAATCTCAGTACAAAAAACTGGCTGAAGCTCTTGTAAAAGTGAGTATCTCTTATCATATGCAACAAAATATGTTTTTCTTCAAATCCACATGCTGAGTGGAAATTGACGTTTCACTTATTTGGTAAATCGAAAAATATTCTTTGCGTCCCCATTATTTTTTTTTTCGAACGTTTAAACGAGACTGGACGTAGTGGTGACATCATTCCATTTAACTTCAGATAAATTCGAGAAATCTGCCTTTATAAATCCGAGTAAATACTTTGCTCGGATGATCGAACAATAATACTCTATAGAAACCAAAACTCATAGGACAACAAACCCCTTTCCAAAAGTAAAATAACCATTCAACTTGACGTTGGGAATGCGTTGCCGCACATACAATACAAGGAATAACGTCACTATCCCGTCGATGCGTTGAAATGAATCAGGCAAGAAGGAGGAGAGCGAATGTCGCAAAAAAGCTCAACATTCATCGAAACATGGAGCTCACAAGCTATCCTTTTTTTGCTCATTCTAATAATAGAATATATCTTTATTGTGATCCAATTTCAAGTCAAATCGTAAATATAGCTTTATAGCCATGAATGATAGACCTACGCCCCATAATAGGTTTGTAAAGTTAATGGCCATCATTCAACACAATACAGCATTGATGTTATGACTGTTTGCGAAAAAGTCAAAGGTGTTCATGGATGAATAAATAGAAGGTTTCTTTGGTATAGGTTCGGCTTTTTTTATTTAGGGTGGTATATAAGAAGGATGGTGAAGGGATGTTCACTCACGGTGCTTATTCTTCACAATTTATGCAAATATATTTATACGGAAGTTTACACTGGAGTGATGTATGACCATACCAAAGATCAAATGTGACCATACTGTATTAGTAGATCAAAATCTTTATTTTTGTACGATACGGGCATAAAATGGAAGTGTACGCCCCTATTTGCAAATTTATGCCCAAGGGCAAAAAAGGTTTATCGTACCAAGTAGGTATATGAAATTGCACGTATATCGGATTCTTTTGCTGATGTCACTGTGAAAATTCAGTGAAAAAAACATCATTCTCCCAAGGAAATAATCAATGAGTAATGTGGTTACTTTCTTGCCCTATGACATAAAATGGAACACACGCTCATAGAAAAAAAACTATTTTTATACCAAGGGAAAAAATGCCAGTTTTATTCCCGCGGATTATTTGATTAAAAATTTAAGGGAAGAAAAATCACTTCACTCTAGCGGAATATAAATAGTTTTTTCGATTACCATACACCTCCACTTGAAGTGAGTACTTTTTTGGCAGAAATGTTTCCTAATTTTTTTTCCCGGGGAAGGAATGTGTACTTTTCCTTCTTTCCAGCTGATTTTTCTCATTGGGGTTCAGGGTGGAAAATTACATTTTCTGGTAAGGTAGTAGAAAATGGTATATTATTTTATATGGAGAAAAAGTGATACTGTTCATGACGCGCTCTTGTTAAGCAGCCGAACAAAGTGAGGCTGATAATAGAGAGCAAGTCATGAAATATAACTTTTGCTCCATATAAAATATGCTATTTTGTCTTCAAATGTCGACAAATTTATAATTCATGTCAAAAGATAATGTTTTCAATTTGCCATGAATATAGCTTTGGGCGGCGGCGCCATGCTCACGTTTTTGTTGTCATGGTTACTGTCCCCTCCGGCGGAAGAAAAGTAAAACTGTGCGGCCGATACTCAGTCGAACAATGTCCGTTTTACTGACGTTTGAAGAAAAAATCATTTGCATCAGTATATTCAGTGATATGTTCATCTGCAAACAGTAGTAGTATGGAAGACCTACAAGAGCATAGTTCATATTCATTTATTTTGATAACTTATTTTTAATAACTATCTTACAAAGGCACATATTGGCGATAAATATTGTATTACTATTACTATATACAGTGAGGACGTAAATAGTCCCCCCCCCCTCTAACTTTTGAACGCATTAATATTTTTGGCTCAGATTTGGAGGTGTTGTTCAGGGTAGGCTTTACTAAGTTTTGACCTTAAAAAAAAAACTTCAACTGTCAAACTGACAGCTGGGCAACATTTTGAAACAAATTATTAAATGGAAAAGGGGGTCATGTGATACCTTATTTGAAAGGTCCTTCCATTCTCTTTTCATTCCCAAAGTTTGAAGTCCTTAGCATTTTTCTTAAGGAAATGGCGCCATATCGAAAATAAATTATTTGGGTCAAAATACTATCTCTAATTCTTAAAAGAACTTTATTAACAATGAAAAAACTAACCTATAACATAAGTGATTCTACACAGTATTTCCACAACAGTATTTAATAAAAAATTTCAAAAAAACCTGATACTAAAGATAATATTAGACACAAATAATTTATTTTCGACATGGCGCCATTTCCTTATGAAAAATAATAAGGACTTCAAACTTTGGGGGTGAAAAGAGAATGGAAGGACCTTTCAAATAAAGTATCACATGACCCCCTTTTCCATTTGATTTTTTGTTTCAAAATGGTGCCCAGCTGTCAGTTTGACAGATGAAAATTTTTTTTGGAGGTCAAAACTCAGTAATGCCTACCCTGAAACACACTTCCAAATTTGAGCCAAAAATATTAATGAGTTCAAATGTTAGAGGGGGGGGGACTATTTACGTCCTCACTGTATATATCACATCAATGTTAAATGCTTTCTTGATAACTGTCTCATTTCCATTCTAAAAAGCTATCTCAACATACTTTCTATGTAGTTAAACAACAATAGAGATATGGAACCACGAAAGTAAATGACGGAGAATGAGAATTCTGAAAACGAATTTCTGTCGGTTTCCGATTCCAGCACACTCGTTTTTGCCTTTTTTTTTTCTAGTAGTTGATAATGTTTTCATGTACTGAACACACTTCATAACTTCTTGGGGTTTGTTATCGGGTATTTTTCAATGCAGTATAATTTCTCTATTTCCTGGAGTACTTCCTGATGCTGTAGCCAATGTTAAGAATCAACATATTCAAATAGTCTTATTCCATGATCAATGAAAGCTTCATCATTTTGGATAAACCATTATGAAGCTGCTGTTAGGAAATCATAACGGGTAGGTATACAGCATTAGAGCATTTATTTTCTGTCTTATCTTTTCATGTTGAAATAACATTCTTAATCTTCAATGACTGCTCTGGTTTGAAATTCCTTTTGAAGGAAATGAGAATTACTTTAATCTTCTTTGGGTTATAAGAATTTACCGTTTGAACCAGGGTTATTCACGCTATACGGATCGTAATATTGTGGCTAAAATACGCGACTTTCATGTAGTTCAAATTTCTGATATGGTCGCTAGGGGGCGTAACAACCAACACCAATTAAAGAAATTGGATTTTCATGTAACTTTGCCCTAAGAAACCCTGTCGATGATATTATTTTCTTGTTTAAAGCCTATTCACCCACACTTTTTGTATCAAACGTTTTTTCTATCTAATGGAATCAAGCGGTTGGGGAAGTTCAATTATTTTTGAAAACAAACGGAGATTTCTCCCGTTTCGCTTGACCGATTTTAATGAACTTGGAATCATATGAAAGAATATGATCTGCACTACAGAATGCTTATTTGGTCAAACTTGCTACTTTCGCCGTCGCCGCTAGGAGCGTTTACTGGAATTGTAGCATATTTTTGAGTTTTTACCAAAAATATCAAATGTAATGATTTATATATTTCAAAAGAGGATAGATTTTTCTATAAAAAAGTATATGATTTTATTTATTTTTTTTTTCGAGTTTTTTATTAAAAAAAATCGTTTTTTCAATTATATAAAAATAAATATAGCCTAACATTTGATTTCTTGAGTTTGAAAAAACTCAAACATATGCTATCATTTTAGTTGACGCCATCTAGCGGCGACAGCGAAGGTAACAAAATCAAAATCAAATGAGCATTTTGTAGAGCAGATTATTTTCTTTCATATGAGCTCAAGTTCATTGAAATCGGTCAAGCGAAACGGAGGAAATCTTCGTTTGTTCAAAAAAATAGTTGAACTCTTCCTACCACTTTATTTTGATAGATAGAAAAAATGTTTTGTTCAAGAAGTGTAGATAAATAGTCAGTAAATATGGAAATAATATTATCGGTATATTGTCATTGGACAAAATTCTATAAAATAGTATTTTATTTAACGAGCATATAATGGGCCAAATATTACACGAGATCAAAATTTATATCAAGAGCCGAAGGCGAGTGTTATTAATTTTATTCGAGTGTAATATGCTCATTATATTATATGCGATAAAGAACCTGCCCGTGGATAAAGAACTATGATCGCTGCGTTACTGGTAATACTCGCTTATGATTGGCCCACTGCCCGTGAATAAAGAACCTGCCCGTGGATAAAGAACTATGATCCACGGGTTTCTCTCAGGCCGTGTAATATGTGGAACATTTTATATTTATAGATGGTTGCATAAAACAACTATTTTTTGACAGTTGTAGATAAATCCTATTTTTCCACTTGGTGTTGGCTGTTACACCCCCTAGCAACCATTTCCGAGACTTGAAGATATCTTCCAGGTTTTTGTCTTGGCCGTTTTGAATAAATAGATAAATATTCGTCTATTTAGCAAATATGCTACATACAAAAACATTCCAATAAAACAATATAGCTTAGATAAAATAGGGTAGTTAAAAATAAATAAAGTAATGTAAATATACAGATACGATCAGAAAAAAAAACGTACACAAAAAAGCAGTAGATTACATCAAAATAGTCTCTTTTCTTAAAATTTCATAACTACATATTCACGGGCTAACTTCTTGAATAAAAATAAATTATGACACTCTTTCAAATCTGTTGGTAAAGAGTTAAACTCATAGAGCCCCTTATATAAAATAGATCTGTATAGTTGACTAGACATGCACTTATCATATAGTATAAAATCATTCCTATTTCTCGTATTATACTCATGAACATTTTTAAAAACTTTGGTTTTATCACATAAATATGCCGGTAAAAGTCTATTTCTAATTTTGTAAATGAAGACAAACGCATTAAAAACGATCTTTTGCTTAACGGACAATAAGTTTAAAGCTGTTAGCATTGATTTTATGGAGCTATATCTATCACATTTCAATATCTTACGGGTGCTTTGTTCTGAATCAATTAAAAATCTTGCATTATATAGTTATTATATTATAAAATAAAGTGCTGCAAAACTCCAAGTGTGGTGCTGCTATACTGTTATACAATAAAAGTCTGGTGTTTGTTGACAAATGTTTTCCTATTCTTGCGATGAAGTTGACTTTTTTTGAAAATTTTCTTATTATGTATTCAGCATGGTGCTACATTTTTTTGCCGCAAGCCTCTACGATGAATAATAATTGTCCAGATACAGTACCTCGCATTCTCATTTGCCCACCCTGTACATGATGACAAGTTTATTAGATTTGGGATATAGAATAATATAATCTATTGTCAAACTTCACCGCAGATTTGGCTCACAAAACTTTTTGTCCTTTAGTATAGGTTTTCACTAAATTAAAATTATTCAAAATACCTCCAGGTTCAGGTGTTATGGTGTTATAGAGGTTGTCATAAACCTCATAAAACATACACTTGTTTTGTAAAATACAGAGAGTTCCATTTTGAAAAACGTAACTTCGATACTTTTAGGGCTTTTGTATAATACATAATTTTAGAATGTAACCATAACATTCTCCCATATACTACAAAAATCAAACTTTTTCAAGTTGTTAAGCCACAAAATTACGATCCGTATAGGGTGAACAACCCTGTGTATTGAAGATTTTTTTGAAAAAATTGAATATTTGGAAAAAATCATTTGGTATTCTTTTCAGAATATATGAAAAAGCGTATCATAAATCACTTGTTCGTTACAGAATACTGCACTAGCGGCTGGACCAATGCCAGAAGACCTATCCAAACTCAATCTACTTTCTCTCAACACTCCAGTTCTATTTGATACTTCTGGATGGTTTTACAGTTTTGGTGATGTGACGGAACAACCGCCAGATACAGTCAAGATTGGCGAGACTGTAACTGTGAAATTTGTGAGTGAAAAATCTTCATTATTATTTTGTTTGTATTGTTCATTAAGTGGTGCATTTGACTGAATTCCTTCAAGGTTATTCTCTATTGGTTTTTGATACCCTGTTCGGAAGATGGAAGTGTTTTTAGAATCTGTAGCGAGTTTTCACATATCCGAAATGAGTTCCGGAGACTTGTTTCCCTCGATTGCTTCTCGGATAATGAATAATTGAAAGCGTTGAGTGCCAAAAGCCAAAAAAGCCAGACAGTCAATATTGTAGCCACAAACTCGGTTAGAAGGGTGAACCCGTAATACTGTTTGCGCTTATCGCGCACCCAGTATGCAATGTACCTGATAGCAAATCTGATTCTTGGCGAAAATTGACGACCTTTTATACTGGACTCAAAATTGGCAAAGCTAATTGCCGTGGTGAAATTCTCAAATATACAGCCTGCTTATAAACGCTCCTTGGCCTTGACAATGAATGCATCCTCTCTTAATAGCGTGAATTTTGATTTGCCGGAGATTCTCCATATACCTCACTTTTCTTATTCTCCCAAAAGAGAAAATTCATAGAGTTATGTCTGTTGATCAAGGATTCATAGGTATTGTGTTTCGTAAAAGCATATCAATCTGGAAAACATCATGAGCAGCAAATAGCTTTCTCCTTTTTGATTGTACTTTAGGATAAAAGGTTATAGAACAGTGTTTAGAATAATATTTTCTATCGAGTGAGAGCATAATTAAAAGAAAAGAAAGTGAGAGTATTGTAAACTGGGGGTCCAATTTGAACTCTATTATCAAAACTTTTGAACGGGATTTTCGTCCCCTTTACATCATCGCAATAACCAAAAAAACTACTTGTTGGCTGGTTTAACACAAATTCCAGATTCAATAGTTGAATATTGCCAAATAACAATTTCGGAACCCTGTATTCATTTGAAAAGAATATTTCATGCAGGGATTTTTTTGAGTGGACTTATCAGATAATATCACATTTTCCCTCTCTTCACAATCTGTTCTGCTACGATTGACACGTTCTAAATTGTGATATCAAAGATTCTGCAATTTTGTTGAATGAACAACGATATCGTTTTTCAATATATGATTTTTCATTTCCACCTTGAATAGTTTTTTTTATTCGGACAGGAGATTTTAACAATATTTATATTTTAATAAAGTAAGGGTCGACATTTCAAATCCGTTCGTTAGTGGAGTGAAATTCTACATTCCAGACAGATCTGACTCAGCTCTTGATATTTAAGGTGATCCAAAAGATCTGGTCCTGACAGTGACAGAGTAGCGCGTACCCACTAACTTACAAATTTGGTCATAATTCTAGATCTGCTGATTTACTTTGTACAAAATACTTCTTGTAGCGCCCTATCTGGCTCGCGTCTATCCATAAACGCAGATAAATAAATCAGATATGACTGATATTTCGCCCGTGTGCTATTGTTACCGATCGACAGGTTTCTGAAATGAATTGTATGAAATTTAATAAAAAGTCGATCTAGTCGAGAACATATAATTTTTTTCCCATTTGAGCTTTTTCTTGCTTACAGAAATACATATATTTTATTAACCCTATGACATGAAGATCCGTCTGCATAGTTGAAAGATCTTGATGATGTTTCTGAGAAAATTGTCTTCGAACGGATTTTATTTGATCAGTGGGTAGGAGAGTGTAATGGAACCCCTTTCTTACGGAAAAGTGCCGTCGTTTCGATTTCATCATAGTCTTTCTATAAATAATGTTGGTTGTTGACAGAAAACAAGGTTTTAGAAGATAGAATGAGTATAGTTAGAGCCTGTGCAATCAGAGAATAGCACAGTCCCCGCGCGAGAATGTTGTGTCTCTTTCTCTTCCCTCCATCCCATATCATGAAATTCGTCAGACCATCAGTAACTTTCTTTCCAACTTTTGAAAATTTGTATAACTACTCTCTATAATTTGAATTGGACGGTAGGGTAGATAGTTGGATTATGACCGATGATTTATATCAATCTCAACATTATTATAACTAGGTGACGATCCGGCACTGGAACACATGCATCAGCTGAGTTGGGAAAGCGGTTTTTCCGTCTGAGCATATATCGGTTTGTTGCGTCGATTTTTTCACTGGTTCTTCTCTATTTGCAATGAGAATCGGCAGAACATCCTCTCTGGTCATGACGTTTTGGATGTGGCTGTGAAAAATTGATCACTCTGTTGATTTGGTTTGACGGGTAATAATCATTTTTTTCTCTGACCACTTCTTTGCTTTCCCCTTGGAGCTTTTAACTGCACGAAAATGAAGGTTCTTTATGCTTATTTTTTGTGTGGTCGCATATGAAGAATGGTGATTGTTGTGATCAGGTTTGTGAAATTGAAATGCATTTTCAAACTTCTTCACAGTGATGAAATTGATAGATCATTAAATAATCATTTCCATTTATGCGTATGTCAAAAGAACTTCAGGTAAAACTTCAACAAGTTAATTGTATCTTAAATGTTTCGTAATTGATCAATATGCCTTCTACATTCTGCCATCATCAAGTTTATTTGGATAATGTAGTCTACCTCATCTTTGCATTCATTGTGAGACACTCTCATGTTATTTTATTGAAATTAAAATGAGAATAAGCATGTACACGATAAGATTATATTTCTGAATAAACTTATATGACTGTCCTTATTAAAAAAAAAAAGTCCCATAAGTGCTTTCTCCGACCTTCTAGAAGCCAGTAGACTTATTTAGGGTATTTGTCGAGTGAATCGTTTCTATTGTTCGTGAAGTTCATGCTTTATTGTGGTTTCTGATTATCGGATTTGATTTTTAGGAGAAAGTTGTTGGTCTGTTGTCTTCAAAACGGATAATGATGTTCCGGAGTTTTTCTAAATTGGCTAGTTGTTTGCTGGGAGAAATATGAGTGATTTTGATTTTTTTTTGTAATAACTATGATATGATAATTTTTTGCTTTTGCTGATTTTTTTTCGTTGTCTCTCTCATGCCATATTATGCTGATTCCCTGAACTGAATTTTTTGTTCGCCACGATGAAGGATAACTGGAAAACTGTTGGGAGTTCAAGTTTTCTTCTCGGACAAAACAATACATTCACGTATTCAAATTTATTGAATAGGTAAAAATAAAAATCATTAAAAATCAATCAATTCAAAAAAGCTGGACATTTATTCTATGAAAATTGGATAGAAGCTGTGGAACCTTTATTCAGACAGAAAAAAAAACATATAACCACATAGGATTTATGTTTTTCATGAGCATTCATGTACGATACATACATTCAGACGACGAGTCAGTGGTGGCGAAGACTTCAAGCTGTCGTCCAAAGTGGAGGGGGCCACATTCTCAATGATTTTTTGTAGAAAAAAAAACGCTTTTTGTAGTTACTTATACTCACTTTAAAAATCACGAATATTTTCTCACACTCTTTTGTAAACATGAGCAGATTATGACGTCTAATGTCCAATGTCCAATGATCAGATTGAACTGAATAATATGTTTTGTGATCAACGCCCCCCCCCCCTTGATTCATTGCAACGATAAAAATGGCACCCCCATGTAAACTTACCCCTAGATCTGGCAATGTGTCGTTATCGTTGTGAAAAACTGGATTGGTCGTTTAATAAGTGATGTGTCTACACAGTGTCCAAATCAAATTAAAATCGACCCAAAAACCAAAATACATCAGAAAGCTAAAATAATATTCAATTTTCCCGACAGTGAACACTGCTATGATAAAATTATCTCATGATAATTTCTCGAGATTTTGATATACCTATGACTTCTTTTGGTTAACATGATGGGTTAGCTATGCCAGTAAAGAGATAACCGATATTATTTCAAAACACCTTTCCGAAGTTGTTGTAGCCAAATCTTTCATTTTTGTTTAATCAATTCTATATTACAAATTTGTACTGTGGCGATTTGGTTTAGAGTTTGAGTATTTTGTAGTATACCTATGCAATACAAGAAACCAGCTTTTCAAGTGACGCAAAGTTTAGAGTTTTAATGTGAGGCACAAGTGGATGAGAATTTATTCGGTAATGACATCAGGGCAAAGTAAATTATCTGTTTCTCAAGTTCATGATAACTAAAATCAGAGTATAAAGAGATTGACCATTCATCATCTGAACTTAAAGGGTTTTAGAAAGTAATTTTCCAATATCTTTATGGATTTATTGAATTTACAGAGAATTTCAACGAGTACGTGGAAAATATCGAACTCGTTTTCAAAAATTGTTATATTTATAGAATACCAGCTGGTGAACTCGCGACTCCGCTGGCCTGCCTGTAAGAAATATAGAATAACAAAATTTCGATTCAGTTTTTTTTTTCATGAAACAAAAGGTTGATATACTACAAATAATAATATGTTCTTACACATTTATCTTATACAATATCACTATTTTACTCGCCGTTTCCCATTCACATTCAGCATACAACGCTAACATTTATTAAATGTGAACGCGGCTTGATATTTTGTACGTATCTATGGAACAGACTTCAACTTAATGTCATTTTCATCAATTGAAATGTGATGGCAAATGCTGACAAATGATGACATTAGACCAACAAAATTAAATATAGATCTCAATTTCTCAAAATCAGCTATGAGTTGACGAATAAAACCATGCCCTTGGCCTATCCCAGAATTGAACTGATAACTCTGCAAATGTTCATTCAACTTCTCTTGGTGGATCTTGAGTTATCAGGACACAAAGATAGAGATTTACATTTTTATATAGTAGATTCATAGATGAAAATAGATATCCATCAATCAATTGAAGTTCAACCAAGAGAACAATATTGTGTTATAGAATTTCAAAATTGAAAATTCAAACAATTTTTATACACGGGTAGGTACATAATATATTGGAACAAGGTGTGAAAAAAAACGTGGAAAAATTTCAGGGGTCGTTCTACATAGTGAAATATTAAATCTACATAGTGAAATATTAAATTTTGTTATTTGAGCCCGGAAAGGCATAGTTTTCAACATACAAATCCACAAAGCGTTTACCGTTTTCTACAAATCAAGAACTGATAACCATATAGTTGCTCCGTTCTGCTCTGGCATTGTTAGTTGTGGTGGGCTAGTTTAATATTTTCAATTCTATGTATAATTGAGTTTTATAAGTCATATATTTTTTTTAAAGCTCACATTTGTGAGTGGATGTATTTTATTTTTATGATACCTTGGGGTCTGGTACATATCAGGACCCCTCAAATTTGCACTGTTCTTTTGATAGAATGGATAGACAGTATGATATAAAAGCCATGTTATCAAAATTTTTTTATGGAATATGGGGTCTTGAAAAAAATGCAATACTTCACAAGTTCACAAATTCGACGATTTTTCAAAACAGTCACTTCGAAAACTCCTTGAAAGTTATCTTCAAGTGACACATGCAATACCATGTTGCCATGTGACATTTGGAAGAATTCTTTGCGAAAATGAAACAACTATTTTTGCTGAATCAAACTCAACAGTGAAATACTGAACCATGTCATATAGAAAGATAGAGAGATGATGTCGCTTTATTTTTTCCAAACTAACGCAAACCAACCCAATCCAACCCACAAGTAAATTATACCATACCATCTAGAGCTGATGTCGCTGAGAATACCGCATCACTCCATAACAGAAAACGACATGAACGCCATCATTGACACTGTGTATTGACAGTGTCAATAATATGGCGGACTATGTCAGCAATAAATTTGTATATTTTCATGTTAAAATACGATGCCTTCATAGACTCCTATGGGCTTGATAATAGAATAATATCGCTATCGCTGCCTCATTTTAATAAAAAATATAACATGTCAATGCGAAAATTACTAGACAATGTGAGATCTTGCTAGCTTTACAAAAGTAATTGGAACAACATTTTTTGCGTTTTTTTTCTTGTTCATTATGAATATTCCATGATTTTTTTTGCACAAACCGTCAAACCTTCAAGATTTCATAGGGCTTCGCAAGACCAAGACCTGGCCAGAGGTCTGGCCTTGGTCTCGAAAAATGAATGTGGTCCTGGTCTTGGTATTTGTCTCGATATATCAAGACCAAGACAAGACAGACTCGATCTTGGTCTTGGTCTTGATCTTGGTATTGATGGTCTTGAAAAACATATACGCCGATTTTTTTAAATACAAATAACATATAGCATTACAAACCTACGATAGATGTTTTCCATGGAACATCAATCAGTGGATGTTTCTTCAAAATTGCAATTCTGAACCAAAGAAAAATATGAATTTCTATTGTACGTATAGTTTGGCCAAAGAGGCAATAAAATATGCAAACCATTGTCAATGAAGAAAAACGCACTGAAGATGCGAAAGACATACGGTCTTTCAGTCACAAAAAGAGACAATAACTGTTCCTTATCGTTTATTATTACCAGGGATGGCGGTACGATTTCAATGCAAGATGCAAGAATCAGAAATTTTGTCTCTTTTCACAAAAACGTACGTATTTCACATTTTTGAAGCATGTTTCTTCATTGTGAATTGTCTTTCATATTTTCTTGCTATCGGGGTATCCAACCAAACAAAGGTTTCTGAAAAGATTCACATAGCTCGTGTTGCATCTTATTAGCATATTCACAATGAGTCATGGTCTTCCCGTTTGCGTATTTACGTCTCCGTGTTCATTTCAAACCAGTAGTGCGTTCGTCAAATCAACACGGAAAAGTAAGGCAATATCAACTGACAAACTCGTGTTCATTTGAAGGTGCCAAACTTTGAACCACGCTCGCATTTGTTTCAAAATAGACTGCGTTATGTATTCACGCTTCCGTGTCCATTTCAAGGAAAAGCTGGTTCGAATTGAACATACAGACCCAACTTTTTACCAGCGTACAAAATAAACAATTTTTTTTTAGCTGATTCTTCTCAACGATTTTGAACGCCAAAAAAAAACGATGGATGTGGGCTGCTTCAACATGCTGTTCACGTTCCTATACTCAAGTGATTAACGGGTCGATGATTTCCTACAAAAAAAATCTTTCCACTATTTATCATAATACTGAGTTCGTGATATGATCTAGCTCCTGCAGATTTCATTCCCAAATCAAAATATGATATAGGGAATAGTGTGAGGCTCGAAGGCCAGCGGTCTTTAAATCAACACGGGTTTGGAAGTTAATTACTCGGCCACCTTTATTACAAATCCGCGCGTATTTCAGAGTTTGACGCCTTGAAATCATCACGGGTTTGGAAATGAACATTGCGTGACAAATCCGTGTTTATTTCAAGACCACACCGATCTGAAATTAACACGGAAACGGAAATAGGCTTTCCGCGTATTTTTGCACCTCAGCTAAAGGGTTTATTTGAAAAGATGTCCAAATAATGTAAATACGAAATTTCATGTTTTTCTTTATGAACTTTTAGAATTTGTAGGCTAAAATGTCAAAACATTTTGGTAACTGTCAGATATTGACAAGTTGCGTATCTTTTCATTTTCTTGCGATCCACTCCACGCTTTCAAGATTCAATACTGCAGTCTGAACCGCATCTTATTGCTCGATTCACATGCTACCAAGTAGTGCAGTACGCACATTTTGGCCAGAAATTCATCTGTTGCGTCGTCTTTGATAAATGTCTTTTTTTTGTTATGTCCCAAATAGTCTCATTCTACGGTGAAGAATTGTTCAAAACTTTCAACAGAATGCGAAAGTCAAATAAATGGAAATCGCATAAGCTTCTAATGCTGAATGAGATTGAAAGATCAAACGGTTTTTGTATTTATTCATGAATCACGAAATTTTAAAAAATAATCAAAAACTCATTTATCTATTCTCATTTTTTAATAAATATATCAAAACATTTTTGGAGCGATACGTTCTATTTGTGTTCTGTTTCAATTTATGAGGTTATTTTTGTATTGTTTTTCAACGGATTTTGTTAAAATCAGTAATAGGTAGGTACGTAATTTGGATTTTTTTTTGAATTATTCGATGAGGTTATATCTGCACAATTTCGTTATTGCACCAAAATTGGTTTGCAGATTCTTAATAAGTCAGGCAGTTCGAGAGATACATTGGTCTGCATGAAGCTGGGTTGATTATTGAAATATTCTTTAAGTGATAACTTTTTAACGAATGAAGATGTCAATATGCGGTTTTAGCAAATTTTTTTGTCAATCTTATCTACTTTCTGAATCTACTTGAATAACCTCACTACTTCATTCAAGATTTGGAGCATAGTATAGGCAAAGAGTGGCGTCAGCTCACGTCAACTCCTTTCTGTCTAAATGACAGAAATTCGCCTCATTTATACCCTGCTAATATTTTGAAATGTAAAACTGGTTTCTAAATCAAGAATTTGAAACTTCACATATCTCTTTAAACATACTGCATAGTGGGTGATCGTATTGTATAATTTGATTGGCAATTCCCCTATGTATCCGTATTACTGAAATCATGAATCTGCTGCAGTATACTTTTATTTTACAGTTCTTAATGTTAGCAGTGTATAAATGAGGCGAATTTCTGTCATTGAGACAACAAAATTTTACCACCAATAGGTATATGGAGCTGTCGCTACTTGTTGTTAATTATGCTATGATTTGGAGCAAAACTAAAAAAAAAAACACGGCAAACTTTGTGCAGGGGCGCTGCAAGCCGGCATGCAAGGCGTGCAGTGCACGTGGGTGCCTCTTCTGAGGGGTGGACAAATTATTGTTTGAATATTATTGTATGATATTTATTTCAAAAATAACAGCATTAATATACTTTTCATCGTTTTACTTCTTAAAGCATCACAAGCTATTGCGGCATGCAACAATCATTCTAGAGCTAATTTTAAGGTTGAATTCTCTTACCAATTTTTGGGTCAAACTTTCTCATCTCTTCACAGGAGGTTTGAAGAGCTCCAAACATTTGACAACATTTTTGGTTTTCTTACCAACTTAGGAAGACACTCTTTGATGAAGAATGATAATTGTTGAAATACTGCAAAGATATACCTACATGGAAGACTTCAACATGATGTCTCACGAAGAGTCAGATATCGAAGTGATTGAGTTGTTTAACAAAATGGAGGTTTTGGAAATACATTTTACAACACCGATGTTGAACGACTCAAACAATTCTGCAGTATATTTTTGAAAATGATTTCATATAACGACGCTGACGCTTCCAAATGTTACCATAGCTTTGAGAATATTACTCACGTTGCTAATTCCAGTTGCATCTGGTAAGAGGACCTTTAGTAGGGCTTTGCGAGACCACAAGACTAGTCCTGGTCTTGTCTTAGTCTTGGTGACAAGACCAATACCAAGACCAAGACCAAGACCTGAAAATCTTCTCAAGACCAATACCAAGACTTGACGTTCAAGACCAAGACCAAGACCAAGACTTTACCTCGAGAGTCTCATCTTGGTCTTGGTCTTGAAAAAAAAAATCTACACAATACTTATTAAAATCTGCAAATGTCTCTATCTACTTTCGATAAGTCTTTTATGTAAATCAATTCTTCAAAAATATATTTTTGGAATTTTCCAATTCACAGTAGTAGGTATAGAACAGTGCATGCTACCAGTTCACTGAAACGAATATCCGTAAATTTGATCGCAATTTTTCAGGAGATTCCGTGTAAAATTAAAAGCTGCAAATTCACCATCTGAATGTGTATTTTTTTACATCACAAAAAAATGATCATAATAATCCACCTCATCGAACAATTACAATGTTCAAAAAAAATTATTGAACTCTGTAACAAGTTATAGATAATTGTAAGAAAATGCTCAAACGATCAAGTAATGTACTTACATTCCTACGTGAAAGTAAATAATGTGTTAGGTACTGAATATTGAAAATATTCTTTATTCTTGTAAATTCATCATAGTTTTGATTAATATACAAGTAGGTATGTATAGAGAACATTTTCACAAGGAATAATTGTATACCTATTCTCTATTCAGTACAACCTCTATAATCCAAACATGCGCTAATCCGAACATTCACTAATCCAAAACTGCTCGGACCATAGTCATAATCCAAAAAAATCTTGATAATCCGATCACCTGCTACCGTATTCTTGAGTTTAGGAAGTATAGAATCTCAAAAAGTGAATATATTTTTGGTAAGAAACAGATAAAATGTTTTGTCATTGGTTTGAAACTACATTCTCCTCAAGGATTTGAAAAAGAAAGAGGGCGAAGTAGCAGAAACATAAAACAAAAAAAAACACATCTTTTTCTCTCAACACTAAAGCGTTTGTCGTCACTTTATTTTGTTTTTTTGCGTCATTTGGATTGTTTTAAAAAGTTGTTTTGTTCAAAAAAATAAGCCAATAATCCGAACAATTCGATACTCCGAACGGTACTTTGCAATAAGTAGTTCGAATTATCGGAGTTTTACTGTATTGACAAACCGTGCTGAAATCGGTTTATCAGAAGACAAGGCAGTGTTGCCAGTCACACAAACCCCGCATCTCACACAAAATAATCCAAATATGCTTGTTGTGAATAGGCGAATGAAATGCAAAATGAGCTGTGACGCTTTTCGGAAACCTTTGTTTGACATGGGTGCCTAGATAAGTTCTTATCGTTGAAAAAGTTAGTAGAAGAGTAAATTCCGTATAGTTTGACCCAATACGCAATAAAAACCATTTACAATTGAGAAAAACGCTCTAAAAATGCAAAAGACGTACGTTTTTGATGTTACATGCTATAAAGTTGAATGAAAAGAGACAATCTGCTATTTCGTGCAGCTTGTTGAAATCGTACCGCCATCCCAGGTAATAATAAATAAAAAGGAAGAGTACTTGTCTCTTTTTGTGACAAAAACATCGTATGCCTTTCGCATTTTTAAAACGTTTTTTTTTTTCATTGACAATTGTTTGCATATTTTATTGCCTATCAGGCCAAACTATACAAAAGGTATTTATTTTTTTCTTCGGTTCCGAACTGCGATTTCAATGAAACATTCACTGATTGAAGTTTTATGAAAAACATTCATTGAAGAATTATTGTTATGCTGTATGTTATGAGTATTTTGATAATTCGGTATAAATTTTTTTCAAGACCATCAAGACCAAGACTGAGCGAGTCTTGTCTTGGTCTTGAGTTATCGAGACCAAGACCAACACCAAGACCAGTCTTGGTCTTGCGAAGTTCTAACCTCTAGTAAGTTGAAAATTCTAAAAAATTGTTTAAGGTCCACAGTGATACAGGGTGTCCACCCTAAATTGTCCCCACCCCTGTAAAATTAATATTTGTTCATCAATCGATTTTCAAATTTTATTTTTTGTTTAATAAGTCCCGACAAACCCTCTTCGAGCATATGCCAAATTTGTTCCAGGGGCGTTCTTATAGGTAATTGTTAGGGTTCAATGTGTGTCAAATTTCAGAAAATGATATAAGGGCATCTTTCAGAAAAAAAATTACAATGGAATCTTAATCAGCGTGACCAAAAACCCCTCTGTACAAATTTTTAACTTTTTCATCTACGAGGGTCCTATATAAAATGGTCCTAAGCTTAATAAAATCGTTAATTGAATCCCATTGCCGCCCACCCTGTATTAGGTATCGATGATTTTTTGTTTAAAACACATATTCAGGGATTTTATTATCATCTTTACTGTGAATAAGAACGTACAGAAAGACTCAATAAGCAGTGTGAGTATCAAATTAACAAATGAAAAAATAACCAAAACAGTAAAGTTTTTTTTCTTTGAAATTGTTTACAAGGGGGTTTTTGGTCATGCTGATCAAAATTCCGTAGTCAATTTTTTCCTAAAAATGCCCTTATATCATTTTCTCAAATCTGACCCCCTTTGAACCCTCACACCCTGACAAGTAGGCCCCTGGAACCAATTTGGCATATTATGCTCAAAAAGTTTTTGTCGAGACCTATCAAAAAAAAAAAAATTGAAAATCGGTTGATAAACAAAATTTTTACGACTCTACGAGAAACATTCTTACATGGGTGGCGACACTTTAGGGTGGACACCTTGTAGGAGCATGACTAAAAAATTTGGCCATAATTTAAATCGGACATAAAATACTGAATTCATTGATTATGCACCAAACTTATTAGAGTTTGAGGCACTTAAAGCCAGAGAAAATTAGTTACTATCATTTTTTCTTGTGGATTAACCTCTAATATATAGATAGTGTGACCCATTTGTCTTCGAGTAACCTTGAAAAAGAATTAATTGGTTAACCGATGTGGGTTGGGTTTCTTTAAAACTGTACAGTTTGACAAGCTGTATCTTTTCATCAAAAATTTCACTTCGCCCATACAAAATGCAAGGACAACTTTGCCAGTACTCATGCATGTGGAAAATTTTGATAAATCACATAAGCGATCTTATTATAAAAAATATATGCACGCCACTGGATTCAGCATCTCTCAAAACGGGCCAATACCAAATTTTACCGAGAAAAAAATATATTAATTTATTTATTTTTGTTCAATTCGCGCCTATGACTAAATCACTTCCCCCAAATACCGAATATAGTTTTCAATATTTGCAAAAAAAATGTTGGGTGTATTGAAAGAGATGCGGATTGGTATAAATTATCAAAATTTGGTAGTTTTTTCCATGACAAACTGTGATGTTTCGAAAATGGATGAATAATCTTTTTTTCACCACGAAATTGATACTACTTTATTCTTTCTGGTGAGAGTTGGTATAGGCCCGTTTTGAAGATTGCCGAATCCAATGGCGTGCTCAGATTCTTTCTAAATAATTCCTTATGTTGTTTGTCAATTATTTTTTCCTAGGAGCTGGCAAACATGGCCCTGGATTTTGTATGAGCGAGGTTATTTTTGATGAGAAAATACACTTGTCAAGCTCTACAATTTGAAAAAAAAATTGAGCCAAATCGGTCAATTAATCAATGATTTTTTTTTCAGGGTGTCCCAAAAACTGATGAGTCACACTGTATTTTCAATTTTGTGATTTTTCTTTAATTCATATTACCGTTGTTCAACTACTCAAACAACACTATTGGGCGGCGGTTATACCGATCGAGTTGTGTCGATCGATTGCCATCGAGTGAAAAACAAACACACGATACCTTATGAGACGGGTTTCACTGATCGATCAATCGCTGTCAAGTGCTATCGCTTGATATAGATGTCATGCGTTTAGATGTCTGTCCTCCACTGAAGTGGCATTCTTACCTCTCGTTCAGACTTTTTTGACGTTTACAATCTACCTAAATACACATTCACATTTATAAAAAAAAGGGGTTTGTTTGCGTAAACAGGAGTTTCATAATTCGTTTCGCTACTTCAGGACACTTGCCTAGTGTCCACCCATCGGTGATCAGAGAGAACCTACAGTATATAGGTACTTTTCTCTTGCAAGCGTTCTCATTATTGCCCTCACAAATAGGTATAGTCTTGGGTACAGTAAAAGGAAAGAGAGTATCGTGCTCATAGCTCGCAGGAAAGAAGTTCATATAGTGCTTCCATTTATAAGTAGACTTGTTTTCCGCGAGCTTTAAGCTTGATATTCACTTCCTTCTTTTATTATTCATATATTTCGCCATAAAAGATGAATAGGTACAACACCTTGGCTCCGTCAGCATCAGACAGACATGCGATGTTGAAACTAGGTGGATCAAAATTCACAACAAATTGATCAAATAATGATAATCAGTGTAGTGAGGTTAGTACAGCTACGGTTTGATTGTCAAATTCTTGCTTGGTGCTCAATGTTCGATTGCATGATCGGTGTAACCAGCACTTCAAATTTTACTTGACGAGACACTACGTGATTCGATTTCACTTGATCAGTGTAACCGCCGCCTCACTTATGAGTTTATTGGAACTTTTATTTTAAAAAAGGATGATTCATCCACCTACATTGAAAAAATATGTTTAGAATAATTAGAAAATAGGGGACGGCAAAAAGTTGGTTGGACGCGGGCGCCCTAAGCTCAAGCAGCGCCACTGACTTTGTGAAACGCGAGGACGGCAAGAACCAGAACGACATAAATCTATTTTTATTGCATTCAGCATACCTTCCTTTCTTGAATGAAACCTTCATAACATTTCGTGTCGTCAAACAAAATTGAGCGATACCTTTCTCAGCAACAAATTACTTTAGAAATCAAATGTTATTACAGAAGTTTTTGGGATTTTGACATTTTTTTTAGAAATATTTGAAGATTGTTAATACAGTGTGTCTGCATGGAATGATTGCTGAACCAGAATTTCAAATAGGCTACCTTATGTTTTTTAAATTTTTAGATTTCTTGATAAAAATTAAGGTGACTTGAATTTCATATTCAAATCTTGTGTCACTTGGAGAAAAATAATTATTTTTTTTTCTAGCAAAATCATGATCTCAGCAGATAGCGTCTTGTAGTTGAATAAGGAATTGTAGCTACGATCATTTAATAAAATTTTAATCACCTTCAATTTAAAATGTCTTCCTCTCAACGATCTACTAAATCATCGGATTTCTGCATGAGACAAATTTTATTTAACATCTTCTTGTTAAAGAGGCTAAAACAAAATTTATTTTATGCAAGTTTCATCTACTATTGAAAAAAACTTGAATATTGCGAATTAAACATTTTAAAAATTGTGCAACGATCTCAAACAGCATGTTTAAATCTAAAACACCTTAACATCGTAGAACGTTAGAAGATACTATTTTTGTATTATAGTTTGAGATTTTGTTGATTGATCTTGAAGTGTGTTTGCATAATGAGGAACTTGCATGAGAAAGTAAATCGATTTTTTCTATTGCAAACTGTAAAAAATCGCAAAAAATCGATACGTTTTTCTTTATTTTGTTCAAATATGATTTTCCCAAAAGTTATTCACTAAGCATGAAGTGGCTGAGTTGTGACTTCCTAATTCAGTGATTTTAGCTCATTTCAAAGCATTGTATCTTCTTGAATTTTCGATTATGAAGAAAACGAAAAAACGCGTGTCTTCTTATTTTGCATGGACTTTTGGATCCATCAATGAAAAAAATTATGCAAGTTTCCTATTTCCTATTACCTACCTGACTCAGTCCAATTGAAACATGATTCGAATACGGAATTCTAATGAAAGTTGCTTTTTTTTCTATCAAGGAATCTGAAAATGTGAGTATATACAGGACGTTCTATGGGGCACCGAGTGCGATATTATGAATTGAAAGTCTTCTAGAATGTGCAACGATCTGGAACACCCAGTATAAGTTCAATTCTTTTTTTTTCAAGGAATATGAAATGGTGAGAATATACAGGTGTCTGGTAAGAAAACTGGGGATCTGGTTTATTTGTATAACTGCCACATTGACTAGCTGTAATCTATATAGAATATATCAACACAGACTAGAAGTCTTTCATCCTTTCGACAAAATAAAAGAGGAGTCCGGACAAAAGAACTTCTTTCTCGCATTTTATCAAATGCCGGCGTGCAGAATTTTCCTTCAACCTTTCTCATCAGAAAGAAGGAAAACTGCATCACGAAGCCTAGGAATTTTTAAAGTGGACCAGTCCAGGAGTCAAGAACATGAAACAAGACATTTTGAGTCTAGCTAAAGTTTCTCGATGTAAATCAGAAAATAAAAAAAAAAACAATGCAAGTCCACCTATTTTCACCGTCATAGATATTCAACATTTACTAAAGAGGAATATGGAGTACATGAAAACAGCAGTCTGGCTCATCGCAGATGGTCGTGTGTGTTTCTGGTGATCGGATGGCTGAGAATTCGCGGAATCAACAATTTGCTGACTGAGAGAATAAATACCCTGGAATATAATAATATGAAAATGTAGCTTTGTCTAGATTAAATCATGAACACAAATCACTTTTCTATTAGCAACTCTGCATGACAATCAAATCTCTTTCATTTTACGTTTTATCCGCAAACGTATTAGTGAAGCTCTGATTGGCATGATTGCAGGTGATGCAATACCAGTTTTCTCATATTTTCAACTCAAAAGGCGTCATTTGGTAGACACTCATAAATGGAAGATTTATTCATAAATTAATATGAAGGCCAAAGCACTCAAAACTATTCACGAGTGAGACTAGCGAGAACCGATCAATCATGGTTATTACGGTTGGTAACAGCGTGAGTGAGTCAGTGGCGCTAAAAGTGGATATATTCATTGACCTCCATATATCAAAACTTTCAAAATAGTGATTTGGAGAATAGCGTCCTTAGTGACGTATCCCACAGTTTATGACCAAGACCATTTTCCGCCAATAAATTGTTTAGTATCTTAGGCGCACACTCAAGACTTTCAAGCGTTCAATTCGTATCCTGAAATATTTGCGATACGAATGCACCAAATCCACGTTCCATGGAAATATAGATCGATTACATTCTACACCCGAGTCTTTCTGACACGATTTGTAGAAAAATCGTCCTGATGGTGTGAATTTGGATAAAAATTTCATATGTTGAATATTTCAGATTGCCGGTCATCCAAGAAATGACGTAATGGCCGAGAAAACCTTCCTGACTGTCGAAAAACTCAACACAGATGGAAGCTGGACAGTTATAGCAACAGATGCTAGCATCGATACAAGGTAAATGACTTAATAAGCGATTGTGAGATTAGAGAAGTCACAACCACTTGGATGATCTGTACCAAGACCTATTTTTTTTCTATAGGGGCGTTATTTGATTGGGTTTTATATTATAAATAATGGGAGACATTTTGCAATAGAAACAGATCTTGAAGAGTACAAGTTTGCATCCAATATTAGAAAAAAATCAGACAATAATACTAGTAAACCGGGAGTCTTATGCATAATCAGAAACATGATCCATCTCACTGATTAAATGAATGGTTTGCTATTGGTCAAAGAGCCCGCGGTTAATTTTCATAACTTAACTCCTTTTCCGATTCTAATGATGTATGACCGATTCATCGTGAAACCCCAAACGCCTGAGGCGCCTGCGCAGATTCAGCAGAAATCAATTTATGATAATAAATTTCCGGAAATGTTTACACTTTCAAGTGTCAAAATAATGTCAAAAATCAGAGACATCCACCGCGAAAAAATTCGCGCCAGTCTGTGGAGATCTTTATTCGATTTTTGACATCATTTTGACAAATTATGACACTTCATGGAAATATTGGAAACGGTAAGAGACATGACGTCGCTCAAATGAAAGAAAGGTCGCGTATTCATATGCCCAAGAATATTCTAATATTTCGAAATTTGGATACAAGGTGAAAAAGGAGAATGTCCACTTTTGAAAAGCCATAATATTTTTTTTGCAAAAGCTGAAATTTTCAAGTATTTCAGGATATGGGTAATAGACCGTCAGATAATAACGTATATTGCTGAATTATTTTCTTTTTTCGGACATCTAAATCACTGAGAATGTCGTCAGTGTTGACTTCAAAAAATGAAAATTCAGCGACCTGATGAGTTCTAGGCGGACCAAAAATCTTGTGCGACCGGCAACTTTGCTAGTCCTTCTACACTTAAGACTTGTGGTACAGAACTATTAACATGAATGATTGATGTTTAACACCTGCGCATTCCGTTAGCTACCTGTTCTCGGAATGTTTGCAAAAAAGTTGGGCGTCATGGTAAAATAAAGCTGCTGTCAAAGGAGTCTAAAAAGTCTGCTTCGGCTAACACGCAAGAAGGAAATAGCAAAAAATGTGACGTTTGTACAGCAGTAGTGAATGATGGATCTTTTGCAATCTTAAAGTAATACGCCTTGATTGGTTAGAAGTCTATTGAAGTTTGTGATTCTTAAAACCCACTTCATAAAATTTACCAACATGTCTACAAATTAATATAAAAACCTTCAATATCATTTTGGAAACAACTTAGCCAAGATTAAAGTAGAAATACCTTTGATATGACATATTGCACTAATATTATTTTCTTGATAATTATTACGTGAAAAACCATAAAGTTCGATATAATTGCTTTTTTGCAAGAATTGGAATTTATCAATGGAAGGAATTGTAATGAGACAATTTCCAGCTAATTTATCTGTAATGGCACGATAATTTGAATTTATAGCGAGGCGGCCTTTATAGCAATTTGAACACTTCTAAATGCCTATAAATGATGATATTACTCCTTTTTTTCAACTGGAAAGCGGTAAGATAGTAAGATTTGTACCCCTCAAAAAGACCATCCAGTTTTTCCCACTCTCTGAGGGTTTGTTATCGGATTCTTTGTACATGTTTTCATAATTAATCCGCATTTAGTGATATTATTTTAACAATTTAATTATGTATGCTTTTAGTCGCGTCAACAATGTTCCAGACTGATAAACTTTCTAAAAAATATTCTTGATCATCATATCAGTTTTCAATACAACACAGTACGATTGACTCGAGGATAAGATCAAAATTCTCTGTAACTTTTCTCAAGTACAGGTAGGGTAGGTTGGTATAGTGAAAACCATTGGAATTCGCACACAATATTTAAAAATGCCAGATTTTGTCATAGAAACATTCAATCCCACTTCGAAGTTGGGGTGACAGATTTCCGTCTGCCAAACAAAAATCATAATATGCTATCATCCACATTGAATTTGGCATAAGCGTGAACACGAATCATAAGACTTGAAAACTTGGTATCTGATGATTGTATTTCAGATTTTAGAACATGCAGAACTTTTTATGAAGAATAAATCTTTCTCTCAAAGTCGATGATAAAAAGTTTTCGATATGGTTCCAACTTAGTTAGACATACTGTATATCACTCAAACAAAACCCAGCCCAGATAGTATACAAAACAAACCACATACCCACTGACTTAATAATGATTTTTGTTATACATGGTTTAAAAGCATTAGTAATCGAAGTAAACAAACTACACGTCGTCAGAGACAGCGGAACGAGTGAACAGATTTCATGTTTTGGTTTATTTCACGTGACCTTTCAATTGTTCCGCTTGTCTGATCACGTGTATAGTTTTTTCATGACTCTTGGTTTTGAATAGGTTGTAGTACCTATTTTGGCAAATTACGAGGTATGTCAAAAGATATAATGTGTGCGAATACCAACGCTCTCCACTGTACAGGGTCTTCACATCGTAAATTTTGACCAATAGCTATTTTCGTTAATATTAACCGTATAGAGAATGTTTTCAAATGTCAAATGGGCAAAGTTGTAGTATTTTTTCTGAATTATCAATTAATTGAATCAATTAATTGATTGACTTCTTGATAATTTGGATGTTTTTATCTAAAAGTTCAATGTATTAGGGAGTTTTTCTCAATCTTGAACAATTGTGCTAAGATAAGTGGTTGTGCAAAAAAAAATGTTTCAACTAGCTTCACAGATATCTTATTATTGATTTATTTTTTTCTGGCATAACTACTTAACCCAGCATATCTTTTAATTTTTTATGGAATTGACTTCATGATAATTCAGATGTTTACATCCAATAACCCTGTGTGAAAGGAAGTTTTTCCTCTCTTGAAAAAATTTGCTGGGATAAGTAGTTATGCTAGAAAAATATGTTTCAATAATTAAATATCTGTGTACTTCATTGAAAAATTTATTTTTTTTGGCAAAACCACTTATCCCAGCGAAATTTCTCAAGAAAGAGAAAAACTCCCCAATACATTGAACTATTGGATAAAAGCATCTGATTTATCAAAAAGTCAATTACAAAAAGAATCAAAAGAAATAACAACATGGAGACTCTATAACACTTCCGGTCAATCATAAACGTTCGCTATAGAAAAAAAAACGTAATTTAATGGTCCAAAACTAGGTACCAAAAATTATCAAAATCGATTTGTACGTTTTTGAAAAATGTAGAAAAAACCAACATTTCTTTGAATCTTTGATGCCCCCTGTAGACTCAACGAAGCAATCTCTGATTTTTTTGACGTGCCACCTATGGCTGCGTTCCAAGACTAGCGCATTATTTAAGCGGTCCTACTGGAATGACATGAGCCACTGTGCTGCAGCACAGTAGTCTACCGATAAAACATATCTCTTTTTCGCTTTATCGCAGGAATTGTGATGCAGTGGTGGAAATCATCGTTCAGGTCATTTCAGTGAGTCCGCTCGAAAAAAGCGATGCAGCACTGCAATTCCTCTAACGCGGTCATCAAAAAATGCAGACAGCTGATTATTTTTGAGGTTATGTCACCTATTATTCGGATTTGGATTAAAAGATTTTGAGAAGATACCCATACTAAAAATTCAAGATTCACATTGTGATTTTGTGCAGGGTTTTTGACATTATTCTGGATACTAGATACTTATAAAACTATGAAACGTTTTGTACTGGATTATTATTACCATAAAAATGGTCCTGCATTCAACTCAATTTGTCAAAAATATCATTACCTATAATGTCCTTTCAAAAGCATTATAGGTAGTGAATAGTACTTGATCTATTGTACCTACCCGACCAGTTTAACTTGGACCCTGGAAAATGGGTTGATATATTCAAACATTATTGTCAAATCAACTAGGTACTTGAGAATGTTGGGATAGTGGACGTTTCAAGATTTATGCATTCAGCCGTTTCAGAATTGATATAATAATATTCTTTTTAATAAAAATTTTGAAGAAAAAATAAAAATATTCAACAATATCCTTCGTCCTTCATCTTATTACTTATACCTATGTTCGAGCTTATTTTATTCACTTATATCAATCAATATAACCTCAAAATCAATCAGTAAGTGAGGTTCACATCAAATTTGTTATCGAATTGCAATATTGGAACTGTCAAATTTACGCCTAGCGAACGGGAATCATATGCTATAATCTATTCTATGTGAATGGTGCCATATGATTCCCGTTTTCCAAGCGGAAATTTGACAGTACCACTTCGAAATGAGATTTGATGTAAACCAGGCATTACAGATTTCTGCATTTTTCAACGATGGCAGTACTGAAAACCAGAAGCACCAACTCAAATTGTCACATCATGGCAGTGCCCATGCTTGAGTGATTTTCTTCTCATTGTATTAGCAGTCCATTTTTATTTACTAATTCCGTGATTTAAGATAACACCCCCAATCCTTATATATTTGAAATCAGGAAAAAGTTATTTATCGAACTATGTTATAAAATACAGGGTATCCCATTTAAAAAAAATGAAGAAGCCTGTTTTTTTTTTACTTCTGATGCTCAATCGTTTTTTCTGATAACAAATTCTGATAATTCAGAAAAAATACTACAATCTTGCCCATTTGAACTATTCTCCAGGGTTAATATTAACGAAGATAGCTTTTGGCCAAACTATACGTGAACACCCTGTTCATCACTGCCTCCAATCAAAGTACCTGATGGATATCCCAGAAATCGTCTCAAAAATTGAAGAGATCATTTCTATAACAAGTTATTGTATCTTTACAAAATACAGATTTGATCATGAGAAATAAAGAGTCAGCTCTACTCATGAAAAATGTTATCCCTTTCACAAACACCGTTCAGACCATAACACAATTATTTATCATGAAATGTGCCTTCCTTCTGTTTCCTAGTCCACATGAATAATATTATGAACATTTCGAGATTAAAGCTGTTATTGCTTTGAGCGATTTTTTTCAATTTTCAACGGGAAATTATCAAATCATTTTTTCAATAGATTCACCTGGAAGAGGACCAATTGGTTAAAGGGAGGAAGTGAAGCTACAGTTCAATGGATTATCCGTGATGGAATTCAACCCGGATCATATAGAATCAATCATTACGGTAACTACAAATACCTCCTGGGTGGTATTTATTCATACAATGGCACAAGTCAGAGTTTCACTGTGACTTCCTAGATTCAATTTAGCTTTTCGATATTTATTTCTGTGAAAATTCAGGTTTAGGTAGTATAATTAGATCGCTAATATAGAAAAGTTTCTTGTAAAACTGTCTTGCCATATTTGAAATAAATTATTGACTGAGAGACAAACATTGACCCATCAATTTCCACCCTTGATCCAATTGGCTTTCTATTTAAGTTGCTCAAAATCGAGGACAGGGGTGATTTGTTTTCAACCGTTTCATCTCGTCTGTCCTCAAAGTTGTTGATGGAGGCCTTCAGAGAACGTGATATAAGACTTCCGATAAGTTTGATAATCCAAAATGTCTTGGAGAAGTTTATGTTGAAGAGAAGTTTTTTTTGTAGATATCTCAGCTTACTGACAACAATGTTTCAGATGGATCTCCAAAGCACCTCTGAAAATATTTAAAAGCTGCTACACAAAGGCAATTTTGTCATTTGAAAAAAGTTGACTGGAAACAATATCTTTGGGCAGATCATTCCAGATAAAGCCCTTATACAGTAGACAAGTCTGCATCTTCAAAATCCAAACGTCATGCATACTCATGATGCGTGCATTTATTTCATTTAGGTCAATGTACATTGTACAAGGTGTCTATTTGAGAATGGAAAGGTGCCAGATCTTAGAAACAAGGCATCCCAGAGACTTGCGGATAAAATATTGCTGGATAATATGGAATAGAGAAAAATCTGGAAATATATCAAAAGTTTCCAAGATAGGCACAAGATGGCGTAACGGTGCTATCAAAACCCAAAATTGCTGTTTTTTCGTGTTTTTTAAATAGAAATAGATATAGATGAGTACCGCAATGGATTCCTTGAGAAATATCCTCCAAATTGGTTTTTCTGATCTTTTTTTCTAGCATGTCAAATAAGACAGGTATCAGCTGTCAAACCTTACAACGCAAGAATACTCATAACTTTGAAACAACTCAACCGATTCACGCGATCTTGGTCTAGTTTTGAAGAGGAGGTTTTCCTCTTCCATAAATTTGGGATTTCAAATGATTCTGATCAGAAGAGACGATTTTATCCAATATAATATGCGGACGACAAACATTTTTCAAATTTACTCAAAATTTTTAAATACAGAGGCTAATAGTAAAAATAGTTCGTCTGGAATGTCTACTTAATTCCGCACATCTTTCATGCATTACACTTTTTTCTAGACCTCGAAATAGATAAGCTTAATGCTTTTTTGTAATCATTCAATGCAAAAAAGTCCTACTATTTAAGATATAAGGTGTGTTTGTTATGCTCCACTAGTGCACACTTTTCTACACTACAACACTCAGTGTGGCTTTGTTTGTGGAATGTTTGTCGGTTTTTTAGGATAGAATATCTTCACTAAGCTAGTAAAGATATTCTATCCTAAAAAACAGACAAACATTCCACAAACAAAGCCACACTGAGTATTGTAGTGTAGAAAAGTCTGAAAAGTGTGCACTAGTGGAGCATAACAAACACACCTATAACTTGTTTGAAATAAAACAGTGACTGGGTGGTTACTAGGTATCGCAAAAATTTGTTATTATCTTCTTTACGAGGGCATCTTGAATAGTATCACTATTTTACATTAAATCACAGAATTATACCGTACCATTTAAATTTTTGCGGTGAAACGAAAATAACAGTTTTTAATTCAAATTACGCCTTCTAGCAACTTTTCTGGAAACAGTCACGCATCACTGGATACGATATACGAAAGTACTCACATTTATCTTCCAAACAAGCCTATACGCAACAAAATCGGACAAGTCGTTTATAAGTTACAGCCACTTGAACAATTACACTTTCACCACCTTCCCCTACTCACACGAAGATCGGTACGCCAATGAGCCCTGTACCAAAAAGACGTGAAATTGTCTAGGTTTTCTTACCATGTTGATAAAGATATACCTCAATCTGAGAATTTCCGGAGAAATTTCGAATTTTAATATTTAAGCTTTGATTGCGCCCCCTAGCGGAAAAATGTCGAAGTTATAAATATTTCCCAGCATTTTCTCGTGGCCACTTTAGTGATAATTTTTTTTCTGAACTTTTAGGTCCAGTAGTTTCTGAGATATGGCCGGTGGCCACCCTTGCTGGGACACCCTGTATGTATCACTTCGAAAACCACGCTGTACTGGGGACTAAAAAGAGTATAGCTTTTTTATTTCGAAATCTAGAAACAAGAATTCAGATGAACAATTTTCAATATACCTTTGCATTTGAAAATTCTACGTAAATTCAAAAAATGTCCGTCTTCCGCATATTATACTGAATACAATCGTCTGCTTTGATCGGAATCATTTAAAATCTGAAAATTGTGGAAAAGGAGAACCTTTTTTTCAAAATAAGACCAAGATCGCCTTAATCGGTTGGGTTGTCTCAAAGTTATGAGCATTCTTGCGTTGTAAGGTTTGACAGCTGATACCTGTCTTATTTGACATGCTAGAAAAAAAATCAAAGAAACAGATTTTAAGGAAATTCCTCAATGAATCCATAGCGGTACTCATTTATATTTGTTACTATTTAAAAATCACAAAAACAGCAATTTTGTGTTTTTATAGCACCGTTACGACCTCTCGTAGCTATCTTGGTAGCTTCTGATATATTTCCAGCATTTTCTCAATTCCATATTACCCAGTAATCTTTTTTTCTCAAGTCTCTGGGATGCCTAGTTTTTGAGATCTGGTACCTTGCCATTCTTAAATAGACACCCTGTACATTGATGTGGAGAAAAGCATCCTGTAAACTTACTCAAATCCCGAACAAACTTGTACATCGCATAGGTCAATCGTCAAATTGGCACGACGAATCATCAAATTGTCGTTTCAATACGTCAAAGTGCAATGCGTGCGGTATCGACGAACGGCACATTGCATTATCCTCATAAAAGATTTGTGAATCAATTCGTTTGATCGGTGCAACAATAAATACTGAGTAGCGGGATTAAATCGATCGCAAACTTGAATAAAAGCAATGCCTATGCTGTACAGATATGACATGTGCAATTTGCTGTTAATGGCTGTGAAACTTTTTGTCAATATGACTTTGGCTTGAGCTGCTCAAAGTCCCTAAAAAAACTCCAGAGGAAAACATTTCGGTTTTCATTCGATAACGTCAAGCCTGTTCCAAGGGGAATCAGTTTAAAAAAGTAATCAATTTGTGTTTTCTTCTAGAATAGTTTTCAGTTCTTAGAAAATCTGTAAGTGGAGTTTAAAGTACGATGACTCTTTGGACAGGTTTTGGTTATTGAAAATTTTTGAAGCTTTGCGTATTTCAGAATATGCGCAGTTAAAATATGTTTGAACCTACTTGAAAGTTTCTCGAGCAGTTTAAACTACCACGTCGACCCATTTTGATATGAATTATCCATGTAGTAAAAAGGCTCATTAAACTCATAGCAAATATCGCGATATTTATCACTGGCGGAGATTGACACGAGTAAGCTATTCTGTACACACATTTCATTCAAAAAATTATTATTGATTCGTTCACAACCAAGATTTCGAAAATATATTTGTACTAGTATTGTTCTATTGTTTCACGTAATGTGTACTATTATCATGTTTTGCTTTGTCCATAACATGTATTTATATTTTTCTGTGGCAATAAAGCATATTTGATTTAATTGGATTTGATTTGAAAATACTGACAAAGGTGGTTCTTATCCCATTCATGACGCGACTTATTTTCTTGAATGCGTTTTTAGGTTTTATTGTGACAAATGTAGCATTGAATAATTAGTCAGCTCTACATGTTTCAAGTCAATATTATCATTATTTCTTCAACCACATTGGATAATTAAAGTCAGCTCTACATGTTCCAATTCAATATTATCATCATTCCTTCAACCATAGAACAAGGTAACGGTAGTATTATAATATTTCAATCTATCAAGATTATTTCCGTCACGCAATTTCCATCCCAAGTTTTATCCTTGGGATAAAATCTTTATGAAGAATCTTTGCTCTATGTAGACTTCAGAAATTATTTTTTTCGAAAGTGCCTATCAAAATTTGATTCAAAATATTTAAAATGATCCTTTTCGATCACTGACACGATATTCCAGTTGAAGTGAATTCTGATAAACAATAACAGAAAACCATGATTTTTTTGCATAAATTTTATTTCTTTCAAATACTTCACTTTACTACTAAAATTCCATCGATAAACCCTATTAGTAATAACAAGGTAAAAGGAACATCTTGAAACTTTGTTTATCACGAGGTTATAAAATAATAATGTGTACTACTGCTCACAAAATAACATTTTAGCTACTAAAAGAAGACTCGTAGAATCCCTTCAAGAAATAAAATGGCTTATCCTTGAGTAGATTCTCCAACAAACTTTTGTATGCCTTCAGTGGTCTTCAGCTGGTTTTGAAGGTGGTTGATATCTTTCTGCCTTCGTATATAAAGAGCCCTTTGTATACTTCCTTGTTGACAAATCGTGAACTTGGTGGGTCATTGCCGGATGGTTGTGGTGCTGTAATGTATTTCTGGTTTTATATCCCACCAATGATACTTACTCCAGAATCTACTACCCAAGGCAAAAACTCATTTCATTGATTTTTGATTCCATAAGTTATTTTCTAACACTGAGATTCTCAATGGATTTGCATTGAATCATTAGATTTTTTTTTCCTCTTTGAAAGGTGAGTATCTCTTTTGGCGTTGTATACTTAACACATTATGTAAAGACGTGTTTCATCCTCTTCTCTATGTCCTCTGCATAACGTGTCATCCGACATAGCCATCACGCTTGGGTGTAATGAGACCGGTCGCTCCACTTAGTTGGGTCCTGGAGAGAGTCTTCCTTGCCATCTGCTTTTCTGAAGATGGAGCATCAAGAAAAGCCCATGAATGCGCCACATGCCTGGATTTTTTTCCCAATGATTTTTGCGTTATGATACAGTTCAATTGCAAAGACTTTTTCTGTGAAATTCTCCAGTGATCTCGCACTTGGGCTCTGCTCCGACTTGCGCGGTCTCAGCTTTACCAGTAGGTTGCGAATTCTGGTTTCCACCTTACTGATTTGCATTTTATTTCTATGTATCTTGTTTTTTTTATTCGGCTAGAGCTATCTCTCAGAATTTCTAGAACTGTCTTTGGAATGATTTCAAAAATCTCTAGTGCCTGGATTGCTCATTGTATGGTGGGTGATGATTGAGCATTCATGTTCACGAGTCCGATTTGTACGGCAATTATGCCTGCTTGAAGATCGCTGGTCTCTTTGGCCGGCTTTGGAACTTCTTGCCTTTCCAACAAACATAGAAAGCCAAATTTACCGCTTCTAGACCTACGAATTGGCCGAGAGATGATAATGTCTAATCATCAAAAGCGTAAAATGACTGACATTTGTTAACATGTTTCCCTATGTGGGGAAAGAAACTAAAGTAATTTGGATTTAATAAATAGGTCGATAGGTCCATGCCAACCACTAGATTGAAGGTGAATAAAGGAACAATCTGTTTTACGTCAAAATGTGGGAAATATGACCGTATGTTGGTCCTCAATGTAGCCTATTTCTCACCTGTTGGTAAATAACAATGACAGGGAAAATATATTTGCATATTAATGTGAGATGGACAAGGATAGAAAACCATGGCAACGTCGTGTACATGTATAGATAATGGAGATTGGGTTAGTAGTTTATTGCTTATTGGAAGGAAATATAACAGGGCAAACCATTTTTTTTTATAATATCGGGAAGATACTCCGCAGAAAATTGATGCGCCCTTAATACAACATGTTCATTTCGATAAATTATTACCAGTGTTTGAGAAATTTTGAAACATAACCTTGAATCCCACATTACTATAATAGTCTATGAGTGTTATAAACAAACTTGCCAGTTGTTGTAATCATCTTTGAATATGTAAATATCCCTTGAAGTGAATAATCAGAAATTCAATAGAATTCGGACACAACGCATTGTTTTTTTAGATGCTCACATTGAAACATGGCCGCTGCCTAGATAACATCATTCCTCAACTACGGTCAAAATTGAATAAATATTGACTTTTGTTATAACCTGATAGACAGGTAGCGATAGAGACAGAATTATGGTGATAATTTAGTAATATTTCACCTAAATTCAGAGGAAATAAAAGTCTTGTCCTGGAAGGTAACTTGTTTCGAATAATTTTAGAGTTTGATTGTATAAGAGATAATGCATGTTAACCTTTTTCTTTTCTTCTAGTCTAGAGTGATTGAATTGTTTATCGGGACATCAGGTCAATACTTCAAATAACTTGGCCACCCTAATAAGTTGAGCGTTTGTGGTTATTCATGAAGTTGAACGACCTTTGTTATAACCCAACAGACAGATAGCGATAAAGACAGAATGTTTGCCATAATTTAGTAATATTCCACCTAAATTCAGAAAAAATATATTCTTGTCCTTGAAGGCAACTTTTATCGTTATCTTCAAGTAAGTTTAGACTTCTTCGTATACCTTATATATGTATGTCATCGTAAATGACACAATTCTTGTTCATTTTCAGTTACCTTACAGGAAAATTATCTTGAAGGACTCTATTTATGTCGTTTTAAAGGGAGGTATACACGGACGCAGATGACTTAATACAAGTACGATTCATCAGCGCGCATCCAAAAATGTCCGTCTATGGTCATTTTTTGATCACGTATATGGTGTGTGCATACAAAAAGTACGTCGTACTTGTATCCCGTCAGAATCTGAATACATCAACGTGAGTTCATGAGTGGGCGATGCAACATCCCTGTCGTGAAAAAGTACAGTCAGGTAGGGGTTCCGCAGTGTTCGAGTCAATTTTTGCGACCATGATGCGCGCTGCCATACAAAAACTGCAATCAATGCAATCATGTTTTCAAACATTCCTCACTGTTTGTGCTTAAAATTTGACCACGTTGATGCACGACGTTCTTAGACATAGTTGCCTTGAGCTTGAGCTTATAGCTGTTTATGACATTGAAGTTAAACTGTGAGGTAAAAGGAGGTAGTTCTATTTCAAATCAATACATTTTCCTTTTTCTGTTCAAGAGTTTTTAAATTGTTTGTGGGGCTCCACGTCCAAAGATCTCCCTCACACCAATAGATTGGCGTATCTTTGAGTGTCCAACCTCTACATTCCAGATATGACTTTCCTCTTGTTTGAGTGTGGTGATCTGGTTATTTAATTCTTCAACTATCATTCTATTCAATGTCAAGGCTTTGTTGAGACTTATTTTCTTGGCATTGTCTTTAAGAAATACAAACATGCATTATTTTCTAGTTTCCTCAATATGGTGTTGTATCTACTTATAGAGATGACATCAGCCCCATTTGATACTTATCTATTCTGTGAACATGTATTATAAGTGACATATCCAAATCAGCAGCAGCTTTATACTAACATAGGGCTGTTCTTGCTGCTTTACAGTGGTGGAGGCTGATTTGTATTATCCTCACTCCCATGAGTGACTGTAGTTTTCGAAGAGCTTGAGGTCCTCTTCCGGACTCTTTTTGGACTCGGTCGTCTTCCTATTCTCTACCTAGCCCAGGTTGTGTATAAGTTTTTTCCCTCTACATTTTTTCGAGAGAAGTTTATCCATCAAGAAGGTCACAAGATGTTCTTCCCTGTTCTTCGACCCATTGGGCGTACAGGACTCCCCAGCATCTGATCTTTAGCTGGTTCTGGCTGCTCAGCCTTCGCAGAACCCTATCCTTGTCCGGTATGACCATTTTTGTATACCTGGGGACCTTTATTAGTTTTGGAAGTTTGATCGTTTGCACAAGTTGGAGTTGGAGTTTTTGCCACCGAGATACTTTCCTTACCCAAACTGAGCCTGAGCCAACTTTTGGTCTACCTGTTGACACATGTGATGTGAAAGTATACTATAGCACACCTCCACTGTGAGCAGATCCCAAGGTTAATTGATAGTAGTAATTAACCTTGGGCAGATCCTGCAAATTGAGAATCTGATCCCTCTTCGGTAATCTTGGATATAAAATTCTGCAGAAGTTTAGATTGCTCCTCAGATATGGTGCCGATGGGATAGTCAGAGGGTGTTATCGGCATTTTGATACCCCTTGCTGGGTCACCGTTGACCTCGATTTCACTTTTTGTTACCCCTGGGTTCCTACGCCGGTGTCGCTTTTGCGGCACAGCCTTCTGGTATGTACCACCGAGATTTTGGGTGATCCTTTACAGTCCCTTTTCCGTTGTTTCTTGACTTGGCGTCCGGCCTTCCGCTTTTGGCGTCTAGAATGTGTGTTTTTCAAGCTTCCTTCGGGCTCCTGGCAATGGTCTTATTCGTCGCCGATGTTGGTGTTTTTGGTTGTTTGCTTTCCAAAGTTGGTCCCACGAGTTAGGACAAAATAGAAGTTCACCTGACTGCAGTGTCTCTTTACAACTGGTGAGTCTTATAACGTTGGGTTACGCCACTAGTATGGATGGACATCCCCACAGTCTTGCATATCTCAAGGGTGCGCCATACTTGTAGAATTTGGAGGGATACTATTCTCAGTTTCCTCTTCAGCAGTAAACTGGATATGTGTATTATAACTGTTAAAAGCCTCTAGGGCTGTTTGGACTTCACCATCAGGTACTGCAAGAAGCAATAAGTCATACACATATTTCTTGACAAACGGTATATTGCAATGATTTTTCACAAGCATGTCTCCACCAAGACGTCCAGAACAAAATTGACAAATGGGTGAAATAGTGCCAAATATTTGTTTGAAGTAAAGACCGTTGAAGACTAGGAAGTTGGTTTGAAAAATGAATTCTATGATTTTAGTGCAGTACATGGTGCAGTGTTGTTCAATGGTATTCCATTTTGTACGTAGAATGATGCAGACAACTTCACAAGGCAAATTGGTGAACAGCGATACTACGTCAAAGCTAACTTTTACATAATAATTGTTAGGTAGTTGATAATCATTTATAAAGTTGCTGAAGGCGAAAGAGTCCTTTATGAAAAAATCGTTATTTGTATCATATGCGTCTGTAAGTATTTTTGTTAGATAGGTGACCAATGAACCATTGCGACAATTGATAGTAGATACAATGGGTCTCATTGCCAATTGAGGCTTGTAAATGTTTGGCTTTGTGTAGAATCTAGGAGCTATTGTATCATAGCTGTAAAGTTAGGAAGCCTTGTCTTGGTCTATGAATCCCTTGTTATTCAGTAATTTTATAAGTTTGTTGGCTTTCAGTTGCACTGTATATACAAGTAGGATTTCTAGCTTCCGGAGCGTAGTATTTAGGATCGTTCAAGAGCTGAAGGCTCTTGTCGATGTAGTCCTACCTATACATTGCCACTGTAGCGTTGCCTTTGTCACTGGTGACTATATATCGACGGCGTCACGACAAAGGGGCATGAGCGCCATTCGTCATTTTTTCCAGGAGATAAGAAAAGAAGACGTTTAAAATCTTTTTTTTTTTTCATATCCCGGTAGATCTTTTTTGTATCATTCTATTTTAGATTATTAAGAACATGTTTCAACAACTTTCTAGTTATAAAATATGAAACTGTTATTCAGTTATTCAAAAATTTGATGCTTATGCCTTTTTGCTAGAATCGGTTGGCGTTTACGTCTTTTCAAAAGGCAATTAAGCCTGTCAAATTCTTCATGTAAAATCAAAAATGTCGGATAAATCTTTTTAGTTTTTTTAATTCAAAACAAAACGAATGTTAAAAAGAAATACAAATATTTTAGTCAAAGACCTACTAAAGTATAAAACTGAAGACAAATTCTTAACAAAGATAACTTGATACCTAATTATTCTTAAATAAAAAGACAACGATGCTATTTAAACAGAACAAAACTTGAACGTATTTTTCACAATATGATCTTTGGAATAGATTGACTCGGCTTTTCAGTCAAATTGGCAGTTTCATAAAAATTCGTCATTTTATGAAACGCTGCAATTATAATTGAGATTAAGTAATGATTGTAAAAGTAGTAGGTTTCTGGCAGGCGTAAGCGACATGAAAAATCCAAATTTTGAACAATTATTACGGACAAGGGAAAGCAGTCTGACTTGAAGTAAACTTTTTTTTATAACAAATAGGTTATATCTTTTAGCTAGTGTGTAGTTTTTTTTAATCGGCTGAGGCTCAAGTTTGTGAAACGCAAAAAATCACTCCATTATATTCATATGAGCAAATGGCGCCTAGACAAACCAAACAAAAAAATACAAAAAGGCGTAACCGACAATAACACATAATGTGAGTTTTTGATATGAAAAAAAGGCCTTTACAGTAAAAAAACGATCTAGGCTACCAAATATAAATAAAACCTATTCAATTCATAATATCATTCACTTACTTTTCGCCAGGAAAATGTTTCCTTTCGTCCAGGGCGTAAGCAACCTATCAACACGTGTTGACGGTGGTTGGGGATTTTCAGGTCGAGTTCGGTTCGGTTTGGCATTGGCTGTTAGAAAATGAAAATATAATTCTTAGGCGTTAGGAATTTTTGCCTGTCAAGTCGTTTGGTCAATTTGTGGGCAGTTATTAGTATAGTCCATATTTTGAAAGAACGGACGATTTGACCGTTATTTTCACCAAGGTGAAAATAAATTCCCTAAATCAACGTCATTTGACCTCTATTCACAATATAAGAACAGAATCGAACTTCCGAGTTTTTCTGAGTGATATTATTTTGTTGAGTTTTTGTGTTTTTGATGGTTATTTCGTTGTTATTGTTCATATTATTTTCAAGACACTGTCATAGTTTATTCGGACTTTTTAGACACTTTTGAATCAGGTAAGTAAAGCGGTATAAATAATTTATGGTACCTATGTATGCAAAAATGTATTAAAATAATTGTAGTGTTGGCAATAATGGATAGCATGCCTGTTGAGCCTCGAGCTAGTTCCAGCATTGCTCAGGAATCAGATTTTGAAGATTACACTGAATGTAGACTAATGAAAGCATAAAATGTATAATTATACATCATTATGGATTGAGGATGAGGAGTTGTCTTTCGAGGAGCTTATAACATCTCCGGGTACAAATAGTGGAACCAAAAAGTACATTTTAGTAGTATGCGTAGATTCTAAATCGTAATTATAAATTGTTGCAGTTTGAGAATGAGGAGTCGTTTTTTGAAAAAGAGACATTGTCAAAGCTACCTGTTTTTATCTCTGGATACAAAAATAGTGAAATTAGAATCAACCAAAAGACGGACGAGCTGCCTGTTTTATTTTTTTCTACTATCTGAGGGATGAGAAAAACAACATGACCCATCTTATCTAAACATGTGTGCATGTGTTCTGAAATAGCTCGAATAGATTATCCGATCTGATTATTTATTAATTACTAAATTACATCGCACTAGAATTTGCTCAGATCAAATCTCGATTGAGGTGAAAATAGTGTAAAAGCGTTTGAGACGAAACCCGAACATAGCTAGTATGTATTTACAATTTTATATCAGAATACGGTCCTGTTAATGAAGACAGCTTAACTGTTCAAACGCGCCAAGGCAGGCTGGCAACCTAACAAATTAGTTACCAATGACTGCTTGTCATTTTCTGTTCTTATAAAAAATCTATAGGGTGACATAAAAATCTCATTTTCTCAATTTTGGCGCTTACGCCCTTTTGTCGTGACACCGTCGATATACTTCTGGATGTTGTTCAAGAAATACTTTGACCAAATCGTTAAGAAAAGGAGAATCAGCATGATTTCCATGGATGAAATTGGTTGATAATATGTTTGTGAATTGAGCCCTGTAGCAATACCTTTGTAAGTCTCTACACTGTGACAAGACTGATTCCAAGTATTGAATGGATCAAATTTATTTCTTTAGATGTTGAACATAAGCGAAATTTTGGGCCTAATGCAAGACATTTTTCAGAATTCAAGGAGAAAATTAAACTCTACGATAGCATTAAATCCAAAGTGAATTCAGCCAAGAAATCGTTGATGAAAGATAGATCCGAGAAAGAAAAAGGACTTAATAACATCCACAAAAGATTTGACCAACGCAGAGGCGAAGAACACCTAAAATGTTACAACTGTGGAAAAGAAGAGCACAAATCCGGAGAGTGTCCTGACAAGAATATGGGCCAGAAATGTTTCACTTGCAATAAGTGGCCACATATCCAAAAAGTGACCTAGTAAAACTGAAAATCCAGAAACTTCCAGGCATGCCGATGTTCACACAATCGAAGTCGTTCCAAAAAAGTCAGTGAAGTTAGTGATTGATAATGTGTCGCTAAAAGCCCTCATGGATACCGGAAGTGACGTTAGTGCCATACGAAGTGACGTGTATAATGAATATTTCTAGGACATAGTGTTGAGTGAAAGTAAAGTAACCATACGAGGAGCAGGAGCAAATCAAGTAAACATATGTGTGCTCTCCAGAAACAAGTCTTAGTGAACGACGAGGAAGTTTTATTGACTCTACACATTATCCCTGAAGAAGCATCAAGTTTCAAAGCCATAGTGGGAAACGACGTTTTAGAAACCGTGAACATTAGTGTCACGGGAGAAGGAATTATCGTGGATAAAAAGGAGAAAAACAATTTTCTTATGGAAATGAAGATCGTAGAGGAAAAGGGGAAGACAGTTAATAATTTGGGACACATTGAAAATATAAAACTCCGAAAAGAAATATACGATTTTGGTCGATGAGTATAAGCCAAATAGAACCAAGGACTGTGAAATCAAAATGGAGATTATACTAACAGACGAACAACCAATATACGAACGTTCAAGAAGTCTAGCTATGAAGAAAAAAAGGACGTCGAAGAACAGATCGAAGAATGGTTAAAAGGGGGTGTAACAAGACCTAACTGTTCTGATTTCGCTAGTGCTATAGTGTTTCTGAAAAAAAAGATGGGCGTGACTATCGAAAGGTTAATAAGAAAATAATTGAACAGGTCTCTACTCCCTCTAATTAGAGACTTGATATATATACTGCAAGGAGCCAGAACTTCAGCACCATCGACCTGAAAAATTGATTCTTCCATGTTTCCGTGGATGGAGATAGCATCAAATATACATTGTTTGTCACTCACAGTGGACAATTTGAATTTTGAAATGTCCATTCGGACTATGTAATAGCCCTGCCGTCTTCCAACGATATATCAGTCATATTTCTAGAGAGCTTGTTTCGAAAAATATCTTGTTATTTTACATGTATGATGTAATAATCATATTTTCCACTGTTGAGGGAGGATTAGAACGTTTAAAAATGGTTTTGGATGTGGTCCGAGACTATGGCCTCTAAATAAAGTCGAAATGTCATCATTTGGCACAAAGAGTGAGTTTCTTAGAATTCATAATAGAGGATGAGAAAGTGCAGCCTTCCAAGGAAAAAACGTTGGCCATTGAAAAGTTCTCTGAACCAAAGACAGTGAGGCAAATACAATCATTCTTGGGACTTACTGGATTTTTTCGAAAATTCATTCCATCTTACTCTATCATAGCAAAGCCATTGAGTGATCTGCTGAATAAGGAGGCAGAATTCAACTTTGGTGAAGAACAAAGGGGTGTTTTTCAACATCCGAAGAGGCCACCTATCTCAGAACCAGTTATTTATCTGTATAACCAAGAAAGCGAGACCCAGCTACACACAGACGCAAATAAATATGGTTACGGAGCATGTCTAATGCAGAGATCGAGTGAGGACAATGGGTTTCATGTTTCATCCCATCTACTATATGAGCAAGAAGACGACTCCAGCGGAAGAGCGTTATAGCTGCTACGAAATAGAAGTCCTAGCAGTAATACAAGCGGTGAAGAAGTTCAGAGTCTATCTTCTGGGAATAAAGTTCACCATTGTGACCGATTGTTGCGCTTTTCAAAAGACGATGAGTGAAAGGGATTTGACAACACGAGTTGCGGGGTGGGTGCTTCTATTAGAGGAATACACGTATCAAATAGAGCATCGTGAAGGTACAAGGATGGCTAACGTCGACGCTTTAAGTCGGAACCCAGTTGTGATGTTGGCCCAAATTGAAACATTTGAAGAAGACGGGATCATTGCAAGATTGAAGTTAGCCCAAGAAAAAGATGAATTTGTTCAGGGGATAAGAAAAATTGTCAGCACCGAGAACTATAAAGAATTGCGCTCAACATCAACATACTTTATAAGTAGTATAATAATGGGTCGGATTTGATAGTTGTTACGAAGTGTATGCAAAACGAAATAATCAGGAAGTGTCATGATGTTGGACATTTTGGAATATCCAAAACTAAAAAAATAATTGATCGTGAATTTTATATTCCGAAACTGAAAGGGAAAATTGGCGATTGTATAAGGAACTACGTATCTTGCATACTGGGTAACAATGATGAGGGTAAAAAAAAGGACGATTGCATCCAATCAACAAAGAAGATGAACCCCTGCATACATATCACATAGACCATCTGGGACCTTCACCGTCGACCAACAAGAATTATAATCACATATTAGCAGTAAAAGATGATTTTTCTAAATTTGTCTGGTTGTACCCTACAAAATCAACTACGGCAAAAGAAACGATTGATAAATTAAAGTTGCAGCAAAAAATATCAGGTTATCTTTCGCGGATATCCAGTGATAGGGGGACTGCATTCACGGCTTATGAATTTCAGGAGTACTGTGGACAGGAAGGAATCCAGCATGGACCATCACCACTGGAGTTCCTAGGGAAATGGTCAAATTGATCGGGTCAACAGGATTATCATAACGGTTCTCACTAAGTTAAGCTTTGAAAACTCAGGCAAATGGTATCAGCATGTTGACAGAGAGCAAAGAACACTGAACGCAACTTCACAGAGGAGCATTGACGTCACATCATTCGAAGTTTTGATCGGAGTCAAAATGAAAAATAAGGAAAATCTGAAAATCAAATAGCTGTTGGAGAAAGAAGTCATAAAAGTTTTTAGCGATAACAGAAATATCTAACAAGAAGAGGGTAAACGGCAAATTTCAAAGGTGCAAGAAGAGGATGGAAAAACATATAATCCAAAAAGAAGAAAACCCCAACCATATGGACTAAAGGACCTGATAGCGATCAAGAGAACCCAGTTTGGTCCGGGTTTGAAGTTGTGTAGGAAAGACTTAGGACCTTATGAAGTGACGAAGGTTTTACCAAACGAGCGATATAAAGTGGTAAAGGTTGGTTATCATGAGGGACCGAGGAAAACTTCTACTTGTGCCAAATATATGAAGCCATGGATGGAAGAAAATAGCGAATCCGAATGTATTATCGTTTTATTTTAGTGTACCTTTCGTATTATTTTGTTTCAGTGTATCTAACTTTTGCAGTTTCATAATACGCATAAACTATTCTGTAGTGTCTATCCTTGTTTCTGATTCCAAGAATGTTAAGTCACGCCTCCCTTTCGAGTGCGTGCATGCATGCATTAATAGCTTTTGGGGAGACGGGGTTCGCGAAGCAGTCTCAGATTTGCCGTTGAAGAGAATGGTCAACATTGAAACTCAAGACAAAAGACGTTTTCAAAGGGCACCAAGTTTTGGGTATTTAAATGACGGTTAATTGCAATCACTCAGACGGAGTTGATTCTTCAACAAAAGGCGATTCTACCAAGACGGGGTACTCAAGTGGAATAACGATTGGCTGTTATGCAACTTGACTGAAGGGATGTGGAGCAGTGAATAAACATATCAATCCTGCAAGTTTGGATGTTTTTTCACTAGACCACACGACGGGTCGTTATGAGGAGTTTTTGAAAATATTCCTACATGTATTTCTACGAGATGACTCAGTAAGAAAACCTTCAGTTTCTCCGTATTCAGGCCCACATAAAAGCGTTTCACGGCACCCATAATTTTTCAAAATCGAAGTGAATGAAAAGCATGTGTTGGTATCGAGGGATAGATTGAAGCCAGCTTTCTTCAACAACACTTATGATAATGCTGTCCCTGTCCGCTCTACTATAACGAAATCTTCGAAAAAGAAAGTGTGCTCCTCTTTACCAGAAAAAACCCGCACGCAGATTGGAATATCCAGATTTGGAAGAAGGCTGTTCAAGAACCCCAATAATCACCAACATTTTTTTTTTATATGCTTTACATTGGTGGAGGAGTATGAAGTGATGTTTTATCCAATTTACTTAACACATTGTTGCCTGGAAAAAAGTGGGGTTTTGAGAGTTTTGAATTGTCAATAGTCAAGTTGCGTATGATTTGTATGTTGGACATTTCAATAAAAACTATGAAATACATCTGAAGCATTCTAGGACTGCTTTGGAGTCCACTGCCTTTCTCAGAACAGCATTTAATGTTATATGCATATTGTGTTATGGCAAAGATTTTGGCCTGTAGATTAGAAGCGTGAATCTCGAGCGAAAAGGTCATTTTGTTGGCACTCCCGCTCTTGCAGAATCCCGCTTCTGTGCCTCTCTGATGCTTGGAGCTATCATTAAACCTCCACGACCCTTCCCGTGTTCGAGCTGGTCTGTTCTGATCCGTCCAATCCTCCGGTCTAGGAATAATCAGCTCAGGCGAGCTACCAGCAAAGAAGATTGTGGTCATGTAGTCGGAGTGCATTAGCAGCACTCCATCTTTTAGCTGGGGGTTGACTCATGATAGCCGAGTGTCCCTTACTCCTTAGCTTCAGATGTTCCATACAGTACAGATGGTATGCTGTCCTGGGTGCAACACTCTCTACAAACAGAAGCAGTGAGGTCAAGTCCAAGATCACCTCCAACGCTCTCGTTGGTGTGGTCCGTACTGCGCCTGTTATACTGATACCTAATGTTTCAACTGAGAAATAAAACGAGCTATTTAGAACACAAATATAAATATAGAATACAGGGACTTGAGTAGATGCTTTCAACTTCCAGATCGCAGCATTCAGTGCTATAGTTCGCAACGAATTGGAAAAATAGAAACGATCTTGAAATAAAATAATAAAAATAAAATTTTACATAATAGGGGACCACAACTTCAAGAAGTTCCATAAAACATACCAGGAGCTGGTGAAAATCTGTGATCCGGCAGATGATAATGATGTTTATAGAATTCTCATAGGCAAATTGACAAAATACTTTCCTCCAGTCCAAAACTCTACATATGAACGGCACATTTCTAAAATTCTTAGTAAAAATTCGTCAACAAGCAGGTAATTGTTCTTTTGGACACAAGCAAGAGGAATCAAAAGAGATACATCTGAAAGATAAGTTGATCGATTCTTGGGCGTCACTAGATCTAAAAAAAAAACTCTTCGAGAAAGGACGCAGTCTTGATCGCGTTATGTGAAATCCACGAACGAACAGGACAACAGTCGAAAGCAATGAATGTCATGCCAGGAACCTCAACTATAGTGAATAAAATTTCCTGGGCACCCAAGAGGCTACAAACAAATAACTGTTCTCGTTGTGGAAAAACTGGTCATCATCTATCATCAACAGAGTGTCCAGCTGGAAAAGCCACATGTCATAATTGTGGTTTTTCAGCATGCTGACGTACGAAGGGGTAAAAGCGGTTTTCCAATGCCGAATCAAATATATCTTCTACATTTTATTGAAACCGATAATACCATCCAAGGGAAAGAGATTCAAACTGATAGCTTCAAAAAATTTGAATATTCCAAAGTGACAGACATGGAACAGCAAATTGGTCTCCGAGATGACGTGATCGAATGTTCGATAATTGATGATGGTGTTTCAATAACAATGCTACCAGATTTCAGGTGAATATCATTAAACTTCAGGATTGGGAAAAGCTTCACCATCAGAAATCTGAAGTATGGGACAAAGACCTTACCAGAAAAGATCTGTTAAAACCCTATTGCTCCAATACTCTCTGGCGTATTTTTATGTGGTAGAAGAGGGATAAATTTGACAATTGGAAAAAGATACTGCTCAAAAACTGAGAGTTCTCGAGTTAGGACTGGCACAAGTCAATGAGATAAGTGTCGTAGAAAAGTTTACAAAAATAAAGAAGACCAAGGTTAAGTTGACTTTTGATCCAGAAATAAAACCAGTTAAACAGCCAATGCGTCGAAAACCAATTGCAGTTGAAAGTCTAGTGGAGAAGCAATTGGAAGAAGCCTAGGATAAGGACATTATCGAAAAAGTAGAGGGCTGCGGCGATTGGATCTCCCCAGTAGGCGCATTCTGTACTGGTGCTCAATTCTCCAAATTATTCGTATACGAATATGCATTTGATTTTCTACACCATTCGTATACGGATTTAATTGGAGAATTGAACACCAGGCGGTCGTTCCGGGCGCTCGTTGATCAAACTAACGCTAAGTGAATTCTAAAACACCTTCCGAACGCCGACGATCGTTGCATATCAAACGACCACCCAAGCGCTCGACAGCCGAAATTTGAACGCAGTGCGCTATATTACTTTTCAACTAAATGTCAAAAAACACTCTTAATGACAAGCTCAATGACTACTTTCCGATCCATGATCGCACGAGTGCCTCTAGACGGTAACGATCACTGTCGGGAACTTCATTTGACTTCCGCATATTATACGGAATACGGATTGGCGTTCATCAGGCGCTCACACGAACGTCATGAATCAGAATGCGCTAGCAGTTGTGATATTTTTTGAACAAGCAAGAGCCATTTTGATCTTTGTTGATATGAGACCAAACTACGAGAGAATCATCCTCTGCCAATTTTTAATGCGTTCATGACGAAGTTAACAAATGCCAAGTTATTTTCCAGACTTGATCTGACGACCGCTCGTCATCAGCTGGAATTGGATCAGGAAAATTGACCAATTACGACTTTCATTACACATAAAGGTATTTCTCGTTACAAAAGGCTAATGTTTGGTGTCACCTCTGCCCCCGAAATGTTTCCACGAATATTAGAGGGAATCTTGTCACCTTGTAAGAACTGTATGAATTACCTAGACGACATTGTATTTGGGAGCACAGAAACGAAGCATGATGAGTCTCTTAATAAAGTTATGACAGTCTTGAATGTTTTATTAAATCAAAAGAAATGCGTCTTCAGAGCGGCGGAACTCATGTTTTGGGTCACTTATATTTAGACCGTCAAACACAAAAGACGAGGTCAGGAGTTTCTTGGGGCTTGCTACTTATGTGAAAATATTCTTTCCGGATCTCGGAAGTACCACAGAACCACTTCGAAACCTGACTAAGGACGACACCAAATTTGAATGAGGATAAATCCATCAAAAACATTTCCAGAAGCTCAAAACTCCCTTGGCAAAACTTTCATTTCTGGGCTACTTTGAGCTAGCAAGACGCACACGTCTTATCGCTGATGCCAGTCCTGTAGCCCTACTTTTACATTTTGATAACCGACAACATCATCACATAATATTTTTCACAAGAAAATGTTTGTCGGATACGGAACGAAGAATTTTCCAAACTAGAGAAGAAAGTTTGGTGTTGATATGGAGTATAGAGAGGTTCTATTTCTATCTTGCTGGGTTGGCATTTGAGTTGGTCACAGATCATAAGAATTTGAAAGCAATGTCCAAGCCATCATTGAAACCCGCAGCGAGAATAGAACGTTGACTGCTCAGACTGCACTCCTTTAAAATCAAAGTCATATATCAGTCCGGAAAATCGAATATTGTCGACACGGTATCTAGTTTGTGTCAAATGTCTGTGGAAAAACACATATTTTCAGTTTTTGAAAAAGTATTCCGATGGCCATGGGTATTCATGACATTTCAATCGCCATCAGGCAAATGGAAGAAATTAAAAATGCAATTGAGAAGTTTGATCAAAATTCATGGGAGGCGGTGTTTTCCACGCTTGAACCCAGGCTTTTAAGGGGTAACAGGCCTGTTATTCCTGAAGCGCTCAGACAGCATGCTCCAGCATTAGCTCATGAAGGACATCTGGGAGAGTCGTTCATGAAACGCCGCCTAAGAGCAAAAGTATGGTGGCCGTTAATAGATAGAGAAACAGAACATTTCGTGGAAAAGTGTCGGGATTAATTAATGGTCACGCAACTGACAAACTTCCTCCAATGGTTAGACATAAGGTTACCAGATCTCACAATAATGTGAGATTGATACACACACCCCATATTGGCCACAAGCTAAGGGCAAGTTCAAAAATATTAATAAGTTAATAAAAAATGTCTTCCTATTGCATATTCCAATGGACTGAATTCAAGAAAAGAATCACAGAAATAATATATCAATGTTTAATGTTACACCTCATGGGACAACTGGTGACTCACATTTTGAACTTTATGTTTAATAGGAGCATAAGAGATAAAATACCATGTTTAGCAGATTTAAAAGGGGCGGTCGATGAGGAGAGATAGGGAGACCTAAAAGAAACAAGAAAGAGAGAAAAGGAAAGACTAAAAACAATGAAATTGAATTTATGTTAACAAGCTGGTCCCAAGATTCAACAACACCGAGTTAATGAATTTCTAATAAGACTCGGGAACGAGCTAATCCTCTTAGGGGACAATAAACTGATGAAACGTTATGTATCTCATATGAAGAGCTGCCTGTTGAACAACCACCTTGGACGAATTAGCACAAACCGATCAACCCGATGAGGCCTTCTGCTCAAATTTCAAATGCATGCTCCCTCGCAACTTTACTGAAGCTGATTAAAAGAAAGGTAATGTAGAGACCTGTCCAGGGAGGTGTGAAATGACATTGAAAGTTGATTGTCAAAGGAAGAGAAAGTCGCGATGCGTTTATTGGCTTTCTATTTGTATAATTGTTGTGCAGTTGATTGATTACAGAGTGTATTCTATACTGAGTGCTATTGCTGATTGCTGGACAGCTCAACAGGGTACCACACTAACTAAGACTATTTTTACTTTTTTTTAAGTTTTTCTCCTGCTTCTTCAATACTAAATTCAATATGTTTACCAATCACATTAAATAAGCATAAGTAGAGTAGAGCAAAATGGATTTATATGACATCAATGCATTCAAAGATGATGAGATAGATATAGTACGCTGACCCAAAATCATCAAGTATTGAACCAAATTAATAACGAGAACTGCTAAAATGTATAACACAAAATAACACTCAAGTTGCCACAGACAATTTCGTCCATATATCAAAACTGTTCGTCATAAAGCTTTCCGTTAAAATACAATCCAAAATACAACACCAAATATCAGAAATTTGAAGGATTTTTGGAAAAATAGTAGAAATGAATCCCATTTCAAAATTGTTTGAAAATTTGAAAACTTGAATCGTTTGTTAATGTTGTGACATTTGTCGACATCAACTGCGACTTCTCACATCGAAATCTTCAAAACTGAAAATTCTCTCCATAACCAGAGGTTAATTAACAAACACACATTTTTTCGCTGTGAAACGATACATGCTTCAACCACTGGTTACTGTGAACGCATTTGGTTAGGTCACCAAAAAGGTGACCAGACATTGTGAAACTGGGCGTTTCACACGTATTAGTTTAGTAAAGTAGTAACACACCATACCATACTGATTAGAACCAGCGATCCGAGTCGCTGGATTAAACCTGTGCTATAAAAACCAAGTGCCTCATCATTGGGATCTTGGAAACCAGAAGAAAAGCGAGGTCGGTTAAATGAAGGTTAATTTGCGCAATTTGGTGGTCATTAGGAAACCCTTTTGAAATTTAAAAACATCACAATACTTCCAAAGAAATTCGGAAAAAAACGAATCTTCGCGATTTCATTTTTATTTTTTGACGACTCTATTTGAATAGATATAAAAATATGAATTTCAGATTTTCATTTCTACTTTCTCTGTTTCGCAAAATGGTGTTGTCAACTTTTCAAACCCACGAGTCGTCTTTGAGCTGTCATAATCAACTTTGTTTTTTTTTAATACGGCCCTGGATTTTTTATTACCGATTTTGAGAACCTCTATGCTCCCAAATCAATGATTTATCGTACTTATTAGAAAACTTCATATCATTGGATTTTTCCATAAGAGCTCTTGTATTGGAGGGAGACAAAAAAATATATTTTCTAGAGAATTAAAATCAAACGCCTTTTTTTACAATAACGCATCACATCGTTGGTTTAGTAACATAAGAGGCTCTTAAAATCCGTAATCGAAAATCCCAGGCCGTATTCAAATAACAAAGTTGATGATGACAGGTCCAAGACGAAACGTGGGTTTGAAATCTAACAACATTTTGTGAAACAAAAAAAGTAGCAGTGAGAATGTGAAATTCATTTTTTTATATCTATTCGAATAGAGTCGTCAAAAAATAAAAATCGAATGCGAATATTTGGTTTTTTTCCAAAAACCTTCGGATGTATTTGGAATTTTTTGAATTTCAAAAGAGCGTTTCAATGAGCACCCAACTTTGCCTCCATTCAACCGACCTCGTATCTCTTCTAGTTTTCGAGATCCCAATGATGAGGCTCGAATTTGGGACACCCCTTTGTCCGCGGAACATATTCTCTATAGAGAAGTTTTTTAGTTTTACTATGATCCAAAATTACCAGAAAATTACATCATAAGTCTCTCATTGGGCCCGTGATGTCTCCGACGAATAGTGACCAATAAATGACCACATTATGTCGGCAGTATGTCAGAAAGCAGGTATTAAGAGGTTGGTAAAAACAAAAATGGAGTTATCCAAGCCAAAAGGCGTTTGTACCCAAATAACTCATCACCAAAGAGGCAACGCGAGTACTCACAAATAGACTTCTCTCACTTGGTTCACATAGAGATGTCCATCAAGGTCTAAGACCCCCCCCATAGCCAGAAATGTTAGGTCTTGATAAAATGAATCAGCCTTCCCAGCATTCTGATAAAAACGCTCGAAAAACTCATCAGTAGGGACATACGTGATTGGGCTTTGGCAGAACAACCCTTCTGTAATAATCAACATGCCTATCAGCCAGATAAATCCTGTTAGCGTTACACCTCTCGAGAAGAAGATTGACGATACTCTTAGGGCCGGTTCTCCAATTCTGGTATTTCCGTCCAAAACAGTATTATATTTTCTCAGGTTTAATATTAAAAGACAGCATATATTTTGATTTTTTTTGTATTCTGTAGATTGCCTGAGCAGAATCCATAAACAAAGTCGTTATCAAAGTGTGACAGCACCAGGGCTTCAGTTAATTTTTCTCCAAATCAACCCTCAAAACTTGACGGCTTTTATACAGGGTTATTCACGTTATTCGACACGAAATATCATGGGTAAAATATAGTAATTGAAAATATTAATTAATAACTGACAACTTTAAAGAAATAATAATAGAAGTTGTCAAAATACCATAGGTGAAATAATGTTCCTAACGAGGGTTTGGAGACGGCATCTCCATCTATTGGTGTTAATGAGGAACCTATTTTTTTTTCTTTTTCTTCGCTTTACTTGAAAACGTGAGAAGTTAGCTATAGGAACGTATAATACTAATTGATAGATAATTAAATTCTACATCTGTTGTTGACATAAAATACAGGGTATCCCATTCAAATTAAACAAGCTATTACCGTTTAAAGATATTGATTATTTAACCATAATTTTTAGACACTCTGTATAAGTTATTGAAAGTTTAATTAGTGTGACTTCAAACTTGATCAATTGGTAGACTTGATTATCAATTTGGTTAAAAAAAAACAACAGCTGAGAAAGTAAGCATTGAAATGAATACTACATTTTCGCAAAATTGAAGATATTTCAAAAACCATAAGGTTTAGGTGTATTAAACCTCAATCCATTTAAAAAGATAAAACTGTGATAAGTTTTGTGTTTTAGGGACACCCTGTATAACAGGAAAATATTTTTAAAATGTAGCCTTGAGGGGTCCCTATCCATCCAGAAAAAAAAACTTCTTCAAAAACCAGATACTTCAGCCATATAATGTTTCGTGTCGAATAACGTCAATAACCCTGTATAATTTGTTTCAAAAAAATATATTATGCTCTTTGTATCAGATTCTTGTCATGTCTTTCAAAGTTAAGCTCATTATCCATCAACACAATATTGTTTCGACTTGTATGGCCTTAGGAGGTCTAAAAACTCTGAAGGGAGATCTTCCTAATTTTGATTATCTTGATTCTCGACAACTTCATTTGTTCATCAGGTGTCTATAAAAACAGATTGCCAAAAATCTGGATTGAAGAGCTGGTTGTCACATTCGTCATGTCATAAAGTTTGAAAATTTTTTGCTGTCTCCAGATTAAGAAACCATTCAACACTAGCGGCAGGAAAGTTTAAAACTAGTTTATCATCCTGGAAAAATGTTGGCTTTTAAAAACTTACGACCATTTCCAACTATAGCTAGGAGCTACATTTCTTAGTATCTTGTTATTCCCGCTGGGTATGTGTCCAGTTGCAGCCCCATATGCATTAACCCCAGTAACAGGAAAATTTAAAACTGGTTGGGCAACCTGAATAGTTTTGGCTTATTTGATGATAATGACCATTTCTACTCACTGATGTCCGGTTTCTCATATATCTGTCATCTTATATGAGTACATTAATACTGCCCAGCCGACAACTATCATTTATTGTTTGTTCATTGAGTTCAAACCAGGTAGCATGGTAGCAATACGACCACTCTCTGAAGATACCTCCTTGAATCAAGTGGATTAACATTAAGGTCCGAATGGTTGTGAACAAGTTGGTCAAGGATTGTAGGAAATGACGGACAATGCCTTCCTAAATTCTTACTTTAATGAGAAGCAACAGTTTCGATGTTCTATAACATCTTTCCCCCAGACTTTCAAAAAATTGGGGACATAACGAGTTGACTGGTAAGTGAACATTTAAAACTCGAAACATAAATACAACGAGTAATCGAGATTTGTTTATAGTACATCACTCGATAATCTCAAGCGAATAATGAGTAGGTATATAAAAAATGTATTCATTAATTTTATATTTATGTTTCGAGTTTCAAATGTTTACCCTCCTGACAATTCGATAAGTCTCCAATTTTTTGAAAGCTTGAGGATGTAATAGAACATCGAAACTGTTGCTTCTCATTGAATAGAAGACTTGGAAAGACATAGTCCGTTATTATTTTCCACACCTCGACCAACTTGATCTTCTTGAATGTTCAATGATCCATAAAGTTCATAACAAAACCACACAAGAATAGCCTCGAGAATAGCTCTGATATTGGCTCGAACAAAAGTTAATTGCAAGAAGTCCAAATAATTTTATTTTGTGAATAGTAGTAAAAGGTATAGTAAAGAACTGGAATGAAATACAAGGGGGCGAGTTTTGCAAGTGATTCGAGGAGACTCTATTATTGACTTTTATCACTATAAAAACTTATGCTCTCATTCAATTTATCAAATTATATTCTATAATATATAACAGCCTGCAATGCGAGAAGAATTTCATTTGCATTAAATAGAATGAGAATGTGAAATATTATGACTGAGTAGCAAGGTTTGGTTATTTTTATCATAGTAGAAAATGAGCTTTGTGAACTTAAATTATTTCCATTCGAAACATTCAAAATGCAGCATAAAATATGGTAATAATTTTATGAGGCATTATATAACAGTTCATAAGAATTTTGCGACGTTTGTTTACATATCACATTTTAGGAAAAAAAGCAATATTCGTACATGGCGTTGGAAGAAATTTTAATAAAGAAATTGCCATTCACAAACATTTGTGTTCATAATGTCCAAATCATGAAAAATAAGCAAGTTACGACATTGACACGGGTGTTGTTATGGTCTGCTTGGAAAACTTCGGACCCAAACCCAAAGGTCACATAACACCTACAATATAAAGGAAAGTCAAATGGCAACTTGTGACATGTTTTAAGCCAGCAACCAGTAATACATGAAAATGCGTATTTCGCCATACATCCACCGCGGTGCTAGAATTTATTTGCAGGCTTGTCCCTGATTGGTTGATCGGTTGTTAAGGAAAGTTTGTTCTCATTGTCAAAAGTTCTTGTTATGGGCTTATTAAATTTCATCTTCGTAATCAGAAGTGTCGTTATAACAGTTTTTGTGTTATTCCTATTTGTCATGATTTAGCAAGTAAGGGACCTAAGGATAATGCGGAACTTTTCGCGAAGTGGATTTGTGAAGTGCGGAATCCATTACTGCAGAATAAGACTTATGAACAAATCTATAGATCTAATTTGGGGTGTGATATCCAGTATCCTCCTGGTTTTAATCTATGGTAATTTTTAACCCAATTATTACGAAAAAAATAGTTTAATTGATATTTTTTTCAAGTCTATCATAATTCTAGAATCATTTGTAGATGTGGAAAAGTTATGATGATGGAATTTCTTCTTTGTCGCTCCGCCCGCTATTTTGTTTGAAGGTAGATGAAAAAAACAAAAGTATAATTTATTTTTGTGAAACCCTGTTATCTTGGAAAATAATAACTCAAGAAGATAAAAATCATGTATATTTTAAATGGAACCCTTCGAACGCATCATACAGAGGAAATAGGTAGCGAAAATTAATATAGTTGGACATTGTGATTCATCTCAAAATGTTTGTTTTATTATTTGAAAACGAATGAAACAGTCGGCAGCAATGGGTTACTATTCTAACATTGGGTAAATAGGAATAACCATAATGAATACATTTTAAAATGAGTATTCCAGATACTTCCACTCTTGTGGGTATTATCACCATGTAATAGTCAAAAAAAGTAAAAACGCCATTAAAACAACTTTCTCCAAACCATTCATCTTTAAAATAGTGTTGAGAAAGTTTTGATTGGAAACGTATCTATTTGGAAATTTGGGTTAAATATAAATGCATGTGCGGCTTTAAAAAGACCCCCCCCCCTTTTTTTAATGTGTGCACCAAAAATATTGAAACTTGGCATATTCTAATTGATGTCAAAATACTACTTTTTGTAGTTACTGACTACTTTTAGTATTCAAGAAACATTTTTTTAAGTAGAAAAGAGGGTCGTGTGACACATCATTTTGAAGATCCTGATGAGTACTCTATAAGCCTTGAATATTGAGTGGATATCTTCAAGTACTACAAAATGGCGGTACATTTAATTACTACATTGATACATACACTTAAAAAAAAAAAAAATTAATTCAGAAGATGCTGGAAATATTCTTGACATAAAGTTCGGGTTAGGAATAAATGAAAAAAATGTCAAAAAAGCATCTTTTGACGGATTGAGGATTGACGGACTGACTTCTAACTGACGAACCCTTAAGGCTCAGAGTCCCGCGAGCTTTTGAGTGGCCAAAAAGTGGTTCAGAAAAACACGTTTTTCTAACACATCTGTTGACATTTCCGAAAAGTTTTTTTTTTCTAGTTATAGACAAAGCCTTGATTAATGTCCTATACTTAATAAAAAGTTTTAAAAAAGATATTTTGCTCAAAGTTGATCAACTTTAACCGCCATTTTCTCAACTTTGTACTTATTTTATCTGGTCAAAATAAAGTACAGGACGTGTATTGAACATTTGGTGAAAGGCTAAAACAAAAATCATAGAGAAATGTTGTGCCGTTTACTAATAAAGTGCGTTTTTCAAAACCTTCACATTACCAATTATCACTTATTTTGACCCCATTCAGTGGTGACATCACAGATTATTATTCGAAGTCGATTTTGGGGCGTTGTTTACGTATCAGCTGTTTAGCTTGGATTTTGTCTTATGATATCAGGACCGGTTTGTGTTTTTTAATGAACTTGGAAAATTGATGTTCTTGGAGTTTGGGATGGTCAATATAAGAGAATATGATTAATATTCAGTTTCGTCCACCGTTTTGAATCCGGAGTAGTTTTTGGTAAAAATGCTCCGATATTCACGTACTTTTGTTTTTTTTGTAATGTGTTGAAGTTATGTTTCCATAGTTTTGTTATGTTTCAATGGATCTTATTGTAAATCATATTAGGTATGTAGGTTCAATGAGGGAGAGGGATGATATAAATAGTTAATATGTTTTTATAATTTAGTGAAGTTATGTTCGCAAAATTTCGTTATTTCTCAAATAATTTTATTCAAATTCGGTATATACGTTCTATTTGGGTTCGGTTGGATCTGGTAAGAATACATGTTCGCATAATGTCGTTATCTTTTAAAGAAATGTGTTCAAATTCGTTATGAATCCCAGCAAACATGCCATCCCGGCAATGTAACTCTATAGTAACGGCGATGCCTGCAATTCTCATTGGCAATGTACAGGCAGTTATCACCTGAGGAGTATCAATTTGGCACGCCGGCCGTCATTTGGCCGCAAGGCATTTTGCCATGATGGATAATTGATGGCAAATCACTACTTCACCATCAAACGTCAAGGAGTGATAAAAAAACACCACCAATTCAGTGCATTATATTTATTGGCATATTTTAGTTCTGGTTCTGATATAAAAAAAAAATGTGGTTAGGATAACAATAACCGGGACAATATCTAAAACTAAATGCAATTTATTGTCTTTTTCTGTTTGTGCGTCCTCCTATGCGAGGCCCTTAGAAGATAACGTGAAATTGTTGACTGGAAGTGGATTAGCTTGAGTGAGTCTGCAATCTGCAATAAAAAAATGGAGATTTCATGTTTGAGTGCTTGAATGGCACATTTTAGCAATGTATGTTGAGCTGATAAACGCCTCCCTATGCTTCATTCACCATTGTTGATATAAGTACAGTACTTTCATCAAGTATAAGAAAATGATTATAGGTACAAAATCAGTTGATGCATTTCTTAGAAATAGTTAGATATAAAACGTAACATTCTTACCACAGATAAGTCGAACCATACCACTAAAAGCATATGAAAGGGTGGCTTTTTATTCCGTCTTGCCTATTGTCCAGTTTTGATTACACCTTTAAATGTTGATAAACTGAGCCATTCGTGTCCAATGAGTTCGGACATAACCCTTTTTTTGTAGCATGTGCATATTGTAGCTTCTTGTGTTCTTTCCCCAATAAGTCTTAGAACGTAATCAAATGCACGAATAACCACCTGTACTGTGAATGAATTTGTTTCAATTCAATACGAACTTATTTTTGTTCCACACTCACTGCACAAATCCACAAATAAACATGTTTTTGAACTGAAACGAACAAATGTAGTAATTTGAGATTCCTAGTGAAACACACTGATGATTTTAGAAGCACTTTTAATGGCGTGAAAGCATGAAAAAAGGGGCACACAAACTTGGTGATGAAATATCGGTTAACAATTATTGCTTGACAATTTCTAACTCGTGACATGACAGTATTTTAACATCTATCAAATGTCAAACCTAAGGGTTTGTCTACACATATTTAGGGACTCCATAATGCACTGTACACACTATGAGTGCATATTCCTATAAAGATTGATTTATAAACTTGCCGTCCGCCGTTACGGTTGACGTTCGCCGGTGACGCTAACGTTGCCGTCGCCCAATGCATTTATAAACTTTTATACCGTCGATTGTCATCGAAGATTTTCAATTTTTTTGTTCACTTACTTTGAAGTTAATGTGTTTTAGTTCAGTGAGATTTGGTGACTGACTCGAGTATATTTTGGTACAAATCTCAATTTTATGATATAAAAACATGAATTATGGGAACAAAAACCTATTGAGCCATTTTCCTATCACTTCATCTACGAACGGCGGACGGCAAAAGATGGAGATGAACGATCTCTAGCGGTGCGTCAACGGCAGACGGCATGATAGAAATGTATGCAGGCGCGTCCATATGTCTATCTCGAACGTCAAACGTTAGCGTTAGCGGTAACGGCGTACGGCGAGTTTATAAATCCCACTTAAGAATTGCTCTGCCAAAAACAAATACCGGGATCCGGGATCTGCGTCTGCGCATTTGTCAAATGTCAATTGTAAACTGAAAATATTGGCATCGTTTCAGTCTAAAAGTACAATTCATGGATTAAATATAACGTATCGTTTCCTATTTACTCAATGATTGATAATAAAGCTTTACATGAAGATCACCAGTTAACATGTGATTGAACATTGCTGTATGCAAGGCTATTAAAAGGCATTGGCTATTGTATAAAGAAAATGTAACTTGGCTTCACAGGCATATTGAAAATTGGAAATTTGCCTTTTTATGGGTAATGTGCCAGTACCTTTTCTTTATTTGACAAACAATGCATGTTTGCAGTTGTTATTATTTTGCAAATAATGCACATCAATAATTTGCCATCATGATGCCAACGATGCCATCATTAAATATGTACCTTGCCGACCAAAGGTGTTTGCTGTAAATGAGAAATTTAAAAAAATTGATTTGGTCAAGTTATGTTTGGATAGTTTTTTAATTTATAGCCACATCATAGTTTCGTTATTTTTAAACAAAATTTATTAAAACTAGGTATGTAGGTTCTGTGAGGGATATAGCGGAGAATTGATGCTCTTGGGACTTGGGATGGTCGACATAAGACTTTATTATTAATATTCAGTTTCGCCCACATAACTGAGCCGTTTTGAATCCGGAGAAGTTTTTGGTGAAAATGCTCCGATATTTAATTTTCGGAAAGTATACCTACTTAAAATAAGAAAAAAATGTTCTGATCAAAGTACGAGATAATAGAATATAATAAGGATTTTTTGTTTATTGGCATTGATTATCAGCATTGATTTTCCTAACTGATGTTGATAATGTTGTTAACCTACCTCAGAAATATTTTCTTTTATTAGAAGACGTAATTTTTTTTTTGCCAAAGAATTTTAAACAGTTTGAACAATATTTCTATACTAGGCGTGGCCAAAAAAACTATGCATGTCTTATATGTCATTCTAAAATGGGATTCCATTTCTTATACGTCCAAAGAATGTTTTAACAAACGTTTGGGTGATTTTTAGGGTAAGTAAATTTTGAAAAAAATGATTCAATGAGTTTACTCTCTGTTTTATTATTTTTGCTTAGATCATGTTTGTATATAGGTTCTATTTGAAATTCAATTTGAAAAGTGAAAAAAAAAACTAATGTGGTGAAGTTATGTTTCCATTGTTTCGTTATGTTTCAATGGATTGGTTGTGATTAAGTATATTATTATGTAGGTTCTATGAGGGATGGGAATATAGTTGATGTATTTTCAATTTACTGAAGTTATGTCCGCATAATTTTGTTATTTCTCAATGAATTTGATTCAAATTCGGTATATAGGTAAATTAGGTATGTAGGTTCTATGGGTTATATAGCGGAGAATTGATGCTCTTAGGATGGTCAATATAAGATTTTATGAATAATATTTAGTTTTGTTCACATGACTCGTTTTGGTTCCGGAGTAGTTTTTGGTTCAAAATACTCGGGTACTTTATTTTCAGGAAGTACTTAGTTCAATGAAGAAAAACTTTTGTGATTAAAGTAAGAGATAACAGATACATATAATAACGTAAGAAACATTTTTTTGCTATTTCGTGATACAATAATTATCAGCATTGTTTTCCTTAACTGATGTTAATGATGTTGTCAGAAATATTTCTTATCATCAGAAGACTCACTTTTGTTTTTTTTTCCAAATAGTTTTAATGATTTAAAAAAAAGAAAAAAAAAAGCGAAGACATGGCTAAGAAAGCTATGCATGTCTTATATTTTATTTTGAAATGAAATGGGTTTTATTAGTACTTATACCTACAGGATGTGTTAACAAGGATAAATAGATCATGAAAATAGTATTATATACCACAATTCTATAATCTCGTCTATAATGATAGCTATTAATCCAAAGGATAGTAACTTTCCGAGGGATTAATAGCCATTATTGCGAGTAGTAGGTATACCCTTCTACTTTATCTACGCCTAAATTATTTATTTGATATTTCAAATTTCCATCCATCTCAATACAAATACATTAACCTTTTATAAGCGTTAAACACTGATACCATAGAAAAGCTGTGTGGCTGATTTTTTTGATTTAAATCGGACTTTTTTTATTTAAATCGATATTTTTTTATTAAAATCTCCTTTCATATGTATTGTGTTTTTTTTTATAATAATTTTTCAGATGCTTTTTTTCTGAACATAATATTTTATTTCAAGTTTGACACAACACAACGCAACTTAACCACTGTCAAACTTGGGTCATATTTAACAAAATTTGTGAAACATAATTGAATAACGATAAAATGGTTTAACGTCCTTATATGTTAGTTCGTAGTGGGTTTTCGGGAATCAAGAACACGTCCATACAGTTTCTTCCATTTATTAATAGCAACGTTTCGATGCCAATTGCATCTTCCTCAGGCTATAAAACAATCATTTGGTCAAAAAAAAAAATATTGAAACATAAACGTATCTACATAAAACATGATTGTATAAGTAATGCCAAATAGCCAAATACATATAAAAAAATTACACAACATGTCTATAATTGAGTGTCAAAATGTATCAAAGCATACAATCATACAAGAAACAATCGCAGGAAACAGAAATACCTACTAGAAAACACACACAACGTGAATGAATGTATACAGAACAAAACAAGGAAAAATTAGGAAAATCACTATTTGCCCACCTTTTAACAAAATGAAGAAGGACATTGAATGGCAGTTGTTGGCCAAATTTGGAGTAAACAAAACATCATCAGTAGTCACTTAAGTTGATACACAAAAAATTTGATTGGTCTGGTATGGTATGGTTCGTATTTGTACTGAGTCTGACCGACAGTGTTGCCACGTGTTGTCCCCTTCGCAATACACGCGGAAATTCATGAACACTTTAGATGGTGAACGTGCAACATCGACTGTATCAATTTGGCGTGTCACTCTTGGGGGGTTCAATAAGAATGAAAGTATTGAGATCTTGAGGTGTTTTATATTGATTTATTAGTTACGATAAATAATTTAATTTTGTGTGTATTGACTTATGTGACTACTGATGATGTTTTGTTTACTCCAAATTTGGCCAACAACTGCCATTCAATGTCCTTCTTCATTTTGTTAAGAAGGTGGGCAAATAGTGATTTTCCTAATTTTTCCTTGTTTTGTTCTGTATACATTCATTCACGTTGTGTGTGTTTTCTAGTATTTCTGTTTCCTGTGATTGTTTCTTGTATGATTGTATGCTTTGATACATTTTGACACTCAATTATAGACGTTTTGTGTAATTTTTTTATATGTATTTGGCATTACTTATACCATCATGTTTTATGTAGATACGTTTATGTTTCAATATTTTTTTTTTTTGACCAAATGATTGTTTTATAGCCTGAGGAAGATGCAATTGGCATCAAAACGTTGCTATTAATAAATAGAAGAAACTGTATGGACGTGTCCTTGATTCCCGAAAACCCACTACGAATAATTGAATAACTCAACTGACATTTAATCATTTCAAAAAAACAAAACCAATAAATAAAGCATCGGCAAGACTGAATATTTGTATGATTGATGACTTTATTTGATTTTACTCTTCAACAATGCAAGCAGATAAGGGAAAATAAAAATATTTTTTAATCATGTGATTTAAATCAACGATTTTTTTTTAAATCATGTGATCTAAATCACTGATTCAAATCAACGCAACCCTGTAGAAAAGTGAATATAATATAATGATAATCTTAGCCACTTTTCTATGACGAAAACTTTTGAGTTTGTTGATATCGTTTCCATGGTATTACCATCAACTTCATTTCAAATGGAATCCTTCATTTTTTATTTCATTTTGGAATTCTACATCATAATCCCAATAATATGATGGGGATATTTTTATGTGTACAGAATGGACGAAAAATAAGCTACGACCATCAACTTCATGATTCCAACTGGAAACCTCCTTTTTTTATTTCTTCTACATCAAATTCCAAGTAAGTTTCATGTACCATATTTTTAAGCTAACGCACCAACAGTCATCGAGAAATTCACGATTGATCAAATTTAAATAATTTCTGAACAATCGTGAATTTCTCGATAACTGTTATTGAGGTTAGGTTAAGGACGTGGTACATGAAACTTACTTGGAATTTGATGCAGAATTCGTAAATAAAATAAAGAAAGGATTTCCATTTGAAAAAAATGAAGTTTATGGTCGTAACTTATTTTTTGTTCACTTTGTAAAATTATCATCACTAAATAAACCGCAATCAAAAATAAAAACCGATGTGTCCAAACGTTTTCTCACAAAACAAACCCCTGAAATTTAAATAAACAAGAAACATTCAATTTAGTTTATAATTAAAAAATCTGTACTACCTACATAATAAATTTTCAATTTACATAATATTCATTTGGTTTAAAAAGATTAGGTATTCCACAGTAATAACAAACCAACAAATTATTTAAATAAAAAGATAAAATAATAATTACATTATTTGATACTGTGGTGAGTAGGTTGAAGCAAGAAGAATTAATGTAAATAAGTATTTTTTGTGTTGGTACTAATATACTTGCGAATATATTTACTCATTTCAAATGTACGCTTAATTTTAATATAAGCATTACACACACAAATCACTGTTCAACAGCAATAGAAAAATAAACCAAAAATACTTAACGTAAAAACCTTCAAATTGGCGTTTTTTATTTGAAAATTACTAATGAAATCACGCGGGAACCCTTATGGGAAAAACATCGTCCAACCCAGTAAATAAAATAACGCAAGACAGGCCCTGGAATTCGCGCCACCTTCAAACCACAAAACTCCGAATTTATTCAGATCGGCGTAGCGGACGAGATGCGAGAAAGGAAGGTAGACACGCCTTTTCAAGCCCGTTCGGCTACCTCCCGTCTTACCGCCGGACCCCTGTTTTAATCGAAAGACCGGAACGCTGAGCCTTAAGGCGTTTTCGTTTTATGAAAATTCAAGACCAAGGTCAACCAAGAACAGGACCGAAGCTTTCGTTTTAAAACAATGACGTCACGCATAGAACCTGGACCTGAATAATTGGGACCAGCGGGAGATGCTGGTCCGAGCGACTGGTCTTGATTGTAAACAGAAAAAACTAACCTGAAAATCCAAAACAACAGTTAAATATTATGGTTTCATTATACTGTTTGGTGTAAAGTGCAAAAAAAAATGGAGACTGACATTTTTCATTAAAAATAGAGAAACAGAAATACGGGGCGATTATTACTGACAGGAACGTTGTCAAATCTAAAAGAATTGTTTGGAGCCCATTCAATCTAGTGCAGAGAAAGTATTTGGAGTTTCAAAGCTTTTTATCACTATAGGTATTTGCTCAAAAATCATATAATTTATGATTTATTTCAGATTACGAATACACCTTATATTATTGCACTAGATTGATACCTACTGGAAAATCAATTGATAAGTTTGGGATGATCTATATATTATACACAACAGATATCAACATTGGTGTATCAAATAGTTAATCTTGGAAAAACGAATAAGTGATAATTATTTTTTGTTTACCAAGGTCAGAAAGTGTGGTTAAGATCGGGACGGAAAAATGGTTTTCGTTTTATAAAAACAAAATACGTCATTATTTCAGGACCGGTCAAGACCATAGGGTGTCTGGTTTCAGATTCCTCTCCTTGGGGCCGGAACCCCTGAAAAAAAAAAAAAAAACAAAAAATATGGTGTACGCACACAAACAAAACAGAGGCTGCCGCGGATTGCTGTTCGCCCGCCAATTTTCAAAAGCTTGTGGGCACAGACAAAGCTTATCGAAGCTTGTTACAAGCATGAGTAGGTACCGATTATTTTACTGGAATGAATTTTTAATTCTTCGCTGCTTGTTTTCTTGGGCCGAACATCGTTTTTCTCTAAAGTTAATTATTAGTAGACTGATGAAATGGATGTCAAAAGTCTGATGAACGATGTTGTATGTATGTTGTTGTGGTTGCTATGATTTTGTATTAAAAAAATATATATAATTCAAAATGTATTCAATGTCAGCCTTATGTACTATTCTCCATAATTAGCTCTAATTTGTGTCCTTAATTAATTCCAGATGATGCAACGCAATAGTGGGGTTGAGGACATTGAATGAAACTCCTTAGATTTTCAAATTGCCGACGTTTTGACTTCTAATTCGAGTCTTCATCAAGGCTACAAAAGAAATGCACATACAATGTCTGATATGACAATAAAACAAAAAAAAAACAAGAAAACAAAAATCTCAGATGATACATTAAAATATTACAATGGATAACTCATATGAACAAACTATCAAAGAACATGAAAACAGAAAAGAAAAAAAACCACAACAAAACAAGCGAAACGGTTAACAAAATAGGATTCATACCTTTTTGGTCAACTGTAGAAGTTCCATGTCATACATAAAACGTTGATTAACATTATAACAGCACACGGCATTATAAGATGAAGATGAAGTATATAATCATCTTCATGTTGTTTTGAACTAAGAAATTGGTGATGATTTTTTCATGAAGTATTGTTGCCGTCAAAGATACTTTTGGAGCAAACTTTCAAACACACAAAGAAAACGGTACCTATATTATGATCAAAAAAATGTTATTATTGATTTTTGCTCTTGAACTAATACGTTTGTTTTGTCAGGTGATTTTTAGCTTTGATCTAGGCGTTGGAATGTGAGATAGGACTGAGCTTGTTAATTCAATTAGGTGCTAGCTATGACGTCATATTCACATAACCTCAAATTTTGATCGGGAGGACAACAAATGGAGTTTAGAAAACGGTTTTTTGCCATTAAACTTATCATAAGCAATTTGGCCTATATGTACACATTCTAGTGTCTATAGAATATACAAAACCACGTGCACAGATGAAAAAACGGCTATTTGGACTGAAAAAAACAATTTTTGGATATTAAATGTCTATTACCTACTTTCAATACACTTGGCAATACGGCAATGGCAGTGACACGGACACATCACTAAAAACGGAAAGTTATGAGTCCAAATCTCACAAATGATAAAAAAAAAAGTCCAAATACACCACAAAACACGAATAACTTCACAGAACAAGAGCATTAGCTACGTATTGTTGTCCCCCCGATCAAATTTGAGGTTATGTGTGTGACGTCACGAGCTAGTGCCTAATACTTATTGGAGAACTCGCAAATTTCAGGATTATTAAGGACCTGAATATTCTAGTAATATTCGTGGTATGACTAATGATATGATTTCAATTTTTTTCTGTTTTTACTATCCGCATAAAGAATAGAAATTCTTGAGAAATTCAAAAAGAATCAAGTCTGATACTGGCTCTTATTTGAGTTCCACATTCCCGGCGCCTTCGAAGAGTTTTTATAGGCTTTTTTTCATAATATAAACAATATGAAATACAGTTGGAGGCGACTATACTCGCTCTTGATTCACTTTTCTTTGTCGGATAAACTGCTGGATATCATGCCTTCACAGAATCTGCTTTTTTACAAGCCGATAAGCAGCGTACTTTATATACGTACTTACCATTCAAAAATCCGGCACCGCTGAAAGCAGGAATAGGGAATCTTCTTTCTTTGTGTGTGTAGCGTGACACAAGAATACAAAAATATGAGCGCTTTGATAGTGAAAAGTGGAATTTATCATGTTGCGTAAGTATCGACAAAACTTGAACTACACCTTTTTCAATTGTAATTCAGAAAATGGAAGTTTAATTTCAGATAAGGGAAAATGTATTTCAGAAGAGGAACTTGGAATTTAGAAAAGGGAAAATGTAATTCAGATAAGGAACTTGGAATTCAGAGAAAGGAATATGTATTTCAGATTAGGAACTTGAAATTCAGAAAAGGAAAAATGTATTTCAGAATAGGAACTTGTAATTCAGAAAACGAAAAATGTAATTCAGAAAATGGAATATGTAATTCAGAAAGTAGGTTCAGAGTGTGATTGTCTGACTGCATCTTGATCTTGTCATAATGATAGATAAAAAATTACTTTTTACGTTGAAATTCAATATAATCGTTCATTGCACCTTCGATATAAAAATGGAGATGAAAGATAACTGCGCAGTAGAAATCCAGTTATAAGATTGTTGCCGTGCAGGCATCTTCTACATGCCAAATGTGCGGTGCCACTGAGGAAACAAATTTGACCTCAAGAAGGGTGAAAACAAGCCCAAAGTGTTGACTAATGAGCAAACAGATCTGTTGATCTCATGGGTAGAAGAACAATGTGATATCACAATTAAACAATTGCAAGCAAAGGTACAGGCAGAATTTTATAAGCACATCTCCAACACAAGTATTGTTAATTATTTGGAAGGAAAAGTATTCACCATGAAGCAAAGTCCATACAGAACCAGCCTCCATGAACACGCAAGAAAATAAAATTGAACGTTCCGATTATGTGCGATCACTGAATAATTTCATGAGACAAGGAAAACAAATTGTTTGGACAAGACAAACTTCAACTTATTTTGTCGACGATCCCGGGGACGTTTAAAAGTTGGATCTCGGACCATTCAACAGCTTCCGTCAGCCCGAGGTCCAATTATTTATGTTATTGGTGCTATTTCTGCTGCTGGTGGGATTCAAATAGAACGGTGAAGGGGGTCTTTCACGGCGCTCTTGGCAAATGAGTGGATCCAAATACTAATGAGGACATGGGAAGAACAGGGCAATCGCTTGTCGTATTTAGTCATTGTCTGTGATAATGCTCCTTGTCACTCCAGGCTAGAGACGGTTATTGATTTGACGGAGGCAAGATTATTGAGATTAGCTCCGTATTTGCCGATGCTCAACCCCATAGAATCCATTTGGGCAAAATTGAAAATGGGAGTCAAAACCAAACTCAGAGTCCCCGGGGTAGTAGCTCCAGGAATTCAAGAGCAAAGGTTGCAATATCTGGAGCAAATCATTGATGTAAGTAAATAGACGATCATGGAAGGCAACTGCGCACGTGCAGCCCAACATTCATTCCATGGCACAGCGCTTGCATTAGAAGATATGCCAGTTGGACGGTTCAATTTACTTATTAAGATATTTGTATATTTATGATGTTATATTATGTAGATGCTATTTAATAAGTGATTTTAAAAACTTACAGGTAAATATAAACTGGATTTGCCATAAAAACGATTTTCAATTTTGATCCGCAAGAAAATTTTTCATGTTATGAAACTCTACATATGGGTGATAAAATACGGTACACAAGATTAAAAAAAATCAACTCATATTCAGCGATTCTGGATTACATTTTCCTATTTCTGAAGTACAATTTCCCATTGCTGAATTACAATTTCCAAATTCTGAATTACATTTTCCTATTCTCAATTACAAATTCCCATTTCTGAATTACATATTCCTATTCTCAATTACAATTTCCATATTTTGAATTACATATTCCTATTCTGAATTACAATTTCCGTTTTCTAAATTACACTTGAAAAAGGTGTGGTTTTTCTAACCACCTTCCCTTTTCTTGAGTTGCGGAAGTAGAAATTGTGAAAGAAAGTTAAGAAAAAATGCATGTAGTTTGACACTTTCTTCCACTATTTCTACTGCATGAAACCCAAAAATAAGGAATAGCAGGATAGAAAAACCATAAAGGATTTCGCAGGCAAATCAAACTGCTCAGATATTTTTGGATAAAAAAGGTTGGTTCTGAATCTAGAAAAATTGTTTAGGTATGTTCTGCAGCATATCAGAAGAAGGTTTGCAATAGTTTGCATACGCGATCTACACTGATGGTTCGGTACCTATGTATAAAAAACCGATCTGCTCTTCAATCTTGGTACCAAAATGTGAGCATTGGGAAACATTTGAAATCGAGCAGTGTCTAAAAAGCGAAATAGGTACTCATAGTGGGAATTAAACTCATTACAGCAAATGGGAGTTGAAAGAATAGCACATTTGTTGATCCTTGAAATATTCTTATATCATAAATAATGACAAACCTTATATGGTATCTTTATGAAGTAGAAAGAATCTGAGGACACTGTTTTTCATCAAAATTCAATGGACTGAATTGAGCACAGCATTTTTATGGCCTACTGCAACACAAACAATAAGAATATATTATCGAGAAAATTCTGTACAAGCATTAACAATAACTAGATTTTCACCAAATTCTATTATAAAGAACTTGTCAGATCGGAAATGTCAGGAAAGCTCCACATATTCTCTGGATGTCGAAGCATGACTGCAAAAAATATGGTCGGAACAAATCATTTTCGATAAAGCAAGATGCAACACATATTCTCTGACTTCAATCGTCTTGATTTGATTAATGTGACGCGACTTTTCCATCAATGTTATCTTTGATGTCCCTCTGATGTGAAGGGTAAGGGTAAGATCTCATGTAGATTAATCTACATGCACATCCAACCATGAAGTGCAGTTGACTGTGAAGAAAATTGCCCCCTCAAGCTTGAAGTTGGGATTCCGAACAAGTACAGGGTGATTCATTTTCAGCGACAGGATGCCAGTTCTCGTAAACTATTCATCGTAGAGGCTTGCGGCAAAAATTCTATCACTAAAACGGACAAGAGAAAAATCTGGAAAATATTTTCAAGTTTCTAAAATGGTCACTAGGGGGCGTAACAACCAACACCAAGTAGAAAAATATGATTTTTATGGAATTTTGTCCAATGAAAATATATCGATGAGCTCATTTTCGGATTTACTGACTATTTACCTACACTTTATGTCTAAAATGTTTTTTTCTATTTATCATAATAAAGTGGTGGGGGAATAATAATAATAATAATAATAATAATATTCGTTTATTTAGCATCAAGCTATATACAAAAAACAGTGTAGAAATAGTTTGTTGTACAAAAATATAATATATTTATAGAATAAATTGAATAGACCATATAGTTATTAAAACATTATACATAAAAAAAAGGGACTTATCACTGAAAATCACGATAACATGGAGGCAGGTAAAAGGACGAATTACAGATTGTTTATCACATGATTTCGGAGCAGTCTTTTGAATTGGGGCAATTGATTACAGTGCTTCAATTCATTTGGTAGGTAATTGAAGTCATATTGGCCTTTGAACAGGATAAAACCAGAAGCCTGTTTCGTACTCCATTTGTTTTCTAAAATAGAATAATTTTTATTTCTTGTTTCATATTGGTGTACATCATCATATTGGTAACAATTTGACTCTATCACAGACATAAGATGGTACCAGACCATTTTTGATCTTGAAGATAAATACAAAAACATCATAATTAACTCTTTGTTTCACAGATAATATATCTAGAACATTCAACATAGATTTCACAGGAGTATAACGACTACATCTTAGAATACAGCGCATTGCCCTGTTCTGAATAATTTGCAATTCATTCAGAACATGTTTAGGCATATTGTAGAACAAACTGTTACAGTACTCAAGATGAGGGGAAGCAATACTATTATACAATAAAATTCTTGTTTGTGCGTGACAAATGTTTTCCTGCTCTTTTTATAAAATTGACCTTTTTAGAAAACTTACAAGTTATGTAGTTCGCATGAGTACGGAAAGACAGATCACAATCCAAAAGAACACCCAAATATTTTATCTCAGTAACATGATCTAACTTACAATTGGAGATACATACATTGAGCGCGCTTAAATCAAGGCGTGATAACAAATGTTTCTTGGCAAACAGACAAACCTTTGATTTACCGACATTTATATTCAGACTATTTACACATAACCATGTATAGATTGCATCCAAATCACTATTCATCTTTGTTTGAATTTTCTCCAAATCCTTCCCAACAACGTAAAGCATCATATCATCAGCGAACATTTTGATTTTTGACTGGTGTACCACATTGACAATGTCGTTAATATATATTAGAAACAAGAGTGGTCCTAAAACTGTTCCTTGGGGTACTCCATTCCTCACTGGTAAGGTTCTAGATGTTGATCGCTTGAATCTCACAACCTGAGTTCGATTGTTCAGGTAAGATTGGAATCATGACAGAACTTCATTTCTTAAACCGATCTTCTCCAATTTTTGAACTAGTATTTCTCTAGTGATGGTTTCGAAGGCTCGTCTAAAATCTAGAAATACTGCCATTATATAATTGCCTCCATCAATTTGTTTCACGAATTCATCACATATATCAACCATCACAGTCTCACTGGAATGACCTTTTCGGAAACCGGACTGATTACCAACCAAAATAGAGTTTTCATTACAAAATTCCTGCAGTTGTTCTTTCACAGCACTTTCCAGAATCTTCTCATATACAGGTACACTTTTAATCGGTCTAATATCTTCGCATTTGTTGGTATTTGGTACCTTCGGCACGGGCGTCACCGTTGAACACTTCCAAGTTTGAGGAAATATTCCAGAAGACAGAGAAGCATTCACAGTATCTAACATCCTGTTCCCAGCCACCCTGAAGACGTCTTTGAAAATGTTTGTAGAAATTCCCGATTCACCACCACCCACTGTTTTTAATTCGCGCACATATCGTTTTAGCTCTTCCATAGATAACTTTTTGAATTTGCAAAATGTATTTGAGGCGCTCTTTACTGTTTGGAGTACATTTAGACTGGACGTTGAAGAGTTATGTATACTGGATACGATGACTTCCACACTGTCGATAAAAAACTGGTTAAATTTGTCAGCTATATCAAGTTCTTCTATCACGGGTTTGTCATCAAAGATAATTTCATCCGAGATGGTATTGCTTTTGTCCGGTAATAGTTTCTTCAAGTTCTTCCATAATTCCTGAGAATTCGATCTATGATTGTCGATTACTTGATTAAAATAACTATCCTTCCCAATTTTGATTCTGTTGACAATATCATTTCTGAACCTTTTGTACTGGTTCCAAACTGCATAATTTTTTTCTCTCACTGTTCTTACATACAATTTGTCTCTTTCTTCCATCATTAACTTGATTTCTTCAGTAATCCACTTCTTGCCCATATACTTCAGCTCCACTTTAAAGGTCATCTTTGGGCATAATTGGTCTAGAACGTTTGAAACACTACCAATAAATGAGTCCGCTAACACATTCACATCAACAGACGAACTGTCCCAAGAACTGTTCATTATTTGATTTTGAAGACAGCTAGCATCATATCCCCTTATATTTCTTTTGTATATAGTTTGGATTTTATTTGGACGAATTCTATCAGTAATGTTGATGGATATTATATTGTGGTCGCTTATCTTGGGTGTAGAGTGCACTCTGTGTGAAAGGTGTTAATTATTGGTTACAAGTAGAAGGCGAAGTAGTAGGAAAGCAGTCAATGATAAAGTTGGGCAGTTAGATGCTCAGTTTATTGATCGTCAAGCTTTCGGGAAACATTTCCTCCCTTCATCAGGACAACTAGTAGTAATATAAGGGTAATAGTACCATCACAAAATAAAATATAGAGGGCACTTACCAAATTTTGAATAAAACAAAAAGCACTTATCACTCATATAGGACACAGATTAATTATTGTGAAGTTTTACATTACGTATATAGTGTGTGAATTGAAAAGGAACATAGAATTGTGATAACAGAACATAGCTAGCCTAATAGTAGTTTAAAATGATGGAAAGTAAATACATGGAATAAAATAATATAATATCAAAATGTTCGGATGTAAAAGATGAAAGTGACTAGAATTATGATGAGATTTAAAATGATTCAAAATGAATAAATATATTAAAAGATAAAAGAGTTAAAAATTATGAATAAAGTGACAGGGAAAAAAATGGATAAAACTGGTAAAAGGGACTATGCACAACGTTCAATGACAGACATTCTGGTACAAACTGGGAACAAGGAGAATTATCAACAATAGAAAACACCAACCAAAAACTGCAAACTAATCCTTGATAAGGTGTAGGTGATTCCCTCTGTGTTTGTAGGTTGGAACGGCTGATCAGTGGGATCGTAGGGATCTATACTGGATGGTGAAGGAAAGCATCGAGCAATTCATAACGGCAACATAGTACTATGCAGGACAGGAACTCCAGATGTTTGCGCGCCAATAGATTTTTGTATTGGAGAGTGGACAGAACAAAAACTTTCATTTGAACCTCACTTTCGACCATTTCCACATGGCGTTGCACATTCAGAGGGTTCTGATAAAAGCGAAACATTGTTTGCTTTGACGAAAGTGTAGTGAGATGGTACTTACGAGTCGATGGTGGTGTTAGTTGTATTGGGCACCATTGCTCATTTGTGCACTTCAAGTAGGTAACTATATATCGTGCTGAGGTTTTGATAATCCAGTTGGTTATTCAAGTTGTTTGGAGTGTTCTTGATGTCGACCATCTCCATAAACAGGCGTTTGTGGTAAGCGTTGGAATGGGCCAGTACTTTGGAATCGTCAAAATCAGGGTTGTGAACTGTATTCGTGTGGTGTTGGGCAAGTCCACTTGTTAGCTGACGTCTCCTACAATCACTTTTATGGGATGCTAATCTGTCTGATAATTTTTGTGACGTTTGGCCCACATATGAGTACTCACATGCCATGCAGGGTACCCTATAGATCACATTCCTCATGTGTTTGGTGGCTAGGGGGGTTTTAGTTTTGCTATAAACCAAGCCTACCGTTTTGGTTTGTTTTTTTGCAAATTTTGCGCCCTCTTGGTCCAGAATCCTGATTAGTTTAGGGGTGAGATCGTCAAGGTGAGGCAGTACGTAGTAATGTATTTGATCTGCAGGTGGCGGGGCAGGTGGCAGGATGATGGGCAGTGCGGGTTCCTTAATCTGCTCAAAGCCATGTCTAGTACTAAATAGCAGTTTATTTACCATCCTATGTGAGTACAAGTTCTCCCTCAGGATGCGAGCTAGTATTTGGAGAGACTGATTCTTTTTGGTTGGATGAGTGAGTAGTACTGCTCTGCGTCTGAGTGCCAAAATCAGATTTATTTTCATCCCAAGAAACATTTTTAGTTTTATCAATGCCTATAGGAGGTTGTTACAGCCTATTTCATAATACCCCTTTAAAGCCAATAAGTTATAATGATATCATTAAAACAACGATACAACCTCCCTACAACCCTGAGGGCCCACTCCTAAGGAGGCTGTTACGGCTTATTTTAAAGCTTGTTATAAAACCTAAGTGAAACATTTATAGCAAACGATAAAGCACTCATAAAACCTTACATACAATATGCGGTTTAAAACTACTTGACTAGTCTTACAACCCTTTGGCCGTAACACTGACTTCTTCAAATACATTGATAAAACACTTTTTGCTAATTTGGAATATCATATAACCAGTTTTTCTTGTACTTGTGGTTGTTGGGAGTTATTTGTTTTATGCGAGCTCTATCGTTGTATTTTGACAGTTATGAGATCCAATCATAGAAATTGATAAAAATGGACAAGCAGGTAGGTATAGGATCCATTTTTTATTTGAACATCTCAATCTCAGAACGAGTTATATCAAATAAACTACATATTATTATAATAATGCGATGTATTTACCAACGAATAAGAATTTTCTGATGAATGTATATAAAATACTCACACAAAACATCAGCGCCTCGAAAATATTGCGTTTAAATATATATTTATATATTTTTAAGGCATTAAGGCGAAATTGAAAAATGATCAAAATCAGTCAAATTTGTGCACAAAAGAATAAAAATGAAAGGTAACTATGTTCTGAAAAATTTGAAAGCCTTGGAAAGTCCATTCAATGGGTTCTTGCTATTTTTCCAATTATTTAATTAATGGCGAATGTGTGACACTGTGACAAATATGGCCGTCATGGTTTTAAAGCCAATTGTTCATATCTGAGATATCGTTAAAACACTTAAGCTTTAAGAACCATTTTTAAATACATCCAATAATGCCTCTAGTACAACAGCTCCTTTCATGATTATCCATAGAACAATATGGTTGTAAGGTTGACCTAGAATTGTTTCATCATAAAGCCTTATTACTCTATGATTTACCTGATGTGGCCAATTGGCTGTAAAAAGAAAAAGAAGAGCGGGAAGAGTGACACTCGTGACAGATGACGGACAGTCGACGTTGGATTTGGCATTTATCATGGCAGATGTGACAGATTTTTGGTCACGTGATAACGGTCAAAACATATACAATCAAATCACGTGCCGGACTATGGCGTTCGATCAAAACATGCTGTAACCTATTCAATCAACGGTTTATGTTAGAACACAAAAAATGAACAAGTTACATGAAGAGGTTATGAGGGTTTTATTCTAGATAAGAAACATGCTTTTTCATTGACTTGAATAAAACCAAATATACCTCCAAATGAATAAGCTTTATCATGGTTTTATGGAGTAAATATATCCGATTGCTTAAAACCATTTTGATCTTTTTTAGTCAAAGTTACAGCCTAAAGTTCTTAAGGAGGTTTTAGGAGTAAAAAGCTTTAACAAAGATATTCAATGACCTTCATAAGGCTTGCTTAAAACCAATGTCTTATTGGTTTTATGAGTGAGTTTTATAGCTAATGTTAAAACCTTGTTTTAGGATCATTATGCCGTAAGGCATATTTGGTTTGAGTTAAAACCTCCTTAAAACATGACACTTAAGTAGAACCACCTTAAAACCTACATAAAGCTTGCTTTAAACCAATAAGCCGTGAAAATGTTCCTTGGGATGTTTCAGGGGTGGTAAGATTTGAAACTGATAAACCTGTTTGACGCCATGGGCTTGCGGTACCAAGTTGTGTGGATGTGGTTGGTTGCAGAACGATGAACCCTCATGTCCAGGAAAGGGATGTCCTGTTGTCCACTTCCATCTCGAAGGTATATTGAAGGTGTGGATTGTGAGAATTGAAGACATCCAGGGTCGAAGCCACCGAATACCTCGGTAAGGCGAGTATCAAATCATCCACATATCGTTTGAGTAGAGGGACTTGGAAGGGTAGTTTGTCTACACAGCTTTCAATGAGGTCGTCCTGGACGTAGTTGACCAGAATGGGTGATATGGTGGATCCCATAGGTGTGCCAAAAATTTGCTTGTAGTACTCGTTGTCGAATATGAGAAAGTTGGAGTCGAAAATGAACTCCATAATGGTCCTCATACATGCCAAGTCGAGGGAGCAGTGCTTAGCTATCTCATCCCAATGTGCAGTGATACTGGCCATGATGACGTCCAATGGCAAATTGGTGAACAGTGATACGACATCAAAGCTTACTAAAACATGATTTTCAGGTATGAGGAGGTCGTTTACATACCTGCTGAACTCGAAGGAGTCTTCAACGTGGTAGTGGTTTTGATAGTCATAAGCCGACGATAGGATGTCCGTGAGATATTTGGTCAAGGTTGCATTGGGACAATTATTGGCTGATACAATAGGTCTCATGGTTAAGGTTGGTTTGTGGATTTTGGGTTGAGTGTAAAACCTAGGCGCCACGGTGTTGTGGTTCATCATTTTCTTGCAGGTCGCCTCATCTATGTGTCCAGCATTCATGAGCATCTTGACCAGCCGATTTGCCTTGCCTTGGAGGGTGGCAGTGAGATTGGACCTTAGTTTGACGTAATATTTCGGGTCTGCCAACAGTTCTTTGGATTTTTGAATGTACTCTGTTTTAGAAATCGCCACTGTGACATTGCCCTTGTCACTGAGCACGATGTAGAGGTCGTTCTGTTCTTTAAGAAAGCGTCTGATGTCAATGAACAGCTTGTTGAGGTGGGTCTCAGTTTCATGATTATGGTGGATGTAATTGGTGATTACATTGGTGCACCGGGATCTGAGGATGTCCTTGTCTGCGTCAGTATGACCATTAATGACGCTTTCGACGTCGGCTGTTTAAGTCTTTCACTCATGGGTTAAGAATAAACTTTGGTCCGAGGACTAGGAACTTCTTGATGTCAGCAGGAATGTTGATGTCAGTAAGATTCCTAAACCAGCTCTCCTGAGTACTGATGTCCGAGTAAGCATCGCGTTGGAGGGCATCGAGTTTGCGGCAATGGACAATTTGCATACATTTTCAAATCAGTTGAAATTTTATATACGTTTTCTAGACATTATTTGAAAGTCACTAGCGAAAAAATTTCTCCGAAATACCCAGAAATATACTAAATAAATGAAAAAGAAAACGCGAATTTCACTGCATGATCGCAAAAGAGGTGGGGCCATATTACCTTTCCGAGAGAGAGAGAGTCATCTCAGTTAATACGTCAGACGGCGATAGATAGTGTATTCTGTAACGTAGTGGATGCTGATTGGCGCTCTTTAATCGGTGATTACTACATTATTAGAGGTCGTAGCTTGATTTTTTAAACATCAATGGCATCAGTACTTACTAATCCTTATATTTTTCATATTTTCAAAAAATGTGCAAATTGTCCATTGGACTTTTTCATGGTCTTGGATTGTTGGGCAAAGGAGACTTTTTGGTGACGGTCAAACTCATTGATAATGTGGGCAGGAAGTCAAAAAGTTGAGTTTTTACTGCCTGGATTTGATGAATCACTTGGTTCAACTCAAGGTGGGTTGCAGAGATCTCCAAATTTAATAATTTCTTTGTCAGCCGAGTGTTAAATTGTTGTATCTGATTTCCAGTTCTGCCTTGGGTGATGTGAAGGAGGGAGTTGATACCATTGGTGCCATTGGTGATATGAGTAGGGGTCAGACGTAACTGTCTACATTTCAACAAAAAAATCTTCCTATTATGGAGTGACGCTTGCTTGATGACGAGTTTGGCCCATGATTTCAGCAATTGTGTGGTGAAATTGCCATAACGTTGTAGGATGTTTTGGAAAACCCAATTTTGGTTAATGCAGTGAGTGGTTTAGTGACTGGCTGAGTTTCAAGTAGAAGGCGAAGTAGTAGGGAAGCAGTCAATGATAAAGTTGGGCAGTTAGATGCTCAGTTTATTGATCGTCAAGCTTTCGGGAGAAAATTAGCCAAAATTCCAAATACAGTAATTATAAAGAAAAGACAACTTATAAAAAGAAAACAAAAAACATTGGTATAGGTAATGTATCATTTTTAATTTTTTGAGGCTAAAAAATAATACATTTCCACGTCGCTTTGAGGTATGCTAGGTACTCTTTGACCTGCTGGCTTTTTTTAAGTCGATTTCAGACCAGTACGCGTACGCCATTATTTTTTCAAAAGTACATATACAATTAATAACGTAAAAACACTCAAAATTGTATGTAGGTATACATTCAATATTGAGTACTGTGAAACAATGATCCAGTAGGTACTTTTTTTATCAATGTTAAATGTATAATGATACGTAATAACATTCTTCAATCAAAAGGACCAAAATCATTTCTTAAGCTATTTTCCAGTTTTTTTCTTCAAAAGAAACATTCAAATAAATAATAACAGATCATACAACTCCCGGTTCACTATAATCCAGCCAATCCTGTCAATCATACGACAAAGACAAAAACCATAACCAATGTCCCAAAAACTAACTATAACAAGCCCAAATTTGCGAGCCTCACTTCGTACAAAAATCAACGCATCTGAATCGACGTCTTGCTAGTTCCCAGTGGTGGGGAGCATAGTGCCCGACGATTTGTGACGTGTATGAAGCCCAAATTTCTGGAATTACCATTTTGTTATGGGGTATAATATGATGTGATTGGGCAACGATTGGGCGATTTTGGTGCTAATTTGGTGTTTCGAGTTGAATTATTAAAAAACATGATAATATTTATAAAAATAATGGTTCAAAATCATTAATTTTGTTATACATTTTACCAGTGAGGCCCGGCCTCAGATGCTTCATACGACGAGCCGCCACTGCTGAGGATAAGATGTGGTGCCACACCTGATGACTGTCAAAGATAACACTCGTCGGAACGTCTTGTGATATTATGAAAATTAACACGATGGAAGTTCGAAAATCCTCATCGTGTATCACCTTCAGACCTACACTATGATGGTCACAAGTAGATTAACAGGCTAAAATTCCATTTCATCCTACGGGGGTTAGGCCCCTTTGCACTGCAACCAGGGGCTTATTGTGCATGATCGTCGCGTCGTCGACGCCCACGTTCCGACTACCGTGATGATTTAAAAGACCACAACATCACCTACTGCACTAGACGCCTGATTGGGTCACTTAATTCCGACTAAAAACCAAAGATAGTCTAGCTTTGAAATTTTGAACTCGGCGAAAATGTCTCGTTTCTGAAAAAGTCTTGAGTATTAGGTCATTTTTGTCAATTTCGTGATTTTATAGTTGGAACATCCCATGTTCAATGAATTATTGAAAGATTTCCGGGAAGTACACGTTACTTTTGAGATCTTTTGAATGGTGCTAGCCATTTTTATAAATAAATGCACACAAAAAAGCTTCTTAAAACCTTTTTTGATCGTCACAAAAGGGATGTAGATGGACAGTTTTCTGTAAAAAATCGCTGTGGCACGTGAACTCACAGATGAATTGATGTTTTTGAATGCACCATTGGTTTTTTGTCAACTGATACTGAATTAAAGATCTATCAAATTTCAGTCGCTCTACTTTTGGTTCTCATCTTCGCTGGAGATTCTACGCAAATTGTGAATGGAACTGGGTGATCTTGATTATCACGGTCATTTTCATATGGATGGCAATAAAGATTTTTGTCAGATAGTCCACCCAAGTACTGTATTTTCAATGTCAATTGAAGAGAGATCTTTTTTTGTATAATAGACCAAATGAATCATATGAATTATGTGCTTTTCAATAACATAAATGAACTGGTGAACTCGAGAAAACGATCAAAATGAAATGTATGGATGTTTTATTTTTATCAGGATAGCGAATTGACGAGTTCTATATGGCTTCGTTCCAATTATTGATATTAAAAATACTATACATCAATAATTTGATTATCAATTCCTCGTTGTTAACCAATCTCGATATAAGGAAATCTCCAGATGTTTGATGCTGATGCATAATCATTCCTCCAACATATCGAAGTTATACAGAGTGTCCAAAAGACTGGAACCGGTCAAAGATTTACGCATAGAATAAAAAAACAAAAAAACACATGTCGAATTTTTTTTCAAAACCCATTTCTTGACACCATATTTTTATTTCCAACCTCACAGTGGGTGGACAAGGGATCAACTTGGAAATTTTAAATGAAAACCCCCAGTTTTTATTGAATATCCTAGTTCTATGACAAAAAATTAATAAAGTTTGTCTAGAATATTTTTTTCGATTAGCAGAGTATGTCGCTGTAATCTACAAAAATGTGATGAAATATTATTTCAGCAGCACAACCGATCGATGTTCAATCTTCTACTACTTTTTCGAGCGGCATAACCGATAACTCGAGCTTGCGACTTCAATCGAAGGCTAGAAATTGTGCATTGAACATCGCGGAGTTTGATTATGGGGTGAAATATGAATTTGGTGAAACTCACATGGACGCATTATTTTCACCAATTCAAAGTGATAAGCTATGGACAATGGTGCGAACTTGCTTAATTTGCAGGAAAAGAGACGATTCAAACCCAGAAGTTTGTTTTCGTAGGTAAGGTTTTTCAAGTGAGGTTAAGTCAAATCAGTGCAGTAGTAGTACAGTAAATCTGTGCTTTTTTCGAGAATTTTGGGAAACACGCAAGATTTTTCTTTTACTTGTGGAGGGGGTGTCCAATAGCTTAACTCCGAGTTTTCGGGAGAATCGAAGGTGAGCTCACTCCGCAATCTTGAAAATAAGGGTGCGTGTGTTTTTTCCGTTCTTATTAGACTAAAAATAAAATATCATAGAACCAAAGTGGTTCAGAATAACATTTTCAAAAACTTTGATTCCAAACTTTTGTTCCAAAAACAATTATAAAAAATCTACAGGGTGATTCCTAAATATGACATTTGAGAAAAAATCGTATCAAACGAAAGTAGTTCAGAACTACATTCCCAGCAATTTTTTCCCATTTATTTCAATGATTGCTGGAATTTTAGTTCTGCACAACTTTCGTCCTGTACGATTTCTTTCCAAAATGGAATCACCCTGTAGATTTCTTATCACTGACTTTGGGAAAAAAAGATTACTAGAAGAAATATTGAGAATGTAAATTCGAACAATTTTCGTTCCATGATATTTTATCGTAAGTCTAAAATAGGAACGGAGAAAAGAAGTAGCGCCTCCATCTTCAAGATGGCGGGGTAAGCTCACTTTCGATTATCCTGAAAACTCAAAGTTGAGCTTCTGAGTGCCCCTCTTGTATAAAGGCACTGTAGTGCCCCCCAAATATGTTTAATGCAATTTTGTGCGTATTTCCTGAAATTCTCGGTTGACCCTATTTTAAGCACGGATTCACAGTACTATAGTGGCAGGGAGAAATTTTTGAAATATCACCAAAATCTATGTTAAAATCGTAGTCTATGGACAGATTTCGGGACAGATATTTCAATGTCACCTTAAGTGACGTATTTTAGCCTAGATATACGGAAAGTTTATGTGGATTTTGAAATAGGCCACCGAAAGTGCCGTTTTTCGATAGACCGATTCCATGTGATGTGGAAAACATCTGATTCCTGAAATATCATGTTATACGTTATCCAGTAGTTTGTTTTTTGGAGGGACAGTGACATTTCAAAATTTTAGGTTGAAGTCGTAGGGTTGTCAAAACTGTTTTTATAGACCATTTTCAGATGACGTCATGGCGGGCGTTGCCATGTTAGCTGGAGGACAAACAAAACAAAATTATGTTATGACAATGTTGTTTTCTTCGACTTTTATGATGGTTTTCGGTACTTTTTCAAGATTGTTATGCGTTTTTAATGGAATGCGAGACTTCAGGGCTCCATAATGACGTCTTTTTGTGCTGTGGTTAACTGTGCAACTGCAATGAGCGGGAACAGAGTGTGAGATTTTTAAGAATACCTGTCTGCTGTTTTAAAAAATGCTGGTGATTATACCAATGGCCCAGCCAATGACTTATTCAAGCAGAGGCAAGAGATGTAGATTAAAGCGTTAAAAAGAGGCCCATCAAGGGAATCCCAGATAAAATAGGGACGTATATGCTCTAGGCATTTTAAAACAGGTGAAATAATGTTAAAAATAAAACAGGGACGATAAATCGTGCATCTTGAAGTATCCACCAATGACTTTCAGTTTATTATTACAACTGTCTTTGACAGTCTGTTCCAACTGTTCATAATAATCACTTCTCCCCATAAAATCCTTTTATTTTACAAGAAAAACTGTTTGTTTGATGCACTTGCACTACCCGAAAAACTACATCAAACTAGAGTTAATATGACACCAACCAACTCTGCACAGTTCAATAATATAAAATAACCTGTTCATCTCACTTCACATCAAAAAAAATTACGAAAATCCAACGAAAACTCTGAAAATCCATAAATAGTGACCATGAACTCATATGAATAAAACCTGTGCTTGTCCTCCACGACACGTCAAAATCAGCTGTTTGAAAATGATCAATTACGATTACAAATTAAACTGTGATTTGTTTTCGAGGATATGTTCAAAATGTATTTGCTCTGACCAACAAAAACGTTTATATTCACAACTAACAATATAAATGCGTATAATGGTTGTCACTTCACCATTATACATGTTTTACAACATTACAGAAAAAGGAATCTTTTGTGTACATATCAATCAGTAAGCACGTTACAAGGTTAATTGATAGTAATAAGGTTGCGTCGTTATACGTTCGGGTTTCGGACGAATCAGAATTCAGACAAAAATGATGTCAGTCGGCTCCGATTCGGTTCTGAAATTCAAATACACATCTAAAAAAAAGATAAAATATGGTTTACACTTGATAATAAGAAGATATTTCACTGTATACCAAAAGCTGTGTAATAACTTACCCTCAAACACGTTTAAAAACGGCCGACACTCGGTAAAAATAGTTTTAAGACCCTGAAATATGGACCACACCGATGACAGGAATGTCAATAATGGAGCTCGGTGACGGGATCGATTCGGTTTATTGTTCGTGGATTTCCGATTCCCTAGTCACGGCGCAACCTCTACATATCAATTAACCTTGAGCACGTTAAGGCATTTTACATTTTGGTCAAATTCAACCTAAAATTCTAAAATCTGTCACAATGATTTTGATATTTCATTATTCAGGAATCAGCTGAGATTCGGGACGTACTTGGAATCGATCTATTGCGCCACTCCTTAGATTTAAGTGGGATTTATAAACTCGCCGTTCGCCGTTACCGCTAACGCTGACGTTTGACGTTCGAGATAGACATATGGACGCACCTGCATACATTTATATCATGCCGTCTGCCGTTGACCCATCGTAAGAGAAAGGATCATGTTGCCCCTGATTTTCTGTCCAGATCGGTACCTGTTGATTCGGTCAATTTCATCGAACCACCATTTGATTCCCTTGGAACTACTGATAAGTGGTATTCTAGGATGCTGGAACAGATTGATGGTAATCCCCTGAAATTTCCGACGTGGCGTGTTCAAAATGGTTATCTTTATAAGCACTTGAAGCCTGTTATCCCTGAGTTGTCTTCTTCGTCCGATAACTGGAAATTAGTTATCCCCAAAGAGTTGCGAAAACAGACCTTGCATCGTTGCCACGATATTCCTGCGGCTGGTCATGTAGGTATTTTCAAAACCCACGGGAAAATTCGTCAGAACTACTATTGGCCGAAGATGAAGTTGGATGTAGTCAGGTATATCAAGTCTTGTAACAGCTGCGCACAGAACAAAGTCGAACAAAAACGTCCCGCTGGTTTGATGGGTGATCGACCGGACATCAAGGAACCATTTCAGGCCATTAGTCTTGATTATGTAGGTCCATTACCCCGTTCCAAAAAAGGTCATTCTTATATATTGGTAATTTCAGACTATTTCAGCAAGGCAGCGTTTCTCTATCCTTGTCGATCAGCTAAAGCGAAGTCTTTAGTTGAAATTGTGGAAAATTTCTTACTTTTTTTTGGTGCACCCATGTTTTTAACCTGCGATAATGGTGTGCAGATGAAATCGAAGGAATTTCAAAAATTGTGTCAAAAGTATAACTCCCGGAACTTTTATACAGCCAGCTCTAATCCCCGTGCTAACCCCACTGAACGCCATAAAAGAGTGATCAAAACCATGTTGCGTACTTATGTGAACCAGGACAATCATAGGACTTGGGATGAACATCTCAGTGAGATTGGTTGTGCGATTCGAACTGCACCGAGTGAAACTACTGGTTTTAGTCCATATTTTGTACTTTTTGGTAGAGAGCATCGTCTATTCGGTAGTGATCATTCTTCTAAACTGCCTAACCCTGATAACAACCTTGACTCATACATCAAAACTCGTCAGGATGGGTTTACCAAGCTTTATCAGCAAGTTCAGAAGAGAATTAGGACTACAAGAACTCAGAACGCTCATCGATACAACCTTCGTCGTCGACCCCTTGCTTTCAGTACCTTGGTCCTTTTGTAGTGAAACGTAAGTGTGGTTCTTGGTCATATGAGCTTGAGGATGATTCTGGCAAGTCAAAGGGAATCTGGCATGTACAGGAGTTGAAGCTGTATCACGATCCCGTGTCTATCGATCCTGGAGTTGACAATGGAGATCCAACCATTCCCTGATTCTTTTTTTTTCCTTATTTCTACGCTCTACAGAGCGGGCGACTAGTAAGGTGTCTATTTTTCTGGCTTGGCGCGAAACTGGCTAGGTGAATGGGTACTTGCTGGATAAGAATAGTTCTGTGCAGACACCTGGCTGTGGTAAAAGTCCACAAAGTGGGTAACGGGGTTGAAACCTTCAGTTCTTCTTCGTTGTTGGACGTTCAGTCACATTTTTCTCATTTTCAGTAACTTTTCTTTAAAATTTTCAATAACATTTTTTAAAATTTCCAGTAACTTCTCATTTTCAGTAACTCAGTTGGATCTTCCTATATCTATTATTTTACCGATTTTGACTTTTAACCTACGTGGTTATTTCCTGATTTTGACTTTTGGTACTTTTTAAACCATTTTCGCTCACCGGAAACGGGAGGATGGGCGTTGGGGGGCTATTGTTGGGGTGGTACTCCTAGTGGTGTGGGTTAGGGGTATTGAACCGTTTGAAGCTCCATCACGACATGGACTCCACGAGGCATAGCTACTGCGTTCCATCTCAGCCCCGTTTATCCGGTTATTCCCGATTTTGTCTTCCCTCTTTTACGAGGCTATGGACCCTGTTTGGGGGGTTGTGCAGAATACCCTTACTCCGGGTTCAGGATGAGGTAGAAGCCCTCTAAGTGCTGGATTCCAGAGGCCGTCAGCGCTGGTTTTCTTGCGGTGGTTCTCTTTGTTTAAATTTATTTTGTTATTCCATGTGGAACTTATTTAACTCGTCATTTTTCGAGGCCACCTGGTGTCTTTCTTTGTGAAGCACTCATTAGCGTAGTACGCTATAGTACAACCCGTGTAATGAGTTCGGTAAAACTCATTTCCTGTAGTTTGGTGAGTCTAGGGGGACAAAGGGGTGAGGGTTGGTATAGTTTTGTCCTATACTAGACCCCCTCAGTCTACTCACTCCTTGCTTGTTCGGATTTGTCAGGCCCTGGCCTGGCCAGCTTTTGTAAAGCCGGTACACGAGGTTTCCTCAGTCTCAGTGAGGTTACGCAATGCCGGTTAGGGATTCCACATGACACCGTCGGAATTTCACCCTGCAAAGGTTGGATCATGCAACTCTCTAGGTTTGGTAGGTCTGGATCGGTGAGGTCTGTTATTTTTTTTTGTGTTGTCCTTAGACAATATTCTTCCGCGATCTTTGTTCAGTTTCCTTTATCTTTCATATCATCTTCTTTTCCTATAGTTTTTATTCTTTGGTTACACTTATGGGTTAGTGACGCTTATCACTACTTATCGTCGGTCAATTCTTTTAGGAATTTTCCCTCCTATCGAAGGAGAGGGGGAGTTCGTCACGGGTGAAATTTTCATTACGAGTTACTTTGGTTTTATTGGATCTTTTGTTCGATTTAAGCAGTTGATTTCCATTCATATATTCATTGTTTATCTTTGATTCGAATTCCATTCTCATCCCTTGCCAATAAGTTCGGTCAGCCTGTTTTGTTCATGGATCATTCATTGCTCTCATCATTTTTCATCTTCAACAATCCATTTCCACCCAATTCAATTAATTCTGTTGATTAGTTGTTTATTTACGTTTTGCTGACAAATGACGAATGTCATTCAACATTCAACAGGTTATCCTTTCTGCATGACAGTGTTGCCGGACATGGGATGATTTATTCGGTTTTGGGAATTCTTTTCTTTTGGCAAAATTATCGTTCTCGTACCCACAACAACTGCAATAAGACCCAGTAATGCCTTGTAATCGCTATTCTGTTTTTTTACGCTCAACCCGGTGTAGTTTTGTTGGCTTCTTGCAATTGTCTTTCTACGGTTTTCAACACCCGGGGCAAACGAGCATAATGGTAACCTGTGTCAACTGACCTACCTTCACTTATGTCATATTGTCACTGTCATGATTGTCATGGTCATCTGTCGAAGGCCATTCTGATATTGAATCTCTCACGGTCAAAGGGGCTAACAACTATAATCGGAAGAAATTCTGGTCATCTTTTGATGGATCTTGTTGTTAGACACCTTATTTTAACCCTGGAGTGTTTAGTTGTGTGGAATTAGTTTCCGTTTTGCCGTTACTCCAGAGTTGTGCCTTTTTGGGGATTTTTTACTAGAGGTGAGTCGGATTGCTCTTTTTGCATGTGACCATGTATGACTAAATGGCTATTTCTTGAGAATAGATTCAATTGTTGGGTCAAACCATCGTAACATCGAGGTGGACTGACGTACCTGCAGCCAGAACATCACTGCAGGAAATAACTTGAGAAAAAACCCTTATTCTTATAAGGTAAGCTCATTATACCCATTCGTCCATCATTTTTTTTCAATACCATAACCAAAGTTTACCAATATACAATAAGTTAGGTCACTTAGAAGTCGGCTCTTTGAAACCCGTATACAAGCGCGGCCGCGGCGTCAAAGCATGCCGCTCAAAGAAACCCGCCCAACGAAAATGGTTCAAAGCGACCGACAGACGTTCCGAACTAATGGGAACTGGGCTCTCCAAGAGAAACGAAGTAGAAGGGTGGAGCCGGTTTCGCGCGTTTTCGAAAGTGGTCCAACTGTTTATTATTAGTAAACTTTGCCATAACATTCGACAACTAACCTCACTCAATACCAGTTGTTTTTTCAATTCTATTTTTAAAGTGACATATTTTCAAGTACTTTTCGTACTGTTTTCTTTCAAATTCAATTTTGGTTAATGGGTTAACTTTTTGTAATTAACCCACGTTGTAACGCTTCACTATCAATATGTTATGCTGTTTCAATTCATAACCTACACAGTTGATATCAAATTTCCATCACAGTTTTAAGTGTTGACTGTGAAAATCATTTAGGAAAAACTAGCTGGCAGCGTTGCAATGTTATTAATTATTATGATAATGTCATTTTCTTCATAATCTGATGACTGTTATGAAATGTATTTTATTTATTTTGTATAAACAACAGTACTACAGGAAGTTATATCAGTCTTTACTCCTGAAAGGTTTTTTTTTGTGTACGTGGCTCAATTCGACGTTCCATGTCGAAACAACTCGACGCTACAAGTTGAGATCTTTGTGAATGGCCACCGGTTGCTTAAGTCAACTATCAGTCAACATTAGCCAAACACTGTATGTATTGGTTCGTGTGGCCGACCATCCATTTAGTTCATGTTGAACTGAACACATACCGCCTGTGGTAACGTACAATTAGTTTATAAGGGTTTTTAGTTTTATTGATTTAAAAGTGATCACTTAGGGCCATTCACCATATACTTATAGATTATTGATTTGCGACATACTAAATTTGATTTGACCTTAATTAATAAACTTGCAGTCAGTCACATCACATATTTTGTTTTATTTGGCGTGAAGTCACAACATAGGTAAGCGAGTTTTTTTTGTTTCGTTTCTTTTGGAGATAGTGATGCTGAAATTTAGTTTACAAGGACATCTTGGGGATTTCTGACTTGATCCGTTACAAGGTAGTGGCGCTACCCCTCCCAGCTCTCCGGGTCTTTTGAGCTTGGGCACATTTGCACGCTCACTCAACAACTTCATTTCATCTGAAGCTACTTTCAAGAACGAAGGGTACTAAACCTTTCATTAAAATAAAGTCCTACAACCAATAAAAGCGTGGCAGGGGTTATGTATCAAATTTGCAAACAAAAGTAATTATTGAATTCGTTAATGTTGTTTGCCTATATTGTGTATGTGGTGTGGTTCATGCTTTTTAGCTTTTTGCGATAATATACCCTTACTGTTTTTTGAAACGTTCGGTGTGTAATAGCATTTTATAATAAGACTAATTATAAAATGGTAATAGGTATAGTGTCTTATATCTTATATCCAGTTTCCAGTGCCTACTTCATAGCAATCATAGTTGTAACTTCATTAGTGAGTAAAAGTACATTTTATTTGAGTTTATTTTTGATGATTTTCCGGTTCATTTTATGTCAAGTGAGGCGCCTAGGTACTCGATGCAAAACCAGATTATGTATTTCCATTTTTCCGGTAATGTAAGAATAAATGTAAGAATCCTATGAAAATTCAAAAAAATAAAATCATAACATTTGCTAAAAGTCGCTATCTATTTCTTTTTTTAACTTTTTTTTATGCAAAAATGTGATATCCTCTGGCAGTTACTAATACTTACTCAAACTAACCCAAACTCTTCTTCAAAGGTGCAACTCATTATATTGGTAAGATGCTTTGAATCACAATATTTTGGATTCTTCTACAGCCCCTACTGCTCTGTGTCAGTTCACTCGGTTCTCATGCGAAACACTGTTCAATAACATTTATAATTTGGTTATTTTATAACTTAATCTGTATACCTAGTATTTATTCAATGAAGGTCTTAATTTCATTCAGGATTTGATTTGTTTATTATACAACATGCATTGTTTTATTTCAACTCAAACCCTGAAAATGGAACACACAAGTGACTTTTCAACATTTAATTTTTGATTGATTTCCAAGAAATTATCATCAACCACGGCTACTTATGGTCCGAATAGTGCACTTATATTTAAAAAGTGTTTTGTTTTATTTTGCGATTCAAACTATCCATAATGCTCAATTAACCCAATCCACTTGATTCAGTATCTTGACTAATAAAGAGTTTCCGAATATCAGCTGACCAGACTTCTCAATAAATTCGAAGTAGCCAAAGTTGACGATAAATGTGTGAAGAAAAACCTTCGTCAAAACGACTGCCGCGCCGCAGATCCGCGATGAGGTGTCTCGTCCGCGAACTATTCTTTTATAACCGTCGTTAACATTGCAGTTTTTGTTCTAAAGGGTTTATTGTTTTGTGGCTTAAAAGCACTACTTATTTTGGCATGCAAATTTCGATTTCTCGAATCTCGATCTTAGCCGGTTCATTCAACCAATAAACTGGTGAGGTGTTCCATATGTGCACTTTTAGGATTTTGATTACATATTAGCCTTGTTCGCGGTTTGGTTAAGATTAAGAACAAGAACCAGTTCCGAACCAATTCAAAACTGATTTGCATATGCAGTTGATAAAATATCACGAACTGCGCATGTAAATCAGTTCTGAATTGGTTCGGAACTGGTTCGTAACCGATCCGCGAACAAAGCTATTATCTTCATCTGGTTTTATATGAGGCTCAAGTTTTTCTGACATTTTGAGTTTGAGGATAATGAGTGAGTCGGTGATCGGTATCGTGTGAAAATGTTAATGACAATAATAACTTACCTACAGTCCGGAGTTTAAAAACAACACCGTTACTTACTCTACAGTGTGGTCACTTAAGTGAGGGATTTTTTTTTATTAACTGCACAACCAAAATACAAATATTGCCAAAAGTTGATGCATGTTCGATAATCATATGAGGTGCACTTGAAATGATTGCACGTCAAACAGCATACAGGGTAGGCCGAAAGATATGAAAATTGTCAGGAGTAAAGTACCCTCAAAGTTGATTTATAAACTTGCCATCCGCCGTTACGGTTGACGTTTGCCGTCGACGCTAACGTTGCCGTCGCCCAATGCATTTATAAACTTTTATACCGTCGATTGTCGTCGAAGATTTTCAAATTTTTTGTTCACTTACTTTGACGTTAATTTGTTTTAGTTCAGTGAGATTTGGTGACTGACTCGAGTATATTTTGGTACAAATCTTAATTTTATGATATAAAAACATGAATTATGGGAACAAAAACCTATTGAGCCATTTTCCTATGGCTTCAGCTACGAATGGCGGACGGCAAAAGATGGAGATGAACGATCTCTAGCGGTGCGCCAACGGCAGACGGCATGATATAATGTATGCAGGCGCGTCCATATGTCTATCTCGAACGTCAAACGTTAGCGTTAGCGGTAACGACGAACGGCGAGTTCATAAATCCCACTTTATTTCAAAAAATTCGGCAAAATGTTGTGAAGAAAAGTTGTTAAGAAATGAAAGTTATGCCTAAATACCAAATCATGACCTCCTAAGAAAAAAAATTTATATATTTTTTGAACATCTAATAATAATTTCCCCAATAAATTTTGCTTTCATAGTCACCCTGAAGAGTTTCATGAATTATTCAAAAACAAATCAATTTCGCATAACTTAGTTCAAATTTAAGCATATTTAGACAATTTACCTGAATTTTAAATTTTTTAGGGAATCACAAAATTCATTTTAATAAAAAATCCGAAATCACTTCATTTGCGAGTTTTTTGATATGCATATTATCATAAATAATGTTTTACCTTGTGAAAAACAATCTTTGCGATATTTTAAAGTTGTGTTTATGATCGGTGCAACAAACATGAAGCTTGTAATTTTCTGAAAAATTTAAAATTCAGGTAAATTTCCTAAATATGCTTAAAATTTAACTGAGTTATGCGAAATTGATTTGTTTTTGTATAATTTATGAAGCTGTTAAGGGTGAACATTTAGGGAAATAGGAAGGAATGGCTGTGTTGCTCATCTCGAAGTAGGAAGAAAACAGTTTGAGTACTCAGAGCAATAATCTAATAATCTTATAAAGATTATTGCTCTGAGTACTCAAACTGTTTCCTTTCTATTTAGGGAAATAATTGGATGTTGAAAAAGATATACAGTCTGACCCATTTAGATTGGAAACACCCCTGCAGAATTGTGAGTTATCAACCGATTTCAACCATTTTTTTTACTGTTGAGGTTACGGGATAAAGAACCGTTTTTTTTTTAATGTTAAGCTATAAAAGATCTACTACGGGACAAATTTTGAACTGTTTATTTAAATTTTCAAGGCATATTACAATACTTGATAGAAAATGACGAATTTTTATTAGCAATTTTTTTATTAAATGAATCACTATGCCACTGGATTCAAAGTGCCTCCAAATGGCTGTCATCAAAATTTCATAAAACTATATTCACTCATAACAAAGCTACGACAACTTGAAATTCATAAATTCTCTAAGCTAACGGTGTCAAAAGAATACCTTGCATCAACAGTTGCCATGGAATTGAATAAACTACATATTGAATAAAAAGATGTTCAAAATATCATAACATTCAATGAAAGTAACGGAATCACATTAATCTGCATTACAATCAAGAACTAGTGAACATTTTTTTTTTTAATATTTAAATTTTGGTTTGATAGGTTTAATATTGTTTACCTTGAAACATCGCCGAATTTTTTCTCGAGGTGCATCCAAATCTAAACTGGCATTAGGATTATTTTTGAAATAATCCAAAATAGCTTCATCATTTATGCGTCTTATTTGCACAGGATAACGTTTCAAATGCACCAGTTTCACAAAAAAGAATAGTTTATTCACCGTACCGGAGCTAATGTTAGAACGATCTGCTTGGCTTTCATCAAATACTTCACAAACTTCTCTGGCACTTACATCGTTACAACGCATCAGCCATGATACAGAAGAATTAGACAAACTGTGATTAAAGATTGTTGCCGATAAATAGGTAATTTTACATTGACACTAAGTAGTGGCAACAAGTAACTTTATCTCCATGACAACTGTTGATGCAGGGTGTTCTTTTGTGACCATGTTTGCTTATAGTGTTTTCGATTGGGAAAACAAGGGTTGCACTGGGTTTGACCTCGGGCAAAACCAGTTATGATGAAAATTTGCTCTAGGGGAATCCCAATCGAACATACATTGTTCATCGTGTGCTATAATACTGCACGGTAAAATTCCGATTGAATTGAAATTGGAATCATTAAACTCCTTGAAAATCTAATATTATGTTGTCTCTGCGTAGCGGCTGAAGTGACTCTAAAACTAAACTAATTAGAAGTCCATTTCTCATTGCCAAATGACAAAATCTTGAGACCAATCAATAGTTTTGTATTATATAGATCATAGATACTAGGAAACATTTTTTTGAGAAATTAGGTAGGTATGCACCAGATTTTAAATGAAATTTATTCAGTTTTGAGTAGGTACTAGTTTTCCATAACTCGTCAATTTATTTCTTTTTTCCCGGCACTACTAGATTCCAACAATAATAACTAACTCGAAATCTGTTGTCCACTCACAGAATCACCTCACGCGACGTTTATATCCACCATTTTTCATGATTTTTTTCAATTTTGCTAATGCACTGAAATTGCACTATACCAGCACGAGCTCAAAGACCTCGTCCCGAAAAATCTGCACTGAGTGCAAAACTCATTGACCCGGTTTCCCAATCGAACATACAAATCCGCTCGATTTCTACCAATCGAACATAAATATTGCCCGAGTGTTGCACCAGTGCTTCCCGATTTTACCAATCGAAAACGCTATTAGAAAATGTACGAATTTTAAGTTGTCGTAGCTTTGTTATTAGTGAATATATTTTTATGAAATTTTGGTCACCGCCATTCGAATAGTGTAGTACAAGACAAGAATTCTTGTCTTGAAAACCAGTTTCTTGTCTTGTCTTGAAATTCAAGACAAGAAATTTTCAAAGTCTTGTCTCGCAGAAGTCTTGCATACTAAAGTCTTGTCTTGTCTTGCAAGACTCTTGAAATTTCTTGTCTTGCACATATTATTTGTTAAGTCTCTATATCCTAACAAAAAGGTAAAAAAATGTCTATATTCTTTTTATAGAAAGAATCTTCGTCGTATAAAAAAAGTGATACCGAAATGAACGACGCTAATTTTAGCAGAAAAAATCTTAACGGAACAAGTTCTGTTTATTAAAATATGAAACACCCTCTCTGTGTATAGTGATAACTCCATGCTCGAAGGTAGCCTATTTTATTCTAATCTCAATGATATGACACTTTATATATCTATATCAAAGAATAATTGTACTCTTTGTCTATATAGTAATCGCAAAAAAAGTAATTACATAAAATAGGTAGATAGGTACGTACCTTCCATATTTTTAGAAATATAATTCTAGTCAATATACCTACTAAGAGTAATATGTACCTATGTCAACATTGTCAACAGATGAGAGACAATTTGGCGGACTTTTTTCTCTGCTATATGCTATATCAGCAGGTATTAAAATGTTATCAATCTTCATGATTAAAATTATGTTATTATTGCATATGTCGAGAGAACTGATCTAGAGTTGATTGATATCAGAATAAAATAGAGATTGATATATGCATTTATCAATGTTGTTTCACTTTAAAAAACCGAAATTGGTGTTCGTTTCCTTTCCAAAATGGCAGCCGTTTGGTTCTTTTCTACTCAAGAAAATCTGAAAAATTACAATGATTTGTTTTTTGGTTTGTCGTTCTATTCTTTTCAAATGAAAAAGGTTACATCAAATCAAAATTTCATCAATATAAAATGACCACCATGTTTCTTTTTTAATTCTTTAACGTTAAACGGCGAAATTTAAGTTAAGTTTTGTTGAGTGGATAAAGGTGTTATGTAGCATTTTTTCCACGGAGTTCCATGAAAGTCTATGATCCAATACGTCACAGAATACACTATCTACCTCCGTCTGACGTATTGACTGAGATGACTCTCTCTCTCTCTCGGGAGGGTAATATGGCCCACCCCTTTTGCGATCATGCAGTGAAATTCGCGTCTTCTTTTCATTCATTTAGTATATTTTTGGGTATTTCCGAAAAACTTTTTCGCTGGTGACTTTCAAATAATGTCTGGAATACGTATATAAAATTTCAAGTCATTTGAAAATGTATGCAAACTGTCCATTGAGACTAAACCGTTGAAATAACGCTATTTCGAAAAAGTTCCATAACTTGTAAAAAAACTTTAGAATAATTATTGCACTAATCTATTTGCCATAGATTAGAAAAAAAATACTCTCTGGGCTTAATTTCACGATCATCAAATATCAAATAACAAGAATTCAAACCATGATAAACAGAACTAAATGCAAACCATAGCAAATGCTACATGTCGCTATGTTGGTTGCATAGATTACATTTATTTGACGTTGGACTTCACATTTGGCAATGCTGGACTATTTCTGCGGTCAGATGTTCCTATTAACTTGCGCAAAGACCTAATTATCACTTTTAGAAATTTATCATTTCCAACTTTCAAGAAATCTTGAATTCAAGAAATCTTGCAAGACTCTTGCAATTTCTTGCATATTAAAGTCTTGTCTTGTCTTGCAGTGCAACCGTATATTCAACTGCAAGACACCGTATATTCAAAATTAATTCAGGAATCAATATACCTACCACAAGGTATTTTAATATCAAGTTTTCTGAGAATTATGAATGGCTGTTAGATTGTATGAACGATCTGTATTGAATATCCTAGTTTCAGTACAACATGAATTTAATTAATTGATGACATTCAACAATCAAGATAGGGACATGGAATGTGAGAACGATGCTGGAACCAGGGAAAGTGCAGGAAGTAGCGCTAGAACTGGAAAAATATAAAATTGAAGTGGCGTCAATCCAGGAGATTCGATGGAAGGGGCATGGGGTAATAAGTGAAGCAAACTTTGATGTATACTACTCGGGAAATGAAAAACAAGGCCAGTATGGGGTAGCCTTCATTGTAATGAAGAAACTAAAAGACAAGATAGTGGATTTCAAACCAATAAGTGAAAGAATAGCCTATTTGAGAATAGAAATGAAACCATTTAACCTGTCATTGCTGAACATTTATGCTCCTACGGAAAACGCCGAAGACGAAGTGAAACGCAAGTTCTACGAAAGACTTGAAGCAGAATACGAAAAGATACCAAAAGAAGATACAATCATTATATTAGGAGACTGTAATGCCCAGATAGGAAAAGAAGATTACCTAAGACAAACAGCGGGTACACACACAATTCACGAAAAAACTAATAACAACGGCGAAAGACTATGGAACATGGCGATAAGAATGAACTTAATTATTGGCAGCACGATTTTCAAGCACCCGGCACGACATAAAGTTACCTGGACAGCACCAGATCAAAAAACCTACACCCAAATAGACCATGTGCTTATATCGAGAAGGAAAAGATCAGACTTGAAGGACGTGAGAACATACAGAGGTGCATGCGCGGATAGCGATCATTTTCTAGTGATGGCAACGATCACACAAAAAGTAAAAAGGAGGATAACGGGAACAACCACTAAGTGGGACTTGAGAAAATTTGAAAGTGGCACAATAAAAACCAAATATGCAGCACGCATGAATGAATGGCAACAAATCGAAAAATGCATAAATATAGTGGCAGGTGAAATTATAGGAGCAAGGAGAAAGGCTGACAAACAATGGTTCAATGAAGACTGCCGAGAAAGCATAACAAAGAAAGCAGAAGCTAGGTTAAAATGGTTAAATGGTAAAAGAGAGCAAGACAAACAAAGATATGACAAGCTTAGGAAGGAGTCAAAAAAAGTAATAAGAGAAGCCAAGAGAACATGGATACAAAACGAAATACATAAAATAGAAAGAGAAAGTCGCAACTCAAATACAAAACGATTCTATAAAAGGATCAGTGAACAAAACAAAAACTATAAAGGAAAATCAATAGGCATAAAAAACAAGCACGGAAAAGTAGCCGAAAGCGAAGAGGAGTATAAAGAAGTGTGGAAACAATACTTTACAGAATTACTTTACGAAACCCCCCCAAACCACATAGAGACGCTATCTGAAAATGAAGAAAATTACGTAGCAAACACAAACGACTCAGATGACATCCCAAGTAGAGAAGAAATAAAGAACGTTATCAACAAAATTAAAAACGGCAAAGCGCCAGGTAGAGACGGAATCAACATGGAACTTATAAAGTATAGTGGTGAATCTTTACAAGAGAAGATATTCCAACTAATAAAGAGGGTTTGGACAGAAGAGACAATGCCAAGCGAGTGGGAGATGGGACAAGTCGTAACTATACATAAGAAAGGCGACCAGCAGATATGCAGTAACTATAGAGGATTGACCTTGCTAAACACGGCATACAAAGTACTGTCAACAATAATTCAAAACAGACTAATGGACAAAACAAGGCTCTTAATTGGACAGTATCAATGTGGATTCATGAAGGGCAGATCAACGACTGACGCTATACATACTCTCAAACAAATAATAGAAAAGGCTCATGATTATAAATTATATACTGAGCTAATTTTCGTGGATTTTAAACAAGCTTTTGATTCGCTGAACAGAGACAAGGTACTGGAAGTCTTGGAGAAAATGGGAGTACAAGGAAAACTGAAAAGATTAGTACAGATGATAATGACCAATACAAGAATTAGCATAAGAACACAAAAAGGAAACACAGAGGACTTCGAAATTAATAAGGGAGTGAAGCAGGGAGACACACTATCGACCAAACTGTTTAATATAGCTCTGGAGTATGTGGTCAGAAAAATAAACAAAGGAACGTTGAGAACAAGAGAAGGACAAATAATAGCGTATGCAGATGACATAGTCATCATTTCAAAGAACCGTAAAACATCAGAGAACCTGTTAGAAGAAATTGTGAGGCAAGGAGAAAAGATGGGGCTGAAGATAAACACAGAAAAAACAAAAATGATGATAATGGATAAAGCAGTAGGAAGTAAAAATGATAAAATCAAAATAGGCAACCACAAACTAGAAGAAGTGGATAGATTCAAATATTTGGGGGTGACTATCACCAATAATGGAGATAAAGGAGCAGAGATAAAGGAGAGAATAAGGAACACAAACAGGGTATATCAAGCAAACAAGAAGTTATTAACAAATAAAACACTGGTCAAGAAAACGAAAATGAGGATATACAGGACGATAATACTACCTACAATGATGTACGCTGCGGAGACGATAACAATGACTAAGAAACAGGAAGAAGAGCTAAGAGTACAAGAGAGAAAGATAATGAGAGCAATACTAGGACCTGTTAGGACGGAAAATGGTGAGTTCAAAATAAGGACGAACAGAGAAATATTGGAGGAACTAGAAGGGAAAGACGTGATAAAGAGGATAAAAAGACAAAGAATTAGATGGCTGGGACATGTGTGGAGAGCTGGAAGCAGATCTACAATATATAGCATGGTGGAATGGCAACCTAGTGCAAAAAGAAGGAGGGGAAGACCAAGATCTAGCTGGATGAGAGAGGTACAAGCTGACCTAAGCAGGGCCGGAGTACGTAACTGGCAGAAGAAGACAGGGGACAGAGATATATGGAGACAGATATGTGAAAGTGTTTGAATTAGAGACTGGGGACTGATCTACCCCTATTTAAATAGATCTAGAAAGCTTTTTGCGGCGATACCCCGCCTGGGGTTTTTAAGCCATTATATATATATACAGTGTGTCTGCTTAAGTTGGCCACATATGGGAAACTTTTTTATTATTAATTTTAGGAAAAAAAGTTATTCTTTATAAAAAGTTCTGCATGTTCCAAAACCTAAAATGCAACCATCAGATATTACATTTTTTCATTTGAATTAATGCATTGATTTAAATGTCCAATAATTAAAATAAGAGATTACTGTTTAATATTAATTTATTTATAAAATTTAATAAATTTAAAAAAGAAAAAAACAATCATTTTAATGGTAGTGTTTATTTTTCTTTATATAAATTTTCGATATTGTCAAATTTTACTCTTGAGTGAAATTCATATTTTTTGACAAACTTCGTATACGACTGCTTATATATATATATATATATATATATATATATATATATTCAACAATGGCAATGATAGATAAAAAGCGTCCATTATCACAAAGAAACCTGAGTCAAGTAAGGACAAACTGTTTGTCCTTTATGGCAATGATTGACATAATAATATTTCTTAACCCGTTGATGATTTTCACCTTTTTATAATATGTTTGCCTTCCTTTCCTTAACCGTCAATGCAAGCCACTGTATGTTTGGTGTATGAAATAAAGCTAGCCACATTTTATGTATTTGTAAATTTGAACTGTTTATATTATTATGTATATTTTGGAAATAAGCGTTATGAATATTTGATAAATAACCTACTTATATTTTTACATAAATTGGACTAAATTTTCAACTTTGTTTTAGTGGTTCGAAAAAAAATTGGTATTGCTCATGGAAATGTTCAAAAAATTGAGCAGTGTAATATTTGTTTTGACGGAAGAAGAATATGACGTCATATTTTTTATTTCATACTGTACCGTAAAGTATCATTCACCGGAACCAAAACAAGTCCGGTAAATGATACTTTACATCATCAGAGACTGTAAAAAAGAATTACTTGACTACTCCAAAAATGACATTTTGCATCATCAAAGACTGTGAAATTGCATTGGTAGCATGGTTTGGCTGGCGACATCTCATGATTTTAATTATTAACTTGACATAGAATGTTATAATCAACCTATCTATTACCCAAGTGGTGACATGGTTTGGCTGGCGCCATCTCATGGTAAGAATATGAGGCGGACTATCACTCCAAGTAAATATTTTGACAAGAAAGCACTTTAGACCGATTAAAAAAATGTATCACAGTATGAAACAAAACAATGTACGATACACAGCCGTTAAATGTCATTAAACTACTCGTCGCCTCCTCCATAAACTTCTCGGCTCGTAATTTAAAAAGTCATTTACCTCCTCAGTAACGTAAATTACTATACCAGGTTGATACTTCTAAATATTTTTTTTCAAATTACTCCTCACATGAGTACAGGAACTAAAGCGAAAATATTGAATTGATCGATTATGTGTATCAAAATTTTCAAATCTACCTGATTCAAATTAAATCAAATCAAAATATTATGCTTCATTGTCCAAGTCTGATTGACCTATTGACAAAGCTAGTTCAAATCAATTATTCATATACATACATACATCAAAACATACCCAAACTTTTCACTTGAATGACATGTCTCTGTTCTCTGTCGTATGGTTTTGTCAAAAAAAAATATCACACTGCCAAATTTTTTAAACATTTCTATGAGCAATACCAGTTTTTTTCGAACCAGCTGTACAGTCGTTTCGTATTTCGTGACCCATATGCTAGCGGCGTTATCTATGGAGATATAAAAATTTTGTGAATGTGAAAGTTTTCATAGAAGTATACGTATAACCAAGGATAGACCCAACATGTTTACATAAAACGAAATCATACCCCTATGACCATAAACAAGCTATGATGCCAAGTTTCAACAACTTGAAAAACCATAAAGCTATAAGGTATCATGTGCGTGAAACTACGCATCCATTTTTATCTTTAATATTCTTGAAACTGTTTAAATTGCTATCATTCATCAATAACATAATTTAATCATAAATTATCCAGGGAACGAAACCTGGAAAGACATGATGTTATTTTCAATTCAATTTGCTATTTCGACAAGCCGGCAACACTCTGGTCAGGTAGTAGGTTTTCGTTTACGATTTCATCCATCTTCAGAGTACAGCGTTGCTGACTAGCTTGTTTGAGAATATTTCGGTCTTTCCAGTGGCGGCTGGTCGGGGTAGGCAAGGTAGGCGCCGCCTCACCGCAGTAAATAGTAAATACCAAAATAAATTATTATTGTGAACTGAATAATTGAATCACAATTAATCAAGAAGATTTCCATTTAAAAACAATGCTTATTATATTCTTCATTACTTCTACCTACCAGTGGTGCGAAACTCATTCCTAAACACCCACAAGAGGACCAGGTCCTAGCCGTTGACCGCTGGTGCATTCAAAATAAGCGGCCGTCCCGGTTGCCTTTTCTCTCTGTTCCCGCGTGGTATTTTATGCACATGAGAAGGGGTAATCTTGAGAGTGGGGCAACGGCGAATATAAGGAAAATATAGGCGAATCGATTTCCGCCTTCGTCGCGTGTTTTCGGTGTCGACGCGCGAAACGGTCATCCCACAATGACATGAAGCATGAAGCATAGGGATGAGACGATTGAAACGTATAAAAACGACAGTCGATACTCTTTACCCATCTAGCGAATATGAATTGATTCATCAATACAGATTATCAAACTTTTTTAAAAACACTTTTGGCATAAAAAAGCTAGCCCGAGCATTATTCTATCTATACTCTTTTTTATGCAATTGCAGTGATGACTGCAATAAATAGTCGTTATTGGGGATATCGGTTGCGATTATCCATCCTAGGCCTTGAGCCCGAGAAAAACCAGACTAAATTAGACTGTATTGTTCTTATCAGGTGGCGGTGTTTTGTGATTTTGCCAAGATTTGGATAACTACACTACAATTATTGATATAATCACAGATTATCAGATAAGTTTTAGAAATTAGTAAATTAGAATTTCTGTTTTGATATTTTCATTTTTTGGGACAGGATTTGTCCACACATAGAGGTAGAGTTTAGTTTGTTTAGTAGTTGTCGTTTTTTCAGGATATTCATTATTTATTTTTGGCATTTTTACGTAAGTTCTTTTTATTTTCAAAATGACTTTGCCAGCTCATGACGTTATTTGTTCCTTATTGGAGGAACCGTTTTCTAGGCTTAAGGTTGAAGATCGAAATCAAATAATCGCTGTAGGTCGCCCTACACCCTCACTTGACATTTTGAAACCGGATAAAAAACAAGGGCAACATTTTTCTCGCACTTTTAACACCCAATGGTATAAAAGCCACGGATGGTTATGCGGTAGTTTCTATAAACAGAGCCTTTTTTGTTGGCCCTGTTTATTGCTCGCGAAAGGAAGAAATAACGTTTGGGTACTGCAAGGATATACAGATTTGAAAAATTTGTCTGCAAGTATTAGAAAACATGACAGCTCTAAAGAACATCTGAGCAGTTACTTGACTTTAAAACGATTACAGACAAATTCTTCAACGATAAAAGACGCTCTTCAAATTCAAACCGCTCTTTCTTTAAAACTTTATAACGAAGACGTTCGAAAAAATAGAAATTTGATGATGTATCTAATAGACGTAACATGTTTACTTGCAAAGCAAGAATTGGCATTTAGGGGACATAACGAGAAAAATGAATCTTCAAACGTTGGAAATTTCAAAGAATTTTTCAAGGTTCTGATTAAACGCGATGTGGAGATGCAAGAACATTTGAAAAAAATTGGTAACATATTTTCGGGATTATCTAAAACTATTCAGAATGATTTAATTGTATGCATTTCCGAGCATCTTATGGAACACATTAACCGGGAAATTGAAGATTCTATTTTTTTTGCGGTACAGGCGGATGATACAACCGATATAGTTGAAAAATCGCAGTGTGCAATTTCGGTTCGTTTTGTCAATGAATCGGGAAAAATTCAAGAAAGATTTTTAGGATTTTATGACGTGAGCCAAGATAGAACTGCTCTTGCAATGTACGAACTGGTATCGGCGGTTTTGCGTCCGTTTGACTATAAAGCCAAGTTAGTTGGTCAGTGTTACGATGGTGCGAGTGTCATGGCTGGTTCATTAAATGGCTTACAGATGAAAATCAAATCTGATGCACCAAACGCTTTATTTACACACTGCAGCGCTCATAGATTAAATTTAGTTTTGCAAGACGGAACAAAAAGCATTAAAAGCTGTCGTATCTATTTTGCCAGCGCTACTTCATTACCGGGATTTCTTAATCAATCAGCGAAACGAACATTTGTTTTAGATTCGGTAATGGCTAGGAGAATTCCTTCCTCTGTGGAAACAAGGTGGTCCTCCCGCTCTAAAACCATCAATATCATAGATTCAGAGTGGGAAAATTTGCGTACAGTTTTTACTGAAATTATTAACGATACGTCATCAGGAAAAGAGTCCATTTTTGGCGCAAGGGGCTACTTAAATTTTTTAGAAGATATTGAATTTTCATTTTTAACGGCTGCTTTCAAAAATATATTTGATATTACCGATTTATTATTTGACATTTTACAAAAAAAGTCTTTGGATATAACTTACTGCAAAAATCAAGTTTTTTCTGCCAGGGATCGCATAAAACTGCTGAGAACTGAAGAGAAGTTTAACAAGATTTTTGAAAAAGCGGAGGGTAGAATAAATAAATCTGCGTGCTTACCACCTGCACAAAAACGAGCTAGAATATCTGATGCTATTCCAGATAACAAAAAAGCCTCATTGCGTATTCTATTTTATGAAATCTTAGATAACGTCGTAACGCAAATAGAGGTGCGATTTGCGGATTTGTCACAAATGACATTTTTTGCGTTAGCTGACTCGTCAAAATTTAAACATTTTAATAATAACTTTCCCCATGATTTGGTTACTGGTTTGGTCGATTTTTATAAAGATGTTTTTGATAAACAAAGATTAATAAATGAGTTGTCTGTTATCTATCAGGATGAACAATTCGAAAAGTTAAATTTAGAATCAATTTTACAAAACCTGGTCAATAACGAACTTCGACAAATATTTTCTGAGGCCTATAAAATGTTTGTTTTGATTGCCACGATTCCCGTAACAAGCGTCGCTGTTGAGCGTCATTTCTCGTGCCTTAAACGTATCAAAACATACAGTCGTAACTCTATGAGAAATGAACGTTTGTCTTCACTGGCATTGTTAGCTATAGAAAAAGAATTGTTTCTTAAAATCCAGGCCAGTGAAGTTTTGAAGCTGATATAATCCAGAAATTTTCGCTTCTAAAGGATAGGAGAATAAATCTAATTTATAAAATATAAATTCTTTTTTTTTCTATGATAATATTAGTGTATGGTGAGGTTCAGGAAGGCTGTATGGGGAGGAGGAGGCCTTATTTCTTGCAATCAAGATACATTCTTTGTAATATTTCAAAATTAAAATAAAATGACCGCAATATAAATTATTAGTCAAAGTTTGGGCAGGGTCTCGAACAATGATTTGTCTGCTGCGCATTCTCCACTTACTGGATATGAGGGGAAATTATTTATAAATGAGGAGAAATCTCACGAAAAATTCGCCTGCGGCGTAGTGGCGGAACTATAATAGAACAATTCGAGGCGAAGCCCGGGGACCCGTGAGGTTGGGGGTCTACAGACTCTTTATTTAAGATTAAAGTTAAAGTTGTTTTTTTCCCTCTGTTGTGTTGTGTTGTAGAGTTGTTTAGTTCTCCAATATATAGAGAATTGGAATGTGAAATGTCTCAGGGATCGGAGAAAAGAGCTGCTCCAGCAGGAAATACTATTCTCAGTTATTTTAAAAAACTGAAAACAAAGAATCAAATCGAAGAGCAAGTGGAATCAAACTCAGCCCAAATATCCCTTACTATAGAACGGAACTTCCCCTACCAGAAATGAGGGAAAATTAATTATAAAGGAGGGGAAATACAACCACGAAATTTTTCGCCTGCGGCGCTTTTCCTGCGGCGCCTTCTGAACCAACAACATTTACTCACGCTACGCCACAGGATTCCGCCTACCCAAATATAGGCGGCACGAGCCGCCACTGGGTCTTTCGGGTCTTTTGCCTCACTTTGAACGTTTTGTGGTGATATTTTGTGCTGTGTTGAACTTTTTTATAGTGATGAAGTGTGTTGTGTGCCAAAAGATAAATTTTTTCGGGAGATAATCTATCTTTCCATAATTAAGCAAACATGTTTATTCCAAACGTCAAACAGATATCGATTAGTTGGATTGCTGCCACCAGTAGCGTCCCTTGAGTTAAAATGATAGAAATTTTAAAGTCCTCATTCTATTGATCAAGATAATATTGAAACATTATTTCAAAATAAGGATATGTCATGAGACGAACAAACGACTTGATACTGTGAAACGCAAAAGAATTAGGAGTGTTAATACAAAAACTGTACATTTTAGAGGCGAATAAAGAATAAATAATTTATAGAGTAGTTTTATTATTGTAGGTTACCTTTTATTCTTTGCATAGAATTCAGAAAATATCAATACAATATTAGTAGGTAAGTAGGTACCTATGTATTTTCTTGTTCTGGTGGTTCAAATTCGCCAAAGGATCCTATCATAGACGTATAACAATTATTATTATGTCAATGGATCCTACACATTCGAGAGATCTGTTTGTTATTCTGGAAATGGGTTACAAAATGACTCATTGAACGTTTTCAAATTGAATTTCAATGTTCCTTTTTTTTCCAAGAAAGTATTCGTAAATGTGAGCCTTTTGATGTGGCCATCAACTTTTTAAATTTGACTTAACGCTTGTTTTTTATGTAAAACAAAAAAACTGTGAAGCCACTTCACACAAAACTTCCATCTACCTTCCGTATTGAATTTCTTCATGAAAGGAATTACCTTTTCCATCGCATTTTTTTGAATAAGAAATATTTAAAAAAAAAATATTACCGCACTTTGTTATTCACCCTGTATTGCAATCCAAATCTTTCCTATTGAAATTCTGAAAATGTGTCTCGAAGAAGATTCTTCTAATATGAAATCTCCCAAGCGATATAATGTTTGAGAAAAAAATCACCCTGTATCACAACCCCGTATGATTTTCTTCATTATTATGATACCACACAAGTGGTATTTTCTTGCCATAACCTTTTCATCCCCAGTTTTGCTACAACAATATATTTTTTATACCTGATATTCAGTGATTTTCCTGTAATATGATAGTCAACATGCAATGTTTTTTTCAAATAGAGATTTTTCCTTGTCAATAAACCCTTTTTTACTCCATCTCAATTCCTTCGCATTTGACGTTTTTGTCCAACGAAAGTCTCAAGTTTATGATACTTGGTATGATGGTATGTACCATATTTGGACTTGATTGATCGAAGCCTCGATCGAAGCCTTTGAGAGCTAGTTCGACAACAGACAAAACGATTTAAGTGAATGTAATTTCCTAACTCTATATAGAAAACCTCAAAACGTGTAAAAAACAAGAATCTGGAGAAGTTATACGACAGTCAAGTGATGGATCAGAAACTCCAGTACAGAAACCAACACTGAGAAAGAATTAAGGTACTCTTCGATTTTATAAGTTAAAAAAAAATGAAAAAATCATCAGCCCATAAATTCTACCATCATTGAATAGAACAAAATAAATGGTCGAAACACCAAAAATTGCCTACGCCTATGTCTTCTCTGTGAACTTTGATGGCCACTCCCACTCAACATGCGCGATATTGAAATGCGATGTTGCCTGAGACTTCGAAACAACTTTTCTTAAAATTCAATGATTGATCGGCCGAAAAAGCAATTTATGAATGGGTAGTTTGGTCTATCCTTGGTTATACGTCTTTGAAAGTTCTAGACATTCATCTATACTTTTCAAAAATTTTATCAAAAAAAAAACAAAAGACTATCGAAATGTCAATATTTTTCCACAAGTTGAACTTATTTTCCTGATTTCACAAATATTTACATATTTAGTTTGCTACCTTTTTTCGGGAAATATGCAAGTTTGAATATGTGTAAAAATTAGTACTTGGATCTCGGTTGCCATGGATGCCCACATAGCCAGATAACATTAAAATGATGTCAATCTAATGTCATGTCCAAAAACGTCCATTTGCGTAATGACGTTAATCTAACGTTAAATAAACGATTAATCTGTATAGCAGATAACGTTACTTTCAAAAACGTTATAGTTTATGACATTTTTGATATATCTTTTCAATATATAATCATGACTTATTTTTAACTTACTTGCAACATACTTATAAAAACGTCAGTAATGACAACATTTTTATTTGCATATATTCAACGTTTTTTTCACTTGAAAGTATCTTGATGACTCCAATATTCCTGATATTTTTGTGACATTGTATCAATCGGTATTCATGTATTATTTTAACATTATTTCTACCTGAACTAATGATATTTCCAACGTTTTTGTGACGTTGAAAAAATCTAATTTTTCTATTGATCTGACAGTATTTCCAAAGTTCATTCATAGCCTAGAGACACCAATATAAACAAAAAGTTACTTAGCCACGTGAAAAAACCAAATCGCCAAACTCAGTTTTGGATTTCTGATATGTAAGAAGTTCAAAAATGAGATGAGTGATTATGCGTTCTTTTCACATTTTACAGTAACCCTTTATTCATATTCGTGCTTTTTGGTTATAAATAGACTTTACCTGAAAAAATATTATCTCTAATGAGAGGAATGTAGGATAAAGGGGCTAAAAAATGAAAAACTGCATTGGAAAATAAAATATCTCTTTATTTAAAAAACAAACATAAAATATATATTCTGCATAACATAAAAAAACAAACATTCTTACCATAAAACTGAACATTTTTCTCCAAATAATTAACATAAAATTTTATTCCAAATAAACATTTTCTGGATCCCAGTATGATTCTAGAAAAAAAGAGAAACAAACTATGAAAGCGTGATGACAAAATGTTATAGAGAAAAATATAGTGAATAATGTACTATAAAGAGACTCAATTTTCTCATCAGGTTAGACGTGTACGAAGAATTGGACATAGGCTTGTTCTGAAAATGTGATCAAGTACTTGTCCTTGAAACAGCGTACAAAAAAAAATATTGATTACCACCAAGCTGTAAGTTCGTGTATAGCTTATCCGTGACGAGCGAAACCATCTCTACGTGGAAAAACTTTGTCCGTGGGACCTTAGTCATATTTCCGATAAATAATTTAGCTTTTCTTTACAAAGGAAGTAAAAATATAGAATATACTTATAGACAATCAATAAAAATGTGAAAGGAAATTTGATTGAAGCTGGGTAATCTCAAGAAACAATTGATGAACTCACCACGTTCCCGGCGTCTCCTGACCGGTTCATCTTTCGTGGAAGGCGAGGTGGTAGGTAATGTGTAGGTATGTACACAGAAAATATCTAGAATTGTAAAAAACGAAATAGATAATAATTAACAAAATATTTCGTTATCTGAGTTCTAATTATATCCAGAATTTTCATTTGGCGTGTGGTTTTTAGTGCTTCAATAGGTATTAAAAAAAAAACAGAATCCCCAGAAAATATCTATACAGGGTGCATCAGATCAAGTCGGCACTATTGCAAACTTCATTATTATTGCAGCTACGATGATGTTCAAATCAGCAAACTAGTAGGATTATTTCTGCTGATTAATAGTCAATGGCAACCATTATTCAGTTGTTTCACTATTTGGAATTCTATAGAGAATTTTCATATCTGAAATTTTCTGCAAATTAGTGCAAATGAACTTTTTTACTAAGAAAATTATTCAACACTGTGCAAAAATATACTCAATATCTCATTTAACAAAAATACATTTCATGAGATAAATCGAAAACGCGATGTTCAATTGTTTTTCTATTTTCACCATTTCTATCAGCAGGAAAAAGTGTAGGTACTATACCTAGTTTGCTGATTTATACATCATCGTCGCTACAATAATAATGGCGGAGTAAGCAATAGCGCCGATTTAATCCGAGACACGTACCCTGGTGTTATAGTAATACTTATAATAATTGTAGGATACCTAACTACCCAACTAAATCCGTTTTAAAATTTTTATTACTGGATAATAATTATTGAATAAAGGCAAAATACCCCTTCTATCAAAATATAACGTGACTAATTCAAAATAGATTTTAAAACGACAAAAGGACGCCATTAACTATCATTGCATCATCCGTGTTCTTAGAATATTAAATATGATTTGACTAGGCGTGAAACAACAACGCTTATACTTTAACAAATGGTCACTTTTGAGATCAATCCATAAATGGTAAAAAGATTACTATGTGTGAGAAAACTCACCTATTAAGTATATGGATTATTAGCCTTTGACTTGATTCAATACGGAGAAAACACTACTTGAACCAGAGAGAATGTATACTGTTAGGTATATTCTCTCTGACTTGAACAACTTGCCGCTTCGTACGAAAAATTGTTCGATACTGCCAGAGAGTAGCCTGAGCCTGCCCACCTGCAAAAAATATTTCAATAAGGAGGAAAGTGTTTTTCAAAAGCTCGTTGTGTTTTGTGTGAAACATTGACCTCTAATTCCTTGGTTAGAGGTCAATGGTGTGAAACTACTTGGCCTGGTCATAAACATTCGACCATAGATAAAAAAATATATATGCATTCGACCTTTTCCTGATAAAGAACGTCTTTGTGTCCTGGCTTTGGCTTGGGTGGCGTTTTTAAAGAAATTATTTGTGAAAGTTTGTAAATACCTATTTGGAAATTGATTCACTCTCTACATACGAGCCTCAAATTGTTCTTGAATTGTTATGATGATCAATAATTATTACTAGCTTACCTTGAAAGACTCATCCACCCACAGTTTGTTGACACAACAAACAATGCACGCTGCCTGCAGTGCCTGCACGCACAATCAACACAAGATTGACATTGATGACAAGTTCTCAATGCACACTAACGCCACCAGCCACCACTTATGACACACCCGCCTAATTCAAAAATGCTTTAAAAATATCAGGATTTGTAACAATTAAATTTATCATAAAAGACAACGTCAGAAATATGTTAACATAATGTCAACAAAAATAACATATCAAAAACTAACATTAGATAGATGTTATAAAAAACATATCATAAAAAATATCAACTTTACGATGTCAGAAATTATAACGTTAGAAGTATTGAACCAAAACGACGTCATTTTGATGTTGTTATAGGAAACATTGCTATATGACGTTTTTTTAACGCCATTCTAACATGTCAAAAAAATATTAGGAATACTCATATCTTTTTAACGTGATTTAGACAAAGTGTGTTATGTGGGTGAAGGTGCTCAAATTTATTAAGTCGTGAACATTTGAAATTACAAAATATCAAAGTTCTGTTATCCAAATGAAGAACCTGATTGTGTAATTATCTGTCTTGACAACTCAGAAACTACTCGGCCAATCAGAAATATACTAACAGATGATCAACAAGTTTTTAAAAACATAGAGAGAGAAAGATTCAATATTGTTAATAACTGTAAAAGCAAAAATAGTGAAGATCACATAAGTATACTTAACAAATCCGTAAGGCTGAACGAGAACAGTTCAGCAAACTGTAAACTTGATTTTTTTAATCCTCAAGCCTCGGAACCGAATCATCCTTAGTATTACACAATATTTAATCAATTAGGAATAAAACTCATGAACTTGAATTGTTTTTAGATAGCTTAAATCATCCAAGTGTGTTTGTATTATATGAACACTGGCTAAAGCCAGATGAAATATTTTATGTGCATGATTATAAATGCTTAGATAAGTTTTCTCCTTCTAGATTAGTTTTCTCGATCAAATTCCAGCCATGGAGACTCGTCGCTATACTGTTTCACAAAGATTATTGACAAGATAGAGTTCAACAGAGTCGATGACTTAAATGATGAATTATATACACAATATATCAACTTTGAACTGTCCTCAGCTTACTGCAATTTCTACTATCTATATGTCTTATGTATCTTCAGAGCGCCATCTGGTAACTTGTATGCGTTTTTCAATAGATTAGACCTGGCTTCCTCAAAAGTTCCATTACACTATAAAATTTCCCTGACTGGTGATTTTAGCATCAACTATATCGATGAATCCGATACAAACACTTAAGTACTGAAAGGGTTGTTGAGTTCTTATGGCCTAGAGATGCATGTCAGAGAGCCTACCAGGGTAACGTCAAACAGTCAAATTACGATTGACTATATATGTGCTCAAATCTGGCTAATTGTGTAGATTGTGACGTGATCAACGCAGGATTGTCTGATCATCATGTGGTTACTTATAAAGTGAACGTCATAAAACCAAAAAACTTTAGAACAGAAGGAAAGGGTAGGATCTTCTCCAGGAAAAATTATGAGAACTTCACCGACCTTTGCAAGTCTGGATTGGGAAAAAGTGTTGTGGTCGGAAAACTCCCTGAAGGACTTTCATAACAGACTGTGCGTCGCTTCCAATTTGTCTTTCCCAATTCGGAATATTGAAGAAAAACTAAAAAAAACAGGTCTTCGAAGGTGCTCAAGAAATATGAGACCACTTAATTATATCAGGAAGTTTTATTTACAAAGCACATTTTTTATCAACTACTTCAAAAAGTATAGAGCAATCTATAGAAAAATATCACGATCAGCCAAAAAATGCTCATACTACATCAACAGGATTGCGAATGCAAAAAATAGGCAAAAAGAGTCATGGAATGTTGTCAAAGAGATACGAGGGAAACTAGTAAAATCAATACAGATACCAGCAACATCGGAGTACAGTGACTATATACAAGAGAGTGGTGACAATGGTGGACCTCGTCGGCCATTTTTGGCCTTCATTATTTTTTGACGTAAGATGTGACTGTCATCAGCATTAAGCATGTCATAAGCATCAATGTCATTTGACAGTTGATGAGTTGATTGATGCCGTTTTATTTTGTTCACTATGTAGTGCGACTAGTGCCTCAATATACAGATAATTCAGATTCCACAAACGTCTAAATCGTTTTGTCCCAGAATCACGTTTTCACCCGTGGTTAAGCTGTAAGGTATGTATCACATCACTTTGTTTGTTGTTAGAGTCTGTTGGCGAGGGATCACGAAATCAATTCCAAATACAAATTTTTAAAATGATAGATTTCTAGGTAGACTCAAAATCAGAGAAGTTTGGGCCACGATAAACAGATACGTGTCTGGCCTAAGCGCTTTGATTTTGAGTCTACCTAGAAATAATATTTTTCATCTAAAAAATGTCTTTTTTGTGGCTAATGAAGCCCGTTTCGCGAATAATTTGACTTTTTGAATAAAATAACCCCAAAATCCGAGTATTTTGAATAAATTGGTTTTGGTTCCCCGTAATTTCGAAGCTTTTTGATTTTAAAATTGTTTAATTTGATTGTTTCAGTGAGTGCAGTTATTGGTGACAGTGAAAGAAGAAAGAGCAGATTATTTAAACGTAATTTTTACTTGAATTTCCATCAAATTAGTAGTTTTTTTTTCAATATCTGTTCGAGTAGCTCGATGTTATTATAGGACTTTTCCAAATATATTATTAGCTCAGTTCGCGGGTCGGTTAGGAACCAGTTCCGAACCAATTCAGAACTGATTTGTTAGCGCAGTTGATAAAATATCACGAACCGCGCATGCAAAACAGTTTTGAATTGGTTCGGAACTGGTTCGTAACCGACCCGCGAGCAAAGGTATTATCAAAGTCTATTACCGTTTTCATGAAGTATATGTGAGCAATTCTGCAATTCTTAGCAGATAAGCAGACACCAGACCTGCATCTTTATTTATTGGTGGTATTCAAAAGGAACTCAAACCCCAACCCATTGCCCATTAGTTCTCTATTATAATATTTGATTGATTTACGACTTATGTACTGCGTAGTTTTAAGAATTATTGCGTTCTGGATTTAGTTCACTGTTTTCTTCAGAGATAAGGTAGAATAAGGGAGGCATTATTCTGCCGTTAGCCGCATGAGTCGGTTGATATTTTGTTATCACGAGAAATTTAAATAGATTTTTGTCGAAGTTTCTCAGAGTTTCATTATTAAAACGACCAATTATCACATCAGAAGTGGGATTCGAACTACTAGAAGTACCACAGAGTGCGTGTTACGCAGTGTTACGTGACTTTATCAAATTTATTACGTGACATTTTCATATTTTGGACTAAACAAAAATGGAGGAGTTTGTAAAAATGTTTGCGGACTCCGTAAAAGCCATGCAAAAGCAAAATAACAGTGCCGTGGCTACTACCGTGACGATGCCAAACTTTGATTCCCTGTTGGACGATTGTGACGCGAAAAAGTGGTGCGTCGAGGTAGAAAAACTAGGAGAGATGTTTGACTGGACTGAGTACGAGTTACTGGTTAGGAGTGCTTCTGGACTAAAAAGGGAAGCTGGAGAATGGTTTTTGTCATGGCAGCCTAATGAAAAAACATGGGAGACGTTGAAGCTGGACTTGTGCAGCATGTATCCAGCGAAAAGAAACTTGAGCGAAAAGTTCCGAAAAGCTAGCCTTTTCACCAGCGACCTTGCTGATTCGTTCTGTGAGTATGCCAGAAAAAAGGTTTCTTTAATTAAGTCATTGAACTTTGATCTCTCTGAAAGTCAACTGCTTGAAATTGTAATTGGGGATATTGTTGATGTTCAGGTTAAAACTGCGGCTTTTAATAGTAGAGTGGCTTCTGTTAGTGAACTGCTTATACTGCAAAGCAACTATTCAAAACGAAAATTTGTTGATGCAAACAAGCATAAAAGGCCATATCCGTTTGATAAAAAAGTTGAACAAAAACATAACGACCGTTGAAACTGCTTCTCTTGCAATGAACCGGGACACTTAAGACGCAACTGTCCTAAAAATTATAAAACTTCAAACCCTTTTGGACTAGCGGGGGGCAATGTTTACAAAGATAAGATTTCTTGTACCTATTGTAAAAAAATTGGTCACAAAATTGACGACTGTTTCATTAGAAAACGAGAAAAACCGTCTTCGTCTCGTCAAGTAAATTTTTTTTGTGTTACCCTAAACAGTGATTTTTGTGCCAAATTTAAGATACAGGATGCCACTGTTACCTGTTTAATAGATACGGGCGCCGAATGTAGTTTAATTACGGAAAAAGTTGTAAATAATCTTAACTGTAAGCTAGAACCAGCTTTTTTGTCGATAAAAGGTATAGGTGGTGGTTATTTTTGTGCACTTTCGAAAACATTGTTGAACATCGAGAGTAATGGCATAGGATTCGAAATCTGTTTTTATGTAGTTGAGAGCACTGTCATTTCACAAGATTGCATTTTGGGTCGTGACCTTTTTAGTCACAATGGAATTCAAATTCACACAGACAGTAGCGGCTCTTGCGTTTATCTAAAAGATGATGTGATTTGTGCACCCCCAGCCATAAATACTTTCTCGCTATCTGCAGATACTATAAAAACATCAGTAACAGGTCAGTTCTTAGAAGAATTATTGGGTGTACTAGCTGTTTACCGACAAAACATAACCACTGGGAATTCAGTCATGCCGATCACTACTGCTGAACTTAAAATTAACCTTAAGGAAGATAAAGTGATCAACTTTTCACCCTATCGTATGGCACACAGTGAGAGAGAAAAAGTTAAATTAATAATTAAAGACCTCTTGGAAAATAATATTATTCGGGAAAGTAAGTCGCCTTTTGCTAGCCCTATTGTCCTTGTTTATAAAAAAAGACGGCACCGCGCGGATGTGTTGTGACTTTAGAGCACTTAATAAAATTACAATCAAAGATCGTTTTCCGCTACCCAGAATTGATGATCAACTGGACAGACTAGGTAGAAACAAGTTCTTTACCACTCTTGACATGGCGTCTGGTTTTCATCAAATCCCTATTTCTGATTGTTCAATAGAGAAAACGGCATTTGTCACACCGGACGGGCATTACGAGTACTTGCGAATGCCATTTGGACTTTCCAACGCACCAGCAGTTTTTCAACGGGCTATTTGTAATGCTTTAGGTGACTTGAAAGATAAAGACGCCATGGTTTATTTAGATGATATCCTCATTCCTTCAATGTCAGTAACCGAGGGCATTGAGAAGTTAAATAGGGTACTGGGTTGTCTTACTAATGCTGGGTTTTCACTCAATATCAACAAATGCCATTTTCTAAAAACAGAAATCGATTATTTGGGTCAAGAGGTTTCCGAGAAAGGTAAAAGGCCTGGTAAAAATAAAGTGGAAGCTTTATTAAGGGCTCCGGATCCATCTAACGTTAAACAAGTCAGGCAATTTATGGGTCTTGCTAATTATTTCCGAAAATTTATTCCGGAAATGGCGGCACGTACTGCATGTATTACGAAATTAACAAAAAAATATGAACCTTTTGAGTGAGGAGATGATCAAAAAATCGCGAAGTCGTATGTCTGTGCTTTCTTAAGTCAAAGGCCTTTATTGGTCATTTTTGATCCTAGTTTGGAAACTGAGCTTTTTACGGATGCTAGCTCATTGGGGTTTGGGGGTATTCTCTTCCAAAAGCATAATTCTCAGTTGCGGGTAGTAGGCTATTTTTCAAAAAGGACATCGAAAGACGAATCAAAGTATCACTCTTATGAGTTGGAAACTTTAGCGGTATACTATGCTATTAAACACTTTCGCATTTACTTACTAGGCATAAACTTCAAGGTGATAACCGACTGCAACTCTTTAAAACTTTCGCAAACCAAAAAGGAACTTATTCCGAGAGTGGCCAGATGGCGGCTATTTTTGCAATCTTATGATTTTGATATCGAATACCGAAAGGGAAAATACATCGAACATGTGGATTATTTAAGCAGAAATCCAGTTCCACCAACCGAAAGTGTTCAACTAAATGTTATTAGCACCGATAACTGGTTAAAAAAAGCGCAAAGTCGGGACGTCGAAACGCAACACATCAAAGACCAACTCAACGACGGTAAATTGACGACCGATTACTTTTGTCAAAACAATATACTTTTCCGAAAAATAAATCCGGGTCAGAGCCCTCCGTTGTATCATGCTTTTGTACCGAAAGGAAGCCGCTTAGGGTTGTTGCGCCTTTTTCACGACGAACAATGTCACATTGGTTGCGACAAAACCTTCGCTAAAATAAATCATTATTTCTGGTTTCCTGGTATGGCAAAGTTTGTGAAAAAATACTGCGACCACTGTTTAAAATGCATAGCAACTAAAAACCACACGGGCGCCAGACAATCGTATGTCCACCCAATTGATAAAAAACCCATACCTTTTCATACAGTTCACGCTGACTGCGTTGGGCCTTTTCCGACTTCTACAGAAGGCTATAAACATTTGCTACTTCTGGTAGATGCTTTTACGAAATATTTATTTCTTATTCCTCTTAAAAGCTTATCAGGTGTTGAGACGTGTGCCGCATTAAAGTTATATTTGAATATGTTTAATATCACCAAAGTATTAATCACTGACCGAGGCACAAATTTCACGGATAAATTGGTAAAACAATCACTGTCAGATTTAGGAGTAAGGCACCATTTAATAGCCAAAAGTGCTCCTAGGGGCAACGGTCAGGTAGAGCGGTACGTAGGAACAGTCGTTAATTTATTGAGAACTGAAGTGGCTGATAAGTCGGAATGGCCAGGGGTAATTCACAAGTTACAAACGTCATTGAACACTACTATTCAAAAATCTACTGGTTTTTCACCTATTTATCTGTTAACAGGGGTAGAGGGGAATAGTCCCGATATTAATGCTATCACTGAGTTTCTTCCAAAAGATATTTCGAAAGATTTATTAAAAGACAGAAATCTGGCATATGAGCGTATGAAAAAGCAAGCGGACTTAGCGAAAAACCTTTTTGACAAAAAAAGAAGGTCAAATAAGTTATTTCAATTGGGCGATTATGTTTATCATCCTTCGGGCAATAGCCACCTGTCAAAGTTGGACGCTAGGTATGAGGGGCCCTTCGAAGTAACCGGGATATTACCTGCTGATAGATTCGAGTTGAAGAGCTTGGTTACAAATCGAAAGCGAGTTGTCGCTAAAGATATGCTGAGATTGTGGCCCGGAGAATTGTCCGATGATTCTTAGTATGGTGTTCTAGGTAACTGACATAATTTTTATCATTGACCTGTGCGAGCAATTACGGATATTGACTCGAGCGTTATTGCTTTGATTTTTGTTGTGTTGAAAGCCTGACGCTTTGCACTTGTTTCGGTTTTTGTTATGTTGAAAGCCTGACGCTTTACACATTGTCTTGAATTTTGTTATGTTGAAAGCCTGACGCTTTGCATTTGTTTTGATAATTGTTATGTTGAAAGCCTGACGCTTTGCATTTGTTTTGATATCTGTTATGTTGAAAGCCTGACGCTTTGCATTTGTTTTGATATTTGTTGAGTTGAAAGCCTGACGCTTTGCACATATTTTTATTCGATGTGTTTGAAAAAAAAAAAAAAAAAAAAAAAAAAGATGCTTTGAATTTTGGGATTGATTTTTGCATACCAACAGATTGAATCATTATTTAAATTATGGAAAATAAGAAACGAGGATTTTAAGTTTGGTATTGTAATGGCTCGCCAGGCATATATTGTTGATTTATGAAAAGGTTATTTTCCATTCTGCTGGTTTTTCTCATTGTTTCAGATGTTCAAAGTATGCAGGATGGTAATTCGAGAACGAATTACGGTCAGGATAGGCCGTGTGAGCAATTCTGCAATTCTTAGCAGATAAGCAGACACCAGACCTGCATCTTTATTTATTGGTGGTATTCAAAAGGAACTCAAACCCCAACCCATTGCCCATTAGTTCTCTATTATAATATTTGATTGATTTACGACTTATGTACTGCGTAGTTTTAAGAATTGCGTTCTGGAGAGATAAGGTAGAATAAGGGAGGCATTATTCTGCCGTTAGCCGCATGAGTCGATTGATATTTTGTTATCACGAGAAAGTTAAATAGATTTTTGTTGAAGTTTCTCAGAGTTTCATTATTAAAACGACCAATTATCACATATACGTATCATGAGACCATTCCAGTTTGGTCTGTCATCAATGTAACTTGCAGCTTGCCGATTGGCTGAAAGTGACGTCAATGACAGACCAAATTGACTGGAAGGGTTTCATGATACCCTACTCCATGAAAACGCTTTATATATTCCAATAAGTCCGGTTTGATCCGTTTGAAAATACCGGCATTTTTTGCGAGGTGTCGTAAATCATGAGCAACACCGGTTTTAGCTAGTTTTTTGGTAGTAACTATACGAGGTGCGGATTCGCGGACGGTGAATCTATTTAGCGAAGCGTCGTTGTTGATGCATACATACAAGACAAGAGTCCAGAGTGCGAAACTGTTATACACTAATCGAACATTTCTTTCACTCATTTGAGGAGTTTTTAACCTATTTCAACAAACATTGTATGTGATAGTGCTAGATAAATGTCCTGTTATTTTTAACTTTCAGTTTAAACGTTTAAGTTTTACTTCAACAATTATTATTATTACTGACGTATCTAAGCATTTTTAAAAATGCATTGAACATGAATAAGCAATTTGAATTCGAATTTGAATTTGAATTTGATTAAAATTGGCAAACTCAACACCAAGGACCTCTAGAAAGAATAAAGAACATCCCGAATTGAAAATCTTGAAAAATGTATAGGTATTTATTGGTTGTTATGAATGGACATAATATTTGTTTGTTTATATTTTATTATAATAGGTTATTTGTATACGTTTTTGTCTCTAGTAGATGTTGGATTGTATTATTTCCGAGGTAATTTTCTCCTCCATTGATTAGATCAACACAAATATTCTTTTGCTGACATTTTGATCATAATGTTCTATTAGTTATATTGTATGAAAGTTTATGTATACGAATTTTTTTTTTCATATTTCTTGGTCTCCTCGAAATTTCCAAAAAGTTACTCAGCATTATTCGCTATTTTTGACAATTTTATCTTAATGTAATACACATCAAAAAATCTTTTGTAGCATTAAAAAAGTTATCTAGATAATTTGGCAATATTTTTCAAAACAAGAACGAAGTAGACATATTTTCCAATTGCACCCGGTAGATTCATTCTCACATCAGATGTGGGGTTTGCCGGCGCCGGCGGGACGGATAGTGACGGCAGGAGGGGGATTTTCGCGTTTTCGAGAGAGTGGCCGGACTTATTGGAATATATAGACTTTGCTATATTGCTATTAGGGAGTTTTTGAAGCTCTTATTTGACCCGTTATTAACGTTGCCGGTTATTCTGAGCTTGCGCAGATGTCTGGAAATAACCGATAACAAGTTACGTTATCTACGGAGCCTTAACGTTCACTCAATAGCCGTCGGTTATTTTCTCATGTTGTCATATTGATATACAGTATTATTTAATTATTACATAGAAATCGTGAAACATACAAAGTACAATTTAAATTGTTGAAGATGACTACATAGTTGCACTGGAATTGTAAGATTCTTGTCTTTTTATTAAATATCCAACAGAAACTGATCCTTTGTTTTACCGCTTGGCAACAGTGTAATTGATGTTGATGGATATCAGCGGTTTATCATTCCAGTCCAGGTGTTTTGCCCATGATTCTCTGGGTTTTGCCTGAGTTACATTTAATTCAACTTCGAAGTGGAAGTGACAGATTTCCGCTTGTCAAACGGGAATTATGTACTACCATCCACATTGAATTTGGCGTAAAAGTAACTCTGGATACGAATTCAATGTAGATGGTAGCATATTATTATGATTCCCGTTTGCCAAGCGGAGATGTAAACCTTACATTTGGTAGTCTGAATCTTCCATATTTCATAATTCGTGCTGCTCTGCTAGGAATTTGGCGAAAATATCACAAAATCAAAATTAAAACATCAAAAACCAAAAATACAACAAATCTGATCACTATGACAGATGACATGGTGATGACACAACGTCAAACGTTAAATACGAGTTTCAAAATCTCTTTTTTGTGTCCTCTCCGTTATTAATGTTTTGTTTTCTGCGCATGCTTAGTATAGCGGGCTACGTTAATAACGTTGAAATTAATAAGGGGTTCAAAAACTCCCTATTATCACCGGTGAATGTGGCAACAACACCAGCACCACACTTTACTTAGAGGCGTTATGTTTATGAGTTTGAAGATCTCTTATTGGTGAAACTAGTTTTCTTCAAATGAAAACAAAGTGGAGACTGGACTCGAAATTGGACTGTGTTTGTCGACGGGTTATTTTTTGCTAAAATAAATAAAATAGGTATGTTATATCAAAAATGTACCCTTCATTTCACCGTTCATTCACCTTATTTCGCAATCCATCTTTCACAGATCGAACCATATAAACTTTCAGAAATTTTCTCTTTAATTCCTGAATTCGAAGGTGATCAAATTTCTTTAAATTCATTTCTAAATGCATGCGATTGTGCGCATAAAATGTCCACTGTTGATCAACGTCTTCTATTAGTGATTCACATTAAAAATGAACTGAAAGAAAGAGCATCACAGCTCATTAATTCACGAATCCCCTCAACATATCCAGAATTCAAACAGCTTCTTAATCTGCATTTTGGTGATACTCGCGATATTACTTCTTTGATTCAAGACTTACAAAGATTAAAACAGTTAAGTAATGAATCTGCTTTGTCCTTTTACAATAGATTACAAGTTCTTAATGCAAAAATGATTTCTTGTGTTCACAAAGACTCACATCTCACTAACGATCAGAAGGCAGCTCAAAATAGTCTTATTGATACAATGACGCTGAACACTCTTTTAACAGGTTTAGAACCTCGTCTAGGTCAAATAATCAGAGCTAGTAACCCTACTAACATGCTTCAAGCGCAGTCTCGTATAAAAAGAGAGTTACAACTATCTTATTTCGAAACTCAAAAATCTTTTCGCTCAACGCCCCCAAGAACCCAACAACAACAACCAATGATTCGTAGATCAACCCCAAACGTTCCTAAATGTTTCAAATGTGGCCGCGTTGGACACTTTGCCTCTCAATGTCGTTCTCAGGCACAAACCAGTAATGAGTCTCAAAATCAGAATTCTTTCCAGCGTCCTGTACAGACGCAACCTCAAACAGAATTCAATAGACATTTTTCTCGTCCAGGAAACCCTTCATTCCAGAATAATTCAGGGCAAAACAGCACTTTTCAGAATCGGAATTCTCCAAGACCTTTTCATAATCCGAACTTCTCTCAATATCAGTCGAGAGCTCATCATATTAATCATGAAGATTCATATTATAACCAATCCGATTATCCAGATAGCACATATCTACAAACAAACTATTATGATTCCATTTCCGAAGATTTTCCTGAGTACAATAATCCTTCTTTTGATAATACTATTCCAGTTGAAGAATATGAAAATTTTCTCTCACTTCCTCAAATCGACAAACCTCCCGATCAACCAAACTCATCTGTTGCGAATCTAGAAAACCAACTCCAGTCGTTGAACTTGGACAACCCGGACCCGTCCAACAGAGATCAATTTTTTCTCTGAATCGGCTCCTCACCGTGAATTCTAAGAATTTGTATTATATTTACGACGCAACAGAAACGTTTCGTCTACTTATCGACACAGGTGCAGGAATTTCAATTTTCAAAAATAATACTGTCAAGAACTACAGACAGATCATCCGAAAACTTAACAATTCAAGGCATAACCAATCAAAAAATTCTTATAAACAAATCAACTCTAATACCTTTTGCAAAAGATAATCCACATAAGGTCTATATTTGCGATTTAGATATCGAGTTTGACGGTATTTTAGGTTTAGATTTTCTCGAAAAATATGAATGTGTCATAGATCTCAAATCAAAACAACTTATTACAAATTTCAAAAGTATTAAATTACACAAAGCTCACGAAAAGTTTGATGCTTCTTCGAACCATGACAATGCGGAAAATAAAGTCACAATAGAACCACGAATGAAAAAAGTATTTAAGTTAAAATGCAATTTATCTTATACCGATGCCATATTATGTGCACAAGAGATAGAAAAGGTACGACTACCTCATGCTCTAGTTCACGTGGATCACAATGGTGAATTTTATACAACTATTGTAAACGTCAATGCAATTCCTAAAACAGTTAATATTTCTAATATTGATATCGAACCATACATTCAAAACGACATATGTAACTTTAACGAAATAGATGAAAATGGAGATACTACTCCAATAGACAGAGTTCAGATTATAAGTAACCTTTTGCGAACAGATCATCTTAATGATGAAGAAAAAGAACAAATAACTAATCTTTGTATTGATTATGAAGATATTTTTTATATCGACGGTGACCAACTGACTTTTACAAACGAAATCAAGCATACAATTGAGACCAACAATGCAAGACCCGTTTTTTCAAAATCCTACAGATACACAAAAAAGAAGTGAAATCTCAAATCGGAAAAATGCTCGAACAAGGCATTATAAGACCGTCCATTTCTCCATGGTCATCTCCAGTGTGGGTGGTATACCCAAAAAATCGGATGCCTCTGGCAGACAAAAATGGCTTGTCGTCATCGACTACAGAAAGTTGAACGAGCTTACTGTAGATGACAAGTATCCACTCCCTAATAGTCCAGATCTTCTAGATCAGCTTGGCAAATGCCAATACTTCACGACGCTTGATCTCGCGTCAGGCTTTCATCAAATAGAGATCAATCCCATAGATATTCCCAAAACTGCTTTTTCAGTGGACAATGGCCACTATGAACTCGTTCGAATGCCATTCGGACTTAAAAACGCACCATCAACGTTTCAACGTGTTATGGATAACATTCTTTTGGGTATACAAAACGAAAGATGTCTAGTCTATATGGACGACATCATCGTATACTCTCCCACCATTCATGAACATATTCAACGATTGAAAGACGTATTTAAACGTCTTCGCGACACCAACCTCAAAATTCAACCGGACAAGTGCGAATTTCTCAGGAAAGAAGTCGCATATCTTGGACACCTCGTTACTGGAAATGGCATTAAACCGAATCCCGCAAAAATCGAATGCATCAGTAAATTTTCCGAACCAAAATCTTCAAAGGACATCAAGTCATTTCTAGGACTCACCGGATACTATAGAAGATTCATTCCAAACTTCGCCAAAATTTCGAAACCATTAACCAAACTTCTGAAAAAAGACATCCCCTTTTTCTTCGATTCGGAATGCAAATCCGCCTTTGATGAACTTAGAAAATGTCTCACTTCTGATCCAATTCTTATTTATCCAGATTTTGATGAACCCTTTGTCTTAACGACAGACGCCAGCGCATTTTCTATTGGCGCTGTTTTATCCCAGGGACCTATTGGAAAAGACCTTCCAATTGCTTTCGCATCCAGAACTCTCTGTAGTGCAGAGACAAAATATTCCACAATCGAGAGGGAGTTACTGGCGATTGTATGGGCCGTTAAACATTTCCGTCCTTATCTCTTTGGCCGAAAATTCACTTTAGTGACTGACCACCGACCGTTGACGTGGCTTTTCTCAATTAAAGATCCAGGCAGTAGACTAGCCAGATGGAGACTAAAACTTGAAGAATACAACTACAAAATCGAATAAAAACCCGGAAAAGTAAATAAAAATGCGGACGCTCTTTCTAGAACAAAGATCAACCATTTTCAGGAACGTGCAAAGTTTAACACTAAAGTTTCGATATTTGCCTCAAACAATGACGAACCCGACGAAAACGTTGAGGACATTGAAGACCACGAAATTACTACTGAGTACAATAAATTTGTTGAACTTTATAAAACCAAATCTTTGATCGATTATTCCAAAATTGAAATTTCTAATACACAACTTTTAGACAAATCTCATAAACTCATTTTTAGAAAACACTTTAAATGATATCACAAACGCAATCGTTTTCGCACGTTTGAAAATCTTACACAACTCAATAATAACACCAAGAGATTTGATCAATTCCCTTCAACAAGCTTCTCAATCTTTAGTCAGAAGTGATCTACCACTTCCAGTTTATAGTTCATCTGTATCTCAATATATTAACATCATTGAACTCGAAGCATATCAAACTGATTCAAGAATAATTTTCGTTCTAAAAGTCCCTCTGGTCCAACCAGAAACTTTCACTCTTTTTCACATCTACCCAATACCAATTTTTGATAGGAAAACCGGATTTTATCATATAATTCCAACAACTCAGAGATTTCTAGCTCGAGATAATGATTCGATATCTTTTGTACCCTTCCCCAATTTGGAGGGCTGCAAGCAACTCACGCACAACCAGAAGATCTGCTCAGACGCACTCCCGTATCCGATAGACAGCGATGCCAAATGCGAAGCGCAACTTCTAGGAAATCCAATGCAGTTTCCAAAAACATGTCAAGTGGCCATCCTTGTAGCTGCTGGATATCACGTCAAACAGATCAACATCAACTACTGGCTCATAACGGTCTCAGAACAACTTCCCGTCACCATAAAATGTGAAGGACAGGAAGCCAAGACTAAATTGATCCACACCAACACTCGACTCAAACTACAACCTTACTGCAACGCATTTGTTGGGAGCACAAAAATCCAGGCCAAAAGGATCATCGACAAATACGTCAATGTTACCTACCAAAGTCACCCAATCTCCATCAAATACGATTGTTGCGAATACCTTCCCGAAAAGTCACAAATTCCCGATTTGAAACCACTGAAGCTAAATAGGATCGACATAGAAGAACTCGGCATAGCTCAACATAAATTGGACCAGTATTCTGAAGATTTGGACAAACTCTTGAATGAGTCATTCATCACCAAACATTCTCATTGGTTCACAATCTTCACCATCGTCTGCATAGCAGTCCTCTTTGCCCTGTACATCTTCCTGAAATGCCGAAGAAAAAGAAGATTACCAAGTCTCATGGCGACCCCAGCGAATCAAGATAATGACGATCGGCCTTCTCCCGGACAATTCCCAAGGAAAGCTGTTAAGCATCGATTCAGCAATTTCCTTCCAAGGCGACGACCAATCATTCATCCAGACGACTCTCCAGAACCAGAAGAACTTCAAGACTTTTTGAATAAAAGCTAATGCATGGAATTACCTTTTAGTAAAAATGGGGAGTAGTTATGTTATATCAAAAATGTACCCTTCATTTCACCGTTCATTCACCTTATTTCGCAATCCATGTTTCGTTGTAAAGCTACGTCAGCAGAACATGCACTATGTCTCAATCTGCTGACTTTGCTAATCATTTTCATATAAATAGAAAATTGTAAGTAACATAAAGGTTCAATAATATTTTAGTCAATAGAATGTCATGACGAACAACTGTTTTATTAAAATCAATAAAATAAAGTTTTTAAAAATAAAGTTTTGAAAGTGAAAATATAACAGGTATAATTCAGTGACGTTGTTTTTATCGTTGTGGAATGTGGATAGTGGAGTGACATATAGGTAACTAATGCACACACGCTGTTGGCTATTTCATGAATGAAATCGGCCATTTCTTCATTCTCCTTACCGTTGCCCCGATGGTATAGTTTGCCACACTAGTGATGGTTATGACGTTTTTAGTTTTATTATGAAGTCGTCTTATTATTCAAGAAACATCACATAAAGAAAAACTAGTGGTCAAAAACTAACTAATAGCAATTTCTCAAGATCATACAGATCATCATATACCTAAGATATTTGAATTCTCTTTTCTTCAAAACATTGTTTTTTTTTCATTATCGACCTATATTTTCTTCCGGAATGACCTACCTATGTATATCCATGCGCTTGAATACAAATTATCACAAGAATGAAATCATGTCACTGTTTTACAAATGATGCACACTTATAAATGCATCTCATATTATATAATCTTTTCGGTACACACAATATAGGATAGGGTTAAAAAAGTTAAAACAGTCGATTTATTGTAGGTTACTTAATATTAAATTTAACAGGTCGTGTGTATGTATGTGTTATCCTTTCATCGTAAATCATTTTATTTATTGTTTGAATACGGTTGAATACAAATTATTACAAGAATGAAATCATGTCACTGTTTTACAAATGATGCACACTAATAAATGCATCTCATATTATATGATCTTTTCGGTACACACAATATAGGATAGGGTTAAAAAAGTTAAAACAGTCGATTTATTGTAGGGTACCTACTTAATATTGAATTTAACAGGTCGTGTGTATGTATGTGTTATCCTTTCATCGTAAATCATTTTCTTTATTGTTTGTTACATACTAGTAAAGCATAGGTACCTCTTCATCATGCCTCTCATTCAACTATAAATATTTTATAATGAGCTGCTTGAGCTTTTTGGGGAGTTGAAGAACGAAAGGGCTGCAGGCTGGGATGGAATATCTATCAAAACTGCCAGATACTGTTTTGTGGGTTTTAGTTGAGGCTATAAATGACTCATTCCTTAATGGAACATTTCCTGACTGTCTTATAGCAAATGTACAGCCAATATTCAAGGGAGGTGATCTCGAAGATCCAGGAAACCATAGACCAATTGCCTTACTGCCAACGATATCAAATATAATTGAAAAACCTATCAAGAAAAGATTGTTGTCATTCTTGACAGATTTCAACTTGATAAGAAATGTACAGTTCGGATTTCAAACAGGTGAAGACACAATGGATGCAATTTTTGGCCTTTTGGAAAACCTTTATACCACGCTGAATGATGGAGAAGTGGCTTCAGCAGTATTCTGCGACTTGACAAAGGCTTTTGACTATGTGAGCCATCAAATACCGCTAGGCAAATTGGAGAGGTATGGAGTGAGAGGTGTCAGCAGAAAATGGTTCAGATCATATTTGATCGGTAGATAGCGAAGTGTCAAATATGCAGAATACAATTCAATCTCGGGTTTGAAGAACATTCACTGTGGAGTCCCACAAGGATCTGTTCTGGGACCAGTACTCTTCTTGCTGTATATTTACGATATCGCAGACCTGAAAATATCCGGCAGGTTCACGATTTTTGCTGATGATGCAACCATCCTCTGGAACGATAAAAATCTCAAAAGGCTGTAAGAAACTATAAATCATGACTTAAAATTTATTAAGGGGTTCATCCGGTCTGAAATTTTACTCATTTCAAGTTTTATTAGGTAGTTAAGATATTAAACTAGGCAACCCAATATCTATTTTTGAAAAAAACGGTATCTCAATGGTCAAAAAACACGAAAAATCTACATATTCCGCCCTCTTGTGAGATACGTATAAACCGTTAAATCAAAAAAACCGAAAGTGTATCAACTGAATTGAACCTTTCTGAGATCATTTCTGACAATCTCCGTTTGTTATAATTGAACATAAATCAGTAATACCTTACACAAATCTCATGTATTTCACAATAAATTGCCACCATCTTCGAAAAAAATCTATACCCATCTCTTTCGAGGCTTAATGTTCACTTAGTTTGGTTGCCGGCGTGATGAATACCTAATGTCTATCACGTCAGCAAGCGGACTGACGTGATGATAACCTATGTTTGCTAGCAGTGCTTTTTCAAGCGGATGAATCCACTTAAGTAGTGGTGTGACTTGAATAAACTGGCTATGAATGTTTCCAAAACCAATCCAATGTCCTTCAGGTGCTGTCTCCAAGGCATTAAGCTAGATGGCAAGAAGATGGACTTCTCATCGATAAACAAATTTTTGGGGGTTCTTATTGATTCTAGATTGAAATTTGATCACCATGTTCAACAGCTCCACTCTAAAATCGCAGAAAACTATTTTGCAATCAGGCTCTTGGTTGAGGAACTGCGTATAAGGGCTAAGGACATTGCTAAGAACGCATATTTTTTTCTGATCGAATCCCACTTATATGGTGGGATAAAGAGCAATCCAATACTTGTGTGGCGCAGAACCAAGAGCACCATGCAAGGCACTCTTCATTAAAGGAAAACAAATCTTAACCCTGACTTCTCTAATTTATATTAGAGACAGTTCGCCTTCTCCACAAGAAGTATAAAGACACGATACCCGTAAACTCAAAACCCCATTCTACACGCTCTATAAACAAAATTAGGCTGCTGATTCCATCCTCAGCATGTGTTCAGGATTCCCTGATATATGGTGGTATGAAGCTTCTTAATCCCCTGCCCTCCTCACTAAAAACGATTCGTGAAGGTAAAAAAAAAGTGAAACAACTATTGGTCGATAAAATAACTAGGTGATGTTCTCCATCATCAACTTAGTTAGAACTGCAATGGTCCTGGGTTTGGCGAAAAGGGTCATTAGGCTTACTCGCCGGGCAGTGGTTTGCTCCCCACCCATATCAATACCAATACCAACACCAATTGGTCAAGAAAGCTTACTACAGCACACATGAGTATCTCGACGATCAGCTTCACTGACTTGAAAAATGTCTCTATACCAAGTGGATGTGTTTGTAGTTTGTCAGCCTGCTATCTTCCTAGTTTCTATAAGAATCATTTTTATATAATTTGTTAATTTTTTTTATCGTTTTATTTCTATATAATTTTATTTTTATATCCTCTTCTTTTTCGCAATTATTGTTGTGTTATTTTATTTTATTTTAATTTTCATAGTCAGCCTTGTCAATATTTCAATCTAGTGAGACAATAAAGCATTTTTTTATTTGATTTGATTTGTTGAAACATTTTTACTTTTTTTGAAAAGAATTGATTCCATGTCCTTAGATAGCTTTTGAAAAGTTGAGACTAGAAAGTGCAGGCCGTTTTTCTCCATCCTGAACTGTTTGAGTTTTATAGCATGTCAAAGATGCAAGACTGTCATTTATAAAGCGCGATAACTCGAAAACGGCTGAATTCACATAACAATTTTCACTCAAGATTTAGGTAAGATTCAAAATATCGAATAAATATTGATTGGATACAATTTGAAAAAATGCAAATTTGTTATTCCATGACTTTATGACCGACCCTGTAAAATTCTGGTTAGTACCAGCTAATAGATAAATCAAAACCCTTCAACTTTTGTATTTTACTTTTTCCAGTAGCTCGTATTGTTTAGGCAATAATTTACCGATTCCAGACTTCTGACTCACCCTGTACATTACAGATAAGAATAATTGATGTGGCTACCCCACTTGTCTTCGGAATAGTTCCGCAAGGTTTTGTTCTAGGGCCCATTCTTTTTCTGTTATACATCAATGACATCACCTACCTGAAAATCAACGGTAGAGTTTCCCTATTTGCGGACGATACCAGCATTACATGGAGTGACTCTGATACCTTGTCTCTGCACTATAATATTTCCAAAGATCTTGTCACAATCAAAGCTTGGTCTGATTCCAATTTCTTGTGTTTCAACGTTGGTAAAACGGTAGCCTTGTCTTACAAAGGAGCTCTACAACCATTACGGCTTCATGACCGAAAAATTAAATACGTCGAGTCGGTAAAATTCCTGGGTTTTTATGAATGCCAATCTCAAGTGGTCCGCTCGTATCGACTTCTTTTCAAAAAAGCTCTCTTCGGCTTGCTTCGCAATTCGTTCAGTTTCGAAAGATCTGAATATTTCCTCTGCCAGACTCACATACTTCTCTTTATTTGAATCTAACCTCCGCTACAGCCTTCCTTTTTGGCGCTGCTGTACTATCTAACCATTCCACAGCATTTTCAAGTTGCAAAAGAGAGCAATTCGCTATGTATTCGGTTTAAAGAGCAAGGCTCACTGCAAACATTACTTTAAAAAATACAGCATCCTCACGCTTCCTGCTCTTTTTATTTTAGAAACAGCCTGTTTGATACGTAAACACCAAATCACCTCTTCTGAAAAGCCACAGCATAAGTATCCCACCAGGAATTCGTGTCTCGATATCTACCTACCCTTTCGCACCTCCGATCTAACAAAAAATTCTATCATTTACAACGTCAAGAAGCTATACAATCATATCCCGCTACACCTCAAATCTATTCCTACATTTGCAAGCTTCCGTAAAGAAACGAAAACCCTCCTCCTGGAAAGACCTTTTTATTCTTTAGATGACTTTTTCACGGAATAGTTCCATTTCTCTGTTTGGGCACCATAAGCGGCAGTTTCACAATATCTCATTGGTGAGAGTGGAAGTTGTTCTAGGACATTCAGTGAACATTGGAGTATTCATATTTTTTAGGGGTCACCAATCGCCTAGTTTAGTAATTCATACAATACTTCCTCTGTTGATATTACCAACTAAACATTGCTGATTGAAAGCAAAGCGGAAACTACTTTGTGTCAATTCCGAGGTCGCGCACCTCGACTGTTATTTATTTCCTGAATAGGAAATAGATATTAAAACTTTTTGGTTGTAATAATGTAGACAACCCCAAGTTCCTTGTTTGATATTTGAATCAAAAATGATTACATGCTTGCAGGCAGGGCGGAAACAAGATGACTTCAGCCCACCATGTTTATTTTTTGAATGGGAAGTGAAAAAACGTGAGCAATCGTTGGTTCCTTGTTCGATATTAAACACCGCAGTATTATTATTCTCCCCATAATTGTTGATTTTGCTGTTATTGTTTTACTGACTTGTCATCATAACATAACTGGAAGTGTGCCAATGTTTATTGTTGTCCATGAGCAATTTCCATTTTAATTTAAATTTGACAAAATATTGAGAAAATATATTCGTGCTTATATTGTTTTATTGTTTCACGTGTGTGCTATTATCATGTTTTGTATTGTTTTCACTTTAGCATTTTGCATTTGTATTTGCTTCATCCATAAAATTTGTTTAATTTTTTTTTTTTCTTTTTCAAGAATGTCATGGATTACGGCAATTTCGGAAACTTCAATGAAGATAAAAATAAATAGACGCCATGTTCCCCTTAATAATAAATCAAAGTATGGAATCTACCGCATTGTTAATTCTGTATAATGGACCCTCATTTAAGCAAAGATTCTAAAAGCTTCAGGAATATTAACGATAAGACATATCTTCTCAAACAAAACGTGGTTTGCGACGTTTCGTAGTATTTTCATGAACAGTCATCATCTGTAATTTTTTGCAAATATTTCTGGAGAAAACAATCAAGTGAACCTGAACCAATATTTGGGAAGGCTTTTGAGTCCCTAAAAGCTTGCTAACCCCAATACTAGGTTTTCCCGATTCTCCCGAACTGTTTGTCCTGTAGACCGATACATTCGATAATGGGTGCGGAGCTGTATTCAAATGCTGACGCACACAAGGAAAAAAAACATTCAAGATCAAACCTCCGTTATACCTCTGCACAGTCACTTTATCAGGCTATAAGACCGTCTGCGTAATATTATATAATAGGTTTGTTCCCAGAGCAATCAGAAACCAGTCAGCGTTTATCTGATTGGTCAATGTCAGTCAGACAGTCAGAAATAGTTTGCAAACTGCAAATAGCAACTGCTGATTGTTTCAGACTGGTTTGTGATTGTTCTACGAACAGACCTAACTATCACAAACCGTCAGATTTGGCAATTATTGGTGATTTAAAAATACTTTGTTCGCAGAAGCAAATTTGCGGTTCCGGATTGATTCTCAACGACCAGAAAAATTCGCTGGACGGGAAGAAATTTTCAGTTGGGAACATGCGCATAAGGGATTTGGTGGAAGTTGAAAGCTTGAAAGTGATGGTGGAGACATCAAAACATTTGTTTTTGTTTCGATATGATTATTATTGAAAGTTGAGAGCCAGAGTTTTTTGTGCTTCTATATTGGATTAATATTGGCGAATTTTTTGATCAAGGTAGGTACAATCATGTAAATTGAAATGGAATAGGACCTATCCATTCATTGTTGCTATATGTTTGTATCATTTGTAATATTCTTGGACTGCCGAGTTTGTTGGTATTTTAATAAAAGATACATGCTTTTATTGCAAGATTACTACTTACTCATTTTTTTTTCAGATGTTGGATCACCAGAATGAATGAGCTCTTCATCAAGTGATGAAGATATTCTGGTTTATTTAGCCGAAAAGTCCAAGCAGAAAAACGAGAATTATCTTCAATTAATTGTTCCGAATTATAGTGATCCAGAGTTCATGGAACATTTTAGAGTGAGTCGAAATGTTTCTAACACCATAATAGAAAGATTCAATCGATCGGAATATTACTTCCATCAGGCTGGTGCATTTGGAAAACTAAGTGCATCAGACTATGTACTGATTTTTCTTTGGTTTGCCTCTCACGAAGCAGCATCCTATAGGGATGTTGCAGACCATTTCGGAATAACCATAAGCACTTTGAGAAAGGTTGTTGAGAGGCTCACCTATTTCTTAAGCAACATGTCGCCAGTGATAATAACTTGGCCGACACCTGCTGAGCAAATAAATATTATGGAGCAGTTTTCCGAAAACGGATTCACTGGAGTCATCGGAGTCATTGATGGAAGTCACGTTAAAATTGACAAGCCTACTGAAGATCCTGATTCATATATAAATAGAAAAGGCTATTATTCCATGCAGGTAAATAATATGGGTATAATATCGCTGTCAGTGTTATAAAACAATATTTTTTCCAGTTTCAAGTAGTATGCGATGAAACTCATAGAATAAGAGATGTGATGATTGGATTTCCTGGATCAGTACACGATAGTCGAGTGTTTAGAGCATCTCCATTGTCACAGCAGCTTGAAAATAGATGTGGCAACAATTACCTTTTGGGTGATAGTGGATACCCTTGCCTAGGACGTTTATCAACCCCTTATTAGGATCGGGGAAATCTAACAAGAAGGCAGCGAAATTATAATTTAAAATTAGCCAAAACAAGATATGTAGTGGAACACTGCTTAGGAAAATTAAAACAAAGATTTCGTCAATTATGTCACTTGAAATTGAGATCTGAGTATGATATTGCCAATTTCATCAGAGCATGTTGTGTTTCACATAATTTGGCCTTAGGTGATGGTTTTCCAGAACCACTTGAACTTAATGATTTAGGTTTGCATGTTTCTGTACACCAGCTTCTTACCAGCGTAAGAAATTGTATTATTCGTTACAGATAATGTTGAAGCTGATCATGATTATCCCCAACCAATGGATTTAGGGGATGAAAGAGTTGGAGTTGAATTTAGAAACTATATTGCGAGTATTTTACCATTAAATGAACAACAATAAACATCATTATATTATTATACAATAACCATATTAAATATTATCAATAAACATGAAATAGGTATCATAAATATAACTTTCCTAAATTTATCACATCAACAAAAATCACAAGAAAACAAAGGAACGGATATTTACGTAGGTAAGGCAGGGAAACAAATAAACTTAAATAACATACATGACGTAATGAATTTGTTCCTTAAAATTACGATCTCAAGTATTGGTTTTGAACTATTTCTCATAACAAATTATTTGTTTCTCTTTGGAGATCATTGCTTTCCTGCAAAATGCAATTTTTTTTTTCCATGGCTTCTTGTTTTCTCAATTTTAGTTGATATAATTTTTTATATTTCTCCTTTTCAGACAACATTTTTTCATTAAATCTTTCATTTTTATCTTGTCTTATTTGTTGTAAAGTATATAATTTGGTTATTTTTAACACCTTTTTCTTGTCTTGAGGAACCAATTTTCGCTTCATACCAGAACCAGAAGGACGTACATTCTCGACACCTGTAGGTTCAGCCGATTCAGAGACTTCAGTATTTTCTTCCACATTAACTTTCTTGGGAAGTGTAGATGTTGTTTCACTCGACAAAAGCACTGTGGGTTTTATATTTTTCTTTTTGCCCAGTATCTCGTCCATTTCCTCAGAAAATTCAAATTGCTTTCTTCCCGCGCCAGTCTGATTTTTATTGTCCACATATTTTTTGTAGTTTCTCTCCAACACTCGCCATCTGTTTCCACAGTTGGCAGAAGAAACTTCGATTTTTCTTGTTTTGTTGAATTCCATGGAAATTACCTCCCACGTTTTCTTTGAATAACGGGTATTAACGGTACCTACTTTCGAACGATACTTCTTATATAGATCTAATAACAGTAGGGTATTCGTGTTCATCCAGACAAAGCTGCCAATAAATCCATTGCTGCTTAGTTCATTTTCCTTCTGACTGTCAGGACTATTCACATGAAAGATTATGAATTCGTCTAGCTCGTCTATCTGCTCGCCTGAATTATAAAATTGGTAATAAGTACAAATTCATATTTGAAATGAACAAATATACCTTCAATGTCCGAGGATTCCATTTTCTATTTTATTGACTTACTGATTACTGATTACTGAAGTACAGGCGCTACGAGTTTCGGGCTGTTGGCCCCGACACCGCAGCCTCTAGTTGGGCTTATTGTATCTTCTCTGTGCCTGTCTCTCAGTCGAAGAGCTCCATTGCCCGAATAAGGTTTATGACTCGTTCTACTGTTTCCCTGTCCGTCCTTCGAGGAGTGGTTGTGAATTCCCCATTATCTCTTCTCCAGTACGCCAGCGCTTCACATTCGAATACAATGTGGGAGGCTGTTTCCTCCTCCTCGTTGCACAGCCTACATATGGGTTCCTCATTGAAAAGACCCATGATATGCATGTGTTTCCTTAGAGTGCAGTGTCCAGTTAATATACCTGTTACTTTCCTAAGCTGATTCCTGCTGAGTTGCAGTAGGCTTCCAGAAAATGATGATTCGATCTCGTCTGCCATCATTGATTTACTGTGTTTCAGACCTGGTGATTGGCACCATCTAGCTTTCTGTTGTTTTTTGGACCAACAGTTCAGCCAACCTCTCACAGAGGATTTTGTAATACCAATAGCAGGTTCTGGACCCAGAAGTGGTGTGTTTGCAGCTTTGCGTGCTAGTAGATCCGCCCGCTCGTTCCCAGCTATCCCTGTGTGTCCTGGTATCCATCCAAGAGTAACATCGTTAGATACTCCCAGTGTGACAAGGTTTTGCTGACAATCCATGACTTGTTTGGATTTGGTTTCCCGACAGAAGATGGTTTTGATTGCGGCTTGGCTGTCACTAAGGATATTTTTCAACATGACATCACTCCTCATTGTTACTAAGTGGTTCGTGACTGTGCTGGTTATCTTAGTGTGTCCTTGGGAGTTTGAGTGGCTCCAGTTCCCGGTGTTGCTAAGTCTATATGCTCCCATCCTTGCTTCCATTTTGATATAGATATCTAAAGGAGGTAGGTTAAGCATGGCCTCCATGGCAAGTGTTGGAGTGGTTTTCATGGCTCCCGTTACACAGAGACATGCTAACCTCTGAACTTTTGCAAGTTCCGTGGCTGCTTGTCGCTGCTCGATTTTCGGCCACCAGACAACAGAGCTATAAGCAAGGGTGGGTCTTACCACGGTACAGTAGAGCCAGTGTACCATGCGCGGATTTATGCCCCAATTCTTTCCTATCGCTCTTTTTGTTGCCATTATTGTGGCTTTACCTCGATTCACTATTTTCTGTAGGTGTGAATTCCATGTGAGTTTGTCATCCAGGATGATGCCTAGGTATTTGACTTCTCTTACCACCTGCAGTTCTTGTCCAAAGAACATGGGTTTGAATAATTCCGCTGTCTTCCTCTTTCTCGTAAAGCTGACCAGGGAGGTTTTCTCAGGATTGACCTTCAGGTTCACCTTCCTGCACCAATCTTCTACGATTGTCAGAGCTGTCTGCATCAGTTCTGAAATTGTCTTGGTGTGTTTGCCAGTGATAAGTATTGCTACGTCATCGGCATAGCCTTGGGCGTAGAAACCTTTGCTGTTTAACTCTACCAGTAGTTCATCTGCGACTAGGTTCCAGAGGAGAGGGGACAAGACTCCACCCTGGGGGCAGCCTTTAGCTGCCTCTATAGTTACAGTTTTGTCAAGCATAGTTGCTTGAATTCTCCTACCTTTCAGCATGTTTCTTATCCACCTACAAACTGTGTCTTTAATTCCACGCCGATTGATTGCGGTGGTCATTGAATCGAAGGAGGTGTGATCAAATGCTCCTTCTATATCAAGGAATGCAGCTAGGGCAACTCCTTGGTTGTTCAGTGGTTGCTCTATTTTAAGAACAAGTTCATGCAGAGCAGTTTCACATGATTTGCCAGGTTGATAGGCGTTTTGGTTTTTGTGTAGTGGCCTCTCTATTAGGGAGGTCTCCCTAATGTGCCTTTCAATCACTTTCTCCATCGTTTTGAGTAGAAACGACGAGAGATTTATTGGTCTGAATGCCTTGGGCTGAGAGCTATCTTTCCCGGGTTTCGGTATAAAGACCACTCGCGAGAGTTCCCATATCATGGGTATGTGTCCCGTTGCCAGGCTTGCTCTGAACAGTTGGCAAAGCATCGATATGAGTTGGGCTTCGCCCTGCTGCAGGTGTGCCGGTATTATCCCGTCGCATCCAGGTGCTTTGTATGGTTCGAATGAGTTTATGGCCCATTCGATTCTATTTGGTGTCACAATCTATCGAGCTATGACCCAGTCATCTCTTGATCCTCTCATCCGGAGGATCTCAGGAGATAGGGAGTTGACTCCCTGTTGCGAGTTGATCATGGTCGAGTCTGGAAAGTGTGCCCTGAGTAGTGTCTCAATGGTTTCTTCGCCATTTTTCGTGTATTCCCCATTTGGTTTCTTTAGTGTTCCCATTGGTGGAAGGGGGTCTTTAGCTAGGATTCTCTGAAGGCGTGCGCCTTCCGAGGTTTTTTCGACCTCAGTGCAAAACTTCCTCCAGGAGTTCCTCTTAGCTTCCCTTACTTCTTTGTTGTATTTCGTCAGAGTATGGTGGTATTCATCCCATTCACCGGTTTTCTTGGCCACATTGAAGAGTCTGCGTGTTTCCCCCTTCATCTTGTCAAGTTTCTCGTTCCACCAGGTTGTGTCCTTGCATGAAGAACGCCGGATTAGCGGACAGCTTTGATGGTATGAGTAAATTATAGCGTTTTGTAGTTGTTCTGGTACCACCTCAACATCAAATCTGTTACGCATACGTTCCTTGATCCCGCTCAACCCCGCCTCCAGCTCCTCCCGGTATTCAGTCCAGTTCGTTTTGCGTGGGTTACGGTACATTTCTGACGGCTTGTCAATACTATTGATTTCCATCAGTATATACCTATGGTCCGACAGGGATGGTTCATCGGATACGCGCCACCGCTGGATATCGGGATTAATACGGGAGGTGGACAGAGTGACATCAATAACTTCCGACCGTATGCGGTTTGCAAAAGTAGGCTTGTTGCCCTTGTTTAGAATCTCCAAATCATGGGTTATAATAAAATCCAATAAAGACCCACCTCTTTTGTTGATATCGCTGCTCCCCCAGATGGTGTGATGCGAGTTGGCGTCCATACCTATTATACACTGTAGGTTTCTCTGCCCACAGTGATTCACTAGTTTCTCCAGGTCTTCCGATGGTGAGGGTCTGGGTGCATCGTAGGAAAGGTAAACCGAGGCTATTATGATGTCCTTCTGGGTTCCTTCCTCCTTGTAGCTTAGTTGGACGGCTACTTGATCCCTGGAATTTAGTTATTTAATATTGAGAGCCTGCACTCCGTTTCTCACGTATATGCAAGCTCTCACCTTACCTGTTGATTGCTCCATGTAAAAGATCTTACCTCCAGTGTTTCCTAGACCGGCTATTTTTCCCTTCGTGATCCAGGGTTCTTGGATGATGGCCAGGTCTATGTTTTTCTTTGCCAGCTGTTGGCAAAGGGCAGCAGATGCTCCCTTACTGTGCTGAAGGTTTATTTGTATTACCCTCAGCATCGGGAGCCTCCTTCTTTAGAAGTCTGAAGGTTAGCTGCATTAACCCAAAGTAGGCCCGGAGATTCCGGTTTTGCAGCTCCTTCAGAGATCTGCTGTCAAGACCGACAATGAGTGTCATGCCCTCATTGTCCGTCTTGTGGCTGATTATTCTCCAGTCCTCGGTCCTCAGCCCCATGTTCTGGGTTTTGAGGAACTGGAGAGCTTGTGCCGGTTCCTTGATTCCCGCGGATTTCGTCGGTATCCAGACAGCAGCCCTCACGACTGGCACCACTCTGTGTGCCAGGCCAATCCGAAGACTGGTTCCCTCGTGGGGGCTGAAGCCTGGAACCACCCGCAGCAGCCAAGTCTTGGCAGCTTCATTGGCGCAAGTGATATAAATCACCCCACCTCTGGAGCTGCTGTTCTTGAACTGAGGACCAGTTCCGGGTTCGCATTTGAACACTTCCCGGAGTAGAGACTGTTGTAGGCCTCTACACTGCTCCTCAGTTAAGGTTTCATCCGGATATTTCTCGGAGGTGATGGCCATTCTAAGCCCGGCTAGGGTTTCGCTGTAAGTTTCCCCAGTTGATGTACTGGGTGTTACTTCAGCATCCCCCTGCCGTGACCTTTTCTTGGCGCTTTTTTCTGGGGTTGGTGTGTTGCCCTCAGAGCGACCCCTCTTTGCAGAGGATTTGTTTGCAGTGGTCCTGGGTTTACCTGATGCTCCAGGCTCTGAGGCCCGAGCATCAGGTTTCCCAGTGTTCCCTGAGCTATTCGGGAGGGTTCTATTCTCGGGATTCCTATTTGTCCTCGGTTTACGAGGATGTATAGGCTCTCCCTTGGCTTTAGCCCTCAGGATCGCAAGCTTCCTTCGCTGGGCTCCGGAAAGCTTCGCCATTTTGTTCAGGCTGATGTTGCCAACGCCTGAACTAATGGCAGATACACCGGCACCGGGGGTTGCATCACTGCTTTCCTGGTTACCCGTGGTTGGTTCATGAGTTACATCGAGGTTTGGTTGTTCCTCGGATGCCAGAACGTGTGATTGGCCCTCCCCAAAATCCGTGGGGCCAGCGTTGGCCACCGGGGCTTCCACCCGGTCGGAACCAACGGTGAGATTGAAACTCACTTGGGGTACAAAGTCCTCAGGTTTGTCACACATCGTTCGTAGGTGCTGGTTTTGGTCCGCCCCGGGGTATTTAATTTCCCCGGTACCTCCCATATCTGGGAGGCATTCCCCTATCCGCCCCCTGAGGAGGCGCCCGATAGGGGACCAGCAACCCCCACGGGATTTTATTGACTCACTTAAACTATTAACTTATTAAAACAAACTTGATAAGTTGAGTTAATTAATAGTTTAAGTAAGATTGTCTTACTTAAACTATTAATTAACTCAACTTATCAAGTTTGTTTTTGTTATCACAAAGTCACAAACATAAACATCCACTATAAACAAAACGACCGGCCGGTCAAAGTCAGATTAGGTTTATAATCAGAAAAAAATCGACCCATTCGTAGAACGAAAATTCCCAACCGGTCTATAAATAATCTCAAATTGTTTGTTGGGGTGGGAGAAATTGCCAATCGGTTTGAAATTTGCGTCCACGAAAAACCTATTATCATCTTACAAATCAAGTTATAGAACTATTGTCATTTCTGATAAGTGGAGAATAAAAAGTAGTACCTCGATCACCAACCTAGTCGGAACTGCAATGGTCCTGGGGTTGGCAAAAAGGGCCTTCAAGATCTATTCGTCGGGCAGTGTTTTGCCACCCCACCCATACCAATACCAAATACTTCCTCTTTGTTTCGATAATTTTCACACCAAAACAAAAGGGCTCAGATATAACAAAATCACTGCATATATTTATCATTTTATTATGACCTGTAACCAAAAATTCATGAATATATCGGTAAGGGTTTCACTCAGAACTAGACAGTACTGTATCTTGTTGTTCTAGAGCACAAATAACAATGGATGAACCTGGTAGTGGGCTATGTTCACTATGTATATTTCATGCTGGGTTTCATGTTCTTCACTAGATTCTGATGTACTTTCGCAAAGTATTTAGGAAATCGGAAACAAAACACCGCTCTTTTGGAACTATTTTTAATTCAGGTCTTCTATACTGTTGACACAACAACAAAAAAAAACAAATCAACAAATAACCAATAAGCGACCAATACCAGCACTTACGTTACCACTTTCTGTGGCAATCGTTGTCCTCGATGATATTTGCGAGTAATTTGGTTACCAAGTAAACCACTCAACAAAAAAAACGGTACACCCGAACTAACTGTCATAATTTTTCAACGAATCACTGAAAAACTATGCGGTTTACACCCCAATCCAGAGCATTTTCAAGCGAATTATATACATAAGATAGGTTCTTACCTCAAAAAAATCTATGTAACTTCTAAGGTGAACAGAGAAGTCAGAGTCAACATTCTGCTTTTCTAGAACACCGGTATGCACGACTCACGAGGATTCATTCCATACAATAACCAAATTGATCACTTCTGTAGGACAAACAATGAATTTAATGAGCACTGCCTTGCAATACCCCTAAAAGCAATAACATGACGTTAATTTGATTCAACTGATAATTTCACACACCCCAAAAGTGTTTTAAATCTTCTCAAACTAGTGAACCTTTTTTATAAACTGTGAATTCAAATTACCTATCCAATAAAAGGAAAGTTTTGTTTCGATTATTGGATTGAGGCGCCTTACGTCTCAAGCTTTTCCCATCAACTATATCTGTTGGTCTTTTTTGTCATTTTGAGGGAGTTTTTGATTGATACACATCGGGACTGTTATTGATTTTTTGCATATTTTGCATTGTTTGGAAACTCAATTTTTCCACCCATACACGTTGTAATGCCCAACAAAACGGATAACTGTTCAACATTTTCAGGTAAAATATGAGCTGCGGTTAAGGCATTTTTGCTAAAGAGGGAATTAGCCCGAAGACCGAACTTTGGATAAGATGTCGACGAATTTCAAAATTGCGACAAATCAGTTCCTATAACATGTCTGTGTTGAAATAGCAAAATAAATGGGATAAGCTCTCCGAATCAAGTATTTGCAGAACCGTTCTCTATAAGTAGCTATACCTACTGCTTCGCATCGTCAAATGTAATGTCAGCAAGATCTAATGTATGTCTGACATTTCTCTGACTTGATCATTGCACAATAACTATTGATAGATAGATGTTCCAGTTGTCCAAATTTCCGTTTGAAAGCAGCAGCAAGCCCACTCCTCATACCGAGGTCTCCAGTTACCCAGTGAGCCAACGAGTATTCGTCTGGACCTATAAACAAATTCAGCGGTCTTTCTTGGACAACGCCATTCTAGACTCTCTGGCCATTGGAGTATAAAGACATGACATTTTCCAGTGACATGTCCTACTCGGGTGACCTGATCAGTCCTACCCCAGCCTCCTGATCATCATGATTCCCAGGCATACCTAGCCAAACGGTTGAAGTAAACCACCCTCGGTTTTCACCATGGTGGCTTCCTGATTCTGAAGACGACGTTATTGATTCGCTCCTGGATCAAATACGGGCCCTCCCATAAGCTTCTCAATTTGGAGAAAAGCCACGTCGCCTTTGTGGGTTGTGCAACCCTACCAAATCTCCAACCTGGAAACCGCCGTCCAAGGCATTCACGTCGTAGGTCTTCTTCATCCTGTCGCTGGCACTCTGGATGTTGAAAAGGACTTGTTGAAAGATGTCGTCCATCTTTCTGCGAAGATTTCTTGCGTAAACTTTCCCAGCGACATCTTCACCAGGTGAACAGCCAAACTTCAGATCGCAGGGCAGCCGGAGTTTACGACCCATGATTATTCTAGCCGAAGTTTCGCCTGCACTGCAGATCGGTATGCCAACAGGAACAGGTGGAGGTGTGCGTCCCAGTCTCTTTGATTGTCAGAGACAACTTTGGTCTGGTGTCTGTTGATGGGCCTGATCATTTGTTCCACATGACATCCGATTGTGGGTGCTGCGCGGCCGTCTTCTTGGTTTTCAAGACATTACACACGTTCTGGAACAACGCCGATTCAAAGTTTCTGCCCTGGTCTGAATGGAGCCCCAACGGAACACCGAGACGGCAGATCCATTCCTCAACTAGTAAGTACATCAGCTACAGTTGCGCTTCTTGGTTCGACAAGGCATACGCTTCGGCCCACTTGCTGAAGTAGTCCATTACGACCAAGACGTATTTATTTTCCTTGTCCGATTTAGGGAACGGTCAAGTCACGTCTATACCGATCCTCTCGAACGAGTTTCTAACGTTGTAGTTGCGCAAAGGGGCTTTTGGACGTTTCAATGGTCCATTACTTGCAGCACAAACGGCACTTTTCCTGCACCACACCTTGTGACTCCCGAACGTTGGCCTGACAATTGACCCTGTAAAATCCTTCTCGCAGCTTTCACAGCGTTTTGGTCACCCCCAGATGTCCACCCGTTATGACCTCATGGACGTCCTTTATCACTTCTGCCTGTCTGTGTTAAGGGACGACTATCTTTCTTCGATCTTCTGTACCATCGAGATTCTTCACCAGCCTCTTCAGGGTGCCGTCGTCAAGAACCCATTGGGCCCAGTATGACTTCACGGTGAACGAGAATCGCGCGACTGCCAGGAATGATAACTACTCAGTTGTTCTGTAAATGTTTGCTTCAATGGCGGCTCGTGATGTGTGAGTATGGGTGTGCGCTACCAAAAAAAATTTCAAAAAGAAAAATATAAAACCCACAGTGCTTTTGTCGAGTGAAACAACATCTACACTTCCCAAGAAAGTGAATGTGGAAGAAAATACTGAAGTCTCTGAATCGGCTGAACCTACAAGTGTCGAGAATGAATGTCCTTCTGGTTCTGGTATTAAGCAAAAAATTGGTTTCTCAAGACAAGAAAAAGGTGTTAAAAATAACCAAATTAGATACTTTACAACAAATAAGACAAGATAAAAATGAAAGATTTAAAGAAAAAATGTGGTTTGAAAAGGAGAAATATGAAAAATTATATCAACTTAAATTAAGAAAACAAGAAGCCATGGAAAAAAAGAATTGCATTTTGCAGGAAAGCAATGATCTCCAAAGAGAAACAAATAATTTGTTATTGGAAATAGTTCAAAACCAATACTTGAGATCGTAATTTTAAGGAACAAATTCATTACATCATGTATGTTATTGAAGTATATTAGTTTCCCTGCCTTACCTACGTGAATATCCGTTCCTTTGTTTTCTTGTGATTTTTGTTGATGTGATAAATTTAGGAAAGTTATATTTATAATACCTATTTCATGTTTATTGATAATATTTAATTTGGTTATTTTATAATAATATAATGATGTTTATTGTTGTTCATTTAATGGTAAAATGCTCGCAATATAGTTTCTAAATTCAACTCCAACTCTTTCATCCCCTAAATCCATTGGTTGGGGATAATCATGATCGGCTTCAACATTATCTGTAACGAATAACACAATTTCTTACGCTGGTCTGGAGCAAAAAAACACTCAGGAAAAAATAAGGCGCATTCACCATCTCATTAAAATAATGTATAATTAGTTTAAGGTTAGTGAATAAACTAAAATAAGTTCCAAACAAGATCGCGATGAACCAATTATTTAGAAAATAGGTGTATTTATCGCTCCAGTAAAAAAAAAACAAGTATAGCATTGTTTCGTAAAAACAAATATCAAATATTACCTACCATTAAAAAAAAAATCCAGTCCAGCTAAAGTATACGTACATTAATAAAAAAAAAAAAACTGGAAGTAGGTATCTACAAAAATCTGATCTTTCAATAAAGAGTCCATACGTAGGTTTTCAAGCTAAAATTGAAGGAGGAAAGGTTGAAATTATGTTTGGCACCGAATTCTCGAATTTTCACCACCTATAATTTGTAGTACTCGTACTCGTGAATAATAAAAGAATATTGAGACTATAGAGGACTATGACAAGGACGAATCGACATACGCAAATCCTGGAATATCTGTTCCTTTCTATTGTTAGTTCATTTGAGACCGCTGTTGTTGGTAGCGCTCACATAACACCTACAATATAATGGAAACTGCAATGATAAAGGTTGTTGGAGTGTGTTGACGTTATAAAGTGGCGCCCTTTAATGGTTGTTTGGATGACCACATAGACCACATGACAGGATATGGTAAAACAGAAATCTACATCATCATACATCGCCATCTGCAGGTTTCGGTCGCAGTTATATTTTTGCGGCAATCTCAAATGCTTATAATTTTTGTAAGTTTTTGTTCCTGGTTTTGAATTTGTATGTATATTTAACCCAAATTAAGAAATAGATATGTTTTCAATCCAAATTTTGCAAACACTATTTCAATGATGAATGGTTTGGAAAAAGTTTTTTTTATGGTGTTTTTACTTTTTTTGACTATTACATGGTGATAATATCCACAAGAGTGGAAGTATCTGGAATATTCATTTCAAAATGTATCCACTTTTGTTATTCTTATTCACCCAATGTTTGAATAGTTTTCCATTCAAAATATACGTGATTTTATCGTCTTGAGTTATTATTTTCCAAGACAACTAGGTTTCACAAAAATGAATTATATTTTTGTTTTTGCACCTTCAAACGGATTAGCGGGCGGAGCGGCAAAGATAAAATTCCAACATCGGTCAAATAAGAATCACACGTAATCATCACAAAATACCTTATTTAGTATTTATTTCGTGATAATTGGGTTGTAAATTGCCATATTTTAAAACCAGCAGGATCGTGGATATCACACACCAAATAAGATCTGTAGATTTGTTCTTAGGGAATCTATGTCTCTTTTTTCAAAAAGTTCACTTCAACAAAGATGAAATCAAATAACTAAGAACTTTTGACAATGACAAATCATAGAAAAAAAAAATTAAAAACTCACTTGAAGCCGATTAATTAAAAAAAAAACATGATATTTTATTGAAAAAATCCCATAACATATGAAACTTGAAAAAATTATTCTGAATTAAAGAAATAAAATTCTGAATAAAAAAAGTCTTCCATTTCTGCTACAGCAAAAGCACCCCTATTGTTAATTTTTTTTTGGTTGTGTAGTTTTCTGTATTATTCCGATGCTCCCAAACCATAAGGAATCCAATATGTTCAGTGTCAGCTACAGGAACATGACATTATTCAATTATTGAACCAGTGCCTGATAATTTGTCAGCTTTTAGAAATATCCGTTTTGAGAGTTCCAATACCTGACATTCATTAAATATATACTTAGAATATCAAAAATATGGGAAAAACATTATTATCAACAATATACTAATGCAAATGTCACGGCTAAAGCCCTAATATTGGGTAATTCGCGAATTATCCGGATAATGTTAGAATTATCCATACAGAGTGGATAAAGCCAGTTATTCAAAGGAAGCACGTTGCTTTTTGGGCATTAACCGGTTCATACTAGAATTATCCAACCTCCCTTGGAAATATGAAATAGTCCGCATTTGGTACTCGCAATTTGGATTAGTTTGGGTGAGTTTGGGTTTGGTTTAGTTTGGGTTAGTTTGGGTTAGGAACCGATGTTTTTTCAATCTTCTCCATTACTTATAAGTACAATAATACCGATATGTGCCTCGAAATATTTTTCTGTTAGAATTGCCACCTTATGTTTGTTTCAGTGAATAATAAAAATTGATTCTATCAGAGTCTATAAGTTATCTCGAGAATATTACAGAATACTTGACTTATTGTGGAATGGGTTCTTTTTCTTTTTGTGATTTAGCCATTGCTTCCTGGCTAAAACTAGAACTACCCGGATGATGCCCGAAGTCATTCAGTTCTTCGCGCTTCCAGCAGATTTGGATAAAACGCGAAGTATCCGGTCAATACTAGATCTATCCAATTACGGGCTTTAGCCGTAACACATACACTACAAATGAATGTTCACCTCTCAGATGAAAGTAGGCGTGAATTCAAGCTATTCCTTTCCTAACCAAACTCCTAAGAACGGACAAGCTGTTGATACTGACTGAAACCAAATGGCGCGGTTTTGAAGAGCTGTCAAAAATACAGTTTTCTTCCTTATAAAATAATGTATACATCAAAATACTTCAAATCAATCGGAGATGTCTCCACAACAGAAACAACAGACCTCAACCTACCGATGTTCTTATTTTTCGGAATTATATGTGAGACTGTCAGCTATTGGGACAGTGTGAGGCTTTGGTACATTTACCTTACCCTATTTTTTTATTCGTTATTTGGATTCCCCTTTGAATTCTTAACTTTTTCTATGTAGCATATCCTATACCCAAGCTTAATGTATAAAAATATATTTGATATTTGAAAATTGAATAATATTAATTTATTGCTTTAAAAAAAGTGAAATAAATCTATGGTTTTGAAGTATTGACGTGAATATCTGTGTGAGATATACCAAAAATTGTCTAATTTTGAATTGACACCCGAAACGAACTAAAAATGAAATATCCTCTTACATATTTAAAAAAAATTTATTGAATTAGATGCAGAATTATTTTGTACGTTGATATCTTCTGACACTGAAAATATTTATTGACGTAACATTTACGTCAATATACACGCATCAATAATACTTCGAAATAGATATATTTCACATTTTTATAACAATAAATTAGTATTATTCAATTAATAAATATCAAATATTTTTTTATACATTGAACTTAGGTATAAGATATGCTATACAAAGAAAATGTTTTGAATTTAAAGGAAAATCCAAATATCAAATGAAAAAATAGGGTATCAATTCGAAATAAGAAAGTAAGACCTCGCGCAGACTTTTTGGAACACCCTGTTTATGTGAAAACTGGTTTTTCAAAAATTTCATTTTCAACCATTATTTAAGACACCTTTTTCTAAAACGTTAAATTAAAAAGTTAGAGGGGGCCAGCATTTATAAACAATAACCCTGTACAACAACAAAACAAAATTCATCATACCTACTATCATCAAATAATGGGAGCTTTGATGCAACCTAGCTAATAAAAATGGTTGCATTTTCATTGAGCATCCAGAAGCTCCATTACACAGTGTGGGAAAAAAGTCTGGACTACCCTTGATATCTTCTTTTTATTTAAATTCTAAAGAACAACGCTGAAATAAGTAAGCTGGTTTTTCTTATCCTACACATTTTGACGATGTTCATTTGTTTTTTTAATGACAGCTGTCGAAGATATGACGTCATCGATATTTTTTTTAAATAGAAACCTTGGTCATGTGACCCCTCTTTCGAAAGGTCTTGCCAAGCTGAGTACGATCACCAATTTTAGTGACAATCTGTCAATCCAGTTCAAAATGACTACCACTTAAACAATCAAATACAAATAAAAATATTAATTTTTTGCATGGTGTCAATTTACATGGAATCGGCCGTTTAGACAACCGTATGGTACAGATAGAGAGGAGGTATCGTATGGTACTGTATGGTATTATTGCACACCAGTGTCACCTTTGAAAAGTTACAGTTTTCCAAATTTTGTCCCGTAAAAGTAATTTTTTTAAATATTTTTCTCCATTTATTCAATTATGCCGCTTCTTGAGAAAGACCTAATAAAAATTTTGACGATGGTTGGATATGGAGAGCGCCGTATGTTGACAAACGAGGTTCGAGAACTCTACAATAATACGCATCCTGATCGGACACCAATTTCTCAATCAACTATTTGTAAAAGAAAATTCGAAAATGATGGACATGTACGAGATCGACCCAGAAGCGGATGACCTAAAATTTCTGAAGATAGACAATTGGATGGTTTGCTCGCAATTGAAAAAAATCCTCATAACGTTAGTCGTCAAATTGCTGCTGATATGGATATGAGTTATAAATCAGTACAAAGTATTTTTCACAGACAAAAATATCACCCGTATAAAGTATGTTAAGTAAAAGAACTCAATGAAGACGATTTTGACCAAAGGCTTCAATTTTGCAAAATTATGCAACCAATCTGTTTGCAAAAGGAATGTTTTGCCAGAAATGTTTCATTTTCTGATGAAGTCACTTTTTACTTGAATGGTTCAGTTAATAAACAAGCAGACAAAAGAAAAAAAAAGGGAATGTTTGGGCGGGTATGATTGAAAATGTTGTTATAGGGCTTTTTTTCTTTGTCGAAAATATCACGGGAGACATTTATTCGCAATTTCTGCAGACTGAAGTGATTCCGACCTTAATTCGGCTGTTTCCAAACATAAATATACCAGACCAACGTAGCAATGAGATTTGGTTCCAACAGTATTGAGCTCCACCCCACTATGCAAGAGAAGTTCGTGCATATATTGATTAAGTTTTTCCCAACAAGTGGATTGGTCGATATGGATCGATTGAGTGGCCAGCTTGTTCGCCCGACTCAACGCCGCTCGATTTTTTCTTGTGGAGTTATCTTGAATCAAAAATTTATTTAAATAGGCCAAACCCTATTGAGGATCCAAAATCCCGCATCAGACAAGGACTTTCGCTGTTTTGCTTCAGCATCAGCAGCATCGTCTTCTACTTCTGCAATAGTCATCGTTGCAATATCACCAAAATCTGTCATTTTTTGTCTATGGTTGATGCACTAATATCACTTTCGCACGATCGATAATAGAGACCGCACGATCGATATCCGCTCGATGTTTTATGGTCGATAATTATCACTGGTGGTATTCGAACATAAACATTTTGGCACATCATTCGATAAAATGCAAAAATCGTAAGCGATATCAAGTCGAGTGAACTGAAACATTCCAGGCTCTCGTTGATATTCTGAGTGCGGTTTTTCAGCTGAGAATGGTAAACGTGCCCCAAGTGATGAGTCTGTCCATATCGAAGCTCCAGGTGATTAAGCAGTACATCGTAGTCCTTGTGCTCTTGGGTGTTCAGAGTCTGCAAGATTTCCGTTGCCTATTTTTGACCGCTTCTATAGAACAAATTGAGTCTCTAGGCCGATTTTTGTTTTTGATCGTAGGGATTTCGGCAAATAGCTTTGAGGCTGAGAACATGATTTTCAAAGGTTCCGACATGGAGTGAGACAACTGTATGTTATATTAACTGTGCCTGTGCCATCGAATATTAACTAGAGTGTCATTTTTTCTTCATTTTGTAATCACAACAAAAAAACTCATAACCTCGACTATTTTTGTCAAATTGAAATTTCTCGTGTGAAGTTAGTTGAAGATGTCACATTGAACAAAATAGTTCATTTGTCTCACTTAGTAAAGCTGTCAAAAAATCATGTCTATGCATGGAGCGAAATACAAGCCACGCTTAAAAAAATTGAGCCGTCCTAATAAAGCTGGGCCTAAATTACGATCGGTGCAAAAGGGCTAATGAAAGGGTAGAAACAGAAGCAGTGTTCCTTGAGCAGGTTCGTAACAGCTGTCCTATCCCACTTTGCAGAAATCTAGAATAATACATTATCAAGTCCATTTCGATTAGCATCCACTGCATTCCTTGACGCATTGTAAAATTGTATACGTCAGTTTGTCTTCTATACTTTTTGTATGTGTTTTGTGCTTAATACTACGTATTGCAAATCACGTTGTCAATAGTTGCTATACTGGTTCGATAAGGTACAATGGCTTAATTATGTAGCGGTCCATAATCGTGAAATTTCATTATGTATCCAACCAATTCTTGCGTGTATGACAGATACAAAATGAAATCAATCGCACGTCACAATCACATAGAAGCAGTGATGTGGACCACTATCAGTTTGATGCTGAAAAAAATTAAGATAAACAATGTACTATATATGGTGTCTAATTTCTAGTCTTCAGACTACATTATATCTGAATGCAATGTTTCTTCAAATAATTATATTTTTACTCGTATTTTTATTATAGCGTTCTTGTAGTGTCTGCTACGAATCTAATAACTCCAACCCACAACGCTTTAGTACAGCCATCTCTTTCTATAATATGTCTGTTTTCGCTTTGTCCAATCACCCTCAGTTTATTAGAGTATTTACTCTTGACCCTTCACATGTGATAAAACGAGATCGAGTAGATGGATGTCTGGCGTTATTCAGACAACTTAAAATGGATCATTCTAGCAGCATCCAAGTTATCCTTAGCTAATAGAATAGGGACAAACATGAGCTGAATCCAAGTGAGGAAGCTCACTTCTCTTAAATATTTGATTTGCTCTCTTCTTATATGGACCAGATGAACTGGTGGAAGAGTTCAAGCCTCAACTCGGTAAAAACAATATCATTTTATTAATTTGCGACAAATTCACTGACTAACTCATCATCGCCAAGCTTAAACTATTGAAGCTGGAAACATGAAATTTTAAATAATTAATAAATTAATGTGTGTTCCAGCATTTTTTAAAGTTCTACATTCAAGGGAGAAAAAAAAATACAGCTAAGCGAAGTTTTCTATAAAGTGGACGGTCCTCACTAGAATGGTTTCCTTTATATACATATTGGAGTATCACTTAGCAACTTTGATGTGATCTGATTTTATCATAAAGGAGGTAGCTACACAACAAGTCGAATAGGTTCCAGTTATTCATTACGGATTGATGCTTTAAAAACGTATGGTACAATTTACCTGCACTTTAGAATGTCTTGAAATCCTAAATACTCACGTGTTCTATCCAATGTTTGAAGGTTTCAGCATGTTTTTATTCAAAATGAACAATATATTCTAAATTATTTTTAACCATCCTAATAAGTCGTCCTTTCCAGCCGCGAACCCGGCGAACCACTCATTTATCAATTTCAGTTAAAATAGATTATGGAGCGTTTTTTGTTCTTTGGTTGTTCTCGTTTCATGTGAGCGTAAGCGTTTTGGACTGTTGGACAATGGAACCAGGGTTTTAGCAGAAACAGAGTGAAAATTTGTAAAAAATAATGGGAGTTATGATTGAGCGCTTAAGTTAACTTAACATTTCCATTTCACCATTGTTACGTTGTTAGCAAATGGAACATTTGCATTGGTAAACAATCGTACTTTAACTTAACGTTCAATCATAGAGAACTATTGGTAGTGTTGGGTGTAACGGCATTCAATAACTGAACAACGGATGTAAGATGAAAAGAAAATCTGGGTGTCCGGACTTGGGTACGAAGCGGCTGTTTTTCAATAATAGCACATCTATAGAGAGCAAAAAAAATCACTAGGAATTATTTTGAATCTGTAATTCGACCGCTAGGGAGCGTCACTGGTATGAAGTAACATAAAATTCACGTTGTCAAAAAGACACGTTGCATGAGCTATTTAAAAATATTTTACAGAGGAACGAAGACGAATCAAAAGCACTCCAACGGCATTATGATTTGATAAACTTCCGTCTTAACTTCCGGGACTACGCGGGGCTATGCCCCATTTATTTTAATTTAAAAAAACGTAACAGGTGCAAATACATAGAGATAATCAATTAGAAACAGGTGTGCTTTCATCAGAGAGTAGTTAAAAGAATTTTATGAAGTTGAATTGGAATGAAATAGAGATAATCAATCTTTATTTTGGTTTCAGCATGTCATTATTCGAATGATACTGTCATGTTGATGGACATAACTTCCCGTAGTGATATGCTGAATAAACCAATAACTAACTTGTTTTTACTATCATGAATGACCCGTCACGTTGCTTCTGGGATTTGGTAGGATCGCCAATTTCTTGACGATATCAAGATCTTGTCTTGAACTCAGGACATTTGAATAAAGCGAAGTGTTCTTTTAGGTGGGTCTAATAAAGCTTCATTCATGAGATGGTATTAAAACGCGACTGGTATCATATGGTTTCCTCAAAATGATATTTTTATTGTAATCTTTCAATACCTTGATTTAGTAAATGGGATTATTTAGCCACAAACTCTTGAGATTTCTTGAAGAATTAGTACGGGCGATGGATATGACTTTTTTTAGAAAAAAAATCTACACGTCACAGGATTTCTTACTATTGAATGATACATTACAATCTATTTTCAAAAAAGGAATGCAAACATTCTTACCAAAAGAAATAATAATTTTTCCTTTGATTATTATCCAAATTTTTTTGTATTATTCTTTATCTCTACCTAAACTTCTGAAGCGAGAATTGAGTCACATACGACTTCTCATGGAATATCACTCATCCTACAATAAGAAAAAGTATGAATATAGATAGTTTGACCAGTTCAGACAGTGACGTTCCCAGGTATGGGGGGACAAAGAGGCATCGCCTCCAAGACTTGATAAAGAATGCATGAAAATCAAATATATACTATATTTGGAAGTCCTTGTTTTCAGTTTGAAGACTTGCCCCCACCTCCTCAAAACTTTTTGCTGGGTACGCCGTTGAGTTCGTACTTTCAGACTATACGAAACCGAACAACTGCCTTAAAAATAAAATATTCTCCACTAATTGTCAGACGTTGCCATAACAACCAGGAGCGAGGAGAATCGCCGTTCTATCAAGATATTTCAAGATCTTGATATTTTTTGAATCAAGCCAAGATGGAAGTTCTCAAGAAAGGGTCAAGACAAGAATTTCTCGATTTCTTGGTTTTTCATCATCTAAACAAGATTTCTTGTCTTGTAAAACCCTAGGAGTTGAGGTCACCCTTCCTTCTCGAGCCTACCCTTTATCCACGAGGAGTGTCATGTTTCGTTGCAGAAATCTCTCACTGATTACCCGTCCTCTAGACTCCACTCACGCCTGATAAACTCCTTCCAGAGGATCAAAGAGTCTACACTCCACTGCCGTGGCTAAGAAATACTTCTATTTTTGTTCAGAAATTCATGTATGCGTCTTGAAGTAATTAAACTTCTGTGTAGGTGCGTATACATGCAGGTCGACATCTTCTGAACTTTATTTGTTTTGTATCACGAAGTCGACTTGAAAACATCAATTCAGAGAGATTTGTCGTATACTAGAGAAAGAGACAATGCATCGTGTCACCTCATGAGATATTTTTGAAATATTGGATAACATAAGCAACCTAGAAGAATGTAGAAGAAAAAAGTCCATTTTGCTTTTCACTAACTCTTTCCTTTCTCAAGTCTTAACTGGTGACGACGGATAATATCGATGCATTTCAGATGTCCAAATCTATTCAGCAAAATGTGGACTTATCCGAAAACTCTACAAAAATAGCTGATTAGCGAAATTGAACTCCTGTTGCTGGGTTCATGAACTTACATTATTCGTAAATCGGAAATTAACTTTCATTTTATTCGAAACAACACTACATCACAATTTACCTTACTTGAAGTACATAGTCCAAGAATGTCTCTTGTATTTTCCATAATAATGACATCTCCTGTTGAAAAATATATTGTTCGTGGAATCATGAAAGTGTTTTTCTAATACCATGAATTGATACTCTTCAAAGGACTTGCGTGTGAGAGAGCATTCGGAAGGGTAAACTGTGACATACCTCTTCTTGTAACGAAGTAATATCACGTTACAAGAAGAGGTATTATTTTTAGTTTGTGTGATACAGCGTACACTGTTTGTGTTTGTGTGATGATGAGTCCAAGACTATACAACTAGTGGGGTACAAACAGACAGCTTGTTACACAAGACCCCAGCATAAACATGGTGGTGTTGTCATCTTTCTCAGTCCCGAAATTGATAGCAAACCCCTTCAGGAACTAATATTGTTGAGCTCTCAACATAACTGTGAGGTATGTGCGACTAAGCTTTGTGCTTTGAATGTAATTATAGTGACATTGTATAGACCCCCTAATGGTGACTTCGAAATTTGTTTAAAAGTGGTTGAGCGCATTGAAGAGTTTCTCTTGACTTCTAACAAATATTGTATCCTAAATGGCGATTTTAATATTCATTTTGAGAGAAGTTATGATTATAGGAACAGCTTTATTGACCTGATGCATTCGTATGGTTTTAGTCAGGAGATATTCTTGAACACCAGGAAAAATTATTGTATCGACAATGTCTTTGTGAACTTTCATGAGAGAGCAAATTTGTTACAAGTGTGTTTGATCCCCTCTTATCAGATCATTTGGGTGTAGATATCAGTGTTCAGCTGTCAGCTTTTGGGAAGTCTAGACCCATTACCAGGAAGGGCCAAAATGTTTTCTTCAATATTTTGATTTTGGATACCTCTGACTGGTCATTTGTGGATCATGATATTTTGGCGGAAATAAAATGTGACAAATTAATGGATATAATAAATAGCGTTTCAAATCATGCTTTTCTTGAAATCAAAAAGGAGAAAAGACATCGAACTGAGGTTTCATGGTTCACAGAAGATCTAAAGACAATGAGAAATAATTTAGCATTGCTAAATGAGATGTATCAACATTCTGGGTCTCCTGAATCGCATGACAATTTTAAATCATATCGTAAGCTTTACAGGAATGCAATAAAGCAAGCAAAAATAAGTGCCAATTCAGACTACATATTGGTTGCAAGCAATTAACACTGCGAAGGCAGCATGGCAGGTAGTCAACGCCTACCGCAGACCATCGGGGGCGACTGCCGAAAACGTTAGCCTGGGTCCTGAGGAGTTCAACAACTATTTTGCGGATATTGCAGACGTGCTCCTGAACAATTTGAACCCCCCCCGCACACAACAGCAGTCGCCTATTTACAGCGAGCAGACCCTCCAGGAGTCACTTTTTCATTTAAACCGGTCACATTTGTCGCGATGCTTTTGGACTAACTGCGAAGTTGCTCAAAAAAGTAAAAAACTCTCTTATAATACCTTTAACCAGAATGATAAATGCCTGCGTATCTGAGGGTACTTTTCCAGATAGCCTTAAGCTATCAAAAGTAGTCTCAATACATAAGAAAGGAAGCAAACAAGAATTTAATAACTACAGCCCTATTGAACTCATATCTGTGATCTCCAAAGTATTTGAGCTACTCTTGAAGAATCAACTTTGTGATTATTTTGAACAACAAAGAATCTTTTCCGATAGCCAATTTGGCTTTAGGAAAAAGCTCTCAACTACTCGAGCCATAAATGAGCTTTGTGAGTTCATTCTGAGGGAACAGAAGATATCACAGATCACACTTCATTTGAAGACTATACGCTACACCAATTCACAAATAAATCACTTTTTGAAGGGTTGTGTCTTTCGTGCACTCTGAATATACAGCAAAAAAATTGCGGTATAAAATGTTCATTGTGTGCAAGGACCCATCATATTAAGTGGATGAGATAAATAATTTACAAGTCTAATAATGTAATGTCTGTTTTTCACTGTTTCTTGAGCAGATTTTTGCTCTATTTTTGTTTCTATATCTTAAAATCTATGTTTAGCCATAAAATAACATACATCTAACGTCTAACTGTGAAGCATATTTTCAAATCATGTTCCATCAAATGTAGAGGTATTTCGTTTTTTTTTTAAAGGAGCTGCTTTGTCTGTTTTTATATTTTCCCAAAATTTTCTTTTTTGCCGTTAAAAACAAACGTTCAGTATTTTGTTAGGGTAACAGAAAAATTGCCTACTTAAATGTTTGTTTGTTTTCATGTTTTACTTTTTTCTCCTTTAGCGTTTTGTATTGTGGTATTTTTGTAATTTTTAATATTAAATGAATTAAATATTAAATTAAATTAGGTACTGTTTTACCATACAACACCATTTGACACCAGGGGTAATAGAATGTCAAGGTGCCAATCACCATATTGGAGGGGCCAATAACTATGTATTTGTGTAGTTTTGAATATATTTTTTATAATTTCTTGGTTTGGTTATTTATTTTCCTATATATTGTACGAAATTCCTTACACTTCAAGTAATCTAGATGCACAGTCTCCACCTCCAAAGAACTTAATCAGATAGGAATTCATCCAAATTAATGACAAGAGATCCTTAAGGGGCCAATAATTGTATCGCTCACCCTAATATTATGTGAAGGCCCAATCACAGTTATTGTTCAGATTTTCTCACATTCGAGAGGATAAATAATAATTAAGATCAAAATGGTAGTAGATAACCTTAGGAAGCTATCTGCTAACATTGAAATTCTGGACAATTGTGTCTGGAAAGTGATACAGTTTCCACAAATATTCTCAATCCTGTGTTATGCAATACGATGCCTGCTATTTCTATTTCTCTTGATGATTCCGCAAGTGACAGTAGTGTTTTTTTTATGGATAAATCTTTTTCTAAAAACTATGATCATCTCTCAGTCCTACTTTTAAATATCCAGTGTTGTCGGAACAAAGTGGATGAATTTTATGTGTATTTGGACACTCTCAACTGGCCAGCTGACTGAACATTGGTTAAAACCAGAGGAAACTTTCGCGATTCCCAACCACACAATTGCTTCTGCTCACTGCAGGAAAACAATGGGTTTGGTGGGAAAATGATCTTAGTGATAAATACTTACAGGAATTGAAAATAAGTGCTGTGAACAAATTTGACTTTCTAATAGTTGAGGGTGAGTTCGAGTCCTAAGTCGTATATTGTAAGGTAATAAAAGCATATATACTATGTTCTTATAGGCCACCTCTCTAGCTCTACTCGATCAGTTTTTGTACAAAGACTTGAATTTCTTCTCAACCAGTTACCATTTAACAGCAAATTTATTTTAACTGGAGACTTTGACGTTGACTACACTGTTAAATCAATTGATGCTCAAAATGTGAAAAATCTCTTTATTTAACTCAGCCCACACGTATATCATCATCATCATGTTCATTAAGAGATTATTTTTGTGTAAACTTTTGCTCTGAACTCCCATGTTCATCAGTGATTTCCGCAGAATTATCAGACCACGAAGCCAAATTAGCATTTATTTCAAGAAAACGGAAGAACATAGGCAAAGAAAAATACAAATGGTAGAATTCATTGCCCAAGCAATTTTATCACGTTTAGAGAGTTCTGTGAAAATTTCAACTGGCAGTCTTTGTCTGAATCATTTGATGAATTTAGTGTGGTGACTAAAAAATGTTACGAAAAAAACTTCGCTGTACGAAAGATAAAAAACAAAGTAAAAAGACCGTTGATCACTTCAGGTGTAAAAACCTTTACAAGGAACTTGAGATGTCTACACATGCTGCAGAAATATGCCCTCAATGTTAGATTACATGAATACTTCATTAACTAGAGAAAGTTATACAGAAAATCATGATACTACGACAAACAAGATATGCTCACTAGCCGAACGAGTTTCGAACTGAACTGCGCATCAAGCTATCCGGTGACCCAATTGGATAAAATAGCATTGGAAAGCATGGCTTATATTGCGATTTTGTTGAATTCTGATGATTATAGTTGGTTATTTACACCAAAATGAATAATATGTAATTAGTTGGTTATCTATCTATCCAAAATTCATAATATAATCTAGGCAAATCCCACCAGATTGGTTAAATAGTATTTAAAAAAAGATCATATTTTCAATTTTGCCGTTACATTGAAAAAACATTTTTCTCAGTTGGTTTTCGACGTTAGAAAGAAAGAAGTTTGAGGTGAAACTTTTTATGTGCGGTGGGAGTGGAATTTCAAGGTCGTGACACACTTGGTTCTTTGTGGTTTTGTGTGGTTTTTTGTGATTCTATGTTCTTTTCTTCCTTCTTTTGTGTTTTTATGTGTTTCTTTGAGAATCTATGTGGTTCTTTGTGATTTTATGTGGCGCCATGCATGTGGTTTTTGTTGTACTATATGGCTTATTGTGGTTCTATGTGGTTTTGTGGTTCCAAGAGGCTTTTTGCTATTCTATGTGGTTCTAAGAGGTTTTGTCATGTGGTTTCTATGGTTTTTTGTGTTTCTACATGATTCCATGTGGTTTTTGTGGTTCCATGTGGTTTTTGTGGTTTCATGTGGTTCTATGTGTTTTTTTGTGTTTCAATATGGTTCTTGTGGTTCTATGTGTTTTTTAGTAGTTCCATGTGGTTTCTATGGTTTTTTGTGTTTCTACATGGTTCCATGTGGTTTTTGTGGTTCTATGAAGTTACATGTGGTTTTGTGGTTCTAGGAGGCTTTTTGCTATTCTATGTGGTTCTAAGAGGTTTTGGCATGTGGTTTCTATGGTTTTTTGTGTTTCTACATGGTTCCATGTGGTTTTTGTGGTTCCATGTGGTTCTATGTGTTTTTTTGTATTTCTATGTGGTTCTTGTGGTTCTATGTGTTTTTAAGTAATTCCATGTGGTTTCTATGGTTTTTTGTGTTTCAACATGGTTCCATGTGGTTTTTGTGGTTCTATGAGGTTACATGTGGTTTTGTGGTTCTATGAGACTTTTTGCTATTCTATGTGGTTCTAAGAGGTTTTGGCATGTGGTTTCTATGGTTTTTTGGGTTTCTACATGGTTCCATGTGGTTCTTGTGGTTCCATGTGGTTCTATGTGTTTTTTTGTGTTTCTATGTGGTTCTTGTGGTTCTATGTGTTTTTAAGTAGTTCCATGTGGTTTCTATGGTTTTTTGTGTTTCTACATGGTTCCATGTGGTTTTTGTGGTTCTATGAGGTAACATGTGGTTTTGTGGTTCTAGGAGGCTTTTTGCTATTCTATGTGGTTCTAAGAGGTTTTGGCATGTGGTTTCTATGGTTTTTTGTGTTTCTACATGGTTCCATGTGTTTTTTGTGGTTCCATGTGGTTTTTAGTGGTTCTTTATGTGTTTTTTTGTGGTTCCATGTGATTCTTGTGGTAATATGTGTTTTTTTGTGGTTCGATGTGGTTTTTCCGGTTCGTTGAGTTTTTTTTGTGTTTCTATGTGGTTCTATCTGTTTTTTTGTGGTTCCATGTGGTTTTTGTGGTTCCATGTGGTTCTATGTGTTTTTTGGGGTTTCTAGTGGTTCTTTATGTGTTTTTTTGTGGTTCGATGTGGTTTTTCCGGTTCGTTGAGTTTTTTTTGTTTTTCTATGTGGTTCTATCTGTTTTTTGTGGTTCCATGTGGTTTTTGTAATCCCATGTGGTTTTAAGTGGTTCTATGTTTTTTTTTTTGTGGTTCCATGTGTGGTTTTCAGTGGTTCTATATGTGTTTCCATATGTGGTTTTTGTTGTTCCATGCAGTTTTTCTGGTTCTATGTGGTTTTGAGAGTTTTTTTGTTATTCTATGTGGTTCCATGTAGATTTTCTAGTTCTTTGTGTTTCTATGTGGTTCTGTATGTTTTTTTTGTGGTTTTTCTGGTTCCATTGCGGTTTTTCTGGTTCTATGTGGTTCCTTGTGTTTTTTTGTTTTTCTACATTATTCGATGTGGTTTTTGTGGTTATGAGAGATTATTTTGTTATTCTATGTGGTTCCATGTGGTTTTTGTGGTTGTATGTGTTTTTTTTATTCTAATTTGATCTTGCTATTCAAGGTTAGCGGGTTTCTCTTCAGATATACCGGATATGCGATGCGCACATAGTGCTCACAAGTTTTTTTTATAAGAGTACCTATAATTATGTCGGAAAAATAATTTTCTATAAATAATGCAGTCTTCATACTATACTTACCTCATGATTCGAACTTGTTAATGAGAACAGTGAAAAAATGATACATTTTAATTTTTTTTAATACAGCATAATTCTTGCGAATAATAACGTTAATAGTTACATATCTATTAAATTCCCTGTTGATCTAGGGTGAAGTGAATAGTAAAAACGACTTTGAAGTTATAAATGTTTTAATAAATAATAGGGTTTATCATTTAGGGATCTGCAATGATGAAAACGGTTTAGAAAATATACAAATATAAATATACTAATAGTTGGTAACCTGAGTGACATTTTTGTTTAGCCGATTTACAAACCGATTACAAATTTCAATTTTTTGCCAGAAGTAGTGTGATGTAGCGGTTATAAAACTCAAAATATTACAATAGTGTACAACTGACAATTATTAACTATTAGAAACTAAAAATTAGGACGAACACGTTCTTTTAGAAGTCGTTTGAATTGACACAGGTTATCACAGTCCTTAACAATAGTTGCTAACTGATTAGGTATAATTAAGGAATTCGACATCTTTTCTCCGAAATAAAGTCATGATAGTTTCGAATGTTGTACGAATGTATGTCTTTAATACCCACTTAATTCTATCACAGATATATTCAGGCAACAGTTTTCTTTATATTTTAGATATAAATATATGAACATTAAACATAATTTTTTGTTCAACAGACAACTTAATATTGATAACCTACATCTAATATTGATTCAGAAGGTGTATAACGATTACATTTCAAAATCAGTCTCATAGCTCTATTTTGCACTTTTTGTATCACATCAGCTTTACTTATTGGGAGATCAAATAACAGAGTAGAGCAGTATTGTGAATGTGGGGCGCAATAGCTCTATATACCTAATATAATTTTGGTCTCTGCTGATAATGATTTTCACACACTTGTCAGAAATCCCATTTTTTTGAGTATTTTCTCAGAATACAGTTAGGATGTGCCTCAAAGTTTAAATGGTCTTAAGTCATTCACAAGTATTTAATTTCACTTTGGTGTTCCAATTTTGTACTGTGAAGCTGACACCTGGCGAGGTATCAAACCACAGCAGAACAAAAAACATATGGAACCAGTGGGAAAAAAGTTTCTACATTTTTGTCCTGGAAACGCCGTTTCTGAACCTTCGATTACTGGACTATTTTCACCAAACACACAAAATTTTGACATATCATTATTGATATTTTATCTATTATCACAGAGCCAGTTGAAAAGATTATGATATAGTTCTCTGTTCATGTCAAGTATAATTTTTTCAGTGCCGACAATGGGCCATGAATAAAGAATAAGCAGATGCTTTCACTCGAATTTCTTGAAATAGATTTAAACATTTTATAAGCAACTGACAAAGATACCATGGGAGTAAGAGCATTTACTTCTCTTTATTTATACCACAGAATGTTACACTATACACACTAATAATATAATAAACTCTAAACTATAATAACACGTATAAATGAGTAGTTTTTTGGGAATTCGCCATGTACAAATGAAGGAGAGGAGGATTTTCATTTGCACAGGCCGAATACCCAAAAAACTCTTTATTTATCATTTGTTGCGACCGATAGGAACAAAAACAAAAACAAGTGATCATAACACGTATCTATAACTATTTCACAATTTTTAAAAATTTCCGTTTTCTCATATTAGAGGTTGCTCTAGAACTTCTATTGAGAATTCTTATTCGGAAAAACATTTTGTACCGGAAAAAAAGATTTTTTGCTTTCTCACTCAACTCCACATTTTCTGCTAATTTGATCAAATTAGCAACAAAATTTTCTTCAATTTTGAGAGAGTCTCCATTATAATTGGTAAATATATGGTCGAGTTCATTACATTTAACTAAAAAGTCTTCATTAGGTTTTTGTAGGCCACCTTCTGACAAATGGTTGACCCAACTGAAAGAAGATTCATTGCTTGTGTCAGGAATGTAACCAAGCTTCTCGGTATTCCTTAGTTTAAATGCAATAAAACCTGCTAGATTTTCTAGACCATCCCATTCTATCTCTTCCAAATCTTCATTAACCTCGGTATTCACCAATTCAATTTCATCAAATGTTTTGTCCTCACTCTCATCATCCCCAGTAAAATCTAATGCACTGAATATTTCCCCAGTAAACATCTAAAAGTTTAATCACATAAAACACCAATACATTTTTGAACAATTGCGGATTTAACCTGTGCTTGTGATTGTGTTATTTCATCCTCATTTGGGTTGATCGCACAAGTGCTTAGTTGCTCTTGTACATTTGCAGATTCCGAAATTATATGATCATTTCGACCCACCAAATAATTTCTAAGTCGGTATTTAAATTGAAGAGTGTTTGGGTGGTCATGCAGACCACCAATTGCTCTCATGATTGAAAATAAACCTTCAAGAGGATCTTGGTTGAGGTGATGAGTCAATAAATATTTGATGTTGAAGTCTTTTCGTAAGTCTGAAAAAAGTGACTTCAAAGACTCTATGCTAACAATTATTCCTTTTTGAAATGGTAGCAATGAATTTGTCCCCACTTTTCTCATTTTTTTCACCGTTGTCTTCATTTTGTCCAGAATCTCGTTTTGCTCTGTTAGAGCCAAACCATAACCTAGAACACTTATTAGTTAAGAATAAAATGAGTTTAATTTGCAATCTCAAACCTTTAACTCGATTTCTTGAGTCTGAATATGGGACTTGAGTGTTGAAAATATCAAACCAGTCATTACAAAATTTTAAAAACTCAGAGCACTCACTCTAATTATTTTCTGTTTCATAAAGCCCAAGCATACCCACTCTTGAAATTGCTTTGGAAACTGTGTGCGAGAAAAGCTTGGTGGCATATTTAACTTTCTGCCTTTGAGCACCTAAAATACAATGTTGAAAAATATGTTCATTTGATTCAATAAGTTCATAGTTGTTATGAAAAATCGAACATTCTGGTGAATACTATACCTTTTACAGTTAATAAGTCCGCATTTAGCTTATGAGCAATATTCAAGTCCAAATGTTGGGTCATCTGTAATACCTCTACAATTGGCGCAGAATTAATAATTTTTCCATTTAAAAGGTAACCACTGTCCAGAAAATGATTTCTTAAGAGTTTTATCATATGTGGCGTGTCTGCAAATACATAAACTGCTTTGTGGCTGACAGGGTTCTCAAAACTGGTATTTTCTTCTGAAATATCTAATGCTTTCCAAAGACCTCTGTTACTTCCACCCAAGTCACAATTAATTGCATATACAGGGAAACCAATATTTTCCAACTTCGTTATTATATTAAAAATGAGGTTCTTGGTTATTTTGCGATCATAATCGTAAAATATTGGTTGTTTCCAATTGCCACATAACCCTCGAGCCATAATGACTTGCACATATTTCGTTGGGGCCATAGTCGTGTCATTTTTTTTATCGTAATCGTAAACACTCTGAATTTTCATTTCATCAAAAAGTAAGACACATGATCTCTCCATTTTGTTGAGAGTTTCATTTTGCATTTTCATTAGACTCAATGCTATGTTTAGAATACCTGCAAATAACATAAAAATACATTATTTGATAAATACATTATATACAGTGTCTGACATAAAGTTGGGTACATACAGTGTGTCCACGGATTGAGTTTTCGTAAGGTGAGAATGACAAAAAAAAAATCAAGTTGGATTACGATTTTCTGGATATCGCTTCTGGATGGTTCGAAACTGAGATGTGAAAAGAATTAGTCAAATCAATTAATATAAAGGTTTTGGGGCAATTTTCTAAAAAATGGCTAAGAGTAAAGTACCTTTGCTTAAAGAGATATCGAAAAAGGTTATGAAAGAAGGTTATGGCCGAATACCAATTTTGATACAAATTCGCCTAGTTTGATTTTTTTGGGGACGGAAAATATTGGCGATTTTATAAATAATATTGGGAGAAGTAAAGTACCTTTGTTTTGAGAGTTATCAAAGAAAGTTATTGGAGAAAGTTGTTCAGAATAAAGAGTTATGACCGAATCTCAGATTGGCCTATTTTGTTCTTTTTTGGGGGCATCATTTTTCAAAGTCCCCAAAAAAATGTTGCCAATTTGTGTAAAAATTGGTGTTCGACTATTACTTTTTATTCTTAACAACTTTCTTCCATAGCTATTTTCGATATCTTTTTAAAAAAAGGTACTTTACTCTTGACCATTTTTTTATAAAATCGACCCAAAACCACCTTGTATAACACAATATGAAAACTCAATCCATGGATACACTGTATGTGATTTTTTTTTTAATATATTTCAAAAAAACTTTTTTCGGGATAGTTTGTGCATGTCCGATAACCAAGAAATCAATTTTCACACATGTGATGAGATCATCGGTTTGGCGAGAATTTAGTTTAACAAGATATCGAAAAATTTTATTGGAAAAAGTTGATTAGAATCCACCAAGAACTCTACATGCCATTTTTTGTCAGATGAAGAAAAATCAAACTCATATCTTACACTTTTCTATTCAGAGGAAAATCGAAAATGATAATTTTATTTTAAAATTGACTTTATTTAACTAAACTACATCAGTTTGATGTTGAAATAGTCGGATCTCTTATTAAATTAAACATTCAAGGGATAAAAAATAAAAAATACCGTCTGGTCGTGTCCCTAGCTGTACCCATGTGCGTTTTCTCACATTTTATGGCGATCACAAAGATAATAATTATTCAAAAAATATTCACTAGAGTTCGAAATTAGTTGAATCTTGAAAATAATAATTTAATAAAATCGTATCTACTGCAGAAAAAAGGACATGGGTACAGTTAGAGACACGACCAGGCGGTATTTTCCAATTTATATCCCTTGAGTGTTTTATTTCATGAGAAATTCGACTGGTTTGACATTAAACCGATGAAGTTTAGTTAAAAAAGTTGATTTTAAAATAAAATCATCATTTGCGATTTTCCTTTTAATGAAAAAGGATAAAATATGAGTTTTAATTTTTTATCAGATTTACTACAAATTCGGCATGTCGAGTACTTGATCGATTCTAAACAACTTTTTCCAATACAATGTTTCGATATCTTGTCAAATTAACCCATTTTTTTACACCGGAATGAACTTTTTTAAAAATTCTCGTCAAATCGATAAGTTCAAGACATGTGTCAAAATTTATTTTTTGGTTATCGGATAGGACATGCAAAAACTATACCTGAAGAAAGTTTTTTAAAAATATAAATAATTTAAAAAAAAAACCATAAGTACCCAACTTTATGGCGGAGACTGTATATAGTTACGTACTGCTCGATTATCTAGAAAGAAATGTAATGCAATAATAAAATACTCCATTGAAATTGAAATGACCAACCCGGCTGCATGTTTATTTTGGCTGCCCATCTTCTCAAAGTTGATACTCCAGGAAGAGGAAATCCTCTTTTTTTCAGCAGGCGATAACATCTTGGTCCAGCAGCATATAAAGATATTGCTGAAGTGATATCTTGGACAGCCCAATGAACTAGCTTCCCTGTTTTCAGCTTACGAAGCTGCCCCTTTGTAAAAATCTGTTCGACTGACTTGGACTCTTGTATCTTCTTTTCTTTTTGTGATAATAGTTTTTTCAACCTCAAATTTTCATCTTGTAGTTCATGCACTATCTTCCAAAGTTCAAGCTTTTGTGAACTGTAATGTCATGAAAATGTTTAATGAAATAAGGTCTTCCTTTATTTTTTGTGGGTAGAAGTTACCTGGGTACTTGTGTTGGCATGTCTACTTTCTCACAAATACTTGCAGTTTCTACTACATCGATATCCAATGGTCTGGACACTGTTTCTTTCCCTTCACCTGAGCCTTCACCTGAGTTTTCAATTACAGTAGTTGAATCATACTTTTCATGGCTACAAATATATTTTTCTAGGAGCAGACTCAGCAATAATTTGATGTGTACTCGGGAAAAATTGAATCAAGGCTAAACTGTTAATATACCGACTATTATTGAATAAAGTTTATCATTATTATTATTTATTATTATGAAAGCAAGATATTCCAAGTAGTATTCACACAATTCTATCATTTTATCACTGAATTTGCTTATATTATAGCTAACCTGCTCAACCCTATAAAATGTATTCAACCTACAAAAATCAAATAAGTAGGTACTCACATGTTGATTATATTTTTAAGTAAATCCTTTTTTTTAATTGTTTCATCCCGGTCTTTCAGCTGAGTCGTTTTAGCTTTTCGACGTTTTTCTAGGTTAAGTGAAGGTATATCATCTTTTTTCAGTTTTACTATATCAATAGCCATTGTTCTGGACACTGTTTCTTCCCGTTCACCTGAGCCTTCACCACTATTATTTACAGTAGTTGAATCATACTTTTCATGGCTACAAATATATTTTTCTAGGAGCAGATTCAGCAATAATTTGATGTGTACACGGAAAAAAATTAATCAAAGGTCTAAACTGTTGATATACCGACTATTTTTGAACAGAGTTTATTAATATTATTTGTTATTATAAAAGCAAGATAGGTATTCCAAGTAGTATGAACACAATTATATCAATAAATAGGAAGGAATGGCTGTGTTGCTCATATCGGAATAGCAGGAAGGAAAAAGTTTGTAGTACCTACTATGAGCAAATTAGTTTATTTTAAAATAGCTGGCAAAGCGCTTTCGGCTAATAAGCCCCAATAGTCAGTATTATGTACAGGCGACCTTATTCATCATCATCAATGTGATGATCATCTGAGCCCTTTTTCAAAGGTGTCATTACGTGCGTTTGTTTAATGTTATTTTAAACCTGTACCCGTTTTGCTCAATTGACCATAGTAATTACGCCAATATTTAACCATAATTGTTTGACCAACACACACCTTTGAAAAAGGGCTCAGATGATCATCACATTGATGATGATGAATAAAGTCGCCTGTACATAACACTGACTATTGGGGCTTATTAGCCGAAGCGCTTTGCCACCTATCTTAAAATAAACTAATTTGCTCAGAGTAATACAAACTTTTTTCTTCCTGCTACAATTATCATTTTATCACTGAATTTGCTTATAGCTAACCTCAACCCTATAAAATGTATTCAACCTTAAAAAATCTAATAAAGTAGGTACTCACGTGTTGATTATATTATTATTTTCAATTACATTCTTTTTTTCCATCCTTTCATCCCGGTCTTTCTGTTGAGTGGTTTTAGGTTTTCGAAGTTTTGGCAGGTTTAGTGAAGGTATAGCATCTTTCTTGAGTTTCCATTTATTTTTGGGCAATTGCAAATGTCTCTCTTTGTCACAAAAGTCGTCTTCAGAAAAATGGTTTGAACAAATTCTAGCATATTCAACATTAAAACTGTCCTTTTGATAACACTTCTGTATCCATATCTTGCGAATATACTTGGATGTTGGAAACCGAAAGAAACGATATTTGCACGGACGGTTTTCTTTATTTTTCTTATTGCTGCTTCTGCAGAACATCACGGCACAGTACACCATCATCAAATTATGCGAAATTCACAAAATAATAAGATTTATATCACACAAATATCAGAACAACAATATTTACATTGCAAACTGACAGAAGCTCGACAACATAACCTCACAAAGGTCACCCGACAAGATGCGCGTGAGCATATCTTGTTTGTCGTAGTATCATGACAGAAAATTAGTTGACGCTGCTAAGCGGATAGATTTTGAAGACAGAATTGGCAAAGCTGCAGACAGATTCAAAGTGAACTGGAGAATGGTGAACGAGCTGAGGGGTACCTCAGCCAGACCTCAAGTGACAAAGTATTGTGATCTCTGTATTGTTGTATTAAACACAGCTAATTGCTTTTTTTTATATATTTCAACATTTACAACTTTCTACAAGACTTTTTACTAAACTCTAAACTGACATGTACTGTTTTCCCCCAGACAACCACATCACCCAGACAACAACAACTCTTAATCAAGGTTGCCAAACTTTCTAATCCTAACAGAACATCTTCCCCTTTGAAAGAACTAGTAAGATACATAGTCTTCAAGATATACAGGTGTCTTAACATTACGTCGAGGACGAAAACGTACATCAATATTGGCACTATCCGACACACTAGCACGATCACTATTTGTATCATCTGCTGTAGGTATAGGGTCTAACTCGATTCTTTGAGTAATATCTACATTATCATTACATGCTCGAGTACTACCACTACTACTTAAACTACAATTATAAGTATTGTCGCATAACGCTGGAGTGACATGATTATTTGAATTATCCTCCAAGGGACAAAAGTCGCTAGGAACAAAGTTATAGTAATGTGCTGGAACTAAGTGCCAACGGTTTCTTCTAAATGTACCACGATGAGTTTCTACTAGATAAGATCTGGGTTCCTTTAATTTTTCAATGATTCGGCCATATGATTTTAAGTCAGTCACCCAAACGTTTTCATTGATATTTAGTTCAGATAAGGGCTTGGTTCTATGTCTCTTATTGTAGTTTCTACTCATTTTATTACGGTCAGATTTCCCCTTTGAAAATTGGTTCAGTGTCTACTGTTTCATTTAAAATTTTTGGAATAATAGGAAGTTGAGACCTAATCTTTCGATTAAAAAACAATTCCGCGGGACTGAATCCGTTTTCTAAAGGGGTAGTCCGATATGCTAAAATGGCTAAATACAAGTCATCATTAATTTTTTTTAATATATTCTTTGCAATTTTCACAGCAGCTTCTATACAACCATTTGATTGACTAAAATATGGGCTACTACATAGTAATATGTTGAAAGTCATAATTTCTATAGAAACGTTTGAATTCACTCTGAAACTGGGGCCCATTATCTGATCTGACTATTTCCGGCATACCATATCTTGAAAACAATTCTTTCAATTTAGTGATGATGATATTCTCCGTGAGCGAATTGAGTTTGAAAATTTCAAAAAATCTTGAAAAGTAGTCTGTTACAATTAGATACCAATTGTCAAATTTGCCAGGGCCGATCTGGAAATACCTCTTTAATAAATGGCTCTTTAACATTTACTTGATGTTCAACACATTGTGAACAATTCCTTACTGAATTTTCGATTTCCGTAGATAATCCAAGCCACCAGACTGACGATTTCGCACGAGCTCTGCATTTGACTATACCCTGATGCCCTTGATGAATAAATCCCAAACATTTAGTTTGTAAACTTTTGGGTATGATTAATCTCGAGCCACGTAATGAATACCCATCACATTCAGAGATTTCGTGTCGATACTGAAAATATGGAGACACATCACCATCTAGTGATACTTTATCAGGCCAACCATGTAAACACAATTCCTTAATTTTGTTAAATACTGGATCCTTATTTTGTTCAGTCCTAATTTCTTCAAGAAAAAAGGGCTTAACTGCAAAACAACTTGTAATTGAATGAACATAGGCGTCGCTTTCTAAAGCTAATTCGTCATTTTCCGGAATTTTATTGTCCCCAAATTTTCTCGACAAAGCATCAGCTACTACTAAATCTTTTCCTGGAACGTAATATATTTCGTATTCGTACCTCATAAGTCTTGAACGAATCCGTTGTAAACGAGGTGTAAGTTCATCAATGGGCTTAGTCTGCAAAACTTGCACTAATGGCTTGTGATCGGTTTCGATAAGAACTTTTATACCAGTTATATAATCAGAAAATGTATCGCACGCCCAAGTTAAGGCTAACGCTTCCCGTTCTATTTGAGCGTACCGTTGTTCAGTTTTTGAAAGTAATCTAGAAGCATAACACACTATTTGCTTGTCTCCCTTGTCTTCTTGTTGGATTAAACAAGCACCAATACCAAATGACGACGCATCAGCAGAATATAGTTTTCTTCGTAACGTCAAAATATTTAAAGCAAGGACTCGTTTGCAATATCTCTTTAATTTTCACAAACGCTCGTTGTTGTGGTAAATCCCAGAAAAAGGGTACATTTTTTTTTAATAAAGAAGTTGAAGGTTCCAATATTTCTGAACGATTTGGAACAAAGCGACTAGAAAAATTTACCATCCCCAAAAATCTCAAAAGCTCATTCTTGTCTTCGGGTGGTGGAAAATTCACAATAGCGGAAATTCTTCCTGGTTCCACAAAGATGCCTTAACTCGATATAACATGTCCTAAAAATGTAAGTGACTCGACGCCAAAAACACATTTTTGTTTATTTAGAGTTATGCCTTCTTCTTGTATGCGATGCAAGACTTCAAGAAGTATTTTATCATGCATTTCCTTGGTTGTAGCATGAATGAGTACGTCATCTATATGAAAAACAACTCCTTTTATATCCTTTAAAATGTTGTTCAATAGCATTGAAAAATATTCAGGCGCACAGGTAATACCAAATGGAAGCCTCTTGAAGATGAATCTACCAAAGGGAGTAATAAAACAAGTTAAATGTTGACAACTTTTTTTTAAATTAATTTGGTAGAATCCGGAGGTTGTATCTAAGCGACTAAAGTATTTCGAACCTTGAATTTGAGCTAGAATTCTTTCCACTTTCCCAATTGGGAATGGTGTACGCTGGACAGCCTTATTCAATTTAGTATAATCCACACATAGACGTATCTTATCTCCTTCACGGACAATAACAATAGGGCTGACCCATGGAGTGAAATCCCCAATTGGTTCTATAATATCTAACTTTTGGAGTCGTTGAAGTTCCTCCTTTAGAGGTTTTAACAATGGGATAGGCACTACGCGTGGAACCGACTGTACAAATGGCTTGATGTGATTATCAATCTTAATGTCCATTGACGTTTTGAACATACCGATATCCCTGAAAATGTTTGAGATTTTTTTTTCAATCTCATAGGAATATAATTGTACAGCATTTATTTGAGAACTGAAACCATCACCAAACTGAAGAATGTTGAGCTTTGTTATGGCAGACCGACCCAAAATAGGTTTACATAGATTTTCTATTACATATATATCAGTACAGATCTTTTTATTACCCGAATTACATAGGGTAGCATTTATAAATCCTATTATTTTTAAACAGATACCTGATGGGCCAGTTATCACCTTATCCGAAGGTAAAAGTTCACCAAAATTGATCTTATCTAACATTCTCATAGGTATACATGTTATGTCAGCACCGGAATCAATCATAAATGAAATAATTTTATTCCACTCTACTATTTTAAGAGAAATTGTCCATTCTTTTTCAGAAATACCGTTGATTTGTAGAGATCCTAAAAAAATTATCCGGTTCCTTTTGAGGAATATTCGGAGAAATATTATCATTCGAATAATTAGTAATATTAGTGTTTTCTACATGCAAAGATCTGACCTTAGTTGCTCTACATACTATCGCCCAATGTCCCATTTTGCTGCAGTTTCTACATACGGATCTGTTTGCTGGGCATCTGTCCCTTGTATGCTCTGCCAATCCACAAAATTGACACTTGCGTGGATTTTGTTCAACAGCTTTCCTTCCCTCTTGAAACGAAGAATCAAATCTGAGCTTGACAGCTTCGCCTCCTGCAGCTTTATCAGCGGATGAACGTGAATGAAGTGAAACCCCTGCAACTCCCGCCGACAGCACCGCATCTGGTCCTCTACTCGATTATATCATATTTTGAATTTCTTTTGTTTGTATTGCTTGTAATTCGGCTTGTTTTGCTGCGAAAACACAGTCATCAAGGGTTAAACTTCCTTGGTTGTTGTAATCTTTCACTGGTTCTTTTATACAGATTTTGTCCCGTATCAGCTCTTCCTTTAGAATACCAAACTGAGAATTCTCCGCCATAGAATGAAGGGAAGTTTTAAAGGTCTCTACAGACTCGCCGGATTGTTGAACACGAGTATTAAATTTGTACCTTTCGAAAATAATGTTTCGCCTGGGTATGAAATGTTTCTCGAAGGCATTCAAAGTCTCTTCGTATGTAATCGGCACTTGACGAAACTGGAGCAGTACTTCTTCCGCTTCTTCGCCCATTACATACATAAGGATATTTATTTTATCATCTTCTGTTTTCGTAGATTGTCCTGATACTGACATATATCTTTCAAACCTCTTCCGCCATTGTGGCCACGTACCTGGGGCCGTAAAGTCAAATTTATTTGATGAAGACACCGGCACTGATGATTACTGAGCGATTATAATTTTCTCGTTGGCCGTAGCCGCATCTTCCATATTATCATTTGGCATCCTATACTTATGAAAGCACTTTTGCCGAGTCTTCAAATTCACTTAACACCGCTGCCACCATGTACTGTTGTATAAAACACAGCTAATTGCTTTTTTTTATATATTTCAACATTTACAACTTTCTCCAAGACTTTTTACTAGAATCTAAACTGACATGTACTGTTTTCCCCCAGACAACCACATCACCCAGACAACAACAACTCTTAATCAAGGTTGCCAAACTTTCTAATCCTAACAGAACAATCTCCTAAACCAATATTATGCTCCAATTGCTGATTGTCAATCCCTCCTCTCTCAACCGACCCAATATATAGCTTATCTTTCACACCCAGTGCATGACTCATTCGTCATGTTCCTTACGGATGTGAATGACATCAAATCTGTGATTCATGGTTTCCAGAATAAGAATGCAGCTCGATTGGATGAAATATCAATCAGATTATTTGAATGTTTTCCTGATGAAGCACTGGATGCAGTTGTTTCTATCATCAATCATTACTTTCCCAAATAACACAAATATGTCCATAAGCTATCCACTGGATGTCCATTCAAGCACCAGAGAAGAATGCATGGCTGTCCAAAGTAAATCCAGAAAAACTCCAGAGGGTACCCACTGGGTGTCCACTGGATATCCCGTTGACACAGCTCTGGATTGTTTTCGTGTATACAGATCATGTCCATGGAATCCCAAATATTATCCAGTGCTGGAATACATCTGAACATTCGGTGGATGTCCATAAAGTATCCATCTGTAGACCGTTCATGGGCGTTATCTGGACTCAATTTGTAAAAAATTCGACATATCAAATGAAATAATTTCTTACTTAACAAATTTGTTGATACACACAAAGAATTATATATAAAAATAAAAATGAGACCACAAAAATTAACTGAAAATCCACTGCTGGGTTCACCTTCAAATATCAAGGTAAAATCTTGTAAATTCTTGCACCTTTTTGTATTCATGTTTTTTTCCGCATCATTGTCTGCACTTCTAAAATAGTTTTCGAAACATAATGTAGGTAATATATAACATTGGTTGAGATATATTCGGAAGGTTCTAGATCTTTTTCCTTTTTCTTACATTACCTCAACCAAACTAACCGAAAGTAACCCAATCAAAAACCAAATTTTTGTTGATATGGTTTTTTTTAGCTTCAAATAAATAATGCTCTACCAATTTAGGCTGTTTACGATTTTGTTGATATCAAAACCCTAAACTTAAATAACTACTGCAAAAGTCTAACGGCCTTATTTTTGATTTTATGCCATGTTTTTGATGCTTTGGTCCCACTGTGCGTCGTTGTATCACAGAATGCTGTATCTCTTATTGTTAACTTTAACGAGTTACCAATGCTACGGTTACTCGAATCTGTTACACCCTGCATAGGTGATTCATGGCATATCAACTTCTTTTGACGAGTTCTACCCATTGATTTAAATAGTTATTTAAATCAATGGTTCTACCCCAGTCTGTATAATATTGTATACAATACAGGGTTAGTAGAAATTATCAGAACTGTGGATCACTCCGGAAGATACACTATACACGAATACATCTATTATATCTGTATTAAATTGGAATATACAGGGTCGATCATAAAATCAAGACAGATCTAAAGTTGCATTTTTTTCAAATGGAACTCCTTGTATATAAATGGATATTTCAATTCTTTTTTCAATTTTGAGCAGATATTGTGATACAAATAATGTTCCTAAATTCAATCGTTATTGGGATATATCGTATTAAAGATAATGTTTTTGCACATTATTTAACATGCTATAAAACTCAAACGGTCAAGACAGAGAAAAATGATCTGCACTTTCTCATCTCAAGTTTTCAAGAGCTATTCTGTCATTTGGATAGAAGGTACTGTAAACTTTTATCGACACATTTTGACATTTTTTTTTTTATCTCTGCCATTATCTTTATACCCTACCATCTATATTCCGATTTATTACAGACTTGAAGATTTTTAAAACTCCCACAACTTTTTAATGGCCAGGAATTTTTTTGACTTATCATGTTCTCATCGAGGAGGACTTAAGCGGAAATCGTTTTCATAGACCTCCTGCTCAACCATTCAGCCTTTCTAGATCATATGAGTTATTGTGTAAGGTGATGAATTGTTACAACATCTGAAAGACTTACAGAAAATGCTATTTCCGCAAAATGTATGGCAAAATAAATTGGTTCTAAGATATGCGTTATAAGACTGTGAAGGTAACCTCACTACCTCACTTTTGTGGTAAAATATTTCAGTTTGTTGTTTGTTTGTTCGAGTGAATCAAATATGAATCCTCAGTGGAAAAAGGTTAATTAACGTAGTGGAAATATCAAAAGAGCTTGTAAAAAAATATCAACAAATTCTTGTAAATAATCCCGAGATTGCATGTTACAATTTTGGAAGTAAACCTGATACGCCAGAGCTTGAGGACAAACTATAATTTCCTCAATCACACAACACAATGCAGATACCAATATAATATGGATATTGAAAATAATGAGTCTGTGGACACTTATGAAACGGTAAATGATGTTACTATGGTGCCCAAAATCAATCCGACGTACCCCTCGCACGATATGAGTCTGAATCTGAATCAGTCAGTGAAACTAGAAATTATAGTGAAAAACTTTTCCGACGAGAGATTATAATAAATATTGTTTAATGCCGAAAACCGCCAGTCGAGAATGAATATGAAGCCGTTAAACAAGCGATTGGATGCATTGGGCGCATTCATATACTTATAATTATAAATAAAGGCTCGACATCTTCTTTCTTGTCAAATATAGCTGTATAGTGCCTAGGTATACTTCCTTATGAAATAGATCTATCGTATACCGTTTCATTTTACAATGAAACGTTATTTAACGTAAAATTGTTGTATTTAAGAATCTTCATATTTAAATAAAGAGTTCTTGTCGCCGCCATTTCTGCACTGAGTTGAAAACATAGTTGTGAAATTGTAAAATGTGACTTAAATTATTATCTGGAGCATTATTATGCAGAGGGATTGTCTGTGTAGTGGTGAACTATCAAAATCAATTGAATAAGAGGATTTTTAGATTACAAAAAAAAATCAATTTTCAAGTAAAAATTTGATCAAAACTGAAGCGCTTCATTTTTTTGCCTAACACATACCCACAATCTATCAGTAAAATTTGCAGCGCACCAACATTTCTACCATCGAAACCTTTCATGACTATAAAATAAGGAGTATAGCATTTTCACGATCGAATAGTAAGACTCCAGTTTTATAAAGGCTTGATCTATTTGGTGACTTGCTTAAAACATTGATTGGTTCTTATGTTCTTCACTAAATAACAAAATATTTCCGTAACTAAATGATAAAATGCTCCCATTGCGCGCCCAATAGCAGCATCATATGAAAAAGATATAGTGCATTATACAACCATGAGACACACTATAAAACCATTTCATAGTAACTCTATAAAGCCATATGAAACAGTCTGATGGAAGTCTTATACACTTATTAGAGAACCGTTATATGACCAAACAGTTGTATAAAAGTGGGCCCTTTTTGGTTGTATAAGGCTGATTCAATTGTTTTCTAATGAGTTATAAGAATTTCAGTATCCTATAAAATATATCTTATAGTTGTTTATACAAATTTTATAGAATTTTCTTTGCTAGTTGAGAAGAAATGTATAGGTAATTTAATTTACTTCAATTTCGTACTGAGAAGAAAAAACGCTTTCTTTCTGAGATATAAGCGAAAACCTGAAAAAAAAGCCAGGATTTGGTCAAAATGTCCTCAAGTGACAATATTACTAAACCAAAAACTGAAAAAACATCCAGGCCCCCCCTGATGTACCTCTGGCCCCCCTTAGGAGATTCGTCAACTTTTAGAAGCTGCGAGTATTCTGTCTATTTTGAGTGCGACGTGCAAAAGGTCTTCTGGATATGCTCAATAGTTTTGTGGAGCATCCATGATTTACCCGATCTTTTTGGGTATTTCGTCACTCTTATCAGAAAGTTCTCACTTGGCTTGAACGCAAATTTAAATGAAAAATCACTTGATTGAAAATGTAAGGTTTATTCAAGTGACTGTCAATTAAAAAAAATAATTTAACCAGTGCTCATATACCTGATCTTCTTATTTGTTACCGACAAAAGAGCCTATTACTAAATAATAAAACCTATTAAAATCGAACGTTTTGGAAGTGAGTCTGCTTTCGTCGCCAGAGGAACCCAAAAATTTGAATTTGCACTATTTTTTTTTTCTTTTAGGTTCCACTGACGACGGTAGTAGACACGTTTTATATTATGTGATGTTTTATTATGTACTATAATAGGCTCTTCTTTGGGTCTCAGATAAAGAAGGTCAGGGGTCAGGTATATGAGCACTGATTGATTTTTTGAGTAAACAGTCACTTGAATAGATCTTAGATTTCTAGTTAAATGATTTTTTATATTAATTCACGTTCAAGCCAAGTGGGCATTTTTCCCGGAATTTTTTGGCAAAATACCCAAACAAATCTGGTAGGTTTTTTTCTGACATGAGAAGGATATTTTATTGGTTTAGAACGACCCTGACTCAAGACATAGATGCAAATTTTTCTTTGTGGTAGATGGAAAAAGATGTTGATGTCGACTTGGAGAGTGTTGGGGTTTTTCCAGTTTGTTGATGATCAGTACCTACCTCCTTTTTATAACTAATAATCGCTGTTTATATGATGGATTCATGTTATTTTGGAGTATTACAATTATTATTTTATATAGCGTTCTATTTTTCAACATTCCTTACAATTTACAACGTACTTGAACATTTTTTTGTATCTAATGTTACACCTCGCGTCCGGGTTGCGACGGGACATTTTTTCGATGTACGTGACTGTCCTTAGGAATACGGGTCAGTCACTCATATTAGAAAAATGTCTCGTGTCCCGAGTCTCGACGCATAACCGAATTGTTCCGTATTTTCTAACAAATACAAAATAACATGAACAAAAGTTGTTGCGACAACAATGCTGTGAGAGTTTTTATTCAAATGGGCACACCGTCTCTTTCCGCGCTTGATTGGTCAGCAATTTACGAGACATGCTGTTCTTTTTTAACAAACCTTTTTCAAATATCAAAACGTCAAAAGATCGCGCGGTTACAAATCAAGTCTGAGAAGATATGAATCTCCGGCGCGGCGATTCGCTGACGATACGAGCTCAACACATTAGCGGCGAATAAAACGCAACTTTCCCTACTGGAGATGAGGGAAAATAAATTTTAAAGAAGGGAAAACTCCCGTGTCTCGTATTTCAAAAAATGAGAACTGCCAACCCTGCTTGTACCACGGCCGGTCCCCCCCTAAAAAATCAAGCTAGATACGCCAATGGAAAAAAAGCCAACATTTGGTCACAATTTCCCAAAGAGTCAAAACTCCTGGCCAAATTTTCGTCCGCCAACTCCAATTCATGTAAAATTTAAACTATCCTCTGAACCCCAATCTTTTTGCTATAATATGCCCAGGATAGTGATCAGAGTTTTCCTGGACTTTGCCGCTCCAGGCCCGGGCCTGGTGGGCCTAGGCCTAGATCCGGCGCTATTCGTATGGCAGTATTGGATGTTAATATGTTGGGAAGCGATATTTGAGTACATATACCGTCAAAGGAAATCTTCGTGTCATGGTGAATGCACCCAGACATTCTCCATTTCCATGTAAGTTTTATATTTTTCTTTTTGTTGTTTTCATAACCGTCAAGTCCACGGTCAACCAATATGAAATCTATCTTTATTGTTATTTTATTTTTTATATAAAATATAGAAGCTCTAGATGATATTTGTAAGGCCACTGGATTGGTAGTTTTTTCATCTGATTATGGTTATACCTACGTTCATGTCTCATGTACTTCACCACCAACAAGAAATAACCTTTTTAGGAAAAAACTATAAATATTTTTCACTGAGGTTTCTAGAATACCAAAATACTATGAATTCTCCAAAAACATTCCGTTCATTGGTGTGTCGAAATTTCGAAATATTGCATATTGTTTTCTCCCTCTTGTTTTATATGAAAAAAATAATAATATGGTACCTGATCCTACGCCTAATCATTGGGATTGGACAAAACTCTAATTATTGAAAATAAAATGTGGGTGTATCCTGGGATCCTGGGAATAATTCTACCCGGGCGTCCTTTTTAACAAAGGAATCTTTTAATAGTTGACTCTGCTTCGTAATCTGAGTCCTAGATGGTGCCCCTAACACTGAATAGACGTTTTCAGAAACACCATTCTCGACTCCCTCGTATTCTTGATCAATAAAATCACTGTTTATGTTTGCGATGCGGTGTTGTCCATACTCCGAAGGATTTTCGGACTTTATTCTAATTCCCTTGAATAACTTGATTACGATATCTGGACAGACAAAAATCTTGTGAGGAATGGACATGCATAAAGGATATGTATGCTACCTACAATCCTACAAATAAATTACAAAACAAATTGTGATTTTCATGTTTTCATGTTACCTCTGCTAGTGCGAGATCATTTCTCATCAATATCTACTAATTATCTAGAACTAAATAATTGTTAGCCTCAAGGTGTTAGTGTTAAGGATGATCAATAATTGAAAAACCAAAAATTTGAAAAGCAGTTTATTTTCAAAAATTGTATCAGTAGAGAAGGGAGAAGGGAGAGAAGGCCATCAAATGCCATTTTTATTGATTCATATTCAAGGTACTTTTATTGATATGAAACAAATTCTCGTCATCAAATTCATAGTTCATGCACAGGCTCGAAGGTAACCATACCAATAATACAAAATATGATCATATTTTTATTTTCCAAAACTCCAAATAAGATTTTTCTACAGCAAATAGATTCAGAAGTTTTGTACAATGCGGCATCGCTGCCAATTGCATACCAACAAACACATGGGCTTTATACTTTATACTGTACATAAACATGTGTATATTAGATCATCCAAGTACGGCGGGTAATCAGTTTAGAAATTTTCAACCGAATGGTACTGAGAGTGGGTTTTCAGTTCTTCCGTTTTAGGATATAAGCAGTTGAACTGCCGGTCTTATCCGATAAGAACGTAAGTGGATTATTTATTTATTATTTTAGTATGAAAAGGGTCATCGATTCTTGAGGTGTGGTTAAGTGGGAAACCTACTAATAGAGGGAGTTATGATTTTCATATTCAAAATAATGATGTTATATCCGGATTATGGTTTGCAGTTTGCACTACTGTTTTCAGTTCTTTGTCCGGGATCCTATTCTCAAAAAGACCCCTCAAAATTGATTTTTCACCCAATGATCTCATTTGTACAAATAGGTATTCATCATGATTTTATTATAATATTTTTAATTTAATAGGTATATTTATCATAATATGTAGTTGAATCTGGGTGATAAAGGTTCTTGTTACGATATGTTCAAAGTTTCAAAGTGATAAGAAGGATAAAAATAGTCTCCGAAATTTTGATGTCCTACACGTTTCCAGAACAATCTGGATTTGTATTTAACTGTTTCCGATGGTGTACGTGACAAACAACTGGAGCAATAATTATTCGCGATCGCGTTCTATTTTCAATCTTGTCCAATCCAATATCCAATGGATCTGGATCAGCGATGTACAGGGTGATTGGTTATATTTTACTCAAAGATATCTCAGTGAATCTTGGTGGTACAAAAAAGTTTAAATGAGCAAATTTGAAGTATTTTTTATGGACATTTAGAATTAAAAAAAAAATACTTCAAATTTGCTCATTTAAACATTTTTGTAGTAGAGTTATAGTAACTCTACTATAACTATTTTAATCATGTACTTTGCGTTCCAATCTCCTATGAGGAGGATAATATTGTAAATGATCTGTAAGTTTCCTATCTAGTGTTTCTGATGGTCTTTTGTAATGTGATTTCATTTTTCTGGTTTAGATTCCTGAAGAAGCTCAAAATTATGTGAGCGAAAGCTTGGAGTTAAGATTAAATATACACTTCCTAGAGCAGTTCTACACCTTTATTGCTTCCTCTGTTGAGTGCGTGGGGAGATCCCAGTTTTGAAAAAAACATTATTTTATTTGTTACCAGTAGCCCCGTTACTATCCACCTGCTATATATATATATATGTATACTCTGGTATTTGGTTCAGTGGTTTTTGCACTATTCAAGTTCAAATAAGTCTCAAAAATTACATTACCTTTCTTGATTTGGATTCTATCGTCTCTTGGCAACCCAAAAGCTAAGTTTACTAATTAGTAAACTTTGCCAAAAGGTAATGTCGTAGTAATGAGATTTTCAGAGACTTCGAACTTGAATAGCGCAAAAACGGCTGAATCATCATATACCAACATATTATATGGTATTTATACCTACCTCGTGGCGTGGTACCTACCTATACCTACCTACCTAAAGTCCGTTTCAAAGGAGTTGATAGCACAGAGCGCTTATAATAAACGGAAAACGGAGGTCGGGTGTCTCAAAAAATTTTATCTATTATTTATGTTTTACAATGTATCTAGACTAAGAAGAAAGAAATTGCGACCCAGGCCACCCGGGCAACTATTACAACTTTTTTATGGTCCGAACCCCCGATCTGTGCTATCAACTCCTTTGAAACGGACTATAACATTTTGAATCAGAAAAAAAATATCTATCATTCTAGCGAAACGTATACGGCATCTTCCTGTAAAATTTTTAGGTTTTTGGTGCATTTTTGCATTTCTTAGTATCAGATTCTGAATGTCCATAAAAATACTTGAAATTTGCTCATTTGAACTTTTTTGTAAGAATAAAATCAACAGAGATATCTATTGAGTAACGTACAAACGGTTACGAACACGTTCCGGACCACTTCTGAACTGATTCGCATGCGCAGTTGATAAAATGTCACGATAATTTATCAACTGCGCATGCGAATCAGTTATGAAATGGTTCGAAACCGACACGGGAACACAGCTGCAAAATGAGAAAGTTGACTAGTATAGTTAGGTTCATCCACTGCATTTTTTAACTGCATTTTTGAAATAGTTAATTGACCAAAAAATCTTTGACTGGTCAAATCCACAACCCTACCTACAGAGTGTCTCGAAATTAAGTTTCAATTACATATTCCATGCAAACCTCGATGCAAACATATATGTAGGTAGGTATTGGCAAAGTTTACTGATAATTGTATACTAGTAAACTTTTGTATCAGGAAGGTTATTATACACTCCCCGACAATAAATTCCGGACAAGAATAATTTGAGTCAATTTGATATCCCTGTAAGTTTTTTAATCTTTGTCCGATTTTGGCAAATTTTTACCAAAGTGTAGCCCTATGTCTCGAGACATCACCCTTCATTTTGGTTTTGGAAAAATGCTAATGGCTTGGTCATTATACAGGGAGGAAGAGAAGCTACTTTTTTACCCTCAAGTTTTTAACACCCTGTGGAAAAATTGAGCGGCAAAATTCATCTTTATTATGTTCTCTTGTTAAGTGCAATCTTTTCTCAACAAAATGTTTTTTTGATCATGTCAATATCTGCTTTTTTAAAGAAGATACAGATGTTTAAATAAAGTGCTACAGTTTTTCGATATTTAATCAACAATGAATAAAAACATTCTTATAGACTTGCATGAAGTTTAGCCCTATTTCTTGAGATATTATCCTTGATTTTGGTTATCGAAAAATACCGATGGCTTGGTCATTATACAGGGAGGAACAGAAGCTACTTTTTTACCCTCAAGTTTTCAACACCCTGTGGAAAAATTGAGCAGCAAAACTAAGTTCCATGATATTGTGTCGTGAAGTGCGATCTTTTCTCAACAAAATGTCTCTTTAGTCATGTCAATATCTGCTTTCTTAGAAAAGATACAGATCTTTAAAGAAAATACTGCAGTTTTCCGATATTTTATCAACAATGGATGAAAACGATCTTCTAGAGTTGCATGAACAAATGTTCTAAAATTCCATATTGTCTCAATCTACCCAATGTTCCATATTGGGCAAATTGTTCATCTCGATCACACTTTGGAGGCGGTAGTATCATGGTGTGGACTGGGGTATGACTACATTATGGCCGTACAGATCTTGTTTAAATGGAAAATGGGACAGGTATGCTAGGATTGTTAGGTAGACATGTTCGCAATAGACTTCTTTAAACCTTGCCTGCTTTGCGAGAAGCACTTTTTTAAAAATAACAAATAATTTTCAAGATGCACCAAAAGTATGCCATTCGCATGGCAGAAGTCTTAGGGATACGATGTGACCATACGCGCTATTAATTTAAAAACATTTTGTTCATGCAAGTCTATAAAAATGTTTTCATTCATTGTTTATGAAATATCGAAAAACTGCAGAATTTTTTTTAAACATCTGTATCTTCTCTAAAAAAGCAGATATTGACATGACGAAAACCGCATTTCGTTGAGAAAAAATCGCACTTCACTACAGATTTTAATGGAGCTTAATTTTTCCGGCCAATTTTTCCACAGGGTGTTGAAAACTTGAGGGTAAAAAGGTAGCTTCTATTCCTGCCTGTATAATGGCCAAGTCATCGGTATTTTCCCAAAACCAAAATCAAGGATAATATCTCAAGACATAGGGCTACACTTTCGTATAAATTTCACTAAAACCGGACAACAAATGAAAAAGTTATAGGGATATCAATTTGACTCAAATTATTCTTGTTCGGAATTTATTGTCGGGGAGTGTAGTTACATCCAGAAAATAATGTGTCTTGCCAATCTAATAAAACTACTACCTCATCGATGATATAAGAACTAAGAGCGAGGAAAAAAAGGTATTCTTTTTACTCTTAACCCCTTTAGTATGGTACGCCCCTGACTGAAACGTTGAAATTTTGATTCAGTACTAAAAGTTTATGAGAAGTATCAAATATCATGATTTTTTTTAACCGTGTTCAGACTTCAGAGGGCCCTATCCAAGCTCCCCTTAGTAGGTAAGCATTTTTTTACTGATGCGTAGGTATAGGATTTTTTTTCTTCATGAATCCCAGGAACGAGCCCGAAATCACCCCATTAATTTTTCTCGTTGTTTGTGTTTGATGTTGAGGACAGGGAAAGTAGATATCACGATATTCATCGAAAATATCGGATACTTATGATATTATATCGGATATATTGATATATTGTACAGTAACGTCATTTTATCTTGATACCATTTTAATTGGATGTAACTTTTATATTTTGGAAGATGGAAAGAAAAAACCAAACAACAAATTGTAAGGTACCTCACCAAGTTTTTTGTCAAAGGAAAAATAAAACAAAAGACGGCCGGCTTGTCAAAGATACCAACATGAGCTCGGTTTTTTTAAATGGTACACCCTGTACATTGATATCGTTAGATAGCCTATTTTATTCTGATTTCAATGTATAACACTTTATACTTTGGATAAGTAATTTTCGACATACTCGCCAAAAACGATTCACATGAAATACCTACCATAATTTCAAATATAATTTTAACCAGTATGGTATTATGTCCTGTCTTTTTGTTTTTAATGACAAAAAACAATTTTTTTTCTCATAAGAAAAGAGAGCACCAGTTATGTACGAGATAGGGAAGATGATTAGAATCCTCTTACATACAGGTTGTTCCATTTAAAAAAATACAAGTTTAGTTTGCCACAAACTTTTTGTGACTATATAGCCATAGTACCCTGTACTATGGCTATATCTTTAAAACATAGCCTTTTTGACTAACTATAATATACAAAAAAAAATCCAAATTCCTCTCAATTTTTCCACATTCGTCCACAACATCTTGGTTGTACCACCAAGGTACCACCCTGTATATCACGATATATATCGCTTGATACATATATCCGCGAACCCTAGTTTGAGAAACGCACACGTGTATTATTTTTATAAAATATTGAAAAATCAGAGACGACAGAAGTTCTCCAATTTCAATTGCAAAAAAAATGATAACCATGAATCTGTATCAAGAATGACATAATACCGATTTATTTCGTTCTGCTACAGAACCAACAAACGAGCATCATTACAGAGAAAACTCATCATTATCAAAAATTTGCATGAAGAATCAGGTTGTTCAATTTATGAGGATAGGGATTGGTACATTATATAACGTATACCTTTAGAGTGAACAATGATGCTAGTTATGATGCGAAATCAAAATAACAGATTAAATCCGAATTATTGAATGGTACTAGTAATTTGAATCATTTTTTAATGATGAGTGCAATTTTTCTTTGAAAGATTAGATCATTATGTCGAAATTGCATACACTCAACTAGTGACAAGGATATAGTAATGTTAATGAAACCTTCACCTTGAAATGTTCAGGTTTAGGAATCGGAATATGAAGTGTTATCGTTCACCTAAAACTATTTCGAATTGTATATCCCGTATCCGCAATCGTGCTACTTTGCGATTGAGGATAATTCTTACTTTACCATTTCAACATAATTCTGTCACATTGATTGATGATCCATCATGTTCTGTAGCCTTTCTCATCTTCAAGGCAAGTTCCACTTGAACTTAGATGCAAGTGCTCATAATGATCACTGCAGAAATAAATACCTAGCTTTGAAAGGCGGTTTCAGTATATACTGTTTCTACGAGAATTGTCAATTTGACCGATTCACTTTTCAATTTTATTCATAGAAATGATTTTTGATCATCGACTTTTTGATTGACTTATCGAAATGGCTTGTAAAGCTAAGATATTGATAGTGAGGTTATTTAAGTGTGGCTACCCGGATACTAACCATGATACTAAGTGTATAGTAATAAATAATTAGTACTCCTCCTATTGGTCTTTGATAAACTGCTGGACACTCGAACTTATACATGCACATTTTTTGGTTAAATTCAAAGTCCAAAATCTTCAACGAGAAGAGATATTTTAATGCAGTTGGCGGATTTTTGAAGCTAGCTTCGTCCGGATTGAGATGCATGGAATGGATCTTTCGTAGAAACGAAAAATCCTGATATACAGGGTGATGCGAAAAATCAAAATATTTGTTAGTATGCCATATTATATTGAGCATCGAATTCAGGCGATACAATATGGTTTGTTACTATGGTAATGTTAATATCTCCAGACGTTTTTGTCAGTTTTTGAATTCAAGCGCGTTGTCATCAGGGCTGAGACTCTGTAACTTACATTCTTACGGACTAGCTTGTCAAAAACATTGGGCTGGTAGTTGATGAGACTACTTAGTTGATGCCAAGATTTTTCTAATATCTCTTTAGAGAGGATAATTTTTCAATTTTAACCTCACAAATATATTATTCGCGGTATTTTGTTGTTATTTTTAATTTGGTAAATGATGATTGATTAGCAATTGTAATTATTATAGGTACTCTCTACTCGCAGTTTATTTCAAATAGGTATCAATAAATATAATATTTTGGAAGTAGATAAAAAATAATCTAATATACCTCCAATAAAAATGTGTTTTGGAACAATAGGTAGAGTTCATAAGTTTATATGAGTTTATATCCGTTCTAAATTACATCTTACCTACCCACCTGTCTAGTCTAGCAAAACTATAGCTCTCGCCTCTTGCCATATATTGTCAATTTTTGAGCAAAAACCCAATTTTATTTAACTGTATGATTAGCTTATAGCATAACATCTTCACATTCACTCCAATAAATCGATGTTTTGTCATCTCTTTATGATTCTCGATGAAATCAATAATTTCAGCTCGTTGTTTATTGGGTTTTGGAGCTCTTTTGAACGATAGAATCATTTTTACATTTTATTCCACATCCAAACTATTCCAAATCATAAACAAAAGACATGTGAGAAAGTGAGATTTGGTATGGTTTGAACTGTTTTGGATGACAGCCGTATTCACGTATCGTCGAATTTACAACGAAGACAGATAGGTATAATATGTCATTCCGAACGCTTCAGAGAAAGAGGTCCATCATAGCGATTAATAGCGAATGTATTTTAGAGTTCTTTCGCTTATATCAATCGGAAAGCCTCCGAACCCGACGGTCCCAGCCGAACGATGCTTACAGAGTAGCCAAACGCCTAACGCTGTTATAGACAAGAGAATTCTTTCGAATTATCAAGTTACAGAGTCTCAGTCCAGATACGCTAACGAACATCAAAGTGGGGGAGCAAAATTTTTGAAATGCTATGAGTTTGCAATGCATTGACGGATTTCTACGATTTGTGCAGTGTTGGTAATCTTATTTTTAATGATTAAAAGAAAAATTAGAATAAACATTTTTTTTTTGAATCGATAAGGTACTAACAATCATGGTCAGATCAATAGCGCTAGCCTAGAATTTGATAACAATATTATACATCAAAAGTTATCAAAAAAGTATTGATGTATTCAACAACTTGAATCCATTTGTCAGTTTACGGGTCCAGGCGATTTTTTGAAAAAATTGTTCAAGGGCTTTTTATCACGTTATCACATAAAGATGTTAAAAATGAAACTTTTTTCTGTGTAACTTTTGATAAATATGGCTAGCACCAGACATTTCGCAATAATGGAAAATTTGCATACATCTTCAAATCACCTGAAATTTTATATACGTATTTTAGACAATATTACAAAGTCATCAGCGTTTTTTTTTCAAAAATATCCAGAAATATACTTAATAAATAAAAAAGAAATCGCAAATTTCACTGTATGATCGAAAACGGGGAGGGGCCATATTACCCTCCCGAGAGAGAGAGAGAGTCATCTTAGTCAATACGTCAGACGGAGATGGATAATGTATTCTGTGACGTAGTGGATGTTGATTGGCGCTCTTTAATCGGCGATTTTTACATTAATAGAGGTCGTAGGTTGATTTTTTAAACATCAATGGCATCAGTACTCGATACCTAATCCTTATATTTTTCATATTTCCAAAAAATGTGCAAATTGTCCATTGATCAAAGTGTAGCTATCAAATTTTAAACTTGGCAATATTTTGAAGAGATCATGAAAGCTGGTAGGTTCAGTTATTGTGAAATTTGATAATATTTGCCACTCTTTCGAATGGTGCTAGCCATTTTCATTAGAAGTAACACAGAAAATCAGCTTTTTCATTGATATCTTTTAAACGTGATAGAAGGGCCCTATTTTTCTTCAAATCAACGTTTCCGTGTACTGACAAATGGATTGAAGATTTATAATGCACCAATACTTCTTTGATGACTGATGCAGTGTCAAGGTTTTATCAAATTCTACGCCTGTGCTATTTATCTGACTACGAGTGTAGGTGCATTATCGTTGATTGCATTATCGTTCATTAAATAGTCTTCAGCTCTGCAATAACCGTAGAAACCCATCAATTCATTGCAGAGTTACAGCATTTGAAACATTGGGGACCAAATGTTTCAAATGCTGTGTCACTGATGTTTGTTAGCGTTTCTAATGAACTAATGACTACGAGCTTGAATTCAAAAACTCAAGCTTATACAGAAAGCTTGTCAAAAACTGACAAATATGTCAGGAGATATTAATATTACCATAGTAACAAACCATATTGTATCGCCCGAATTCATTGCTCACTGAAATGGCATACTCACAAAAATTTTGATTTTTCGCAATTCCATGCATCTCAATCCGGACGAAACTAGGTTAAAAAATCCGCAAACCGCATTAAAATATCTCTCTTCTCGTTAAAGATATTGGACTTTTTTACCCAAAAATGTGCTTGTATAGGTTCGAGTGTCCAGCAGTTTAGTAATATAGCTCCAATAATAACAAAGTTACGAACTTAAGTTTGAAAACCCTGTATTCTTGTGAACACTGGCATAATAGAAAATTATGTAGTTTCCAATAAGTAATATACATTTTTTATTTTTCAACCAAAAGTAAGAGCCATAATATATCATGGTCAGATTTGAATTTCGCATGGCAAACAATTCTCATATACTTACCAAATTTTATCAAAATAACTCAATCATTTGAACAGTTATTTGAAAAAATCTGAAATGAAAATTCAACTTTGACACCCTTCATCACTTCTAATATCAACTTTTGGTCAGGGTCTGGGTCTTGTCAATCGCAATATTTTTTGTAAGAAATTTGCTGTCACTGCTCGGTCTGTTATGTCACATTCTTTTCGAGACACCCTGTATAATATATACCAAAAACACCTACAACGATATTTTTGTAATAAAATGTTGTACAGGAAGTTCAAAGTCAGGTGAAATATTGAAAAAAAAAATTTTTTTAATCGGCCTGTATAAATTCTAGCATATATTTTGCAATTTTTTTTTGTAATTTCTTCAGGTACATATATATCACATTTGATAAGTGTTGTTACTCTAGCTTCAAAAACCTTCAAAAATATTGTTATTTCAAAAGGAATTATTGAGTTGATTAGAGCCAAAAATGGTACATTTTAATATCTATCATGAAGTATTCTTTCAAGTACCAGTGCATATTTGTCAATTATTGTTGATCTAGCTTCATACGGGGGCTATAGAAAAAATTACTCACTTGAATACACCAAAAACCATTTGCACTCAACGTCACTTTCACTCTGGTAAATGAACCTCATATCAATGTGAAAGAAAAATTTACCCCATTCCTATCACTCAACAAAGTGAAAAAGAGAATCGAGTTGAGCTGTCCTTAGCTTCGTCACACCTTCCTCGGTTTCCTAAAAGAAGCAAGGAGTGACTACTGAGCCCCTCCACCGCAACCAGGTCTCACAGCTCTTTGGAGGGAAAAATAGGCAAATGTACAAAAATATATTTTTTTGTCAAACTTCATCTGACAATTTGGCCGAATCCCTCTATGTAGAGGGTAGGGTTCTTTAACGTGCCAACATCCATGACACGGGACCAACAATTTAACGTCTCCTCCGAAAGACGGTGCTTGGATAGTGTGGGACTCGTCCTGTATCTAAGTGCAATGATACAGGAAAATACCCACTGAAACTTAAGTTCTGTTCATACCAGTCACCCGTTGTAGAACCTTGTTTATTGTCTTAAATTTATCCTCACGTCACCTCTGAGTATTGTCGTTGGAGATGATTTTCTTCTTCTCAGCTCTGCAGGTGGCTTTTCTGAAATTTAATAATGTTTCAATAAATCACAAACAAACAAGAATTGCCAGTTGTCTAAACCATCATGTGCCCCTTCCCAAGCGCTACTCTCTCCAGTCGTTCAACCATCCCTCCATCCCTCGCCAATCCTCAATGCATTGCGGTCAGTTCAGATACTCCAGCGGAGATCCACATAATAATATGTAGGCTGCGGTTCGGAACTATGCCATCAAGGTCCGGAACTTTGCTTCGCATTTGGGGTATTGAGGAAGGTAAAGGTCATGGAGGAGAATGCAGAGCGAGCGATGATGGAAAATATCACTTACCTCAATAATTTAGTACTGTAACACTACTATTGGTATTGGTATTGGTATGGGTGGAAGGGCAAACCACTGCCCGGCGAGTAGGCCTTAAAGGCCCTTTTCGCCAATCCCAGGACTTGAATGCACTAAAAATGATTTTGTAGTCAACTTGACCTTCACTAAAATTATTTTTAATTTCAAAAATGCTTTATCATCGAAAAAACAACTTACTTTAATTGACAAAGCTTGTTACTCTGGAAGTGAAATAAGTAAAAATAAATAAGCTAATATAGAATAAAAATCACAACAGGTGAAACAGATTGGAGTATTATGGTAATTAATTTAGTTCCTCCGCGACCTGAAATTTAATATATTTTTTAATAAATCACACATAAAGATTGCGCCAAAGACAAATTTTTCTACTTTACTAAATCGGCGTGTGCTCCTACCCCAGCGCTAGCCTCTCCAGTCGTTCAACCATCCCTCCATCCTTAGCCAATCCTCAATGCATTGGCTGTCAGTTCAGATACTCCAGCGGAGATCCACATAATAATATGTCGGCCCTGGTTCGGAACTATGCCATCAAGGTCCGGAACTTCGCATCGCATTTCAGGTATTGAGGAAGAAGAAGGCCATGGAAGTGAATAGAGAGCGGGCGATGTGAGAAGGGGAGTTCTTTCATCGTAACTTCAATACAAAAAAAATCACTTACCTCAATCATTTATCACAGTAACACTACTTTACTTACGTCCCTTTATTTCACTTGAATACTTAGTGAATTATTCTCGCACATTTTCAACCCGGACATTTTTACTCAACAAACGATCATGAAAGACAGATTGAAGGGTCACAGGGACTGGGGTTTGGTTCATGGTTTGCGCACTGATAACATGTGGTTGCGAGCAGCTGGGTGGCCGAGTGGTCTAAGGCGACACTTGACAAGGTCACCGGGGGAATAGCTCGCGATCTGATCGGGTTCAGATCCCGAGGTGGGCAGAAATATTTTCTGTCGGACATTTAGTGGTATCCTCATTGGCTAATGTTACTGAGTAGACTGCAGTATTAGTAATTACTGACAGTCAAAAAGCTTAAATAATTAGCCTGATTTGATTGGTCCCGCTAGTTCAAAATATAACTAGGTGATGTTTTCCAACATCAACTTAGTTAGAACTGCAATGGTCCTGGGGTTGGCGAAAAAAGCCTTCAAGGCCTACTCGCCGGGCAGTGGTTTGCCCCCCCCCCCCCATACCAATATCAATACATGTGGTTGCGGTAATAATTATAATTACCAACATTGTATACATCTTGATCCAACGAGGCACAATGATAGACTGATTCTATCTCAATTTTGTTGTGGGATGTCTGCTTTTTTTGGGTCTGCGCATTGATAAGAATTTTGAACCACGTAGTTTTGCTTTAACAATAATTATTATCCACATAGACATCTTGATCCAACGAAGCACAATGGTGAACTGATTCTCTTTCAATTTATCATGAGGTTTCTTTTGCTTCGTTTGGTCTGTGCATTGATAAGAATTCTGAACCACGTGGTTTCGCTTCACTAAGATCATCATTCACATATACATCTTTATCCAACGAAGAATAAACTGATTCTCTTTCAATTTATTATGAGGTTTCTTTTGCTTCGTTTGGTCTGCGCATTGATAAGAATTTTGAACCACGTGGTTTCGCTTCAATAATTATTATTATTCATATACACATCTTGATTCAACGATGCACAATGATAAACTGATTCTCTTCCAATTTATTATGAGGTTTCTTTTTCTTCGTTTGGTCTGCGGATTGATAAGAATTTTGAACCACGTGGTTTTGCTTTAACAATAATTATTCTTCACATACACATCTTGATCCAACGGAGCACAATGATAAACTGATTCTCTTTCAATTTATTATGAGGTTTTTTTTGCTTCGTTTGGGTTAGTCTGCGCATTGATGAGAATTTTGAACCATGCATGTGGTCTCGCTTTAACAAATAATTATTATTCACATACACATCTTGATCCAACGATGCACAATAATAAACTGATTCTCTTGCAATTTATTATGAGGTTATGTCTTCTGCTTTTTTTTTGTTCTGCGAATTGATGAAAATTTTGAACCAGGTGTTTTCGCTTTAACAATAATTATTATGGTCGCATGAAGACATAAAAAAACAAACAGATCATTACTCAACAGGAGATGGAATGCCTGCTATAATCTTTTCGAGATTGGCTGACATCGGATATAAATTAATTAAATAAATTCCGGACAAGAATAATTTGAGTCATATGATATCCCTATAACTTTTTGAATTTTTGTCCGATTTTGGCAAAATTTTCACCAATGTCTGGAGATACTACCCTTGATTTTGGTTTTGGAAAAATACTGATGGCTTGGTCAATATACAGGGAGAAACAGAAGCTACTTTTTGAGCGGCAGAATTCATCATTATTATATTCTGTTGTGAAGTGCAATCTTTTCTCAACAAAATGTTTTTTTGGTCATGTCATGCATTTTCAGAAAAGAACATTTTGTTCATGCAAGTACTTGAAAATATTTTCGTTCAATGTTGATAAAATATCGTAAAACTGCAGCAGTTTCTTTGAACATCTGTATGTTCTCTTATAAAGCAGATATTGACATTACCAACAACATTTTGTTGAGAAAAGATCGCACTTCGTAACAGAATATAATGGAGCTAGATTTATCCGCTCAATTTTTCCACAGGGTGTTGAAAACTTAAGGATAAAAAAGTAGCTTCTGTTACTCCCTGTATAATGATCAAGTCATCGGTATTTTTCCAAAACCAAAATCAAGGGTAATATCTCAAGACATGGGGCTATACTTTATTACAAATTTCACTAAAATCGGACAACAAATGAAAAAGTTATAGCGATATCAATTTCACTCAAATTATTCTTGTCCGGAATTCATTGTCTAACCTGTGAGTAGGAGGCCCTGGCTGATGTTGTTTATGATTGCTGGTCGTTAGGAATCTCTTGGTACAAGGGCATGATACTAAAACACTGTATAGTATCCTGGTACAATAGGGTGACGATGTAAATGGACCCAGTACCTCACGACCAATATCATTGTTGCGTCTCTGTCTAAAATATTATTTGAAAAGATCGTGAAGAAGAGGATGTGGGATTTCCTGAAAGCTAACAATATTATAAACCCAACGGCGGTTTTCTGTGATATTTCCAATGTTTTCTACTGTGTGGAATGTTGTTAGTAAAGCTTGAGCTATATGGTTTCCGAAGTTCTGCTTTCTTTTGGTTTTCTTCTTATCTTGATTTAGAAAGTAACTGAAGTCACTTCAGTTTGATGAGGGATACTATAATCTGGATAACTTTTATGACGATGCGTATTGCATTTGTCAGGATTTTATTCTTAGTATTATCTAAGTCTCAAGAATACTAAGTTCTTAGTCCTTTTGCATTTATTGTTTTTTACGCGTGAGTCGCACTTATAGAGCTCTTTTTGTCTTGAACTAAATATAGATTGTTGGCTGTAGAATGCTTTGTCACTGGAACATTTATTCTGAGACAATAAAGTATAAAGTACGTTTTTGGTTTGATTTGATTTCCGCTATTTATTTTATCGGCAAAAGGCGAAAGATTCTTACGCCCTACACCATTTTATGGTGAAAGGGGTTTGGACTGTAAATACAGTCACCGAGGTGGTCACTTAAGTGTGCAACATATGGGAACTGCACAACCATAATACAAATATTGCCGAAAGTTGTTGCATGTTCAATAATCATATTAGGCGCACTTAGCGCCGGTACTTTCACCTTCAAATAAGCGCTATTTGTCAAATAACTATCCGTCAGATAATGATTGATCGATGTGTTACTCTGTACCGGCGCTTAGAATGGTTGCAATCCAACAGCATACAGGGTAGGCCAAAAAATTTGAAAATTGTACAAGAGTAAAGTAACCTTATTTCAAAAAATTCGGAAAAATATTATAAAAAAAAGTTGTTAAGAATTAAAAGTTATGCCTTAATACCGAATCATGGCCTCCTAAGAAAAATAATATAATTCCATGTTTGCCGATAAATGTGTACAATTTTTTAATAAACATTTAAAATGAAAAAAAAATCACTTTATATGCGAGTTTTTTAATATGCATATTATCATTAATAATGTTTTACCTTGTGAAAAAGAATGTTTGCGATATTTTAAAGTCGTGTTTAATATCGTTGCAACAAACATAAAGCTAGTGATTCCCTAAAAAATTTAAAATTTAGGTTAATTTTGTAAATATGCTTAAATTTGAACTAAGTTATGCGAAATTGATTTGTTTTTAAATAATTTATGAAACTTTTTGGGGTGAATATAAATAATAATTAGATATTCCAAAAAAATTATATTTTTTTGCTTAGGAGGCCATGATTTGGTATTAATGCATAACTTTTGATTCTAAACAACTTTTCTTTATAACATTTTGCCGAATTTTTTGAAATAAGGGTACTCTACTCTTGTACAATTTTCATATTTTTTGGGTTAGTCTGGGTTACCCTGTATGCTGTTCGACTTGCAACCATTCTAAGAACACCTAATATGATTATGATTATCGAACATGTACCAACTTTCGGCAATATTTGTATTTTGGTTGTGTAGTTGATAAAATAAGATCTCATATGTTGCACACTTAAGTGACCACACTGTATGTACAGGGTTATTCACGTTATTCGTCACGAAACATTAATTATGGCTGAAGTATCTGATTTTGAAATAGTTTTTTTTTCTGGATGGATAGGGACCTTTTGAGTTATACAGGGTGTCCTCAAAACTCGAAACGCATCAAAGTTGTATTTTTTTAAATGGAACCCCCTGTTTATTAATTGATATTTGAATTCTTCCTTTAATCTTGAACAAAAATTGTGATACAACTATTGTTCCTAAATTCAACCGTTATCGAGATATTGCGGGTTTAAAATGTCATTTTTGCACCTTTGACATGCTATAAAACCCAAACTATTCAAGTTAGAGAAAAATGGTCTGCACTTTTCTATCTTGAATTTTCAAGAGCTATTCTGTCATTTGAATAGAATCTAATTTGCTTGAATAACTATTAAAAACTCAAGATAGGGAAGTGCAAAGCATTTTTCTCTAACTTGAATAGTTTGAGTTTTAAAGCATGTCAAAGGTGCAAAAATGCCATATTTATGACGCGATATCTCGATAACGGTTGAATTTAGGAACATTAGTTGTATCACCATTCTTGTTCCAAATCAAATTACAAATTGAAATATTAATTAATATACAGGGGGTTCCATTTAAAAAAATATAACTTTGATACGTTTCGTGTTTTGGGGACACCCTGTATAAAATGAAAATATTTTTAAAATGAATCCTTAAAGGGTCCCTATCCATACAGAAAAAAAACCTTTTTCAAAATCAGATACTTTAGCCATAATGTTTCGTGTCGAATAACGTGAATAACCCTGTATCACTTTAAACTCCGCACGCCAATATCTTGGACACGAATACGAATATTTGATTTCTGTAAAAAGTAGTCAGTGTAGGGGTCAAGTAGTTTTTTTTCCACAGTCAAAAAAATGCGACGCCTGCAAAGAGTTCAGCGTCGCGACGCATCGAAAATATCAATCGATTGCAGGGACTTTGAAATCACGCGCATGCAAAAGTACGTGTTATTTAAAAACTTTTTTGCTTCAAAGACGAACTCATTTATCTTATTCAGTTCTGAGTTATAACGGTTTATAGTAAACATTCAATGATTGACAAAAAATACGATTACAGATGATTTTCACAAGACTGCTAGTCTCAATTTCTGTAAGAAGGGTTCAGTGTATGGCGTCAAGTAGATATTTTTCAAACTTTCAAAAATGTGATGCCTACTAAGAGGTGAGCGTCGCGACGCTTCAAAAATATCAATCGCTTGCAGATTGCATATAGACTTTGAAATTATGCGCATGCGGAAGTACCAGTTATTTTTAAACTTTTTTGTTATTTACTCGAACCCATTTATCTTGATCATTCCTGGGTTGATTTTAAGTGAATATTTCTTGGTTGACAGAAAATTCTTGGGAAAATCATCCACAATCGCATTTTTTGTCAATCAAGAAATGTTCACTCTGAAAGGAGTAGTATAATAGATAAGTTCGAGTAGATACCAATAGAATTCACTTATAACTTGGACTTCCGCATGCGCGTCCCCGAAACCGATTTATATCTCCGACACGTCGCGAAGCTAAGCTCTTGTAGGCGTCGAATGTCTTAAACTTTGATAAATATTCACTCGACACATGCATACACTGACTACTTTCTACCGAAATTGAGACTAGTATTCTTGTAAAAATCACCCGTCATCGCATTTTTTGTCAATCAAGACATGTTAACTATAAATCGGTATAACTCAGAAACGAGTGAGATAAATGAGTTCGAGTAAAAAACAAAAAAGTGTATAAATAACATGTACTTTCGCATGCGCGTAATTTCAAAGTTTCTGCAATCAATTTATATTTTCGACGCGTCGCGGCGCTTAGCTCTCGATAGGCGTCGAATTTTTCAAGCTGCGAAAAATATCTACTTGACCTGATACATTGAACACTTTTTACAGTAATTGAATATCTTTATTCGTTTTCGAGATATTGGCGTACGGAGTTTAAAGTGAAAAACCCTGTATATGTATATGTTACAGTAAATGTTAGAAATTCAGTGAAAGCTAGCCTTTACTAGTTGATGCTAGCAATTACTTGATCCGTTAGGAAATGTTAAATTTTGATTAATATTGTACACTTTTACTAGTGAATGTTGGAGAAACTTTATCAAATCAACTTTTACTGAAAGCAGTCAGGAAAAGTACTTTTTAAAACTTATTTCCGCCTTTTAACTAACCCAAGGTGCATGGGGCACTAAATGATGTCGCTCACGCGACATCAAAATATTTGCCAAACCCAAACTAACCCAGACTAACCCCTACTGAGAATACTTTCTATAATACGGTATCTGGACAATGTTCACATTGTACACCTGCGATTCATATAACTCTCGTATTTTTCAGAGCGTCTAATCTTTCGGCGAATTCCAACTCGGACCAAAAAGGATATTTATAATTACGATAATGATTTTCAGTGTAGCAGCTTTCACTAGAAAAGTTACGTGAATGCTAACAATTACTAGTAAAAGTATGATGAAGTCGATCGAATTCAACTTTCACTAGCTAAATGTTTCCAAATCAGGAAAAGCTCAATTTTCCTAGTAACAGTTAGCTTTTACTGATTACCAGGTTTTACTGTGACATGTACAAAATAAAATCGTCATCCCAGCTCTCTCCGCATAGTTACACATTTCTTTTTCTCATTACAATTTCATTTAAAACGACTTCATTGCAAATAAACGTCTTTATTGTAGTTCATTTAACTGTAATTACATGTGGCTTATTTACAGAGTGTTTCCCAACCTCATTGACCAATTAAAAGCGTTGATTAAACAAAGGCGGGGAATTTCCAAGATACAGTGTCAAAAGTTTTGAAAAAAAAAGGTTTTTTGAATATCTCTTTACTGGAATCCGCTCCAATGGCTCAGAAACTTTCATCAATAGATTTTTTCTCAAACTTCAAGACCTTGTATTTTGGAAACGACGCACTTCCGGCCATAGGTGTCTCATCTGAAATGTCTTCTCTATATGCCTCCTTGAAATACTAGCAATCTTCACCACTTTTGAGCGCGTATAGCAACGTGCATTATCAAACTTTCTAGGGTATATCAAACTTGTCAAAAGAAAGAAATTACTTTCATGACAATAATAGAGATAGTTAGTTTCATTAATGAGAGAATAGATTTGAATTTTGATCTCCTATCAAGTATTAAAGTAATTTCTTATAAAAACAAGACCAGAGACAGATTTTCAAGAAAATAGTGCAAAAGCCATGAATTAACTTGACATATTGTGAGTGGAAAGGCTACTGAAATTGATGAAAGCTAGAAGAAAAATCAATTACTTGATTGATCGTTCTATAAGTTCATCATCACGATCTCCATTTAATTGAAGACTTGAAACAAATCAATAAAATACTTAGAAGAAAAGTAGTCGCGTTTCTAATCTACCAATCGCATGTTACGGAGCAATCAAAGTATTTAATTTTTTTCTTTTTGGGTTATTTAGATCGAAGTCACCATGAGATGCTTGTCACCCTTTGTTTTTCTAAAAGCTTGGAAATTGACGATGAACATCTTTTATCTTGACGTGCCAATAATTATTTGTACGAGAGTGCTTGTATGGCAAGTGAATCAGAAAAACGCTTCTCATGTGATACAATCGCATAAGATTATCGTTATTAAAAAATCGCGTGTAGCATGATTGACAGATTGGCACGCATGCCAGAGCTCCGAAAAAATTATCTTAGACTATTATACTGAACCGTAGGTACGGAAATGTGTTTTATCTTTTTTTTGTCCGCATCTAAGTCAGACTTTATTGTATTGAAAGCTCATTCTTGTGAATAAAAACCAGTTCAACAATGCATCATCAGCGATTTTTCTAGCACAATGAACGATATCTTTATCATAAAACAAATTTGTCTACGACACGTACAAATCCAGTCAAGAATTTGCATAACAAAATCGTGACTACTAAAACCGTATGTATTCTCCATACATTATGTTGGCACATCTTCTCACAAGAACCATACAAGTACCGATAAACTATTGGACCAAATCAAATAAATCAAAGTTTCTCTTTCTATGGAATGAACATGGTAATACGGCGGAAATTCTGTAAATTTGATTCGTGACAAGATAATATGGAAAGGCTTCAATGATATTCGCTAAGGAAGTTGCCTTTTGAAGTATCAGGTACAACTCTTAAGAAGGGAAAGTAAGTTAACATCTATCACCGTCTTTGGATAATTGACTCATAGTCTCATGATCAACCATGACACCAAATAGGCTATAATAATTATGTATTATAGTTTCTTATCGTGTCTGCCACAGGATTTTTATCAAATGCTCAAAGTCAAAGGTGATATGATGACACTGTCATGTTTACATGCATAAGAAATGTCTTACTTTTTATAATATACTATGTGCATCATCATCATCATCATCATCATTATCATCAGCCTATACTGTCCACTGCTGACATTACTTACAAACTGTTTGCTGTAATCTCAGAAATATTTCAAGCATTGTGTTTTTTTAATCATCCCATTTCATATACAGAGTGACCCATTTGAAAGCGAGTCACCCCCATAACACTTTTATTTTTGGTGCGATTTTGACAATTTTTTTTATGTGGAGATTGGAAAGGTTCAATTTGAGGCCAGACGGCATCAAGTTTTTCCAAAATTCAAGGCCTACTAGATCATATTTAGAGGCTGAAAAATCCAGAATTCATATTAGCAATTTATTTAGAAAAAATCTGTCTACTGGATTTGTCACACCCTGAAATGGATCTGTACCAAATTTCATTAAAAAATATTCAAAATCAACAGTTAATATCATTATGCACCAAGAAGCATTTTAACTCGTTACTCTTGCGATAGCGAATCTATCACAACAAATTTATCAAATAACAACATTCAATAGATATTCTTATTTTAAAATACATTGAAAATAAACAAACGAAATTGACAAAAAAAATACACACAGAAATAATATTTTTGAGTTGAATATATTTCATGAAATTTGGTACAAAACCATTTCAGAGGATCAAAAATCCAATGGCTTTGGCAGACTTTCTCTAAAAAAATCGCTGATATGTTTTCTGGATTTTTCAGCCTCTAAATATGCTTTAGTAGGCCTTGGTTTTTGAAAAAAGTGGGCGACGTATGGCCGCAAAGTAAACCTTTTTTCGCCCTACATTTCAAAAAAAGACGTCAATAGTGCTTAAACGAGGAATGTTACTTATCACAATAATCAAAAAGAATCACAATGGATCTATCTACAAACTAGTACAAAATTCATAAAAATAGTATAAAACATAAAGAAGTTGTAAAACATCAAACTTGACAAAATTTTAGGGTGGCGGAATGTTGTGCTGGGGAGTATACAGTGAGGACGCGTAGGTTGGGATAAATTCATTCAAGATTCAGGAGTTTCTTTTGTGAGAAAACGCTCGGACGTGTCGATTTTTACTTTTGACTGCGGTTTTCTATGTATGCAGAGTGACCAAAAATAAGTTACGATCATCAACTTCATTTTTTCAAATGGAATCCCCATTTTCGATTTTATTTTCGAATTCTACATCAAATTGTGAGTAATATGTTGATGATAATCTTATGTGTACAGGGTGGACCAAAAATAAATTTCGACCACCAACTGCATTTTTTATTCAAATGGAAACCTCTTTTTTTTATTTCATTTTCGAATATTCCAAGTAAGTTTCATGTACCATGTCCTCAACCTAACCCCAACAGTTATCGAGAAGTTTACGATTGATCAAATGGACTGTGTTTCTGAACAATCGTACATTTCTCGATAGCTGTCTGTTGGGGTTAGGTTATGGACATGGAAGATGAAACCTCTACTTAGAATTTGATGTATAATTCGAAGATGAAATAAAAGAGGGGGTTTTCATTTGAAAAAATGAAGTACATGACAGAAACTTATTTTTGGTCCATCCTGTACACATGAAATCATCATCATCATCATCATTTTACTTGGAATTTGATGTAGAATTCGAAAATTTAATAAAAAATTGGGGTTTTCATTTGGAAAAATCAAGTTGAACTTATTTTTGATCCACCCTGTACACATAAAATTATAATACAAAAAAAACGCAGTTGAAATAATAAATCGACGGGTCCGAGCGTTTTCCACAAAACAAACCCCTGAAATTTGCATGAAGTTATTCCAACCTACGCGTCCTCACGGTATGTATATGACTCGTGAACTTATTTTTTCGACGTCTTCTATTTGTTTGAGGTATTTGTGAATTCAAACTCCAGCTCTTCCCTCCTCCTATAGCTTTTTTTCCCTTATACGTAAAAAAGAACATTCCAGTGTTTGGTGTGATTTGGTTTTCAACCATTCGTCGAACTTCACTTAGCTCTAAGTATTATTGTGTCCCATCTAATGTTTTCAAGATCTTGTAGTTCTATCAATTTATCATCTGTTGATAATGTTGTCGCGTTCTATGTTGCTATATAGCGCTTGTTTCCTATGATGGTGTGTTTTGGCAACTTTAGATGTTGTTAGTGAATTTTTGCCTTTCTTGATCCTCGAGCTAGACCTTTTTGAAGGTGTTGAATTATGATTTTTTTTGTGTTGAGGCAACCCGAAAAAAGAAAGAGGTCCGTCTTCAACTGTGCAGTGAGGACTCCGGTGAATGCCATCAAGAGAGATTTGGGACTACTAAAATTTTCAAAGGTCAAATTTTGCTAAAAACTTTCGATTATTGGTACCTACTTTTTTTTGGAAAAAATACTGTTTTTTAACATTTTGGAGACCCTTTATACATTTTTGATTTTTTTCCAACGACAATCGAATTTATTTTTTAACCAGATTTTTTTTTATAAAGAATGACTTTTTCTCGAAAAATTAAATTTTTAGTCCATTTGACCTATTGGATCGGGATACGCCATTATTTTTGCCGGATACCGCTGTGCAGAAACTCATTTTAGTTGACAATGTGCAAAACGGATACTATTATTGATTTACACAGGCTGAATTCGTTTTTGTCGTCAGACTAATCTGACCGATCAGTCCGATTTTTCATCACGTGACCTCAGATCAATCCAATAAATCTGGAATAAACGAACGCGACAGATTTGAGAAACAAACCTCACTATTTTGTTGTATTTGAATTTGAATTTGAATTTCATGAGATTTTGCAGTCACTTTGAGCCTATAATTCTCGAGCTCAGTCTCATCATATATTTCGCGTAATGGCATTTTGATAAAAATGGTTGGAACGTAGAATTCACCATGTTTGAGAGGTTGGCCCTGATTTTCCTCGCTGGCTAAAGGCGTGTTGGAAGATGGTGTAAGGGAAATTCATAGGTTCAGATAGGGATTCTGGGTAGGACAATGGATTCCCCTCGTGTGGTCTTTGAAGATAATCCAAGTGTAGTCATGCCTGAAGTAGGTCTATCTTTCACCGGGATCGTGTAGGAATACCTATCCGCTATGCCCGCCTACTATCAAGAGTTGAGGAGTGGGGATCATGCCACTCCTCAACTCTTTTAATGAGATAATTCAACATTCCATAAAGATTCAGAATTCAAATGAGAAATATGCCAATTTTATAAAACAGGTAGGGGGGAGTGGGGCAATACAGATACGGAATTTTAATTAGACAACAACCCTTATGAAATGGAGCAACATTTTGGCTAACAAACAAATTGAAGAAATCAAACGAAACTTTAATTCTTAGAAACATTCAAGGAAAAAAACAAACAAAATACATTTTCATCATTTTGCCCTACTAGTGTGGTAAGTTGACGAACCCTTATGTTGGCAAGATAACGATTAAGTGCAGATATCACAGATGAAAGTCTCCTTCTCGTATGAAGTGCACGCCTCTCATTGGATACAATCCTCAATTGGAGGTTCACACAAGCGTTTTTTGATGATCCGTCAAATGTTGAGAATTTTAATTCAAGTTCGCGCTTGATACACTTCCAAAATCAACTATTTCATATACATTCTCGACTTGAAAAAGTGCAATAAAACAACTTCATAGTTGATTGTTGAATGGAATAGATAAAAGTGGAATCATAATAATAGTGTGCGGATCCGATCATACTAGAGCAATAATTGCATTTATTGGTTATCTAATATATCAGGCAGTTAATGTGCTGCAGCCAAATTAATAACATGGCTATTAATAAAGCGATTATCGTTTTTCGGATACAGAATTATTGAGCCAAAATCTTATTTTTCGAAACAATGCCAACTGTGTTTTCCCGTAGGACAGCCTAGATGTTTTTTGTATCCAACCATGGATTCCACCGTTGATTAGCATTAGATAAAAATAAATAGGTATTGTAGTCTGGTTTCACCTTCAGAATCTACCGTATTTTTGAGTTTAGAGAGTAGACAGTGGGATAAATCATCAGAAAGTAAATGTCTTTTAGGAACTGTCTTTCACATTATTTTATGTTCCCTGAGGGCCATTTTATCAATTGGTAGTTATCCCTGAGCTAACATTAACCTTAGAATAACCTCAAAATGTTTGACATTATTTGTCAATGGTGATAGTATTAGTTTTTGAGGTTATCCTAAGGTTAATGTTAGCTCATCAAGTATAACACTCAATTGATAAACGGGCCCTGAAAGTCAAGAATATACGTCAGTATAACGAAAATCTAGTAAGAATACAGCTCGATTTGCGAGAAATCAACAAGTAGTTTTTCTTGAACTGTAAGATCTTAGACACAAGTGAGGTAGAGGTAGGTTTCTACCTATGTAAGAAGTAATGCCTGGTTTACATTGAATTTCACTTCGAAGTGGAAGTGACAGATTTTCGCTTGGCAGACGGGAATCAATCAAATTTCCAAAATTGGAATGTTCTTATTTTTTTTTTGAAAATGAACCTATTGTTTGATCATTTGATATATTTAGGATTGTTGCAGAGAATATCGTTTGATTGATCTCATTTCGAAATACAATACAATAACATTCAAAATCAATGTTTTGAAAATTATTTGTTGGTGTTATACAAAACATTACACGTCATCATAACATATTTGGAAAAAATCTTTCGAATCCCTTCAATCACATGAGAAACCAAAACAAATCATTAAGAATGTATTTGTTTAGACTTTTAGACGTACCTCGAGATTATCTTGTAACATCACCCTAAATGTCAAAAAAATTAGACGATTTCGCTAATTGTACGTGAAGACATCGTCGATCTCTAACATGAAGTCGGCACTCAAATGTTATATCCACTTATTAAGATAATTAACAGTATGAGAAACTGTGTAAGGTGTAAAAGGTTACGTGGTTGAATGGTATTTTGTAGAATAGGGAAGGTTCAGTAGGTTCGTAATAGACATTTACAACTGAACAGCCCTCCAAAACTTTACCGGATGTCGTCATCAAATTAACTTAGCTTCAAGAGTAAATCTCAGAAATATCTCCAAAATGTCAAAGCATAATAATATTTTCTTGCATCACACACAACAAAGATTCAGTCGATGAGAAAATGCAAAGACACGTTTTTCACAAGTGTAAAGGTTACGTAGTTACATTGGCGGATTGTTGTATTGTTGCGATTTATAGAAGATGCTCGCGTGACTGTCGAAGATCTTCGAAGCCGTTAACAGATTTTTAATAAATTTAATTGATTACCTTCATGAATATCGTTGCAGTGTGTTAATTCTAGGCATTATGTTGAATCAGTAGAAGCTTTTAGCAAATCACCAATCAATAATTTGATATTTTTTATTCAATTTGCTCATCTGGTTCACGGAAATCTTTTTTTTTTTCAGTCACGGCCTCTAGAATGACTCGTTATAATAAAATTATCAGCGGCAGTACTCTTCTCTTAGCATCTGTTCTTTTACTCCAAAATGTCCATTGTGAGGTTTTCACGGCTATGGTTGATTTGGAAGATCTGCTGGATACTGAACATGTTCTCATCAATACATTAGAGAATTATGTGAATGCTGAGCAAACAAGAATTGATCTACTGAATAGGTATGCTACATTGAATAAAACTTCATTGGATACTTTTCTTATTATTTGTATATTTCTTAAGGATTCATAAAGATTGTTTTCACATACCCACCGACTTTTATACTTTTTCACGAGGATTAATTTCCAGGTATATTGAAATTTATAAGAAAGAACAAACTAAAGCTAGGGAGGATCCACAATTGTACTTGGGAAACCCAATCAATGCATATACCTTGGTGAAGCGTCTCACGGCGGACTGGTCGAATGTTGAAACTCTAATCAGTACAAATCTAGCTGGAGGTGAGAAAAAGTAGTCATTATTAGGTACTTTTTTATCTGTCAAGGACCAGCTCTTTGAATTAACTAATCAGTGATAATACATAGTGAATAGTGATAAATATTCAATAAATTCGGAATTATTTATTATGGTGAATGTTTTCTACAGATGCATTGGCCAATATAACCTACTTTAGAGAACAAATGAAGTTCCCAACTGATGAAGATCTAAATGGAGCGGCAGTGGCCTTAATGCGATTACAAGATACATATCGACTAGATACCTCATCGTTGGCGAGAGGTCAGTACACATTTCATTGCCCAGATGAAACCTCATTATAATAATATATTAACATAACAGGCGAACTGAATGGAGTTAAATATAGCACAGAATTAAGTGCAGCCGATTGTTTCGAATTGGGAAGACAGTCCTATCAAAATGAAGACTATTACCATACACAATTGTGGATGGAAGAAGCCAGCAATAGATTAGAAAGAGAATCTAACCAAACTATTGATGAAAGTGAAATACTTGAGTATCTGGCTTTCTCTATTTTCAAACAAGGTAATGACATTGTCGTAGTATTCACGATGTAACTGAAGCTATAAACATTTTTCCATTAGGAAACGTGGCCTTAGCTCTGGATCTAACCAACAAACTTCTAGAGATAATTCCTAACCATCCCCGCGCTGTGGGTAATCGAGTATACTACGAAGACCAACTGAAAGGTCACGAAGAAAAAAAATCCATTCAAAGAAAAGGGGATGACGAGTCAGAAGAAATCGAGACTTCGGGGGTAAAATTTCACAAAGTAATAAGATCAAAATTTGTATTCCACAATTAGCTTGGTGACTGGATGTGCAGTAGAATGGCTAAGTAGAAGTATTTGGTAATGGATTGGAATTTTCATCTTATTATGTGTTCAATGAAATTGCATGATTTTGTTTCTTATAAAATGCTATACATTATTTTGTATACAGTGCGGCTCTAAAAGGTCCCTCCCCTTTTTTTTTAATGTGTACACCAAAAATTTTGAAACTTGGCATAATTCAATTGCTGTCGAAATACTACTTTTTGATGTTACTGACGTACTTTTAGTATTCAAGATGGCGGCTGGGCACCATTTTGAAACATTTTTTTAAATGAAAAGGGGGGTCGTGTGACACATCATTCGAAAGGTCTTATCGAGTAGATTATTGTGTGAAAATTTCATAGGATTAAACGCATCCGTGCGGATATGACAGCCTGCCAAATTTTTAGTTTTTAAAAATGTCGTTTACATTAAGTTTCAATTTTTTAACGAGCTGACGCATCAGATTCCGGACAAATGATGGTAAACCTGAGCAAAACAGTACAGGTTAACAAATAGGAATGCTGATACAAAGCGGATAAAGAATTTCAAGATGATAAAAAAGATTTGGAAAGCATTTATTAGCATTATAATACTAAAATCTAAATTTAGATGGAGATACAGTTTCCACACTACCTTGCCACAGCACTAAAGTTTAACCAAATGTGAAAATCTTGAAACGATATGAGCCAGTTGTTTGATTATTTTGTTAATTAGGAAGTGTTACAGAAATGCCTAATTCACGTCCCCTCGCAGAAAAAATTGAAGCAATTTTCATCTATGGCGGAAATCGTAATTTCCATGAGACGGAAAGAATCTTCAATGAGCGCTTCCCGGACCGTCCGATATGCAGGAAATATCGTCGCGAATAAGTGCGGAAATTTATCGAGACTGGTAGTGTTCATAGCTTGAAGAATCAAGGGCGACCATCTATTTCGGAAGATAAACAAATTGCAATCATTGGTGAGATGGTGGTGAATCCTGAACAGTCAACTTCTCAGGTTTCTGCTTCTGTAAAACGATTGCTCAAAAAACAAATTTTATCGTTATAAATTTCAAATGGAGCACCAGTTGACTGAAGATGATCCTGACAGACGTGTGGAATTTTGCGAAATTATGACCGATAGAATAGGCCGAGAACCAAGATACGTTCAAAATATTTGTTTTGGTGACGAGTGTACTTTCTTTTTAAATGGCCGTGTACACAGGCAAAATGTTCTTTTTTGGAGTGACGTAAATTCGCATGTTTTTAGGGAAACCCACACGCAATATTCCGAAAAGGTTAACGTATGGGCTGGCATATTGTTGGTCCTGTTTTCATTCATGAAAATTTGACAGGGGACTTGTATTTGAACTTGTTAGAAACTACAATAGAGCCTTTGATTGTACAAATACGTCAGAAAAATTCCAACGAATTTGGTATGGCACCAATTTTTCAACAGGATGGTGCGCCTCCTCATTTCAGCAGAAATGTAAGGCAGTATTTGTACATAACTTACCCCAATCGTTGGATTGGTCGTCGGGGTCCTACCGAATGACCTGCCAGGTCGCCCGATTTAACACCATTGGACTTTTTTTATGTGGATATTCAAAACAGAAAATATATGCAACACAGCCAGACTCTCTTTTAGATTTACAGCAAAGAATTACTCCTTTTTGTCAAAATATGAATGTCGATACTTTCGAGAAAGTCCGTCAGGAGTTCTCAGACAGATTATTTCATTGTTTGGGGGTCATTTTCAACATTTTTCACAATAAAAATTGAAGTATGCTTTCTTTGTTCTTATTTCACGAATTTCTTTATCGTGTTAGTTTGACAGTCTGTCATATCCGCACGGATGCGTTCAATCCTATAAAATTTCCACACAATAATCTACTCGATAAGACCTTTCGAATGATGTGTCACACGACCCCCTTTTCCATTTAAAAAAATGTTTCAAAATGGCGCCCAGCCGCCATCTTGAATACTAAAAGTATGTCAGTAACATCAAAAAGTAGTATTTCGACAGCAATTAAAGTATGCCAAGTTTCAACATTTTTGGTGCACACATTAAAAACAAAAAAAGAGGGGGTGACCTTTTAGAGCAGCACTGTAAATTGAAATGCTGCCATACATAGGGTTTCTCAAATTCAATGTTCACCAATGGTACTGGTATTGCGAATTTTGGTGATTACCTACTCGATAAAATATAATTTAAAAAATAAGAAAATGTTATTTGAGAAATTTGCTTCTTTTATCAAGTCCTGTCTCATAACAAAAGCAAAACCCCAACTTAAAAAAAGTATATTTGATAAAAAGGAAGATTATTCAAGTCAAATTTTCATATTTTTAAAAATTAATAATATGGAGCACTCTCTAACTCACAAAAGGATAAAAATATAAAACGGCAAGTGAGAACGGTAAACTTCACACAAATAGTAATTGTTGCGCAACGTTATTCTACTGTTTCACCGAGCGAGAAATCGAGAAAAGTCGGATAAAACTTACTGGTTATTAATTCTTGTAGGAGATATTCTTAATATTAACTTTATACTATATTTTTAGAAAATATATTTAAAATCGAATTAAAATTATGCTGCTCTTTTGATAATTGCGAATACTCAATGGTCCATAATCCAAGTAGTATTAGTGCAACAAGTTGGAATCATAATCTTCACAATATCCTATGAGGGCCTTCCTGCTTAGACGGACGTCTTCTGAATTGGATCCTGTAACCAAGTGTGAATAATTGGAGCGAACATATCTAGATAGCTCATGGCTATAGATAAAATTATAACCAAGTATACACTGTGGGCCGAAATAAAGGAGTACATTTTTTAATTGAAAATATTTTTTTGGTTTTTTGGGCGATTCAATTTCTTTTTGCAGGGCTAATAACCCAACATGTCCTCAACATGACTGTAAATTTAAAAGCAAAAATAATGTACAGGGTCGTACTTCTAAAAAAAAAATTATATAACAGTGCATTTGAGCTCGTTGCAAATGAGAACTGTCCTAGCTAGAATATGCTTTTTCGGTAGGTAAACTATCCAGAACACTTCAGTAAAAAAGACATTTTTCCGAAATTACCGGATTCGCGAAATACCATTTTTTTTATTAAATAACAAATAACGAATTTATGAAAACAGTTTGGTAATTTTGATTATTTATCAACCGGATTTAATTCTGGGCTGCTAGGTGGTCACATTTCTGGCTGAATATAATCCGGGCAATTTTAACTCAAGAACATCCTTGTTCACTGTGGGAAGTGTGCGAGGGAGCACCATCCTGTTGGTGGTTTACAGTCATGTTGAGGACATGTTAGGTTATTAGCCCTGCAAAAAAAAATTGAATCGCCCAAAAAATATTCTCAATCAAAAATTGTTTCCCTTTATTTCGGTCCAGAGTGTACATATTGCAACATGAATACTCTTTGTCATAACTGTCGCATTCATCTGTCTTTTTAAATTCAGGGTTTATATCCTTCCACCTTTCAGTTTGAAAATCATTCAACCCTCGTGCAAACTTTTGCGATTTTAAGTACCTTCTTCGTTTGAAGCCGTGCAAAAAAAAACAATGAATTCATACAAAAAATTAATTGTAGTTATATAGAACCGGCGCGTATCCAGGATTTGGTTCCGGGGGTGGTCCACTTAGTGAGTATGAAAAAAACTACATCAAAGGAAAAACGCCTTTGAATAATGCAAAGAGAAAAGCGAAGAGGCTTTTTGAAACGCAATCTACGACTTCTTGTATTCGCCATAAGATTTATAATTTAGTAGATAGCGTGGTTATAAGCGGCATAATTATGATTATGAAATTGTTTCGGGGGGAGGGGGTCCAGACCCTCTGGACCAACCCTATAAATACGTGCCTGATATAGAAGCACGTGGTCGTACTTAAACAACGGAACTAGGTACTCGCGAGATACTTTTAGTTCAGTGACACTTTTGAACTGAGTGAAGATAGCAGGATTATTGAGACGGAACTCTGCAGTTTGTACATAAATGCCTTGTACTATTCCTCATTATGTCTTCAGAACATTGCTTCCATATTATTCTGTACAGCAATAACCCTCTTCTCCACTCCACATTTTTCAGAGTTTCACAAGAAAATCTGTTTCTTTCATGACTATTCATCATAGTATCGTTCTACATTTTAGCCTGACTACAGTGATCCATTTGGGAGAGACCTCTATGAAGCTCTATGCAGAGGAGAAGTAACCTTACCAGACGAAAGGCAAGCTGAATTGAAATGCAGATATATAACGAATGGCTTACCGTTTCTGAAAATTGCACCTTTCAAAATTGAAGAGGCTCATTTGAATCCCGATCTCTATATTTTTCATGACGTGATGTATGATGATGAGATAGAAACTATCAAAAGACTAGCACATCCTAGAGTAAGTTGGAAAAAAAAATCTAAAACGTCTATCAAAGCTCGATTTTAGTTCAGAAGAGCCACAGTGCAGAATTCCGTAACTGGAAACTTGGAGGTTGCCCAATATAGAATAAGCAAGTCTGCATGGCTGCGAGAAGAAGAGCACCAACATGTTGCTACAGTTGTGCAACGTGTTGGTGACATGACCGGACTATCTATGTTAACGGCCGAGGAATTGCAGGTGGTGAATTATGGTATTGGAGGTCATTATGAGCCGCATTTCGATTTTGCAAGAGTAAGGCGCAGTTGGATATTTTGTTCTGTTTCTAACTTGTACCTTTTTTTCAAGAGAGAAGAAACAAATGCATTCCATAATCTTGGAACAGGGAATAGAATAGCCACCGTATTGTTCTATGTAAGTCCGTTTTTAACAAATTTAAGAAAATTTCGATGATCAGAATGTGATATTCTTCCTATGAATTGAAAGACTTGGATAGCCAACAAAACACTCAACGCCTCAATTAATATCCTTTTTAAGTTGGCAAAAAAATGATATTTCCAGTTATGCTTCAGGTCTGCCTCCATCCAACCAAAAGATCAGATTCGATCTCCTGGTACGTTTTGCGCTGAAGAAATTGTTCCATAATTTTTTTTTAGAGATCATGATGAATGTTATGAGGAAAAACTGTTCAGCCTTTGATCCTCTGAAACTCTCTTTCAAGGTAATTTTTTGTAAAAAAATGTTTTTAAAACCACCCCTGTTTCCATCAACATTTCATGCGCTGTAACTCGTTTAGTATTGGATCTTTAAAAAAATTGTTATGAGGCAAAGTTGTTCAGCTTTTGATCCTCTATTACTTTTGCTTTAAAAAAAAATGTTTAGGAAATCACCTTTTCAGGGCAAAACGTACCAGAGGAGTTCGAGTAAAATCTTTTGGTTGGATATAGGAGGCAGTCCCCAAGCAACCCTGAAAATATCATTCTATATGGATTTTTTTTTTGACAAATCGACGATCCTTTTTATGATTTTTTACTGGGCTATAAATAGCATTTCAATATTTTCACCAGATGAGTGATGTAGCCCAAGGAGGTGCTACAGTTTTTCCAGTAGTTCGTGCTACTTTGTGGCCCAAAAAAGGCAGTGCAGCTTTTTGGTATAATCTTTTTCCAAGTGGTGAGGGAGATAAAAGGACAAGGCATGCTGCGTGTCCTGTTCTAGCTGGATCCAAATGGGGTGAGTAACAAAACAATATTTTACTGGGTGTCTCGAAAAATGTGGAAATCTCTCGAATATGGGTAGAATATGGAAAAGATGATAAAACGTTCCTATAATTCTTTTCCCTACGGAGATATGGCCCTCTAAAGGGCGCCGGCGACGGTGGATTTTTTTTTTGCAAATAACTTTTAAAGTACTTACTCAATTTAATTTAATGAAAGTTTAATATAATGAACACTACTAAGGACCTGTTCAAATAGTGGCCTTGACAAACATTTGATACATTAACCTTATTTAGCACTCTTGTTCATTATTGTAGAGTGAAATTCACTTCCAACAATTGTCAGGATCAATGGTTGACCACCACACAAAAATTGATGTAATCCCAAAAATAAACAACAATATGGCGTCCGCAGGCTGCAGGACAACCATATAACTTGGCACAAATAGCTTTCTTCTTTAATCAATTTTAATATCAACTCACAGCCATATGCGTCAAGCCAATATGTGAAACCTACTCGTTATATGTTTAGTCTCTAACGCAATCGCCTCAAAGAAGGGCCGTGGCAAGTCGATATAGCCTTATGAATGATATTTAACTACTCATAACTCAAAAATCACTTCATTTACAAAGACCAAACTCCCATACCACAAGTATGATTATATTCCATACCACTACGCTATAGGAACAGTGAGCTGTAGCAGATCATTCAAAAAGTGTCAAACTCTTTAGACTACGGATGGTGAGTCATTCCTCAATCGCCATCACTCAGAAAAAGGGGCGGCGGCAGATCGTTTCAACCTAATTCTTGATAGCTCAAGAATCAAACTCTTTAGACCGCTGGTAAGAATATCTCACCATAGTTCGCCAGAAGTGGCTGCAGAATAGAAACACCATAGGATTTCTCTTGATTATTTAAAAACGCGAAATATCAAATTAAGTAAGGTAACTCTGTGAGACCACTCACCATAATCAGTAAAATAGGTACCTGACTCATCATTTCAACGCACATTGGCAGCATAAGAGCCCATCTTCTGCATTCTACACTCAAAATACCATCAAGAGGAATTAAGCTTTCAAATAAAGTTAAAGAGTTAAATATCACTTGGATCACTGTCAAAAATGATTATCAAGGTAGAGAAGAATGATAAGTAAACACATAAAATTGTCACCAGAAAAATGGGTTGCTACATTATCGATAAAATGAACCGTTTTGTTGAAAAAACATATTTTTATTGAAAAAACCATCGAAAATAGCCATTATGCACTGGTGTCCTGGACGAAGGTTTCAAAAAAAAATTTAACTTATGTTTTCCTGGACATGTTTATGAAAATTAACCTGAAAAGAGAACGTAAAATTCAAAAAAAAATAGGTTTACGTTTTTTGAATAATTTTGTCAAGGACACCACTTTGGCTTTTTTCGAGGTTTTTTTAAATAAAAAGATTTTTTTTTCTCGAGAATGCATTTTAGTGATAATAAACAAAAGTACGTTTTTCGTAGTTAAAGGTTCAAGCTGTCGAAATTTATTCTTTTCAAGTCTTTATCATACAAGGTGCTGAAAATTCAAGTGATAAAATGTAGAACCTAGTCAGCCCCTGGTAAACTAAATAAGGTATAGATGCTGTTTTAAGGACACTATTTTAACTGGTCCTTAGTAGTGTTCATGATATTAAATTTTCATCAATTTACTTTAAAAGTTATTTGCGAAAGAAAATTTCCACCGGCGCCCGTTAAGCGGCCATATGTCCGCTGGGAGGGACTCAACGGAAAAGAATCATAGAAACTCACTATCATCATCTTTTCTCCTGTTCTACCTGTATCCGAGAGATTTTCCACATTTTCCGGGACTATCTGTAGACAACTTTCTTCAGTACTGTTTTTCTCTAAAATCTTATTGGCTAGGTTGGACACTCACTTTCAAATGATGGTCACATCAGATAGAGATTGTGACCCTCAAACAATTGAAAGATTTTTTATTTTTGGATCTGACGCCATTCGTATTATCTTGAACTGGTTTGGTAACATAGATTTGATTACACTATTGTCAACCTTTTCAACAGGGTGTCCCGCACAAGAACCGACAGAGAGCAGGATCATGTAGGGGAACCCAAAATATTATGATTTACCGCAACTTATCTATGTACCAAGTTGCACCCCTAAGAAGTTATACGCCTCGCCAGAGAGGTTTCAAATTTCGAAAAAACTCAATATCTCAGTTATATCGGAACTTAGAAATACCAAATCTGGTCCACATTCCAAGTGTACTAAGAGAATGCATCGACAGTGATTGGAGTTCAATCGAAGTTCTGATAAGGAGTTCAATCGAAGTTCTGATGATGCACCCTTAAAATAAGACAGTTTTCTTTTACCCTTTGGGGGTCTTGAAAAATCATTGTTTCATTTTATGGGGAAATTAGTTCCAAAACTTGTTTGGCTCCTGTGATTTTTCAAAAAAAAAATCCGTTCTCTGCAAGAAACACGTATTGTAGCTGTCATATTAAAAATCGTCGAAAATTTTAAAGTTGGCTAAGAAAGTTAAATGTCAGAGTCTACAAATAGGTAAATAGTTGAAATAAAAATCATTCAAAAGAAAAAGTAACAATCTCAGCAAATAAATGACAAATAAAATAAGCACTTAGAAATTATAGTAATAATTGTTCAAAATGATCACCAAAATTTTGGTTGTTTCTAATGAGCGTGCATTTATCTGTTATCCGATTCCACAGTTCGGCTTGATAAGCAACTGACGTGGAAGACCCAAATTATCTCAACATTCCCTGATGAAAGAAATCCCATTTGAGGTACTGGTGATCATGAAGGCCAATGTTTTGAGCAATTTCCTGTTTTAGTCCATTTGGGTGCTGATGGTTCAAAAAGTCACCAACATTATTATCGAGATTATTACTAGAATCAGGCGATGTTCCATCGAGCATAAAGTAATGTTCAAGTTTAATTTGCAGTACCACCCAAACTTTTTCTTGGGTAGCACATTGTCAAGTAGATCCGGTGTTTTGGAGAATCTTCAAATGAATAGAGCGTTAAACAGTGATCAATAAAACAGCTTCATTATTATAAAATACCGTTTGTAAGTTCAAAGAGAAGAATGTCCCCACTAGATAGACAACACAAAGCCTGGATTACTTATTAAATAACTTACTCTCTGAACGGTCGAGTCTGACGTTCGATTTCAAAGCTAACATTGGAGTTTTCGACGACTTTTAATATGACAGCTACAATACGTATTTTCAGAAACCCAAATGTTTTGGTTGAAAACGGGGAAGTTTTTTGTTAACTAACAAGAGCAAGAAAAGTTTTGGAACTAAAAAAAAATTCAGAGTGTGGAATGTTGAGAAATATTTCGATTTTTTGTCTGTAGATTCGAAACGCGTCAAGCGATTGGCTCTTAAGCATCTTCTTGAGAAATTTGTTTGAGTTTAGCTTTTTCAGGACCGGACCTAGAGCGACACATATTTTTTTTATCGAAAAAAAGTGGTAGGTACGCGACTGAGTTTTCACGAAGTAAAAAACCCCGGGTAATTTTGAGCAAAAAAGGTAACTTGAGTTTTTCTTCTTCGATGCGTCTCTTTCGAGATAAAAAATAAAGATCAATGTTATGTAGAATAACTCAACACTTATTTGAAGATCTATGAAAAATGAAAAATCAAATGATTTCACAACAACAGCTCAAAGTGTTGCGCTTTGTTGCTCGAAAAAGAACAAAACTCTAGAAAGTTTGCTGAAATCACTTGCGACGTTTCGAATTCACAGACAAAAAATCAAAATTAAAAAAATTGATAATAAGAAGAATTATTATCAATTTTTTATCAAAACGTTTGAGGACACATGTTCACTTACAAAAAGTGATAATTCTACCATAATCTATTCACCATGTCAAAATGCGCAGGATTTTCAGACTCACCATGTATATTATGAGATCAAACAATACAATGACACTACTCATAATAATTATTGTTTTCATGTAAAAATACTTCCGAATTCTTGATGTATGCATGATTGTATTTATCCAGTTTAATATGATAAATGATTGCTTGTTCAAAAAATACGATTGTCGATGAAAAAAGTTTGTATTCTTTTTATTTTGAATTTATGTACTGAACTCTTGAAAGAAAAAATGATTTTTCAACTTTTTGAAAAATGAAATTTTTGGTTTATTTCACCCTTAGAACATTGAACCACTAGAATAAGCATAGCACCTCGAACGTACACGATATGTTTGAGTCGATAATATTCTGTTTTTGTTTATATTTATGTGATGTTATCTTGACACATTTGTAATTAGATCTCTATAATCCAACCGTCCATGAAGAAGCTCCACAAACACAGCACTTTTTTGGTATAATTGCCACACAATCCTCTTCTCGAGCACAAATAAATCATTTTCAACTAGAAAATGACAACCGTCACTTTGAAGCATCTATCACCGTCATGGCAACGCATTTCAAATAGCTCGATTGATTCCCAACGTTGCCGTTTTGTAAGAAAAATTCCTCTTATCAACTTTTTAGTGTAAAAGATCAAGGAAAATCGTTCGATTATTCAACGACAAGTAGTAATAGCGATGAAAAAGGCTACACACTCCTTAAATATTGAAGAGAAATTCATTCATTTGATAAAAGTGAACTTCAAGTCATTGTTATCAAATTGGTGACAAAAAATCTGGTGAAAGGAAGTAAATATGGCAAACAAGGAGCTTGCTGTTCCCCTTTCCCCCCATGTTTACATTGACATGTTCGACTCACACAATATTGTTTGTTTATGCTTCTAGTGGTTCAATATTCGAAGATTTTACCTATTGGACACCTCATCGCCGGACATTCTGTATACAAGAGGTAAGGGGAGCATTTCAAGTGACTCTCATCTACGAAACGCTATGAATTACGAAAGTTGTCTTTTTGAACGTCCATTCAACATTCTTTTCTCGTCCTTCTGAGATCCAGGACGGTTTTTGAAAAACTTCTAAATTGATTTCGTGGAATAATAATCAAAAAAGTATGGATTCTAAAGTCATAGTTTAAATTTGAACATTCAATAATTTTTTTCAATTTACATAGTCTTCAAAGACTAGGTCACAAACCAGTGCTGATTGGCTCTATCAGCATTTGCAGTTTGCAAACTATTCTGATAATTTTGACCAATCGATGAAGCGCTGACCGATTTGTGATTGTTCCACGAACAGACCTTATATTGGAGCAATCACCATCAACTTATTTTTTTCAACTACGGATGACTATTTTCTTGAATCACCATCTTAGCCCTAATAAGTACCAATACTCCAAAGCTTTTCCAAGATTTCAGAGAAACTCTCAACTATTCAACACATCGTCATGACAATCTCTTACAATTCAAACAACATATACATATTCTTTCAGTTTCCAATAAATGGATCCATGAAAGCGACCAAGAGTTCCGAAGACCATGCACCAAAGAACGCCCTCCTGAAGATCTGATTGCCTAAATTCATAGCATCATTAGAAAATTGATTTGAATTTATTGAGACTGGTTCCTAATTATCGAATTTTAAGTTTATGTTGTAACATATCAAAAAATTATTATCTAGAATTATGTCGAATTAGATACTAACAAAATGAGTGATATATGTGGTGTAAATCATCTCGTAGCGGTAAGAATTTAATTGTATCGTTTTCTTACCAAAATTCGATCAATCTCATGGAATCTCTGAATTTTATACCAATATTTCGTATGTGATTGTTGTATATAAAGTGATCTATTTAAACTACTACTCGTTTTTTATTTATGAAAAAGTTTAATTAAAAGGAATAGATTGGTGTAAATACATGTTTATTTGTTTGTAATTGTCTAGAAGTATATCTTAAGTTGATAGGCGAATAATAAGGTTGTAACATACTGGTAATTTTACTCATGAATTAATAATTATACTCACTCCCTGTTAGTTCTCCTCGAAGAGATACTCGCCATTTTTGATTCACACAGGCAAACAAAAATTACTGAACTATTTTTCGATATAGCTTCAATGCCTGCACAAAATATTCGAGTCAGAAAAGACAATTGTTACCATATCAACTTTGATTTTATCAGGTTAGTTGGATCTTTTCATTCTCAAGAATCAAGTTCCAATATCTGAGTTCACGTTTTACTGATCATTTCATGAAAAGCTTTGGTGATGTTTTTTCTTGTTTTCGTACTTGAATAAATCAACTTCCTCAGATGCCCGGCGATGGGCACCTGGTTCGAAGGTCCTTATCCTCCGTTCTGTTCTTCTTTTTTCTTGGTTTTTGAAAGAGACAACAAAGCACCATAGAACTTTCATGATACCTCATAAACAATGTGGATTTGAAAGGATCTGCATGCAGGATCAAAATAGGGTCTCTGGAATGTCCTGGATAGCGAAGAATAGAAAATAGCATGTCAATCATTCAAGTGACACTGCCATCCTACAGAGTTCAAAATGAATGAGGTGGTTTGCTAATTTTACACGTATGTGGTTATATATTCAATATTGTAAAGGATTGTCCTGAGAATTGTCCAAACTGTGAACATTTTTCATTTTATAATGATTATCTGACCGGTCATATCTGGATTGATATTGAATAGTTTCAAAAGTTTAAAAGCTACAATAAATTTTGTTACAATCTGTGTAGGTGTACGTTCATGCTCAGAAATCTCCGAATATCTATCAGTTTGTAGAATATTAGAAATCCTCGAACAATAATCGAGTATCAATCTTGGTAACCAAATATATCCGATACTGTACTAGGAAATCATCAAATGGTTATCAAAATCTGCGGTTTCTTATACAGCGATTTGCCTATCGTCGTTAATCTTCCAAAGTGACGTACCTCAAAAATACCCATTATTCGATAACGCCAACACTTTTCATTTTATGAAAAACTTTTCCATCCTTTCGTCTATCAAAGTATCTAATCTCAATCTGTAATAACTTCATGAGGTATGACTCTTTGTGAGATAAAGAAGCTTTTTATAAGATAAAAGTTTTTGGTCCTATCACAAAATAGGATTTTTTGAGACACGTCATTTTGGAAGACCAACGACGAAATTGGTTTTCGAAGATGAGAAATCCTAATCCGGTATTTGTTTGAACCTAATTCCCAGAGGGCGCCTTCTACGTTGTACTTTCAACACCCTGTATCTCTTCAACGCCTCATATTAAAATTTGCCACCACAATAATTATTTGAATAATCTTCTCATTTTCATTCATATTATAACCTGCTGCTCTATGGCGGATAAGTTACGGGAGACCCTGTATAGACAGCTTTTTTTTTGAAAAAATCATGAAGTTATGCACAGCAGTACCGTATTTTTCCTTACCATCGTCATCTTGCCCCACTCTCCCCTACTCAATTTACACCCTGTTCAATGAAGTACCGGATCGTTCTGTGCTACGCTATACGCTACCAACACTGAACACCTTGTTCTTGGAAACATTAAGCATTTCTGGTCCTATATCAACAACCTAAGAGGAGATACTGGTTTACCGCGCATTATGTCCTACAACGATGGTGGTGCTTAGGATATAGAACGCCTTCGCCACACACTTTCAGTCGTGCTACTCGGATTACCCTGCCGATAAGATCAGCTCGATCGTTCCTAGTCCGTCCGTTACCTGCCTAGCCAGTCACCGTTTCACCGAAATTGAAGTCATGGAGGGGGTTGGATACCTCGAAATCTGCTGGTCCTGACGGTATACATCCAATACTCCTGAAGAATTGCCTGTCTTTCCCTAGCATTTTCCAGCTTTCATTTGACAATGGAACCTTTCCTTCCCTATATCAACAATCCCAAAAGTTTTTGAATCTATCTTAACGGACGAAATCCTCTACACTTTCAAGCACCACATCATTGGTGAACAGCATGGGTTCTATAAAGGTCGCTCTACTACCACCAATCTTGGAGTTTACCAGAACTACCTTGTGTCATCGATGGAGCAGGGTCTCCAGATTGATGTGATATACACTGACCTGTCCAAAGCTTTTGACAATGTCTGTCACCGTGTGTTGATGATGAAGCTAGAAGGCGTTGGCATAGGAGGTGCCTACCTGAACTGGATAGGATCTTATTTCTCCAATCGTCGCCAAAGAGTGAGAATTCATGACAAAGTTTCAAAAGAGGTACTAGTAACATCTGGTGTTCCCCAAGGGTCCCATATCGGTCCAATCCTGTTTGTGCTTTTCATCAACGAGGTCGCTACCGGTTTCAAGGACTCTCAGTACCTTCTGTACGCTGACGACCTGAAATTCTTTTCCAGAGTGGACTACAGTTCATCTCTTCAGTCTGACTTGGACAATTTAGTGGCATGGTGTGACAAAAACAGACTGAAGCTGAACATCTCTAAGTGCAAGACGATGTGTTTCTCTAGACGCAGTAACCTAAAATTCAACTATTCCATTGAAAGTTCATCACTAGAGCGCGTATCTTCATTCAGTGGACTGGGTGTCATATTTGACAGTACTCTATCCTTCAATTTGCACATTGAAAGTATCACGTTGAAGGCTTTTAGGATGCTCGGCTTTATCAAGAGGAATACCAAACACTTTGTTGATACTAATGCAATAACATGCCTATACAACTCTCTTGTCAGGAGTCATCTTGAGTACTGCTCCATTAACTGGTCACCCTCATACAAAATCAACATCAGCAAAATGGAGAGGATACAAAACAAATTCTGTAAGTACCTCCCGTTCAAGCACCACTTACCTTGTTCCAACTTGGATTACGAGTCAAGAATCTTGTTATGTGGATTGAAAAGCCTTGCACGTAGAAGGAAAGAAGCTTTGTTGATATTTCTTTATAAGCTGATTACTGGCTTCATAAACTGTGATGCACTAGTTACCTCGGTAATCCTATCAGTACCTTCGAAGCGGACCAGACACACACGCCTCTTCTTTGATGTTCCCCACCAGACGAACTATGGTTTCACGCACTTTTCCGATAGACTTCGGTCGAATTATAACAATAACTGCTCCGATTGTGCTCTTTTCTCATGTAGTACTTTGTCCTTATAAAATTGCCTCAGGCTGCAGCTCAAGTAGCTGAGAATTGCGACGGCATGTAATGTGTATACATATCATACTGTGTGTGTACGGTGTACATGTTATTTCATTTTTTTTTTGTATTACCATACCAATTTTAATTCTGTAGTGTAATTGTTGAAATGAATTAATAAATAAATTGGCATACAATGTTTTATCCAACAAATAAAAGAAATCGTTTTCTTATAAGATGATAATTATTATTAAATATAAATGTCAGAGTCGACTACCCACTAAGCAAAATAGGATCGCAATCTCGTTATCTTTTTGTTACTCGTAACATTGTTACGTTGTCCAAAAAGGATTTGTTTCGGCGCAACTACGGAACTGCGTGGTCGTGATATCCGCCAACATAACAAAATCGCAGTTACGTTAACACGTTATAACGTTCTTGTTCCAATATACTATAACGGATAGGTTACGTTTTTGAGATGTTTTCATGACCGACTCTTCAGAAATGTTATAACAATGGTACTTGAAGACCGCTATTTTTTCGACAAGGTATAACAGGTCGATTTCGTTCTTGCATGGATCCAATTAAACTCAGGCACAAAAATGTTTTGTGATGACGTAACAGACATAGCTTTTGGAAATGTTGAAATGTACCTAAGTGTATGCCAAATATTGCCAATAGAAAGTGCATTGAGCATTAAGTGTCATTCAGAATCTTTTTTATAATCATGCTGTGTCATGGCAACTAAGGATAACAGAACTTGAAATCCATAAAAACATCGAAAAATATAATTAAAACTGCAATATTTCCAAAAATACAAAGGACAACCTTGCGCAGACTAACCTTTATTTTCGATGCCCGATAACATGAAATCACAAAATTTGGGGGTTTCTATTTGAAAAAATTGATTTTTGGCAGATTTCTCAATTTAATTTTTGAAGTTATTTTTCGACCACCATTAATAGTTATTGAAATGTTCTAAAAAATCTATCTAAGGATGTCCATTTCAATAAGGATTCCAACACAAACTCAATGAACACGCTTTCTGATACGAAAAATTTACATTTAATGCAATAATATAGAGGGTGGTCTATTCAAAATGAGTAAGTTGACACCAACTTCCGGTATAACCGGAGGTGCCACCATCTTGAAAATATTTAGCTTGAGTGCCCCCATAGACTTTGCTATTCTGTCAAATTTTACAAACTTTCCCACGTATAGTTTCCCTTATATAGATGGAGCTTGTTCACGGAGGGACACCCTGTATAATTCAAATAATTTACAATGTGAAGTATGCATATAATTCCAAGCAAAAAATGAAACATTCATTCATGTTTTAAAGTTTCAAATAATCTAGGTATTATAGTTGTTTTACAATACCCAACAATACTAATAATATATTATGATCTATCGAGAAATCTATAATAAAATATAATTTGTTCTTTCAAGGGGGTTCGTCCGGTCTGAAATTTTACTCAATGCAAGCATTTTTTGTGGAATGCGCCATTTTTTTATAACACCACCTTTTGTAACAATTCAAGTTTTATCAGGTGGGTAAGATATCAAAGTAGGCAACCCAATATCTATTTTGAAAAAAAATTAATAATAATATTTATTTAGCATAAAAAATACTATACAAAAAACAGATTGAAAGTAATTACATACATAAAGTTACAATCAAAAATAAAGTGGTAATAAAATAGTGTAAACAATAATATAAAAGTATGTGTATGAGAGATAGTGACGACAAACATATTATAGATATAAATATAAGGACATCTTTAAAAGTATTCAGTGCGTGGACACGAAGCAGTATCGGAAGGCAAACGATTACAATCCCAAACAGTCCTTTACACAAAACAGAATTATACAGAAGTTGACTAGATGTGTTTTTTTTTCATTAAGCAGTCTTATTTCTAGTATCATAGTTATGGACGTTTTCAAATGTATTGATCTTATCACAGGTCACAGATGTATGATGGTACTTAACAATGTTTTATTTGAACTTTTTGCCTTATTGACAACATGCCAAGAAAATTCAACATGGATTTTATTGGCGTGTACCTATTACATCCAAGAATTGTGCGCATGGCTCTATTTTGTACTACCTGGAAATCATTCATCAAATACTGGGGCAAGTTATAGAATAATGTACCACAAAATTGTAAATGGGGAGCTGCGACACAATAAAAGTTCGGTATACATTGATGAATATTTTCCTACTCTCGAAATAAAACCGACTTTTTTCGCATATTTTTCTATGATCTGATCCGCATGTGCTTTAATTAAGATCTAATAAGTTGATATCGAAAATAACACCTATGTATTTTATTTGCGTCACATGTTGCAATCTGACATTATTTATATTCACATCAATATTACTGAAGTCAACATTTGACAGTCTTACTTTTTTACCGAACACACACACTTCACATTTCTGGATATTGACACTCAGGCTATTATTGTTCAACCGATCACAGATTAGAGAAAGATCACTGTTCATAGTGTCCTGCAAAGTCCTTTCCTACCACATAAACCATCGTGTCATCAGCAAATAACTCTAGTCTAGTAGGTACCCTCAACTACATTCACAATGTCATTGATATAAATTAGAAACAATAGGGGTCCCAAAACTTCCATTGGCGCAGACAAAGAATCATTATATTCAACAATTTAAGACCTAACTGTCAAGTAAGACTCAAACCACTGTAGTCCCCTTTCTCTTAAACCTATGTGGTACAATTTTTTCAAGAGCTAATTTCTATGTATAGTTTCGGAAGCCCGTCTGAAGTTCAGAAACACTGCCATAATATACCTAATTGTCGTCATCTGTGTGTCTACGAAAATTGTCACAAATATTAATTAAAACTTATCCGCAGGAGTGATGTTGCCGAGATCCAGATTCGTTCGAGGATGCCGTTCACTTCACAATATTCTTGAAGTTGTTCTTTGATAGCCACTTCGAGGAGCTTCTGGTACCCTGGCACTGAATTTATTGGTCTGAACTCAGTACAGTTGACTGTTAGGTATTTTTGGTACTGGAGTCACGATGGAACACTTCTAATCTTCCGGGAACTTGCCATATGCTAACGATGAGTTTATGATATCCAAAATGCGATTTTCTGTCACACAAAATACATTTTTGAAGATTTTTGTGGAGATACCACTCACTCCACCCCAATCATCTTCAGTCCTCTCACAAAAGTTTTGAGTTTTTCTATGGACAATTTATCAGTCACATAGGATAAAGTCTGAACGACTCTAGTTTCCCACGATTGTCTCTATGCTGACAGAACATTTTATAGGGGCAATTATTTCGTCAATACTTGTTATGAAATATTTGTTGAACTCATTCGCAACTGATTTTGGATCGTTTGATGTGGAAATTTTATTTCTGTGGAAAGTGATTTTCTTTCACTAGGAAGGAAGGATTTAAGATTTTTCCAAAGCTCATGCGAATTTGTTCTATATTTGTCTATTTTCTCCCGAAAGTATTGATCTTTTTTATCTTGAATTTTCTTGACCATTAAGTTTTTGACCTTTTTGTAGTTGTTCCATGTGGCGTTATCTTTGTCAAGTGTCGCTCTCATTTAGAGACCGTCCCTCTCTAGCATCATGTTCCTTACTTCGTCCGTGATCCATTTTTCATGTAGATGATGCTTCTGTTGAATCTGGAAGGAGGTAATTGGTCACATGCTGTTCAGGATACCGGTTATACTATCTATGAAAGAGTTTGCCAATTCGTCAACATCAGTACTGTTCGGATTCCATAGAAAATTCATCACACCATCTTGCAACATGCTGGCATCATAGTTCCTCATGCTTTGTTTCGAAATTGTCACACTACGGTTTGATTGAAAAATATGTTTAATACTGATAGATATTATATTGTGATCACTAATTTTTGGCAACAGATGTTCATGGTTAAGGTGCTTATCATTCGATATTATGTTATCTATTGATGTTTCACCGGTATAGGTAATCTTGTTGGTTAACTCACATGTTGAAGAAATCCATGATGTTGAGCAGTCCTATGATTTTTTTTACCATAAAATGAAGATTTCAGAAGATCGAAGTTGAAGTCTCCAGTGATAACAACCATTCCATCAAAATCACTCACTCTGTCAAGGTATTCCGCGAACAAATCCACCAAGACCATATTTTGCTTATTTGGAGGGTGATACAAAACACAGAAGATATTTAGACTCTAACATAGAAACCTCGATGGGCAACAGCCACAGATAATTCTCCAAACACAGTTTGTCCTTGATTTTAAATTTGGTACCTTCTCGGATGATCGCCATTACTCATCCAGTTCTTTTGTTTGTGGTCAAGCACTGTTCCAAATATTGTGTACACATTAACGTGGAGCTCATTATCAAACACATCAGACGACACATGAGTTTCCGATACCAATAATATTTTTGGTTTCCAATTACTTATAAGTGTTTCGATGCCATCCTTCTTATTCAAAAAACCTTGGCAAATAAAGTAGACAACAGTATTTTTTCGGCTGTCACAAGGCTGTAATTGCTATTGGAGAAACTTGTTTTTCCGTATCTGCTCCATTCGCCTGTACGTTTCACAGTTTATATCCCACGTTCTATGGTCAATCCTCAAATTTAGACTATATTTCTTGTTAGAATTGACACAATTTACACATTTAGTCACTTCACTGGAACAATCTTTGAAGGCATGATTTTCACTACATTTTGGACAGAATCTTACATCTTCACAGTCCTTTTGTATGTGTCCATACTTGCAGCAGTTGAAACAACGAACAATTCCATATTCATCATACACTCTACAACGATTCTATCCTATATTGATCTTCTCTTTAGAAGCATCAGAAGTGTCAGAGTCAACTTCGAAAATTACGTTGAACTTTCTATTGTTGATGTTTGTTCTCTGAGTATCTTGAGTTTTGTATGTTCACTTTTAATAAAATCATTCTGTTTTTTTACTTTGGTGACAATTATCTCATCAGAAACAACATGCTCACTCTCATTGACTCCTACCACTTTGATTCTACGGTCAAAAACTTTTGGACGATCAACTTTATAACTTGTTCCAAGCTTTTAAAGAATTTCAAACTGAATATGGGCAATTTCTTTTTCATTTCCACAAGTTAAAATCAGATCTCCATTCTTAGTACCTATCGTAACACCAGCACCAATATCGCAAGGGTTCACTTTGACCAACAAATCTTCTTTTATTTTGTTGATACCTTTTTTATCACCTTGCTGCTTCACGACAAGAACTTTATCATTTGTGTCTTTTTTCGTAACTGTTGCATAGGATGGTGGAACTTGAGAAATATTGGGAACACTATTTTGTTGATTTTGAATTTCTTGTTTTCTTTTATGAGAAAATCGATTTTGTCATTCAATTCAGTAGAGTTTTTAAAATTAGCTGTATATTCGACATCATAAAGTTCATATCAGTTTGGTCATAATCTACTCGGCTCCTTTTCCTAGATCTTCAAGCTACTACGACATCAATCCCATTTATTTCATCACATGGTTTGCACTTCCAAAGTTTTTTTACGTAAATGAAAACCACGTCGTTAAACGTTTTCACATTTATAATGAAAATACAATCCAGATCCATTACAAACAATGATTGATTTAAAATCCTCAAACCCTTTTTTATAGGTACATTTGAAACATTGATCATCATTCGACTCATTCTCATTTCCTTCCATTCTTCAATCATCAAATAAATATATTGACTCGAACTCAGGCTGCTTCAGTTGTTTTTATAACAGTTCCTTATCACAATCGGAATTTGGTTTCGATGTTCAAAGAAATTATAGGTGATTATATACTTTGATGTTGATTTTAACAATAAATTATTCACGTCACTATATCACCAAAACACTTTATTTCTTGGAAATCATAGGATATTCGGCATGCATACGAAAACAAAAACGTTATCTAGCAAAACTTTTTTTGCTAGCAGTGCTTCTTCGAGCGGATGAATCCCCTTAAGATATGTGATGACAAGAAAAAAACTCCTGGCCCATGCATATGATGACAGAAACAAAAAATAATTTTATCAGAGTCGTAAGTGATATTATCAAGTCGTTAATTTTTTTGAGTATGCTGAGATTTTGGTGAGATCTGGAGTATATGGTTTATAAAGGCGCGTCAATGAATAAAGAAAGGATTTGCATTCAAAAAGATTTGCAAATTGATATGGAAGACTCACCTTATGATGATCACCGGTATGTTATTGCTAGAATTTTAACGAACAGCTTTGTTCCGGAATTCGCTTTACATTTCAGGGCGTTTTTATAAGGAATCAATGAAACAATTCCGTTCCAAATCAACCGTTTCAGGGATGTAAAGAAGCTAATGTTATTTGATAAAACATGATGTTTCCGTTTTATAAACGATTAGTACATAACGTAACAATCAAATTCAACCAACAACATCTCAGCGATGTTAATTACAAAACGTATTTCACAATAACATGAATGTGTCGGTACTAGCAAGTCCCACTGATAATGTATTGATTACATCGCCTATATGAACGTTATTTTCTTAACGTGCAAGAAAATCGTTATTGTTTCATAAATGTTCCAAAAATAAAGTTTTTCAAGTTCCCTCAAATTGACGGTACCAAACGTCGCAACGATGTTGTTTGCTCAGTGGGTAGACAGTAACATGTTTACATCATGGTCATAGTAGGTTATTTGTTTGGTTGCATCCGAAATTTGATAGGTTGTTTGTTTGCCACGGGAAAGTGAGTTATAATCCATAACTCAATATTGACCAGTGAGTTAGAGATAAGAACACACTAGTGTGTTATTTGACACTTCACTTGTCCAAAATGACATCAATAATGACACCTATAACTATCATGCGTTGGATAAAGGTACCGTTACTCAAGGTCATTTTTAATAAAATCGCCCCAAAACTACCCTGTATATTAATAATTGATCTGACTGATTATTTTCACATCTTAGTTTCGAACCATGCAGGAGCGATTCCCAGATAATCGAAGACGAACTCAGAAATCTCTTGTCATTTACACCTTACGAAAACTCAATCCGTGGACACACAGTTTAAAAAGTAATCCATCAAAACTCGTTTCATTCATGAGAAAGTTTAATTCAAGAAAAGATTAGTGTAATGGATATATGTTTATTTGATTCAAATTGTTTACAATTATATGCCTTAAGGTGAGAGGCGGTTAAGATATGAGGTTGTAAGTTGTAACATACTGGTAATTTTTTGATTAATTTATTTTATCATTCTCTCACTCCCTGTTTGCCACAAAGAAATATTCCTGTCCCATTTTTGATTCACACTGGCATAAAAAAATCAATGAATCACTCCACGATACAGCTTCAAAACTTGCACGAAATCAAAATATTCGAGTTATAGAAGACAATAGTTACTATTATAAGTTTTGATTTTATAAGGTTAGTTGGATATATTATTATCTATTCACAACAACCAACTACTTATATCTGAGTTCAGATTTTACTGAACTTTTCATCAACGGCTTTGGTGATGTTTTTTCTTGTCTTCATAAATAAATTAGCTCCTCCTTCGGATGCCCGGCGATGGGCACCTGGCGACCCACCCACTGTAAGGCTCGATGGTCCTGAACCTCCCTTCGGATCTTCCTTTTTCTTGGTTTTTGGAGGAGACCACAAAGCACCCTAAAAATATCATAATATCTTATAAATAAGGTTGTGATAAAAAAAATATGCATGCAGGATCAAAATAGGGCCTCTGGGATGTCTTTGGTTAGTCAAGAAAAGAAGATAGCATGCTAATTATTTAGGTTAGATAGACTGCTGTTCTGCAGAGATCAGAATAAGATGGTTGGCAAATATATACGCATTATGTGGTTGATATATGCTATACTTGAAGGATTGTCCAAATCAAAAAGAACTAAAGTTCATCTCAGCAAAATTGGTGATATTAGCAATCATCTTCCACATCATCTCTCCAATTGATTTTTTTTCTCCAAGAAAAGAATGTCAAATAGGCACCAGATTGTATAACATAACATTACATCATAATATCAAACGATAAGTTCAATAACTAATGGTTATTTTATCAAAATGTTAAACGAAAAGGTTGGTACAGAACCGTAATGAATGTCTAGAGTTACATCCATGTGAGTAGTGCCCTACTATGTATGGATGTAACTCTAGACATTTATTACGGTTCTGTACCAACCTTTCCGTTCAACATCGGATAACCGTAAAACAATGTCTCTTTATTAAAATGTGTTAGGCTGATCGGGTCATGAGATTTGATATATTTACGAAGAGCCATTTTGATCATTTTTAGTTCTTTATGCCAGAGGTCGGTACATCATCCGGCCAGTGAGTGCTATTTGTGCTTGATTTCATTGCGTAGCAAATGTGAACAACCCAGGAGGTTCCTGATCATTCATCTCAATATGGATCTATAGTTTTATCTCAGCTCGATGCACTTTTATTTTGCCATTTCACTTCGACCACTATTTGTCAAAACTAGTCAGCCCTCTTCTATTGTTGTCAAGCATTGTGAGGATGAGCCTACAGTTCTTCACTCTTGTGCAAACTACAGAATTTCTTGAAAACTAAACATCAAGGCTCCATGGCCTCACCTCATATGAATCAAAATTTTGTTTCAAATAATATAATTCAACACCTTGTAACCTTGTAAGTGCGACTTGTATAATTAGTTTTTCAGTTAGATATAGCAAACATACAGGGCGTCCCGCATGAGAACCCATCTGGATCTTGTAGAGGAACCCGAAATACTCTGTGATTTAACGCAACTTTCCTATATACTAAGTTGCATGCTTAAGAAGTTACATGCCCTGCAAGTGAGGTTTTGAAGTTCAAAAAAAACAATATCTCAGTTTTACGTCAACTTGTGGTACACGTTGTAAGTATCCCAAAAGTATAAATCGACAGTGATTGGAGTTCAATTGAAGCATTCTAAAGGGTTGATAAGGTAAGGTCATATGGTTTTTCAAAAACCTTTTCGTTTTTAGCAGAAACCCAAGTTTTTTATTTTGTAATTACTTACAAGGCGAGCGGAGTAACCCGCAACTCCAGTTAGTAAAGAATATAGTGGGTACTATAGAAAAATTGGGTTACCCACACATTGGTAGGTCCTGAGAACAAAATCAGATGGAGTTCCATGAATATATTTCCGGAAATCTCCTTTTTCATAGTTTCTGCTCTCCGTGCAATTCAAGTTTTGCAATGGCCAATGTCTGCGGAAGGGGTACCAAAATAACCCGGGTGCTATATGTTCTTCTGGGTCGTCTCCTGCCCTCACATACTTCTCCAGAAAACGTTTAAATCCAATTAGAAAATATTTTTCCCCCTCGTTCTGTTCTCTACCTCTTTGATATGTCACTAAAATTTCATATTTTGTACCGTTTATGAGATCTTATAATTTTACATAATATACAATCGTTCAATGAAATACAGTCCTCATACCAAAATCACACATTACAAAAAACTTTGTTGTATTTAAACAATTGAGCAGTAGAGATTTCTTACACGAATTAAGTTGAATCACTTTGCTACAGAAAGAGATTCGACGGAGAACATGATTTTCCAAATGGGAATCAGCAAGTGACTTGGTACCTACCTAGTGAAAGGTTCGGTTAAATAGAGTCAGGGCCCGAGATAAAATAATACCCTGTAGATTTTTTGAAAATGTATGTCGATTTCCAGACGTTGGTCACTATACAGGGTGTCCCAGATCAACAATCATACTTATACAGATAACGATAAATCGTCCATTATTTCCAAAGAGGACTGTCTTCTAATCAATGTAAGTGTTTAATACCTAGAAACGTGATACGTGTTTCGCCTATTACTATGGCAAACGACACGATTGTTAAAGAACTTACGTGGATAAAGCGTCAATAATTTAAAATACATGAATAACAAAGTAAAACACATCTCACAATGGTTCAAGTCATAATGAGGCTTATCTCAATCCAAACAGAATGTCCAACAAGTAAAAAACCATAATAAGGATGAAATACAAAAATAAAAAGAATAAAATTATCACGTACAGTTCACGTACATTGGACTGTGCATCTTTGAACGCAGTTCAACGTTGAACCTTCGTTGAACTGGACTTGAGAAACCAGGCCTAAGAGTCCACCGCCTTAAGCCGCTAAGCTTTGCAGTACATATAGTTTTATTGGGCGTCTGGTGGTGTCGTGTTGATTAACAAGTTGTTAAAAATTAAGTTGGGTTCGAAGTTGAAAACATCGTTCACGCAGGTCATAACCGGGCTCTTTTCAGGTCTTGTTATTTCCAACTTTTCGAGCAAGTCTAATCTCTTTCCTTTGGAACATTCATGAAGCCATGAAGCACTGTGGTGTCATTCGGCAATGAGGAATTATGGCCTGGTGCTAAGTTGGTGAGTGGCAAAGGCAGATTTAGGGCCGATATTTCAATGTCCATTTAAGATTAAGGTACACTTGAAGGTTATTTTGGACCTTGAATTTGTCTGTCATGGGTGCCGTGTTTCAATTGTTACACTCACATCAGATTCTTAGCTAAATGAAAGGAGTGGCGCAATTGCGATCGAAAAGGCAGTTTTGGTGGCCAATTTTAAAATTCATATCAATTTTAAGTATACCTTAGCTAAAATGTCACTTGAGGTGACATTGAAATATCGGCCCTTAGTCATTTCATTAGATGTCAAGAACTTGTTCCCAAGTGTACCTCCGTCCGAATGTTGAATTTAGTTAGAAGACTTCTGGTAAAGAACAGAGACCTAGCTTCCAGGTATAGTGGTCGAAAACTTGATGTCCCTTTTATCACTGGTGCTGGACCAGAACTTCTTCCAGTTCAATAACCGGTTTTTCGAACAAGTTTCGGATTTGGTCATGGGTTCCTGCCTCTCTCGCTTTTCTAAGTGAAGTGTTCATGAATAATCTGGAGAATGAGATTATGCAGTCTCAATTCGCTGCTTGTCTAGAAGCCTACAAAAGGTATGTTGATGATGTGTGTGTCTTGTGGGCTGGTGGGGAAGAACGGTTGGGAGAGTTTATAGAGTTTGTCAACGACCTACATCCAAAAATAAATTTCACACCTGAGAAGGAATCCGATAATAAACTCCCCTTCCTTGATCTAATGCTCATTCGAAACAATGATAAAATTTTTTTTGAAATCTATAGAAAACCAACGTCAACTGATAATGTCATCCAATTTTCTTCTAACTCTCCGCATCCTCATAAATTCGCCTGTTTCAAATCATTCTTCTATAGATTGTTTAAGGTACCACTTTCGCAAGTAGCCTTTTCTGAAGAGCGTAAAGTCATTCAACAGATTGCAATCAATAATGGCTTTCCTATTCAGACCATCAATAAGATATACGTCAAATTCTTCAATAAATATAAACTCTCATACAACGTTATAACAGCGGGTAATTCGGGTCATAATGTCTCATATAGTTCTTTGACATTCTTTGGCTCTGTTTCGTCACAACTTGCAAATTTTTTCAAGAACACAGGCCTAAGAATTGCGTACAAAACTTCCAATTCACTTAAAAAACATCTGGTGAAACTCAAAGATAAATTGGATTGTTTTACAAAATCTGGAGTTAACTCGTTGAGTTGTGAGGACTGTGACGCGGTGTACGTTGGCCAGTCGGGGAGAAGGATCTCGGTCAGGGTGAATCAACATCTAAGTATTGTCAATAAATTCAGAAACACTGACACAACCAAGACTAAATCTGACTTTGCCACTCACCTACTCAGCACAGGCCATAATTATTCTTCATTTCCGAATAACACCACAGTGCTTCATGAATGCTCTAAGAGAAAGAGATTATATAGACTTGCTCCAAAAGTTGGAAATAACGAGAGCTAAAAAGAGCCCGGTTATGACATGCGTGAACGATGTTTTCAACTTCGAGCTCAACTTAATTTTTAACACCACCAGACGCCCAATAAAACTATATATGTACTGCATAGCTTAGCGGCTAAGGTGGACTCTTAGGCCCGGTTTCTCAACGATGGTTCATCTTTGAACCCAGTTCAACATTGAACCATCGTTTAGAAACCGGGCCTTAGTCCGTGGATTGTGGGTTCGAATCCTGAACTGTACGTGATAATTGTATTCTTTTTATTTTTGTATTTTATCCTTGTTATGGTTTTTTACTTGTTAGACATTCTGTTTGGATTGAGATAAGCCTCATTGTGACTTGAACCATTGTGAGATGTAGTGTGATTTGTTTTACTTTGTTATTCATGTATTTTAAATTATTGACACTTTATCCACGTAAGTTTTTTAACAATCGTGTCGTTTGCCATATTTTTTATTAGGGTTCTTTCTTAGGTCTGATGATGCCATAATAGGCGAAACGAGTGTCACGTTTCTAGGTAACACTTGAGGACTCAGACTTTGTGTTCTTTTCCAATTTCATTGATACTTATACAGGATATAGAGTAACCATAAATAAGAAGTTTTGGATGGAAAACCCATGGCCCCGGTAATGCACCGTTTCCAGGATTCGGCATGTACAAGGTGATTGTTTATATTTTACTAAGTAGATATCTCAGCTATTTTAGGTTTTACAAAAAGTTTTAATGAGCAAATCTGTAATATTTTTCATTGACATTCAGAATCCGATACTAAGAAATGTCAAAATGCATCGAAAATCTAAAAATTTTACACAACATGGTATTTTTTGAATGGGAAACCCTGTATATTTTTGGCTAGATTGATAGATCTCTTTCTTCTGATTCCAAATATACCATAATATGATGATATGTGGTTCAGCTGTTTTAGCGCTATCCACGTTCAAAGTCTCATAGAAATTACATTATCTTGATCTGGGATGCCACGATACGGTGAATTCCAGATCAACGTGATGTAATTCTAATGAGTCTTTGAACTTGAATAGCACAAAAACGGCTGAACCAAATACCAACATAGATATATGGTAGATTTGGAATCAAAAGAAAAAGATCTATCAATATAACCAAAAGTATTCAAAGTTTTCATTTTAAAAAATACCATGTTATGTAAAATTTTCATGTTTTCGATGCATTTTGGCATTTCTTAAAATCGGATTCTGTATGTCCTTGAAAAATACTGCAAATTTGCTAATTTAAACTTCTTTGTAGAACCAAAATTCACTGAGATATTCATTGAGTAAAACATGAACAATCACCCTGTAAAAGTTTCACAAAAAAAAAAAATTTGATTTTATTTTGGAAACAGTTTAACCGATTTTGATAAAACTTTCATAATCTTAATAGCAGTGCATGTTTCTGGGTATTTGAAAAAAAAATGCTTCGTTCAGGACCGGAGTTGGAGAAGATGTGTGCAGTATTTTTGAAAAAAAAACGAAAAAGACCTGTTGACTTTTTTCTCTACGAGGCACTGTACTCGTGTAAAAAAATAAGAACCATATTAGTAAGTGTCTTTGAAAGCGTCGATAACCAAAAATTTCCAGTTCTGGGGACAGTAGGGAATCCTAATGTTCTACTCGTCGGAGAGAAAAAACTGAATCAAGAGACCTTTTTCACTCGAAATTGAATGAGTATTTCGAAGAAAAAAAATGTTCAAACAGGGGCGTGTATTTTTTTCTCGAAAAACAAAACACCCTGTATCTTCTAAACGGGGCACTTCCGGCCATGGGTTTCCCATCTCAAACATCTTATTTATGGTTTCTCTGCTGCTGTTTAGGTATTAGCATTAATTTGGGACACCCTGTATAATATTGATTTTGTAGGTATTCACGAGGTGTAAAAATAAATGGAAAATGACAGTTTTGACAATATTTCCGCACATTGTATGTTTTATCATGAACATCAAAATTTTCGGTGACATCCTGTAAAAGTTGAACATGGTATCTGGCCTCTGGTTTTGGCAGTAAGAGTTTGCCGCATATTTTGCATCAACTACAAAGTGTTCTTGAGTGATGCTGGTTAAGTTATCTTCAAAACTAATATCTCCGCAAAATTAGGTTTTTCCGTTGTTTAAGTGCGCTCTCTCTTCAGCTTCTAAGAAGAACCTTTTAGATTTTGAATATTCATCATCTATATTTCTGCTTCCGAATTCTGTTCCTTTCTGTAACTAGTCAACTTCCACTAGCTTTTATGTTGTAAAGGAATCCCATGTTCTTCAATTTCTAGTCTCTGACATATTTTCTTCCTGCAGCCTTGACCATTAGTTCTTCCTCACATTTGACAAAAATGTGGGTTTTATAATAACTAGTTTATTTTCTATAAGGAAATATTTGGACTGCATTAAGTTTCTGTCTGGTTGATACAATAACTTATAAATATGTTTTTCCTTGATACGTAGATTTTCCCATCAATTAATATTGATATAAATCACATCTCACATAATATACGATATCAAGCAGCATGCAAATTGAATAAATAATGCAACTTAATAGAAGAAAGTGTAAGAATTTAGATGCAAAGCGACAAAATGAAAATGCTTATAATTCTAATAGATATATTCGGAAGTTTTCATTCCCTCCATTTCTAAAGTCTGAAATTAAGTTTTGTGTGAGCTAATCTTTAAAGTATAGTCATGGTACTTGATATTACCGTTGATAGCAGAATGCACGATCAATATATCCACACAGATCATTGATGCCATACAGACAGTTTTTTATCTGTTGAGTACTATTCGGGAAAAAATTCGAATCCATATTTCCACGTCATCTGTAACCTACCATGATGAAGATTCTTATTTCATTCCCCCACTTTCCCAAAAGCCAGCCAAATTACTTCATCAACTTACCCACTCTATGTTTATACAGTTTTACAATTCTATAATTTTGAAATCAAATTATCAAGATTTTGATCTTCATATGCTGGCTTTATTGAGTATTTTGATTGAAACTTCACATGAGTAAACTCTTCACTAGACTATATACGTCATAAAGTTGAAACATCCAATAAAATGAGTACTATACGTAAGATATAAATTTAGAATTTGAATAAACCATCAGTATTAGAGTGTATAAAGTCTATATAAATCATCTTATCGTTATATCGATTTATCAAAATGCAATCCAAGTATATAGATTTATAGATTTTAAAAATGGACATCTTGTGCAAGGAATTCAAAGTACCCTGTTGGCATATTTTACGTGATGATGGTTTTTGAAATATTCATAGGAGGTATCAACTTTTCTACAGGAATTACACAAATAAAGGTGAAATTTTTGAATAAGTTGGAAAAATTGCTTTATGATAACATTGAAACAGATATGTAGATATGTATACTGTGTATAATCATTAATTTTTAATACTGATCAAGTGAGAAAAAGAGAATGAAGAACTTTTCAATCTATCAAGAATCGTATGAGTGATGGATATTTTTTGCTTCATATGATGAAGTAGAACGATGCAGCACATCAATATATTGATTATATGAATATATTATAACATAATTATTATTGGCTCAACTATTATTACCATTTGTCTTACGCAATAAACATTGACAAACTACACTTGGTGTAAACATACATTTCTTCATTGTGATAAGGGAAGGGGAACATCGAATCATCAACATTGTGATCTTTTGGGTACAAGAAATAGTGTAATAAAAATATATATTCATCGTCACAGTGACAATCATCTTGAAGTTCTGGTCCCTCACACTGTGACCAAACCATCATCAAAATTTAATTTAAAAGTTATACCCAAAATATCATCATCAAGCACCACAAACAAATGGTGGAAGGGGAGGGGAGAAAATGCACACATAAGGAGCTGGATATGCATTTGTTGCCATTTAGATTTCGTAATTTCTAAATTTACTGACAACTTCGCTGTGAGCGTCATTATTGGATCCCCAAGCTGCTCCAGACTTTCCAGCCCAATGTAGGTTTGCACCGCCCTCAGATGCCCTCCGATGAGCTGCTGAAGTAGCGGAACCCAAGCTTGATGGGCCAGAATTTCCACCAGATTCCAGCATGCGATCTTTAGTTTTTGGAGTTGTCCAGTGCATCGACTAGAAACGAAAGAACGGTTACACCTCTAACTAGTTTTTTTTATTCAAGTTGTGCCTGCCTTCTTGGTAAATGAATGAAAGTAGTTTTATCAGAAATATTAGGGCTAATAGAAATAGTCACAGATTCTATAAAAGATGAACAGCAAAGCATGCAATACAAAGTCAACCTAATATCAAGAGAACTTGAGGTAGTAAAAACAGTAGATATTGATAATAAAATATAAAAATATAAAATAATTCTAAAAACTATGAATAGTGTATATTTGGACAACAATATAACATTTTTCAGACAATCTGAACTTCTCGGGTTTTTTTTTTCTTATAAGGAACTACTAGTTTTCATGTGAATTTTTAACAGGTGGTAATTTGCACTGCAGTGTGCATCTGGCGACGCCTAAACGTGCTGTCAATTAGGCAGCTGGACACTTCCAGTGGGATTTGATGCGGGAAATCAATTGGAATTGCCCAACGGTGGGTAAACGTTTCTACAGCTGATAATAAGTAGCCTTCAAGTCTCCTGATCTCCAGATGTTTGGATATAACGAAGCTACGGAATTAAACATGAAATCGCGACAATATCTGAGGCAGTAACACAAGTTCTAAATATAGCTCTCTGTGATAGTGATAACTTACAGTTGTATCATGTGTATTTTTGGATACAATTTGGAGTAAAAGTTATAGAGACAGAAGATTTTAAATTTGTCTGTTAGTAGTGAGTAGTAAATATGGAACGAATATCGAAAGAAACATAAAACTATTCACAAAGGTATCAATAAAACTAAAAATGAGGATCAATATATCTTCAGCGGTAAAAACCTTTTTTTCAATTTTTCCTTCTTGACCATCTCTTGCGGAACAGTTTTATGATCTACTCTAACCGAGCTTTTGATTACGTTGACGCCAAAAATACAAAAAAAGTGTATTAGAGAGTGTGGCACGATGACGGGGAAAGTTAACGAATTGCATTTGATTTGAAGCATAATTCATAAATCATAAATGTCAACCAGAAAGGTCTCTGCATCGTTGCATCTCTGTCAAGTTATAATTCAGAGGGCTAAAGATAGATGACTCTATAGCAGTACTTCCAGTGTGTAGTGTGTAGTAGTAGTGTAATGCCGAGAAAGTAAGCTTTTTTGAAAAAATCTAGGGTGAGAATCTTGGTGAGAATAGTTTTTGTTAGTGACTAGGTAATTGTTCATAATATCTCAAATATGATAAAATAGAAGAACACACGATTGTTTTTTTTTGTTCATATGAAAATAAGTCACGCGAGAAAGATTTATACCACAAGGCCGTCAGGCCGACTGTTATACATTCTCAAGTGACTTGGGAAACATAATGCACAAGTGGCATACAATGTTTTATCCAACAAATGGAAGAAAGCGTTTTTTTATAAGATGATAATTTTTGAATATACCTAAATGTCAAAGAAATGTTTACATTTTGGTCAGAGTAGGTTAGGTGTGTTTGTTATTTCGGTGTAGGGTAGGGGAGTGCAGGCTGCTTGTGTAAGTCATGGCAGTCAGTGTAAAAGAGATTCAACAAACGCGTTAGTGCAAATTCTGCAGATTTTCTGACCTAAAAAATAAACAAACAAAAACCAAACAACGATGTATGTTCCGAAACATAAAGTTAAAGTATTAGTATTAGGGATCATATTATCTGAACTTTTTGACGATGATGATGATTCATTCTCATCTTCAAGTTCTGATTCTGAAGACAGCTAAACCGAATTTCAAATACACAAGACTGCAAGGAGTAAAACTTTATGAAAGAGTTTTTCGAGATTTGGGACTGTAGTACCGGCCTATACGAATATTGAATTCAAAAGACATTTTCGCATTGGTAGAGATTTATCAGAGAGAATATAACAGTAAACTGTTATATTCTCTCTGAGATCTATTCAATGAATTAGTCGAAAGGGTCAATATATACGGAATGACCCTGTACAACATGGTCATTCCGTATATATTGACCCATATGCTAGCGGCGTTATCTATCAAGATATGAAAATTTTGTGAATGTGAAAGTTTAGATATTCAACTGAGATTTTCAAAAATTCTATAAAAAAAACAAAAGACTAACGGAATTTCAATATTTTTCCAAAAGTAGCATTTTTTTCAATGGATATATTATGAATGAGCTCATTTTCCTGATTTCAAAAATAAATAGTTTGATACCTTTCTGATGAGTCGTTCAGGAGATATTCAAGTTCAAATATGTTTAAAAATCAAAATTCACATGCCTGTTGCTATGGAAAAAATGATAGAATCGTGATTATATAGATTGAATCAATAGAAATTTAGGTCAAATAACTTGAATTTCTAAATGTTACTCCAAATATTCACTAGTTAATAAACCTGTGCAACTTCATCCATGGCAACCGGGATTTGAATACTAATTTTTACACATATTTAAACTTAAATATCCACGGAACGACTCATCAGAAAGGAATCAAACCATATATTTTGGAAAGCAGGAAAATAAGCTCTTTCATAATATATGATAATATACAAGGGGTTCCATTGAAAAAAATGCTACCTTCGAAAAAATATTGACATCCGATAGTCTTTTGTTTTTTTTTATGGGATTTTTGAAAAGTTCCGATCAATATCTAAAACTTTCATATTTACAAAGTTTCCAAATCTTCATTGATAACGCCGCTATCATATGGGTCAATATATACGGAATGACCCACAACCGAAAAGTACGACTCCTGTCTCGACCATTACAATATGGTACACTATAGAAAGCAGTCGACCGTATTTATTTGGTTTGCAGGCCATGAAGCCTCTATAGAGATTTAGCTGACCTCTTCAACTTATCTCTTTGGACTGTTACTGTTCACAAAATAATATACACAATGGCAAAATATCTGATAGAGTTATTTTTCTCAGGCCGCGCAGGGGCGCAGGCGCAAAGATCAGAGCAACTGGTGGCCTGGTGATGTCACATGTGACATGTGACAATATTTATAACCTCCAAATTGAATTAATAAACTAAAATGCTATATAACTGATATATTAGGGTCCATCAATATACAATTTTATCATTTAGTGACGTTAGTTGAGACAAAATACTCTCAGAGACAAAAAAGTGTTATAATCATGTAATATAGCTCTCTACAAAACCATTTAATAAATCTTTCATAAAACGGAAGAAATTGAATTCTTATTTTAGCATACTATAGTACCAATGTTATAAGAGTAATTACTCTCTTAGTCAAATTTGTTGTATTATTGGTTCATTATTGTCTTAAAAAGAACTTATAAGATGATTACAAAATATTTGTATTAGAGTTTTATTATATTATCATATAGCTATCTCTAATACAACATTTAACTCGCAAAAGTATTTAAGACTGAATTGGCTTAAGAGAATATCTTATAAAAATGTTTTATAGGATGCTTGATCTAGAACGTACAAAACAGCACTATAAAACCAATATAAAACACTCACAAAATAAAAATGGACACAAAATAGCAACACTGTCTTATAGTTTATCCCAACTAACACAGATTGTGCCTTATCAAACTAAAATGCTATACAGGGTGTCCGGGAAAATGTGGGAGATCTCTCGGATTCAGATAGAACATTAAAAAATAAGATGACAAGTTCCCATAAATTTTTTTCCTAGCGTTAGTTTCACAATTTCGTCAAGAGCACCACTTCGTCATGGCTTTTTTCGAGGTTTTGTTTAATAAAAATTGTTTTTTCTCGAAAATGGTTCATTTTATCGACAATGAACAAGAGTACCTTTTTTTTAGCTTAATGTTCAAGGTATCCAAATTTATTTTTTTAACTCCTTATCATACAGGGTGTTAAAAATTTGAGCGTTAAAATGTACAATCTAGTCCGTCCCTGGTAAACTAAACAAGCTAATTATGTTTTAAGGGAAGTATTTTGAGAGGTCCTTACTACTGTTTATCATATTAAATTTTCATTGAATTATATTGAGTCGTTTAAAAGTTATTCAAGAAAAACCGATTTCCAGTGGGGTCCTTTAGGGGGCCGTATCTCCGTAGGGAGGGCCGCTAGGAAAAAAATTTATGGGAACTTGTCATCTTATTTTTTAATGTTCTATCTGAATCCGAGAGATCTCCCACATTTTCCCGGACACCCTGTATAACTGATTTATTAGGGTACTTCAATAACAATAATTGTATCATTTAGTGGCGCTAGTTGGCACAAAATACCCTCAGAGACAAAAAAGTGTTATAATCATGTAATATAGCTCTCTAGAAGACCATTTATTAGGCCTTTTACAAAACGAAAGAAATTGAATTCTTATAGCATATATTATAGCACCAATTGTATAAGAGGAATTACTCTCAGGTCTAATTTGTTGTATAATTGGTTTATTAAGGTTCTATAGAGAACTTTATGAGATCGTTACAAAATATTTTTATTAGAGATTTATTATTTTATCGTTAAGTCGCAAACGTATTTAAATCTGAATTGGCTTACGAGAATATCTTATAGAAATGTTTTATAGAATACTTGATTTCGAACGTACAAGACAGCACTATAAAACAAATGAAATAAAGATGGGCACGAAATAGCAACATTGTCTTAAAATATGTCTTGCCTAATGCCCCACCCCGTTTGCGCTCATACAGTGAAATTCGCGTCTTCTTTTTCATTTATTTAGTATACTTTTGGGTATTTTGGAATAATGTATTCGCTGGTGACTTTCAAATAATGTCTAGAATAATGTCAAGTCATTTTGTATGCAAATTGTCCAATACCTATATAACAAATTTGTCGCAACAAGCACAGTTATAAGAGTTCGCCATATTTGGTGGGCGAACTCTGTCGGTCATTTTTTAGGTTTGAAAAAAAAAATATTTATTAAGGAAATACGATAATTAGAACGTCATTATAAGAAAAACATTGTAAATATCAGACAATTATTATTCAATAGAGTAGTTTTTGTTTGTAATTAAGATCTTGAGGTTATGAAATTTATTATATCAGGATAAGAAGTCTTGAATTGCCTCAAAATGCAGGCGCATGAAAATTTAGTTCATAACGTACCCATATATTAACAGTAGAATCAAATTCGCGAGTCAAATCAACATATTATCATACTTGAATTTTCAATATTTTGCAATATGCTACTTGTCTAATAGTAGGATAGACTCCATTAATTTTTCGTCATTCACAGTTGATATTCTTTTACAACAATTCTGATTTATTCTGCTCTGAATATACACAAAATTGCAGTGTTAATACCGCGAATATATCAACAACAAAATATATTTATAATTGTTTTATAAATGTGTAACTTGGAACAACTTCACTCTTATAAGAGCTCTATAGCAGTAGTAAAGTAGCTTTATAGTTGTTACCTAGAACCCCTATAAACATTTTAATACGACAAAAATATTTTATAAAGTGGTCCTTTTTCGTGTTTATAAGTGTGTTATTAATGTCTATGAAATGATTATAAAAATATTTTTACGAGCAAAATGTTTTACGAAACTGTTATATAACGGTCTATAAAATACTTATAAATATATTTGTGTTACTTGGGATTTGTTGATTCAACAATACACAAATAAAACGTAAGTACGTTAATTTTAACTATAGGTCAAGAAGCGCCATTTCTGTTTAAGCAAAAGTCATATTTTTTTTTTGACATCTCTTTCCCGTTCACATTGCAAGACAGACTCTATGCTCTATCCTTGTTATACTTTTAGCTAGACAAGGATAGAAGCACGCTTGTGAACGCGACACTGCTTGTCACTTGCCCTGGTTAGAACGCATGCGCCTTACGCTATCGGCGAGAAAACTCTATTGGCTACAGATAATTGACAGTCAAATATCTCATGCCAGCTAACAATTTCTTATTCTATAAATGTCGTTAGAACGTTTCCAGAACAAATTTTTATAGAGCAATATTTTTCTAAGAACATTTTTAAAACGTTCTTACAACTCTTATACAATCAAAATGGGCACCATACTATACAGCCTTTTACTTCTATAAAATGTTGTGTAAGGCCCCCGCAAAACAATTATAGCATTTTTGCATAAACGTTCTTAGAGCTTTCCAAGAACTTTTATATTACTGTTACAGAGCAAATGCTGTTGTAGAGTGCTGGTATACAACTACTGATGAACTCTAATACAATTTGCTTAGTAGCCGAGAATGTCCCATTATGCAACAATTTTAATGCATTGTGTGATATTTAAAGAACTTTTAAACTGTTGAGTGTTGTATTTTAGAAGCAAATTGATTCTGTATCACATGATGATGAAAGATGCTGACTTCATGATAATCAACCTACTCTATAGGAATGTGGGTATATACGTAATAATTTATAAGCTAGTTATTTGCAGTCAATTGAGCAGTAAATTAGCTTGCGGAAGAAGATTTATTGTGAAACATATTACATTATGAGAATTTTTAACGCTCCCTCCGTTTGGCTTAAATTTCCACTATGACTAAAAATTTATGAAAAACATTTTTTTCAAAAATTCGTGAATTTACCCCTAAATTTTATATAAAATAATCAGACACGCTATCGTGGTCGATATTATTCAGATTATTTCATTCGGTATTATTGCTTTTGCTTTTAAATCTGTTTTTTTTTATTTCTTGACAATATGGCCGCGGAAAAGAATCGAACCATTGTACTGTTAATACTATCCAATATGGATTCCAACTAATACGAGATGTTTGTGTCTTTTGTAATGATTATAGAGCAAATATGTGAAATATGCCATTTCATAGATACAATGTAGTCATATGTTAAAATATTTCCTTGACAATAAGACTAACTATGGCTTATTTGGAATTTTTGATCAATTTTACACAAAAAATTGATTTAAATTAAAAGACGTCTGTTACGAGCAACGGTTCTGTAGATATTTTGATCTAAAATTTAATGAAAATACTAGAGTTCTAAGAACTCTGTATTACTGCCCCCTTTTATTGTGTGTATTATGTTTATTCTTTTTTTAGTTAACAAGGATCTATCAAATTATTTTTTACTTTTCAGCATTATCCTGGCGACTGTAATGGACTCGTTTCGAAAACCATTTGTCACAGGTGTTCTTTTATCTAATAAAATGCCATCGCTTAAAAGGTTTACGTAAATTTTGTTACTTTTTCTCCGAAACGCTCCACTTTCTTCACCTTTTTCCAGTTATTTAAAAATGAATAAGACATTTTAAAGCAAGATAAAGTCACGACCTACATAAACGTTCAATCGTCTAAAATGTAATAATTTTTTATTGTAAGTATTGTAATGATTTGTTATAGCAGATGCTAAATAAAGGCCATTATCAAAACATATGGCGTAGCGTCGTTGTTCTCGTTGTTATAGTAGTTCTATACTGCATTTTTAAAGAACAAAATATGTTTATTGATGCCTATTTATTCTATGAAGGTTTCATAACACCTGAATTAATATAGTTTGTGACTGCGTTAAAGAAGCGCCAGTTTACCTTATTCTATAGCTGCTTCCATATTAGTAATTTGCTCTCCGCAGCAGAATTGTATCAGTGGGAACTCTTTGTACAATAATTCTATCAGAACACTACATGAGACATTACAGAACAGTTGTATAGGAGTTCCACTGGATATGATATAGTTCCAATAACATAATATTTTGCATTGCTTTTAGAGCAATTTGATTGTATAAGCACAGTGGTTGCAAAGTTGTGTTATCATTCAGCACTTATAGAACTATATTGGAACATATTCTGTAACTGCTTTATAATTATGCTGCTAAACGTTCTGACAATAGGTTTAAACAACAAATTAGTTGTTGAGAGCAAAATAGTGTCATATGCGTCCACTATACAACAATTCACTGTAGTATATACAACTATAGAACATTTACAGAACATAAATATCCTGTAACTCTAAATCTATAGAACTTTTTTGCTAGCTGGGTGGCAACCGCCAATGATATGACAAGATTGTTGACACGCTTCCAACTTTCCCTCTGCTCCTTCAGATGTTGTTAGGGTTCATTTGGTTGTCGCACTGTAGCATGCGGTTGATGAAGTATTAAAAGTGAAAAGAAAGCTGTTAACGATTCGAGTGGATAAAGTCTTTTAAATAAAAATATCGATGTAAGTATAAGGCAATTTTCTCGAAAACGGTTGGGTAAAGGCATGGGGTGTATGTATTATATGGATAATACTTCGAATTTCACGCAAAATTCAAAAATCAATTGAAAAATACGTGTTTCCACTTGAAAAGAAGAAATTGACAGTCGTAACCAATTTTTCGTGCACCCTGTAGCATGAATTTGCTATCAAAAACGCATTCAAAAATAAATTTCGATATGTCCGAGCGTTTTCCAAAAAATCAAAACCCTGAATTTTAAATAAATTTGTTCCATATTTTAGCCGTTCACTGTATTGTTATGAATAAGCATAACGCCCGATGACCGATGTTATATGTCCGTTGGTATGTGTACCTATCTTCGAATATTGAACCACTAGAAGCATAAACAAACAATATTGTGTGAGTCGAACATGTCAATGTAAACATGGGGGGAAAGGGGAAATGCAAACTCCTTGTTTGCCATATTTACTTCCTTTCACCAGATTTTCTGTCACCAATTCAATAACAATGACTTGAAGTTCACTTTCAGCAAATAAATGTATTTCTCTTCAATATACAAGGAGAGTGTAGCCTTTTTTCATCGCTATTACTACTTGTCGTTGAATAATCGAACGATTCTCCTTGATCTTTTACACTAAAAAGTTCATAAGAGGAATTTTTCTCACAGACGGCAACGTTGGGATCAATCGAGCTATTTGAAATGCGTTGTCATGACGGTTATAGATGCGTCAAAGTTCAAAGTGACGATTGCTGTCATTTTCCAGTTGAAAATGATTAATTTGTGCTCGAGAAGAGGATTTAGGGTCGATATTTCAATGTCCATTTAAGATTAAGGTACACTCAAAGGTTATTTTGGACCTTGAATTTCCAATCCAATATAATTATATTACTACCGTAAGGCGAAAAGCTGATTTAAACTTTAAACTGCTATTATTATGATACCAAAACATAATCTAAACCCAAATTTCTTTGATATAAAACAGCCCAAGTTATCTTGTTTCTATGCAAGTCAATATTTTTTGCGATTTCATTTCCCGTGTGAGAAAATTAAATTTTATTATCTTCATAAGAGAGTCTCAGTCACTACACGTCCGTTCCAGAGCAAACTTTAAAATTTCAATCGCCCTGTTTGCTCTGGTGAACTTGGAAGAATAGTTCAAAGCAAGGCTCAATTATTTTTGAAGTAAATATTGAAACGGATGCTTTCAAATTCGATAGGAAATATTTTTCCAAAGTACATGAGGTAGCATGATGTCTAAGAGTTCAAGGCATATATAATATCAAAATAAAGAAATTAAGAACAAACATTTTTTTTATAATATGCAAGTAACAGATTCACTCTACCTGTTGGACATGATCCTTCACCCCAAGCCATTGTTTGTATCCCATTGAAATGCCGCTATTTTTCCACTTATCGTAAAGTAGCTTTTTCTCTGGATTTAACAGGGTTTCTTTGGCTTCCTAGAAAGTAGATTACATAAAATATACTATAGAACAAACTGAATAAACATATTGGGGCTACATTATTCGTATCCTTTTCGGTCCGAAGACTATTCAGATGCACCACATGTTCAATACCTAAAGAGAGTATACCTACAATTTCAAGACACTGGGGACAAATTCATGAGAATGGACTGAGCTGTCTGAAATTTGAAGATCGATTTTTATTATTGATTTAGACCATGCTAATGGGCTACAAAATTGTCACAGTACATACATTCAACAGCTGAAACTTCGCTTCCATCTCCTTATTCCCAGCATTCTTATCCGGATGACACTGTAGAGCTCGAACTTTGAATTCCTGGTTGATTTGCTCGACCTGCAAAAAGTGCTCAGTAGAGTCGACTGTCGCATCAAAATTGCATTTCAAAATAAACAGATAGTGTAAGAAGGTAAATTACCTTCTGGTGAACACTGGACAATTTTCCTACGACTATATTGATGTATGTATGAAGGTGAAGTTTGTTGAAAATTGAGTACTGAAGTGATTATTTATAATTATCAAATTCGCTAAAGTTGCATCGATACGCTAAAGGTCAACCAACTGTATAACTAAGCCAAATAACTTACTTCGGTGATAAAATAAGAGGTAAGTACCTACTTATCTCTTATTTTATCTAGAGTTCTCTTTTCAAAAAATGCTTACTTGACTGTTGTGAAGTTCTGTTCGTGAATGATATTAGTTCAATTAGTTAAGAGTCGATCAAACTAAATAGCTTGACCCTCTGTATTTTGTTTGTTTATTGCCAAGCTCTTGCATAGACGGCATCGAACGTCAAAAAAGGTTCGTCGTAGAAAGATCAGTTATACTATTCATAATATTGATAGATTGATACAATTTAAACTAAGTCCTTTCGCCATCTTTTGATGATGGTGAAAATTGTGTCCATAAGAATTTCAACAAAGAAAAAACCTTTTACGACGAATCACAAAACAACTTTTTTCGTTGAACGAGATCGAAACAACTTTTTTGTCGGATTTTCATGAGATAGGAATACTATTGCGAGATGCGACCATCAATTGATTCGCTTGAGATGGGTTGGGAGTATTAGGAAGCCAAAAGCCCATTAGCCAATATATGATTAGGAAGGTTGGCCGCTTGGTCACGTGAACTCGGCCCCCGACTTGTTCACAAATTGTGAAAAAAGTATATCTATTAGAACTGACTCTCATTCTCTCTTTCGCAGTTTCTGTGTTGAACTAAATCGTTTGTGTTGAGAAAAAAATCCGTGTAATACTAATCATACAAGCATACAGGTCAAAAATTTTGATTTCCATGTTTGTCCGATCCCTACACGACTGCATAGCGAAACAAGATCAACAATGATTCTCCAAACCCACATTGATGCGTTAAATGTCAAAATTTCTACCATGAAGCTAGTATAATGTCTACTTATAACATATCAATCAAGATAAAAGTAGGGGAAGGTGGGTGAAGATGACGCGGTTAGAAAGATGACGCACCTTTAGTTCTCTTATCTGACACGGCCCAGACGTATCGTTATTGCTTAGTTTGTTTACTTTTTAGACACCATGACATATGTCATAATTTTTGGCTTCCTTCTGTGTAGCGTTAGTTCTCATATGGCGGCAAATCTGTCAACACATCTTGTTTATAATATAGTGGAAGCTGAATCATTTAACCACAGTAAGTATGTTTGAAAATCTCTTGGATCCATTTCGGGCATTTCTGCTTGTTGTTTGTTATCAGCACTATGGTTTACATTTGCTGAATGAATGATAAATAACGATTTTTTTTGTTTGATTCACGTTTTCATAGGAGTTTACAATTTGGCAAAGATGACGCACACACGCACATGACTGGGCAGACCAGGAGTGTAGCGGGTATGACTCTCCTGAAGGTTTTGTGTGTGACTTATGCAAATAATCTTAAGATAGGCAATTGATATTTAATATATTTTTTGTACAACCTACACGTAAAGTCCACTTTTCAATGCTTGCAAAGCAGGCGGAAACTCGCTAATTTTGGCAGCCGGGCCTAAAAGTACATACGCGCCCGCGGGCGCAAAAGTAGGTCGCTTAGCAACGGTTCCTTGGACCCCAACGCCTCTGAATCTAATAACCACGTGACAGCCTAGCATACTAAAAGGAACTAATCACGTGACAATCTCGGTGGTAATGAATCCGCACCAGAAAAGAATACGGGAACACACCTATTGTAACCATGGATTGACAGTTGTCACTAAACTTGTCAGTTGTCTGACTTGTCAGCAGTGTAGTGTAGTGCAGGTGTATCGATTATTTATTCTTGATTTTCATAATTATTCTTTTTCAAATTATTACAAACTGGTTGTACAAAAAGCACTGTTTGTACCACGGACAAAAGATGATTTTGACTCGGCTAATATCTGCCCTCGCTTCGCTCGTGCTGCTACTTATACCCTCGTCAAAATCATCTACTTTCCGCCCTTGAAACAAAATGTACTATTTTTATATGTATATTATCTCTAGTCCTTATATACATATATATATATATTTAGAGCTGTTTTATTTGCCATTTCCAAGGATTTTCATAAAATTCCCTAAACGCGTTATCTTACCCTGCTATATGGGAAAGATGACGCAATGCGACTTTTTCTAAAATAGGTGAATATTTTGAACTTTGTCGAATCTAGGATAATAAAATTAGCTAAAACAGTTTGACAAATACTACTTGAGCCGAATGATCACCTTTTCTGCAATTAAAATTGAATTTTGAAAAAAATATGGTCTTTATCGCTAAGGTACGTCATCTTCACCCACCTTCCCCTATTCCATTTAATTGTAAATAGAAGGTCTGGTTTGTTACTTGTTACACGTACGAACGCATCCAAGGCAGATGATGAAAGTGGGGCTGGCATAACTGCCACTGAGCCTTAGCATCCTTCCTTATAAAAGTGGTATCATACACCACAATAGTGTATCAAATGAGAAATCATTCAATTCAAAGACAAGCAATCTCCTGCTTGTCTGGCAATCAACAACAACAACCAGAAAGTGTACAGACAGACAGTGGCAGGCTGCATTGAAAGCACTCCTATCACTTATCATGAAAGATCACGATAGAATGCCCTAACGACCAAGAAAAGCTGGTGCTCAGAAAGAACAGAGTGAATCTTAACGAGGTTCCCCGCCACTGAACACTCTCGATAGGATTATCCACAAAGGTGGTAAGAACGACTGTGCAGGGACGGTCATTGGAATCAACACAAGGCTAGAAACCACTCTTCCATGCTCGTCGATAACTGGATCTTATCAAAAGGACTGAGCTTAACTAGCGAGAAAGGGGTAGTAGTACAATAAGCCAGAGGGGTGCTATCAAGAATGAAATATACAGCCCTTTTAAAAATATTTGAATAAATACTGCTTAGGGCTTGGGATCTCACAAAAAAAAAAGAGAAAACAGAGATGCCCTTCATTATCCAAATTTTGCTTTTTCCTAGACTATTTCTGTAATAACAGCCCTATATTGATTGGTGCCCTTATCTTATTTTTCCCTTTCACATTTAGATTGGCATGAAGAGAAATAATAGAATGGCATGGCATCAAGATGAAAATCATCCACAATAAAGAACATATGCCTACAAATAATCATGATCTGAGGAAAACTGGAGACAACACAATTTCAAGATTTTCAACCCCAGGGTTTTGAAATAGCTGAGAACTGAAAATAAGACGGTTCGTTGGAGATGTAAAACGGAGACAATGAGAAACAGCAAATGTTTATTCTGCAAAATTGGGAAGAGAGTTGGTTTCAAGATATCTCATGACAAATAACAAAAGAAAATCCGGATGAATGAACGAAGAGGGCCACAAACAATTTCCATTCTATTCAAATGTTCATCAAATTGTCTTTGATGGACTGTGCAGAAGACTCGTATAAGTGGGAATTTCTTAGTCGATACGGTACTAACAACACATTACGAGGTGTTACCTGAGTTTTAACCAATTATTTAAATTGTGACAGAAGATTGAATTTTGGTGAAAAATTTAAGAGGTACAGATATCACAAACACGCAGAAATAGAGAATCATATTATTTAAAAATGTGGGATTCATTTCTGGATTCATTTCATCAAAAAGTACACTCTTCATCTCTATTGAGTTTAGTACATAAGGGAACAGAGCTAATTTTTGGCGCCTCGAGACATTCAAGAAAAAACCCCTGGACTCCGATTTTTTATTTAAGGCGAACCATTTTTCTGGCATTTTCACGCCATGAAGGGCAAAGCCCTAGCGGGTATTTTTATGTAGGTTATAAATCCCAAGTTCTACAACGATACTATCTACACAGCCATTACAGGGGTTGATTAAATCACGAAAAAATGTTTAAAAACCATCGCAAGAGTGCGCCACTTCACGATCCTATACTTTTTTCTTCGATACTCAGATCAAACTTTGCCAGGACAATGGATACTAGAAGAAAAGGAGCTATTTAGTGGCCTTCATGTTCTCCAGATTTGTTAGATTTTTCTCATGAGTTCATTTGAAAACTAAAGTTTATGCGATCCAACCAATATCTGTGGACCTGCAACAACGAATAGTAGATGAATGACGCCAAATCAACCAAAAAATGTTTCAAATTGTAAATTTCTTGGTGACTTTACTTAGCCCCTGTGATGACTAGGTAGCAGTGTGAAACTAGAGGGTTGAAATCTACATAAAATACCTTGAAAATATGGTATCACTTGACACAATAAGCTCTGTTTCCTTTTTAAATGGCCACCCTCTGTATAGCCCAATTCATTCTTCTGAAATTTGATAATGTCGGATAAGTAGAAATGTTTATGAAAACGATAGCTTCGTGAATTGATGGGATCTTGCTGCTTCTACCGATATCTGGATAACCAAGAAATAAAACTCGTTCGATAGTGATGTCAAATATTTTCCATTAGAATATGTAACATTGAATTGGAAATACGAGAATCACGTTATATATTCATTATTCCCAAGATAACATAAACACCTTTGTTGTATTTTGTGCACTCTTTTAAAACTATAATAATTGGATAAGTAAGATGCACACTTTTAGCTGCGAAAATGGTTGTTGCCTGAATACACTGGCAATGAATAGATGTAATAATAATGGACAGATACTCTGATACATATTATCACACAAATTCAACTTGTTATGATACGTGTAAAAACAATAATTTACAAAAGCACACATATCACTGGGTCACTTTATTATACAGATTCATACAACATGTAATGGGAAATTCCTTCTGCAAGTGAAACTTGTGTCGTGGATAATTGGCAATATTGGTTGAGAAGTTCAGACAAATAAGAGACTAGAATTATACTAGTATTATTAGATTGATATAATTTGAATGAATAGGTGCCTTGCATCTTTTGATGTTGGAGATCTCTGACCATATATAATATCGCTCATTCACAAGAACAGTGACACATCTAAACATTTTTCAATAGTGAGATAATACTTCCAATCGACCCTAAAACAACTAATAATTATATGGAAATAGTGTCACATCTAAGCTTCATCACTCGTCCGCTAGTTGTCACAAGTGTCGGTATTCTTTCAACTTGAGATTCAAATAGCTTTGAAGAAGAAAGAAGAGTTAAAAACTCGTCTTCTAAAAAATCACGTTTTTTGAGATGTGTCACTGTTCTATCGAATAAGCGATCGATATGATGAAGAAATAGTTTGGAACAAAATATAATTGAACCAATTTATTCACAATACTTTCTTTTAGAGCTCTCAGCATTTCAAAGAAGAAATCTGTATCTACACCGCATCAAGGAACTGCCTTTAATCGATCGAAACAACTTTTTTGTCAGATGTTCATGAGATAGAGATATTCCTGCCGTAAAAATTTTTTGACCTGAATGTGTCTTATGGCGAAAAGTCAGTGATGCGACCAAAAATTGGAATGCTTGGAACGAGTTTGGGTTCTGGATAGTATTTGGAAGATTAACAGCTTGATCACCTATAGTTGTTGATCACCCGCTGTAAAAAATGCATATTTTTGGGATGACTCAAATGATTTGTCTTGTTTGAGCTCCCTGTTGTTATACTCAATGGTCCATTTTGAGACTCATAATCCAGTTCAATGCCTACTTATCATCGAATATCTCTCTTATAAGCAAACATTTTTTTTTAGTATATGTAGATAATGGGGGTGAGTGTGGTAAATACCACAGCACCACATTCTTTAGTTAATATTCGGTGACATCACTGAGGGGACTCATTGTGAATCTCCAAGAGGAGAGGTTGCTCTCCTGAGCCTTCGGCGTCTTACCTTAGCAATTCCGCTTAGGAGAAAAGGAAGTCGTCAGCCTTAGCAATTTAGATGAGAACAAAACGTAGCCGGTATTGTAAAAATCGAAACATAGAGTTTCACAAACTTTCTCCTTGAACTTCATATTTCCGAGAGATGTTATTGGGGTAACTACATTGAAATATTGATCAATCAAGACCAAACAGACTCAAAACATGTAAACATAAATCATCAAAATCAAAAGATGTCAGAAACATCCCTAAAATAAGGTTACATAATAAGCTAAGGAGTATGGTTCTACCTTGATCAACAGTCTCTTTACCATTATCCTTGCACAGCAATCTAGCTCTTTGCAAGGCAGCATGTGAATTATTTAAAAAAATCCTACACGTAGTTGACACTTTTTTCTGTTAGTGTCTACGTTGTGGGTACTCTTCTTTGGAACTCCGATTATTGCCTATATCTCCATCAGATGACCCCCGCCCGGATTTTTTTGTCAGTTGTTATTGATTCATTATTCATGAGAAAAGCTCAAATTCAAAAAGTTGTGGGGGATACAACATTTTGAATTTAACCCCTCCCGTTTTTGAGAAACTGAATAAAAATTGGATTTGATCTTCTGGCTAAACCGTAGGTCGCACAGAAAATTTCATTGAGCAAAAAATGAAGACACATTGTCAACAATTTTTGATTCCACTTAAATAGTTCAAAACTAACCGTAACAAAGTAAGAGGACGCGAAAGTCGACAAATGCGATTGTTTCGCAGTTTTTTGCATTTTTAAGGGTTAAACTCGGGGTTAAATAATTTTTTTTCACTGTATCAAAGTTTTTTGGAATGAAGATCAGAAGAAGAAAAAATCAACAAAATTCATACACATTTTTTTTCCTACAACGCACTGCTTGTGAGATTATATTGCATTCAATGTCAAAATGTGCATATTATGTAAGTTGCATGACATCGATAACCGACGCGAGGGTAGTTTGCTACCCGTAACCTTTCAGAATTATTAAAACGTATGAATTCAAAAAACTGGGAAGTAAAAAGACTTTGTATAATATTATGAGGGCAAAGATCTTGTCTGACTCAAAAAATGGAAGAAACATGAGACGGAAAATGTTTTTTCTATGACTATTCAATAAAAGATGTATTATACATCCACTTTCTATTGGTTTATGTAACTCGTTACTTATACCAGTGAATTTTTTTCATTACTCAATTGTTTTTAACCAATGTCATTACTTCACTGTTCTAGAGCCAATCAGAACATTCGATAAAATGTCAACCTTCAAATACTATATTTGAAACAGCCCATTTGACCATCCATACATTGATTAATGACGTGTTATGTTGGGCCTGGATAAATGGAACATACTTGATTCGGTGATTCCCTTTGCCTTAGTAGACAGAATATATCGAGGAATATATCAATTTCATGACCAGGAGCGATCCAGGAGTGAGCAATATGTCGAAGGTCACCTAATCCAATATCCAATCCAAATAAACACTTACTGATATAAACTGTGCTGATAGGCTGTTTGGCATTCCAAACATTCATATTGGGTGCTAAATGCAGGGTTGCATATTGATTTTGTCTCGAGATATAGAGACTTGGGGTGTAATGTGCCTATAATTTATTGCACTTCCCAACAGTTGTTACTACTATGTGGTTCTCAAGATTAAAAGAGAACATGATTGGAGATAGTGGAGAACTATCCAAAAACAATTTTATATAATATTAATCATCTCCCCGATTTTAATCCCGAATAATTGAAATCCAAGTAGGTACCGGGTTATTAATTATATTTTGACGCCCACCTACAGCTCTTATTATGAGTGATAGAAATAAAACTTAAATACAAAAGTTTTTAGTTTTTTTCACGTAGTATCTTTTGGCTATAGCGGAAATAGAAAATCAACTTTACAACATTGGAAAAAAAATTAAAGATCTCTTTGTATTTTTCTTATTTAAAGAAGTCGAGGTTCAAAATTTTCATTCTTACTGATAAGCTCCAATATTTATGATATTTAACTATAATTCAATGACTAAACCCCGCCTTCTACGTCTTCGCAAAGAAAGCCAATTCTTGATATTTTGCTTCGCGACAAAGATATCAAGAACATTTACAGGAAAAAGTTGTTCAAAATTAATTATAATCTCACCTAGATACCGAGTTTCAAGGAAAAAATCTGATTTTTATATTTTTATATTTTCCTTGGATTGAATCAATCACTAATGAAAATTGTCTTTCCATAACGTTAAAAATTGTTTTTGAGACGCCATGATAGCATTTCATTGTAGAAGTAAAATTTTTAGTTTTTATGGGAATCAGATTGTGCCGGAAAAAAATGGAATTTTTTCATGAAACTTGAAATCCCGAGTAAGAATACAATCTAGAACAACTTTTTCCAGTGACTTTTTTTTATATCTTTGACGCGAAGAAAATATCGAGAATTGGCCCTTTTTGCGAAGACGTGGTATGCGGTCTAAAAAGGTCAAATTTCAGTTGGATATCATAAAAAGTTTTGCTCATCAGTCTGTATGACTGTAGAATATTTCGAACCCCGACTTCTTCAAATAAGGAAAATACATGGGTGTATTTATTCATCATTTACTATGTGAAAAAAAAAGATCAACAACCTTCGCAACGCTGATGACACCACAGGACAATTTGCACATTTTTTGGAAATATGAAAAATATAAGGATGAGTGAGTACTGATGCCATTGATGTTCAAAAAATCAACCTATGACCACTATTGATGTAGTATTCACCGATTAAAGAGCGCCAATCACCATTCACTACGTCACAGAATACATTATCTATCTTCTTCTGGCGTATTGACTGAGATGACTCTCTCTCTCTCTCTCTCTCGGGAGGGTGATATGACTCCTCCCCGTTTTCGATCATACAGTGAAATTTGCGTTTCCTTTTTTAGCTATTCAGTTTATTTTTGGGTATTTTAGAAAACATTTTTTGCTGATGACTCTCTAATATTGTCTATGCGTCTATAAAATTTCAAGAGCATTTCAGCAAGAAGATTGGTTTGAGAATAAATAAAAAGAAAACCAAAATTATGATTGCTGACCGAGCTAACAACAATAGTCCCCAAATAAAGAGAATAAATAACAGTGAAAAGATCAAAAGGAGAAGCTCCATAGCAAAAGAAGCTATGACTAAATTAACAAACACATGGCGAAGTCATGAAATCTCTTTGGCCACAAAAACGAGAGTGACGAGACTGAAAAGGAGCCTGGGTCTTCTCGATCTTTCTCTATGTGTCAGAATGCTGGTCACTCAGAGCAACGGAGAAAAAGAAAATTGACGCCCTGGAAATGTTCTGTTGGCGTAGAATGCTGGGAATTTTATTATATAGTCTAGCCAAAGATTATTTTTAATCTTTGGTCTAGCCACAACAAAATTATAGGCTGCCAACAGGGTTTTGCGACATCCTCATTGTAAAGTTTCAGCTTGGCGGTAGTCAGACAAGACATGGCAACCCTGTCGGCAGGTGATTCGTCGTCTCTAGTATAGGTGAAGTAACCTATGGTCTCTAGATTCTAGTCACCATTAAGTTCTTGAATCATCGCTGATTGTTTCGTATCTTCAAAATGATATTTCCTCAGATTTCTAACCGACAAATGAAAGATCGCACTTGATCCGAACATCACAACATCTACATAAGTATCACGACCACGACAGCTGATCAACAATGGATAAGAGAGTACACATTCACACAGATGGGCTATTTCACTTTTATTGATAATTTTCACGATGCTCCCGTTTCCCGTTAGCCCCGTTCTTGAGTTAAAACATAGAGATTACGTAATTAGTTTACGTAATAAAGAATCTTCCAAGTATTAATCATTCTCAGGTATAAATTGTTGATATTAAGCAAGGTGTAATATTGCTTGAATTTCCAGTGAACTATAGGAATCAGGATAATCGTTTCAAAATGCATTTTTCTAGGTATTTTAACATTTATATTATAGAAAAGATTTTCACCTTGTTATGACTACTTGTATCCATGCAAAAATAACTTTATATGTTTTTTTACACGTCTTGAGGCGTCTGGAGGCGATAAAAATAACTTGAGAGCCACATTACCTGATGATAAATCTCAAAAGGCTCAGCGTTCCGGTCTTTCGATTAAAACAGGGGTCCGGCGGTAAGACGGGAGGTAGCCGAACGGGCTTGAAAAGGTGTGTCTACCTTCCTCTCTCGCATCTCGTCCGCTACGCCGATCTGAATAAATATGGAGTTTCGTGGTATGAGAACAGCTCGAATTCCAGGGCCTGTCTGGCGTTATTTTATTTACTGAGTTGGACGATGTTTTTCCCATAAGGGTTCCCGCGTGATTTCATTAGTAATTTTCAAATAAAATACGCCAAGGTTTTTATGTTAAGTATTTTTGGTTTATTTTTCTATTGCTGTTGAACAGTGATTTGTGTGTGTAATGCTTATATTAAAATTAAGCCTACATTTGAAATGAGTAAATATATTCGCGAGTATACTAGTACCAACACAAAAAATACTTATTTACATTATTTCTTCTTGCTTCAACCTACTCACCACAGTATCAAATAATGTAATTAATATTTTATCTTTTTATTTAAATAATTTGTTGGTTTGTTATTACTGTAGAATACCTAATCTTTTGAAACCAAATAAATATTATATAAATTTGTAACAACCCCGTCTGTATTAATAACATAGCGGGGAGACAGTTGTCACCTGGTGTCAAATGAGAGACGTCAGAGTGAATTTGTGTTTTAATTGAGTTGTAATACTTATTCGAGTTATCATATTATCATCAAACATTGTAGTCAAAGGGACATTATAAATTTTTAAAAATAATGTGTTAAGGTTTGCCTTTACATGTTATAATTGGCGCTCAACTTTGGGCCTACAGTGTTTGGACATTCAAGAGCTTGTGTAGTGTTTTTCGGTGTGGACTGGGACTGTACATTTTGTGAAAACCTTTGAGGACATTTGCAAAATTCAACCTGTCTCTGGTGTTGGGAGTGGACATTTCGTGGAATCCGCCGCGGACATTCATGAAAATTCGCTTTTTGCTGTTTTGTGGACTTGAGTGACGTTTTGCGAATTCAAGTGGCAATTTTGTGAAACTCGAGTGACGATTTTGTGCAGATTGTCAGACTGGTCTCTGGTGAGTCTTGTATAATTGTATAATTTTTATTCTTTGAGTCTTCACACTGCCATCACGAAAACATTCGTACCGGCTTCGAAGCTGTGATTTAATCCAATCGAAAATAACCGTTGATAGTGCTGAAACGAGGTTAGCTGAGTCAACCACTGACACAACGAAGATGTCTGTTACTCTGAGTTCGGAGCAGTTCCAGGAACTGTTGTCTAAAAACGGGAGCGTTTCAAATTATCAAACAACGCCTACGGGAAATCTCTCAACGTGTTCGTCGCGTTTCAATGGACATACAGATGCTGATGTGAACGCTTTTATTGACGCTATCGAGACTTTCAAAGACTGTTCAAAAGTGTCGGATGATAACGCGTTGCGTGGACTTTCTATGCTGCTGGACGATTTCGCGGCTACGTGGTTGCAGGGTGTGAAAGACACTGTGGTAACATGGAATGAAGCCATAGATCTTTCACGTTGTACTTTTGGACCCAAAAAGCCAGCCTACTTGATCTATCGCGAACTTTTTGCACATGAACAAGACTTGAAAACGCCATCTGATGTTTTTATTTGTCGAGCACGATCAATTTTGTTTAAACTACCATCTGGTACTCTCTCAGAAGTTGTGCAACTTGATATGATATATGGCCTGTTGAATAAACGAATTCGTGAGAGGATAAGTCGTGACAAAGTCAATAGTTTGAATGGGTTATTGGAAGAATGTCGTCAAATCGAAGAGACATTTGTTGAAAGATTTGATTTAACCCCAAAGCTTTCTGCTGCGCCTGATAAGGAGAAACGATTCAAGTGTACTTTTTGTAAATATACAGGGCATACTGAGGACCAGTGCAGAAAAAACAGGCTTTGATGGATGCTTCAACAAAATCTCCTGTTACTCAAGGTCATACGCCTTCTCAGTCATCGTCTCACCTTTCTGCTAGTTCAACAGCGACTTCAATTCAGAGACAAACGAGTCATATCACTTGTTTTGGATGTGGTCGACCCGGATTCATTAAATCCAGTTGCCCAACATGTTCGAACAGGGGGACACCCAGTGCATCATCAAGCATTGATTTCTGTTCACTAGATGACTGCACCAAGCCACAAATAAATCCACAGGCCCGGCCTGTGCTCAACATTCAAATTTTGGACTTGAATGGTTATGGACTCATAGATACTGCTGCTAAGCATATTATAGCCTTTACTTCACTCTATGAAGCTTTGTCTAACAAAGGTGTGGAATTTCAGTCACATACAACCTGTATCAAGTTAGCTGATGGAAGTCCAAAGAAGATTGACGCAAATATTGCCACTGTCGAGGTGACTTTGCAAAATCGCATTTTCCCAACCACCTTTATCTTCTTACCGAATGCTGGCAATACGCTTCTTGGTATAGACTTCTTGCAGCAGGCTAACATAGCATTGAATATGGGACAAGGAAGTTGGAATTTTGCAGATGAACCTGACTCCAAATATCAGCTCATTTTCGAGTCAACAATTAATGAACCAAAAGTGGGTCTCAGTAACCATGTCCCCGACAAAGATGCTACCTTTGTCGGGGACATGGTTACTGAGACCAGAGGAAGGCACCATGCTTTCCAACGACCAATCCAAGATATTGTCAGATCTGCTCCAAGTAAATGAAGATATTTTCGCTCCAGGGGGAGATCCAACACCCTATGCTGAGCATTCTATTGAGACTGGTAACCATGCACCTATTTCAGTACCTCCATATCGCATGACACCAGCAAATAAGGAGAAGTTGAAACAAGAGTTGGACAGACTGCTACAAGATGGATTCATAGAGGAATGCGAGTCTGCTTGGGCTGCCCCGGTCGTCCTCGTTCCCAAGAAAGATGGAGGAACACGTCTTTGTGTTGATTTCCGAGCCTTGAATGCAGTGACCAACCAATCTCACGAATTGATGACCTTCATGCCACGAAAAAGACGTATTATATGACAATCTTGGATCTTCGAGCTGGATACCACCAAGTAAGGGTGCGTGAAGAAGATCGGGACAAGATCTGTTTTATCACACCATTTGGGACGTACAGATATCTCGTGATGCCGTTCGGGTTGCAGAATGCACCGGCTACGTTCCAAAGGCTCATTGATCGTTTCAGAAGTAGTTTGCCGGACATCATGATACTTGCTTACCTTGATGATGTTTTCGTCTTATCAAAAACTTTCGAGACACACATTAGTGACCTAAAGTGCGTTCTTGATCGCCTTAGACCTTTCAAGCTGCGTGCGAATCGGGACAAGTGTACATTCGCAAGTTCACGAATCAAATACCTACGACACTTTATCACACCGGAGGGAATTCAAGTAGATCCAGAGAAGACTTCATCGATCTGCAGTATGCCACCTCCGAAAAATGTGAAACAAGTCCAATCTTTCCTTCAGAGCTGCTCATGGTACCGCAGATTTATTGACAGATTTGCCGAAATGTCAAGACCGTTGAGTAACCTGCTGAAGAAAAATGCCGTCTGGAGTTGGGAAACTGAACAACAGCAAGCTTATGAAGCCCCGAAGTCTGCGCTGAGTAGTCCTCCGCTTCTTCAGCAAAATGATGGGATGAAGCCGTATGTACTACGAACCGACGCTTCCTCATATGCTTTAGGCGCCGTACTACTTCAAGGTGAAGGGGCTGAAGAACACCCTATCGAGTATGCGAGCCGTCTCTTAACTGCTGCCGAAAGGAATCACACGACTACTGAGCGAGAGGCATTAACGGTTGTTTGGAGCCTAAACAAATTCCGAGGTTATCTGGACACCTCCTCAGTGATTGTAGTCACAGACCACCAACCACTGAAATGGCTATTGAGCATCAAAACACCAACTGGACGTCTAGCCAGGTGGGCATTGCTTATCCAGAGCTACAATCTCAAAATAGAGTACATCCCAGGAAAGCATAATGTAATGGCTGACATGCTTTCAAGACCGAATTGTGACCATGAGAAAACGAACTCATGTGATCTATGTTATGTTACCATTGATGTTCCACGAAGAGGCTCAACGGACCTTAGGAGGGAACAACTCAACGATCCCGAAGTTGGAAAAATTATTGATAGTTTTGAGAAGCCGGATAGTGATGACTTCGCACGTTGGACATCTCGAGGTTACATTATGTCCAATGGAGTACTTTACAAGTACGCAGACGGAGAATCCGAAGATGCACAGCTGGTAGTCCCTGCGCACGAAAGATGGAAGATTTTGCAAGAATACCACGATGCTCCTACAGCTGCGCACTATGGAAGTGAACGAACTCTTCAACGAATATCCCGACTATACTATTTCACTGGTATGCGACAATTCGTCCAAGATTATGTGAAAAACTGTGTTGAATTCCAAAGATATAAAGCCTCAAATCAGAAACCTGCAGGGTTGGTCCAAACTCCATCTTTTAATCAGCGATTTGAAGTGTTGTCAATAGATTTATTTGGCCCTTTGCCAGAAGACACACAAGGATTCCAATGGATTTTTATCATTGAAGATACAATGACAAAGTGGGTAGAACTTTTTCCCAAGCTACTGCAGAGGAGTGTGCCAAGACTCTCGTCAACGAAGTTTTTCTTCGATATGGTCTGCCAAGAAGAATCATCTCAGACAATGGGGTACAATTTGTCTCACACCTATTGCAGCAAGTTTGCGACTACTTTGGAATAAAGCAGAACTCAACGCCCTTGTATCATCCAGAAGCCAACATGGTTGAGCGGGAAATAGGGATCTTAAGCCAAGATTGGCTATTCTTGTAGGTAATAACCATACATCATGGGTTGAGAAATTGCCAAGCCTCAGATTCGCCATGAACAGTGCCAGGTGTCAGTCTACGGGTTATACAGCTGCATTCCTGAATTTTGCCAGAGAGATGAGAGGTCCTGAAGAAGTACAACGGGATCCCCGAGCTATAACCGAAGCTGACAATGTCCTTCCCGATTTAATAACCTACCTTCAACGTATCAATACAACGCTGATTTTGCAAGAATACCACGATGCTCCTACAGCTGCGCACTATGGAAGTGAACGAACTCTTCAACGAATATCCCGACTATACTATTTCACTGGTATGCGACAATTCGTCCAAGATTATGTGAAAAACTGTGTTGAATTCCAAAGATATAAAGCCTCAAATCAGAAACCTGCAGGGTTGGTCCAAACTCCATCTTTTAATCAGCGATTTGAAGTGTTGTCAATAGATTTATTTGGCCCTTTGCCAGAAGACACACAAGGATTCCAATGGATTTTTATCATTGAAGATACAATGACAAAGTGGGTAGAACTTTTTCCCAAGCTACTGCAGAGGAGTGTGCCAAGACTCTCGTCAACGAAGTTTTTCTTCGATATGGTCTGCCAAGAAGAATCATCTCAGACAATGGGGTACAATTTGTCTCACACCTATTGCAGCAAGTTTGCGACTACTTTGGAATAAAGCAGAACTCAACGCCCTTGTATCATCCAGAAGCCAACATGGTTGAGCGGGAAATAGGGATCTTAAGCCAAGATTGGCTATTCTTGTAGGTAATAACCATACATCATGGGTTGAGAAATTGCCAAGCCTCAGATTCGCCATGAACAGTGCCAGGTGTCAGTCTACGGGTTATACAGCTGCATTCCTGAATTTTGCCAGAGAGATGAGAGGTCCTGAAGAAGTACAACGGGATCCCCGAGCTATAACCGAAGCTGACAATGTCCTTCCCGATTTAATAACCTACCTTCAACGTATCAATACAACGCTGATTTTGCAAGAATACCACGATGCTCCTACAGCTGCGCACTATGGAAGTGAACGAACTCTTCAACGAATATCCCGACTATACTATTTCACTGGTATGCGACAATTCGTCCAAGATTATGTGAAAAACTGTGTTGAATTCCAAAGATATAAAGCCTCAAATCAGAAACCTGCAGGGTTGGTCCAAACTCCATCTTTTAATCAGCGATTTGAAGTGTTGTCAATAGATTTATTTGGCCCTTTGCCAGAAGACACACAAGGATTCCAATGGATTTTTATCATTGAAGATACAATGACAAAGTGGGTAGAACTTTTTCCCAAGCTACTGCAGAGGAGTGTGCCAAGACTCTCGTCAACGAAGTTTTTCTTCGATATGGTCTGCCAAGAAGAATCATCTCAGACAATGGGGTACAATTTGTCTCACACCTATTGCAGCAAGTTTGCGACTACTTTGGAATAAAGCAGAACTCAACGCCCTTGTATCATCCAGAAGCCAACATGGTTGAGCGGGAAATAGGGATCTTAAGCCAAGATTGGCTATTCTTGTAGGTAATAACCATACATCATGGGTTGAGAAATTGCCAAGCCTCAGATTCGCCATGAACAGTGCCAGGTGTCAGTCTACGGGTTATACAGCTGCATTCCTGAATTTTGCCAGAGAGATGAGAGGTCCTGAAGAAGTACAACGGGATCCCCGAGCTATAACCGAAGCTGACAATGTCCTTCCCGATTTAATAACCTACCTTCAACGTATCAATACAACGCTGATTTTGCAAGAATACCACGATGCTCCTACAGCTGCGCACTATGGAAGTGAACGAACTCTTCAACGAATATCCCGACTATACTATTTCACTGGTATGCGACAATTCGTCCAAGATTATGTGAAAAACTGTGTTGAATTCCAAAGATATAAAGCCTCAAATCAGAAACCTGCAGGGTTGGTCCAAACTCCATCTTTTAATCAGCGATTTGAAGTGTTGTCAATAGATTTATTTGGCCCTTTGCCAGAAGACACACAAGGATTCCAATGGATTTTTATCATTGAAGATACAATGACAAAGTGGGTAGAACTTTTTCCCAAGCTACTGCAGAGGAGTGTGCCAAGACTCTCGTCAACGAAGTTTTTCTTCGATATGGTCTGCCAAGAAGAATCATCTCAGACAATGGGGTACAATTTGTCTCACACCTATTGCAGCAAGTTTGCGACTACTTTGGAATAAAGCAGAACTCAACGCCCTTGTATCATCCAGAAGCCAACATGGTTGAGCGGGAAATAGGGATCTTAAGCCAAGATTGGCTATTCTTGTAGGTAATAACCATACATCATGGGTTGAGAAATTGCCAAGCCTCAGATTCGCCATGAACAGTGCCAGGTGTCAGTCTACGGGTTATACAGCTGCATTCCTGAATTTTGCCAGAGAGATGAGAGGTCCTGAAGAAGTACAACGGGATCCCCGAGCTATAACCGAAGCTGACAATGTCCTTCCCGATTTAATAACCTACCTTCAACGTATCAATACAACGCTGATTTTGCAAGAATACCACGATGCTCCTACAGCTGCGCACTATGGAAGTGAACGAACTCTTCAACGAATATCCCGACTATACTATTTCACTGGTATGCGACAATTCGTCCAAGATTATGTGAAAAACTGTGTTGAATTCCAAAGATATAAAGCCTCAAATCAGAAACCTGCAGGGTTGGTCCAAACTCCATCTTTTAATCAGCGATTTGAAGTGTTGTCAATAGATTTATTTGGCCCTTTGCCAGAAGACACACAAGGATTCCAATGGATTTTTATCATTGAAGATACAATGACAAAGTGGGTAGAACTTTTTCCCAAGCTACTGCAGAGGAGTGTGCCAAGACTCTCGTCAACGAAGTTTTTCTTCGATATGGTCTGCCAAGAAGAATCATCTCAGACAATGGGGTACAATTTGTCTCACACCTATTGCAGCAAGTTTGCGACTACTTTGGAATAAAGCAGAACTCAACGCCCTTGTATCATCCAGAAGCCAACATGGTTGAGCGGGAAATAGGGATCTTAAGCCAAGATTGGCTATTCTTGTAGGTAATAACCATACATCATGGGTTGAGAAATTGCCAAGCCTCAGATTCGCCATGAACAGTGCCAGGTGTCAGTCTACGGGTTATACAGCTGCATTCCTGAATTTTGCCAGAGAGATGAGAGGTCCTGAAGAAGTACAACGGGATCCCCGAGCTATAACCGAAGCTGACAATGTCCTTCCCGATTTAATAACCTACCTTCAACGTATCAATACAACGCTGATTTTGCAAGAATACCACGATGCTCCTACAGCTGCGCACTATGGAAGTGAACGAACTCTTCAACGAATATCCCGACTATACTATTTCACTGGTATGCGACAATTCGTCCAAGATTATGTGAAAAACTGTGTTGAATTCCAAAGATATAAAGCCTCAAATCAGAAACCTGCAGGGTTGGTCCAAACTCCATCTTTTAATCAGCGATTTGAAGTGTTGTCAATAGATTTATTTGGCCCTTTGCCAGAAGACACACAAGGATTCCAATGGATTTTTATCATTGAAGATACAATGACAAAGTGGGTAGAACTTTTTCCCAAGCTACTGCAGAGGAGTGTGCCAAGACTCTCGTCAACGAAGTTTTTCTTCGATATGGTCTGCCAAGAAGAATCATCTCAGACAATGGGGTACAATTTGTCTCACACCTATTGCAGCAAGTTTGCGACTACTTTGGAATAAAGCAGAACTCAACGCCCTTGTATCATCCAGAAGCCAACATGGTTGAGCGGGAAATAGGGATCTTAAGCCAAGATTGGCTATTCTTGTAGGTAATAACCATACATCATGGGTTGAGAAATTGCCAAGCCTCAGATTCGCCATGAACAGTGCCAGGTGTCAGTCTACGGGTTATACAGCTGCATTCCTGAATTTTGCCAGAGAGATGAGAGGTCCTGAAGAAGTACAACGGGATCCCCGAGCTATAACCGAAGCTGACAATGTCCTTCCCGATTTAATAACCTACCTTCAACGTATCAATACAACGCTGATTTTGCAAGAATACCACGATGCTCCTACAGCTGCGCACTATGGAAGTGAACGAACTCTTCAACGAATATCCCGACTATACTATTTCACTGGTATGCGACAATTCGTCCAAGATTATGTGAAAAACTGTGTTGAATTCCAAAGATATAAAGCCTCAAATCAGAAACCTGCAGGGTTGGTCCAAACTCCATCTTTTAATCAGCGATTTGAAGTGTTGTCAATAGATTTATTTGGCCCTTTGCCAGAAGACACACAAGGATTCCAATGGATTTTTATCATTGAAGATACAATGACAAAGTGGGTAGAACTTTTTCCCAAGCTACTGCAGAGGAGTGTGCCAAGACTCTCGTCAACGAAGTTTTTCTTCGATATGGTCTGCCAAGAAGAATCATCTCAGACAATGGGGTACAATTTGTCTCACACCTATTGCAGCAAGTTTGCGACTACTTTGGAATAAAGCAGAACTCAACGCCCTTGTATCATCCAGAAGCCAACATGGTTGAGCGGGAAATAGGGATCTTAAGCCAAGATTGGCTATTCTTGTAGGTAATAACCATACATCATGGGTTGAGAAATTGCCAAGCCTCAGATTCGCCATGAACAGTGCCAGGTGTCAGTCTACGGGTTATACAGCTGCATTCCTGAATTTTGCCAGAGAGATGAGAGGTCCTGAAGAAGTACAACGGGATCCCCGAGCTATAACCGAAGCTGACAATGTCCTTCCCGATTTAATAACCTACCTTCAACGTATCAATACAACGCTGATTTTGCAAGAATACCACGATGCTCCTACAGCTGCGCACTATGGAAGTGAACGAACTCTTCAACGAATATCCCGACTATACTATTTCACTGGTATGCGACAATTCGTCCAAGATTATGTGAAAAACTGTGTTGAATTCCAAAGATATAAAGCCTCAAATCAGAAACCTGCAGGGTTGGTCCAAACTCCATCTTTTAATCAGCGATTTGAAGTGTTGTCAATAGATTTATTTGGCCCTTTGCCAGAAGACACACAAGGATTCCAATGGATTTTTATCATTGAAGATACAATGACAAAGTGGGTAGAACTTTTTCCCAAGCTACTGCAGAGGAGTGTGCCAAGACTCTCGTCAACGAAGTTTTTCTTCGATATGGTCTGCCAAGAAGAATCATCTCAGACAATGGGGTACAATTTGTCTCACACCTATTGCAGCAAGTTTGCGACTACTTTGGAATAAAGCAGAACTCAACGCCCTTGTATCATCCAGAAGCCAACATGGTTGAGCGGGAAATAGGGATCTTAAGCCAAGATTGGCTATTCTTGTAGGTAATAACCATACATCATGGGTTGAGAAATTGCCAAGCCTCAGATTCGCCATGAACAGTGCCAGGTGTCAGTCTACGGGTTATACAGCTGCATTCCTGAATTTTGCCAGAGAGATGAGAGGTCCTGAAGAAGTACAACGGGATCCCCGAGCTATAACCGAAGCTGACAATGTCCTTCCCGATTTAATAACCTACCTTCAACGTATCAATACAACGCTGATTTTGCAAGAATACCACGATGCTCCTACAGCTGCGCACTATGGAAGTGAACGAACTCTTCAACGAATATCCCGACTATACTATTTCACTGGTATGCGACAATTCGTCCAAGATTATGTGAAAAACTGTGTTGAATTCCAAAGATATAAAGCCTCAAATCAGAAACCTGCAGGGTTGGTCCAAACTCCATCTTTTAATCAGCGATTTGAAGTGTTGTCAATAGATTTATTTGGCCCTTTGCCAGAAGACACACAAGGATTCCAATGGATTTTTATCATTGAAGATACAATGACAAAGTGGGTAGAACTTTTTCCCAAGCTACTGCAGAGGAGTGTGCCAAGACTCTCGTCAACGAAGTTTTTCTTCGATATGGTCTGCCAAGAAGAATCATCTCAGACAATGGGGTACAATTTGTCTCACACCTATTGCAGCAAGTTTGCGACTACTTTGGAATAAAGCAGAACTCAACGCCCTTGTATCATCCAGAAGCCAACATGGTTGAGCGGGAAATAGGGATCTTAAGCCAAGATTGGCTATTCTTGTAGGTAATAACCATACATCATGGGTTGAGAAATTGCCAAGCCTCAGATTCGCCATGAACAGTGCCAGGTGTCAGTCTACGGGTTATACAGCTGCATTCCTGAATTTTGCCAGAGAGATGAGAGGTCCTGAAGAAGTACAACGGGATCCCCGAGCTATAACCGAAGCTGACAATGTCCTTCCCGATTTAATAACCTACCTTCAACGTATCAATACAACGCTGATTTTGCAAGAATACCACGATGCTCCTACAGCTGCGCACTATGGAAGTGAACGAACTCTTCAACGAATATCCCGACTATACTATTTCACTGGTATGCGACAATTCGTCCAAGATTATGTGAAAAACTGTGTTGAATTCCAAAGATATAAAGCCTCAAATCAGAAACCTGCAGGGTTGGTCCAAACTCCATCTTTTAATCAGCGATTTGAAGTGTTGTCAATAGATTTATTTGGCCCTTTGCCAGAAGACACACAAGGATTCCAATGGATTTTTATCATTGAAGATACAATGACAAAGTGGGTAGAACTTTTTCCCAAGCTACTGCAGAGGAGTGTGCCAAGACTCTCGTCAACGAAGTTTTTCTTCGATATGGTCTGCCAAGAAGAATCATCTCAGACAATGGGGTACAATTTGTCTCACACCTATTGCAGCAAGTTTGCGACTACTTTGGAATAAAGCAGAACTCAACGCCCTTGTATCATCCAGAAGCCAACATGGTTGAGCGGGAAATAGGGATCTTAAGCCAAGATTGGCTATTCTTGTAGGTAATAACCATACATCATGGGTTGAGAAATTGCCAAGCCTCAGATTCGCCATGAACAGTGCCAGGTGTCAGTCTACGGGTTATACAGCTGCATTCCTGAATTTTGCCAGAGAGATGAGAGGTCCTGAAGAAGTACAACGGGATCCCCGAGCTATAACCGAAGCTGACAATGTCCTTCCCGATTTAATAACCTACCTTCAACGTATCAATACAACGCTGATTTTGCAAGAATACCACGATGCTCCTACAGCTGCGCACTATGGAAGTGAACGAACTCTTCAACGAATATCCCGACTATACTATTTCACTGGTATGCGACAATTCGTCCAAGATTATGTGAAAAACTGTGTTGAATTCCAAAGATATAAAGCCTCAAATCAGAAACCTGCAGGGTTGGTCCAAACTCCATCTTTTAATCAGCGATTTGAAGTGTTGTCAATAGATTTATTTGGCCCTTTGCCAGAAGACACACAAGGATTCCAATGGATTTTTATCATTGAAGATACAATGACAAAGTGGGTAGAACTTTTTCCCAAGCTACTGCAGAGGAGTGTGCCAAGACTCTCGTCAACGAAGTTTTTCTTCGATATGGTCTGCCAAGAAGAATCATCTCAGACAATGGGGTACAATTTGTCTCACACCTATTGCAGCAAGTTTGCGACTACTTTGGAATAAAGCAGAACTCAACGCCCTTGTATCATCCAGAAGCCAACATGGTTGAGCGGGAAATAGGGATCTTAAGCCAAGATTGGCTATTCTTGTAGGTAATAACCATACATCATGGGTTGAGAAATTGCCAAGCCTCAGATTCGCCATGAACAGTGCCAGGTGTCAGTCTACGGGTTATACAGCTGCATTCCTGAATTTTGCCAGAGAGATGAGAGGTCCTGAAGAAGTACAACGGGATCCCCGAGCTATAACCGAAGCTGACAATGTCCTTCCCGATTTAATAACCTACCTTCAACGTATCAATACAACGCTGATTTTGCAAGAATACCACGATGCTCCTACAGCTGCGCACTATGGAAGTGAACGAACTCTTCAACGAATATCCCGACTATACTATTTCACTGGTATGCGACAATTCGTCCAAGATTATGTGAAAAACTGTGTTGAATTCCAAAGATATAAAGCCTCAAATCAGAAACCTGCAGGGTTGGTCCAAACTCCATCTTTTAATCAGCGATTTGAAGTGTTGTCAATAGATTTATTTGGCCCTTTGCCAGAAGACACACAAGGATTCCAATGGATTTTTATCATTGAAGATACAATGACAAAGTGGGTAGAACTTTTTCCCAAGCTACTGCAGAGGAGTGTGCCAAGACTCTCGTCAACGAAGTTTTTCTTCGATATGGTCTGCCAAGAAGAATCATCTCAGACAATGGGGTACAATTTGTCTCACACCTATTGCAGCAAGTTTGCGACTACTTTGGAATAAAGCAGAACTCAACGCCCTTGTATCATCCAGAAGCCAACATGGTTGAGCGGGAAATAGGGATCTTAAGCCAAGATTGGCTATTCTTGTAGGTAATAACCATACATCATGGGTTGAGAAATTGCCAAGCCTCAGATTCGCCATGAACAGTGCCAGGTGTCAGTCTACGGGTTATACAGCTGCATTCCTGAATTTTGCCAGAGAGATGAGAGGTCCTGAAGAAGTACAACGGGATCCCCGAGCTATAACCGAAGCTGACAATGTCCTTCCCGATTTAATAACCTACCTTCAACGTATCAATACAACGCTGATTGATGCTAAGACAACCAATGAAAAGTGTCAAGATCGTCAAAAGAAATATGCCGATCAGAGGAGAAATCCTACCCCTGACAATGAGATTGGAGATCACGTCCTTGTAGCTCTACACACCAAAAGTAATTACGACAAAGACGTGACTTCAAAATTTGATCCTAAGCAAGATGGGCCATTGGGAATCTACCACTGCAATGCTCTTACCAAGTCTTACCAAGTACCTTGGCAAAGATGATGTGTCACCAGTCGTCTCCATACGCAAGCGAGGAAGACCTAAGAAGAAACCCATTGTTGCTGGTTCCTCGACGCTCCCTCGTCCTCGAAACCAGAGGGGGAGAATGTAACAACCCCGTCTGTATTAATAACATAGCGGGGAGACAGTTGTCACCTGGTGTCAAATGAGAGACGTCAGAGTGAATTTGTGTTTCAATTGAGTTGTAATACTTATTCGAGTTAACATATTATCATCAAACATTGTAGTCAAAAGGACATTATAAATTTTTAAAAATAATGTGTTAAGGTTTGCCTTTACATGTTATAAATTGAAAATTTATTATGTAGGTAGTACAGATTTTTTAATTATAGACTAAAAGAGAATGTTTCTCGTTCATTTAAATTTCAGGGGTTTGTTTTGTGAGAAAACGTTTGGACACATCGGTTTTTATTTTTGATTGCGGTTTATTTAGTGATGATAATTTTATGTGTACAAAGTGAACAAAAAATAAGTTACGACCATAAACTTAATTTTTTTCAAATGAAAACCCTTTCTTTATTTTATTTACGAATTCTGCATCAAATTCTAAGTAAGTCTCATGTACCATGTTCTTAACCTAACCCCAACAACAGTTATCGAGAAATTTACGATTGTTCAGAAATTATTTAAATTTGGTGGTGCGTTAGCTTAAAAACATTGTACATGAAACTTACTTGGAATTTGATGTAGAAGAAATAAAAAAGGGGGTTTCCAGTTGAAATCATGAAGTTGATGGTCGTAGCTTATTTTTCGTCCATTCTGTACACATAAAAATATCCTCATCATATTATTGGGAATTTGATGTAGAATTCCAAAATGAAATAAAAAATGGGGGATTCCATTTGAAATGAAGTTGATGGTAATACCATGGAAACGATATCAACAAACTCAAAAGTTTCCGTCATAGAAAAGTGGCTAAGATTATCATTATATTATATGCACTTTTCTACAGGATTGCGTTGATTCAAAGACAAAATCCAAGCTAAACAGCTGATACGTAAACTACGCCCCAAAATCGACTTCGAATAATAGTCTGTGATGTCGCCACTGAATGGGGTCAAAATAAGTGATAATTGGTAATGTGAAGGTTTTGAAAAACGCACTTTATTAGTAAACGGCACAACATTTCTCTATGATTTTTGTTTTAGCCTTTCACCAAATGTTCAATACACGTCCTGTACTTTATCTCAACCAGATAAAATAAGTACAAAGTTGAGAAAATGGCGGTTAAAGTTGATCAACTTTGAGCAAAAAATCTTTTATATTTCTGATCAATTTTAAAACTTTTTATTAAGTATAGGACAATAATCAAGGCTTCGCCTATAACTAGAAAAAAAAACTTTTCGGAAATGTCAACAGATGTGTTAGAAAAACGTGTTTTTCTGAACCACTTTCAGGCCGCTAAAAAGCTCGCGGGACTCTGAGCCTTAAATAGGAGCACAATATTACTTCAAGACAAACATCTTTGTGAAAAAACATAAAAATTATAAATCAAAATTTCCAGGACAATGTATCACACCGACACCCCAACACCGTCGAGATTCAGCATCTTATCATGAAAAACCTTGTAAACACACTTATGCTGCATAAAAAAAACAAACATGTTGTATCAACTCTGCGTGGAAAGAGTAGTTGAAAAATGTTGCCTGCTCTGGACATAATAATTATACATTTATGGGTTCATACTAATGAGAGAGATCGGGTGTTAGCGGGGGCTAACTCCTGAGTCAGTGGCGAAACTATAAAAAATACAACACTCAGACACGTCAACTTTCTTTTTTAGAAAGACACATCATATGACCAAACCCTCATCACAGCTTAAATAACAACTCATCTGCATTCCCTGGGCTGGGTTAGTTTGGGTTAGTTTCAGTGGTCGAGTGATACCTCAATTCCTGTTGATATGACAGCTTCTCAAAAAAAATTAATTTCAATAATTGTTTCTTATTCAATAAATACTTACGCGCAAAGGTCAACCTCTCCAAACTAAGAGGATATGATGAGGGATAGAAGATCTTCAAAATGAGCTATTACTCAATATTTTTGACGAGGGTTAATTTCACCTTGTTTTTGAAGGGCGAATAAATCTTCGTCAAAAGGATTGAGGATAAGCTCATTTTGAAAACCTTCTGTCCCTCATCATATCCTCTTAGTTTGGAGAAGTTAACTCTTGTGAGAAATTATAAATTGAATAAAAAAAATTGATAAAAGATTGGGTTGGTTTGGGTTTGGTAAACAAATGGATATCGCGTGAGTTTGATAATAGACAGACATGACAGGTACCCTTGCGTTTTACTGTCGGATTTGAATTCGCACACAATATTTTAACCATTCCTCGTAAAATGCCAAACTTTTTCATAGTGATACATGACTTTTGTCAAAATGACAAGTCATGAGTGAACAAAAAAGCTGACTTTAGGTTTCGGGATTGATTATTTCAGCTAAGTTCAAATCATACAACAAGCTGCACGGTTCCTCAAATCCATTATCCAGTGATGCGAAGGGCGAAGGGCAATTGAATTATTGGCCAGTATGTAAGATATTTATGTAGAAAACAAAATGTAAGAAGGTGATAAAAAATACATTAATTGCGTTTTTTTATTTTTTTATATCAGATTACTAAATATATATCATCTCAAACAAATCCCAGCGCAGATACTACCCGCAGTGGCTTGATAGTTTTTGTTATTCATGGTCTAAAACTAAAAATCATCGAAGTAAACAAACGACACGTGATCAGAGACAGTGGGGGCTATGATTGAACGTTCGCTATTTCACGTATGCATTTCACGAGGATTGTCAAAAAATAACTGTGTGTGCGAATTCATGTGCTTTCCACTGTACCTACCTATCCAAAACATGATGTGAAGTTAAAGCATGGAAAAAACTCAGATGAACTATGGTAGACAGTTCATCTTTTTTTTAACCTTTCAAATAAAGGAAGACATGCAAGGTGATTCCTGTAAGTGTGTCAAGCTTTCGAGGAATAAGGGAGGACGTTGAAATATTAATTTTGATATATCACACTATGGGTCGGAAATCACACGTTATGGAAAATTGAAGATACTTATAATAGATCTTTAGCAGTTACCCTCAACTGCTCGTTACAAAAATGTATTATAGGCGTCTACCTAACAGAGACACTTCAAATTTCAAAAGAAAAGGTTTTAGTTTCAACCAATGACGTAGATGTGATACGGATCGCATCGGGTAATTTTTCCATTTTTTTTTTCATTGCCGACCCATAGTGTGTGCTATATCAAAATTAATATTTTGCCGTCCCCCATCGTTCCCCGAAAGCGTAACACACTTACAGGAATCATCCTGTATGCAGGGTGTCCGGTAAGTATATGGCATAATTTCGGAAACGTATAGGGGAGGTCGAAATAACCTCAGTCTGTCATGAACCTTTTTTTTCCAAAGAGCATCCTAACGGAGATACAGAGCCCTAAAGGGGTACCCATCGATCTAATTTTTTAGCTCTAACTTTTGAACCGGCTTGTATAATTTGATAAAATTTTAGTATCTTGTGTAGGCCATAAAGGCTCATAAAACCATAGTAAAGTCAATATTTGAAATTATAAAAAAAAACAGAAACGGGCTGTCCACCAAACCTTCTGGGCCCAATTTTTGACACATGTCATTTTACAGAGCTGAAAACTACTTTTTCAAATACTCTGACCTTTTCTCAACAAAAAAGGTGCTCCTCTTTTATTCCGATAAAACTAACCGTTTTCGAGAAAAATAGATTTTTGTTTCACAGGTTACTATCACTAAAATACTACGACGAGACACCAGTTGTAAGTATTTTTGGTATTGAAAAATTTTTCGACACTCTCAGATTGATTGCCCATACTAGAATTAGTAAAAAATTGGAAAAAAAACAAACAAAAAAAAATCAAAAAAATTCAAGAAAATGTATTATTTTTTTTTATTTTTTTTTTCGAATTTGACAAATTCTAGTACCGTCAATCACTCTGAGAGTGTAAAAAAAAATCCGTACCCACAATAGCAACAACTGGTGTTTTCGTGTATTATTGCAGTAACCTGTAAAATAAAAATCTATTTTTCTCGAAAACGGTTAGTTTTATCAGAACAAAAGAAGAGCACCTTTTTTGATGAGAAAAGGTCAGAGTATTTGAAAAAGTAGTTTCCAGCTCTGTAAAATGACACCTGCCAAAAATTGGGCCCAAAAGGTTTGGTGGCCAGTCCGTTTCTGGTTTCCCCTACTATTTCAAATATTGACTTTACTATGGTTTTATGAGCCTTTATGGCCTACGCAACATTGTAAAATCTCATCAAATTATATAAGACGGTTAGAAAGTAACAGCAGATACATTAAATCGATGAGTACCCCTTTAGGGCTCTGTATCTCCGTTAGGAGGCGCTTTGGAGAAAATAGTTTTATGACAAACTGGGGTTGTTTTGACCTCCCCTGGACGCTCCCGAAATTATGCCATATACTTACCGGAGACCCTGTATAAAAATATTCTAAATCTAGTACTGCCGCTTACGCACTCACGACTTTAAGGTTATTCTCGGCGTTATTATACAGGGTTTTTCATTAATATTGCGAAAAAATTCGGGATGAGGTTCCCCGCTTCAAATAAGAACAAAGCTTTCCATTGACATGTATCCAGAAATGCTTCGTTACAGACCTACAGGGTGTTGAAATTCTATTTTCGTTCTTTTTTTTTCCAACTAATATTTGAACCAATGTCGATATTTTGATTGATTGGGGTTTCTCATCATCCGAAATTCGAATTTGACCTTGGTATGGCTCTAACTAGTGGGGGACGCTATCTACACGTATTTTACCTGTTATGAAGAGCCATGACTTTAATGGACGAACCTGTATTAGATTTTCAAGTGAAAAAACAGATTTCTCCATAATTTTTACGCAGAAAATGTATACTTGTTGAAAGTGACTACGTGCAACCATTCTGGAGAAATTTAAATTTGAAATAATTAATACATTCGATTTTGAAATTATGGCGAAGGTAACCTGCTAGGAGTCATAACATATTTTGCTTCATATTTTCAGTAAAAAAGATAAAAGTCGACTTGTGTGTAATGTTATCAACAACTATCATTTAAATATTATTTAAACAAAACCAAAATAAAAGCCTGAAAAAAAATAAAGAAAATAAAAACTCTAACACCCAGTAGCTCTGTAACGAAGCATTTCCGGACACATTCATGTTTATAGAAAATGTTTTTCTTATTTCCAAGCAGGCAAACTCATCCTGTATTTTTGACACTATCAATGAAACAACATGCTTTGCCATATGTTCATAATCACATGTATTCACGATTTCAAATCCACATAGCTCAAGAATGGTTGCACGTAGCGACTTCTAACAAGTAAACATTTTCTACGCAAAAGTGATAAATAAAGCGTTTTTTCAGTTGATAATATAATACAGGGGCGTCCAAAAAAGTTATGGCTCTTCAAATCCGCACGGATGCGTTTAATCCTATGAAATTTTCACACAATAATCTACTCGATAAGACCTTTCGAATGATGTGTCACACGACCCCCCTTTCTATTTGAAAAAATGTTTCAAAATGGCGCCCAGCCGCCATCTTGAATACTAAAAGTACGTCAGTAACATCAAAAAGAAGTAGGTATTTCGACAGCAATCAAAGTATATGCCGCACTGTATGTATCAATCTTATTTCAATAAGCTTTTGTGATAACCTTTAGCTTGATCCTTATGAAATCTGTTCCCAAAGCTGTCTTGTCGACTTTTTCAAGACAGTCGAAAACAATACAAGATACAAAGTTCATATTCGGTAATTTAATTAGATATGCAGGTATGTCGTGGAAGTGGGTGTTCCAGTGTTCACTGTGGTACTGTGGTCATTTCAAAATAGATTTGATATAAATTTTGTTGATTTTACTAGACGTCATTACTCAAAATACTAAGAATATTTCTGAAAATGTAGAGGATGACGTTGTGAATTTATATCAGTAGAAAGTTTATTACAGTCGAAAAGATGCTCTAACCACTTTATAAGGTTGAAAAATGTTTCTTATAGCTGGTAAATATTTAAAGTACATAATTGAATTTTCTTTCATCTTTGCTATAGGTACGTGATATAAGATTCAGCGTTTATTTACATCAATTTAGTAGAATTTACTGTTTGATTTTCACGTGATTAATTAAAAAACTTTATAGTCTTATAGAAGTGGATAACGTTTAATATTATGAAACTCTCTGTACTAAATACTGATACTCTCATCCTAGTCCTAGACCGCATTAATGTGGATAATAGTATATTATTCAACGGGTGGGAAATGGTGGATATTACTAACGAGGATGAAGTTTGCAGCCTAATTATCGAAGTGAGTAATAGTCATTTCCCGCGAGTGGAATACTATACTTTTTCTATGATTATTCAAAAATTGAAGCGAACTTAGCAATATTTAATTTCATTCGGATGGCACTTTTTGACAACGACTATACTTTAAGTGAGGTTAGGTTGTTAACACAATGAGACAATGACTAAAACAAGTATGGACGGGTAAATGGACTGTTTCAAAATGATGGATTTGAAGGTTGACATTCTGTCGAATGTCCTGATGGGCTCTAAAACAGTGGAGTTATGACATTAGATCATTTCATTGGTTAAAAACAATTAAGTAATGAAAGAAAAGTCACTGGTATGAGTAACGAGTTACATTAACCAATAACCAATAGAAACTGGATGTATAATACATCTATTATTGAATAGTCATAGAAAAAGAAGTATCATTCAATGTTCATGCGAAGTTAAACGGGAAGGTTGGTACAGAACTGTAGTGAATGTCGAGAGTCATATTCATGTGAGTAGCGCCCTCCTAATATCGTTTCATCCCGAATAGGAAACATCATTCAGGCAGCGTATGGCACTTACGTCACATGCGTTTGATATTACTTCTGTAAAGGAGATAATTAAACTGCATCTGAAAACAATGCACCTGACTAAAATGTATTCCAAGACAGAATTTGCATTTCAAATTATTCCGACGACCAACAATATATGCTGCAGAACAGAATTCCAACACTCAAATAAGGCAAATAACTATGAATATTTATGAGGTATGGCGGAAGGAATAGATTTACTGTTCTTTGTCGATGCTCTACTTATTATTTTATGACGCTGATTTTGGAAAATGAATTAAGAATTTACCAAAAATACCAAAATATTTGTCTCAATACATGGTTTATTAAATGACAATGAGTTGAATTTTTCATTCAAATAATACTAAGAACATTTTCTGGTTTGTTCAATCTGTGGACATCTCGCTTGATGCTCCAACAATTAGCAGCTAGTATATTGTCATATTAGTATTGAGGGCAAATATACTTGGTGTATAACCACACAATTTGCCACTAGTGGAATCGCTGAGCAAGCAGTTTTGTTGCTATGAATAGACACGTTCAGCAAGATGATAGTCAGTGGTTGGCCTAGCCAACTACCCTCCATTGTGAGTAGTGTAGCCCCTCTCACCCTGAGTAGTGTGACCGCTCTCAGCCTCAAAGCACATGCTTGTCCTATTGTTATGGTGGTGGAGCTGGAGATAGACTGTACCATAGACGATAATGAACTGGAGTTCCCATTACCCAGTTACCCTACTGTTCAATCCAGCTACGTTCCCCTGGCCCGACAGGTGTTGTGGGTCCAGACGAAGGCAGTCAGAAATCTATCGTGACATTAGGTGGATGCGCCAACGATCATCCGCCGCTGCCAGGAGTTTCCTGATAAGAAATTGGTTTTGATGAGTGCTTGGACAAAAGCTCGACGCTCCAAGCGTCGATCGTCGATCTAATCGGAAGTGTCCGTCAAGGGATGGAAGCCCAAGCCCTCATCGGTGGTTGTAGTTGGTATGAAGAGAGTCTTGTCCTGATGATGATTTGGAGAATAGTACTTTTAATCGCCCTCATTAACTTCTTGTTCTACAGAAACCAATGGACGCCTCTGGCCACCGTCCAGCCTTCATTGGCACAAGACTTTCCAGATCAGCGTCGACACGATAATAGTTTTGTGTGTAGCACTGTCCCTAGTCCTGGTGTGTCTACTGTTTGAAATAAGCCGGCGAGGCATTGAATGCGTACAAAGGGATCGACAGTCCGTTCCTCCAGAGGTTATGATGGCCTTACCCACGAGATGGTGAACATAGCCAAGGAAAGAAAAAGCCGAACGGAAGAGCACAAGAGACAGTATGGATGTCAGCCTTTTCAACTCGCTACGGACGCGCTCCATTCAAGCAGGGATCCAGAGAAAGCGCAACTGTATACGCACATACTGTCGAATGTTCATGGTGGAGGTGGATAGAGTTTTTGTGGCTAATTATTGTTATATATATATTTGTTTTTCTCTTCGTATCTATTAATTCTCATTTTCTATACTTATGAGTAAAAGCCAAGGGACTGCGTTGGCGATGACGCGTGAAGATGACAATGCCCTACTGCAACGGTAAATCGTACATCACCCAATCTTCCACTAGTGGAATCGCTGATCAAACAGTTTTGTTGCTATAAATAGACACGTTCAGCAAGATGATTGTCAGTGGTTGGCCTAGCCAACTACTCTCCATTGTGAGTAGTGTAACCCCTCTCACCCTGAGTAGTTTAACCCCTCTCAGCCACGAAGAACATGCTTGTCCAATTGTTATGGTGGTGGAGATAGACTGTACCATGAACGATATCAAACTGGAGTTCCCATTACCGAGTTTCCCTTCTGTTCAACCCAGCTACGTTCCTCTAGAGCACGAAAGGTGTTGTGGGTCCAGACGAAGGCCCAGTCTGACACCTTACGTGACAAAATCATCTACCTTGATACTGTGCCTTCATCTCTTTCAAATCTTGGTAAATACACTGGCCCTATTCGTCGCTAAAAGCACCAAGATTTTTCGTGATGTACAATTTCCCATGCACTTCAAACTGTTAACTGCAGGGAAAAAACTAGACGTGATCAGGAAAAACGAACTACAATTTTGGAATAAGCAAGTTCGAAATCAGCTCAAAATTCGAAGTGAATAGATTTTTTTTCACAAATTGTTTTCCAGTGTTATTAATAATAATTCATGGGAGCATTTAGTTGTGAATTTTAATTAAATGATCTATTGAGACGGAAATTGTGAATACTGTTGTTATATCGTTTCTGAGTATGATGATTGGTTGATCGTTAAGTAGGTACTGTAATTATTACAATGTCAGTCATTGATTATGTAGGTGCCGATATTTCAATGTCACCTCAAGGTGCTGAATAGCTTGAGGAACATTTGTAAAAAGGTTAAGGTGGATCTTTAATTTGTCTGCCGTATGTACCGTATTTACCAATTGTGCCACTCATTTTGACTCCTAAGCTAAGTGACAGGAGTGTCGCAATTATTGAATTATCACACTTTTGAGGTTCGCATAAATGTTTTAGTCGTTAAGTGTACCTCAGCTTGACATATCGGCCGTCAGTATTGTGACTACTCTTTAAAATCTAATTATTATAGAAAGGTGAGAGTCCCTATCTCTCGACTCTTTCAAGAGGGAAGTCTGCGACTTCATGAGTGCAACCAAAAAATAGCTCACGTTTCTTTTTTTTTTTAAAAAGGAATGTCGTAAAAGTAGCTGTACAGGGTGTACTTTTGCGGGGTATCTCCGTTATTCTTAGATAGATAGATAAAAAGTTTTCGCGACAGTGTGCTACTTTTTCGTGAAACTAAAGATGCCGTTAACAAAATTTTCATAGCCTTTTTAGTTTTACAGATACAGGGCTTAACTGAAAATGTTGCATTTTAAGGTACCCGTCGTATCTAAACTATCAGATAAGTTACGGAAAATAAGAAAACTGTTTCTTATATTACTTTTCCCGTAGAACTCCATTCGGAATTAGTATACAGGGTCAGGTCAAAAAGTTATCGGACTCCTACGGCGCTGGATCATTTTTGCCTGGGGCTTAACCCCTCCCTAAGACAGAGACCTAACTTCGCCTATGGTTCTTCGAGTGCATATAAGTAGGTACAACATCTATCTTCCTCTTTATGTATATTTTATCAGTTCTCTCTACCTTTCTGAGTGACTTGTTACTGATATATGCATCGAATCCTCAACATATTTTACATAGAATACACTCTACTTCTAACAAACATAGCGATATAATCAAACCTACATATTTTCTTTTCAGAAATGTTCAATTTTGTCATATAACTTTTCAAATTGGATCTGCTTCAATATGCGAATTTACTTCAAAGGAAATAAAACCAGGAACTGCATAAATTCTCGATGTTTCTGTTTGTATGACTAGCAGTATGACAAAACGTTATAATTTGTGCATGGCTCACCCCTGAGGCGTGCTCTCTGTTTGTAGTGGTACACACATATTTTCTGGACTCAGGACTCAGCACATTATCATTGCAGAAAGTGTGTCAGATGCAGTTCTAATTATAAATACAAAGTACGGAATTATCAGAAAAAGTTTGCAGTTTTCTATTGTAGGTTCGACAACAAAATCATATCATATGAAAAACCGCTTTCTTATGCTTAACCAGAAGGTTTCAAATGTATTGATAGCTTATTCTGTGCACACCTGTGAGCAAATCTCTTCATATAGCTAACTGAAGAAGATGAGGTCATTTTTTGTGTATAACTGAATTTTTCATTTTTCAAGTAGGTAAGAATCAATCAAAAACATAGATATTTCAACGACGTCAATGATCTTTCTCGGCTTATTATTAAACAAAGGTCACAAACGTCTGGTGTAGAGTATAATGAAACTTTTTGCAACACAAAAGAAGAGATTTAAGAGATGGATGCTTTTGAAATGCCAGATTTTCAGTTCCAGCAATCTATATATTTAAAACACCAAGTTCTTCTTTGAGACAGTCCGTGAGCCAGTTTGTTGTAGTGCACTAAACAACATGAGTTTTTTTTAAATAAATGATCGTCTGGTTACCAGGACGAGCCAAAACTATTTTTTTCATTTTCACATATTTGCTTATAAAAAACAAAAAAACTACAATGACTTAAATACAAGCCAATGACGACAATAATATTAGATGCAATATGGCGGCTGTATCCAGTTTTTAATATTTCCTGCCCCGGTGGCTCAGTGGCTGGAAGTTGCTTAGCATGCAGAAGGACATGGGTTCAAATCCCAGCGCGGGCATGCTACTTTTTATCAAGTCACTGTACTTTTTCGGAAAAAATAAAATTAAATGGTGTGATTGAAATATGTATAACTATTGCGTCTCATTATTTAAAAAAATGCCCACAATTATTTTTCTTCGAAAAGTTTTCTGATATTTCGTTATAATGTTACTTTAACATTTCTTTCATGATAAGAAATTATATTTTTTTTATTTAATGGCCACAAGTGTTATTTTTTGACATATGATAAATCATACGGTGGGAATCAAAGGCATACAAAATAATAAGTCACAACACCATAAGAGTTTAAAAATGGGTTTTACATGAATAAAGATGAACGTGAAACTCACGTCCCATGAAATGAACGAAAGCAACCATCTGGGTGAAGCCTGACGTTATATTTCAAACACACAAATTTACAACATTTTCCACACTCTGCGCATCGTCTTCGAGTTTCATTTTTATCAATCAAGTGATCTTTTCCATCCAATCGAATTTCCCTAGGAATTTTTGATAAAATTCTAGGCTTGAGTCCGGTCGAAGAACGTGTAGGTGGGGAAGATAGCACGGAAAGAACAATTCTTCTCAGAAAATCCAACAGTGACATTGATTCATTTGTTGAACATCTTCGATACAAATACCACATATGTTTACAATTGCACCATTCAAACAGAACCGAAAAAAAGGCCAGTACCATTTTTTAGATCTTCTTCTAGACCTATATGTATGGGCCGCGCATTTGATCAAAGCGGTCAACTCCGCCCATTCCTTTATTGTAAAAACCAAAAATCGAGGGTTGCTCAACAGTATTTGCTCTTTCCTTTTTGGACCAACGCGCACACGAACTTTTTGTTTTAAAAATACTGTCATCATTCAAATTGGTTGCTAAGTTCACTTGACAGTTATCATTCCAACGTGTAAGTGTTATCTTAGACCTTTTATCATATAAAGTGAAATGCAACCCACGTTTTTCCTTTTTCAGCTCTTTTAGAGGAGCTTTTTCCACTCTGTCAGATCGTATTGTACACAGTACAATTGATGTTCACTTAGCGTTTTGAGTAGAGGAAGAGAATTGAAGTAGTTGTCAATAAAAACTATACTTTCCTTGGTTAGAAAGTTTAGGTTCATTTTCTCAGTAACACTGCTTCCTAGCGTTTTCCCCTCCAGTTTGTCGCCAGATCCTAGATAGGGGTCAAACTTGATGAGGTAGCCATCAGAAGTGGTAAGGCACCAAAACTTGAAACCAAAACGAATAGGTTTACCGCGTATGAACTGTTTCATGCTGTTTCTTCCATAATATGGCTCCATTGCTTCATCCAATGAAAAATATTGTCCCAAGAGCTGAATGCATTCCGAGCAAACGCGATTCAGGTGATCGATAAGTGGTCTTATTTTAGCAGCTTTATCATTTTTATCAATGATGTCTTTATCGCAGAAGTGAAAAAATCTGTGAATGCTTTCGAATTTGTTCCTAGACATTGTATTGCTGACAAGTGAATTGGAAGTATCGCCTTTTGTTTCCCAATACATTCGCATCGACGCAACTGGCATATAACCAGATAACATAACGATTGCAAAATATTGTCGCAAATCATCGACAATAATTTGAAAATCATGAAACCCTTTTTTTGATGCATATCTTTTGGATTTCTGACAAATAAAGTCCATAATAACGTCGTTAAAGAAATGATTGAAATATTCAATTGGTGTCCAATCAGCGCATCTTTCTGCAAACTTTGGGGTATCATATTTTAGATTTTCAATTTTATTAGACCTAGGAAGTGAACCCACAGGCTTCCAGTTTCGAGGGGTTTGCAGTGTTTTTTTGGCCTTCTTTGTGACTTGCGGTTTTAGTCTCTTTTGAACTTCCGACAATTGTTCATCATCACTATCGGTGCTATCCCTCGCTTGTGAAGAATTTTTGGTTTTTCGAAGAACAGCTTTCTCGCCATCTTTGGAAATGGTTTGGACTACCATACTTTACTTCAGTACACCTTTGCCAATTTCACGTATACTAGATAGACTCTCTTCATCGCTAGGGACGTGCGTCGTCCTGATCAGAAAACCTTTCTAGGCCGTGACAACGTGATCAACCTTCCCAAGCTGAATCATACATCCGCCACGGATCAATGCACATCATACTTTCTACTTCCCATCGTATGATTTAGCATACGGAAAATTTAAAGCACATTTTCATCACAAAATTGGTAACGAGTTAACACCAAACAGTTTTTGGAGATAATAACAATGATTTGCAATAAAAGATTCGACATTCTGAGGGTTAGAGAAAATAAATTTTGTAACTATAACCTACCTTCTATGCTTATTTTTTATGCACAAATATTTTTCACTCCAAACACAGAATACTTTCACAAAAGATTTTGTAACCTTTCCGACTTTTAACTTTGTTTATGATGAGTAAATTTATCCACTCGAACTGACCCCCAATAACATATTTTTTCTATAACCTAACCCCAATTAACTATATGATTTGCGTATGATTAATCATACGGTGGGCGTTAATGGGTTAAAAGGGGGTACCTTGCGTTAGATCCGGAGTTGTGATTTTTTGCTGACTTGTTCATGATGTTGGCCCATTGAATAATTCAAGTTTTCGACCTCGAGCGCCAAACGCAACATTATCAAATTTCAAAAAATCTCAAGATTTGTACCTTTTATCCAGTTTTGGTAAATTTTATCCCTGAACGACCAAGTTTCCAATTATCACTATGAAACACTTTTTAAAGAAGACTAAATTTGCTACAATTTGAGATCAGAACCGTCACTGAAGACCCAATAATTTTTGAGATACAGCTTTCCAAGATTTAGCGTTATATTTTCAAACTTGAAAATGTTTAAATAACCTACTATCTAAACCTATTTTCTGCGGTGACAAAACAGCATTATATCTACCTGAAAAGAGTCTGCGGCCATTTTTACTTTTTCGTTTTAAACATCTAAGGGTTAAGTTGAGCCTTGCTACTGCAGATATGTTTTGAGTGGGAAGACCGACGAGACTCAACCGGGTCCTTCAAAGGGGGCAAAATCCACTCTCAGTTGATATCAAACATGTATTCAATTCACTTTTTTTATTTGGAATAAAATAATTATGCATAATTCTTCTTTTCTTTCGGAATTACCAAGGCGTGAATTTTCCGAAGAAAATAGGTCTAGAGGATCGAAATTCCCACAGAACAATAAATGTGTATGGTAACTAGCCTTGAGATACCTTCCAGGTAGGCACCATAATAATATGATGTTCTATAATGTAAACATTTCCAAGTGTGATAAATATAACACTCAATTTTTAAAATCTGTATCTTGTGAACTATCAGGTCTACAAGAGACAATTCTGATCTCAAACTGTGGCAAATTTAGTCTTCTTTAAAAAAGTGTTTCATAGTTATAATCCAAGTTCTTCGGGTTAAAATTGCCAAAAACTGGATAAAAGGTAGAAATTTGGGGATCTGTTTGAAATTTGACAATGTTGCGTTCGGCGCTCGAGGTCGAAAACTTGGATTATATGTATATGATTACCGGACTAATAGTGAAATTATGATGAAAATTTACTTTAAAACGAGATTTATCTATTTATAAAACGAGATTTATCTATTTATTCATAACACTAAGCTTATTTTTAGGGCAGTCCGAGAGTTCATGTTGAGGATGTTTGCGTTCCGGTTCAATAACTTTTTATAGAATGGAGTTTTATAGTTATTCGGCTCGGTTATTTTTGATTATATTTGAATACAGTTTGAGGTTCCCTATTAATTATTGTAGGTATTCATACAGGGTGAGTAGGGAACAAGGGACGAAATTTCAGGAGTGTATTATACACGCGAGAACCATGTAAAAAACCCATTGGTTCTTATCCGATATTCATTTGTTTTCAAGTTATAGCGTGATACCAAATAAAAAAAAAAAAACGTTTTTTGTCGTTTGATTACTACATAGATGTCAAATAGTTTGGAGTCTTGATATATATAAGGCTTTTGAACCGAAGCACAGAATTATCTGAAAATTATTTAGGTTCTATGGGGTATGGTATACGGCCAGCGGGAGAAACAAAAATAAAACATGAAAAAAATTAATTTAAAAGGAATAAAAAAATCTGTGTTATTATTATCTTCTTATATACAATAGATAATGTGAAAGTCTATGTGTTTCTAACGCTAACGCTTTTTAACCGTAGCACAGAATTATCTGAAAATTGTCACAGTTATTAGCCTCTACCCAAAGATGTTTTAGGGAATAAAAATGAAAAAATAAAAAAGTCTGTGTTGGTGTAGGTTCAATGGGGTATACGATCAGCGGGAGGAAAAAAAATAAACAAAAAAATTAAAAAATCAAAAATTGAAAACAATAAGAAAAAAATCTGTTGTTATTATGTAGGTTTTATGGGGTATACGGCCAGCGGGAGCAAAAAAACATTGAAACAAAAAAAAATGATTTAGAAAAAAAAATCTGTGTTATTATTATCTTATTTATAGACTAGCCTTGGCCCGACGCGGGCGGCGCCACGGGTTTAGACTAGTAGAAAATAAAAATACTCAAATTTTGTATTTTGTATAACTTGAAAAAAAAAGAAAAAAATGAATATCGTATAAGGACATATTGGTTTTTTCACATTGTTTTCGGGTGTATAGTACAGTCCCGAAATTTGGTCTATTCCTCCCGACTCACCCTGTATATCCATACCTATATTATACAGTGACCGGCTAAAATATGGAACAAACTCTTTTCAAATTCAGGATTTTGATTTTTCGAGAAACGCTCGGACACGTCGATTTGTAGTTTTAGATACGATTTTTTTTTATGTGAAATTTATGTATACAGGGTGCACCAAAAATAAGTTACGACTATCAATTTTTTTTTTCAAATGGAAGGTTTTTTATTCCATTTTTGAATACTGCGTGGAATTCTAAGTATATTTCATACACCCCATACTTATATCCAATTATCCAACCGTTTTTAAGAAAATGGGCTTATAAATCCAAAATATGTTTGTTTAAAAAACAGGTTAATGTTCATATTGGTTCAATATTCGAGTTGAATGTCCAATCAGCAACGTGAAGAAGTAGTAACTAAGCAGCTAAAACAAAAAGCATCACCTAGTTGTCTTTTTTTAAATTCACCGCCAAAACGCAGCAATATAAACAATAGTTAACTACGCGATTATGTTTTTTTTTTAGTTTTTAACCACTTATTAACATTCCTGAATAAACATTTTATTCATCTTTTCAACTGATAAAAACATTAACCAGGTTTCAAATAATTAATATTAAGAGGAGGTATTTATGAAATATACTCAGAATTTCATGAAGAATTCAAAAATGAAATAAAAAATACAGTTCGGTTTGAAACTCCGTCGTGTGTGCATTGTGCATCGACCGGTCCAAACAATCGTTTTTTTGTGAATTCCAAAGTGCTGATAGCGTTTACCGATTTCTGAATCTGGTGAATACATTCCAATCTATAATTCTAATTAGACATAAGATTGATTATTATTAGTTCTTTTTTTAATAAGGTGGGGCCCCTATCGATGTTCTGTTGATGGCGGACACCGATGGGGATATACCGGGGGGCGGCGGAAGCCAACCCCCTAGAAACGTGATTAATATCCTAGATGATGATGATGATGTGATGACCACAAGTACCGCTCCAAACGTTGATCCTATGAATTATAAAATATTATCTGATAGAGTTAAAAAAATAAATACTCAAAACCGCTTTTATACTGATAGCCCAGGACCGTACTATATATTTGTTGAGCATAAATTCTTGAATGTAGGTAGAGTTCACCCAATGAAACTGGGTGAAATGCTTAGTGAGTTGGGCGAGGATGAAAAACATATATTAGAAATTTATCCAGTAGGTAAAAACCTTATCAAATTAGAAATCAGCGATGCGGTGTCAGCAAATCGTATAGTGGTTAGTCAATTTTTTGATAACCATGATTTAGTAGCTTATATTCCCTTGAATTTGACTCAAAAAATCGGAATCATCCGAGGAATAGATACTAGTTATAGTGAAGATCAATTAATAAAAATCATTAAGTCATCAAGTAAAGTACTTAAAATAGAAAGGCTTTATCGAAAAGCACAGAGTAAAATAAATGAAAGAGAGTTTATTAAAGTACCTAGACAATTAATTAAAGTTACGTTTGCTAAACGTGAACTCCCTGAACATGTATTTTTTGGAAAATTAAGATGTTTCGTGGACACATATTATTCACCAGTACCGACAAAGACTGCCCTGAATTTGCTAAACAAAAACGTACCAAACAATGTATGGCCCACCTAAATTTATCATATAAAGAAGCAGAAAAAGTCGTTAATAACCCTTCATATGCTAGCCTGGTGAATAAAAATAGATACGCTCCTCTTCTAACAAATAACATAGAATTCCCTGAATTACCTAGACCTAATCGAAACGTCACGCAACAAACTAAAAACATAAGTTCACCACAAAAACGTACAGAAGGAACCAACCCTAGTAAAAAACGTAGAACTGAAGAAAACTACCCTGAGGTTGCACCTTCGAGGAGAGACTATGACTGGTCTTATACTGGGATGCCGCTGGCACCTATAAGTAGTTCGTTTGAAGACGTTAAACACAAAATTATGCAGGCTTTATTCAATAACATGACAACCACATTTAGTTCAGCAAAAGAATTGTCACATATACAAAATATTTTTTCTGGGTCTAATTTACAGAGCTGGATCACTGATATAGTTTCCGATGCTTTTAAAAATTGTAGTAATGTTCGATCAACAAATTAAAATAGTACAATGGAATGCCAGGTCGGCATTCGCTAATCATCAGTTATTCAAAAACTTATGCGAAAGGACACAGTTTGATATAGCGCTAATTTCCGAAACATGGTACAAAGCTTCATATAATATTCGTCTCCCCGGTTATAATATTATACGTAAAGATAGGCCTGATGACAAAGGTGGAGTTGCCATTTTTATCAAAACCATATTTTCTTTTGACTATATTGATTTTCAGATAAATAATAATATTGAGTTGTGCGGTATTAATCTTAAGTTAGAAAAAAATACTATATCTATAGTATCTTTATACCGCCCCCCAACGGTAACAGTATCCAGGGATGATTATCTGCAAATATTTAATCAGTTATCGCAAACATGCATTATGGGTGGCGACTTTAATAGTCATCACACAGTTTGGGGTTCGTCTTACAACAACCAGGCAGGTAACACATTGGTAGATGCAGTGGATGTTTTTCCTCACCTCATAATTAGGAACGATGGTAAACCAACCAGAATTTCCAACAACAATAGCTCTGCTTTAGATTTAACCATTATTTCTTCCAATTTATTAAATAAATCCAGTTGGTCAGTTCTCGATGATACATATGGATCCGATCATTTCCGATCATTCTTGAAATTAATAAGGGATATCGTATGCCTGCAAATACTAAGCTCTTTAGATGGGCTCTAAAAGAACCCAATTGGGATTTGTATAGTGGTTTAATATACGAAAAAGTGAAAAACATTGTGATAGCATCCGATGCAGAGGAAATACTCACGAAAATTATTAACGCTATAACCGAAGCAGCCAATATTTGCTTTAAGCAAGTTCAAACATCTTCAAAAAAACGTTACACCCCACCATGGTGGGATGCGGAGTGTAGTAAGATAGCACAAGAGCGTTCCGAAGCCCTCAAAAATTATAAAAAACATCACAGCTTAGAAAACTTTTTAGCATATAAAAACATCACTGCAAAGTCAAAAAAAATATTTAAACAAAAAGAAAGACTTAGCTGGTCAAAATTTTGCACAAGCCTAAACTCTCAAACACATCCATCTATTATATGGAAAACAAATTAACGCGGTATCACTTGGTACTTCAAATAATTTAGTCACAGCAGTCTCGGAAGAAACTGCTCAACAAATTTTGGAGAAAATTGCCCCAGACTCAGTTAATCGTCCTTTTAATAATGATCAGGTGCCCAGTAATCCTAATCACCCTCTATGTAAGCCAATAACACTCGGGGAATTAAATATTAGCATTAAAAAAACCGGGGATACTTCTCCGGGTCAGGACGGAATCACCTACTCTATGATTCAGTTTCTACCAGACAATGCTAAGGAAATGTTGTGTACAGTATTTAATGAAATTATTCTACATGGCCAGGACTTACGGATTATAAAGAATATCATCGTTATACGGATTAATAAACCGAACAAGCCAAATGAATTTAGACCAATCTCATTAACTTCGTGTCTACTCAAGACACTGGAACGCATTATAAAGGTCACCCTTAACGCAATTTGGTTTTCGGAGAGGTAAGGGTGTCATGGATTGCATTGCACACCTTACTTTGGATATACAGAATTGTTTCTCTCAAAATCATTACCTAACCGCATTATTTTTAGACATAACCAGTGCCTACGACAATGTCAATTTGTTCCTTTTAGTGGAAAAAATGGTCAGTTTTGATATACCAAGATTTCTGGCTAACAATATCATCAAAATTTTTACTGATAGAAAAATTTCCATTAAAATGATGGATAAGCTAATTGGACCTAGAATAACAAGTCAGGGTCTGCCTCAAGGCTCTGTTCTCAGTCCTTTTCTTTTTAATATTTATACTTCGGATGCTCACAACATCCCGCAAGAAGTAACTCTGTTACAGTATGCAGATGATTTCTGCATATACACATCCAAAGCAAAATTAACGGATAGTCTGCAAATTATCAGCAATACCATGACTAACTTTGAGACATATTTTCATGATAACGGGCTAGAAATTTCACCATCTAAATCTGTAATTACGGTGTTTACTCGACATAACTTAAATTATCAGGATAATTTAAGACTGGGAGCATATGATATTCCCTGGAAAAAAGCTTCTCGGTATTTAGGAATTATGCTGGATCAAAAATTGACGTGGGAGGATCAGATAAATGTAACTTTAGAGAAAACGCAAAAAAGTCTTAATCTACTAAAAGTTGTAACGAGGAGGCAATGTGGCTCGGACCCCAAAATTGCTTTAATATTTTATAGGGCATATACAAGGTCAATAATTGATTTTGCTTCAGTATTTTATGGAAGTGCTACCAACACCCGTCTCAAAAAAATGGATCGATTGCAGTATAAAGCACTACGCATTATAACCGGAGCTTTCTGCTCAACGCCTGTACAAGCGCTATTAGCTGAAACAGGGGAGATGCCACTACATTTAAGAAGAATATATTTAGCCCAAAAATTTATTATCAAGAATATGTACATCACTAACAATTTTCTTATGTATAAGGTTAGTAAATTGGCGACAGCAAATTTGACCTTTAAGTATTGGATACATAAAAATTCCCCACCATTAGCTGAAGCTTTCACAGCTACTGCTATATTTGAGAAAGAAATCACGAGCTATAGCAACTTTCCGTTCTTTTTGGACAACTACGACCATATTATTCTATACAACACAGAAGTACAATACCCCCAGTACAATCAATGTCCTCCAAGCGACAAAGTCTTGGTTAATCAAATATTAGCGGAAACTTCCTGCTGCAGTATCTATACTGATGAGTCAAAATCACCAGATGGGGTAGGATGCGCGTTTTATATACCTAGTGTGAATCATAGATCTTGTTTTAAACTACATCCTAGCACAAGTATTTTTACTGCGGAAATGCAAGCTATTTTGCAGGCACTAGATTATATTCTAGAGCAAAATCAGTCAAAGATGTATACAATTTTATCAGACTCTATGTCATGTCTCCAAGCAATAAGCAATTATCATAACAATATGTACAAAAATCCTTTAATACTTGAAGTATGCCGCAAAATAAGTAATATACAAAATCAAAATAGTCAAGTTAAATTTGTCTGGATTAAGGGCCATGCTGGAATATCAGGAAATGAGGAAGTGGATAGATGCGCTAAAGACGCCATTTATAGCGATAATTACATCCCTGGTTTACAGTTCTATGACATATTTCCCATTATTAAGAGAACCTCATTGGAAAAGTGGAAACTTGACTACATTAGCTATGCCCGAGCTAACAACAATAAATATACACGTACACACTCAACTCTTGCCACGAGACCATCTATCCAGATGGAAGGACTAAGCAGGAGTCATTACGTTACTCTCTTTAGAGCCATTACTGGACATGGAAATGTTAACCAAACTTTATATAAAATGGGACTGTCAGATACTGACCGGTGAGATTGTGTTAATAGTATCGACGATCTAAATCATTGGTGCTTCGGATGTGAGTACAACAAGAGTGCTTCTGATTTTCTATTGAGCGAATTAGCTCAATTGAATCTACTCCCCATTAATTTCGAGGGTTTGATTTCAATATTTAGAAGTAATAAAAGGGTGTATGATCTGTTCATTGAATTTATAAAATTGGTTGTTAGAAAGTTATAGGGATCCCTTCGACTTTACCTTATATGTTTTGTCCTGGTCTATTCTTGTTTGTGTAAATAATAAGTCGCCTAGAGAGACCCTATGGCGTGAAGCGTGTGACCCTGTCCTGAATGTTTTTTTTTCTCTCTATTTTTTAACTTTCGATTTATTGATCTGTTGTTATGTTATTATTATTATTATTATTGGTTGTTATTATCATTATTGCTAGTATTATTATTATTTTTATTATTATGTTATTGTAGTGGCTGTGTGCATTCTTTGCAAAGCCAAAAAAAAAAAAAAAAAAAAAATACATGTTTCCATTTACTAATAATAATAATAATAATAATATGATAATAATACGTTTAATTAGCATAAAAAGCTCCAGAATTTCACTATTTGATATGTAGGTTTATCTAAATAAGTATATAGATTAGAAATATAACAATAAATACAATGGTAAGCGAATAAAAAAAAAATATATATATATATAAAAGACAAGTACACAGTATACACGCAGGATGCATAAACACAACATGTATAATGCAGACAATGAATTTATAAAAAGTAATAGAGATGCAGTGATATAAAAAACAAGCCGACAATCAAAATGAAGTTGACGAAAAATGTATCTTCAACAAACTCTTGAAATGATTAATGCTAAAACAGTTTTTCAGTTCGCTCGGTAACTGGTTATATTCTTGCAAACCTTTTTGCAGGATGGAATTGTAAAGTTGACTAGAGTAACATTTCTCAAACATAATAAAATTATCACAGTTTCTGGTATTATACAGTGAGGAGATTGTTCTAGGGCATTCAGTGAACATTGGAGTATTTTTTAGGGGTCAACAATCGCCTAGTTTGTTAATTCATACAACACTTGGGTACTACCTCTGTAAATAATACCAACTAAACATTGCTTTATTGCAAGCGAAGCGGAAACTAGTGAGGTCAAGTTCAAAATGCACTGAGGTCGCGCAACTCGACTGTTGTTTATTTCCTGAATAGGAAATGGATATCAACACGTCTTGGTTGCAGTAATGTAAACAACCCCAAGTTCCTTGTTTGATATTTGAATCAAAAATAACCACATGCTGCAGGCAGGGCGGAAACGAGATGACTTCAGATTTATAGATTAAATTTCGAGTTCACCGATTTTGCTCACCCCACCTAATGTTTATTTTTTGAATGGGAAGCGAAAAAACGTGAGCAATCGTTGGTTCCTTGTTCGATATTTAACACCGCAGTATTATTGTTCTCCCCATAATTGTTGATTTTGCTATGTTATTATTTTACTGACTTGTCATCATAATATAACTGGAAGTGTGCCAATGTTTATTGTTGTCCATGCCATGAGCCATTTCCATTTAATTTTTAATCTGACAAAATATTGGGAAAATATATTTGTACTAGTTTTGTTCTATTGTTTACGTAATGTATACTATAATCATGTTGTGTATTGTTTTTACTTCAGCATTTTACATTTGTATTTGCTTTGTCCATAAAATTTATTTAAATTTTTCTGTGGCAGTAAATCATAGGTATTTGATTTGATTTGAGGTCACTGTATAAAATAAATAGTATTGTGTGACATTTATTTTATACAGTGATAGTGATAGTGATAATATACAGTATGTCCCCGGATAGGTGTTAAGAGAGAGCAAATGGACAAAAAATTAAAAGATACGACAAACGTCATTCTTGATAATATGCTGCTTGGAGTGCTTGGTCTAAAAATAACATCTGTCTAAGAAAAAATTCTTCAAATATACAGAAAGACAAAAACCAACAAAATGTAAAAACTACTTAGAAGAAACTCCTGCCATTTATTATAATTTTTTTTATTTTGGAAAATACAGGGTGTCCCAACGATAGAGTAAAGTAAGTTTTATCATATAGGATATGAAAAATATCAATATCAATATGCGTCACAGGTTAGGGGTGTAAATAGCGCACATTCTGAAAATATTTGGAAACATACAGGGTGCGTCACAAAAGTATGGCACGAAAAAGTATGATTTTTTTAAATGGAACCCCCTGTATATTAATTGATATTTCAATTCTTTCTCCAATTTGGAACAAAAATTGTGATACAACTAATGTTCCTAAATTCAACCGTTATCGAGATATCGCGTTTTAAAAATGGCATTTTTGCAACTTTGACATGCTATAAAACTCAAACTATTCAAGTTAGAGAAAAATGGATCGCACATTCCTTTCTTAACTTTTCAAGAGCTATTCAAGGAGATTAAATCCATTATTGTGAAAAAATGTCAAAATGTGCCGAAAAAAGTTGACAGTTGACGTTACCTTCTATCCAAATGACAGAAGAGCTCTTGAAAAGTAAAGATAATAATAAAGCTCGGACCCGTCAAGTTTTGATTCAAGGGGAAACCCTTTTTTGCTTGTTTTGCCTCCCTGAGGGCAAAGCCCTAGTGGGGGTGACAAGCGCCCCCAAAATTTTAAATGGAATGGGGGGTCGAGTGGTACCTTATTCTAAACGTATTTTATGTAGACTATAACCCCCAAATTTTAAATCGATACTAGCTTATACAGGGACTAATAAAAGTTACAAAATAAACGTGTCAATATTTTTTTTATGGAAAGAATGCTTGTAAATGAGTCAGTTGAATACAATATAAAAAATGTTGTTCTCCTACATTCTGAGCCGTAAATTGTATTGTCGTTTTTTCTTCTTTTTACAACGGAAATCGTGGTTATTGTTAAGACCGTTACTATAGCAACATTTTGAATTTTGATAGTGATTGTCAATTACTGTTGTCAGATCATAGTAGTGACAAAGAAATGGCACTTTAAAGTGATTTAGTTGCAAAATCGGCACAGTGAACAGTGATAATGGATTGGAAGACGTGGAGCGACTGAATGGCCTCCTCGTTCCCCGGACTTAAGTCCGTTAGATTTGTTTTAAAGGGCCATTTGAAAACTAAAATTTATGCTAGCCAGCCAACATCGTTAGACAACTTGCGGCAAAGAATAATTGATGAATGTCGTCAAATCACTCCAGAAGTGTTTCAAAATGTACGGAAGTAATGGCCAACATTTTCATTATTTACTTGACTGATTTTAGCTTCAAGCACTTTCATTAGTCCCTGTATCGGCTAAGCAAATAGTACCGATTTGAAATTTGGGGGTTATAATTAACATAAAAATACCTTCAAAATAAGGTATCACTCGACCGCCATTTAAAATTTTGAGGCGCTCGTCACCCCCGCTAGTGCTTTGCCCTCAGGGGGGCGAAACAAGCAGAATAAGGGTTGCCCCTTGAATCAAAAACTGACGGGTCCAAGGGTTTCTATGAACTACTTGAGTTCTCCAAAATTAGTTGCTCTGTTTAGTTTTCAAATGGCCACCCTGTATATATTCTTTTAAATAATCTAGGAGCTAGAAGGATCTTTTCCTGTTTACGTTTTTTTTGTGACAGGAACTCGTGGGAGGCAGTCAATAATACGAGGAAGGCTACTTTAAGTCTTCTTTATTCGATTTTCAAGCTTTCGGAGAAATTTTCTCCTTCTTCATCAGGAAGTCTAACATAAAATGGTGAAAGATACAATAATTAGTAAGGCAACGAAACTCAAGAAAACAAGTGAAAAACTCACCGAATGTGAAGGACAGTTTCTTTCGGTGAGTTTTTCACTTGTTTTCTTGAGTTTCGTTGCCTTACTAATTATTGTATCTTTCACCATTTTATGTTAGACTTCCTGAAGAAGGAGAAAATTTCTCCGAAAGCTTGAAAATCGAATAAAGAAGACTTAAAGTAGCCTTCCTCGTATTAGGGTGACTGGAACTTCTGCTACTTTGTTGGATCCCATATTTCTCACAGATATCAGTTTACTTCATGAATCTGGCACTGTCCCTGTGGGAAATGTTTCCGATCATCATTTAGTTTATTGTACTTTAAAGGTAGAAAGGTCTCATGTTGAACCAAAATTAATTACTTACAGGAACTTCAACAATTTTGATTTGGAGGCTTTTAATCGTGATCTTCAGCTGCTTCAATGGAATGATATATTATTTGAACCCAATCTAGATAGAAAGGTTGAACTACTCAACAACTTCATTTTACAGACTTTTGATGCTCATGCTCCATTTAAACAAGGAAGAATTACCAAAGCCAAAGCTCCGTGGTTAACACCAAACTTAAAATTTCATATGAAACAACGAGATAATGCGTTAAGGGAGTTTAAAAGAATGAGAACAACACAAAACTGGGATAACTATAAACGTTTAAGAAATTTAACTGTTTCAATGGTAAGAAGAGAAAAGCGGCAGTATCTGAACCATATCTGTAGAGAAAATAATATTCGAAGATCTTGGAAATCGTTAAGGTCCTTTAATCTGTGTTCCAATAAAAATGTAGATATTCCTGGTAATCTCTCGGACCCTAATGAAATTAGCAACTATTTCGGACAATATTTACAGCAGGTTACTGATTGCTCAATGAAAGAAATTTTTTATAAACAGAATAGTTTCAATGATAATCTAGATTTTTCGTTTAGAATGGTGGGTGTTGAGGAGGTTCATGACGTTATTCATTCTATACGTACTGATGCCGCTGGGGTAGATGGTCTTAGTTCTTCGATGTTGAGATATTGTAGTCCGTTTATAGACAAATATGTAACACATTTGATTAATTGCTCCATAGAAGCAAGTTATTTTCCAGATCAGTGGAAAATTTCCATTGGGAGGCCTTTACCTAAAATAAAAAATCCGACACGTTTTGACGATCTGAGAATAATTAGTATTTTGCCGGTCTTATCTAAGGTTTATGAAAATTTTTTATATAGTCAGCTGTTTCAGTACTGTGTTTCTAATAGTATTATACCTGAAAGCCAATGCGGGTTTAGACGAGATTTTAGCACATTTGTTGCTTTAGTGGGTGTTACTGATGACATCATTGCAGCTATTGACAAGCAACTTAGCAGTGCGTTGATTCTTCTGGATTTTTCAAAGGCATTTGATACTGTTAATCATGCTCTATTGTTATCAAAATTCTATGGTGTCCAGGAACAGTCGCTTTAACTTTTAGATTCATATTTATTCAATAGGTTTCAAAAAATTTATAATAACAGTTTTTCTGAACAAATAAATATTTTGTCAGGTGTGCCTCAGGGATCCATTCTTGGACCCTTATTTTTTATAATTTACACTTCTGATATTCTAAAGTCTTTGAAATATTGCAAAATTCGAGCATATGCTGATGATACACAAATATATTTACATTTTGATCACAATGAGTATATGAACGCTTCTTATATGATAAATGAAGATTTAAAAACTTTAAGTCGGCTCTCCTTGGAACATAATCTTAAACTGAATCCCTTGAAATCCAACTTGTTGATCTTTGGTCCTAGGAGTGCTACAAAAATCTTGGTGGAAAACTTGAATGTGAATATTGACGGTGTGAATATTCCTATGGTGCAATCAGCAAAGAACTTGGGAATTATACTTGACACGGAACTGCGTTTCAAAGAATACATAAAGACTTTGATTCAGAAGTCATACCTTTCATTGAAAATTTTGTATAACAGCCGACATTTTCTTATAGTTTTCAGTTACGTAAAATGTTGTGTGAATCGTTGGTTCTATCTGGTTTCAATTATTGCGATTTTATTTATGGCCCTTGTATGGATCTGTTGCACAAGAACCGTATTCAAAAGGTACAAAATGCATGTATCCGTTTTATTTGTGGTCTAAGAAAGTACGATCACATTTCACAATCTTTTAAGGAAGTTCAGTGGTTGAAAATGGAGGATCTTCGAACTTTACACCTCGGAAACTTTTTGATAAAAATCTTAAGGAATCCAGGATTGCCTTCTACTATAAGGGATAGGTTTGTATTTCGCCTAAACGCGCATTCTCGTGACATTAGATTTGGGAATAGGATAACCATGCCGCGCCATCAGACTTCCATGTTTCAGAGGTCGTTCACATTCAACGCCATTAAGTTGTTCAACTCTTTACCGAACGAGTTGACTTCTCTGAATGAGAAACAATTTAAAGTTTTATTTAAGTCATATATTCGTGACCTTCGAGACTCCTGAATATCATGTAATAATCATTATCTTGTGCTCAGTTCCAGTATCAATCATTGTATGGCAAGTGTATCTTGGGAGATGTTTGATTTTCTAGTATTGTTTGTTAGGTTAGGTAATCAAGTAGTGTTTAAGAGTTCTGTAGTAAATACTTATTTGTCTACTAGAGCGGGGTTCAGTAGAGTAGCCTCTCTGGCTAGACTGCGCCTAGCTAGTAGACTTATTGTACACATTGTATTGTATTAGTTTGTTTGAATTATGAAATAAAAGACATTTATTATTATTATTATTATTATTATTATTAACTGCCTCCCACGAGTTCCTGTCACATAACTCTGTTCCGCTCCAGTCACGAAACTAGCAAGAATACGTTTTTTTTGTCAGCTCAACTGAATGAAGCACGAAAAAGGAGAAATAGTATTTTTTTGAAAATTTGGCTAATTAGGTGCGTAGTTCTGTCCGAGGCTCTGCCTTATGGTGCAAAATATTTTATATTGGAAAGCCTCCATAATATAACATGTTTCGTCCTGCTGCTAATTATTGGATGACCCTTAAAGGTTTTCGAATTCATCCTTCCATTGAAAGAAAGTAAAAGGTTTGTTTGGTTTTTTATACGTTTTCTTTAAATGGTGTAGGGTGTAGGTAACCATTAATATTTCACAAAAAAATATTAAAGAAGTCTGTTCACTGGAAACACGACACAAATAGGTTTTGTGTCGTGTTTCCATCGAATAGACTTCTCTAATATTTTTGTGAAATATTAATGGTTACCTACACCCTACACCATATATGTATTTCATTAATATGTATATGAGTTACCCACCTTGAGTGTTTTAAACTGCTTCAACGTTCATATACTGACAACAAAATATATGTAGGTATGTTATAACAAAACCCTGCGTACATCCTGGCATGAGCAGCTGCAAGATTGCTGCTATAAACCTCAAAATCATATTCTGTGCTATAAACTACACTCAAGACTACATTGAGAAAAAGGGCTTCGCGAGACCACAAGACTAGTCTTGGTGACAAGACCGAGACCAAGACCAAGACCAAGACCTTCCAAGACCTGAAAATCTTCTCAAGGCCAAGACCAAGACTTGACGTTCAAGACCAAGACCAAGACCCTACCTCGAGAGTCTCGTCTTGGTCTTGGTCTTGAAAAGAAAAATCTACACAATACTTGTTGAAATCTGCAAATGTCTCTATGTACTTTCAATAAGTCTTTTATGTTAATCAATTTTTCAAAAATATATTTTTGGAATTTTCCAATTCACAGTAGTATAAGGTATAGAGAACATTTTTGGGAGAAATAATTGTTCACCTATTCTCTATACAGTACAATCTCCATAATGGTTTTTGGAAGATTGCGGGTTGTGGACGTGAAAAATGAAAACTTCAGTTTTTCATAAAAGATGCCGACGTTTCGAACATTTATTTTGTTCTTTTTCAAGGCTGGAAAAAACAAAAACACGAACGTGAAACAACGTGAAAAAAACCGTAAACAATGGACAATCAGCTCGATATTATGTTTTTACAAGTTAAATCTAGAGTGGACATACCTATTTATAATCAACTAAGTTTTACGTCATATTCGTAACATGTACATCTCCTGGAGACTGGATATAACGTGACACAACACAGAATAAAGGACAGGTTGGTACAATTAGTTTTCCACTTCACACCAAAAAGACAACAACAAACGATTCGTAAAAAGGACGGTTCACAACTGAAATAGTAGTGAGCTCGCCGTATCAGATCGACTAATCTCTGCATCTATCCGCATTTTGGCAGTCTTTTTTTTTTATCCCCAAATCAATTATTATTGTTATTGTATACATTTTGAAATTCTTATAAATATTTAGGAGGTGGTTATATTGAATATTTAGCCCTTGTGTGTAAGTTCTACAATTAACCGTATTATTGAGAGAAATATGTATCATTTCGCTGAAATTTCTCTTTATATAATTATTTTCCTTATCCAATATGCCAGCATGGGTAAAATCAAAACTATGACCAGTATAAAAGTGGTTATGAGCCAAAGCATTTTTTTCAGTCTTATTTCTATTTATCTCCCTACAGTCATAATCATCTTGATAAAGCCTGGACTTCAAATACCGTCTAGTTGTACCTACGTAACATTTATCACAATTCAGGCATGGTATTTTATAAACAAGACTTTGAAGCCAGGTTTGTAGGAGTTGGATTTTTTAGCGTAGAGAACACAGTGTTCACAGTTTTGGTATTGTAAAGGGCTAATTTACAGTTGGGATTAATTGACGAAATACTATGTTGAATCTTACTTGATAGTCCCGGAACATAGGGAAATCTGAAATAATTGGATTTGTCTTTTTGACCAACATAACCACGGTCAGTTTCAACCCCATTCATGATTCTACTAATCTAGGATGATGGATAATTATTTAATTTTAAAATGTTTCTAATTTTTAATTTATTTTCACTGTTTTCATTTTTCACGTCCTCCACCCGCAATCTTCCAAAAACCACTTCTGTCCTCGGGACGCTAAATTCAGAGTCATTACCTCCATAATTCAAACATTCACTAATCCAAACAGCTCGGACCATTGTCATAATCCGAACCAATCTCGATAATCCGATCACCTGCTACCGAATTCTTGAGTTTGGGGAGTATAGAGTCTCAAAAAGTGAATATATTTCTGGTGAGAAACAGATAAAATGTTTTGTTATTAGTTTGAAACTACATTCGGCTCAAGGAATTGACAAAGAAAGAGGGCGAAGTAGCAGAAACATAAAACAAAAAAAAACACATTTATTTCTCTCAACACTCAAGTGTTTTTTATATTATGTTTTTTTTTGTCGTCACTTTATTTTGTTTTTTGCGTCATTTAGATTGTTTCAAAAAGTTGTTTTGTTCAAAAAAATTAGCCATTAATCCGAACAAATCGATAATCCGAACGGTACTTTGCAATAACTAGTTCGGATTATCCAGGTTGTACTGTATTTACAAACCGTGCTGAGATCGATTTATCGGAAGACAAGGCAGCGTTGCCAGTTACACAAACCCGGCATCTCACACAAAATAATCCAAATATGCTTGTTGTGAATAGGCGAATGAAATGCAAAATGAGCTATGTGACGCTTTTCGGAAACCTTTGTTTGGCAAGGGTACCTTAAGTTCTTATGGTTGAAAAAGTAAGTAGAAAAATAGATTTCGTATTATTTGGCCCAATAGGCAATAAAATATGCAAACCATTCACAATGAAGAAAAGCACTCTAAAAATGCAAAAGACGTACGTTTTTGATGTCACATGCGATAAAGTTGAACGAAAAGAGACAATCTGCTATTTTGTGCAGCTTGTTAAAATCGTACCGCCATTCCAGGTAATAATAAAATACTTTTGAAACGTTTTTTTTTTTCATTGACAATTGTTTGCATATTTTGTTGCCTAGTAGGCCAAACTATACAATAGGAATTCATACTACTATTCTTATATGATACATGTATTTGGAGAGTAATGAGGCGCTTTCATAAAATGATCGATGAGCCACCGCTACTTTTCGTAATGCAAGACTGCAAGAGAAGAAATAACACTGCCGATAAGCTGCTGAAGGTACTATAAGTACAAATAAATATTTGTGGTAACGCTTAAGCTTCCGAGACGCTGAACACCTACTAGGTACTTATTTTAGAGAAATGACAAAACCATTGTATAAAAACGATCAATTCCAAATCAGTAGATGAACCTCGAGAAGAACTTCGCATATTGTTGGATTTTTTTCATGAAGGCGGTTAAAGTAATAGTTTCAGATTTACCCTTCAAAATCTCACATGAACATTATTTCTCCATGGTCGAATACATTTTGATCCCATTTTATCCATCGCGAATAATTGAAAGCATACGTACATTCAACATATCTGATTATCCTACAATGCAACTATCTCTAATGACCTTCAACACTTATCATACTAAATTAATTTTATGGTATGTCTTGGAACGAATATAATAATATGATTCCGTATTATCTAATAAATTGACCGACATTTTCACATGCACAGATAAATATTTCAAAATTATGATAAACTTTTAAGGATAACTCACCGAGGAATTTTCGTCGCACCCCAAAATACCATAATAATCCTCCTTGTCTTCTTTCTTATAATTGAGAATTTCAGATACGCTCGTCATTTTGATGTGACTTTAACAAACACGCGTGTAGTGACTCGATTTGAGACTCGCGATAAATCACCTGTTCGACACAACCTCCACTCCAAATATGATCCAGAATCCAGGTTGAAAACGGGATAGCCGGTCGAAGGGATCAAGAACGCAAGATCGGTGAAGTTTTTGAATTTTGTTCGATACTCGTCGGCCAAGATTTGTGAACAACTGAGCAAAAACGCAAAAACCAGTCGTTTTCGACGGACAAGGTGAAAGTTTAGTTATGATTCAATGTCTTGGTGTTAGGGAAATCCTGCAAACATGGTTATAATTATTTTCGGTCATATGTTGCTTATTTTGATCTAGTGCGAATGCGCTAATATGTTACATTAAATCAATGAATGAGAACCTGTAGTTATCTAGTTTGGGGGTGGGTGTGGGAGTGTGGGTGTCGGTGTCGGTGCTATTATGTGATAAAATATAGAAAAATTGATGATTGATGCAGTGTAAATTGTTTCTGTATTGTAACAAGGATATTATCAGATAAAACGTCTTAATGCTGTGCGCTTATCAACACATTTACTGATAACAGTGATATTCACTTTTCATATTTTATAAAAAATTAAAAACATTCATAGGACAGCTGTTAGAGTTTACCAGTGCCGTAGTCATTTTACTTCCTATCTGTATCATTGATTCGAGAGGTTTTGATTACAAAGTCATTTACATTGATAAAAAACATATACATGTATCGATAGTCACGATCGTCCATTAGAGGGGGGGGGGGAGGTTTGGGTGTCCGGACCCCCCTCTTAGCACAGAAGCAAACGCGAATATTAGCCAAATACCCAACATTCATAATTCCGCGAGCTATACCACTAATACATGATAATTATTATGAAAAAACACAGCACACATAAATACAATGAATAAAATTTCAGACTCATAATGGCGAAACCGCGAGCATTGAACAAACGTTAGTATAAGCATGCACTGATGAGATGTCACGCAGCTTCACTCGCGTCCGTGTGATTTGGGATACGGATTCCAAAATGTTTTTATTCCTTATTTCCACTTGATCCATTTTATTGGGGTTAAATTACAGCTCTGACTTTTCATGGCTTGAAAAATACCATCACTGTCAAAGGTGAGTTACTTTTGTAAAGTGCAGTGTCGAACCCAGGGTTGGCAGGCGTCCCGTATTTCAAGGGACAGTCCGTATTTTAAAAAAATGTCCCGTATTTTGTAACAAATACAAAATAAAACAAGCTTTACCTGATGAAAGTAGTATAAAATTTGTTTTCCGCCAATAGACAAAGGTTGTTATCTACATAAGACAACAGAGAACCATTGCTGTTAGAGTTTTCAATCAAATAGGCACACCGGGTGAAGTCTTGTCCCGCGCTTGATTGGTCAAAAATTTACGAGGCAACCTGTCTATTTCACAAACCTTGTTCAAATGTCAAAACGTCAAAAAAAATCCGCGGAACAATTCAAGTCTAAGAAGGTATGAATCTCCGGCGAGCCGCTGGTGATACGAACTTGACACTTGAGCAGCGAGTAGAACGGAACTTTCCTTTACTACTGGAAATGAGGGGAAATTAATTAAATCAAAAATTTCGCCATAGGCGCTAAGCTCTTTTCATGACTTGTATTTCAGAAAATGAAGACAAAGACCAGCTACCCTGGTCAGACCCCCCCCCATGTAAAACCTGTAGCTATATACCCGTGTCAATAGTAATGCCCGTTCTTATGTATACAGGGTTCTCGGATACGGATACGGAGCAGCTGTATCTCGACAATGATAAGACCTAGAGGTTTGGGAGAAAAATCTATATAAGAAAAGTGGACAAGAGAAATCACTGGACATTATTTTGAAGTTCGTAATTCGACCGCCAGAGCAGTTACGCATGCTTTGGAAAAACATAAAACTCACCCTGTTTCCCAAAGAAACACAATGAGCTATAACTTTGAACGCTATTGTATAGCTTGGGTAATCACTTTGCTTCATCGCATTTATTTGTGGCTGACAAAATAAAAGGCCAATGGATCTCACAAAACTACTTGAATTCCAATGTCTCCTGAACGACCGTTCTACCAATTTGATATTTTTGGCCTTGTTTGAAAAAGCATTTTGTTCTATGGTCTTTGAAAATTCGTTATATTTTTTAGATCAAAACAAATACACGAGAGGCCGTTATATGTGGCGATTATAAATGTTTTCGATTTTAGAAAAAAGTTAAATGGTGATTGATGATAAAAAATGATACGATATCACTCAAGTTAGGCTATAGCTCATCCTTTATCTTTCCGAGACAGTGTAAATTTTATGTTTCTTCCTAGCGGTTACGCCCCCTAGCGGTCGAATTACGAGCTTCAAAAGAATTTCCAGTGATTTCTCTTGCCCACTTTACTTATAGAGTTTTTTTTTCCAAACCTCTAGGACTCACCATTGTCGAGATGCAGCTGTATCCGGATACCCTGTACAATGTCCGATATAAGGATTATTCAACCCGTATCCAAGGTATTCATTTGTGATATTTTCTGAAATAACTTTTAACTTCGAAACATATTTAACTGTGGAAAATGTAAATCTTAACATAACTGATAAATTTGATGAATGTCGTACAGTATAAAAGTGTTATTTGAGGTAAGAACCTACAGACAGACAAAACTTTCAAGTTGCTGAGGTATAATCCATAATTTAATCACGTCATGACATTCCAATACTCAACACCTATACCAAACAGGATTTGTCTTAAACTTCTCAATCGACAAAAAACAGATGCAAATTGTTAAAGTGCATCACAGATGTTATTATGGACCTGACACTATTCCCTTGAGAATTGGCATTCATGAATTGAGGAAGGAGAAAATGTTCCCATATTCCTACGGATAATAAAGATTCAAATACAAAGTTTATACGGAAGGTTTGTAAAAATCATGGAAAACTATTAGGAATCCACCTACGGTAGTTTATTTGTGGTATGCTGGTATGGACGGTCTTTTCCCATCTATTTAGTTCGACACCAGATAAAGTATGAAAAATTAATAAAGAAGTCTTCCACCTATTACCTCCAATAAAATAGACGACAGGGTTTAATGCTATATAAATACTAAAAGGGTAGTTTGACACGCAAAATTCAAATCTGGCCTTGGTATGGCTCTTACTTGTAGAGGGCGCCACTGACGCGACTTTTTTTAGTCATTGAAAAATTGAATTATCCGTCATATTTACGTAGAAAATGTATACTTTGTAGAAATCTAGGCGTAACCCTTTTCAAGATACCATGCAATGTGATTTTAGATGACAAATTCCGAAAATAAACATAGGTGCATGCCTTTGAAAACGCCGATGTCATAATCCCCCTTGAACATTATTTTATGATCTCAATGTATCAAATAGGTAATCAGTGATTTTGTAATTTCATACATGTATACGTATAATAACCGATGGTGGAATTGTGATTTATATCCATTTCAATGAAATTTTGTTTTGAAAATATTTGATAATTCAGCTCTATTTCATATACGCTCAAATTGGATCATGAAAACTAACTACATATAACCAATCCGCCATACTAATACAGTCACAGAATACAAACAAAGTTTAGAACAAAAACGTAAACCTAAGTGAAAGGTTTGATTCGCATCCACGGAGAGGCGCCGATGTGCCTGAAGTTCGTTAGATCTCGAGAAGATGGCGGTATGTGGAATGACACATGACAGCTTATTAGCTTGTCATGATGATAGATGTGTAGTGTAAAAATGCCCTGGCAATCCTCATCAAAAAACCTATAAGAACGCAGAATACAACCCGGAATACTAGAGGCTCATCAATGTTCCAGCCGCCATCGGAAAAGTTCCGGAGAAATGCATCCTCCACAAAATAAGGAAAGTCACGATGGCAAAAAAATCTCTACCAGAAGAACAAATGGGATTTCGCCCAGTGTATTCTACAACAAATCAAACAGTGAGGCTAAGTGACACCAGCTTGAAAAGGTCGAACAAAGGGGAAAAAACAGAAAAGTGTTCCTCGACGAGTTTCGTACTGCCCAGACGTCCCACACCACATGGAGCCATGCACCGCTTCCTCCGGAGTGAGTGGCATTTTCTCTGATTTTCTCATAGTCACCATCACACAAGGTCAGCGCCCCGCAGCGCAGATAGGAAGCCCACACTGACTTTATCCGCAGATGGTTCTGGACATTCAAGAAAAACCGAAAAAACTACATCTATTCCAAGTTTTTGTCTTTATTTAATAAATAAAGACATTTTCAACGTCAAAGTCAATGCCACTAATGCCAGTGCTTTTATGTAAAGGGAACTGTATAATATATTACAGAAATCTTCAATAATACATTATCCAAGTCTGATAGTTCGATTCGCATCCACTTCATTCCGTGGCGCATTGTTCCGTAAAATTTTATACGTCAGTTTGACTTCTAAACTTTGTAATACATTGTATATGTGTTCTTTGAATATATCGAATTAATCAGTTCGACGGCGTGTAATACTATTTAAAACTCAAATTTAATCTGGAGCGGATTCGCTTATGTAATTTAAATTAATAGACCTCCTGCACTATTATAATGTTCATTTTATAATTCAATGTCAGTTAAAATAGACATTCAATTAATTACACTGCCAGGCATACAATCAACCAAACACATACATAAAAATAACCCTTTACTTACTTTATGCGATGATTTTGTCGTGATTGCTTGAATAAAAACCAGTTGTTTTCTCGATTAGCAATAATGACCTATCCAAATGAAATCCCTGAAAACCTTCATCAGTCTATTTTTTGTCTCCATGGTCTTCTCATCTGTCTACTAGAAATTGTTTGATTGACTATAGTTTCGTCATCATACACAATTATTGAAATGGATATAAATCCTGTTGTTGCAGCACGAATCTTGACGGCTATTGAAGATGGCATTGGTCGGCGCTAAACTTCTTACATTTTTGTGTAAGTCTCTCTAGTGTGCAACGACGTGTAATATAATAGCGGTACGAAGAAACTTGTCTGCTCACTCGAAGAGCTAGATCCGGATGAGGCAGTATTAAAACAGCCAGAGACGACTAGTTCCATGCTTCTGATGTATTATAGAAACCGAACGTTCACGGCAGTTTCACTTTGAAATCTTTTGCAAGAGTGTGGACAGTGGACAGACGAAAACACTGAATTGGAAAATCTAAGTGGTTCATGACCCTTAACTGCCTCTTTGATTGTTATGTTTGTAGGCATGCAGGGGCAGTTTCCTTAACAGGGTGATAAGGCCATTTTCTTGGCTCCCCAAATCAGCTCATGCCGCCCCTCAGTTGCGACCATGCATGTGTAGCGTTGACAACATACTTTTGAAATTATGTTTAAAATATTCACTGGAATCGAAAAAGACTTGGATTTGAAAACAAACGTACTATTACTGCGGCAGGCATGTGTGTAGAGAAGCCTCCTAGATTGCTCCAACCACTCTGACTCCAAGATTACCCCTGCGGCAGGCTTGTGAGTAGCCGCCTTTAGTGAACAATGCCTCAGAGTAAAAAAATAAAAATATGAAATAAATGGAAGCTACGATTTGATTTTATGCTTGACAGTGTGCTTGCTGTTTATTGCATACTGGTTTAACTTGACCAGTTTTTCCAGCAACTATCGACTTCATGTAAAAAAAAGAGGTAAGTCTGGTTAATAGGGTCTATGTTTGTCTTTGATGTTCTGGTCTTCTTCTCCGAACTTTATAAAACAAAATAGTTTTCGTAAAAAAATTAGAAAGGTTATTCAGAGAAAGTAGTATTTCTTATAAGACTTGAGTTGTCATAATAGTTTACTGAATGTCATATTCACTTCTTAAACCTTTTTGAAGCTTTTGAAGGGTGGAGACTTTTCTAGCTGCTTTCCTGTGGCAAAAAAAAAGATTTATTGAAATTGGTATCGGTGGCTATTAGTCCGACATATTTGTTAGTATTAAGCTAAATAATCCGCCATTAGATGTATTTAGATAAATATCAAAGTATTTAAGGTAGGCTGTTCTATGTATATTCATTTATGTATTGGATTGGTGATTCGTACCTTGAAAATTCATGAATATTATTCCGTGAGGCTAAATGTAGAATAAAGAGGTTATTTTTGTAAATTTGCCGATAAATTCAGGCAGTTAATTTTGGAACACCAATCGCACACTTCTTTATACAACTGTAACTATAACTCAGCTCAGCGCAGATAATCGATCACTGGTTACTGATTAGTGACTTCCATGGAAGAATGTTGACCCTGGCACTACAGCTTATATTTGGGGTTATTCAAGGTTATTGTTTTGACATTATAGGCTATTTTTCACTGAAGATAGACGTTTACTTGCAAAAGCAAAGTTTTAGAGCGGAATAAGCAACCCAATTGATATTTTGTTGGGTATAAACTCACTACAACGTGAGAAACTAGTCAAACTGGCGGATCAGTTTCTCAAAAAAAAAAAAAAATGAATGGCATCATCCATTGGCATCATCATAGCATTCTATTGACAAAATCAGGTCCGTCAAGCTTGCCTCAGCTCGAAAGGTAAGGATGGCGAAAGACCTACAATGTAGATACGGAAAACGTAGTTGTCGATGCCAACGCACATAACATAGCATGGGGTAGCACCAATGATAACTGCCGAGGCACCGCTCTGCTAGAACACTTGGTAAGTAAAAACCTGTCATTTGAGGACTGGGGCTACCGGTTCACGAGACCGAGACTAACGCAGTCACGGTCAGATTGAATCATGGTCTCGGTATTGAAACTGAGACCAAGATCAAGACCATGCATGGTCTCGATCTCGGTCTTGCTCTTGGTCTCGAAATTATAAATAGGTGTCTGCCAATATTCAGTTTCACAGAGCAAAATAATCAAATTTTTCAACATCTGCTGTAGTTTCTTCGGTGAGTGTAAATTAAAACACATATAATCAACTGACTGGCTCCGCCTTGCCTGACATTGGACCAGTTTTGCCTGACACTGGATACACTATGATGTTGAACCGACCAAGTAACAACTGACGAGAGACCACCAGTGCTACGCACACTAGGGGATGTCATTAATTGTCACTTTTCCGTAGAAGTCAGACCGTCAGACCTTTGTTAATCATTTAATCTTATTAGTTCAGAATATAATAATTCTATGTTTGCCGCGTGAGAGTCTAATTACTCTCACAGTGCAGCGGTGGGATAAGGATATTCAACTTATCCATACTCACGAAACTCCAAAAAGACTTTTGAGGGACTCGCGTATCTGTGACGTTTTGAACTGAAAGTGCGAATCAGTGCCAGTTATGGGAAAACGTCGAAAACGCAGTAGTTCATCAGTCGACAGTGTCAGTAGTGTGGAGATTAATGTGACGGGTCGCTTTAGGAGGAGCCGTAGGAGTGATGAACGATGTCCTAGTCCCAAAGTGAAGAGTGTCGTCAAGGACGTGACTAGACGGTCAAAGACCAGTAGTATTTCTGAAATGCCCTCAAGACATATTTCTACGGAGCATGTGAATGATTTCGTAAACGTTACGAAGATGTCTCCTGATGTGGTTCAGGCTGGAGTCGTAAAAGCTACGACAACCAGTAGTTCCACAACAAGTGACAAAGAGCGACTTAAATTACTCGAGGATCTAGTTGTGAAGCTGCTAGACAATGAAAAATCACGTGCATCGAGTGTCTCCATTCGGGCCGATTGTACTCCAGAGTGTGACCCTGGAAGTTCCTCAAGTATGAGTTGTGCACGTTGGCTGTCTAATATCGAGCAATTGGCTGCAATCAACAACTGGAACAATATGACGAAAATTTACCATATGCAGACGCGATTGAAGGTCTCGCAACGAGTTGATACTATAGCTTGGAATCCCACAGTTATACCTGGGACGAATGGAAAGACTTACTTGAAAATGCTTTTCCTGATCATCAGGATTTTTCTTCTGCTATTAAGGCATTGCTTGGTCGAGAAAAACTACCACACGAAGCTTGGACCAACTATTATTTCGAGAAAATGAAATTGTTAAGAAGATGCGAGATAAGAGAGAAAAATGCAGTTTCCCTGATCATAGATGGTAAACGCGATCCGAACATTCAGTCTGGGGCCAAAGCAGGGCGGCACGGGAGTCCAGAACTCCAAAACTGTATAATTAATACCTCTCTACCCTTTCTAACGAGAGACGAACCAAAAATAGAACATTGCCCTCACGAGAAAAACATCATGAAAAAACCAGACGCTTCGAAAAATGTCAGTTTGTTTTCAAACCGATCTAAAGACACGAAGGTAAGCGCAACAAGTGTTACAATTGCCATGAACTCAGGCATTTTCACCGGGAGTGTCCAAAATCTCGAATTGAATGTACGCTATGTCGTAAACTGGGACATACGGTCACAAAATGTCCAAGAAATCAAGCTGGTCCATCTGAAAGAGTTTAAGTTTGCCAGACAAATACTATGCATTCGCAGAAGCTGACAGTATTTTGCCGCATCAACGATACAGTATCGGACGGTTTCGTGGACACAGGATGCGAAGTAGTCACAGTTCGAGAAACTGCTGCACGAAAGGCTGCACTTAAATGGGAGCCCTGTAACGTTATAACAACTGGTTCCGTGGGGGTTGCTGGTACCCCATCGGGCGCCTCCCCAGGTGGTGGATAGGGGAATGCCTCCCAGATATGGGAGGTACCGGGGAAATTAAATACCCCGCGGCGGACCAAAACCAGCACCTAAGAACAATGTGTGACAAACCTGAGGACTTTGTACCCCCCGTGAGTTTCAATCTCACCGTTGGTTCCGACCGGGTGGAAGCCCCGGTGGCCAACGCTGGCCCCACGGATTTTGGGGAGGGCCAATCACACGTTCTGGCATCCGAGGAACAACCAAACCTCGATGTAACTCATGAACCAACCACGGGTAACCCGGGAAGCAATGGGAAGCGGCTGTCTGGATACCGACAAAATCCGCGGGAATCAAGGAACCGGACAAGCTCTCCAGTTCCTCAAAACCCAGAACATGGGGCTGAAGACCGAGGACTGGAGAATAATCAGCCACAAGACGGACAATGAGGGCATGACACTCATTGTCGGTCTTGACAGCAGATCTCCGAAGGAGCTGCAAAACCGGAATCTCCGGGCCTACTTTGGGTTAATGCAGCTAACCTTCAGACTTCTCAAGAAGGAGGCTCCCGATGCTGAGGGTAATACAAATAAACCTTCAGCACAGTAAGGGAGCATCTGCTGCCCTTTTCCAACAGCTGGCAAAGAAAAACATAGACCTGGCCATCATCCAAGAACCCTGGATTACGAAGGGAAAAATAGCCGGTCTAGGAAACACTGGAGGTAAGATCTTTTACAAGGAGCAATCAACAGGTAACGTGAGAGCTTGCATATACGTGAGAAACGGAGTGCAGGCTCTCAATATTAAAGAACTAAATTCCAGGGATCAGGTAGCCGTCCAACTAAGCTACAAAGAGGAAGGAACCCAGAAGGACATCATAATAGCCTCGGTCTACCTTCCCTACGATGCACCCAGACCCCCACCATCGGAAGACCTGGAGAAACTAGTGAATCACTGTGGGCAGAGAAACCTACAGTGTATAATAGGTATGGACGCCAACTCGCATCACACCATCTGGGGGATCAGCGATATCAACAAAAGAGGTGAGTCTTTATTGGATTTTATTATAACCCATGATTTGGAGATTCTAAACAAGGGCAACAAGCCTACTTTTGCAAACCGCATACGGTCGGAAGTTATTGATGTCACTCTGTCCACCTCCCGTATTAATCCCGATATCCAGCGGTGGCGCGTATCCGATGAACCATCCCTGTCGGACCATAAGTATATACTGATGGAAATCAATAGTATTGACAAGCCGTCAGAAATGTACCGCAACCCACGCAAAACAAACTGGACTGAATACCGGGAGGAGCTGGAGGCGGGGTTGAGCGGGATCAAGGAACGTATGCGTAACAGATTTGATGTTGAGGTGGTAGCGGAACAACTACAAAACGCCATAATTTACTCATACCACCACAGCTGTCCGCTAATCCGGCGTTCTTCATGCAAGGACACAACCTGGTGGAACGAGAAACTTGACAAGATGAAGGGGGAAACACGCAGACTCTTCAATGTGGCCAAGAAAACCGGTGAATGGGATGAATACCACCATACTCTGACGAAATACAACAAAGAAGTAAGGGAAGCTAAGAGGAACTCCTGGAGGAAGTTTTGCACTGAGGTCGAAAAAACCTCGGAAGGCGCACGCCTCCAGAGAATCCTAGCTAAAGACCCCCTTCCACCAATGGGAACACTAAAGAAACCAAATGGGGAATACACGAAAAATGGCGGAGAAACCATTAAGACACTACTCAGGGCACACTTTCCAGACTCGACCATAATCAACTCGCAACAGGGATCCAACTCCCTATCTCCTAAGATCCTCCGGAAGAGAGGATCAAGAGATGATTGGGTCATAGCCCGACAGATTGTGACACCAAATAGAATCGAATGGGCCATAAACTCTTTCAAACCATACAAAGCACCTGGATGCGATGGGATAATACCGGCACACCTGCAGCAGGGCGAAGCCCAACTCATATCGATGCTTTGCCAACTATTCAGAGCAAGCCTGGCAACGGGACACATACCCATGATATGGAAACTCTCACGAGTGGTCTTTATACCGAAACCCGGGAAAGATAGCTCTCAGCCCAAGGCATTCAGACCAATAAATCTCTCGTCGTTTCTACTCAAAACGATGGAGAAAGTGATTGAAAGGCACATTAGGGAGACCTCCCTAATAGAGAGGCCACTACACAAAAACCAAAACGCCTATCAACCTGGTAAATCATGTGAAACTGCTCTGCATGAACTTGTTCATAAAATAGAGCAACCACTGAACAACCAAGGAGTTGCCCTAGCTGCATTCCTTGATATAGAAGGAGCATTTGATCACACCTCCTTCGATTCAATGACCACCGCAATCAATTGGCGTGGAATTAAAGACACAGTTTGTAGGTGGATAAGAAACATGCTGAAAGGTAGGAGAATTCAAGCAACTATGCTTGATAAAACTGTAACTATAGAGGCAGCTAAAGGCTGCCCCCAGGGTGGAGTCTTGTCCCCTCTCCTCTGGAACCTAGTCGCAGATGAACTACTGGTAGAGTTAAACAGCAAAGGTTTCTACGCTCAAGGCTATGCCGATGACGTAGCAATACTCATCACTGGCAAACACACCAAGACAATATCAGAGCTGATGCAGACAGCTCTGACAATCGTAGAAGATTGGTGCAGGAAGGTGAACCTTAAGGTCAATCCTGAGAAAACCTCCCCGGTCAGCTTTACGAGAAAGAGGAAGACAGCGGAATTATTCAAACCCATGTTCTTTGGACAAGAACTGCAGGTGGTAAGAGAAGTCAAATACCTAGGCATCATCCTGGATGACCAACTCACATGGAATTCACACCTACAGAAAATAGTGAATCGAGGTAAAGCCACAATAATGGAAACAAAGAGCGATAGGAAAGAATTGGGGCATAAATACGCGCATGGTACACAGGCTCTACTGTACCGTGGTAAGACCCACCCTTGCTTATAGCTCTGTTTTCTGGTGGCCGAAAATCGAGCAGCGACAAGCAGCCACGGAACTTGCAAAAGTTCAGAGGCTAGCATGTCTCTGTGTAACGGGAGCCATGAAAACTACTCCAACACTTGCCATGGAGGCCATGCTTAACCTACCTCCTTTAGATATCTATATCAAAATGGAAGCAAGAATGGGAGCTTATAGACTTAGCAACACCGGGAACTGGAGCCACTCAAACTCCCAAGGACACACTAAGATAACCAGCACAGTCACGAACCACTTAGTAACAATGAGGAGTGATATCATGCTGAAAAATATCAACTTTAGCACGTCTCCCAAGACCAAGCTAATATGGGAAGACGAAACGGTGAAACAACTCCGGATGGCTAATGGGGCAATATGGTACACAGACGGCTCCAAAACAAGCCGGGGAACTGGTGCCGGAATCGTAGGTGAAAATCCAAAGTGGGAAACATGTGGACCACTCGGGATGTACGCTACAGTTGTCCAGGCAGAAGTACATGCAATAAACGTATGCGTGCAAGAGAATCTCAGGAGAGGCTACAGAGGAAGGAAAATCCTTATCCTTAGTGACAGCCAAGCTGCAATCAAAACCATCTCCTGTCGGGAAACCAAATCCAAACAAGTCATGGACTGTCAGCAAAACCTTGTCACACTGGGAGTGTCTAACGATGTCACTCTTGGATGGATACCAGGACACACAGGGATAGCTGGGAACGAGCGTGCGGATCTACTAGCACGCAAAGCTGCAAACACGCCACTTCTGGGTCCAGAACCTGCTATTGGTATTACAAAATCCTCTGTGAGAGGTTGGCTGCATGAACTGTTGGTCCAAAAAACAACAGAAAGCTAGATGGTGCCAATCACCAGGTCTGAAACACAGTAAATTAATGATGGCAGATGAGATCGAATCATCATTTTCTGGAAGCCTACGGAAACTCAGCAGGAATCAGCTTAGGAAAGTAACAGGTATATTAACTGGACACTGCACTCTAAAAAAACACATGCATATCATGGGTCTTTTCAACGAGGAACCCATATGTAGGCTGTGCAACGAGGAGGAGGAAACAGCCTCTCACATTGTATTCGAATGTGAAGCGCTGGCGTACTGGAGAAGAGATAATGGGGAATTCAAAACCACTCCTCAAAGGACGGACAGGGAAACAGTAGAACGAGTCATAAACCTTATTCGGGCAATGGAGCTCTTCGACTGAGAGACAGGCACAGAGAAGATACAATAAGCCCAACTAGAGGCTGCGGTGTCGGGGCCAACAGCCCGAAACTCGTAGCGCCTGTACTTCAGTTATCAGTAATCAGTGAAAAAAACAACTGCAATACTGAAAGTCGATCTGTTCTCAGCAGAAGTTCCTTTGGTTATTGTTCCTGACGAACTGCAGTCAATGGCTGTATTAATTGGACAAACATTTTTATACGCTGTAGGAGCTGTCCTTGTAATTCGCGATGGTGAATGACGGTTATTCAACAAAGACCTAACGTCGCTACCCCAGCTCGAAAAATTACCTACGACATTGAAACTGATTTGCACGGAGCCTATCATTAAACCTTCACATCAAGTTGGCCTTCTCACCTGCAAGACTTCCGAGCCCTTTGACGGTGATGTTTTCCTGGAGCGGCGGCAATCTTTAAAGCCGAATGCCGAATACATCATTCGTTGTGTCTTGTCGACAGCGACCGGAATATTACCATTTTTCAACATGAACGAAGAACCCAAAAATTCAAAGTTAAACAGCTGATTGCTCGAGGGTTACCTTGTAAATCTAATGAGGAATATGGCGGTGACTCTAAGCTACCGAAAAAGAATACGGAGTTTCAGTGCAAAGAAGATCAACAGAAAGCCTTTATCGATATTAAAAACAAATTAACAAGCAGACCTATTCTTGCTATCTATGACGACAAACTGGAAACGAAATTTCATACTGACGCATCCAGTAGAGGTTTAGGATGTATTCTACTACAGTGGCAAAAAAACGGCAACTTAAAACCTGTCATGTACTACAGCAGACAAACGACCGAAGACGAAGAACGATACCATTCTTATGAGTTGGAGACGTTGGCTGTTACACATACACATCAAAGGTGTGGCCATGCTGACGCCTACAGTTGCTCAATTCTCCAATTAAATCCATACACGAATAGTGTAGAAAATCAAATACCTATTCGTATACGGATTAATTGGAGAATTGAGCACCAGAGCAACAGCCATCGAAGCATGACGCAAACCCACTGTAAAGTATCCTAGTCGTGCCACTGCCAAAAATAACTAGATTGTTGATGACGTTTTGAGAATTGAGGGTCTCATCAAATGACCTCCGCTCTGATTTTTTGTCAGTTATTATTGATCCATTGGGTAAACTTTAATTCAAAAAGTGGTATCCAATTCATATGCTCAACTTTTTTTTCTAGGACGGACTGTTCGCGAGATATGACGCTTTTCTTCTTTTCGTGAAAATATTTGTGCGATTAAAAAGTTATGTACAAGATTATAAAAAATAAAATTAAAATTATTTATTTCCAAAGATATCATGTTTCATATTCAATATACAAAAAATGTACATAAAAATATATATAAAACAAAAAAATATCAATGACACAGGTAGGGCAACTACCTGTGTCATTGATTTTTTTTGTTTTATACAGGGTGTCTCTAAAAGGTCTGTACAAAATCCTACCACCTGTTGCTGAGATCAAAATAAGCCGATTTAACGCAACTCACCTCAGACCGAAATGTCACTATTTCCGAGATACGGGGTGATCAAGTTTAAAATTAAAAGTTGAATTTTGTCATTATTTTGGACAGTTCTTGACATATCGATTTGAAAATTGGTATGCAAGAGTTTTGTTATATGTGAAAATGGATTATGTAGTTCGTCTCACTGTGGCCGCTAGAGGGCGCCCTAGACTTTACATTTTGTGGCTTAAAATGTCCATTACTATTTTCTCAGTTATTTTTTTCATTCTTTCATTGAATAAAAAGATTCTCCAGACGATTTCAAGTAAATAAGGTACACTTGTCAAAGTTCGCTCAAAGTAAGCCGTTTACGAGATATTTCCATTTGAAGAGTTCCATGCCAAACCGAGAAATTTCTTCTTTACACGAACTTTTTCAAAATAAGCCGATTTAAAACAACTTGCCTTAGTCCAAAACTGCTCCGTTTTCGAGATACAGGGTGGTAAAGTTGTAAGTCGAAAACGGAGCAATTTTAAAGAAAGGTAAGTTGCTTTAAATCGGCTTATTTTGACTTCAGGAATATGTGATGATTTTTTAAATCACTTTTCGAGACGCTCGTGTAAAGAAGGAAAATATTAGGAATGTTTCGATGTGGCAAGGAACTCTTTAAATGGAAATATCTCGAAAACGGCTCACTTGAGCGAACTTTGACAAAAGTACCTTATTTACTTGAAATCATCTGGAGAATCGTTTTATTTATTGAAAGATTGAAAAAAATAACTGCTAAAATAGTTATGTACATTTTAAACCACAAAATGTAAAGTGTAGGGCGTCCTCTAGCGGCCACAGTGAAACGAACTACATAAACGATTTTCACACATAACAAAACCCTTGCATACCAATTTTCAAAGCGGACTGTCCAAAATAATGACAACATTCAATTGGTAATTTTAAACTTGATCACTCCGTATCTCGGAAATGGTGACATTTCGGTCTGAGGTGAGTTGCGTTAAATCGGCTTATTTTGACCTCAGCAACATGTGGCAGGATTTTGTACAGACCTTTTAGAGACACCCTGTATATAGTGCGTTTTTTTTAAGACGGAACATAGAAATTTCCATGTCAAATTTTCAATACCATGTTAGCAGTACTTCCATTCGTAGTACACAGCTGAAACTTGCCATAGATGAACTTTGGTGTTTCGAGATTGCGTTAGTTCATCAATTACGCCAGAATACCTAGGAAACAGACTTTCAAAATGCTTTAATTTCTCAGGAAGTGATACTTTTAACATGCTTTGTATATGACGATGACAACAAATTTTCTGACGTGACTAACTTCATTGTCAATTTTTTTAACCAAAACATTTCATTTTCAATTTGATGACCGTTAAGAATACTGCTTGGACGTGAATAGAGGAAACTTTGAACAAGTTATCCAAGAAATATTGTTTGATTTTTTATCGCATGTATTATACTGTTAGAAATAAATGTTATCACAATTTGACAAATAAGTTGTTGGTTGACAATGGCATATACAAGGCTAGTAAAAAGGTATTACTTTCCAATTATTAAAAGCATTTTTTTTATCTTTCTTTAATCTATTCTGTGCTAATTGATGAAATAACATAGTCTCTAGGCACCAAGTTTATCTACGGCAAGTTTCAGCTGTGTACTTTGAATAGAAGTACTGCTAACATGGGTCTGAAAATTTAACATGGGAATCCCTATGTTCCGTCTTAAAAAAAACGCACTGTATATTTTATGTACATTTTTTGTATATTGAATATATACAAAAATATGTACAGGGTGTTCACAGATAAATGGACCCCCCATTAACTTTCTAATTTGATGTTTGGGAAAAAAATGTTTCAAATGAAAGTTGAATGGTTCAAAATGAGACGGAACAGAGTCATTCCCATGTTAAATTTTTAGTCCCATGTTAGCAGTAACTTCTATTCAAAGTACACAGCTGAAACTTGCCGGAGATAAACTTTGGTGTCTAGAGATTATGTTGTTTCATCAATGAGCATAGAATAATTTGGAAGAAGATTAAAAAATACCTTAAATAATTGGAGAGAAATACTGTTCAATAAAATTTTCTGTGCGACCTACGGTTTAGCCATAAAATCAAATCCAGAAACTTTTTGTTTCTCAAGAATGGGAGGACGGGGGGATACTTTTTCTGATGGATCAAGAACAACTGACCAAAAATCAGAGCGGGGGTCAAAACCCTTTTTAAAGCCAGATTAACTGTACTAAAGTCACTTGTAATAAGGTACCTAATATGTGTTCCTGCAATTTTGCAGAAATGAGCACCTCCTTTTTTGAATAGATTTCTGGTTTGGTACATGGATGCTCAAGGACTGATAAGAGTGTTAGGGCCGGCATATAATAAGCCACTCACTGAACCCTGCACAGGCATTACAGTATCCCTCTAGAGGATACTAGACCCACAGAATTCGTATAAGTGGAACAAAACTGGTTGAAATCTGCTGAAATGAACCCTTTTTTGTGAGAATTCCACCCACTTTCGCATAAGAATCATACTCCAGCAGAATATCCACATTCTCTATTGAAATCAGGCTGCATTATTATAATCCAGTAAAATTATATCGCCCCATATAGGGTAAATTGAAAAAAATACGGAAAAGCTGATTTTTTCAGTGTTTGTCAGTGACTGTCATAAGAACATTCTCTATAACTTCGCTTAATGAATTGTTTCATAAGTTTGATATTTTTTAAATTAGCGGCCCTCCAATGAGTCATTTGGGGTGATTATCAGAAAACTTTTTTTACAGCAAATTGACCCGTATGAAAGTTGCTCATAATAAATAGACAAGCAACTCACTCGCATGAACTTTCTTTGTCACTTAATTATTTTTGGAGCGCCCAGTTCATGGACAACTTAGGCTAGTTTCCTGATTGTTATAGAGAATGTTCTTATGTACAGTTTTCATTTGATTATTTTGTAGTAGAACAATAATTCACAAAAACACCCCCATTGCTCAAATTCTCTCACATAGAAAATTTTACACTCAGAAAATGGTCGCTTTTCTGAAATTTCTTTATTTTCAAACGACTATTTTATTGGAGTAATAGCCCTGAACTCCTATCGCTTCTCATCAAAGATCGCGATAAATTGCTTTCACGACGTAGAAGAGTTGGCACTAGGAAAAAACTGAGTGACGTTAATCTGGGTTCCTGGCTGGGATAGAAGGGACCATCAAATCTGATGAGCTGGAGAGAGCCGATTCCATTCCGGAGAGCTTAAATCTCAATAGGAGTATCCACAAAGACGGTTATTAAAGTGAGAGAAGAGAGAAGGGGGATTGTCGTGTGAGCATCTGAGGAACTGCCAAGCAACACCGGAGCTAAGATCACATATGCAGAGGTTGGGAATCTACGATGGTCCCACACCATGTTGTGAAGTGGATGAAATTGCCTCCCACATCATCTTCAACCAAGAAGATCAAGCTCGGAGAAGGTAGGATATTTTTAGTGCAACACTCGGCGTGGAACCACTCTCCGATGAAAAGCTTGCTGATAAATTATTGGACCTAACTTAGGGGACAGGACTGATCTAGACCAGCGAAGGTTGGGTTGGTGCAGAACAATATGCCAATGAGCAGTGCAAAACGGGAAGTTAATAGCCCGCCCTCGCCATAAACATAAACAACAATAACTAGACCCCTGGTAAACATTTTTTCTCATGGTGAAGTCTGAAGTAAAAATTCTTTTTGCTTTTTCGAGTCGGTAGACCCTTAGATAAGAAGAAAAGAGGATACCTTGCAATGTGTGTGATATTTTTATCGTTTTTCAACTGGCTTGTTTGGCTCCAAAACATCAAATTTCACTTTTGTTTATTGATAAGGTATTGCAGATTTTGAATTCACAAAATCAGTAAAACCGACATAATACCAATTCACGGAAGCCATTTTCTGGAGCCAAACAATTCAAAAACGGTAACCCTTTTGTGATATGATACGTTAATGATTGAGTTACGAGACTCTTCTTTCTTTTCACAATGGTAGATCCCCAGTGAATGATGGTGATTGTATCGCGTTTACCATCATTTATTTACTGGGTTCTGGGTTTCAGTAGTGGAAAAACTATCATTGATTTACTGCGTTTCAGTCCTGAAGTTGAGTGCTTCCTGTTGCAAACCTGACCAACAGAGAAAAAATAGCCTTGGAGAATTGGTGATGAAATGGGTTCTGGACCCATAAAAGGTGTTTTGCCCGCTTTCCGTGCCAGTTGGTAAGCTCATTTATGTCCAGATTTGCCCAGATTTGCTTGGTTCTAGATTCACAACAGGAGAGAGGTTTTGATTGGCACTTGGCAGCCACTCATCAGGCAAAGTATTGACCCCCATTGTAGTATATTTCGAAGTTTTCTTGCAAGCAGCCATTTATTGCTTGGGTGATCATAAGGGATTCGGAGTATTTTTGGTGTGGCCTCATTATAGTACATATGTCGCAGGCTTAATGTGAAATCAGTCGTATTATAATACGCCTAGGCCTTTTCAATACGCCTAGGCATATTACAATATTATCGAAAATCGTTCAATAAGACTAACAATTAAAGTCATATCATAATTCGCCGAATTATTATTAGGCTTATTGTCAGAATTCGACCGCGCGCGATTTTATTTAAAATCCGACTGGATAAATCCATCATATTGTAATACGACTGATAGCTTACCAGGCGAATTGTAAGCGCAGTTTATTTTGATCAGAGCCCATTTCGGTGTATCATTTTTCACTATTATCTGAGAAAATATTCAAATTCAAAATGAGTGGTGACTTACAAAATGTATTTGTAAACAAAGACAATTATTATGAAGAGTTGGAAAACTTCTACAAAGGTAAGAGACGAAGACGTATCAGTTTATAACCTTAAAATATTCAAAATGTTTATCTTATTTTTTCAGATCAGGGAAGAAGTTGCAAAAAGCCTTTGACATTAAAAAAAAATAAGAGAAGTGAGTGATATTTTGATAAGTTCACGTGAAGCAAAAGAAGAAAGGAACCAGGAGAAGTAATAGTCAGCTGTGGTTTTCACGTATTTACGAGACTATCGAAATAGGAGGAACAAGAGAAGTTATTAAAAAAAGGACAGATGCAAAGGATGACATAACGTTCATAATAGCTTATGAAGAGTTTTATGACAAGTTAGTCGACCTTCACATATAAGTACTGGTCGCTCGGAGGCCGTGATAAGATATTGATGGCTTTGCAACCAAAGTATGCTATTCCCGACCAGCAGTCGAGATATTTATCAGGTGCTGCAGCACATGTGCTGAGAAAAAGCAGTTTCCAAAAGAAGGACTAGTGGTGAAACCCATTCTATCTTAGGATTTCAATCATCGTGAATAAGTCGATCTCATAGACTTACAATCACCGCCTGATGGAGAATACAAATGGTTAATGAATTATCAAGATCATCTCACCTAATTTATACATCTGAGACCTTTGAAATCTAAGAGTGCCAAGGATGTATATGAAGAATTTCTAAAAATTTTCTTAGAATTTGGAGCGCCAATAGTTCTGCAGAGAAATAATGGCAGGGAATTTGTCAATCAAATCGTTCAAGAAATGACTGCTAAATTGCCATCTTGTAAGATTATAAACGGACGCCCACGACACCCGCAGAGTCAGGGAAGTGTTGAAAGGTGCAACCAAGATGTAGAAAATATGCTTAAAGCATGGATAAGCGATAATAATTCAACAAATTGGTCACTTGGTCGCTATTTTGTGCAATGGCAAAAAAATTCTTCCTATCCCAGAATTATCAAACGCTCACCGTATAGGGCTCTGTTTGGGGTGGATTTCCGTGTAGGCTTGCTTTCTACAAATTTGCCGATTGAGATTGTCAAAAAGGTCAATACTGAAGACGACCTGGAAAAAGTATTTAACAACACTACGTCTGAAGGTGATGCCTCTGGTGAAACCTCGAAAGACAATCATCAAGAATTATCAAAAAGACTATGCAATGTTAGCCCACATAAGAATGACTATGGAAACGAAGTCCACGAAATGAGAGGTTTGAATAATACTGACGGCGACGGTCTTAACTATGAACTAGAAGGAGTTAGATGCTATAGACGATTTTGGAGCAAATCCTGATATGCAAAATGTATTTTTTATTGGTGACGGCTGTGATCAGTGTGGTGATGGTGATACAACACAGGAATTCGAGAAAAAAGACGCGACCCCTAAAAAATGCAAAGGATGTGAAAGAAATTATGGGGGTCCATCTACTACCACAAGTGAACCAGACTGGTTGTGCAATTTATGCGTAAACGAAAAAAATGTGAAGAAGCGAAGGAAAGGATGCGCGACAGGTCAAAAACGGACTGCAGAAAAAATGTTGGAAACGAGCAACAAAAAGTTAAAACCTCTTCAAATAGGTCAAACGATTGCGATCGAGGTTCCTAAAGTAGACAGAGGACCTCTGGATCCTAAAAATATATTAGGGATCATAGTGGACATATCCAATGACGTGTACCAGATTGGTACAACAAATGGATTTCTGAATCGATGGTTTTCGAGGGATGAAATTACCGACTATCAAAGTAATCAAATAATTGACATTCCAAAGGAGAAAGTGATAACCTTGAGAGAAGCTCTCAGATTATACTCCAAATTTGAAGGACAGGGTTTTAAAAAATGTTCCTGTAAACCAAGAAAAACACAGTGTCGTAATAATAAATGTTTTTGTTTCAAACATCACATGAAATGTACCAGCAAATGTCATAAGAGTGGTCCATGTTCCAATAAATAATTTAAAATATCATTTGTATTTCATTTAACAAGATATGCCTATAATCTGCCTGACACATCGTCAGTCGTATTTACGACGTATTTTAACTAGTCAAATCTGTATACAATCGCGTTTGGTTCAATATGACAATACGACTAAGAATCAGCAGGCGTATTATAATACGCCTTAAATAGCTAGTCATATTACGATATTTTCATTTAATTTGGCAATATTACAATATGCCCAGTCATATTCTAAAAGCCTAGGCGTATTATAATATGACCGATTTTACAATAAGCCTGCGACACATACACTTCAAAAAGCAATACAAACATACATCTTCAGAAGATAAAAAAAGCAAGAGATCTCGCATTGGCAAGTGTGCATGTAAATGTTCAAAGGAAAGTTTTACAAAACATGACAAAAAATATGTCGTATTTGATGTTCATATAGAAAAAAAAGATCTGGTTATTTTCAAGTCAAAATCAGACATTCAATAAAATCTCATGAGATTTTGAGAATACAGATACTTAGATATCAGAAAGATCAGAACTGTCAAAAGAACTGAAAGATGAAGGACCAAAATAGTTTGTTGATAAAGTGCTTGTTTTCCATAGGGATAGAACACCAAATCTGAGTAAGAGATCTGAACAAAATAGAAAATTTGAGAATTTGATTCCAAAGTATTCCTGTGAAAGTGTAAAATGAAATATGATCGTTATAACGGATCAAAGCGGAATCAAGCATGGAGCGAGGTATGAAGTCAGAGATGAAGTTTATCGACATTTGGTGAAAAATCAGGCACGGACATTTGATCATTGATGGGCATACCAAATGTTCAAAAAGTAGTTTTGTAATTGGTTTTTGAGTTGGGAAACACCGGGCTAAACACTGAATATTTTTAAAGTGAAGCCGTTCAGTGGTATAACATATGGTATAACACTAGATAAATTACCAACATTATAATTATTCTTCAAGAATAATTTGACGACTTAATTAACCTATTAGGTTTGACCAATTTCGTTTGACATGAACATCTTAACAAAACACGTCGAACGCATACAAAATACCACACACAATGTTTTGTGTACGACTTAATGACTACCAAATTAAATCAAAAATAACTAATCAATTTTAATTGTGCACAAGTCATAAGGCTAAGTACTCGATTAAATATTCCCGGTGTCTACGCGGATGATACAATACAATCTAGAATGTTAATTGTGCTTCCGGAACAATAGCACATTCTAATATCTTCGTGCGGTCATGTCTTGTGGTCTAGGTGGCGCAAATGGCGCCATTTGCAAGTGTCAACATAATAAGGACCTCATTTTTCTTATGTTTTTCTCAAATTTGCGAAAATACATTATTCATGCGTTGAGTTGGGAATTGATATTTTTATAGGTATGACTCATGTGATTTATGTTCATATGTATATCACGGGTCTTACGATCCACTTTCAGTTGCTTTCAAAAGGTTAGAACATGGAGTCGACAATGAACAACAGTTGTAGTGTTTATGCAACCGGCCCTTATAATGGAATCATAATAGATTAATAATATAACTTCTAATTTAATACAAGAATTCTGGATGAAATGGTGAACACCAGAAGTACCTACGTTTGGGCATTTTCCAATACGAAATGACGAAGCCTCATAATATAATTTTCAGGCAAAAAAATATCACATTTTTTTTTGATGTGTCGCTTTTCAATAAACATGTTGTTGATCATTTCATAATATCGTCGTGTTATTACCCACCACCTTTAAACCGTTTCGTTGATTTTGCTGGAATTTGCGTGATTATAGAAGGTAATATTAAGTGACAATTACTGAAGTAAACTATTGAAAAGAAGACACATCTGACATTTTTCTTGGGTCTCCTTGTTTGACATCAGAAGACATTGTTTTATTATTTTGTATGTTTATTATCATTATATACACAAGAATTTTCAGTAAAAATATAAACTAGGTATAATAATATTATTCACCGGTTTTTTTCAAGTCTCTGGTCACAGTCTATCATCTCTACAAATAAGTTTTGGATAGTGAAGGAGGTGGGGGCATGTTTAGGAGTTATCAGTGCACATATAGTATACAGTTTGTCCCAGAGCCGCTTCACTATACAGGGATCTTGGCTCCTATCATACCTACAGCAAAAGTTAAATGGAGAAATATTAAGAGGAATCTTAGTGCATTCGATATCCGGCTTCAGATTTACTATCGGTCAATTGGTTTTGGAAATATCGGCGAAAAACCGAAAATGGCGGATTTCATTTTTTGCCAGTAAAAATACGGAACGACTAATTTGACAGCTGTCAAAATGTGACATTATCGGGACACTTTTTTAAGACGAATTAAATGGCGTCCATAAAATGTCTCAATCGTCTTTTGTTTTTCCGCAACCCGCCTCAACTTTCATTTTTCTAATGGCCGCCATATTTAATTTTTTGATTTTTGGAAAGAGTGTAAAATTTCCAGTCTAGTGATGTCTCACAAGTGCATAAAAGATTCAAGTGTCATCGAAATATCACATTTCGTAGTTGTCATGGCCTTCTTTTCTAAGAAATTTGTCTGAAAATTGGTTTTATAAGCAAAATTTTTGTTTTTTATTGAAGGAGACTCTGGTCTGTCGTTCATCAATTCAGTATGACAGTATGTTTTGATAACGAGTACCTATAGGCTTCTCAAATTAAAATAATACCTAAATCTGATGAACAAATTGTCAAAACCTGTTAAAAATGCCCGACATTTTCTATTTCTCTATTCAAAAAAAGAAAAACTGGTCATGTTAGAACAGCTCTAACATGACTTGCGGTCACATAGAAATGCCGGCATTACCTCAGCAAGGTCAAGGTATTTGGAGATGTATTTCGAACGACACCAGCCTCATAAAACACAATTCAGAAAAACCGTGGTTAATTTGGTCAACTATAAACAGAAAAAAACTTGTAAGGGTTGTACGAAAAACAGTCGCTAATTGTCAAAAATATCTCGATGCATGTCCATGTTCAATTGAAAATTCAATGCGTTCAACACATTTGCTGCACAATAAATGCGTTGACCGTTGACCTTAAGCTGATGCAGTACTTATTCATATTTTGCGACAAATAAATCATGGCCTCCTTAGATAAGACTGAGTCCCAACTACGAAGTGTGATATTTCGATGATACTCAAATCTTTTATGCACTTGTGAAACATCAATAGACTGGAAATTTTAAACTTTTTCCAAAAATCGAAAAAACCAATATGTCGCCCATGACAAAAATGAAAGATGAGGCGGGTTGCGGGAAATCAAATCAAATCAAATTGAATATGCTTTATTGCCACAGAAAAATTTTAATACATTTTATGGACAAAGCAAATACAAATGCAAAAATGCTAAAGTATTAAAACAATACAAAACATGATAATAGTATACATTACGAGAACAATTACGTGAACAATAGAACAAACTAGTACAAATATATTTACCCAAACAAAAGACGATTGAGACATGTCATGCACGCCATTTTATTTGTCTTAAAAAGGTGTCCAGATAATGTCACATTTTCATAGCTGTCAAATTGGCCTCTTCGGATTCACTGGCAAAAAATGGCATCCGCCATTTTCGGTTTTTCGCCGATATTTCCAAAACCAATTGACCGATTGTAAATCTGAAACCAGATAAGTATCGAATGCACTAATATTTTCTTTAAAGCTTTCTCCATTTAACCCTTGATGTAGGTATAATAGAAGCCAAGATTCCTGTATATATAAGAATAAAACAAGTGAAACAGATGTAAGGGATCTCAGATCTCCAACAAAGATGCATTCACCATCGCAACCGAATTTGAGTGACTTTTATTTTTGGTCGATTTCTACTGAAAACATCAAATCTCAATCATTTTAGCAATAATCCCATCATTGTCTATTCTAGACTTACCTTATTTGTTCAATGATTGTGAAACTTTTAGGAAGTACAGGGTGTCCCATTTTGGGTACTTTTGCTGGGTATCTCCGTTATTCTTATAGACAGAAAGTTGCGATTTTCGCGGCAGTATGCTACTTTTTCGTGAAACTAAAGATGTCGTTAACAAAATTTTCATAGCCCTTTTAGTTTTTAAGATACAGAGCTAAACTGAAAATGTTGCATTCCAAGGTACCCCTCGTATCTAAACTACCAGATAAGTGATGGAAGATGTGAAGTGTTTCTTATATTACTTTTCCCGTAGAACTCGACTCTGCCTTCGGAATTAGTATACAGGGTCAGGTCAAAAAGTTATCGGACAAAAATGTATTTTTTTAAAAGTGCATAATGTTATATATTTTTGAAAAGGTGAAGAAAAGACAAATTTATGGACTATTAATATACAGGGTGTTTCATTCAAAGAAATAAAGTTGGGTCCGATAACTTTTTGACCTGACCCTGTATACTAATTCCGAAGGCAGGATCGAGTTCTACGAGAAAAGTTATGTAAGAAACAGTTTTCACATTTTCCATAACTTATCTGATAGTTTAGATACAAGGGGTACCTTGAAATGCAACATTTTCAGTTTAGCCCTGTATCTTAAAAACTAAAAGGGCTATGAAAATTTGGTTAACGGCATCTTTAGTTTCACGAAAAAGTAGCAAACTGTCGCGCAAACCGCAGCTTTCTATCTATAAGAATAACGGAGATACCCCGCAAAAGTACCCAACATGATATTTGCCGTTATTTCGAATACCTACCAATATTTAATCAAAAATTTCACAGTTTTTTTTTATTTTCACTTTTTTTTTATCGTGACAAAAGGGCACTAATGAAAATCTTATGTTCACGAAAACTGACAAATAGATTATGGTTTTGAAATGGACCCTCATTTCTTCGATGAAAAATGTAGGATCAAAGTTTTATCAAATCTAAGACTGATGCTAAAATAGTTTTGGAAACCGCTGTAGATCTTACAAAACTTCAATATAGCAAATGCCAAACAACTTTCGATCTACGTCATAATTGCCACCAAGCACGTTGTTATGAAGTTTGCTAGTGGCCAAATTTGGTCACCTGCAAATCACATAATAACTCGCTTGGTGGCAATTATGACGTGAATCGACAGTGGTTCGGCATTTGCTGTAAATTATTCTTTGTATGTAGTGAACTCGCCCTTCGTCATCAGGGCATACCAAAATCATTCAGTTACTGGAAACATGAGATATTATTGAAAGAACGTTAACAACCGTTATGGTTATTAAGGATCAGCCAAAAGTTCATGTCCGGAATGAATGAATGAATTCGAAACTTTTTGGACTTTTGGACGGCATTTTATTGAGTCCCGGAACCGGAAGTGCTGATTCCACAGATACTTTCCATTGCTAAAAAGTAGTGAAAAGTGTCCAACTCTTAAAAAAATTATCCTTGAGCAAACTCTCGTACATTTTTTCCACCAGCTCTCCGACTATAAGAAGACAAGAAGGAATATTTTCATCTGTATGAAAATGAAAGTATCTTAAGGGAGTCATTAGTTATCAACTTCTCAGTCTATAACTGATGCTTTATTAACATCTAGATTGATCACAGAAGATGATCAAACTTCCGATTCAATTGGTAAACTTTTTTTTCGTACTGAGGCCGCTTAGCACGAATATTCAATTTCTCCTCGTGAAGATGGGCAATAATAATTAGTAGTAGTAGGTATCCACAAATGAAGTTATAGTGCGCATATGCTTGACAGAAGTAGAAGCTTCAACATAGCATTGATATAAACTTTTTTGTACCTATATACCTACTCTATTCTAATCACAAAAAGACGATTATAATTTTGTATGAAATACTCTCATAAAGTTAGTCAGCATTAATTTTCATTCATATCATGCTCCAGAAATGCTGTTGTGAACCAAAGTCAGTGTCTATTTTGTGATCTCAAAATAAAGCACTATTTCTTTAGATTGCCTACATCTCAACATTCTCAACAAATTCTATCACGTTTACATTTGACCACAAGCGTATAATAATGAATTAGTCAATTAAACAAATAGCCGATAAACCCAGAGTCCAGCTTGTTTTTGAATACTTATTTGTGACCATAGCCTACAAATAATAATATGGAATATAACTGTTAGTACAATATAGTTATTTTCCTAACAATTGCGCATTGTGATGATTTCCCACACGCAAAAACAGTTTGGATAGGTATGCTTAAATTCAAGGGCGGAAAAGACGACATTGCGCATTTAGGAACAATATTTTTTCCACGAGCAATCATGAATTAGAAATGAAAGACGTTTATTAATGATATGCTTTAGCTCAAATAACAGAGCCTCACAAAAAAACTTTGCAACGCTGCGCACAGTCGACGCAATTATCAATAATCTGTCATAGTGGTCCGGAGCTGAATTATTATTTTTTCTACGAGCGTGCGCAAAAGTGACCACTTTGCACACTAATTTGCGTGTGTAATTATTTTTCCCGCACTCACATGTCAAAAGTCAACTCAAACGACTGAATGCAGAGTTCAGTCGTTCCTTAGTCAATATCAAAATGTCGAATTCGCGAATAGTTTTATCATTGACATGAAAGAGAGGTTTTTTAACGCAATACAGAATCATATCTTTTATTTTGAATATCTTTTATTGAAAAGTGAACAGTAACAAGAATATTTTTCTGCATTGCTCACAATTTGGTCAATGGTTGGTATGGAAACAAAGTTCAAAACAATCAACCGGTAGATGTAGGAATTTGAGTTGACGTTTGACATGTGAGTGCGGGAAAAATTCACTTTGCGCACTACTGCGGGAAAAGGTTACTTTGCACACGCAAATTTTCAATCAACGATATAATGAGGACCTTATAAGCTGTACCCTAGCCAGCTCTAGCCCTACAATGCGGAGAATACACCGGGCACGGTGCACACCACTGACCTAAAATTTTAGAGGTCAGTGGTGCACACCGTCTAAGCAGACAACCTTATGTAATTCCTCGTGTATTCCTATGTTTTCTGTTTTGTTGCGGTAGCATTGATTTGTTTGATATTGAGGAATTTTTGCAAATAATTCGTTGTTTGGTAGATTCATAGATGCCTAATCTCCTTAGGTAGACCAAATATTACATTATTTGGCATATACAGGGGAGTCTGAAATAAGTGCGCATTTTGACATTTTGGATAGTTTAGTGGGATAATAACTTTTTGTATGTGTGTATGTGCAAACGTTTCGTTAAAAAAATACGTGTTAAAAGTTTTGCAAAATTTCGGTTTTTGTCTGTAGATTCGAATCGCCTCAAGGGATTTGGTTCGAACTTTCAGGTGGTAGAAGTGGGGTTCTTGAACATCTTCTGGAAAAGCAAAAGTTGGTGTTTACCGACATCCAGTTTAAATCAAAGTATTTTTTGTATTCCCTATCTCAAATATTATAGACATCAGCAAAAATCCCACGAGTTTGCTGTTAAAAAAAAACTAAGCGGACGCAGTGAGAAGATGCTACACATGTTGAAGAAAATAATATGTACTTGAAGTAGATACTTCACACAGTAAAGTATATACATCGACGTTAAGTATATACTACCGGAACTGTACAAATGCTACAAAATGAAGCAGATACTCCAAAGAAGATGCTTAAATTTAGAGTATTAGCATTCACTTTGTTTTCATTCACACCACTCAAAATATTTGGGATACATATTCCAAATAATGTCATTTGACATGGCTTTTAAAAAATAATGGAAAACATGCATTAACATGTATAAGTGTGCCTCCCCCATAAGGAGATATACTCTACCTCCTTGACGTACAGGTTGATCCAGTTGAACATGTTGAAAAAAAAACAAATTCCTAAGGGTGGCAATAAGCGACTAGGTGGTCGAGTGGTAGGGCGCCATTCGACGAAAGTCACCGGAGAGGTAGTACGCGATGATCGGGTTCGAGTCCCGAGTGAGCAGGAATTATTTCTGTTCGACATTAAGTGGTACTCTCACTGGCTAACGTTACTGAGTAGACTGCAGTATTATCAATTAAGTCAAAAAGTTTAAATAATTAGCCTAAATTAACTGGTCCCGCTAGTTCAAATATATAACTAGATGATGTTCTCCATCATCAACTTACTCAGAACTGCAACAACAATGGTCCTGGGGTTGACGAAAAGGGCCTTTAAAGCCTACTCACCGGGCAGTGGTTTGCCCCCCCCACCCATACCAATACCAATACCAAGGGTGGCAATAATGGACAATTTGCAAATTTTTTGGGAATATGAAAAATATAAGGATAAGCAAGTAATGATGCCATTTATGTATAAAAAATCAACCTACGACCTCTATTAATGTAGTAATCACCGATTGAAGAGCGCCAATCAACATCCACGACGTCAAAGAATACATTATCTATCTCCGTCTGGCGTATTGACTGTGTATTGAGAGAGAGAGAGAGAGAAAGGGTAATTTAGCTCCACCCCAGTGAAATTTGCGTTTTTTTTTTATTTATTTAGTATATTTTTGGGTATTTTGGAAAAAAAAACGCTGATGACTTTCTAATATTGTCTAGAATACGTATATAAAGTTTCAAGTCACTTGAAAATGTATGCAGATTGTCCAACGTAACTTCGCACAAAGCAAAATAACATCGCAATCTCTTTATATTTTTGTTACCCGTTACATTGTTACGTGCTCCAAACGTTACGTTATAACAATGGTACTTGAAGACCGTTATTGTTTCGAAACAAGGTATAACAGATCGGTTTCGTTCTTGGATCCAATTAAATTTAAAAATGTTTTGTGATGACGTAACAGGCTAAGCTTCTAGAAATTTACCTAAGTGTATGCCAATATTGCCAATAGAGCACATATAGGCACATTGAATCATTTATATTTTACGGAAAAAACTGATGTATTATTCCAATGTCAATATTGACAATGTGTACATCATATACACGACATGACAAACTACCCAATAGTCAACTAGATTAGCCATGTCGTCTGGATGTAGCTTTATGTTTGTTCTGAAGCCTCATTCGGGCGACATGGTCAATATGCCAATATTGGGACAACATTGGAGACCAAAGTTTCGCCAAGGTTGGCATAAGTTGGCCTTTAATTTCGACTGGATGGGGCTTGTTGGTGAAAAAAAAATGGTGTGATCAGTACGAAATGTTTTGCATGTTGAGATTCCGAATGTCAACTGTATTTTGATGGTGGATTACAAACCTGTATAAACTAGAACTGATGCCTCCTCTATACCTACTCGTTTATTTTTGTAAGATACTTTGCTCTGATGATCCTTCATTGTAGTATATCTTATTTTTTCACTTCTTTTATTTTTGGATTGTTTATACAATAAAGCTTTGCCAAGCTTGGAATTCTATTTGACATCCTGTAGTTGCTTGGCTTCATGGCTTCTCACGTCTTCACCCGAATGACCGCCTCATATATAACTCAACGATATATCACTACCAAAGGAATAAATATAACGTCAAGTAAAAATACAAAAGAAACGCGGTAATATTTTCTTCTAGGCACACTCTCAATCACATCATCTCACTTGCCAGAAAGTCAGCAAGCCAAAAGTACCTCATGCGTGCAGCACGCGCTTAAGCATCCCATTCATAAAAGCTGCAAAGCCCATCTGGCCCACGACGTATCCAGCCAACCGTCAAGGTATATCCCGAAGTTTTAGAACCCACAATCCAAGGATATCCTTCCCCTTCCACTCTTCCTGAAAAGATGGTGCGGGCGGAGTGCTCGCGCTCTTGAGGCTTAGTCTATTCTTGACTCTGACTAAATTTTGAACGAGACTTAACGAGTGACTCGACTAAAATCGGTGCGATTTTTTTGTTTACATCGAGGCTGTTTTGATTCGAGCTTAAAAAGACTTTTGTGAGATTCATCCAGTTGATAGCTTCATAAAGGTAGGATATTGTTCTTGTTCTGGATAGATAAGACAGGAAATGGTTTTAGAATAACGTAATGTTGTCGAGTGTACTCTTATTATTCTGATCAGTTTAGTGGTGTTTTCAAAAATGGTGTCTCTACATGCGAATTATGTTTGTCTATAATTTCTGTGGTTGTAAAGACTGTTTATACATCTGAAAAAGTGAATTCTCTTCATATCACAGCTTATCAGGTTATCGGTAGTATAGATATAGGAACTAACGGTACCCTCTAATGACTGGAAGCAGCTGGAAGGTTCCTTCCTCTACTTCATATCTTATTCCTACATGATTCTTACCCTTACCCCACTAATGTGAATACCTCGGTGAATACTAAGGTATATATGGTTTCATAAATCCAAATCAAAACACAACGACAATCATTGATGCATTATGAATTAATTAGTGCAAATACAGTTATTAGCTCGAGTACCTACTTTTTATGAAGAACAAATTACTGAAAATGCGCTTCATGTAAAATTGACAAGTTTTGCGAAAATTGATGACATAACTTCGGATTTATCCACTAACAAAATCCAAATCAATAGGTAGGTACAGAACAACCTGAAGCTTGAAAATACAGATCAAAACGGCTGAAGTAGGTACTTGTCATCCAGTCCACACTCCAGATTTTTAATGGATATTGATAAATGCATTCCACTTACAAAAAAGGAAACAAATACTTTTGTTTATGGCATACATACGTCATTGTAGATTCTAAAATCACATACAATTATTCCTAAACATTGCCATAAAAATAGATGATAGACGTGATTATTTTCGATAAGCGCAAATCTGATCGGTGATCACACTTATAGAAACGGAGTTATGCAAAGCATCCCTCTGATTATAAACTTTTCCAAATAATATCGTGAGTGTAAACCTATAAACACTTCATCTTTGAATCAAACAAGATTATTTATTCGCAGAAATTCTAAATTTACCACAAACGTTAGAGTTGAACTCCATTTTACATATAGGCCAAGGTATATACAATAAACATAGTCTTTTGATAGTTGATCTATTTCAAAAAAATTATTTGTTTTATATAGTTGGCAAGCTGTCAAGTGTAGAAATAATGAATGGTCAGTCATACTATAGATGAATATAAAGTATACTTCGTTAGTTCGTGAAAAATTGATTACCTGTTTCACCTTTGTGTTGCAACTCGGAGTTTTCCAAATCTCAACTAGGTATTCGAATAGTCGTTTGAAATTTATTCGAATATTCGAATCTATTCGAATATTCGAATCTATTCGAATAGTCGAATAGTCATCGACTATTCCAATCTATTTGAATAGTCGAATATTCGAATAGTCGAAGAATAGTCATCGACTATTCGGATCTATTTATAAATAGTGGAATAGGCGAAATTGGATTTTTCAGCTGGTTATGTGACTATTCGATTAGTCAAATACCTAGTTTCATACTCGACTAGTCGAATTTTACTGCTCGATTATTGTATAATTCGGTTACTTGAATATATGAATAGAGAAGTTTTAATTAGGTATATTATAAGATAAGTCGCTGAAAACAAGATTTTTTGTTTTCTTGTACTACATTTGACTCCAATAGATTAAAAACTGAATGGGAGATTATTGATACTTCAAACTCAAACAATCATACAACAGTGAAAACTTTATAAACAATGACATAAATGATGACATTATTGATTTGCTCTCAACAATTTTTCTTTATGTTGACCCATTTTGAAATTGATCACATACATATATTCTTTCAAAATCTATAATATGTACATCTATGAATCAGAATTATGAATTGAATATTCGAATATTCGACTATTGAATATTCGAATATTCGACTATTTGAATTATCCGAATACGATTCCGAGCCCTAGTTTCAACAGAAATATCGCTGTTGGAGCACACATCGATATTTTGCGCATCAATAAAAGTTTTTTTAAAACGCCTAGAAAAATTTTGGAAGTGGAAATATATTCAAAAACCCTATTCGGAAAATCTTTGGTGATCAGAATGGCACCTGTAACCAAATAATATTCATATGACAAACGACAATCAAGTGAAACAGCTGCAAAAATAAAAATAAAATAGTACAAATTATCCATTTAGATACACTACTTAGAGGTATTTACCAGACAAAGATTACAGTATTTATTTATTGGTTCTAGATTTTCATAGAAATTGGTCAATAAATGAAAAGTAACCATTATAGACTACGATTCAACTAAGAACTATACAGCGACGATGTCTTCGTCTTTCTTACGCTATATGAAGCTCCCACGCAACTTGAGAGAAAGGAAGACTTCGTCAGTCTTGTTCATAGTTGAATCATACTCTACCTATGTGCATAATTCCTAGTTGATAGTTTCAGGTTTAGGTCAAATTTCTCAATTATGCTCCTCGGCTCCCTATTTCAAGCTACTGACCACATTCTTTGTTTTGAATGTGGACTTATATCCGACGAGTAGGATAGTACAAAAGTACTATCAATCAATCAAAATATACTTTATATTCAAGATTAAAAATTGGTAGACAAAGCATCCTAAGCTAAGCGTAAAGGTTCATTTTAAACAATAATACATATATATATATATATATATATATATATAAGGAGGTATAAGGACTAGAGATTAGTGGGGATGCTGTCTTGATTGATTATTCTTTTGCGAAGTGGCCATGCTTATTGTGTGTCCTTTCGTAGCTAGCCAGTCGTGGTACCCTTCTGCTTATATTTATATAACAGAGATAAACAACATTAAAGACAAAAAAACAGCAATAAACGTGCTAAAAGTAAAATAAAAAGTAAACTTAATGACTGTATACAACGAAAAAACATCCAGGGACTGTAAAACGAACACTCAGAGTAGCGAGTCTGCATTGAATTCTTCCAATTCGTAGTATGGTCGGCCAACAAGCAATCTCATAGTAGCTTGTGACCCAGCTCCAAGTAATCGAGGCTCAACAGTACCTACCAAGTTTTCTCTTAAATTTTGACTTGTTATCAGATTAGCTAGATGTCAATTCCAAATAATCTTGATCTCGTTTCAATAACAAATTGACATTTATTACAATAATAATTATAGTGAATTCCAAAGGTCCAATTCAAACTTAACAAATGAAATCTCATCTGACGAAGTAGTGAGTACGGTTTGTGGGATAAGTGAGGGATTTCAAAAATTAATCAAGATCGGAAGAAGTCATTCTGCTAATTCTCGATAAAATGATGGTGATTTGGAATACAACCGCAAAAGATGCTTGATAAGTTTAGGTAGCTAATTCAGTTTTTGCTGTTTAACTTATCGAAAAGACTATACCATGAAGTCTAATTTTCTAGACGCACTCCAGCCTATTTGGAACTCTTGAAAGCAAAAAAAAAATCTTATCACAATCCATAGTTGATATACCAAGATATTTACAAACTCTAGACTTAACTTTCGAGGAGGAGGAGGGAGGAGGGGTCACTGATTTTTTTCTTGAATAAGGCAATAATGAACTTAAAATCTCCTATTTTCATCATTTTCACTGTTTGTAACATGACCAATATAAGGGAGAACTTTTTTCTCTTGAAAAATTCTGCTGGGATTAGTCGATATGCCAGAAAAAAAATATATTCAATTAGGCTACAAGGATATACAGTGCGTTTTTTTTAAGACGGAACATAGGGATTCCCATGTTAAATTTTTAGTCCCGTGTTAGCAGTACTTCTATTCAAAGTACACGGCTAAAACTTGGCGTAGATGAACTTTGGTGCCTAGAGATTATGTTTTTTCATCAATTAACACAGAATAAATTGAAAAAAGATTAAAAAAATGCCCTTATCAATTGTAAAGTAGCACTTTTTTACTAGCCCTGTATATGCCACTGTCAACCAATAACTTCATCGTCAAATTGTGATTTCATCCATTTCTAACAGTGTAATACGATAATAAAAATCAAACATTATTTTTCATATAAACTGTTGAAAATGTCCCCTATTAACGGCCAAGCAGTATCCTTGTTGGTCATAAAAGTAAAAAAAAAATTTTTGGTTAAACAAATTGACAATGAAGTTGGACACGTCAGAAAATTGGTTGTCAACGTCATATACAAGGCATGTTTAAAATATTACTTTCTGATAAATTAAAGCCTTTTTTGAGTCTTTTTCCGAGTTATTCTAGCGTAATTCATGAACTTACTCAATCTCGAAGCACCAAAGTTCTTCTACGGCAAGTTTCAGCTTTGTACTACGAATAGAAGTACTGCTAACATGGGATTGAAAATTTAACATGGGAATCACTATGTTCCGTCTTAAAAAAAACGCACTGTATATCTTATTAAATAATTTTTTTCCAACATAACCACTCAAGTATCTAGGCAAAATTCCTTCATAAAAAACGAAATTCCATGGTCTAAGACTGGATACCAAGAATTAAAAAAAAAAATTTGCACGTTTTTGAAAAGTTTAGGAAATACCTCGGGAAATACCAATATTTTTTGAATCTTTGACGCTCTCTGTCTTGCTTTCTGCAATTTTGGATATAGGTAGGTTTGCTTAAATCGACCTATTTTGACTACAGCATTCTGCCATCAACCGTTGAACACGTATTTCTCGAACTCCCTGCGTGATTTAATTTGAATCACCATTTAAATTGAAAAAACCAGCTAATTTGATTTAAATCGTCACCACTCTGCTTTCGACAGGACTGTTTTTCGTCAGAATAATTTATTTGCAAGACATTTTTTTCAAATTGGTCGGAAACCTACATAACTAAACCTAATATCGCTTCTTGAAAAAAACACTTGGGGACAATTTGTAAAATAGTTTATGTTGATTTCGATTTTTGAGCTGATTTCCAGGTAAATGACTTGCTCATTCCAAAATTGTAGTTATATAGGTTTTTTTCATCGCATCAAGTTTTTTCTCTGCAGTTAACGTGCATGCAATCGATAATCAAGTTTCTTGCATACCCATCTTGATAACTTCCCAAAAAATCTTGGTGCTGGGTGCTGTTGGCGATGAGTAGAGCGAGTGTTCACCAAGATTTAAAAGACATGAAGGCACTATCAAGGTAGACAATGATAACTGACTTATTGTTGAAGCCTCAAGCTAGATGTCCATAGATTAGACACTCAAGGAAAAACTAAACGCGGAAAATTCTACCATAAATTGTTTTTTTATTATTTGTATGAACAATTTGAATCATTGTCATATAATGATAAAAGTGTTCTGGTATTTTGGGGTAAATTCTTAATTTATTTTTATTGTATGGTCTTTACGGGACGTGATGTACAAAAACTGCTAATATTTTTGTCATGAGAGGGCAAAAATTATTCGAAACGCAGGTCACACGGTGACAGTCCGTACAACAGAATTGCGGTTCCCTGTGAATTTCCATAATTCGTATTTTTGCGATGTTTTTTCGAGTTTTGCAGACTTGACTTGAAGAGAAATAATGATAGTTATGTCGATTTTGATTCTGTAGATTAAATACGCCTCAAGCCATTTAAATAAAAAATATATTTTTTTAAGCAACAAAGCGCAGATTTTTGAGCAGTTGTTATGAAATCAATTGATTTTCCATTCTGCTTAAGGCTTGAAATAAGTGAATTTTTCTGAGATTAAATAGTATACCATCTTATTGAAGGAAAAGTGATGCTCTCTATTATCAGCCTCACTTCGTTCCGCTGCTATAATAAACACGAGCCAGTCATGAAAAGTCACTTTTTCTCCAAAAAAATATGCTATTTCTTCTTCAAATGTCGACAAACCATAATGCAAAAACATAAAATGTTTTGAAATTTGCCATAAATTTAATAATAAAAATGTTATAATTTGAAACGCAGTGCACTCAAATTCAAGCGGTATGTTAAAATAGAGGCCCGTGAAAACGTGTTTTCGTTGTCATAGTTGGCTGTGGCAAAGTTTACTAATGATTAGTAAACTTTGGCTGTGGTCCCTTTTCCTTTGCGGCCGTTACTTGGTCGAAAAATGTCCGTTTTACTGACGTTTTAAGAAAAAAGATTTTTTTTATCAAAAAAACGACGCGATCTTCGCGGCCAAAAATATGTTAAGCTTTTCAAATGTTCTAAATGATTGATTACCGTTCACACGACATTTTTGCATCGTCGAAAAATAAGTGTGGTGGACTTGTACTCTGCACTAATATATCGGAACTTGCCCTGTGCCGGTGACGATTAGTCATTTTGCAACATCCCTTATGGCCGCGAACATCTTGAAATACCCGTATGTACGACGCACAAAATTTCTTCTCAACACAAAAAAAAATCACTTTTTTTCTTGAAAAAAATATAGAGTCGTTCTTGGTCGTCTAAAAGTTGAACTCAAACCAATTTCTCAAGGAGATCCTCAAGAACCTCGGATATGTCTACTTCCTGAAAGTTTGAATCTACAGACAAAAAAAACACTGAATTTTTCCCTCAAGATATCATATTCCTTTACAGAAAGTGATTTTTCTACTATACCTATACTCTATCCGCCATGACAAAATGCGCGCTTATTTATTTAGACTAACCCTGTAGGTATTATTACTTTTGCATTTTACCGTTGATTGATCTCAATCAACGCTGGTTTTCTCAATCAACGATTTCACTTAAAATTCTAGGCAGATGGAACGTGTCGTATACCGTTTTTGATATTAACATCAGAGTCGAAATTTACGTTCGTTGATTCCAATTTCAATGTAAATCTTTCCTTCAAGAAAGCCGTTATTTATTTGTTTTGAATTCCTTATTGCATAGCAAATATTTTAATACAGGCGGATGAACAAATGATAGCTCAGACATGCGTGCAAACTTCAACTTTTGATATTTTTTTCTTTTTTTTTTTAATCAGTGACGTCTTATCGGAAATTTGGGATACCCAGTATAAATATTTGGTCCTTCAAAAGAAGCGCAATTTAAAATACTAATACTTTGATTCAGGTACTGAATTTAATTCAAGTTAGATAGGTACTCACTCTGTATACTGGAATAATATTTGAAGAAAACTACATATGTATGAGAACATTTCATTCTTGTTTAAAACAGTTCATGTTCTAGTACATTGTACATTACTAACGCCCGTATTCTCCGTTCGTACTTGAACTCATCAGACCTTTGACGGCGTTTAAATACAAGATTTTGCATACGAAATACTGTATTTGAACGCGTTCAAGATTTGACGGCGTTTAAATACAATATTTCGTATGCAAAATCTGATATTTAAACGCCGTCAAACCTTGAACGAGTTTGAGTATGAACGAAGAATACGGGCCTACGTATATCAACACAATACATAGTAGGTACAGGGTTATTGATTATAAATGCCCCCCTCTCCATCTAACTGTTTAATTTGACGTTTTAGAAAAAAGTGTTCCAAATGAAAGTTTCATGAAATTGAAAATGAAATTTTTAAAAAACCTGTTTTCACATATACAGGGTGTTCCAAAAGTCTGGGCGAGGTCTAACTTTCTTATTTCAAATTGATACCCTATTTTTTTATTTGATGTTTGGATTGTCCTTCAAATTTGAATCATTTTTTATGTAGCATATCCTATACCTAAGTTTGATGTATAAAAAGATATTTGATATTTTATAAATTGAATAGTACTAATTCATTGTTATAAAAAAGTGAGATATATCTATGGTTTTGGAATATTGACGTTATTGTGTGTGTAGGATATACCAAAACTTCTCTGATTTTGAATTGATACCCAAAAAATTTACAAAAAATAGAATAACGTCTTATATATAAAAAAAAACTTTTGAATCAAATGCAGAATTATTTATACTTTGATACTTTTACACTTTAAAAGTACTTAATGACGTGACATTTTCGTTAATACGAGCGTCAATAATTCGAAATCATAGATATATTTGACATTTTCACAACAATAAATTATTATGATTATTCAATTAATTAATATCAAATATCTTTTTATACATTAAACTTAGGTATAGGATATGCTACATAGAAAATGTTTAGAGTTAAAAGGAGAATCCAAATATCAAATAAAAAAATAGGGTATCAATTCGACATAAGAAAGTTGGACCTCGCCCAGACTTTTTGGAGCACCCTGTATATGTGAAAACAGGTTATTTAAAAAGTTCATTTTCAACCATGAAACTTTTATTTGGAACACCTTTTTCTAAACCGTCAAATTAAAAAGTTAGAGGGGGTGGGGGCATTTATAATCAATAACCCTGTACCTACTTCACCCGCACGAAATTTGAATCGAGTCAAAAAATTATTGTTCGTAAAATGGGTATGTTCGATTTATCAATATAATACTTCGAAGCAGGGCACATCTCGTTATGTTTTAAAGCGGAATTATGCCCTCGTTGTACCGTAGGTGCGGTATACCCAATAGGCAATAGATACCTAAATACAACAATCAAGTTTATTTGACAAAAAACAGGGGGCACACAGTTTGCAGTGTTTGAGCCCACGTCCCACGTAGCTACAGTTTTCGTGAACGCAAGTCGAGTGCTCACTGCTCATTACGAACCGTAAATATTCCCATTCCCAGTCCCGAAATAAACTGCATTTCTGTGTTTTTTACGAGAAAGTGCGATGACATATATACTTCTGGTTAAACCTGTGTTGCTGTATTATTCGATGCTGCATTGTTTTCATTTTCGGTGTCGATGCAGTTGTTGCTCTCACCTGGAGCAACTGGTTTCATTCACAAGTTGATTAAATGCATTTGATGAAGAATTAATAACCCTCATTCGGATGAACAATAGCCATTGTTTATCATACCTGGCAAAATAAACGTTCGAACATTCATTATTCATAACTGATAACTATACTCGTTTCATATCAAAGATATAATCTCAAAAAATGGCACATTTCCCTAGTTTACTTCTAGTGCGAAGGCACTTCAATATGTCCACATCAATGTCCCATAACATAACTCAGATGTCGTCATTAGAGATATTTAACCCATTTAAGGTTGAATTTTGGAAATCGACGAAAGATCCTAATAGTGGAGTTTCGAGTCGTTGTGACCAAAAATACATTTGTTTTATTGATTTATGATTTTTCACATCCTCCACCCCTTTCACCCCCTTGAGGGTTGAATTTTCCTTACTTACATCAATTTCAATCAAGATTACTTAGATTTATACAAAGTTTCAACAAGATGTTAGCAAAAATACATGATCTTTCATCAATTAATGATTTTTTCCACCCCGTCTCCTTTGAGCCCACTTTGTTCCTCCTTGGGGTTGAATTTTAAAATACAACGATACATGTGCTCAATCAATTTCATCGAAGATTGTTAATATGAAGTTTCAAAATAATGTTAACAATGATACATAATCTTTCATCAATTAACGATTTTTCCCACGCACTCTTTTGAGTCCGAATTTGACGCCGTTAGGTGCTGAATTTCGCAAAATAACTTAACACGGATTTAATCAATTTAATTTGAGATTATTCATACGAAATTTCAAGATGGTGTAACTAAAAATACATAATTATTTAGCAATTAATGATTTTTCTCACCTCATCTCCTTTGAGCCCGACTTTGACCCCCTTAGGGGTTGAATTTAAAAAAAAAACGAAACATGTGTTTTATCAATTTCATTCAAGATCATTTATATGAAGTTTCAAGTTGATGTGACCAAAAATACATAATTTTTCATCAATATATGATTTTTTCTACCCCCACCCTTTTCACCCCCTTAGGGATGAGATTTAGCAAAATCCTTTCTTGGCACACCTAGAAATATTTTTAGCAGAACATCTCTTCAAAGTTTCATGCATCTATCTATAATAGTTTTGGCTCGGCGTTGATGACGCTGTCAAAACAAGCTCTTTTGTAAGTAGAGATGATTTGTTCATATATAAATCTCGCATAGGTTGCCTAGCAAAATCACGGGCCTGTTGAATAATATTTAATTGGATTAACTTTTTTTTGAAAAACTTCCTCATTTGTTATTGATAAAAATCGATCATTAGTCGAAAGAAAATTGCACAAGGAATTGGAAAAATATAGGTTGCCTACTTTCCTTTGGGTACAACTATAAGGTTGCCAGGTACAAACTCATCTGTTATTCGATTGTTTTTTTTAAAGAAAGCTAATTTTATTCCCTATGGAACAGTATAAGGTTGCCTGATCAAAAGGGTGTCCCATCCATGGTTGCCTAATGTCAAAGTTAAATTATGATTTTTGATTTCTTCAAGTAACTTTTGAAATAATCAAATTATTTCGTTAAGATTTGGTATACAGGGTGTTTCCTAAAGATTGGTAAAAAATTCGTTGTGTGATTCCTGGGGTATTTTCATGAAAAAAAGTTCCTATAAACATTTGCCGAAAAATGCTTTCTAAGGGAGCTGTTGCGATATTTAGAAAACGTACCTACATTTATGTTGATTATTGTATGCATCGAATTGTTATATTTCTGGCCTTGGGAGTTTCAAGAAAATCGATATCATGCTGATGAACTAGGTCTATTTTTGTCGCTGCAAATTGTCGTTTGTCTGACCAGTTTTCTGTATCGATTTTATGGTAGGGCAGGTAGTAGGATGTAATTTTATTTAAGTTGCTTGAATAAGTCTGTCTTCGGTCATGGTAATAGTAACACCTTGGATTTAATAAAACACTTTACAATATCAATCTGCCAGTTTCCTTCAAAACGTCAACAGGTTATGGGCCCAGACACATTCTGGTGGATTGTGTTGTGAGGGCAATCAAAAAGTTTTTCCGGTTTTCGAATCGCAAGTTAGTGCAGTCGCGACGCGGTCGTGATTTTAGTTTTTTCGGTTATAAAGACTAATACGCCTAGCCATGATGGAAGGTGGTAGCAGCAGTGGATTGAAAATCGAGAAATTGAAGGGTGTTGAGAATTGGAATCAGTGGAAGTTTGTTATAACTACGCTGTTGGATGCTGAAGACCTACTCGAAGTGTGTGAGGGTACGTTCGAGTTACCAGCGAGTGATGCTGATAATTATGGGGCACGTTTGGCTGTCTGGACGAAAGCAGACAAGGCTGCCAGGAAGTACATCGTCACAACAGTGGAGGGTAAACCGCTACAGTTTCTGATGAGCTGTAAAACTTCTGAAGAGATGTGGAATAAATTACAGAGCATCCATGATTTGAAGTCCGAAGAAAGCTTGTCTCTAGTTCAGAAGGAATTCTTTGAATTAAAGTGGAATCCAGCTGAAGGTGTGGCGCATCACGTTGCGAAACTTGAGCAGTTGTCGCAAAGAATGAGGAGTTTGAATGGACAAATTCCAGAGTCAATGTTGTTGACAAGAATTCTATCTACGTTGCCGCCAAAATTCAAGCATTTCCATAGTGCGTGGGACTCGACTAAATCGTCAAAGAAAACGCTGGAAAATCTGACAACTAGACTCTTAACGGAAGAAATAAGGATGCGAGAGGAAATGGGACGGGACACAGAAGAAACAGTGGCGTTATTTTCGAAACTTGGTGCTAAGAAGAAAGTGCAAAATGCTGCAAAGACTGGTTGTTTTACTTGTGGTAGAAAAGGACATCTACGCAAGGATTGTAACGGCTGCTTTGGGTGTGGTTCCAAGATACATGTGGTGAAAAACTGTCCTAATCCAGACAACAATGCAAGGAGAAAGAAAACCGGTCATCCTAGTTCCGGTGGTCATTCAGGTCCTGTGGCTTATGTTGGAGGCTCAACAAAATCAAAGGACAAAAATTATTGGGTGATTGATTCAGGTGCATCTGAGCACATGACCAACAACGACGAGGTGTTCGACGAGTTCCAGTTGCTGTCCAAACCAGTTTCGATCAATATTGGAAATGGAGAAAAAGTGGAAGCCTTGGGAAAAGGGACTGTCAAAATTGAGACACTTGTGGGTAATGAATGGATTTCAGGAATAATGCATGATGTGTTGTTTACACCTGACATGATGTGCAATTTATTTTCGGTAAAAATGGCTGCGAAATGTGGTATTGACTTCACGATAAAAAACAACGGAAGTGAGTGTGTTTTTCTGAAAAATGGAAAAGTTGTAGCCAGTGGAGTCGAAGATGGAAATCTTTATAAGATGAATTTGCGTGTTGTGAGTGATAAAGTTTCGTCAGCGTCTGTAGCAAATTCAGAAACGACGTTGCAGTTATGGCATGAACGTCTGGCCCATCAAAATGAACGCCATGTTCAGTGTATTCTGAAGGACATGAATGTGACTGTTGATTCGTCCGAGAATGAGTTTTGTGATGGTTGTGCAGTTGGAAAAATGCATCGCAGTAGTTTTGGGAGTCGTACAGAACGTGCAGCAAGACCAAAAGAATGTAGACGAAAATTGGACCAGAAGGCGGTGCTTGGATATCTAGTTGGATATCATGAGGGCATGAATGGTTACAGGGTATATGTTCCGAGCAAAAATGATGTTGTGGTCAGTCGAAACGTCATGTTCAAGGAAGAGACGTTGCTTCCATCAATTACGAAAAAATATACCGAAGTAGACGTTTTGAAAAAAAATCTACTGAGAGAAGATCCTGGTAATGAGCACGAAATGGGAGAAGAGATCAGTGAAGACGATGATGAACCGGATATTGATCCAGAGAACAGTGGAGAATCATCATGGACTGTTGAATCTGATCATGAAGGTGGAATAATTGTGAACCAACCGCACACTATGCAACTACGAAACCGAAACGTAATTCAACATCCCGAACGTTTTGGATTTGTGTCGTTAGCAGAGAGTGAACCGGCAAACTACGATGAAGCAGTCTCGTCGGCAAATGCAGATTTGTGGAAAATTGCTATGCATGATGAAATCAACTCCCTACATGAAAACGAGACTTGGACTTTGATTGAAAAACCTTCAAAAGTGAAAGTGATCGACAATAAATGGGTTTTTAAGGAAAAACAAAGTGCAGATGGGTCAGGCATCAGACATAAAGCAAGACTAGTGATACGGGGTTTTCAACAAAAGGAAGGTATAGACTACACCGAAACGTTCAGCCCCGTTGCAAGATTTGATACGATTCGTGCAGTGGTGAGTGTTGCATCTCGAGACGATTTAGTTTTACGTCAATTTGATGTTAAAACGGCCTTCTTGTATGGAGTTCTTGAAGACGCGGAGGTGTACATGACTCAACCGCATGGTTAGGAAGATGGAACGGATCGTGTGTGCAAACTGAACAAAAGCTTGTATGGGTTACGACAAGCGCCTAGATGTTGGAATGCTCGCTTTGTGAAATGTCTACAGAATTTTGGATTAAAAGAAAGCTCATCGGACCCATGTTTATTTACAAGTGAGAATAACGATCGAAACAGAAAATTATTCGTTATCATCTATGTGGACGACGGACTTGTGTGTGCAACTCGAAAAGAAGATGCAGATCGTTTTCTTGAAGTGCTAAAACAGGAATTCAAGGCCACAATATGTGAGAAAGTGCAATCTTTCCTGGGCATAGAATTCAGGTTTATGAGTGACGGAATCTCAATAAAGCAGAGTGCATACATCGACAAAGTGTTAAACCGTTTTAACATGAGTGAGTGTAAACCAGTGGATACACCAATTCACGTCGAATGGAATAAAACTGATTCTATTCGTATATCAGCCAAAAATGTGCCATACAGGGAAGCTGTTGGTAATCTCATGTATCTTCAGATTGCCACTAGACCAGACTTAGCATTTGTGATCAATGTGTTGTCCAGGAGTTTGGATAAGCCTACAGAAGCTCATTGGCTTTTAGTGAAAAGAGTGCTACGCTATGTACAAGGGACGCGAAATTTTGGACTGTTCTATGGACGAATGGGAGACTTTTGTGTGTACAGTGATTCCGATTTTGCCGCAGACAACGAGACTCGAAAATCGACATCAGGGACACTGTGTCTGTTCGGTGGTGCAGCTGTGATATGGAAAAGTAAAAAACAACAATGCGTTTCTTTATCCACCACGGAGGCAGAATTTGTAAGTGCCGCGAGTTCAGTGAAGGAAGGGATTTGGATGACGCGAGTGTTGTGTGACCTCGGTATTTCGTACGACAAACTAAGCTTATACATGGACAATCAGAGTGCGATTAAGCTTATTAAAAATCCGGAAATGCATGATAGATCTAAGCATATTGATGTCAAATATATGTTTATCAGGGATTTGTTAAAAAACGTAGGATTGATGTCAAATATGTATCAACTGACAATCAATTAGCCGATATCTTTACTAAACCGCTTAGTAAACAAAAGTTCATAAATTTAAGAAGCAGTCTAGGAATCTGTGAGTTGTATTAATTTAGTTATCAACAGGAATGTATTAGTTTTAGTGGAAGTGTTGCGATATTTAGAAAACGTACCTACATTTATGTTGATTATTGTATGCATCGAATTGTTATATTTCTGGCCTTGGGAGTTTCAAGAAAATCGATATCATGCTGATGAACTAGGTCTATTTTTGTCGGTGCAAATTGTCGTTTGTCTGACCAGTTTTCTGTATCGATTTTATGGTAGGGCAGGTAGTAGGATGTAATCAGTGTTGCCAACCGTACTATTATAATAGTATTTGTACTATTTTTGGAGTCTTGCGTACTATGTACTATCGACCCCCGCAATAGTACGTCCAAAATACTATTATTATCACCCACATGTCTGAAAGTGCAAAACCTCATTCAAACGCTAAGAAAGGTTCGGATTCAAACGATTAAGATACCATTGGATGAGTATGGATGTATGTAGCGCACGGCCGCGTTTCGGCGTTTAACCGTGTGCTGCATGCAGCGCTGCTTGATCTGAGATCTGATCTGACAGTGACAGTAGTGACGTTGAGTTGACGGTTGACGTTGATGTTTGACATTGACGTTGTTTTATGGCGGGAGTGCAGCCTTTATTCTCCTATTCTTCTTCCCTCATTCTTAAGGTAAGAGATATTTGAATTCGAAATAATCGATATATGTGTGATTTCAAAATTACGACAAAGAGATAGGTACACACCGCTAGAAGCCATAAAATGTTCCGTATCATTAATAATAAATTCATATTTTCCAGTAAAAAATAAAAATAACATTTAATTAGTACCCAGTAATATAAACAACAACAACTCTTATTCAAATATTATAAGGTACTTATTCAGAAAAAAATGAAACTTTTGACACCCTTTCGTACGGTATAGGTAATGAATTATTTCCGGACACATCATCTTCTTAAGTCATAAGAACTTTTCCCGTTATTCTTTAGTAAAAAACGACCTGCATTTTTTCGCATTATTTCTAAAAGCACTGTATATTTTCACCATATGTCCTAAATTTATGAAGCCGTTATAAATATCAACAAGTGACGTCATACTTTCTTCAAAATATGAACTTAATCCTGAGAACATAATGTACTATCATATGATCTCGTGTACTATTATTTTACAGCGAATTGTACTATTATGAATTCCCTTTGGTTGGCAACACTGGATGTAATTTTAAGTTGCTTGAATAAGTCTGTCTTCGGTCATGGTAATAGTAACACCTTGGATTTAATAAAACACTTTACAATATCAATCTGCCAGTTTCCTTCAAAACGTCAACAGGAGCTACGCCCCTTTAAATAGGGCACCCCGAAGACGGTTTTTCCTCAATATTTCCGAAACCTTACATACAAAAATCATGAAATTTGGTACATCATACAAACTTTTAATGCTGAATGAGAATTTGAGCTCAGAATTTCAAAATTTTAATCAGGGGCGTACCATACTGGCGGGGTTAAAGGTTAAAAGAATCCAATTTTTTAAATGGTATTTTTTTTCACATTCTGATTTTATAATATGATATCTAAAGGTTTTTAACGTAAAAAAGGTACTCTTAGTTCATGTCGATAGGGCTAGTAGTTTTAGAGAAAATCGCAATTTTCTACATCGATGCATCGTTTATTTACCCCCTTAAGCACTTAGTGAAGTATCTGATAAATTATTTGAATTTGAAGAATACACAGAGAGTATGTATTTTGTCATTTGATGATTTTTTTGGAAAGCCGTTACTGGCGAAAATCTTTTTCGAAAAACAAAAATAATACAAACTATTTCATTATCTGATACTCATTAATTTATTTATTATCTACAAAAATTGCTGAAAATGATTACCCCCTACTAGAATACACGAATCTAATCGTCTTCTCATAGACTGACGAACCCTTTCACATAAGCCAGGGGTATTTCTTATCGTATTGCACCCTGCAATTATACGATTTCTTAAATCGTCCACATTTTCCACTGGTGTAACGTAAACTAATGCCTTTAAATGGCCCCATAGAAAATAATCCAGAGGGTTTAAGTCTGGAGATCGAGCAGGCCATAAGTGAGGTCCACCCCGACCAATCCAGCGATCTCCATATGTTGCTGTTAACCACTGACGAGCAGCCACACTAAAATGCGGTGGTGCACCGTCGTGCATAAACCACATCGCATGTCGCGTTGCCAATGGTACATCCTCAAGAAAATTGGGTAGGGTTTCTTCCAAGAAATTTCGATAAACCTCGCCGGTGAGTCTTCCTGGTAGGAATACTGGTCCAATCAGCCAGTCGCCAATAATTCCAACCCATACGTTTAAAGAAAACTGGTGCTGAAAACGATCTTCACGTATCTCATGCGGATTTTCGTCAGCCCATACATGGTTATTATGAAAATTCATAATTGCATTTCTTGAGAAATGCGCTTCATCCGTAAAAAGAATCAACGACAGCAGTTGAGGAATTTGAACCAATAGATGCAAGAGCCATTGACAAAATTCAATGCGTGGACGAAAATCAGTAGGGAGAAGTGCCTGAACCCGTTGTATGTGGTAGGGATACAACAAATTGTCTTTGAGAATTGTCCACACAGTCTTACTACTAATACGCAACGCCTGTGCAATTTTCCTAGTGGAAGTACCTGGATCTTGCTCTACCATGCGTTGAACATTTTCTTCGATTTCGACAGTTCTTGCTGTCACTGGTCTTCCTGCTCCTCCTCTTTGTTTCAATGTACTTGTCTCATGAAGTCGTTGATGGATTCTCTGGAAGATTCTGCTGTCGGGAACATTACGGTTAGGATATCGTTCAATGTACAACCACCCAGCCTCTAAAGCATTGCCATTAGCAAGTCCATACATGAAATGCATATCAGTCATTTCGGCGTTTGTATAGCGATTCATAATGAAGAATTTTACTAGTAAAAAGAATGCACGTTGAAACTGACTTTGTTAGTTACGTTCTGCAAACGTCATATTAGGTAACGTTAACAACGTAAATAAACGATGCATCGATGTAGAAAATTGCGATTTTCTCTAAAACTACTAGCCCTATCGACATGAACTAAGAGTGCCTTTTTTACGTTAAAAACCTTCAGATATCATATTATAAAATCAGAATGTGAAAAAAAATACCATTTAAAAAATTGGATTCTTTTAACCTTTAACCCCGCCAGTATGGTACGCCCCTGATTAAAATTTTGAAATTCTGAGCTCAAATTCTCATTCAGCATTAAAAGTTTGTATGATGTACCAAATTTCATGATTTTTGTATGTAAGGTTTCGGAAATATTGAGGAAAAACCGTCTTCGGGGTGCCCTATTTAAAGGGGCGTAGCTCCATTAGGAAGCATTTTCGGCAAATGTTTATAGGAACTTTTTTTCATGAAAATACCCCAGGAATCACACAACGAATTTTTTACCAATCTTTAGGAAACACCCTGTATAAGGGTGTTTTGAGATGCAAAATTCAAATCTTGTCTTGGTATGATTCGTACTAGTAGAGGGCGCCACTTACACTCCTTTCACCCATTCAAATAGTCATAACTTTCTGGTACACACCCGTACATTCTTTTTAAATTGAAAAAGTGTTTTCTCCGTCCTTTTTACACAAAAAAAGGTATACCTTGTAGAAGTGGCTGGTAGTAACCTTTTTCATGACATTTACACTTGAAGTATGCAGTGTGGTTTTCAATGGCAAATTTTGAAAATAAACATGAGGGGCTTTGAAAACGGCGTTATCATGGTAATTTTGACAGTTTGATTTAACGTTCAATATTTCTTGATATAAAAAATTATCTAATTTTATATTTTCTTCAACTTTTTATCATTTTTGTATTATTTTTTTTATTTTTTCTAGTTTTTCTTGTTTCTTTCATAAGAAACATTGAATATTGAGTCAATTCTCAAAATTACCATTACGAGATACGGTATCAGAAATAGACAGGGTGCTACAAATTCTAGGCTAAGTATAGGGATCTCGAAAACCGTAATAGATACAAATTTGTTTTGAATGCCAAGAAATTCCGACTACGTCCGAAATAATCCAAAAATGAAAACGAAATTTTTCAAAATCGTTTTCATTTTTTTTCTGACCATTCTCTTCTTCTTATGCAGATCATGGAGTAACTGCAAACCCACTATTTCCATAAATTTCAATTAATTGTTTTTGAGGTGTCAAAAACTAACAAAAACCAAAATAAAAAATCCAGGGCCGTATTTAAAAGAACAAAGTTGATGATAGCTGCTCATATAGACGAAACCTCGGTTCTTCAATTTAATAACGCTATCTTGTAAAGGGCAAAAAGTGGCGATGAAAAAGTTCAATTTATTTTGAAATCTCTTCAAATGGAGTCAGAAAAAAATGAAAACGATTTTGAAAAATTTTGTTTTTTTTCAGACAATTTCGAACGTAGCCAGAATTTTTTGGCTTTCAAAACAGCATTTTGATGAGCATCAAAATACGCAACTTTGCTCCCATTTGAACAAATTCGTGTCAATACTTGGCCTCGAATTTGTAGCTCCCTTTATATTTCTAATCCCGTATCTCGTACTAATAGGAATAGGTGGCTTTGAAAACGCCGTTGTCATGGTCATTTTGAGATGTGACTCAATGTTCAATGTTGAGAAAAATCAAGACAAAATGGAAAAAATGGAAAAATAATACAAAAATAATAAAAAAGGAAAAAAAATATAAAATCAGATTATTTTTTTTATCAAGAAACAATTTACATTGAATCCAACTGTCAAAATAACCATGATAGCTCCGTTTTTGAAGCCCCTCATGTTTATTTTCAAAATTTGCCATTGACAACCACATCGCATGCTTTACTTTAAGTGTAAAAATCTTGAAAAAGGTTACTTCCAGCCACTTCTACAAAGTATACCTGTTTTGTGTAAAAAGGACGGAGAAAACAATTTTTAAATTTAAAAAGAATGTACGGGTGTGTACCAAAAAGTTATGACTATTTAAATAAGTGAAAAAAGTGGCGCCCTCTACTGGTCGGAACTTTACCAAGGCAAGATTTGAATTTTGCGTGTCAAACCACTCTTGTATAGCAAATTTTAACCAAATAACTTGATTATTTCAAAAGTTATTCGAAGAAATCAAAAATTAAAATTTAACTCTGACATTGAGGAACTATGGATGAGACACACTTTTGATCAGGCAACCTTACACTGTTCGATAGTGAATTAAATAAGCCTCCTCTTAACAAAAAATCAATCGAATAGCAGATGACGGTATATTTTCAACGCCTGTCCACCTGGGAACCTTATAGTTGTACCCGCAGGAAAGTAGGCAACCTATATTTTTCCAAATTCCTTGTGCAATTTTCTTTCGACTAATGATAGATTTTCATCAATAACAGATGAGGGAAGTTGATCAAAAAAATATTAATCCAAGTAAATATTATTCAACAGTGAAGGCCCGTGATTTTGCTAAGCAACCCATGCGGCATTTATCGATGAATAAATTATCTAACATATATAATCTTTATATAATACCGTATCCTAGACTATTAAGACATCAACCTTCATGTCCATCTGTCATTTGCTGAATTGTCTTTGACGTAGATTTCAGCAAGAGTTATTTTTTTTATATGTTAATGCCTGCCAATGATTATCTTTGAAGGTCGATCAGCATCCTTTCTGGAGGGTGTTCAAGTCGGTAGTTGATTCTTCAATGTAATCAAAAAAGATATGGGTATCTGATTTTCTGCTCCAAATAAGTTAGATACCTACATCTTCCGAGCAGTGCTTATCAGAATAATTAAATGAAATAACCAAAACTTTCTTACAATGCAATGCAAATTGTGCTTGCTTGAACAATTATTATGTAGGAAGGAGAACTTGTTTACTGGTACCTATATTTGATTATTATTTAATGTTTGTAACTTCTCCTAATCTCTAATATCTACTTCTTTTTCGCAGGTAAGAGTCTTTCCGTTTATTATTAGTAATTTTCTGTAAGTTGTTTCTTGCAGCTTGTAGCTAATTCATATATTTTTTTATTGCTTTGTTATGTATGTGTTCGTATCCCCCGGCCACCTTCAATCTTCGGAGACTATTTAATGTTTCGGTTAATATCAAAATGTCAAGGAACAAATTTTGTGATTTGTTTCTTTCCTCTTCTGTTTTGAAAAATTTCTACCTTCACTATTGGTCATCACTATACGATAAATGAGTTATTTGTCATTATTGTCTTCAGTAAACATAAGAATATCGAATTCTTATTTGACCTCAAGAATTTAAGATCTTCAGATGCATGGTTCTTGATATTCAGTTCTCTTAGCAAATCTTCCGGAAAATCTAGAGATGATTTCTTTTTAGGGAATTCATAGTGATACCTATCATCAAAATATTATGTAATTTCAAATTATGTCACTACTAAATCGTTTCCAAGAACAATCAAAATCAATAGGTGACATTCATGAAGAAGATGGGACTCAATCTTTATTAGCAATGTTGTTTTTTTTGCCTAATCACGATTTGATCAGAAAATTATGATACTGATGTGGAAAATATGATCCTTTTTGAACGAATCTCTAAAATGGTCATTAAAAATTTGAACTATGAGAATGTTCATGATTTATGGATATTCTGACCATCTTCGCAGAAATCGTCAAACACATTGATTGGTATTCACAAAATAATCCACTACACTTGATACATCGAACGTACGAAGTAATAAAAAAGTCAAGTGATAGACGGTTGATACGACCTAAGCCGCTCTAATATTTGCCAGTGATCTTAGTGTAGTTTAGTAGTCAGATTTTAGATGGATCAGCAGGTAAATTGGTTATTCAGCTCAAAAACTACACTATAGCTCATGTATGTGTTGTAGAGCAACCGCCTTGAATTTGATAACATAACAAAATTTTTGTCCGTGTAGCTTTTCATAAAAATGGCTAGCAACATTCGAAAAAGGATGTATTTCGTGAAAATTTCATCATAATAATTGAACAAATTAACAAAGGATATCTATCAAATCTTTAACTTGGCAAAATGATCCATTTTTATGATTTTTTCAAAAATGGGCCATTTTTGTTAAGTTTAAAATTCAAAAGCTAGACTTCAATTAATATGAGATTTTCAGGAAGAACATAGTTTCAACACAGAAAAAATTTTTGAAACGCTCCTTGTTACCGATCCTTTTTTTAAAAGTGCCAAAAGGGAAATAAACAATTTTTTGAAAAGGACATTTAAACTTACAAAAGGTTCTTAGCACAGTGTTACTGTGTTCTGTGGTTCTTAGGCATCATACTTCTTTCGTTGATAACTGATGCAGACTCAAAGCTCCCTCAAATTTGAGGCGGTTGGTTACCTAGACTACATGATAGTGAACAATAGTGTAGATACATATTATATGTACATAGGTATCTACACAGATAACCGTTGAAAGAAACCGGAATGTATAAATAATCGAGCTGCCTGAAATAATAAACCTTGTGTTCATTCAACAAATCTGCAACATTCCAAGTCTGGTTTTGATATTTTATTGATGTCTGTAAAACATGGCACAAGTCAATAATTTCCAAACATGTGCTCTTACAGAATGCAGAGGCGTATTCTGAAAAGTCAATTTCAATCTGCATAAGATTTCTTATGTATTGTATTCCAAGCTCCTGATGCCCTAATATTTCTTATGCTGTGCTCATAAAATATCTAGGCTATACATTACATTAAAATATAAATATAAGTCATTCTATATGAACGCTCAACTCTCTCAAATGCCCCTCTGGAAAATATTAAAACCAATCGATTATTGGTCTTTTTTTTGCATTTGTTTGGATTTATAGGTGCATGACATATACCGTAGGCCTGCTATTTTTAACATATCGCCTCTATTTATAAATATTTAATATTTGGCTAACTATATCCATAAGATGAAGGTTGCGTTGATGAAAATTATACCGTTAGGTGGAAGTACTTATGCTTTTTTTGTAAGTAGGTTAATTGTGAATTATGTTGTAGAGCATGACTATCAAAATTGAGAATAAAGGCATGATAAATAAACAAAACCTATGCCGAACGCCCGCGCCGTTGACGTGTCAATGATGTTAATCTGTCTGGCTATCAAAAACATTCAGATCCATAAAAATAAATGTTTTATATCTGTTTTGAGGGGAATGATGAAGGTGTTTTGTTGATCTCTGGACAACTTTTTCTACTATACTGTAGCAATCATTTTATTAAAAACTCAGACTCATACATACGCTATCTATTTTCGGCTTAGAAAGTCAATTCGCGTTAAAGGTGCATAGCTTACGTTATGAGAGTCTCATAACAGAACTGTAAACTAGCGTTCTTAATTAACTTCCATCTGCTCTACATAGAGATATCTAATCAAAACTAACGATCATCTTGGCCGGTGACTTGAGATCCTAATTTTAAATCCACGTTAGCAACCAGCACCCGACTAGATTCATTCATGATTTCCACATTTTATGAATCAAATTAATTTGGACTAGATCCATGCGGCGTGCATTCATCAAAATGATAAATTGAGTTGGAAATTATGTCGTTCATCATGTAATTTTGGCTTTGAGTTCACTGCTTTGCAAGTTGTATCTATTAGGCGAGCGAGCATTCCAGAAATATATTCTTGAGAATTTTGGGCTAGGTTCTGCAGAGGTCAGTGGGTTCTGCAGGCTAATCGACATGGCAAATCAAGAACAATATTGTCTGCACGATAAAGAATTGTGTACTTATACAGGGTATCCCAGAAGTATGAGGAGATAATTGGGGGATGTTGAGTGGAGACAAAAATTAGTCTAAATTGTTCTATAAAATATTTTTGTACGAGCCTTCCTTTCGGAATTATTCGTACTTTGAAGTTACATACTGAATAATGTTTTTCAGTGATAGCTCCGAAACGGTGAAGTCATTCTCAATAATAATAACCTTCTTCAGGTTGTAACCTCAAAGTACGAAAAATTCCGAAAGACAGGGTCGTATGAGAATAATCTATAGAACATTTTAGACCAGGGCTTCGCGAGACCACAAAACTAGTCTTAGTCTTGCCTTGGTCTTGGTGACAAGACCGAGACCACGACCAAGACTCTACCTCGAGAGTCTCGTCTTGATCTTGGTCTTGAAAAGAAAAATAGACAGAATATTTATTGAAATCTGCAAATGTCAATAGCTACTTTTCATAAGTTTTCTAAGTAAATCAATTCTTCAAAAATGTATTTTGCAATTTTCCAATTCACAGTTGGTATTATAGAACAGTGCTGCCAAATAATTTAAATGAGTAAGTATCCGTAATAGACCGTCAGATAACGACAAATTTTGCTGACTGATTTTCTCGCTTTAGGGATTTTAACCACTGAAAAGTATGTCAGTGTTGAGCACAAAAAATGAAAATCTAGCGACCGCAAGTGTGCTAGGCATATGGAAAATTAACATTTTTTCTGCAAAAAAAAAAGATTTTTTTTTTCATTTTCTCGTTTATGGCATTTTAACACATCACAAATATAACTATGTAATTGTGAAAAAAAAAAAACCCATAAGGATTGGACGTGCTTAAAGGGTTGAAGTAAGGGTGCCATCTTGTAAAAGAAAACTTGGCTGCTAATGCATTTTCTCGCTTATGGCAAACGACAGAATGAACTTTGATATCATAAGGAACCCGAAAAAAATTTCCCATAAGCCGATCGGCTGTTGAAGTAAGTTTTCCGGACGGAAAATTTTGCGAAAATGTTTTTGTCGTCCGGCAAACTTTCTCATTTATGGAATTCAAACAGTATGATTTTAATAATTGATAAACATCATACAAAAAATCCCATAAGCTTTTAATGTGTTTCAAAAGAAGCCATAAGTTGTAAAGTTGTAGGAAAATTTGTGTTTTTTTTTTCATTTTCTCGTTTATGGGAATTGGCATGTGGGAAGGGAAATTGGTTCCAAGACCAGAAATAAAAAGCCATAAGTCGGGAACATGATATCGACGTTTTATATAAATAAACATGTATATAGTGCGTGGTGACAACCAATTTCCTAACGTGTTTAACGCCATTGTCAATTTTTTTTACTAAAAAATTTCATTTTAATTTTTATAACCGTTTAGAATATTGTCAGTGAATAGGGAGCACTTCGAACAGTTCATCCAAGAAATAATGTTAAATTTTTGTAATTGTATTAGGTATACCTACATAATAAATGTAATTACAATTTGACAATGAAATTATTGGTTGACAGTGGCTTATACAAGGCATGTAAAAAACTATTATTTTCCAATTATTGATAAAAGCATTTTTTCAATTTTTTTTCTCAAGTTATTTTGTACTATCTAGTGAATAATCTCTATGCACCAAAGTTCATCCACTGTAAGTTTCAGCTGTGTAATTTGATTAAAACCACTGCTAACATGGGATTGAAAATTTACCATAAAATTATTTAAAAATACTGCTGCGAGACAATAATTGGAAACAAATTGCTTATTTCTTCATGGGATTTGGCGTGTACATTGCAAACTTTATTCTTGGAAGCCATAAGGCGGAGGCATGATAATAATGTCAAATACAGAATACAGGCAGAACTTATTTGATTAAATATTTTTTGGAGAGTGACAATTATGTATCCAAAATTACCATGAGCATCCAGTCACAAAACGGTTCTTTTAAATGCGTCTTTTTGTTATTTTAGGGATTTACGTATTCATTAAATTGTCTTACCGAATTTTACTCAAGCCATCATGTCCTCGGATTAAACTTAGCGGTTTAATTTGATTTAAAATCATAATCATATCATATCAGTCTTTTTCGTTGAATTGTCAGGTAACAGAATTTTTATTGAAATGTCAAGTTTAGTGCGACAAAAAATAGTTTTAGTGTAATTGAAATATGTGAAAAAAAAATAAGTATGGACTTGAGTCGTATAAAATGTTGACCAAAGAATAATAATAAATAAAGGATTCATTCAATTTATTCAATTTCTACATCATACTTAAAAAAAAAAGATATTCTTGAAGGATAAAAAATAATATGCTTTATTCATGGAAACTCTCGCTAAATAATGATTCATCGTCTGAATCTTGGTAGAATATAGAATATAGAAATAGTCGTGTAGTAAACTCGTAATTAATGCTATTTTTACCAATACCAATAAGTGGCAATATTCGCTACTTATCAGCATTTCTTATTGACAAAGCTTTTTGAGGGGTTTTGGATTTTCTTTCACAGAGTCGTTCTGTTGCTGTGATGTCCTAGACTTCAAAAAAAAATGAGCAGATTTTTTCAATTTTTTCACAGCATCATTTTTCAAATGATTGTATGTATTTATTTGAATAAAATGTCGATATCATGTTTCCGACTTATGGCTTTTTTTGTCCGATCTTGAAATCAGTTTTTCATCCCACATGCCAATTCCCATAAACGAGTAAATTTGAAAAATTTTCTCTGACTCTCCTGCAAGTTGAGTAGCTTCACAAACTATGATAAGCACGAGCTAGACTCATGGATTTTTTCATAACAGAGTTTTAGATTGAGACATTTTTATTGCTTTTTATTTCGTTCACGAGAAAATCTGCCGGAATAGGATCTTCAAAAGGAGGTGTCACACGACCCCACTTTCCATTTAAAAAAATGTTTCCAAATGGCGCCCAGCCACCATCTTGAATACGAAAATTACGTCAGTAACATCAGAAAGTAGTATTTCGACAGCAATTGAAGTATGCCAAGTTTCAAAATTTTTGGTGCACACATTGAAAAAAAGGGGGGGACCTTTTAGAGCCGCACTGTATAATTAATATCTATTTTATATGACAGATAAATAGGACAACTTGAAAAATTCTCTATCTGGAAACTGGAAAGGTGATCTTTGTATGGTTGGGATATTTTTCTTTTTAAGTTGAGTGAAAATGTATCATCCCATAACTTTTACCTTGATAGGCTATTTAACAAGAGCCAGAGTTCGTACGATCATTTTTATCAACATTCAGACTTCCCACAATTATTATTATTATCAATTGACGATTAAAAACAACAATCCAAATATTATTTTTGATATTCTGATAAATTCATAAGTATATACTTTTCATCGACGACATCGACATCAGCAAATGTGTTTGCACTACAAAGAAACATAACATTTGTTGAATTGGAAGAAGGTTGCTCTCAAACAAGCATATCATTATAGTGTACTCATCATTTGAAATGGTTCTGATGATTGTGACTATTATAGCTCCATGGACAATGATGTAATGTGAATGAAAATTATTATTCTCTATTGAAATTTCTCTCCTGCTCATACAGTATAAAGCCCATGCGATCAAGTTCTTGTTTTCTGTTTCCACCGAAACAAAGCCGTAAAGTGTAATAAAGGGAGGCAAACTTGATTTATATGAATGATGAATTGTGTTTCACATACTCAACATTCCTGCCTTTCATGATCCCCGGCGCGGAAAATGCTGGTCCCTGTATTTTAAGTTTAAGGTCATGTCAGCTAACATGTTTGTTTTTATGAATAGTCCAGCAGTCAATATAGTGTTAAATATAGATGGAACGTGTTCGAATCGATATTAAAGGCCTCAGTTCAGCCGGATTGCGAATCGAATTACAATTATTACGGTCGAAGTTTATTTTGCATTTTTCCAAAAATGGATGCTCGAAAATAGAACTTCATTCAAATCAATCACGAACGCGTTGTAAAATTGTGATTGCGTTTTCTTTATTTTCGTACTTGTGTTTATTTTCAGCGCGCACCGATCTTGTAATCATGTTGGGAGCATTTGTAATTTCTAAGAAACAAAAATCATGTTTAATTATAAATTTTAGATATCAAAAGGTATCAAACGTATCACTAACAGTGCAAAACTGTGAATTCACTTCCTACAAATCCATCCACTTAATATTTCCTGCCTTAATATCTTATAAGACCGAAGACATGCAGGAATCATCTGCAAAATAGATCAACAACCCATTTTAAAATTATACTGAATCTTGTCTAATGAAATCAACTTCTATCGTTATCAAGCCTATGATGGTGAATTTTTTCAATTTGGTAAAATATTTTTCTCGCGACCTCATTCCACAACACATGATCACTGTTGTTGACTGTAACCTATGGATATCTAGAGTCTACAGAGAATCTTCTTGATTTTTTCAAATAACTTTTGAAATAATCAAGTTATATCGATGAAATTTGATATATGGGGATTGTTTGACATGCAAAATCCAAACCTGAACACGGAATCGCTCCTACTCGTAGGGGGCGCCACTTACACATTTTTCCACTCATTCAAATAGTCAGAACTTTTTTGTACGCATTTGTACACTTTTCTTACATCGAAAAAATTATTTTTCGATCATGTTTACATGAAAAAGGTATACTTTGTAGAAGTGCCTAGGAGCAACCTTTATCAATATATTTGAACTTGAAGTAGTCCATGCAATGCTGTTTTAAATGGAAAAAATTTGAAAATGAACATAGGAGGCATCGAAAACGTCGTTATCATGGTAATTTTGACATTAGCTTGAATGCTCAATGTTTTTTGATTTAAAAAAATTAATCTAATTTAACATTTTTTTTTACAAAAAACAATAAAAATTTTTTGAAAAAAAATTTAATTTTTTTTTTGTTTTTTTTTATAAACATCGGTATAAACATCGAGACACTTATCATAATTAGCATGAACTACTTCAAGTTCAAATATCTTGATAAAGGTTGCTCCTAGGCACTTCTACAAGGTATACCTTTTTCATGTAAACATGATCGAAACATCATTTTTTCGATGTTAAAAAAATGTACGAGTGCGTACAAAAAAGTTCTGACTATTTGAATGAGTGGAAAGATGTGTAAGTGGCGCCCCCTACAAGTACGAGCAATTCCGTGCTCAGATTTGGATTTTGCATGTCAAACAATCCCCATATATCAAATTTCATCGATATAACTTGATTATTTCAAAAGTTATTTGAAAAAATCAAATATTAAAATTCAACTTTGACACCCTGTATCTCTGTTAATATCAACTTTCGGATTTGACAAGTTGAGGTCTATCGCAATATTTTTGTGTGAGGAATCTACTGCTGCCGTATGACCCATCACTTCTGGTCCACCCTGTATAATGCACTCAAAATGTCACCTAATCTCCAAACTCACCATGGCAAAAATCATACAAATTGATTTGTACTTAGTTGTTTAGGGCGAAATTATCATATTTTTACGCATTCTAGTGACTTGACAGGTGATTTTCCATATACTACAGTTTGACCCATCAGTTGTTTTCGGGTCACCCCGAGGGTCACCCTGAAAAAAAAGTTTATTAGTCGACCGATTTGGCACGAGTTTTTTTTTCAATTGTAGACCTTGACAAACTGTATCTTCTCACCAAAAATGATTTCGCTCACTCAAAACCCAAGGCCAACTTTGCCAGTTGATAAACCACATTTTAACGATTTTTTTAGAAAAATCTTATGTTCGCCACTAGATTCGGAATCCCTCAAAAAGTGACTTAACCGCAAAAAAAGATTAATTTATCATTATTTTTTTCAATTCCCTGTTCACTCCACTCAAAACTTGAAGTAATTTTCAAAAAAATATTAAAGAATATGTTGGCTTGGTGAAAATTACCAGAATTTAGTTGTTTTGTCATGGCCAACTGTGAAGTTATGAAAATAAATGGATAATTATAGTTACCCCTTGACACTTTCTGATAAAAGTTGGTATAGGCCCGTTTTGATGTATGCCAAATACAATGGTGAGCACAGAATTTGAAATGCTATTTTTTAGCGAGAAGATACTCTTTAAGAAGTACTACAATTTTGAAAAAACTCGAGCCGAATCGGTCAATTAATAAACTTTTTTTCAGGGAGACCCGAAAACAACTGGGTCACACTGTTTAATTACATTCCATTGAATCATCTTTTTGAGGAATCTGTAGGAAAGCGATGTTCCAACTTTCTGTAAAATCCAGCTTGGAACATCTTACTTAAAATTGGCTCGAATATCGATGAAAACAAAAAGATTCTGATATGTGGCAGTTGATAGAGTGGTTTGTGTTCTCTAACATCTAAAACCCAAAATATTCAATGCCGCTATAAGCATCAACTGGTACAAGTTTGACAGGACCCTCTTCTTTCTCTGGGAATCGGAGAGTGTGGAAAATTAAAATAATGAAAGTCGTTATGAAATGCATAGGGATCTCGTCAACCGTAAGAGATTCAAGGTCCGTTAAAAGGAGGCAGAGTTGCGTTGTTTCAATCTCAAAAAATGCCGCTTCGAAAGCTGGAAAATTCCGATAATAGATAATTGAAAACGAAAGACAAATTTTCATGTCCACTTTTTCTGCACTAGCATGGTCGAAATTGTTTGCGTGAAGCTATCCATAAAAGTCGCCAGCCATAAAAATCCGATCATCAACTCTGCAAGGCACATCAACGCACATCTCTCCAGTTCTACTCCAGAGCACTTTGAATCTCGACTTGTACCTGATAATAATCAGTATAATATGGCAAAATTTGAGATAGCAGGACGGCGCGCCAAAAGATTCTGATCACAGCAGGATATTCTCTCATTATTCCTTCATCAACTCCGCAAGGCACATCAACGCACATCTCTTCAGTACTTCTCCAGAGCAGTTTGAATTGCGACTTGTACCTGATAATAATCAGTATATGGCAAAATTTGAGATAGCAGGACCGCGCGCCAAAAGATTCTGATTACATCTGGATATTCTCTGATCATCCCTCCATCAACTCTGCAAGGCACATCAACGCACATCACTCCAGCACTACTCCAGAGCACTTTGAATTGCGACTTCTACCTGATGATGATCAATATAATATGGCAAAATTTGAGATAGCAGGATGGCGCCAAAAGATCCTGACTTTTTTGATATCTTCTAGAATCATTCCTTGATCAAAATTTGAAAACACAACCATGAAGCATACAGAGATAACAATATCCCAATATTTGACAATTTCGAACCAGTAGTCGTATGGGCTCCTTTATAGAATCATGCGCAACTGTTCATCGGATATTGGTTGTTTTATGGCTGGCGACTTTTATGGATAACTTCACGCAAACGTCGAAATTGAAATCCGACGTTTCGAATTCTCACAACCATTGTCGGTCATCAACTTTTTTGGCCTTTTTTTTTCAAATACGAGCTTAACTTTTTTAATTCATTTCTAACACGCTGTATATTATCATGTATGAACTGTTCCTATCATCGTGGTTCACAAAACTGGCTCAATTGCTGTCATGAATTGAACATTCTCAGGTTGATTAAAACAAGAGATCAAAGACAGAATAATATTGGGTGACCTATATTTAGACCCAGTAAATATAGGGTTGTTTTTCACGCCGATAGCGTAGGCGCATGCGTTCTTACCAAGGCAACTGACAAGCAAGACAATTTCCAGCCCCCAGTTGCCCGAGATAAACAAACCTATATTGGAATTGATATCCGGGGGGTCCCTCTGGCCAATAATCTGTGAGAGAATCTGGAGAAAAGCTTAGCTATATTTCACTTCGCAATAAGAAATAAACAAAAACGGTTTTGAAGATTTTTCCTTGAAATATAACAATGATTATTGGTAGGTAATAGAAGATCTTATTGGTATTTTGGATGCCCGAATGACCCCCAAAATACATTTCCAGGGCACGTTCAGATTTATCCAGTCCACACCCACTCTAAGACATAATACGATATCCATACTAAACGTTCATGCATTTGTAAATATGAAAGAAACTTACAGGGCGTCCCAGATCAACTGGTCACTACTTATACAACAAATAGAGGAACCATAAACAAGAAGTTTAAGATGGGGAACCCATGCATGGCCGGAAGTGCCCCGTTTCCTAGATACAGATTGTACAAGCTTTTTGAAAAAAAATGAATATCTGAATTTATTTTGAAAACCGCTCAACCGATTTTGATGAAATTTTCAGGGTTCAAATTATTACTAAATGAAATTGCATGTTTCTGAGTATTTGAAAAAAAATACCTTGTCCATGGCCGGAGTTGGAGAACATGTGTACACTATTTTTCAAAAAAAAAGGATAACATAGTTTTTTCAGAACAGTAATACTTTTTCCTAAAACCTCGTTCAATTTCCAACCAACTCTTGACTTTTCTCTCTCCGGGTCACCGTTTTGGAGTAAAAAAAAGAACCACTATCGAAAAAATTAATATACAGAATACTGATTGAGTTCAATGGAAAGTGGCTAACAGAAGTCGGCTAAGAATAGTTTCGTAGGTACAGTCTTTTAACTGCAAATCAGATTCATGAAAATATCACGTTAGCTTTTCTCGCTTTGAGAACCGCCCTTCTGAGAAATTTGGCAGACGACTGAAGCAGCTATTATATTATGTCAACGGACATCAGTATTAAAATTTGAATAAAAGTTGTAGAGTGAATTGGTAGGACATTAGAATGCGTGATAAAGCCAACAGATTTGTGTTTCGTCTTGGCTTGTATAAGTTTTACGACCTGCTAGTATGTAGCCGCCAAAACGACTTAACATTTAACTGTCAAATTATTCACGGTCCCGAAATGTAATGTTGCGATCACTGGACGATGCCAGTGACGTGCATATACAGGGTATTTGATGTTTCATCAACATTGCGAAAAAAATCGGGATGAGTTTCCCCAATTCAAAATAAAAACTAAACTTCCTATGAACATGGGTAGCGCCCTCTATAACTAACATCATATTCGAATTTCCCATGATAAAAAAACCCAAATACCAATTTTCATTAAAAGATCGACATTGGTAATGGTAAAGGTAAAGGTAGGGGGGCAAAGCCCGGCGAGTAGGACTAGTGGCCCCGCTTGGCCAACCCAACTACTCAAACCGGCCCGTTTCCGTCGTAAATAGGAACAGACTTTCCCAGCTCAGGTACCCCAACTCTTTCCTGGAGATGGTGGCTGTTCCTAGGACCTTCCTTCTCAAGCGACCCCACCTGTCGCAAACTCCCAGCAGGTGGTATGAGGTTTCTTCCGCCCTTCTGGTGGGGGCATAGGGGAGATTCGCTTATTCCTAACAAATGCAGGTGTCTGTTAAGTGTTGCCAGGCGTCTCCATCGGTTTGGTCAGCCACTCTTCCCTCGTCGGTACGTGTACCTCAAAGCTCCTTCGGAGTCTGAGGCGACAATCCGTAGGTGTCAACCCGGCCGATAAAAGCGGTAACTCGCACCGCACCAGTGATGATATCTTGGTGTGGCCAACTTCCATTCCCATGTTCCTCCATGTCTTCTGGGCAACCATCCTACTATAGGATCCATTGCGAGGCACTATTGGATTGGGGCCTCCTTCTACTGGCCTGTTGGCTCCTTCCATTCCTCCAGGGATTTGAAGGTTGTCGATGTTGTAGGCTGGGCGGGTCTTCGTTGGGTGTTATCCCTGAAGACCCTTATCGAAACCAGTTCGAAGAACATGTTCTAACCCACTGCATCGAGCCTTTTCGTCGTCTTCCGACTCACTCGGAAGACGAGACGGCATTCCCCTGGGGTTCCCTTCGTTTCTAGGTGGTACCAGCAATAAGTGGTACCTAGGGAGCTGTTCTGGAGATCCAGCATATCCAGGATCGTCCTGGCCTCGGGTTGGTCCTGGCTTCTGATCGTAAACGCAATCTTGACGGGACGAGAAGCTTCCGTGGCTCGGTAAGCCTTTAAAATCTTGTCACCGCTGACTAGTGCCGGACATGTCGTCAGCAGCGTGTCGCGAGAGGCATCGTCCTCAGCCGTCACCAGGAACCTACCGTTCTCCTGAAGACCCAAATTCCGGAACCGAAGTTCTGGGCCTCGGGGGCCTTCCGCGGGGCCCGCCATGGTCAGCATCATCTGGGTGATGAGGTGTCCTCGGATCTCCGCCGCTTCCTCTGGTGTAACTGTGGTGGCTTCTCCCCTGCTGTTCCCCCTTTCGCCTCCGCTCCTCCCTGCGCTTCTCGGTCCTTTTCCGATTTCTCCTTATCTTCCTCTCGATCCTAAGTCTCTCGCGTTCCTCCGGCGTAAGCTCACGCCGGACTTTTGAGGGTCCGACAAGCTCAGCTTCGGGAGCTTGGACTCCTGGAGCGTGAGCCCCTGGAGCCCTAGTCTGATCGGACTCAGAGCTGGAGTGTAGAAGTGCCTATTCTCTAGATGGGGAAACATCCATCAAAGAGGCACTTGGGCTGTGGAGGCGAGAATTGCCCTCGAGACTCGTCTGTGGCGATTTTGTACCTGAAATATTTTTATTCTTATCCATAGTAAAAATGTGGGGGGGGGGGGGTTGTGTTGTGTGTTATGTGCGTGTAAGTGTGCGTGTGTGTGTGTGTTGTCTGGTGTCATTGTTTTTGATGTCTTGACTGAGCCTGATTCATCCGCCCGCCCTTCCCACGGCCTCATGGTAGAATATGTGGTCCCAGCGACGAAGTCCGGCAGCCGCGGTTGTATCGCCCCCAACATGTGTAGCAGGGTCCTGATCCAGGCGCCAGCTGGCACTGCTACACATGTCTGGATTTTACACCAGTTGATGATGGAAATTGCCATAAAACCCTAGTTGTTACGCCGCTACTTCCCGGATCGGCCCCGCTAAGATTCCGTCTCGTCCGGCCGAGAGAGAAGACGGGTTGATCCACGGGCCCCTCAAGACATGCGTGTATTCCCACCTCCTTTACCGGGCTTGGGACCGGCTAGATGGCTGCTTCCAGGCCTCGTGCTGTTTGGTGAGACATCACGCAGCTCTCACCCCCACCATGGCGGAGTTAAGATCGACATTAGTTCAAATATTATTTAGGAATAATAAAAACGAAAATAAAATCTAACACCCTGTAGCTCTGTCACGAAGCATTTCCAGATACATGTATATAGGAAGTTTTTTTCTTATTTTGAAGCGGGGAAACTCATACCGATTTTTTTCACAATATTGATGAAACACCCTGTGTTATAAATAGCCGATAAATACGCGACACCAAAAATCAATTAACCGAAAGAGATATTTAAAAAACAACAAAAAGTACTGTGAGTATACAATACAAGAAATACAAAATAGTGGATTAGAGGTCTATTGAAGCCGATATACAGGGTGTCTCACGGTGACCGTCCATTAAAATATCTCGGGAAATAAAGCGATTGGAAATCTGAAAATTTGTATGGTGAGATTTTCAAAGATGCTTTCTTCACTTGGAATAATAGTTATCTTGTGCGACTTCCGGTTACACCGGAAGTAGGTTTCAACTCTCTTGTTTTAAATGGAACACCCTATATATTCTCACATTTTTGGATTCCACGTGAAATTCTAGGCAGATTTGATGTATCATGTCTTATACCCAAGTATACGAGTTTTTAAAATATTTGAGTTCTTTTGTCAAAAATGACGTTTGTAGGCTCCAATTTCAATGTAAATTTTACCTATAAGAAAACCTCTATTATTGAATTTGAATTGGATTCCCTGTTGAAAGAATCCTTCTATAAAAGATTATTTACAATATTTTGATAACTTTTTATACAGGATGCATTGTCAAAACATTGTCCACTTCAAAATTTGAAAAAAAATAAATAAAATTTTTGAAAGGAAAATCTTATACAAACAACTTTATTTTAGAATTAAATTGATGCAATGATGAAATTTGGTGGCATTTTCTCGACTTCACTTTTGATCTTATTTTTTGACCAGTTTTTAAAATATTGTGAAAAATGTTTTATAGTACATAGGTCTCTTTCAAGAAGAAATCCAACACAAAGCAAATAATAAAGGCTTTCTCATAGGTGAGATTCACATTTAAATTGGACTCTACAAACGTCATTTTTGACATAAAAACTCAAATATCCCAAGACTTCGAATACTTCGGAATTGGACATGATACATCAAATCTGTCTAAAATCGCACGTAGAATCCAAAAATGTTATAATATATGTATAGGGTGTTCTTTTTAAAATAAGCAAATTGACACCTATTTCCGGTATAACCGGAAGTTGGACAACGTCGCTATTATTTCATTTGAAGAGAGCATTCGAAAATCTCACCATACAAATTTTCAGAAATCCAATCGTCTTACATCCCGAGATATTCTAATGGACGGTCACGTGAGACACCTTGTATACTGGTAGACGATTGTTGAGTTATCAAAAAAGTCGGGGAAGTAAAATTTATTTTTTGAAGAAGCTCAACTTGGTAACACAAAGGCAAGCGATGAACTTTTGATGTCTGTATACTCACAGGTATACAGTGGGAACTGGGAATCAACCAAAAGGAAAAATGCCCGGAAAAATGGATAATAACTAAATAGGGGCGTGTTCGAAAAACGCTCCCCATTTTTTTCAACAAAAGCTTTGCCAGCAATATCAATTAATATCCTATTTTTAATGCAACACCCTGTTTATTATGAAATTTTTGGATTCATCAGAACATTCTAGACATATTTTCATTTGCAATATCTTCTGTTTTTGGAACAGTGTTTTTAGGTTTATTGCAAAAATTAACATAAAATAAAATAAAATTATTTGATTGGGAACACACTAATACATGCAAGGGACAGAAAAACAGTTTCGCTACCTTGTCCATGAAATTTCAATAAGTGAAATGATACCAAATTGGATATTATACTTTGTTTTGAGGGAAACCCACATGAGACTTCTAATCGATATGTCCAATATTCGATGTTATTGATTCACAAATGATTCGCACATTGGAAAAAAATCAAAGGCATAAATGAAATGATACTAACTCAAAAGACCATTGAGGACGTATTTTCATGAATAATAGATGGTAAGAAGGTTAGATGGTAGATTGTTTTCTGATGACTGCACTTTCACACTTCACGGTCACGGTTATGTTAAACAAAATTGCCGATACCGCCAACTAGGGTGTAGTTGGACAGTGCTGCTGAAGTTGAACAACGAGTAGTAATTATCAACTAACCCCAGTAGAGTAAAGAAGGTTTGACCCGAGAAAAACCAATTGGTTTTTCTGGTTTTTCTCGGGTTTGACATTCAGCCAGCAAATATGCCGGTCTATATTCTGGGTACTTCAGTTTAGCTTTTGCTGTCAGAAATGATAGACAAACCTCAAGATTACTAATTATCACTTTATTATAATACGTTTTTTCCAATTGCATTCTATAACTATGAAGCAATAAGGGCTAAAGATTTTTCACCTAAAGTTGCGTTATTATCTTGGTACTTGACAAAATGTAAAATTCATTTTCACATATTTGGTCCGGAATTAAAAAAGAAAGTTACTTAGTTAGTTTTTGTTAGGTATATTTAGAAACTTTGTTATTGATATTATAAAGGCACATTTATTTTTTCTATGGATACCAACTCACCTTCAGAATAAAATATTTGTTTGGGTTAGTTTGGAACTCACCTTCAGAATAAAATATTTGTTTGTTACGTTTCTGATTAAAGATTTCGACTTTAGGTCATAGTATTTCAATTTTTTTGATGCAAAAAGAAATTTTAAACTTCTCGAAACGTTTTTTGTGCCCAACTTTGCTTATATGAACGCCCGTAGTAGCTTTTGGGAGCCTTAAGAGCTAATTTCAACTTTTCGACCCATTTTCTGGGAAAAGTTGAACACCCAATTTTCAGACAAAAGAATCCTCATTTTTTTAAAAATTCATAAGTCTTGCGTCATAGATAAGGGGTAGACCTACCTTCATGAATTTTCTCAAATTGTTCGAAGGTAAAATTGGTTGCAGTATCTTAAAGAAACGCAAATTTTCCTCCAATTACGCCCCAATTGACCGGTAGCTCTGTAATGGTTACCAACCGGTGCTTCGCAACGCCCTTGCATTCTCGTTTTATTTCAAAAATCTATTTTGTTTTAAAACTGCGACACCGCGTATATGTTCTTACATTAATCGCTCGAAAACTTTACACTCTTCTTAACAGAAAGGATAATAAGTTATGAATTTTATCCTAAAATCAAAAATAACACTTTTTTAATTTGATTTAAGATAGGCATGAAGTTTAAAATAAAAATACAGAATAATAATAACCGGTTGTCATATTTGCCATTCAACTAATAACGTCCTTTGAAGTATTTCGTTTGTACTGATTTTGAGAGGCGGTGGTTAGCGAACTGCGAACGGTCGCCCACCTCTATGATTACTACCGAACAGAATCAAATTTTGCGGAATTTTTCAAATGCCGAACGAAATGTGGAAAACACCGATCATTCACCTATATCACCATCAGTAAAATCCAGTAACCATGTTTTCTGAAAAGGCGGTATCTAGTTCCAATTTTTTGCTGACTTGTTTATGATGTTGGCCCAATGAATAATCCAAGTTTTCGATAAGTTTAGGGACTGTATAGTCTCATTCCAATTGAGTTTATTCCGTATATTATGAAATCATGATATAACTTTGCTAATACTCCCGGGACAAACAAAAAATCAATAATTTTCTGCGCACTCCAACGACAATCATCCATTATTAGCGAATGGTGTCCCGCAGGTGTGGATGGCTTCACAAACGATTCAAGACGAGCGCTGGTCCCCTTTGATGTGTGCAAATCTACCGAGACTCGCCAAACATTTAACCAAACCACAATCTTTCCATCGACACTTGAACGACCTCGTATTCGTATCTTTAATAATAAAGAAGTTAGCAATGATGTTGAGTTTTTTAACCCTGCATTAGAGGTTTTTACTTCAACAACTGATACGGATAATATTGATTGTTGGTCATTGGTCAATAGGCAACGAGTTCAGCAGTGGAGAAGTAGCATTCAAGATGTTTTTCATACAATTTTCGACAATCCGCTTTGTGAAAATCTCGAACAAACAACGAACTGCGTTACTCACCCTTCGAACCCTCGTTCGAACCTCTAAAAAGTCAATCAAATCAAATTATAGCTCTGATGTAGCTCCTAGAATTCAGCCATGAAAATGCAAAATTATTGTGTTCGAGAGTTCCAGGCATTTCTATGCAAAGCACTTGAAAGCTCTTGTTATCCGAACAAGTATCTTTGACGTTCGCTCTATTTACATTTACTATGCAGTTATTATTGGAACGGGGAACCATTCAGGTAAAAATAAACATCCTTATGAACAAATCAAATAGGATATTTTTGAATGAAAATACTTTCTGCTTTATGCAATCTTGAAATATCTGTCCCAATAAGAATAACACATGGTAGAAAGAAGGTTTAGAGCTAAATAAAGTCACTACTTTAACAAGATAATGGGGCACAAGAACAATTCAGTAGGCGGCACCAGATTCATTGTTATTTAAAATTCATAGCGTGATATGCATCTCACTTCGAGTGTGAGTCTTGGTGTAATTGTCTATGTAAATGTTGGTTGCGCGATAGGGAATAATAGACCCCGATTATCAAATTAGTGTTTCAAAGCGTCATAGGCGTAAATTTTGAAGTGACGTCCAATTAACACAAGTTTTCCGCTTGTCACAATGTCTCAGATCGGAAATTTAAGCGGACTTAATAAGTAACGGTTTTTCGAAAAGATTCACATGTCTTTATTAAAAGATATTGGATTTGGCAGTAAGTCTCCTGTGAAATGTCCAATTAAATTACTTAGAATCTGGCAAAATGATGTGGTTTTGTGTTTATTGACATCAATCCAACACATCAAGCGAAAATGATTTGAAGACTATGGAAACAAAGCAAACTTTTCAACATAAACTTAATGGTCAAAGTGATATTTTGATATGAACAATTTAAAATAAGATGAATATTAGGTAGGTATATGATGGGTTTAGATCAGTGGTATATGACTACTGAAGTACCCACAACCCACAACATTGAAAAAAAAACGATACACCCTAAATTTTCACCCATGTTTGAACTGTCATAATAGGTATCAAAAACCGTTCTTATAGTATGGACGTAACAAACATTTGAGCATATAAAAAAAAAGTTGCAAAATGTTTATGAGTTAGGGGAGACAGTTTAAAAGAGTATTTCACAGTTCTTTCTTTACCACCCTATTTTAAAAAACTTTTGATGGAATCTATATTCTGTACCATGTTTATAAAACGCAAAGGAATGCTCCGAATAGTGGTGCAAGCCGCATATTTTTTTCAGTGATTATCGTTAAATAATTATGACCGTTCAAACATAGATGACATAGATTTCGATTAAAATCGAGCCAAAAGTTTAACCAAACTGGATTCGAAACATGAATAAATAATACAAAGTAATTAGTAGTTACCCATTTATACCTCGACTCAACATAAATAACTCAAAATAAATTGCGAGTTTGTATCTCGTCGAAGTGAATTGAGAGTCCATAATCTATATAAAATTCTAATTTCAAATTATCAATCCATCAATACGTATAAAATAAACTCGTAATCCAAATTCGCCTAAAGATAATTAAACTCAATATAGAAATGAAGATGAAGACCTTATATTTTGGTTAATAATAGATTGTTGTGTCATTGACCAAAATAAGCCTATATTGATTATTATTATAACAAATTGCGTATCAATTATTATTTGATTATGTATGCAAAATACATAAATTCATAGATTTACACACGTAATCTTGTTCCAAAAATCCTTTTATGCGGCAGTTTCATTTTAACAAGGAACATCCAGGTCTCGATCCAGGTAATTGAGTGGTTAGGAAGCATTACTGAAAACTCAACTCAAAAAATATTGAAAGAATGGGTGGAAGGAGGCCTTGAATGCCGTTCGGATATGTAGCGAATTGATAGTTTTCGCGCGATGAAAACAATCAACTATTTAGTAGGTACATTAATAATTTGAGTAGGTATTTTGAGATTTTTTTTTCGCTGGCTGATGACTTTCAATACTTTCAAAGTGGAACATGTATACAACGTGCCCAGAAGACGAAACGTCGGATCTAAAATTTAATAACACCATCTTAATGAGGGGAAAAAGTAGCTATGAGCTCGAGAAAGTGTCATTTATTTTCAAAAATCTTTTTTAATAAACTCGTTTTTTTTTCGTTTTTCCGGATATCTCCGGAACTACTAGGAACTTTCTTGATTTCATATATCGAACACCAAAAGCCGCTAAATTCTTCTCATTTAACCGACTTTCTATGACTCATGGTTACGGAGATCCCTGTACTGGCCCTCCTTATCTTGGACACGTAGTATAACATTTCAAGTCATTTGAAAATGAACAATTTGCATACATTTTCAAATGACTTGAAATTTTATATACGTATTCTAGACAATATTAGAAAGTCATCAGCGAACACATTTTTCCAAAATACCCAAAAATACCTATACTAAATAAATGAAAAAGAAAACGCAAATTCCACTGTATGATCGAAAACGGGGCGGAGCCATATTACCGTTTCTCTCTCTCGAAAGAGAGAGTCATCTTAGTCAATACGCCAGACGGAGATGATAATGTGATTCTGTGACGTAGTGGATGTGGATTGGCGGCTTTAATCGATGATTACTATACATTAATAGAGGTCGTGGGTTGATTTTTTGAACATCAATGGCATCAGTACTAACTAATCCTTTATATTTTTTAAGAATGTGCAAATTGTCCATTGATGCAAACTGTCCATTTATCGTTTTTGTGAATTACTAGATCCATTTCGATACGTATAGAAGTGGGTATTGAGGATTGCTGCGTCAATACAAAGTATAGACTTATCACAATCCGCAATGATAGTGCGATAAACCACTTTTCTTGAGTCGTCAGAGAATGAAATCCAACGTAGTCAAATAAAAAGGTAGGTACTACCGTCCGCTCATTCCAAACCGTTTATAAGAGAAATTGCTTTTAAAAACTAAAATCATTTAGAAAACGAATAACACATTCAGTGCTTTTATTTTTCAACTTTTTTTGATCTTCTGACATCCACAAGGATGTCAACTCAGACACCTATTGTTTTTGTGAAATAATCATTTTTTGAAAAGCACTCAACAAAGATCCCCAATAACTGATACGAGATACTTGAAAAATGCTGAATGCGAATCTAATTAGTTTCGTTTCCCCGATGGAGCTTTAAAATCGATTTTAATTCCAATACAATATCAAGTGATAATAGAGCTTTTGACCCTAACCTACTGCAAATTGAACCAAATGGCAATCAAAAGCAAAAAAATACAAATCTGATACCACTCAAATTAAAACAACTGTTGGTAGGAGACGTATCCAGAGGGTAACGAACATCTGGGCTTTATTTTCCAAATCTCAAACGCTAATTAGTAACAACATGCAGCAAAAAATTGATGGTATCATTTTCTTTTTCGGGAATTCTGTTTGAGTTCATTGCATCCACAGGCCTCATCTGAATTTTGATAAATAGGTTGAAGGATAAATAAAAATGAAGTGTATTTTGTATTATTGAATTTCACTACAATCGGGTTGGCGACTTTGTCATTAATCTTGGGATTTTGAGCCTATGGAACTTCCAAGCAAAAACTGATTAGTTGGTTATTAGACAAATACAATTTGCATGAAGTAAAATTAATTTTAAAATGCTCCAAATAAACATTGTCGTAGGTATACCTATTCAAATAATTTAATCATTTAGAGCTACACGTCTTAATGAATATTCAATATTTCCAATTCATATTTATTTCACATTCCATATAGGTGCTGAAAGGTCTGTATAAATGACCTCATTATCGATATTTACAACTTCCCAATCACAAACAAAAAGACACAATATATCAATTTTTATGACTTTTTCAGAAGATGATATCGCCCATACAAAATTAGACGTGTGTACGAAGACAGGACTTACGAGGAGGAAGTTCAAATGGCCTTTCGAGTCACGTCCAACTAAAACTTTCGAAATTCGTTGACCGTTTTACTACCTACCCTGAGAGTTGTACAGGAAAACAATGGATCTTGGTGAGTATTACTTGATTGATACTGAGTGAATGGTGACAGGGTTTTTGAATATGGTAATTTGAGAGTATTCGCATTGAGTACGATCGTCGCTTAGTGTTTCTTACTCAATTCTATCTTTATATTTTACTGGGATTATTTGGGCATCTGCGAAATTCTATTTACTTATTTTTAAATAACGAAAAATCCATGTGTGGAAGCGTGGCATCATGAGCTATACATGTTCATAAATCCATCCATGTCCTTTTATCATGCAGGGAATAAAAATCGATTCTGAATAGGTACTGTCCTAAATTTACCTCTACGTCCGTAAGATTCTAGCTTATTGCTAAGTTGTTGGTGTCTGTAACAAATGAAAATGAAAAACTTCCGAATAAACTATGCAGAAAATATAAGGTTACGATATTCTAAAGTAATTTCAAAACTAGCAACTTATCATATTTTTTAATGAGTATTAATATTAAACACATTCTGCATCTCACGTCAGTCGTTAGAGACAAGTTATGAATGCAAATCAGTCTTTTGTCTCTCTGTTTTTTTCTATTAGGGCTTCTTAAATCAGTACTTTTTTTTACTATAATTCCTCATGCATTATGCATGAGTGGCTAGGTGGTGATGTTCATGATAGACACCGATAAAGCTTCTTCTTTTTTTTTGTCGTCGCCTTTTTCAAAAAGAGGCATTACTGTATTTGCATTTCCTACGCGTATCTACATAGTTATTGTTTATGAGTTGAAGTACCTACGTCAATTTTATTTTAACGGAACGAAGATAGTGGTTTTGGTTCAATAAAGCCTTTGTATGTAATCTATGTAGAGTTATAGTATCTTCAAAATAAGTGATAATAACTTATCTATGTCAACCAATTTAACTGGCTCATAGCGGAATATTACGATTTTCGTATAGCAGAACTCATATTATGGAATCTCAATGTGCAGTTGATGTTCATGATAGACACCGATAAAGCTTCTTTTTTTTTGTCGTCGCCTTTTTCAAAAAGAGGCATTACTGTATTTGCATTTCCTACGCGTATCTACATAGTTATTGTTTATGAGTTGAAGTACCTACGTCAATTTTATTTTAACGGAACGAAGATAGTGGTTTTGGTTCAATAAAGCCTTTGTATGTAATCTATGTAGAGTTATAGTATCTTCAAAATAAGTGATAATAACTTATCTATGTCAACCAATTTAACTGGCTCATAGCGGAATATTACGATTTTCGTATAGAAGAACTCATATTATGGAATCTCAATGTGCAGTTACAATTAAAAAAATTAAGAAATATTAGAAAATATTTAAAATTGCTTCCTAGCCTCTAATAATAGAGGCGACAAATATATAATCTGTTTTTGAGATTTAAGTTGAGATGAAAATTAGGAAATCGATGCGAAAAAGCTGTGGCATTCGAGAAAAAGATGTCAACAAAATGATAAAAGCATATTTTGTTCCAAAAACAATGACATAATATTGATATTTCTCAATGGATGTATCCAATAAATACTTGAATATATAGTTTTTTGATATTTTTGAAACTGTCAGTTGTAGAAAAGTGAAATTTTAAATCAGACATTAAAAATGTTTCGGATATGAGCGATACTGCAGTTTAGTACTTTTCATACACTTCTATGATGAACAAAATTATCTATTTGTATGAAAACTCGACAAAAAGCGATTTTCAATGTCTGATAGCGCTTTGAAAGAGTTCTTTACAGAGAATTAGGTTCTTTACAGAGAACGAAATAAAATCAATGAGAATTTCAGATTGTTCGACATTCCTAATCAATAGTATACAGCAGAAACTGGCAGAGATAAGAGATATCAATCAACTAATTTAAAATGCGCACAAACCCATTTTTTTAGTGAGCCTGCCTTCCAGTCATAGGCGTACGCGCTGAACACGATGTCTATAATGTTATACGGCAGAGACTCGATACCTAGTCCGATCATGATACGCCCATGCCTCAATATTTGAAGAGCGTATTTACGGCCTATTGTCGTGGCTTCTTTAGTTAGTACTTCATATTAATGAGAAAATGTTTCGACAAAATCGGATTGTCATCAACGTAACTGACTTCAATGTATATTATACATTGAGTTTAAAGTCAATGATATTATACCTAGATACCCGATCTCTGAAACAAATCCTGTTGAGCTTACAGCCTATATCCTTCAGACTTTAAGAGTTCTTTTGACCTGATAATTTGCGTCCTACAATGTCTCACATATGTTTGTTTAACCGATGTGAAATCAGATGTACTTTGCGGTCAAGAAGAGGTATTTTTCTTCATGCTACACCAATTAACACCATTCACAGTTTTACACTGTCTGGTGTAAAATTTGACAGGCGATCATATAGACGAAATTGACGTCAGTCAAATTTCACACCAAAAAGTGTAAAATAAAGAAAAATACCTATGAAGCAGTGCTTCTACCGCAATGACATGACATATTATTATTACGCTTTGATCAGCTGGCCTCTTTATACCAATATAAGGGTAAATCAATCTTACCAGAAAAGATAAAAAAAATTGACTTTTTTAATGCCAATAATTTGGCTTCATCCATTCTGAACATTTTGTGGTTAACATGGGGATATGAAACTCTGAATTGAGCATGTTAACGTTAACATTGAATCATACAAAAGATAAATCTGTTGTTCGGGTTTCTATGTCACTGAGCATATTAGGTATCTGAAAAACAATATAAGAATTTCACCCGACCTTATTGATTCCATAAATTAATTTATTTAAGGGTTTTGCATATGACTCTTAAATACAATCACGTCCTTTTACTATAGCTATGCCCAATCAAGCAAGTCTCACAGTCTCACTATGGTATTGAATTTTAACCAAATAAAAAATGCGGTTCGTATAGGGCCAGAAAACCTATTAATTCCAAACTATCTTGAAAATCCCAATCACCTAAGAAACCTTGAACATATAGAATAAAAAACATCAATAATGTATGGTGCCTCGAAGTCTCATATTCACCTATGCAACGTGAATTGTTGAGGAATCAAAACCCTTATCATCGTTTTCATTGATGAAACTATTTTTAGAACAATAATGCATTGTTTTTGAATTTTTTGCATACACAATTAATGAGTCTCTAAGCATCCAACAACCCAATTTCCCATGCCCCCAGTCAGAACACTGTTCGTAGTACAAACAAAGCAAAATAACAAAAAAAAAGTTGTATGTGATCATTTTACTAATTATCGGTTATTTGGTATGGTCGGTTCAAAATAATTTTGTATAAAGGAAAATGATGAACATTCGGGACTTCCAAAAATTGCAAGAAATTAGAGTTAGAGAGATCAAGATTAAGAAACTGTCCGCGCGTTGGATGCCGTGTTTGCTCACGTGTTCGAATACATATTTCCAACGGTTTGCAGTTTAGAGGAAACAATTAAAAGTCTTGGCGCCGACTAATGGACAATTTGCACATTTTTTGGAAATATGAAAAATATAAGGATTAGTAAGTACTGATGCCATTGATGTTCAAAAAATCAACCTACGTACTCTATTAATGTAGTATTCAACGATTAAAGAGCGCCAATCAACATACACTACTTAACAGAATACATTATCTTTCTCCGTGTGGCGTATTGACTGTAAAAGCTCACTCTCAAGAGTGAGGGTAATTTAGCTGTTTAGCTCCACCCCGTTTTCGATCATACAGTGAAATTCGTGTTTTCTTTATTATTTATTTAGTATATTTTTGGCTTGGGTATTTCGGAAACATTTTTTCGCTGATGACTTCCAAATATTGTCTAGAATAGGTACGTGTAACTTGAAAATGTATGCGAATTGTCCATCACTGTAGATGAAGCATATCATCATAGGTATTTTCAAAACAATATGGAGTGCGAAGGGTGCTTGCCTTGATAAAATTAAAAACCGTCTTCAGACTGGAACACTGACGACTGTTTTATCTTCAAATTGAAGAACCATTACAGGTTCATACTTCGCAAAATGTACGTTTCCGTAGAAAAAAAATATCATTTTTTTACCAAGACAATGCGCTGTCGTATTCTCATTGACGAACTAAAACAAAGGACTCGTAAGTCCTTATAAACGTCATACGTCCGTGAATTTGTATAACTGTGGATTTTACTGATTTTATAAATTCAACATCTGCAGTAGATCAAAAGACAAAAGTGCCATCAAAAATCTTTGAAAAAGAAAATTAATCCGCGCTGTTACCTACCTAATTTGACATTGACGCCATTTTTCTGGTGCCAAAAAAGGCAAATTCGGATGCAAAACTACATAAGTACCGACTTACATTGTGGGGTATCCTCACTTTTCTCTTATCTAGGCTTATTCTTCATCGGTTGCGTTTTCGAAAATCCACCAAGTATTGTTTCAACTTTACTTTGATTCCCTCCTTCCTCCTTCATTATAAGATCTTTGTTCAAGTGGCATCTATTTGCGCTCTTATCTAAAAATTGCGAATGACAGATGAAGAGGCGATCACTTCCATAAACAAATCATTATTCTGTAGTTGAAAACCCCGCGTTTTATTTTTATGGGTTAAAGAGATGGAAGCAAATAAAAATGAATGTTTATACACGTATATTGAATCTGAAACTTCTATGTATTTTGATAACATATTTTTCTATTATAGTTGGCATTATGGAACAGTCTTTCAAAATTCAAGTAGGAATTTTCAAGCGGTGGTGAATTTTAGCTTCTCAAAACCAAATCGTAGTTGGTATGCATCAAAATTTAAGTACAGAGCGACAATTTCCGTTTCACATTACCGGGCCCGTTAAAACAACAATTATTTCCAATTTCAATAGTCAACACAAAAACATTTCGAAGCAACCGTATATTGCAATGCAGTTTCGGTATCAAATTCCAATCAATGTATTTGCATTTAATCTGACTGTGCCGATTTTTTCCCAGTATTGTCTTGCACGAATAGATATTCGTATTCAATTGAAGGCGACGATCATAAATATTAATTTGTCAAAAGCTAGTCATCTTGAAAATTGATGCGATTCTTCCAGGTGGTAATTTTGATGAGTTAATACCTTGTTTTGACATAAGTACGATTGAAAATAGAATGCTGATCTGTAAAATGTATTATTAGGAAATCCTCAACAACAATAATAGTCGTTGATATACTTACAGTTGCCCTTGAAAAGTATACCTGAAATCAGCACGACTTTTCGCAGAATTTTTTTACACATGTTGATAAAGGTGGCGCAATACCTAGGAATGGACTTCATTATACGAAGTCAGTAAAACTAGTAAAACATCTTGCGAGCGTTTGATCGCGATTGCATCTGTTTGCGATTCGCAACGCGCGTGCTTCGTTTCATTCGTTGTAGTTCGTGATATTTAATAAATCAAAGTATAAAGACTGTGCATATATTCGACGTTGTGTCGTATAGACAGACGGCGAACTTTGGCGAATCAACGATTTGAGTTGATGCGCGCCTTTGGTATTCTTCAGACACACGCACAGCGTTTTGAGCAAATCGATTTCGAACGGATAAGTACATACACACTATGCACAATTGTCGATGAATCTCGAATCGGCAAACTCACGTATATCTATAGCGAGCTTCAAGCAGGTGATTGCCTAGATTGACTGTCCACTGTCCATAAGAAACTCGATCCAAAGTCTGTTGAATTTATAATATGTAAAAATTATCATACAGGGTGGGCCACGAAAAACTTCCCACTCAGATTTGTTCACAGGCTTAAATCGCTCGGACACGTCAATTTTTGTTTTTTGAAGGATTTCTGTCCCATTTTCACCCCTTACCTCCCAACTCCTAAGCGGAGGTGACAAGTACCACCCCTAAAAAATAGATAAATATTAAAAAATGATAAATGAAAACGACAGATGGGGAGTAAAAATGAAATGTGTTTAAATTAATCACCTTACTCCTCGCCTAACTCCCTTGAAAACCTGGGTGGAAAGTTTTTCTTGCAAATGACATTCTAATATGAGCAGGAGAGTCACTAGATTTATTTCTGGCACCTTTATATTTGATATTTCTTAAATGGTAGGCTCTTGATAATCAATACATAATTTACTTGAGTTAAATTGGCCTGTCTCTCATTGACTTCATAAATCAGACAAGTATTACTATATCATAAATATAATTGAAAAAAAATGTTCTCATTTATCAATAACAAGAAAGATGATATTAGAAGTAGATATATCAACCGCAGAAATATTATTATCCAAGTTATCATACTCCATTCAATGGGAAGGGGGGTTTCGACACTGCAATTTATAAAAGTAACCTATCTCTGCGGTCTAGATAAAAAGTGTTGAATGATAACTGGAAAACAGGGGTAAAAAAAAAGGTGAAAATCAACCATAGAAAATTAAATTAAAACCTTCATATCGGTCAAACGTACAGGTTTGTCCAAAGAAGGATGAATACTCTTGTCATCTCTTCATTGTAAAAAATACTGCAAAACGTCAAATATAAAAGTTGTGGGGATTTTGGTGAGGAGTAAAGAACATTTATCAGAAAAAATGCATCGAATCAAAGAAATATGGCATAAAACATCAATTTTCTCACTTATTTTGAATGAGACACCCTGTATATTATTGCGATTCATAAGATGCTGAACACATTTTGTAAAAGTATTTTTTTTGTAAGTTGATGATAATAATGACAATACGCGGGTATTAAATAATAAAATAATCAGGGAACAACACAATGTTTCTCAAATATTTTTCTCATATCAAAATCAATTTTTGTATCTACGTATGCAAAGTTTATTTTTCAAAAACGCCTCCTTCAGCTTAGCAAATATGCATCCATGCGCTCTATGAACTTGTCTTGGGTTTTACGTAACATAACAACATCATTGTTAACAGCTCTAAAAGCTTCTCGTATAATATAGACAACCAAAGATACAGGGTGCTCTATTCAAAATGAGCGAGAAAATGTATGTCTCATACCATATTTTTTTATCCGATGTTCGATTGTTTTCTGATAAATGTCCTTTATTCCTCACTAAAATCCCCACAAATTTTGTCTTTACAAATTACAAGGTTGTTCACCCTTTGTTGGCAACCCTGTACAAAGAGAATGATTGTTTTTAATCCTACAAATTCATCAAAAACTATGGGAAATTTATTGAAGTGGCTTCATAGAATTGAATTGTTAAATCGATGGTTTAATGTCCTATATAAACAGGGGTCCGCAAATGCTTCCCTTGTGACTTTTTTTTTTCGTTGACACACTTTTTTTCTTTTGAACACTTCGAACAATCATTGTAAACACTCATTTTCACAAAAGTATGTTTTTTTTGTTTTTTTGGCATTATTGTAGTTTTTGGGTAAATAACACTATATTAAATTTAAAAAAAATAATGTCTTGGTAGGGAAGCATTAGCGGACCCATGTTCATAGGACATTTTCGACTCGAGTTTACCTAAAGAACACGTAGTGAGATTTTGCCCCTTACCTTTCGAGACACCCTGTGTTATAGTGTTTTGACATGCAAAATTCATATCTGTCCTTGGTATGGCTCTTATCTGTAGGGGGCGCCACTTACACACCTTTCCACTCATTCAAATAGTCATAACTTTCCTCGTAACTTTCTCGTACGCACTCGTACATTTTTTTTTATTGAAATATTCATTATTACTTCAAAAAGATATACCTTGAGAAAGATGCTATAGCAGGAGTAGCGTGTTTCAAGATATTTGCACTTGAAGTAGTCCATGCAATGTGGTTTTAAATGGTAAAATTTGAAAACAAACATAGGAGGCTTCGAAAACGGCGTTATCATGGTAATTTTGACTATGTTTTTTATTTGTTGTTTTTTTATATAAATAACATTGAGCATCGAGATACTTTTCAGAATCATCATGATAACGGCGTTTCCAAAATTTGCCATTTACAATATTGCATGGATTACTTTAAGTGGAAATATCTTGAAAATGGTTACTCCCAGCCCCCTACAAGTGAAAGCCATACCAAGGCCAAATTTGAATTTTGCATGTCAAGCTAATCTTATGTAGGTACCAAAAATGTCATCAAAATTGTACTGTTAGGGGGTCCTTTGGAATCACACACCTATCTGGTTAAGATACTTTTACTGGATGAAAAGGGTACAAAATCACTGGCCTACAAAAGTACGTCTAGTTCAGACGTCAAGAATTATTCAAAAAATTTACTTTAACACCATTGTATCTCTCCTAATATCAACTTTCGAAATAGACAAGTTGGGGTGGGGTCATCGCAACATTTTTTTGTAAGAAATCTGCTGTTACCTTAATTATGTCTCATTCTTTTTGAGACACCCTGTATAGATAAAGGTACTCACTGAGTTTACCGTACTGGATATCAAGAAGTTAATTGAATGAAATTAGATCAGTTGTACCAATAAAGGTTGCGAAAAAAAATATGTTTTAAGAATTTGGTAATTGGACGATGGGTATGGCTGTTTCGAAGATTTCTTTCACGAACACACCTATATTTTTATCATATTTGAGAAGAACTACTTTTTTTATACAGGGTGTCCATTATTTATGGGAATTACGGGTATAAATCTTTAAATATTTGTTTAGGAGAACAAATTTTTTAAATTAAAGCTTCATAGGATTGAATCTGTCAAAGTTTGGTTGCAATGGTGGCAAACTTGGATTTTTTAAACGGGACCATGCATATTAGGTCCTTTTTGGAATCAGCTCATTCTTCTGCGTACAATGATATGAAAATTTTATTGGGTTGTATAACCGATCATAAAATTCTCGGCGACCGACGACATTGCGAAGAAACTCAGCTGATATTAGTGCGATTTCGTCACGTATCCGTTGTTCCAATTTTACTAGGGCGTTAGGTCTAGTTTGATACAATTTTGATTTGATACGACCCCACATCAAATCACCTGGAGCCGCAGGTCTGGTGGTCTTGGAAGCCACTCCACCTTTCCTCTTCTACCTATCCAATAGCGTGGAAATATTTGTTCCATAATCCATACGTACTTACATCAATTTGATAGTGGGGTGGAGCCCCGTCCTGTTGGATTCCAAGTATCAAGGGGGTGAACTCCACATGCGGAAATCACTTGTTGTGCAAGTGTTGCAGATACCAATCACCATTTAAAGAAAAATCTAGGAAAAAGAGGCCAATAACGCGATTACTCCAGAGACCTGCATGTCCATACATTCAGTTTCTGCGACCTTTGGGTATGATGTTCAATGGGTTGACAGCTTCCCAATACCTGTTGTTTTGTTTATTCATTATTTCATTAGGTTAAGTGATTGATAGGTCTCGCCCTCCACTAAACCTGTACTGAGCCCGGTACTTGAATAAGACGGCAAAATATTAGCTTCGGTAACCATCGAAATTCTTCAAATCAAAATCAACTTCACACAGATTTAATCTTTGTTTTTCTTTGATCTTGAGAAATATTCAATAGTATGTTTGCTTGTTCTTCATATAAAAAATATGTACGCACCATCCCAATCATAATGTCAGGACGATGATCAAAATTGGAAATCATTGATTAGTAGTTCATTAGCGTAGTATTTGGTCAAATTTCGCTAATCCTCCAATAATATAAAAAAAGCACATCTTCACGTGAAACTTGATTGAATACCACTTATTGACAATACTTTAACATATCACATATTATCTTGCCTTAATACACTTCAATCCCACCAAAACATACATAAAAATACATTAACTCGTGCTAATTTTTGGAGACTTTTCATAAATAATACCTATACGGTAATTTGAAAATTTAGCACATTAACCATCGCTAACCTTGATTTATCCAGCACCTTTCCTTTCATTTTTCCAAATCCAATCAAAAATCTTTTGAAGTATCACCTCTGGGACGTAAATCCCGACACCCTAATCTAGCTAATCAATCTCAAAAATTCTTAAGCCACCCCCATGAAGGCGGTCTATCTCTTAAAATGCATAACCAGACGTCCATTCATCCGGTGTCTTTTGGATTATTCAGATGGTACTCGACCTGGAGTGCTCCATGTGTCTTTCTCATCCCCGCCAGAACTTTTAAAGGCACGTCTCACAGCTCTGTAAAGCTAGCGCAATTAGTATTCTACGGGGACCTCACTTTTGGTTACTGAAGTCGTATGGTGCGTAGTGAGGTAGTTGCCTAAAAATGGTACGCGTAGTAGTACGTTGATTGTGTTGATAGTGCCAGGATATTTTGTTAATTTGTTTGTGTCTAGTGCATTGGATATTGAGGACTTGATTTTATTCAACGAATTGTCATGTTTTTCAATAGGGTTATCGGTGAGTTTTCTTTAATCAACAAATTATAATAATAATTATAATACGTACTTGATGTTTGCCTGATATGTATTTTCTTTTTTTTTAATTTTGAGTAAAATTGTTTTTCTTTTTGGGTTGATGTATTTGCGTTGCATCCTTACATAAACGTTATAAGATAGAACAGAAATAAATATTTTTAAAAAACATCACAAAATCTTTTTTTTTTAATAAGATTCATCGATTTCACTAAATCCATAACAACATTTTATTTAAAGAGACATTGTTTTACGGTACCAACCTTTCCGTTTCAACATTTTATTTCTTAAACTATTGTACACAGAATATTTTTTTACAAAAAGAGCAAACTTAGTAATTTTATTATAGTGGCGCATAAAAGCTGTGGTGTCATTGATAGAAAATTATGAAAATTATTGACGTGTTTAAGAAAACACGATTTTTCTATCCAAGAAACAACTAGGGAAACAGTTGCTGATAAAAATCCCGCGGTTCATAAGTTTTAAATAATTAATAATACTCCTTTGTAAAGATTTATCAATTTTCAATCAATGATCCATCTGGTTCTAATTCCGGTATTCTAGCTAAGTAGAAAAAACGCTCGTCTCAAGCTACTTTGAAAAATATTGATTTATCGGAACTACAAGATTATATTATGTATACAGGGTGTCCCAGAAAAAATGGGACATACGGTAACAGCAGATTACTCTCACAAAAATATTGCGATCGCCCCGAACTTGTCTGTCCTGGAAGTTGATATTAACAGAGATACAGGATGTCAAAGTTGACTTTTAATTTTTTATTTTTCCAAATAACTTTTGAATAAAGTTATTCTGATAAAATTTGGTATATGGAAGTTGTTTGACATGCAAAATTCATTTCTGGCCTTGGTATGGCTCTCACATGTAGGGGGCGCCACTTACACATCTTTCCGCTCATTCAAATAGTCATAACTTTTTTGTACGCACTCGAACATTTTTTTTATTGAAAAATTGATACAAAGTGGATGGGAGTGACCTTTTTCAAGATATTTGCACCTCCATAATCCATGGAATGTGAAAATAAACATAGGGGGCATCGAAAACGCCCTTGACAAGGTAATTTTGACAAGTGTCTCGAGGTTTAATGTTTTTTTTTTAATATGAAAATTAGAGTAGAATGTTCAAAACATTATTTTTTTGTAAGAAGATGTAAAATTAAATTACACTTTTTAAAAAATCAATAAACATTGAGCATTCAAGCTAATGTCAAAATAACCATGATAAGGTCGTTTCAAAACCCCCTATGTTTATTTTCAAAAGTTTCCATTCAAAACCACACTGCATAGATTACATCAAGCCACTTCTACAAAGTTTACCTTTTTCATGTAAATATGATGAAGAAATCAATTTTTCAATTTAAAAAAAACCTACGGGTTCGAACAAAAAAATGTATGACTATTTGAATGGGTGAAAAGGTGTGTAAGAGCATTTCATAATAATCATAAAATTGTAAGAGCAAATCCGTGCTCAGATTTGAATTTTGCATGTCAAACAACCCCCATATACCAAATTTCATCAACATTACTTGATTATTTCGAAAGTTATTCGAATAAATCAAAAACTAAAATTCAACTCTGACACCCTGTATCTCTGATGATATCAACTTTCGGGTTAGATGAGTTCGGGGCGATCGCAATATTTTGTTCGAGGAATCTGCTGTTATCGTATGTCCCATTCTTTCTGGGACAACCTGTATATTTGCTGATAATCATCTTTCACACGCAGTTAATACATACATATATCAAAAACTATGAGAGGTAGATAATATATTATCAATGAAATTATTGTTTTTTTTTTCAAAGGCAAGGTACCTGGGCACAATCATGTATACCGATACTTAATAAGATACTTATTAGTATTTTGAATATACAAATTAATTATATTTATAAAATTGTCAGTGAATATAGTTATATCAGTTATTTCATTTAAACAAAGAAACAAACACATAAGAACTCTTACTCAACCAAAATGTCTTTGTATTCAATATAAAAAGTCTCACGACATTTCTAAAATAACATGATCCAGTGATCACTAAATCTGTGTAGTTTTTTCAAAATTTGAACATCGACTCCGTGGCCAGACTTTCATGATATTCACTATCACACATTCATTACAGATAACCCGAGCTACTTCTCTGTACCACAAGATGAACCAGACTGCAGCGCAGCTCAGATACGCAGAAAAAAACGTTCAGGTTACGCTGAAAATTGTTCGGAGGTTTCGTTAACTCGTCAATTAACACCTCCTAAGGGCAGCAGTAACAGACGTGAAATACGAAATCTTTTGAGGTAGGACCACCATTATTGCCATACATTGTCAACATACTCATAATCTCTTTTTGGAACAGATCAGTGAGTACGAATTCAGCAGACTCCAACCAAGAACTTCTCATCTTGGGTGAACCAAGACTAAGTGATATTGCTCCTGATCTGGTGATGAGACAGCCTAGCCGATCAAACTCACTGAAACGTTCACAAGAGAGTAATCAACATTTCAATATTATCACCAATGAAGACAATACAGATGATCTGCTTGAGGAAGATGAGGTATTTCTAGCTGAGGATTCAGCTAGATACTCCAACTTCAGTGCTATCAAGAAAATCAATGATGGCAACTCTAGTCCAAGTAGTAAGTTGTTGGCGTTTTCACTGGATATTTTAATTGATCACAAAAAAGGTCTAGGTAGCCCCAGGAGACATTCGATCGGTACCTTCAGTGCAAGAGATAGAGCAAACAGTGTGGCTTCTTCATCACGCAGCTTCAAAGACGATTTCACTGCAATGATGCAAGAAAATGTGGCATCAACATCGGCAATTGATGAACATTCGTTACGGCATATGTCTTATCCTAGAAAAAGGTGTCTGAAATGCAGCAAAGGTAAGTGTTTTGTTTCCACTTTCAGAGTAATTAATTAATCAATTAACATGTCATAATGTTGATAATACTCTGAACTAACTATAATTCTTGACGTCAATAAATAGATTTAAATAATGAGTGTGAATAATACATAATGACTAATGTTCTCACGTAGTTTTGTGGTTAAGAATAATTTGATTGTTCGGGTTTTTAATAATCTTCAATTTGTAAACAGTACTTTCCGACTGTCCATATATATTTAAAAATCCTACATTTTTAACATTCTAGTTGTTTATTGTCATTTCCTTTCCGAATAGATTAATTGAAGCAACAAACCATCAATACTTCCGCAACTATTTAACTTATGATATTCACGTACACCTGGTCGTAGCACGTGACCATAAACTCCAAAGGTTAACATACTATCCATAAAAAGTCAATAACTGTACGTTTGAAGTGCCCAATCGACCAACCAATAGACTTTCAAGATGCTATTTCCGAAAGAAATTACATACTCAGGAGGGCAATCAAACGGGCTTCCGGTCCCGTAACGTCTTTATTTTATTAATATCAATAAGCATTGCTTTAGGAAGACTTACCTATATAACTGACGGTTGTAGTTGTACCTTCATGGATTATGGTCAAAAGGGCAAATGGACATAAAATATAATATTATGGATATAATGTGATATTTAGTTAGGGGCACTTATTACTTCGCATTGACTGCACAGATTTTGAGAACTCTGGAGTTCAATCGACCTAATATTTGGCAGACAACCATGAAATAGGTAAACAAAAGAGGTTTATTGAGGTGAAAACATACTTTCTTAGAGAAACCAACTAACCCAAACTTACAACAAATTGATCAAATATTCGTATACATGATAGCAAGGAGTAGAAAATAATTTTTTGTTGGATATATTAGAGAAAATCAAGTAAATATGATGATACGATGTCTCATAGATATCATTAACTCATTAAAATACTAGAGACAAATTATCGGGCTCAAGGAGTAGGTACTCATATTGAGCTACAGAGAAGTTATCTTTGAAGCGACATAGTTACTTTTTTATAAACATGATATTCCAATTCCCATTTTTTTTTTTCATTTATAATAATGAGAACTCTCTTTGTCAAGGACGTCAAGTAATCGACCTAAATCTGCTTCTTCTCACTATCCTTTTCACCTAGATACTTCACAACGATCCCATTCATGCGAATCTGTCCTACATCTCAATCTCAAGAAAGTCGCCTAACCAATTCAATTTTCTTCAATGAATTTATTGTCATATATTAGATATGATTGCTTCAATTACTGAATCAAAGTTCAACATCAACTTTGGCCCCTTCATCGTTGTAACCATGCAAAGTAATTGGAATTATAGTCATTTGATGACTGCCGACGTTCAAAATGATGGGTTGATTGGAACAGGTCGATTTAGAAAGAATAATAATATAAAAAGCAAGGAATGTTAAGGATTTTTCTGATTTTCTCTAGTTTATGCATTTTGATCTTCTGGAATGAAGAGTAGAGCGATTCTCATTGTACAGCAAACAGCAAATAAAATTTTTCCAACTCACAAATTAGTAGGTATGTGAGTGTAAGCAAAAAAATTTGATGCAATTTTTGAGATACGAGAACATTATAATCTGATTGCTGCGTATTTGTATGTTCTTATGCAACGAGTAGTACTCATAGTTTAGCATTGTTCTTCTCATAGTTCTTTTGAACATCTAGTTCCGTTGTTGTTCTTCCATTTCTGAGACAATGGCCCGAACTGTTAAAATGGTGAAAAAATGAATAATAATAAAATTTAATAATTGATGAACTTGGTATGGAAACATTCTTTTAAAAACGATAATTATTTTATGTAACTATCATATTGCTTCTACTTTAAAGTTTCTGTATCCATCTTCCTAAAATTCATCAACTCATGCAGCTGTAGCAAGACTCAAGTCAAGTCCACAAACAATAAAGAGTTGAGGAAAGAGTGTCAAAACATAACAAATGTGAAACAATAATATGTTAAAAATTCTATAAAAATGTCGGGGTGCGGAGTTTAACAAATACAAACAATTAAAATTGTTGTTGCAGATTCTAAATACTTCCACATCAATGATAATTTAAACATACTGTATATTTATACCTAATTTATTTAGGATATCCGATGAGTTCTTAACGGCGACACAACCCATAGACAATCTGGTCACGTATAGGCGACCATATGCTGACGCCAGAGCATATCCCCACTGTTATTTGAACGATTGTTTTTCTTTAATAATTTTTGCATCAAGTGCGACCTCTTCTGTCGGTGTTATGTTCGGATTTGTATTGTGCCAATAGGTCCGATGTCTGGTGCATAAAGTGATTCTTGTGACTAAGTTTCATTTGAATGTTGGATGCTGTTTAGAGTTGTAAGTTCCTGTTAAAATTCCAATTATTGACACAAAATCCGATGAACTACGCACCAGTCAATGACAATGAATGTACTGATTAATAAGAAGCATTTAAGAACTTCCTTCCTGTGCCTACTTACGTTAATTATGTCTATTTAGATTTGAAAACAAGAAGTTAAAAGAATAAAGAGGAGTCAAAATGTCAAACAATCGAACTTAATGGGCGGACTGAAACATTGTTTCCCGAAAATGTTTGCGAGTAAATTGTGTTAACGAGATAAAACTCTGTTAATGTTGATAACATGATAACAATCAGATTTATCATCAACTATTTCTACTACTATCATGTTTCTAAAACTATCTATTTTCGTTGTTGGTGGCATAATTAATTCAATTTTTTCCTGACTTCTGTTCGAATTTGTACACTTGATCTTTTTACAGACTATTAAAAATCATGCCAAGCACACAATTTATCTTGTTCCATTAACACGTTAATTGACAAATTTCAGATAAAGGTGAATTTCCGACGTTAATAAGGCGGGCACAAAGCGTCGTGGCACTCGTGGCACGTGATTTCCTGTCTTCATTCGAACACTACAAATTATCTAAGATGGAATGTATACCTATTTTTTCTGGCTCACTCAAAAAATGTCACTGAGTGTATAGCTTTCACATTGAATTTATATGCAGCTTAATTGAGATAAGTTACAAGCTACTTGAACCATTTGAAAGTAGTTCGAACGTAATATGATGCTGCACAGACATAAAAAGAGTAACGTATATTCGAGATAATGAATAAGAACTATTGTGATTCAGTTCGTTGAATCGGCTCCGACAATACTTCACATCATTTTAAAATGAAATCGAAAAATGGTGTTTCCCATCATATGTTGGACTTTTTGCACTTGGCGGACCTCTTATAGGCCAACACTTCAAAACAACATGAAAAAACTCTCAAAAAATCTGCTTCACTAGGTACCTTACCGCAGTTTTTGAAATTAGGATCCAAACCATCTCAAGTTTCTTGAAGCCGTTCTACACTAGACAGTGGCGTATACGATTGTTTTTTTTAAAGACCATAAAGAAATGCTTGAGGTACCTATTTTCTGTTGGGAAAATAATAGATACAATTACGATTCTGCACCTGACTTTATTAAGAAGATACTCCAATAAGGCATCTGGTAAAGAATAATGAGTTTGATGAAAAAGGTTTCCATCTAACCGTAGAACCAAAATTTCATCAAACTATGTGGATTCGTGATATATTTCTTCTAGCCCGACATAATGTCTCAGAACATTTCTAAAACCTCGAAAAAGGCCACTCTTTTGTAAAAGCAACAAATAAAATGTATCCCAGTAATGGCCAAATAAATCAAAGATGGTCCCCAGATGTTTGTTGAACGTCCCGTCCCGGAGACCGTTTTTAGATGACCTGCCAGTCAGATTCTGCTCTCGAACTAGTCACCCAAAGAACACCCCAACACATGTCAAAATAATACCCGAGAATCTTATGTTTATTCGTTGCATTTTCCATAATTCATCATGTTGTAGCCTGGATAATGGAATCATATTCAACATCCTGTGCTTTGTTTGGAGAGAGTCTGAAATAGCTTGTAAAAACATCATTATGAGTGTTTGTTGATCAACAATCACTAACAACAAAAACTGTGAAACGCTGTCGAGATTGACTAAAGAGCCTAATCTGTTTTCAACAATGAACACATAGTATCTCACAATTCTCACCCCCAAATAGATCATTACAAATACTGTTTTTTTTCTCAGCTGAAGCCATATGGTTTTGGAAACGCTATGATTCATTCAAGAGATTCAAGTTCATGTCTTCATCTGTTCATCACAACGTTTTAACCGAGAACAGTAGCGCATTCTTTTGAAGTTCAATTTTTCCAAATCAAGTCGAATTGTGATATACCACGTTATCTTGAGTTTTTGACGGGATTTGTCGAGGCAATGAATAGTCGACACTTGAATCTTTGCTTTGAAGTTAACCGACTTATGTAAAGAGTAAACTCTTTCGAGTCCGACCTGGTTGACTATATTGACTTTTATTGAAACCATGAAATATAGTTCTTCTGAAATAGATCATCCTTCTTTATCATGAAAACACCATAAATTTTATTCGAATGACATATTTTCGCCAACAGCATCATCTGAGTTCACCCCAAATGTTTTTTATTCCAGGTTATTTTAAGCCGAACATCAATTAAATCCGTATTTATCTTCACTTGGTAAAATATGACTCTGTGATATTAAAGAATGCCACTAAATTTTTCACGGCACGTGATATATTGTAGCTAAGCTAACGAAAGAGTGCATCAAAATAGCCTTGGGAAAACCTTTGATAAAATGTGCCTTTGCAAAGAATATCTTAATCAGGGAATATGGAAATATGTGGTCTTTTATACACTAAGAAACATTTCTATAGCCTAACATTAACACCCAACCAGATGTGACATCAGACTCACTATAGTGTAAACGAAAGGTTTAATGCGGAAAAATGAAAAGTAAACATAGTTTCCGGCTCTAGTCACACTTCCTATGCCGTAATATCAGGTTTATTTAAATTTCCTTCTCGTCCGGTGTAATGCCTTTAAGCCATGTGTTGCATTGTCTATGTATATTGTATATTTAGATTTTTTTGGATTGATCAGGATTTCCTTAGTCGCGTGCCTCTAAATAGGTCTATCAAAGGATGGGGAATAAAGGAAGATGTCAAAAAAATGGGTTGTCTTGTTATAATTATCTTGATGTTTCCGGAGTTTATACCATTTTCAGGAAATTCCCAATTTTCTTTAATGATGGGTTACTAGGTTATGAAGAGTGTACCTACCAAGAGATTTGATAAACGATAAACGGTATATATATCATTGTGTAGATATACAGAATAGTCTTTGTTTAGAGATTTTAGTGTTCTAAGATTCCTCAATTATTATGTAGGTACATACCTACCCACCTACGGTACTATATTATTTCACGAAAAATCAACCGATCACCGATTACGGAAAGTACCTATTGGTTTAAAACAAACTAAACTAATAATTAGATATATTTTCATCTAAAAAAGATCTATTGATAACTAAAACTTCAAAAGTTCAACACAACATATTCCAAAAATGACTTCACATTCCACAGACAATAAATAAAATCCAATTAATAAAAATTACATCACCATTTCATGCTAACGACCGAATTGACGCCCACAAAATATTTTGTTTATATTTCAAACAATAAATCATTATCTGCAAGTGTCTGGACTACAAATCGACCACAAAACAGCAAATTAAGATTCTTTTAAGTCATTTGAAAACTATTTTATTCAAATCCAATTCGAAACATGTACGTGGTCGACTTGTTTAACACATGAGCGTGATTCTATGAGCCACACAATTTGCTGACACATTTCCAGGACCTCCATCAAATTCATGAACATGTATGTCACGTCTAGACTTGGAAGATTTTTCCAGTGACATTCCAAAAATTCAAATTTCGTGTTTAAATTCACCATATTGAAAAAGACCACCCAATCTGTTGTTCTGAAAGGCTGATATTCTATTCATTCGAAGTTTTTTATGTGTTTTATTTCCTAGCTTCAGGATTTTGGATAAACAAGCCTTCGACTACCGAAATAAATAAACAAGCCTCCGCCAACCATTCTGATGATTGATGAACTGATTAAAAATTAAACTCTTTGTTTCGTTGGATAATTCTTTTTAATTATGGTTATGATATTGAATAACTTTGGTGGACCCCCCCTCCCTTTTTGTTTAAGGGGTTGCATATGAGGGTTTGCTTAAAGGCCTTATAAGTGTCCCCCTCAAAAACAAACTTGATGTATCAGAGTGTTTTATTTCTATATGACAATAAATGCCCAAAATCAATGCCGGTATGTTTTCGATGGCCCGCCCTTTATACATTCTCAACATCTGGGATTGTATTTCAACCAAAAGCATAACTTAACAAACTTCCACTACGTCCATCATATACCTTTCTTGTTTTCAATTATTTATGAAAGGTGATCAAAACCTTGAAGGGTTCATTACCAGAGCCTGCACAAATGTTTATCCATGATTCCATGACAGCATAGCAGAGTGCTGTTTTTGAGCTCATTGAGAGCGATCATATATTCTAAGCTGAACGTGTAAACTCTGATTCGCACCTTGCGCATCGTTAAGAAACGATAAATGGTGTAGCTAGAAATTGAAAAAGATTTCAAAATTTCAAACCAATCAATGGTGAAACAAATTTTTTTAGAGTTATTTCATTTCTGAGGGCACTATAAATGAAAGATCTCACAAGACTATTATTATGGTCAAATAACAAAGCGTCGTAAGAAATTGCACTCAATATACTGCAAAAGTTATGCTTATAACCACAAAAATAAGCTCGATCTATTTAAATCCGTTTACTTTCATCATTGTTTGTTTTTATTAGTAGTTATAAGTAAATTAAAAAGACCACCCTGTAATCACAATTTAGAAACTCAATTATGGCATTCCATAAAGCTATTTGGTTTCATGGCATCCAATATAGCATGTGTAAAATCTGTAAATATGCCAACGGATATTTTGCCATTCCTGTTCTTGGATAAATAATTGTTGGTATAAATGGATAAGACGTGCACTATCAGAATATAATCTTCAGGATATCATATTCTGTGTATTCAAGGCTAAGGCATATGAATCCACACCATTATCATTTCTCAGTAGTAGTGAGTGATTTGTTTTCCAATCGATCCAGTTTCTAATTTTGGAAAATTCACAGAACAGCGAAAATGAATCATCATTCAGATGTTGCTAGAGTGAGTTTGATATGGATGGCATTGATATTTATTCATAATTGTGTAAAATTCATCTCAGCTGTTTCTGTAATATCTCTTCTGCCTTCAACACATGTTCGAAGATGAAAGGTAATACTATTTCTCAAATTTCCACCCAATCATAACAGCTTTAGTTAACTCAATATTTTCAGTCATTGTTTAGCCATCCTGTGCCAAACGGCACTCGCTCCAATAACTCAAAGTAGACTTCCAAATAAAATAAAATAGTCCAATGTACAGATCCCACAGTCGATGTAACACAATAAATCATGAAAAGCTCTCCGATTTGGATTCAAGAGGCCTGGGTCTTTTGGAAAATATATTTTTATTACACTTCATAATTCTAATATAAATGACGACAGGCAAACGACCGCTCCTGAAATAACCTGGCTTTTTCTGTTGTTGGTTGTTGGATGGTTGTTGGGTACACATTCGTGAATTAGGCGAATGACAAGGAGATTAGCAAGACTTAAGGGTGTGTTGGTATTTAATTTCCTTTGATTCTAGGGACTGAGCACGTTCTGTTAAACCTCTATGTTTCATTCAGATCAACGTTTCACCATATGTCGAGAGACTTTGTTGTCTACGACAAGCCGTCTTTTTTCATCATGCAACTTTTTTAACAGAAGTAACGTTAACGAAGCTAATTATATTGAGAACATCTGGGTTGGCTCGTGTCACGAGGGTCGATTTCACCCTTCGTTACTTTTTTATGGAAGCATACACCCTGCAAGTTTTGCGCTTGAAGTATCAACAATGCCTATTTTTGGAAACTCGCTGTTTACTTTCCTTTGAGTTTATGACTTAAGAGGCTTTAGATGTTTTGAGTGATATGTCAATTTTGGATGCACGTTAGGGTCGATCACTAAGAGGTCTAAGGATAAGAGAAAGAGAACCCCAAGCCTTTATATGATTGTTGTACTTCCCAAAATAATAGGGGCTGGAAAATTTCTAATAATAGATTTATTGGAATGCGAATAACAAACGATTAACAAAGTTATTATTTCAAGGCAATAAAACAGTGATTCAAGATTCCTTCACAGCAAGAGCATGAAAGCTCCAAAACAATAGAGATATCTGGTGCAAAACTGCAATATGATACATTTTAATAAATGTCTATTCCCTGGAAAACGCAGGTCAACTCAGACCGTGTCTAAACGGGAGAATAGAAAAGGTTAGAGTGTCAATAACGAAGCACAGGCGCCTTCGAAGATTGAATTTCAGTTTTAATGATTTCCACTGAAAAAAGTCTTTATTTGTGGCCAGTCTGTCTCGTTAATTTCACATCCAAATTGTTTTAAAGCTTTTGGATCAAGAACACATTTTTTATGGACAAGCGGAATTGCTTTTATGGAGACAGTTTTATTCGTGATTGATTGAGAGCAAATGTTGGAACTTGTTAACTTTGTTTGCGACGATTACTTTATTGCAGAACACTTTTTGTTGAGAATAGTGGTTAATTTAGTATTGGAAAGAGTTGACGTAAATTGGGAACTATTATGTCTTCACATTTGAGTATCAAAATAATTACTTGGAATTGAGAAACATTCGCAAGAAAATTATTTTTTGAGTTCTTGGAAGGTAGGTATGTATGTACCAATACGCGCACTCCGTATTCCAGGCGACAATCATCACCATAAGCGACTTTTTAAATAATAATATACCGTTCAAATCGATTATGTTGAAATATCTTCATAATCGTTCCTGAATAACTCTCAGGGGATACGAATAAGTCAAAACCATAGATAGATTTGTAACTTAATAAAAAATTAATTTAAATTTAATATTGTTTCTTGAAAAATCGGGATATACTATACATTAGAAATCAATTCGAAAATATGAAAAAAATCATCAAAATATCATGATATACCTACTATTTTTTAGTTTGAATTGAAAATACAGAAAACCTCCAGAGGTCTCGCATAATAACTAAGACAACGGCTCCAAGAGACAATTAGCTCCATTATTCTCAAGACCAAAGACCCTCTTAATCGGTACACATCAGTATAACTGAGAATGTTTCAAGTATAAAATGTATGTATAATATTAACCAAGTGCCGATAAAGGTTTACCTAAGCACCGAATGGTATCAATATGCATCCGTACGTCTTCCGTTCAGTCCTTTCCAGGAAGCGAGATGGCGCGTGACTTCATTGAACAGGCACACATATTCATGAAGGATCTTTCAGTAGAGCCGAAAAGATCTGAAGAGATTTTCAATTTAATTTTTATTGAAAGAAATCATAATATAGAAATTGTTTATCCTGGTTTACATCGGCAAGTCTATGTACAAGCCAAGATAGCTTTTATGAAAATTGGGCCATTAGGAAACTTGCCTGCGTAATAAGCATCACTTTATCAACTTTATTGGGAGAATGGAGGCAATTTTACCGACGTGCATTTTCAGGTGCAAGTACAAAACTTCCAGTGATTTACGTTCAAAATATCAATGTCATATGCGCGACGTGCATTTTTTATCTACTATTATACTTTTATGACGTGCCAGAATAAGATAGTTACTGCACTCGAACTCACAATTCCATATAAACACCTCAAATTTATTATTCCATTATCTCTGTACTCTTTCTCTTCACGTCGCATCAACGCCAAAAATACTTTAATTGTTATGTGCCTAATGGCATCGGTTTTAAATATACACCGTGCAACAAAACAAATAAAACGTACAGGAAAATAATGAACATAATTTTATGGCACCTATTTTAAATTGAAAGGAGGTGCAGGTGCAACGTTTTCTGCCGACTTTGAACTATCCAAATTGATGTGAATGGCGAACAATTTCGACTTCGATATAATGAAACAATGTTTTGACTTCTTAAGAACCTTAGTTGCCAGGATTATAAGGAATTCTATAAAAGAGTTCCATCCGTCTCAAACAATATACAGGGTAAGTCAGAAGTAATAGTGAAAACTTCAGAATCATTTCGAAGCTCAAGCTATTATTATTTATTTATGTCATTGTATAAAAAGTTGATAGTTTAGAAGATATTAGGTGTTAAAAATATTTTTTTAGATTTCAAATGTGGTCTCTAGTGAATTGAGCCGAGCAAAATCGATATGTTACCATTTATTGTTCATCTCGTAGAAGGCGCCACTAAACAAGCTTTGCTTTGAGTCGCTAACTATAATTTTTCCGGAAAAAAAAGGATTTACCACACAAGAGATTAACGAAAACGATGAGGTCTCGAGTGTTCAAGCAAGTATATTATTTTGACTCCTTATTGTATCCTCTTAAATAGGTTGAAGTAAGGTTTACACCGAATTGCAATATTTTGAGCTCCTGAGAGACTTTGAAATTTTACTATTAATTATGACCTAACCTGAATATCTGTCGAGAATGTTTTTCCATTGAAATCGAACCAATCGATACTAAATATAGTACGAGCCTAGCCGTTGCTGCTGGACCCGATTGCATACTTCATTAAAACGTATACGGTCCACATGGCTTACACAAAGGGCATACACTGCATTATGGATCACGTGGCCGTTTATAGGCGGTTTTATTCAGCACAAGGCAATATGAAATATAGGGGCTTTTAAAAGCCATGTTAGAATTTGTCTTTGGCCACAATCGTCAATAATATCTGTACAGTGTCCCATATTCATAGATCAAACAAAAGATTAAGATAACATTAGTAACGCCTCTTGCGAAATATCAATACAGTTTTTTCGAAAATATAGTCCTCACAATAAAAGAAGTTCAAGACAGACTTATCATACAAATTTAAGTGAGGTACTGATTCTCTGCTTTGTTCCCTTTATCTTTTTATTTTCTTTTGATGGTACACATACATACATGGGGCTGTCCACAGATAACCAAATAACAATTGACATTTGTCTGCGTTACTCAAGGATATTTTGTTATCTTATAACCATAATTTTATCTCAGGTAGATCTCTTTGATGTTTTCAAGAAAAAGATCAATATTAGAACTAAATAGCCAAATCATGGTATTTTCCGCAAAAAAATACAAATTTATACATTTCACTGATGGGATCCTTTGTTGGGAGATCTTTTAAGCATTCCTATTTTGGCGAGTAGCTCTCTCTATGTGATGTGGCAGGCTGTGGTACAACCGTGTTATTACTTGAATTTGGTATCATGCTCTACTTCTTTTCCAGGCTTTTCTAAATCTGGCGTTTGAATGACATCATCTTTTTTACAAAACCTAATACTTTATATCTTTGTTTAGTAGTAATCAATGAGATTCAAAATTGTATTATTGTTGGTTGTTGATAATGAAGGAATTCTTTGAAAAATCGTTTTAACAACGAGCAGTGCTTTAATTATTTTCAATTACATCAACTTGACTAGATTTGAATATAATACGGCCATATATCCGCCATAATCTCACAAGAGAAGTTTATGGGGGTGGTTTGTTATTTTCGAATAGACGGGATAATTGATGGTTCTTCTTACTCATCCATACTAACTACATATTATAATGAAAACTAGACTTCGCTAAGGAAAAGGCAGTATGAAACTTGTCACGGTTCTACTTACATACTCACTTTAGTTTTCGCCGATGAGAGAGAGAGCTAGGCTAGAACTAAAGGACGATTCAAGTCAAAAAGAATTGTCCATTGCCATCTTCACATTTGCAGTATCTTTTGTCTTGAAAGAGATTATACATAAATCAACTGAATCCAATGTGTTAGCAGAACTCTAAGACTCATCTTCTGGAACGTACAAAGGGACGTAGATAGATAGCCCCCACAATAGAGCATTCAATCCTAATTTTTAACGAATTCATTGATTATGTAAGTTTAGACCAATCTCCGACCGCGATAACAATGACTTATTAAAATATCTTTTCAGACTTCAGTTGACTTGCCGTTTTATAAACAGTGAAAGACATATCTCCAGCTGTTCGAATCCTATTTCAACACATCCGATAAACTTAAGACTTAAAAATGCTTCATGGAGGAGAACAATAGATTAGTGACTTCAGTGTTCGCCGTGGAATATATAGTATACCGCTGTCGTTCTCATATGATTCAGTGTCGATCAAATAAAATGAAGAAACACTTTATAACGCGATCTTCAGATAATTTACTCAATGTTGGGATCGAGGTTACAAAAGACAACAGATCTTATCACGCGATGTGTACCTTACGAAGACCAAACAAGAGACATAATTTGAAAACTGAAAAATGTCCAAGTGTATCGCCCAGGGAATACGTGAATTGGTTTGATGAATATGACGTGGTTAACAACAGTAAGGAATCTTATCCTGTTTAATATGTAGAGATAGGTTCAAAAATCCCTGGACTTCTTGCAACTCGATAAATAGCAGGGTAATGACTGTTCCATGCTGTTATCGAGCATTCAGCGGATGTCAGTTAAATTTGTGGTTTATGGAGCAATTAAGATTAGGACTACAATCGAAAGAATTAATGACTTTTGATGAAACATTATGGATTTTTAAAAAAGGTCAAACCCTTGCTTGACTCGTGTGAAGAACAATAATAATTAACAATGCCTGACTTTTTTCCTGTTAAATTTTTTCTATCCGAGCATAACCTTATTATATTGTATATTATTTCTAACAAAATCTGTTTCATATTTTCGCGATTTTCAGCAATAATGCTGCGATGCGTTTGCATATTTCGCTACAATATTTATTTATGCAGTCACTATAATATGGGTTCATTCCAATGATGTGTTATGAAAAGAAACAATGTGCTCAAAACATGACATTTTGTATAATAAATATTCCGTTACAGATATACATATAACAACAGAAAGTAGTCATTCAGAAGTGAATAATGCGATTCCATATTATTTACTAACAACTGGGAATAATCGAATACTTATCTTGCAACATGGGAGATCCGATACATGACATTTGGTTATCAGAATAACAATTAAAAATCCATTATTATCAGTGAATGCTTGAGAAAAATTTTGAGTGAAAGAACACAACAATGACGATCAGTGGTGACCTACCGCATTATCTCCTAGTTGTCCGTTTTTGTTCAAGCACATATTTAAATTACTTTTTAATGATGGTGCGTATAAACCATGCCTTTGTGTGTAGACAAATTATAACATTTACTGCTTTTGTTATCAGAAATTGGTTTTAAAAAATTCCAAATTCATTATCTTTATAGTGAGCACTCATTGAAGATGGTAACACCACCACATAATTAAGAATTTTCTTGTTCCAGGTACGCTACAAAGATCAGTCAACATGGATGACATTCTTATTGTATCTAGAAAAAGAAGTGAACCTGCACATTTATGGGTCGACTATTTTGTATCTTATTTTGACCAAATAAGCAAACAAGTAAATAGGAAACCCTTCAAGTGAGTACATCTATTTTTCAAGATAAACTATTTCGAGTAACACATTGAAATTTAGGATCCAAAATTTGTATATAGAAGATGCTCTTACACCCAAAATAAAAGACAAGAACTTTACGGAGGGTGCCACAGGAGTTAAACTACAATTAGTCGTTGTATGTCCGGAGTTTCTAGAATTTGTAGCAGAACATCCAGAAGAAGCTACCCAACTGACAAAACTTCTTTTATCCGACAGAACTCTGGCTTTGTTACTTGGTGTGTCCGATCAAGATCTTCATGAAGTACACAAAAAAGGTAAACTAAAGCAATATCTTCGACAAAATACGTAATAAATTCAACTTCTCGTAGCCCTTCCCAACTACTTCCAGTGGCAACGGCAGTCGGTTGGCCAAGATCAAGACCAGAACTTTACCAAAGAGTTTTTGAGTCAAGCTATGGCTATTTTGTCAAAAATTTGGAAATTACAGAGCTCAGCCATTGCTGAGGAAAAATCGTGCTTTTCCGTGACTCCGAAAAAAATCAGACAGGTTGAATTGAGTGTCATAATAACCAGTACATTTTCTGATTGATTGTATTTCAGGGTCAGAATGGAGTTTTTATAATACTCACACATCCATTGCAAAAAGAAGACATCGTGAAAATATCGGTAGAACGCAATGATGAATTGCACGAGATCAAGTCCATGAAGAAACGCAATCCTTACATGATGAAAATCACTATACCGGAAAACCTGACGGATATAACGGCGATTGTTAATATTTTAGTGGAAAAAAATGGAAGTATTATTGGCCGTCGACCAATTAAATGCGAAAGCAGATTGAAGGAGTTGGAACAAATTCTGATTTCTGCGAATAATCCTGTTGAATTCATGTGCCAGGTCAGTAAAACAAAACAACATGCCGAAATATGCTAACAATTTGTTTGATAATAGACCATTGGATTCAGTCCGGCAGACCGTGAACCATTAGATAACTGGTTAACTAGAGGATTTCAGAGAAACATACCGCCTCATCTCAATTTACTGGGATCCCACGATTCACCTTTTGAAGCCAGTATTTCTGTTCACAAACACAGTGAGTACCTTTTTCCATAGTCTAGGATTAGCCCAGTAACGATGTCGGTTTTTCAAAAAAATAATTCCAAACAGAATGATATTGTCAGGAGTGCTGTGGACTGCCTCTTGAGCATCCAACCAAAAAATCTGACTCGGAATCTTGGTACCTGAACAACTTTTTAGAGGAAAATGACTCGAATAAAAGTTATAGAGGATCAAGAACTCAACAACTTTGCCTTATAACCTTTTATGATTGCAATAATACTAAACGAGTTACAGCGCATCAAATGTCAAAAATAAGCTGCCAAGGAGTGGTTTTCGAAATATTTTTTTAATAAAAAAAGTACCTCGATAAAAGTTACAGAGAATCAAAGGCTGAACAACTTTTCTGCATAACTTTTTTCATGATCCCTGTAAAAATGTTTTTGACACCACCCCTGTTGCCAAAGGAATTTTGTCATTTGATGCGCTGTAACTCATTAAGTGTGAGCTGTCAAAAAGTTTCATGAGGCCTTCTCGGTTCTCTATAACTTTTATTGAGGTCATTTTGCTCTAAAAAAAATGTTTAGGAAACCACCTCTTCAGCGCAAAACGAACCAGGACATCAAGTCAGATTTTTTGGTTGGATGCTCAGAAGGCAGTCCACAAGCACTCCTGAAAATATCATGTTTGGTTTTTTTGCCGACATCAATAAGCCGACGACAACTTTACTGGGCTAGATTTATAGTTCAAAATCCTAAAATTGTACTCCATCTCTAGGCAATGAAGAATTTCCAACCCTTCTACATTTCGCCGCCAAATTTGGCTTAGAAAAACTAGCTGTTCAACTGATGGATTGTCCAGGAGCAGAAGTAGCTTATGACGTGAGAAACGTGAGGGATATGACTCCAGTGGATATAGCCGAAGAGAACGGTCACCATCAGCTATCGCGTTCATTAAGAGGATACATGAACATGAATGAGGTTGCTACAATATACAGCAAAATAAAATCATTTTCGAAAAATACAAACGAAAACGGTACGTATATCAGATTAATTTGCATATGTCCACGATATTCATCATTGTTCTGAATCGCAGATGACGAGTATCTAGAGCCAAGTTCCTTTGAAAGTATTTATAAATTGTGCCCAGCTCCCCGACCCGTAAATCCGGAAGTTACCCGAAGTTGCACTACATCTATTGCATCACCTACAAGTGATTGCGGCAGTTCATTGTATCTGGCAATGGATAGAAATGGTAACTACGAAGCATAATACATTATTAATTCATATTACAACGTCCATTTTCTCTCTTAAGCAATCGCATTCTCAAGGGAGGACCTTTATAAAAATTTAGAAGATCAACTAAATCAAAAACAAGAACGAAAAGAGCGCAGAGCACGATCGCCTTCACCAAACAATACCAAATCAAAGCAACCAGTTGCAGAAGACAGATATTTGAGAGAACTAGCCGAAATCATCACAGATTTTAAGAATAACGTTCATTCTTTGGAACAGGTGCGCTATTTCTCATAAAAACTAAACAACGATCACTTTTTATTTCAAAATTTTCACCATCAGGTTGAGAAACTTGTAAAAGATTGGGAAAACAGAAACGACGTTCAGAAATCGTATAAAGAAAAACAAGAACAACTAGAAGAAATGAGGCATCGTTATGAGAAGATTCAACACGAATACAAAGCAAAGAGCAAGAAGCCATCACCGTTTGAGCCACTGAGAAGAATGTTCACAAGGCACTCTAACAAACAACAAATCGTAGAAAATTCCGAAGAAGTTACTCCTTTAACCGTGACATATTCACCTCCTTCAGTTTTGTATCAAAGTGGTAGACCAATAAGTAGCTTGAGCACTTCTTCAAGCGGATCAAGTGGTAGAAATAGTACCATAAGTGGATGTAGTTTGGGAGATAGCGGTACACATTCAGACAATGAAGAAAGAAAGGTGGGTACCACATTTTTTTAATCATCACATGAAATATTAAATTCTACAATCACTTGTCATCTCAGCTTATGTTGGGAGCAACCAGTACAGAACATGACTTCAAAGAAGCAGATTTCAATAAAGTCATCAAGGAGATGAACTACACTACTTTGCCAGCTCCAAAACCAGTCAAATTTTTCAATAGAACCCATTTTGAAACCATAGAAGAAAACAAACCTGTCAGTAGACCAGACTTTTTACCAATCAATAATTACATCCAGTATCCGCCCAATGGAAGACCAGTTATAGGTAAGGTTTATCGACCACTAATGGAATTATGAAAAACACACATGAGGTCAGTTTATCAATACTAGTTTGTTTTTCAGATGTATCAGATTCAAAACATACATCCGCAAATACTCCAGAATCTGGAAAAAATGAATATATAAACATTGCTGCCATGAATGAATATGTCAACTATAGTCCTGGATCGTGATATGTGAGGATACTTAGTGATTTCGGATGAAAGTATGTAGGATGTACTGTTTTGCATATTCCATAATTTCGAATTCAAATGATTATCTGAGATGTTATAAAAAGTTGATCTCTATTGTTGTATTTTGAGCGTATACCCAGTTTGTGTCTGTATACATATGCTTTACAATCATTACTTTCGAAAGTTACAGTCTTGTTATATGTATATTGTTTTGGACATTATTTATAAATGTTTGTTGTTCGTTTCGAATGCCACGTAAAGCAAAATATATACATATGTTTCTGATAAGATTTTGTTAATTTATTTTCAATTATCGATGTGTCTAACGCGACCGTTCTATATTTTATACATTATAGTTTTATATAATTTTGTACATTCTTTCAAATAAAGTGTTGTAATAATGATGAAAACTCAATTTTATTATGAGCGCTTTCCAAAATCTTATCGAAATCGACTAAAGAAGTTGTTACACCAAAAATCAGCTTTGCGATTTTTTTGTGTCTCTATTTGAAGCACTTGATGTTTCATGATGGAGAGTTGACACTGTGGAAGAACTTCAACAGCGCATTGTAAATGCTAAGGATTTTATTTGTGAACAACCGGAGCAAGACTGCGTTGATCGATCAAGCGGAGTCAATTTTGATCAATTTTTGAAAAAACGAAATCCATCACTGATGACCTCCAATAATAAATAAGATTCAATAAATCGAACTTGGAAGTCGATTCAAGGAAATTATTGAACATAAGAGGCAAACTACTATCTATTGGCAAAACAGTCAAACTGTTGCAGCAAAATATGGCCATTTTTCAATACTTGTTGATAGATAAAGGCATTTGCTTTACATCGAATTCTTTCTCATGAATGGTAATTGTGATTACCATTGACCTCAAAAATTAAAGTGGAAACTCCAGCAACAATATCTCTCATCCCTTTGAGCCCGGTTTCTTTATGAAATACAAAATGACTACCACTTGGCTGTAACTTTTCCACAAGTACTTTGTTGTTCCATCACCAACAAATATACAGAGTCGGCCATAAAAAACTTACCGGCATTGATTTTGGACATTTAATGACATATAGAAATAAAACACTCAGACACGTCAACTTTGTTTTTGAGGGGAACACTTATTAGGCGTCTAAACAAACCCTCATCTACAACCCCTTGGGCACGGTGAAATTTACCCATAAAATCTTGAATGGAAAGGGTGGTCGAGTAATAACTCATTCTGAAGGCCTTTCGATCCTGATCACAACTGCCGAGTGTCAAGCCTCTGCTGTCATTTCTCTTGATATGACAGTTTTCAAAATAATTGTTTTTATTTTTTTTTCTATTCGATAAATAACATACGTTAACGCAAGAGTTAACTTCTCCAAACTAAAAGGATATGATGAGGGACAGAAGATCTTCAAAATGAGCTATTACCGAGGCTATATTACTCAATTCTTTTGAGTAGGGTTCACTTCACCCCATTTTTTTTGGGTGAAATAAACCCTCGTCACAAAAATCGAGTAATAGCTCATTTTGAAGATCTTCTGTCTCTCCTCACAGACTGCTTGAAATTTGATAAAACTTTGACCCCAGTTATCAGTTATTAGTTTACCTCTTTTTCGAAGGTGCTAGTCGTTTTTATCAAAAACTGCACAGAAAAAGTTTTGAAAATTATCCTTTTTTTTAATGTCAAAAAGGGCACTAAACAATTGTTTGGAAAAAATCGCCAGGACACGGAAACTGAGAAATGGATTGAAGTTCCTGAATGCACCATCAGTTCTTGGAAAGCCGATGTAGGGTCAGAGTTTTAAAAAATTTCAGGCGGTCTATCTACTTATGGCCTGTACTGTAGTTTGGAACGTTTTCGAGATTTTTTTCCGGTCAACAAACTGATGTCCAAAGAATCTATAATTATCGGCAAAAGTTTGTGGGTGTGAGGACAACGTGAATCAAACTCCTTATTTTTCCAAAAGGTGCCGACGTTTCGACCTTTAATTTCAATTTCCAAGGCCGAACAAAATTTTATATTATCTTTGAAAAATCATTATTTGAAGTGAATAAATGTAGCAACAAAAGTTTAGCACCAGAAAAAATATATTTTAACCTGTATACTTCACAAAGTTATTTTAATTTCCAGAACCCTTCACCCAATGGTCAGTGCTTGGTCTGTGTGGCTACAATATTTTCCAACACTCTATGAAGTATAATGGTTAAAATAGATTTTTTCAGTTGTTAAAACATTGTAGCTACATTCATTCTTTGCATATCCATGTTCGAGTCAGCATGATACATGGTTTTTCAAAGATAGTAGAAAATTTTGTATCAACGAGTCTTATGACAAATATATTCCTAATGCGTAAAATTTACTGCGCTATGTATTATATGTTAATTTGATTTGCTGGAGAACCACTACTCAAGTATGGTTCCATACGTTTCTATCCGGAGACACCTCATCATGCAATTTAAATAAAAAACCTTCTTTTTGATATATCTTTTACAAATTGAGATATTTGAGGTTATAGACTAGGGATATGATTTGATGGAATTGGTACCAACTTTTTGAAGTTTGAAATATGATGAAAATAGAACCGTACTTATAAAGAAAGGTTTTAAAAATGATAAAAAGAATGCAGGTCCGTACTTAAGAAAAAATAAATTGATGCCCCCAAAAAAAATAGTTTCTGGAACATTTCAAACGAAATTACACTGCTGCAAGCGGATCAAGTGGTAGAATCACAAATATGAAGAAAACTGATAGAAGATTTACAACTGCATTTTTCAAATCATAAAATAAATAGAAACCATATCAACCTTGAAACTGTTGTAAGCCAAGTTCGAGATAATTAGAATATCGAGACCTTTTGAAAAAAACTAATTTTTATTAGTTTACCAGAAGTTTTTGATAGGCAGGTAAACCCCCAACTGTTTTAACATTCAACCGTTGTTTACTTTCACTTAAATACCGAGTCATACTCACACGGTTTCTCCAATAATTGGTACAATATGTACAGAAGATATTTACAAACTTATCTATTGAAATTCAAATTAGATAATTCAGATAGGCTTCTAATAATCAAGATTCAAAATTGAAGCGACAATGCAATTATATCAGGCGACCAGTTAAAACCTTGTATTGAAAGAAATTGAATCACAAAAATCCCCACGGCAAATATGACATTAAATATGTCAACTAATCGTTTAAACACGTTTGGTACCTTCTTCAATCTCAACTCAGTTGTAGTTGCGCGAAATAGGAGTAAGGTCGTTGTTTTGTGTTCTGCTTTGATACAGAGAGATGGGTGAGTATTAATTCATTGTGAAATCATGGAATTTGATTAATTTAAGCCCTTGAATACAATTTTGAATATGTGATCGTAATAAGAAATATCTTGATGGTTCCTGAAGTGAACAATCGTATAGAGCTTCAAGCTCTTTTGAACGGTAAAGATCCTATCATGATAATTGAGCAGAATTACTATCAATTATTGTAAGGTGGAGGATAGATTTTAGAGAATAGAAAACCGTTGCTTCTCTTTATACTTCGCAGGATGCCCGTCTTCTTTCACATTTTCATTTTCACCCAAAAAAACTAATCCCAAGTAGGTATGTTGCTTAGTATTCAATATGGTAGTGTTTAAAGAAAATATATCAAAAAAGAAATAGTTGGATTGCCCCAAAATTCTTCACTTCTATAAGTTCGGTTGTTCTCGAGGTTGTTCTTCATTTCTCATTTCAATTTTTCAATAATATTTGTTATCGTATCTGTTATGTCCGTTTTGAAACAAAATGCAAAACATGGACCTTATAATATTATGGTTTAGTTCTCAATCATGACTCTCCCTCAACAGAATTTTCTCAAAATAATGATGACTTATGTACAATTTTCCGAAATTATCAAGTGAATATCCAATCACCTGACTAACTGGTGTGTAATCTCCCACCAATAGAACCATTCAAGTTGCAACAAACAGGTATCAAATAAACTCGTAACATTATAATGGCTATGATTCAGATTAGCCTCTTTCATAAACAAGTATTTTTTCAATTATGCAGTTGCTACGGTAGTAAAAATAAATTAGTTTCAAGTTTTTAACAGCGAACATTCGTTGAATTTAATACGAAGTTCAACGAGAAAATTACAGTCTGAAAAACTTAAAGCTTATAGGTACTTTTTTCTCTTTCTCATGTATTGTCTTTGTGAATGAAAGTATTAGATAATTATACAGGGGTGTTTCATTAATATTGCAAAAAAAATTCGGAATGAGTTTCCCCCCTTCAAAATAAGAACAGAATTTCGTATGAACATGTATCCGGAAATGCTTCGTTACGGAGCTACAGGGTGTTGAAATTCTATTTTCATTTTTGTTTTTTCTAAATGATATTTGAGCCAATGTCGATCTTCTGATGGAAATTGGTGATTGTGGGTTTCTTATCATGCGAAATTCGAATTGGACCTTAGTATGGCTCCAACTTGTAGAGTGCGCTACCTACACGTATTTTACCTGCTATGAGCAGCCATAACTTTTTTGGACGAGCCTGTATTATATTTTTAAGTAGAAAACAGTTTTTTTCATTATTTTTACACAGAAAATGTTAACTTGTTAGAAGTCGCTACGTGCAACCATTCTCGAGATATTTGGATTTGAAATAATTAATACATGTGATTTTGAAATTATGGCGAAAGTTACCTGCTAGAAGTTATAACATTTTTCGTATGACTGCTTCATATTTTCACTTATAATCTCCCTGGAGCTCGAATTATTTCCGAAATTTGTTCTCGTTGCGAATTTTTCAAGAAAATTCGCAACGAGAACAAATTTCCGGATTTTTAATTCGAGCTCCAGGAGATTCGGCAAGAAAATTTCCTTATAAGTGAAAATTTCACGCCAAAACTGATCATTGGAAAAAACATAACCCAGGACTCACCTCGCATTTAGTGGACCAACGGCTCCTTACTCTACTCGCCATTGAGGAAGAAAGAAGGGAATCAGGATTTTATAAAACATTTGGATGCTATAACCAATCTTGTCCATAATTGATAACATTGCAACTTTGTATGTAAATCATTTATCAAAAATATTTGTCATTGTTTTTAACAGCTGTCAAGCACTCGCGGCTGGATGTAGCTCCCATGCACCAACCACAGTGTTGCCGTTTGCCTTATCTCTGTCTGTGAAAGTTGGGTTGGGTTGGGATTGTTAGGGAGAGTGACGGCAACACTGTAATCATATGGGAGCTACATGCAAAGATGCAAAGCCAGGGAGATTTCCACTTATTAATCTTTTAGTCACGTGATTATGAGCAGGGTGATTTCCGATAAAATTAGGTCGTTGCCATAGCAACATTATAAAATGCAAGCCTATGATTGGTTAGAATTGACTGGTAGGAAATTTTCAATGAAAAAGATAAAAGTCGCCCTGTATGTAATATTATCAACAACTCTTATTCAAGTATTATTTGAACAAAAGCGATTCAAAAAACTGAAAAAAATTAAATAAAATAAAACTGTAGCTCTGTAACAAAGCATTTCCGGGCACATGTTTAAAGGAATTTTTTTTCTTATTTTCAAGCAGGCAGACTCATCCTGTATTTTTTGCACTATCAATGGAACACCATGCTTGGCCATAATTTGATTATCGCATGTATTCATTATTTCAAATCCAAATATCTCGAGAATGGTTGCACGTAGCGACTTCTGACAAGTATACATTTTCTGAGCTAAAATGATGAAGAAATCGTTTTTCTTCCTTAAAGATAAAATACAGGGACGTCCAATAAAGTTATGGCTGTTCATAGCAGGTAAAATACGTGTAGGTAGCGCCCTCTACAAGTTAGGGCCAAAGTACGTTCAATACGAATTTTGCATGATAAAAAAACCCCCAATCACCAATTTTCATCAAAAGATCGACATTGGTTCAAATATTATCTACAAAAACAAAAATGAATATTGAATTCCAACACCCTGTAGCTCTGTAACCAAGCATTTCCGGATACATGTTTATAGAAAATTTTAATCTTATTTTGAAGGGGGAAGATTCATCCCGATTTTTTTCGCAATATTAATGAAACACCCTGTATAAGAACGAAATACAAATAATGATGGTACAAGAATATGACCAATGTCTTGTATTTGCATTTTTAATATCATCTATTTTCATTATTTCAGGAAAATACGTCATTCTTCTGGTTGCTATTGTTTGCATCAAACTGGTTGTCGCAGTCGACAGTAAGTATATAGAAAATACCTCAAAAAATGCAGCAGCTTAATCTAGACAGAATGTCAGCAACACATTATATTCGGTCATAAAAAAGTTTCATGCAAAATTTGAGTAGTTTTTGAATCAATGTTTATTCTCATCATCTGGAAATATTGAAAAATAATTACAGTAGAGACTCGTTAATCCGGAGAGCGGTAATCCGGATATTGCGGTAGTCCGGACTTAACGCTTGGCTAAATTATGTACCTTGTAATCCGGATCGCATGTCTCAATAGTCCGCATTCTCGACCATTTTTTGCTACATATTGTCATCAAGTCAACTTGTCTTAACACGTCATTTCCGAGATGCAAGACTATATATATTTACATGCCTTAGTTTAGGTGTAAATATCAAAAACAACTTTTGTTTTGAGATTTTGGAAATAAAATGTGTTCATTTTTACAGACTTTTATTAATAAATATGTATAAAAATGTAAGATTCGATAATTCGGATTTCTTGCTAGTTCGGATTAACTCTTGCCTTAATTGATCCGGATTAACGAGTCTCTACTGTATCGATAACAACTGAAAATCTGCTTTATTTAGTTTTCACCATATCGAAAAAACTGAAGTATGTGTATGTTCAATGAATAATAACATTATGTTTTGAATGAACATTTCAATTATTTGGCGTTTTTCTTGAAAACGATTAATTTTTTCTATGTGAACAAAGAATATCTTTTTCATCCGAAATTAATTGACTAACCTTAAGGAAATTTTTTCTCAGTGCTAGCATTTTTTCTGGAATGCGCCATTTTTTTCATAACATCACCTCTTGGAACAATTCAAGTTTTATTAGGTAGGTAAGATATCAAACTAGGCAACCCAATATCTATTTTTGAAAAAAACACGGTATCTCAATGGCCAAAGAATACGAAAAATCTACAAATTCCGCCCTCTTGTGAGAGACGTATGTGTAATCCGTTAAATTTCACAATAGATTGCCACCGTCTACGAACAAAATCTATACCCATCTCTTTTGAGACGTAATGTTTAGTTAGTTTGGTTGCCGGCGTGATGAATACCTACTGTCTGTTTCCCGCGGGCTGACGTGATGTGATGAAAACCTATTTTGCTAGCAATGCTTTTTGGAGCGGATGAATCCCCTTAATCACAAATTGCAACTCAAAAAAAAGAAAGCGTATCAAACTTTAGGGGCATTTTATGGTAGGGTTGGTCCACCCTAGGCTTCCAAGATGAGATTGAAATACTGCTATGATCACAAAATATCAGTTCTTGCGTGTTGCGTATACAATCAAAGTTTCATTAGAATTTATTTCACCGATTCGGATCCCGGAAAAACCTTCTTCCGGATGTAAATTCAAAGTACTAATAATTCCGAAAGGAAGAGTAGTACGAACATATTTTATAGAACAATTTAGTCTTATATTTATCCTACTAACCGTCACTGAAATATCTCCCAATACTTCTGGGACACCCTATACCTACGTTACTTTATAGTACCTATTAGGAATTTTTTAAACGTATCATAGGGTATACGTGACAATATGATAGACGGGTGATACATACCCCACAAAATTGTACCATCCGGTAGATTAAAATTGAATTTCACTCTCAACAAACTTGAACCTAAAAATTCCAGCAAAGTAATCTAGATGGTTCCTGTTTCAACTAGACAGATTCAAGATCAAGCCGATTAACTAATCAGATAGTTCAATCATATTTTCAGATGGTTGCCCGCTTTCAAGTAAGATGACATCCTGTTCGCCCAAGTGCAAAGATGATACCGAATGCCATGGAAGAAAATGTTGCCCAAATATATGTAATGCGAAATCTTGCGTCCCAGATCATCTTAAAGGCTCTGGACAAAATGATGGATACAAAAGCCAAAATACAAGTAAGTCCCGTCTGAAGTTTGTTTTGCGAAATACTTATTAAGAAGGATTTATTGAATGAAACATTTATTACATCTATTTAGAAGTTTAGAAACGTCGTTATTGAGGATTCTTCATGTTTAGGAAACGAAAGGTCGAGCACTTTTTGATTTTGGCTTTTAAATAAATCTACAGTATACAGGATGTATCCTGAAAATTTGAAAAAAAATCGTGGAGTCATTCCCCACGAAACCGCTCACACTGAGCTTTTGTCGACGCCTGGTATTTGTTATGAGAGAGATTTCGACATTTTTTTTTATCTGGAAATATTGTTTTTTTTTTTCAAGTATTCACGCTTTGATATTATCCACATAATATTGTCGAGTTTCCAAAAAAGCAAAATAGAAAGAACTAAAAACCACTCATTTGGTAGAAAAGTATTAGTCGTAAAAAATGAAAAGTGTTTAAAAATCATTCACAGTGAATTATTCAAAAATTATAAATTGAATACAAATCAAAATGTGAAGATAAAATTTGCTCAGAATAAATAAGCTGACTTGAAATTCAAGAATATAAGCTTACTTTGAAAAATAGAAATACTTGGGTGTTTTCTTAAAACTTAAAACTAAGTATTGTACAAGGTGATTCATTTAGGGCTTAGGGTGACGAGGTAACGTATTTCAGAAACTAAAATTCGTAGGATTCTGGTAAAAAAATGCTTAATAGGAAATCAGTCAAGAGGAATCTCTGTGGAAATAATTTTTTAATTCATATACTCATATACGCTAGAGGGCGTAAATGCTTTGCTCCTACAAAAAATGATTTTTTTTCTCGAACATTTTCCAATATAAGCTTGTTCTCATCTTTATGTTCAATTTTTTTTATCTACTTTGACTTTTTATTGTAGGGCGTAAAATAAGGGCGGGGGGGGGAGGCTCAACTTTTTGGGCTGCGAGTGTGAATAACTTAAGTTTGAGTTCAGGGAATGTTTTAAAGAAAAGGTCTGGTTGAAGAAAGTGAGGTTTGCTAAATAGAATCCATTCAAGTCATTCGGGTTCTTGCCGCCCTTGCCGAGCAAAATTGGTTAAACGGTCTACTTTGTAAAACACGCCCACTAAGCGTGTTTTACAAAGTAGACCGTTTAATCAATTTTGCTCCGGCATCTTATAATGAATAATATGGAAAAGTTTGATCACTATTTTATCAGATTCTGAAAGTAGATGCAGCAAAATATGTTCAAACCGGTTGTCGATGTCTTATGTCTTCATTCGGTAAAAAGGTTATCCCTTAAAGAATTTATTTAAAAAATAAACTAGATACTTGGGTAATTGAGTTTTCAATTATTTATTGAAGTTTCGTGGTCGAGCATGCCATGAACAAATCAAAAAAGAAACAGTTTGAAGCCTTATGCTTATTCTTCTGAAAACAATTATAATCAAAACGCTTATAGTATCATGTACAGGGTTTTGCCTTATAATTTGCAACCCCTTTAGAAACTCTACATACAGAGATACAAAAAAATTGTTCAAATGAAAGTTTCATGATTCTTCCTGAAGATTTTATAATAAATAAGCGAAAGAACATATCGCTATGAGAAATGAGAAAAATTTGGAAAAGTTAATTTTTTTCAAATGGAAAGCTCATATTTCATTACTAATTCATGATCTCCTCATTTTCCGCTTTTTGAAAATATACTGTTTACCTATGTTTGGACTTGAAAGTGAGATCTCTCAAAAACGGCTAGTCCAACCATAGGCAAACTTTACAGGGTGTATTGTAATTTGAGGTTTTCCTTCTAACACTGTATAGAATACAAGAAATTAAGAAAAGTTTTCAAATAAGATTATTTCTGGAAATGCTTCGTTTCCAAGATACAGGGTGTTAAAGTTTCAAGAAAAAAATCCTTTTTTTCATAAGTTTCCTTCCACTCCAGATGTTTCCACAACATTTGATACACCTCTTTTGACCATCAAATTCTATTTTTTGATGTTAGAGTTTTTAAAAAAATTCTAGTATTCTAGCACACTGTATATTATTATGTAACGCTCTTACCTGTCTGGTTTTTGACAATTAATTGGAAAGATTGTCAATTAATGTTCTGTTAAAATATTCTGTATTTCTGCTTTTGAATCATATCTACCAGTTATTAAACCATAGCCCGTTAACGTTTAGACTCTGGACAGTGTGTTTTGGTGTAGTTCTGGAAAAACAGTTTGTGACAATGAATCAGCTTCCGCCGATCGAACGCTTGAAAGGGCGTGAAGATTTCGATACCTGGAAATTCGCTGTGCAGACATATCTCGGGCATGAAGAACTATGGGATGCAGTAATAGGTACCGAGACTGATCCAAAGAAGGTCAAAAATAATTCTTCTGGTTGATCCTATACACTTTGTCCACGTGCAATCAACAAAGACAGCAAAAGAAGCCTGGGACAATCTCAGAACTGCTTTTGAAGATTCCGGATTGACGCGGCGTGTTGCACTTTTGCGTATTTTGATAACCACAACTATGGAAAGCTGTGATTCTGTCGTAGAATATGTAAATAAGATCATCACGACAGCCAACAAATTATCTGCAGTAGGAATGGAGGTTAATGATGAATGGATAGGGACTATTTTACTAGCCGGCCTACCAGAAACTTTTAAACCAATGATAATGGGACTAGAAAGTTCAGGAGTAAAAATCACGAATGATTCAATGAAAACAAAGCTTCTACAGGATGTTTTGATGGTGAGAGGATCAGATCAACAATCAGTAGCCATGTATGGGGCAAATCGAAATAAGAATTATTTCTAACGAGATTTGAAAGTACCAACTTCTTCCGGAAACTCTCAAAAAACGGGTCAAGGTCATCAGTCTAAAGGAAACGGACCTAGATGTTTTGCTTCAAATTGCAATCAGAAGGAAAGAGATCAGAATTCAGACAAAGGAAATAAAGATGCAGCTTTATTTTCAGCTTTCTCCGCTACAATGAAAGAAAATTCATGGTATCTTGATTCAGCTTGTTCGCAGCATATGACACGGAATAGAAGTATTTTTCGTACCGAAAAACAGTCAGCTAATTTGTCTATCAGCACAACAAACAATATGGAAATGATGACAGAAGCAATCGGCGATGCAAAACTGAGGCTGAAAGTGAAGGACAGCGAGATGGATGTTGAAGTGAATGACATTTACTATGTTCCTGGTTTGAACATAAATTTACTGTCAGTTAGTCAAATTGTTAAGAAGGGCAACCATGTGACATTTGACTCAAAAGGGGCAAGTATTTTCAATGCGAATAATAAGTTAATTGCCACAGCTACATTGGAGAATAACTTATTCAAATTGAATGTTTCTGAAGAACAGTACTTCTTATCTTGGACCAAAGATAAGCATTGTAATTTATGGCACCGAAGACTTGGACATGCGAATTCAGCCAGTTTGGATAAACTTAAAAATGGACTTGCTGCTGGAATCAACTTCACAGATGAATTTGAGCCCGATTTTGTATGTGATATCTGTATGATGGGAAAAATACACCGTTTACCATTCAAGCACAGTGAGACAGAGACATCAAGGCCTTGTGAAATTGTACACTCCGATTTATGTGGACCAATGCAAGAAAACTCGTTTTCTGGCTCAAGGTATGTTTTAACCTTCCTGGATGATTATACTCATTACGCTTTTGTGTATTTTCTGAAGAATAAGTAACGGCGTTGCCACTGGATTGGAATTTTCCATATTAAATCTCTTTAGTTTTTTTTTAAAATATGCTTTCTGATCCATCCATATCTTCTTCTCAGCTCTCTTTCTAGTTATTTGAATGTATCGAACTCATTTCACCGATGTCTTTCATCTTGAAGTTTTCCATAAGCTGTGTCTTTAACTCATTCCTAGCTGCCTTGTTATTTGACAAAAGTATCATATCATCCACGTAGATTCCCAATATCAATGTGACATTGTGATCTATCTTGAAGTAGACACAAGAGTCTGTTTCACTTTGTTTTAATCCAGTCTTCTTCAAAAATTCTTCCAGTTATTGATTTCAAACTAGGCTGGCTTGTTTTAATCCGTACAGGGATTTCTTCAATCTACATACTTTGTTCAAACTCTCAAATCCTTCTGGAGCTAGGAGATAGATTTCCTCAGTCAAATCTCCTTGTAGAAATGCTGTGACTGCATCCATTTGGTCTTTGTCCAAATCTTGTTCTGCTGCAGGTGCCAATAAGTACCTGATCGAGTTATATCGTATTACAGGCGAATAAGTTTCTTCAAAATCAATTCCCTTTCTCTGCGCGCATCCCTTTATCACTAGTCTGGCTTTGTATTGGGTTTCATCCTCCTTTTTCTTAGATTTAAAAACCCATTTGCATTTCAGTGGTTTCTTTCCGGAAGGAAGATTTACTAATTCCCATGTACCATTTTCTAATAGTGCGTCATACTCATTTTTCATGGCTTTTCTCCATTGTTCTTTGTCTGACCTATTAAGAGCGTCTGCAACATCAGTTGGATCTCCATGTGCTTCTTGAACAGCAGTGTAAGTTACAAAGTCTTTCAAAGCATTGGGTACTTTTCTTTCTCTTTGTGGTCTGACAACGGGAACTGGAACGTCAACATCCTCGTCGGGATTAAAATCGGAGTTCTCTGCACCATCCTGCGCATCAAGGTCTGTTAGATTTGGATCTACGTCTTCTCCACTCGATGTACTTTGGTCCTCATCGTCCAATTCTTGTGATTCAATGTCACTTTCTGGAACAGAATAAATCTTTTCTCTTCATGACAAGTTCTGTATTCCTCTTTTGCAAAAGTGTACTGCCTTTCTCTGTTTCTGCAAAAACAACATCTCTTGAAACAAACACAATACCTTTCTTTGGATCATATAGCCTGTATGCCTTCGTCTATAGACTGTAGCCAACAAAGATTGCTGGTGTCGCTTTTGGATCTAGTTTTCGTCTATTCTGGCTAGGGATATGTGCGTATGCTTTGCAACCAAAGATTATGACGAATGATACAGATGGCTTCTTTCCAAACCATAATTCGTGAGGTGTTTTTTCAATAGCTCTGCTTGGTAGACGATTAAGCAAGCTAACAGAAGTATTCACTGATTCTGCTCAAAATATGTTAGGTAATCCTGCTTCAATTAGTAAGCAACGAGCCTTCTCCATAATAGATCTGTTTAGTCTTTCAGCTTTCCCATTTTGCTGAGGGGTATGCGGTGCTGTGAGCTGATGTTGTATACCTGCTGCTTTTAATAAACCATTTAACTGAGCATTTACATATTCACCAGCATTGTCTGTCCTCAAAATTTTTATTTTTTGTCCTGATTGATTTTCGGCAAAACTTTTGAAAATTTTAAAGTATTCAATGACTTGGCTACTCCTTACGCCACCCCTTTTTCTTAAAGTCGATTTTATTTTTGAAATACTGATTTACTTTGAAGTTAATTTGGTCTCTTGATATTTTTCTTAACACGGTTTTCGTGTAACGAAGTAAAAGCCATTTTGATGCATGGTAAAATCTTATAATATGCTAAATACATTTTTATTTATTTTTGAGTTTTCGAGAAAATGTTATTTGAGAAATTTTGTTCTTTTGTCAAGTCCTGTCTCATGTTACAAGGAAAACCCCCAATTTTAAATACACCCTGTATATTTCTGAAAAGCGTAAAATGAGGAGATCTTGAATCTGTGATAAAATATATGACCATTTCCAAATGTTCCTGATTTTCAATAGTTATTTGTTCTTTCGCTTAGTTATTATGAAATCTTCAGGAAAAATCATGAAACTTTCATTTGAACAATTTTTGTATCTCTAGAGTTTCGAAAAAGGTGGCAAATTATAAGGAAAAACGTCGAACCTGACCTAACAGATATTACTTTTTTTTTATTTGATGTTTTCCGTTTCTCCCTACACCTTAGACACATTTTATACAAGTCTGGGATTTTTGGTTTGAATTAAAGTGACTACAAATTTTAACACTAACTAACAAAAATACGAAACTTTAAAAAATAGTCTTGGAGTTTGGTAGTCAAGCATGCCATGAACATATATAAAAAAAACAGTCTGAATTTTTATTCTCATTTCAATTGAAACCAAAAATAATGATATACAATAAAAAAACACGAGAACAACTATTACGACCTTCATCATAAAAATTCATCAATAAAATATTCTTTAAGCGATAACTTTTTAACGCATGAAGATTTCGACGTGCGGTTTAACATATTGTGTTAATTCGGAAAGTAGATTGAATTTGTAAATCTACTTTCCGAATATGCTGAAATGATCATACTATTCCATTTAAAATGTTGAAGTAAAATTGAAAAAGCGGCAAACCTTATAAAACACGCCCACTACCGAGGGCGGCAAGAACTAAATTGGAATGGATGTAATTTTATTTTATCAAGCAGACCTTTCTTTCTCAAACCAGTCAAACTTGAGTTATTGGTACTCACATTCCAGAAAGTGTAGCCTCCTCATGTCACGTCTACATTTACTACAAAACTCTTAGATCAAGAAGATGGATCATTTTGGTGTCATTATCGTGAGAGTATTCACTTCTCAACATATATTGGAATATTTTCGAGAACAATCCGTTTTTTTACGACCAAAGCAATAACGCCCCTAGCGGTGGATATATGAATTTGAAAAATATTTCCATCAATCTCTATTGGCCGATTTCATATGGAGGATTTTTTTTTCAAACTTCTACGACGATCAGTTCCTGAGATACGCTACCTCGTTGCCGTTGATGAATCACCCTGTACAGTGGAAAGCATATGAATTCCCACAAACAGTTATTTTTTGACAACCCCCGTGATACTTATAGGTGAAATGAACCCAAGGTTAATTGATAGTAGTAAGGTTGCGTCGTTATACGTTCGGGTTTTGGACGAATCAGAATTCAGACAAAAATGACGTCAGTCGGCTCCGATCCGCTTCTGAAATTCAAATACACATTTTAAAAAAAAAAGATAGAATATGGTTCACACTTGATAATGAGAAGATATTTCAGTGTATACCAAAAGCTGTGTGATAACTTACCCTCAAACACGTTTAAAAACGGCCGACACTCGGTGAAAAAGTTTTAAGACCCTGAAATACGGACATGTTATGACATCAAGATGACACACCGATGACAGGAATGTCAATAATGGAGCGCGGTGACGGGATCGATTCGGTTTATCGTTCGTGGATTTCCGATTCCCTAGTTACGGCGCAACCTCTACATATCAATTAACCTTGAAATGAACCAACACAATGTGATCTCTGATCACGTGTCGTTTGTTTACTTCGATGATTTTTGGTTTTAAACCATGAAAAACGAAAACTTTCAAGCCACTGCGGTGAGTATTGAGTAGTATCTGCGCTGGGATTTGTTTAAGGTGATATATATTTAGTAATCTGATGTAAAAGAGATGCAATTGATGTATTTTTTATAACCATCTTATATTTTGTTTTTTTCTTAAATATCTTGCATTCTAGCCAATAATTCAATTGCCCTGTGCCCTCCGCATCACTGGATAATATATTTGAGAAACCATGCATCTTGTTGTATCAAGATTATTTGAACTAAGCTGAAATAATCATTCCCAAAAACAAAAACCAGCTCTTTTGTTTACTTATGACTTGTCATTTTGACAAAAGTGATGTGTTACTATGACAAAGTTTGGCATTTTACGAGGGTTGTTTAAAATATTGTGTGCGAATTCATATGCTTTCCACTGTACAGGGTGGCCAACTAAGAATGCGAGGTACTGTATCTCGGAAACTATACATCGTAGAGGCTTGCGGCAAAAAATTTTATTACTAAAACGGCCACGAGAAAAACCTGGAAAATATTTTCAAGTTTCTGAAATGGAAACACCAAGTAGAAAAATATGATTTTTATGGAATTTTGTCCCATGAAAATATATCGATGAGCTCATTTTCGGATTTACTGACTATTTACCTACACTTTTTGTCTAAAACGTTTTTTTTCTATCTATCATAATAAAGTGGTGGGGGAAGTTCAATTGTTTTATTAAACAAACCGAGATTTCTCCCGTTTCGCTTGACGGATTTCAACGAACTTGGGCTCATATGAAAGAGAATAGTCTGCGCTTTAAAATGCTCATTTGCTTTTTAATTTGTAACATTCGCCGTCGCCGCTAGATGGCGTTAACTGAAATAGTAGCATGTTTTTGCGTTTTTTTCAAAAAAATCAAATGTAATGGTCTATTCATTTTTATATATTTTAAAAGGGGACACATTTTCCTATAAAAAAAAAAAAAACAAAAAAAAACAAAAAAAAACAAAAAAAAAAAACAAAAAAAACAAAAAAAAACATTAATTTTTTTGTTTTTTTTTTAAGGAAAATGAATCCCCTTGTAAAATATATAAAAATGAATATACCATTACATTTGATTTTTTTGGAAAAAACTCAAAAACATGCTACCATTTCAGTTAACGCCATCTAGCGGCGACGGCGAAGGTCAAAAATTCAAAACCAAAAAAGTTTTTTGAAGTGCAGATCATGCTCTTTCATATGAGCCCAAGCTCGTTTAAATCGGTCAAGCGAAACGGGAGAAATCTCCGTTTGTTTAAAAAAACAATTGAACTTCCCCCACCACTTTATTATGATAGATAGAAAAAAACGTTTTCGACAAAAAGTGTAGGTAAATAGCCAGTTAATCCGAAAATGAGCTCATCGATATATTTTCATTAGACAAAATTCCATAAAAATCATATTTTTCTACTTGGTGTTGGTTGTTACGCCCCCTAGCGACCATTTCAGAAACTTGAGAATATTTTCCAGGTTTTTCTCTTGGCCGTTCAAGTCATAAAATTTTTTGCCGCAAGCCTCTACGATAAATAGTTTCCGAGAAACGGTACCTCGCATTCTTAGTTGGCCACCCGGTACATCGTCCTGCGTCTAAAAGTTTTAGTGAAAATATAAAATAATAATGTGTGGAGCCACCTGATCAAGTATTTTCCTTGAATTCATACATAAACTGTCTTGACGTGATGCACTTCAATAAATTTTGATAAGCCATTGATTGTAACTATTCATTATGGCGCTCACCATCATAAGCTCTGCTGTTTCTCGTGTCGTTTTAAGCTGACATCATCAACTATGTATATGTGATTACTTTTCTATGTTACACAAATCAAAAGAATAAAAAAACTCATAGAGTATTCAAGATTATTTTCTCCTTCTTTTAGAATCAGCAACAGGCAGTTATTGTGGCAATGTCAAATGCAATTCCTACGAGAAATGTGAAATGGACAGATCAACAAAGAGGCAGAAATGTGTTCGACAATAAACCTTGACACACCAGATATTTTCGAGGATATTTTATTGCCGATATGAAAAATATATTTTGCTAATGGACATTTCATTAAATAAACAGCAGCTGTTATTAAATCATGCTAATTTATTTACTAATTTATTCACAAATAGTGTGATTCACGATAACTGAAAAAGTGCAACGGATAAAAGCATACAGGAGAAACAATATTTTGAACTTTTTTGCAATTTTTAACTTATGTATAGATAAGCCTAAATATTCAACAAAAAAAAATAAATCCCGAAAATATTATGAAGTTAATTTAGATCCTAAAGTACGGGACTTCTCCAACCTTTTTTGGTGTTGTTCCCAAACTCGCTTCTCCCTTTCAAGTCTTTTTTGTTCTCTAAGTACTTTCTGAGCCTCGTGATCTAGTAACTGTTCTCCCTCCCATCCACTGTTTTCATCCCATTCTCCCAATTCATCCGAAGGCTAAAATAGTGATAAACTATAAAATCGAGATCTGCAGAAGAAACTCTTCATATCATCAATGATGATTATTTTTATAGTTATAAACATGAATAATATTTGAATTTTTCGAGTTAGTTTAGTGCGATTTTTCATCCATATTGACATAACACATTATAAATTATGAAATACAGGGTGTTTTTTTTAACGGGACAATTAGCCTTAAATGGGAAAGTATAAATGATAGGCTCATGAAAATTTGTACACATGGGTTATCGACCACGATCTATCTTTTAAAAATAGTGGCAGTTCTCTGCGACTTTCGGTAGTACCGGTACTAGGTACCAACTTCCTTATTTTAAATGGCAACCTCCATTTTTTATACGATATTTAGATTCTTTGTTCAAAATTAAGGTAAGGGTATGTAGCAATGTCTATGGCTATCTTTGACCGTTTTCGAGAAATTTCGATTTTTAGAAAAAATTTGACAGTTAAGGGGGGTACTTTGAAGCTGTGTAGCTCAGTGACTATTGGACGAAAATTAATGAAATTTTGGGGGTGCCTATAATAAATGCTGTTTATTCAAGTGATGATAATCATTTTTCAGAAAAATCTACAGGGTCTTCACAAACTTTGAAAAAACAAAATCTTCAGTTTTTAACGAAAAAGTTAGTTTTTTCAAATGGAATGCCCTCTTTTTTGTTTGAGATATGGATTCTAGACAAAATTCTCTTTCGATTAGGTATAAACTATCCTATACCTAAAATTGCTATTTTTCAAGTTATTTACATTTTTCTGAATAAAACAGCAAATCGTGGTTTCTATAGAAACTTAAGACAGAATATCCCTATAGAAACTCATAACTAATAAAATTGTCAAATTAAGCATCACTCATTTATAAGATTCAAATAATTATTATTATGGCCAATTTTTCTAACGAAGATTATTATTATTTATTCAGATAAATGTAAATAACTTGAAAAATAGCAATTTTAGGTATAGGATAGTTTATACCTAATCGAAAGAGAATTTTGTCTAGAATCCATATCTCAACAAAAAAAGAGGGCATTCCATTTGAAAAAACTAACTTTTTCGTTAAAAACTGAAGATTTTGTTTTTTCAAAGTTTGTGAAGACCCTGTAGATTTTTCTGAAAAATGATTATCATCACTTGAATAAACAGCATTTATTATAGGCACCCCCAAAATTTCATTAATTTTCGTCCAATAGTCACTGAGCTACACAGCTTCAAAGTACCCCCCTTAACTGTCAAATTTTTTCTAAAAATCAAAATTTCTCGAAAACGGTCAAAGATAGCCATAGACATTGCTACATACCCTTACCTTAATTTTGAACAAAGAATCTAAATATCGTATAAAAAATGGAGGTTGCCATTTAAAATAAGGAAGTTGGTACCTAGTACCGGTACTACCGAAAGTCGCAGAGAACTGCCACTATTTTTAAAAGATAGATCGTGGTCGATAACCCATGTGTACAAATTTTCATGAGCCTATCATTTATACTTTCCCATTTAAGGCTAATTGTCCCGTTAAAAAAAACACCCTGTACGCAGAAATAGTTTTTTCATAAAAAGCTCATGAGAATGTTAATTCAAAATATTCCTAGACCCTAAGAATAAGAATATACTTGGAGGCTTAGGAAAAATTACTAGAGCGGTCGATTATTTCAAAAGATACACGAGTAAGAACTGTCTTATATGTATAAAAGTTGTGGGGCTTTTAAAAATATACATATCATCTATCATAAATTGGAATATAGAGTAATGTCAGATGAAAGCTGCATTTTTTAGATTGAGTCCCCTGTATATTAATGGATATTTTATTTGATTGAAGCCCCCTGTAAATTAATGAAAATTCAAGTTCTTCCTTCAATTTTGAGCAAAAATTGTGATGCACATTTTGTTCATGAATTCAACCGTTATCGATATTTGAAACTCACATTTTCGCATCTTTGACATGCTATAAAACTCAAACGGATGAAGATAGTGATAAATGGTGTACACTTTCTCACCTAAACTTTCCAAGAGCTATTCTGTGATTTGAATAGAAGGTAATCTCTTTTTCGAAATGTTTTCAGATTTTTTCTCAAGAATTAATTTAATGTGCTTGGATAGCTCTTGAAAAGTTAAGACTAGAAAAGGCGAACGTTCTTGCCTATCTCAAACCGTTTGGGTTTTATAGCAAGTTAAAGAAGCAAAAGAGTCAAGCGCGTTAACTCGAAAACGACCAAATTTAGGAACATTATGTTTATCACAATTTTTGATCAAAATTGAAGGAAGAATCGAAATATCTATTAATATATTCCATTCCTTTGATCTGTCATAACCTTTTGCCCGACACTGTATATTCCAATTTATTACATATATGTAGATTTTTGAAAGCCTAACCACTTTTATACTTCTATACAAGGCATTTTTTTTCTAACTCGTGTATCTTTTGAAATAATCAACCGTTCTGATAATTTCTAATATTCCTGTATAGATAATAATAACTTATAGAAATCATGCGGAGGGATAGGTACTATGAATGTTGTGTGTATTGAAAGCTTTGGATGGATTTTTATTTTCCTCAAAGGGGCGGGAGTGATACTGATGGTTCTTATTTATGCTGTGGTAATACTACACACATGATGGTAATATTACAAGAAATAAAACTGTGTTTTCGGAAATGTTTGTTTTATAGCGAGTGCTAAAGGTTTCAAGAATTTGCCCGAAAATTTATTTTGGATAGTGGATAGTGGACATGACTTCGTTTTTCTATTTGAGAAGTCGACATAAGAAGATTTCAAAAAATATATTCGTCGGCTTAATCGGCATAATGCGTGACTCCACTTTTTTGTAAAAACATTGTTTTGGTGCCATCTGATAGAAGGCATCGCAACCTATGAACCAAAAAAGAGCGTATATCGAAAATCAAACCGGTTCATTCGCAAGTTCATTTGTTATTTCAATAACAGAAAACCTCGTATCTGCTCACACCACAACCTTAATCGGCATAATGCGTATTGAAAATTTGGAAAATCTCTTCAAAAAAGTGAAAACAACACATAGGTTTTCGTTATGTTATCATTTTTTTCCATCCATGAAATCCTTTTCTTTTGAGTAAACTTAGGATATTGTATTAGAAAACCGTTTGTATGTGCTCTGAACATTTCAAAAGTGGAGTTGAGCATTTTGCCGATTAAGACGACAATATACAGTGAAAGCTCCCATAAGCGGGCAGTCACGGTTCCAGCTTTTTTGTTTGCACCTTCCATAGGTGCCCGCTTAAGAGAAAATTTCAAATCAAATGTGTTGAAACATATATAGATTTAAAATTAAAGCTGTCCGTTAACGGAGCTTTCACTGTACCCACATAAATAGATGTTCAAATTTGAAATAGTGCGGAAGTCTTTTGTGAAATTCAATATCATATCATCAAAACAAATATTGATACAATGAATGATTCGAATTTCTAATCGTATCACAAGTTTTTTCCATATTGTCCTTTTTGTGGTTGTGAATGTGCGTATACAAAGCCATAATAATACATAATATGGAAAATTGAATGCAAAATGAGATTCGTCTAATTTTTAATAAAATTACAACCATTTTATGCGAAGTAGCGGTTGGAAATGTTGTCATAAGAAATTATCGTGTGCTGTCATGACCTTGGCGGTCAAGTACAAAATCTGATATCCTACGTATAATGTCAAAGCTTATCCTTCGTATCATATTACATAAAGAAATATCGGTACTTCTCAGATAGGTAATTATTTTTTAAATAGAGACGAAGAATCCTGATGAATATACCGTTTAGGTTTTTGGATAATATCTAAAATGAAGCCTTCTAATGAAGTTTCAGTTATATTAAATTTTCCTTGAGATCGATTTCCATGAACAAGGCACTTAGATATGTCTCTTCCAGTTTTGAAAAGTACATTTTATAACATTTCTTGAATTGGATAACAAGCAATTCTTTTTTTTATAGGAGGTTACATCGCCAATAGACAAAACGACAGTCACATGGTTAGCATTGAATTGATGTTCGTACTCATGATTACCATTTCTGGAGTTCGAACATGTATTGTGAAAAACTATTAAAACATCATTTACTTTCATGACGATAATATTATTATGTATGATGAGATATTTTGTGACAGAGAAAAAACCCGCCATAGCATAACGAATGAACAAGAAGGATTTCCAGACCAAAATATCTTTTCTTCGACGCAATTCTATAAAATCATAACACACCTTCTTGGTTCTCAGAAAAGCAGAGCTATGGTGTGCTTGGTTGTTGGTTGACTATTTACCAATATTCCAAAAGATCTAGTTATTTGCTTGCATACATATGGGACAGCAGACGGCCTAAGATAACCATGCCTACTTCCATATACTTATAAATACAATAAACCGCGTGAAGAAATTGATAAGGCAATAAAGGGATTTCCCGCGAGGAAGTAAGAAGGAGAGTACAGATTAGTACAGAAGAATCCCATAAGTCAATCCTTGGTTAGGATTTCGATGTAATAGCCATGCGCGAGATACTATTTTCCTATTGGCTTGGTTTCAAATTGCCAAGACGGAGACGGACAAGGACGAGAGCCGGCTGAACTGAACGGACTTGCGACTAGATGTAGCTCCCATGCACTAGCCACCAGCCACAGTGTTGCTGTATCTCTATCTGTGAAAGTTGAGTTGGAATTGTTTGTTAGCCTATGATTGTTAGGATGTTAGGGGGCTCTTTGTTTAAGTTTATGGGATCATTTTGATGTTTAAAATTTGGATGTTGCACACGGAAAAAGTGATAATTATGGGTACCACGATCATTGTTTCTTGTATGCTGGAGAAAGAAAAGAGGGAATATCACTTCACAGGTATTATTATTTTTCAACCGAATACTTTTTCAACCGAATCCCAAAAATGGACAGAAAACTCCATGAATTATTATTTAATTTGATACCATATTTCATCAATAAACTGCCCGGCAATTCGTCATCAGGAAAACAATACACATCTTTGAAAAAGTTCGAATTAATGATTATTGAAATGGTACTTTTCACCTGTATATTATTAGAGACTTGAAAAGTGAGTTTTTCCTGATTATGTGAATATACCCGGGCTAATATCTCTATCTTGGAAAACTGCCGAGCAAATCGACGAAAACCGTCTCATTCTTATGTTCTCGGTTACTATGGTTACAAAGTTACAACAAACATGTAGGCGGCCAATAGAAAAATAGTATATTAAACGCAAGCGCATTAACAGCTGGTCGCCAGGCGATAGAAAAGGATAGACTTATGCGAAAAATCATGATACTGAAACAAACAAGATATGATCAGCCGCAGGTTTCGCTGACGTCATTGCGTGTCCAAACCTCAAAATTCAAAGGTTACCTAGGTAACTGGGTTACCATGATACTAAAAAAAAACGAGATAAACTCACGCCATAATACAATAACTCTCGCACATCCCCCTCAGTTGTCATCACGTGACCTACCTCAAGCCTATACAATTAATGTCACGTGGGGACGTCATGCGTGAGCCAATTCAAATTTCAATCAGCAAATGGTTACTAGGTTACGGTATTGATGTTTTACATCTAACCTCACTTTGGGCTCGCAGTGACGACATGCGCGGCTTGGTTCTAATTTCGTCCAGCAATCGATCATATCTTCTTTACTTTAGTATCATGGCGAAAAATATGATGTATGTTCGTAGAACATTCACAAACCAGTCAGAGCCAATCAGCATTTGGCATTTGCAGTTTGCAAACTATTTCTGATTATTTTGACCAATCGATGAAGCGCTGCTCGATTTGTGATTGTTCTACGAACAGACCTTTTCAGTACAGCGGGATCTTCTATCTCAAGCAGGTGAAATTGTTTCCCATATAGTTATTAATAGATATTTGCAAAAATCTCATTACTGGGACATAATCTTGATATGGGTTGCCAAGAAACGGTAGAATCACAATCAACATATTGTAATTTTTATGATAGTTTGAAATTGAATAGCTCAAAAACCGCTGAACCAGATACCAACATATGTGGGTTTTTGGAATCAGAAGAAAAAATACCATGTGTAAATTTTTTAGGTTTTTGATATATTTTCGCATTTCTTGGTATCAGATTCTGAAGTCCATAAAAAATACTTCAAATTTGCTCATTTAAACTTTTTTGTGAAACCAAAATTGACTGAGACATCTATTGACTAAAATAGGAACAATCGCCCTTTAGATACTTACATGAACTTCAGTTCCTCGCGTACAGTGTCACTGTGGGTTATTATAAATAATGCGAAACATTCAGGATCTTCAAAGTAAGACAAAAGGTTCTTAGAAACATGTGTCCGGAAATCCTTCGTTACATAGCTTAAGGGTTTTCACCCAATGAAAACGTATATTTGGTTTTTGCGGTCGCTAAAGCATTGGAACGATGAAATCAAATTTAATGTGACATACCCCAAGACATACCGTTGAAAACCAGGTTTGAAAGGTAGATTTCCGGGTAAATTCACAATGATTTTGTTAAGCAAAACATTTTTCTCATGGTTACATACTAAATTACGAGCTAAATTAGAAATAAGTATCTCAAAAACTGGAAGATATTGGCAAACTTCATTTCCATTAATGAGTTGATCTCAAAAAGACCTATAAAAAGCATTAAGTAACACAAATTAATATTTTGGATCTTGATGTAGATACAAAATTTTCATCAACAAATACCTAAGTTACGGAGACGGCGTATATTATTAAGATAACGTTTAAAGATTTCATATAAAAATCCAGCTTTGCAAGTGGTGGTCAGTTTCCTCTATTGCTTCGAGAAATACCCAAAACCATTACATTCGAGACACCCTGTATAAATATCAATTCTATACCTCAACTTCAAATTGGGACTAAACAACTTCAAGTTGGGAATTGAAAAAATCCAATTGGGAATAATCATATTCAATTTGGAACTATTCAATTTAATTTCAAATTGGGAATAGACCAATTCAATATAATATATCAATGAAAAAGGAAACATAAACAGTAGTAAAAAAGATCTTAGTTTGTTTTATGCCAAATATAATTTTATGATATTTTTATAATATGATATAATAATAACATGTATATACCTAATTTAATTATTACATGAATAACAACATTTGAAACCAACAATATGTGGGTCCGGTTGTACAGGGTGTCCCATTTCCGTGTGCTTCTTTTTCTTAAAACTAAAGATGCTGTTAAAAAAAAAATGTTTTTAAAGTCCAGGGCTTAATCGAAAATGTTGCATGTTAAGGTACCCCTTGTATCTCAACTATCAGATAACTTATGGAAAAAGTGAAAACTGTTTCCTATACAGGGTTAGGAGAAATTACCAGAACAGTCGATTTTTCCAGAAGATACACGAGTTAGCAAAAAATGTCTTAGATAAAAGTTGTGAGGCTTTCAAAAATATACATATCATTGAATTGGAATATACAGGGTCGGTCATAAAGTTATGACAGATCAAAGTTGCATTTTTTCAAATGGCTCCCCCCTTATATTATTTGATATTTCAATTCTTCGTTCAATTTTGAGCAAAAACTGTGATACAAATATTGTTCCTAAATTCAACGGTTATTGAGATATCGCGTTTTAAAAATGACATTTTCGCACCTATGACAAGCTATAAAGCTCAAACGGTTCAAGATAGTGAAAAATGGTCTGTACTTTCTTATCCTAATTTTTCAAGAGCTATTCTGTCATATGACTAGAAACTATTGCCAACTGTCAGCTTATTTCGACCCATTTTGACATTTTTCGACAACAATCAATTTTATGTACCTACAGTGTGACCCATTTGTTTTGGGAACACCCTGATAAAAAGTTTATTTCTTAACCGATTTGGTTCGTTTTTTTTTTGGATTGTAGAGCTCGAAAAATTGTATATTCTTGGCAAAAAGTGACCTTCGCCATTTTGACTTCAAGGCCTACTATGTTAGTTTTTAAGAGCAAAATTTCAGGAAACCATATTAGCGATTTTTTTAGAAAAAATCTGTGTGCGCCACTGGATTCAGCATCCTTTAAAACGGGTCTATACAAATGTTCAACCGAAAATATCAAGTTGAAAAAAATTAAAAATTCGCACTTTAACAATCTTTGATTCTATCAAAACAAATGATAAATGCATTGAAGTTGATGGTGGTTTGGTGGAAGTTAGAAATTTTTAGTTTTATGTCATTTTTATTTGTTTTGATAAAATCAAAGATTGTTAAAGTGCGAATTTTTAATTTTTTTCAACTTGATATTTTCGGTTGAAAATTTGTATAGACCCGTTTTAAAGGAGTCTGAATCCAGTGTCGCACACAGATTTTTTCTAAAAAAATCGCTAATATGGTTTCCTGAAATTTTGCTCTTAAAAACTAACATAGTAGGCCTTGAAGTCAAAATGGCGAAGGTCACTTTTTGCCAAGAATATACAGTTTTTCGAGCTCTACAATCCAAAAAAAAAACGAACCAAATCGGTTAAGAAATAAACTTTTTATCAGGGTGTTCCCAAAAGAAATGGGTCACACTGTATGTGGATTTGGAGATTTTTGAAAGCCTCAAAACTTTTATTTGAGAAATTTTTCTCCAGCACTTGTATCTTCTGAAATAATCGACCGTTCTGGTAATTTTTCCTAACCCTGTATAACTTTTCCCGTAGAACTCAATTCTGCATTCGGAATTATTATACATGATCAGGTTATCGGACCCTACTTAATTTTTTCAAATGGAACACCCTGTATATTTATAGGCTATAAAAATTGTCTTTTTTCCCTTTCAGAAATATACATATTAACAGTATGCACTTTTTCTCATAAACATCCAAATAAATGACCATTTTCTGAAATTAAATATATAATTATTATTAATAATAGGTCATGAATAACAATGATAAGCAACTGGTCTTCTTAAATAAAAATACTCATGGAGTTTTTTAATAACAGTAAGTTTGTAACAAACATAAAAAAAATAACATTATTAAAAAAAAATAAAAAAAATAAAATAAAAACATAAACACCTTATTACCAAAAACAATTAAGGCAAATAATATTCGACATTTATTCTTGTTCGCCATAGCAACTTTTAAATTGTGCCAAAAAATTGTCATTTATTTGGGTGTTTATGAGAAAAAGTGCTTACTGTTTAATATTTCTGAAAAGGTAAAAAAAGACAAACCTGTCTATAAATACACAGGTTGGCCATTTGAAAAGAAAAGAAAAGCAATTTTGGGCGTCCATTAGAAGAAAAATCTTTGGACCCGTCGATTTTTGATTCAAGGGGGATCCATTTTTTTTTCGTATTCTCGAACCATGGAGAGCAAAGCGCTAGCGGGGATGACAAGGGCCCCCAAATATTTAAATCAATCAATCAATCAAATCAAAAAGTATATTTATCTTTCCCTGCACAATAAGCAACATTGGTTATTATACGTAATTCTATGGAAATAAATATACAGCTTCACTCATAATGTTATGTATGTAGATAAGTAGATAGATATTTACAAAGTAGAAAACACAACGTTCCAAAGCGAATGCTTGACTGGATGATCGGCTGTCAGATGTTGAGTTGGTATCTAAAAAATCCTGTTTATAAAATTCATAGCGGGATTGTGATTTGCAATAAATAACAATTCTATCAATAATTCTCTATTAATAATGATGTGTATTTTATTCTATAACTACTTATAATATTCCTTGCTTAGCCTAGTTAACTGTCTTATTTTAATTTATAAACATAAAAGGGGGTATCGACATTACACGGATCTCGATGGAAGTCTAAGAGCTTATTGAGTAAACTGTCCTTAAAAATACAATATTTATAATTCAGCCCTACCTAGTTGCTGCGAAGCATTTCAAATGGCAAAAACTTTACAGGGCTGGGTCTTCTGAAATAAGCCAAAGAGTGAGAATTTTTTTGAAGTTTGTTTGATGCTTTTTAGTTTTTAACTCGGTTTTTAATTGTAACGGAAGTAAGTTGAACAGTTTGAGTCCAATATAAATATGATTTATTTGCGTTAAAGTGTTATGGTAAAATGGCAATATCAAGTCTGGTTTCGTATACCGGATTTCTCGTGCGATTTGAAGGTCACAGTTCAAATTCCCGTATTCAAATCAAATCAAATCAAATCTTTATTTATATAGCAAACTAGCTAGTTTACATACATACAATACATAATGATAAAATATATATATATATATACAGTGTGGTCACTTAAGTGTGCAACATATGGGATTTTTTTTATTAACTGCACAAATAAAATACAAATATTGCCGAAAGCTGGTGCATGTTTGGTAATCATATTAGGTGCACTTAGAATGATTGCAAGTCAAACAGCATACAGGGAAGTCCAAAAAATATGAAAATTGTACAAGAGTAAAGTACCCTTATTTCAAAACTTTCGGCAAAATGTTATAGAGAAAACTTGTTTGAATTAAAAGTAATGCCCAAATACCAAATCATGGCCTCCTAAGAGAAAAATTTAATTTTTTTAAACATCTAATAATCATTTTCCAAAAAACAAAAACAAAACATTTAAAATAAAAAAAATTTACTCCAAATGAGAGTCTTTTGATATGCATATCATCATTGATAATCTTTTACCTTGTGAAAAAGAATGTTCGCGATATTTCAAAGTTGTGTTAATATCGTTGTAACAAACATGAAGTTTGTGATTCCCTAAAAAATTCAAAATGTATGTAAATTTTCTAAATATGCTTAAATTTGAACTAATTCATGCGAAATTGATTTATATCTCGATAATCTATGAAACTCTTTAGGTTGAACATGAAAGAAAATTTATTAGATGTTTAAAAAAATATATATTTTTTTTCTCAGGAGACCATGATTTGGTATTTAGGAATAACTTTTCTTTATAAAATTTTGCCAAATTTTCTAAAATAAGGGTACTTTACTCCTGTACAATTTTCATATTTTTTGGCCTACCCTGTATGCTGTTTGACTTGCAACCATTCTAAGTGCACCTAATGATTATCGAACATGCACCAACTTTCGGCAATATCTGTATTTTGGTTGTACAGTTAATAAAAAAAAATCCCATATGTTGCACACTTAAGTGACCACACTGTATATGAAGTTAATTATTGTTAATTATTCATTTCTTGAATAAGTGAACAGCATTTTATTGAATGAACCAACTGTATCTGCGCTCTTAACTTCGCTAGGCAAGGCATTATAAAGGCGAACCCCTTTAGAAAATAATGATCCCTGAAGATAGGCCTTATTTACAAACTGGACATCTAACTCGGTTTTTGAACGTAACATTCGCGAGTGAAGTTCAAATCTTGTAGAAACCTTACTCCATAGATACTCTGGAAGTCTTCTGTGCTCAATTTTATACACAAGTATCATGTTCGCTCTCCTAATGCCCTGCTCAACCGTCAGCCACTCCAGCTGTTCAATCATACTATTTATAGAAACATACCTGTTACAGCCTAAAACTATTCTCATACATTTATTTTGTAAGATTTGTAATCTACATATTTGTTCTTTCGGACACCCCAGCAGCAGTGATTAAAGATGCTTTGTAGTGTATGTAGTATATGTTTTCTATATTCAAGAGCTGAGTATGCTTGAATAATTCATCTGATGGAAAGCGGAAACTTATTCCGTAGCTCAGGCAACGAAGACCAAAAAATGCCCGATAGAGGAAAAAATTGGTGTATTTGCGAATTTTGGTATAGGTGTAGGTTGGGGGGTCTTGAAGAACATAATAAAAGTCCTGATCGGTGGGGCGCGAGCTTAAGTGGAGCGGGGTCTCTGTAGGTAATTTTTCTACGTTTCTCTTGAATAACTGGAAAACGAGACCACCCAGCGAAAAAATACTAGAGTACTAAGTTTTTCTATGTGAAATTCCCTAAAAAAAAAGTTTCTTGTATGTTTTCGCTAGAAGAAAAATAATATAAACTGGAGAAAATGGATTTATGTTGAAAAATCAAATTTTCATATTATGAAAATAGAAATTGAGTTTTAACTGCTTCCTCTGACGAGCCACCGATGCACTATCACACAGTCATCGGCCAAACTTCTCACTGTGTCAAGTGGTCTCTAAGAGTCTTAGTACACCTCCATTTATCGAGGTCTAAGCATTCAACCTTCACTCAACCCTTCCAGTTTGGTAAGCCACTGATTGAAAATTTCGAAATTTTGAGCTCAAATCCTAATTTTGCTTCGAAAGTTCATGCGATACTTATATGAAATTTCATGATTTTTGAATGAACGGTTTCGTAAATATTGACGAAGAAAAGTCTGGGGGTGCCCTATTAAAAGGGGAAAAACTCTCGTAGATTCAATTTTTCGTCAAATTTTTAAAGGAACTTTTTTCCATGAAAATACCTGATAAAAATACCCCGTGAGAATGAATCACCCCACGCATTTTTTTACCAATGTCTAAGAAACACCCTGTAAAATCATAAAGTTATTGTTCCTTCATCCATATCTCCTTACCTGTCAATCTTATGTTTTATTATTTATTTGCGAAAGGTACTGGTTTTCCCGCTACTCATGAAAAACAAAAAAAAAATCTTCAGACACCCTCCACCACCTTAGCTCACCCCCCACCGAACAGGACATTCAGTATGTTGTTCAATGCAGGATTGCGTTGATTTAAATCAGTTGATCTAAATCAGTGATTTAAATCGCGATTTTAATCACATGATTTTTTTGAAAAAATCGTTGATTTAAGTCCCATGATTGCAAAAATATATTTTCACTTCTCGGTGAAGAGTAAAATTTAATTAAGTCATCAAAATACAATTATTTAGTCTTGCCGGAGCTTTATTTATTGGTTTTGTTTTTTAAAAATGATAAAATGTGTTGAGTTGGTGTTCAGTTATTTTTCATGAATTTTTTTAAATATGACAAGTTAAACAATACATATGAAAAAAAGATTTTAATCAAAAAAATCGATTTAAATAAAAAAATCCGATTTAAATCAAATAAATCGGATTTTTTTGTTGTTTTTCTAAAAAATCAAAAAATTCAGCAACACTGGTTCAATGTTCAGGACACCTCACCCTACACCTATACCAAAATCCGCAAAAACACCATTTTTTTCCTCTATTTTTCCTTCGTTGTCTGGGCTACCGTACATATTTTTAATAATTATTTTTTGTACAATTTTTGATGGTTTAATAGTAGCTCCATAAGCCGCTCCCCATCCAATAATACCATATGATAAGATGGATTGGACCAATGAGAAGTAAATACATCTCTTGATTAGTTTATTGTCGATTATAATCCCTAGATATGGCATGAGGGGTCGAGTGATTCTTTATTTTGAAGGTATTTCTATGTAGATTATTATCCCTGAGTATAACGCTAGTTTAAAGTTACCAAAAAAATGTTTTAAAACCATCGCAAGATGTGCGCGACCCTACAATTCTATCCTTGATTCGTCCATATATGGACCGAACTTTTTCAGGGCAATGGATATTGAAAGGAAAGACGCTATTGAGTGGCTTCCATGTTCTCCAGATTTGAGCCCGTTAGATTTTTCTTATGAGGTCATTTGAAAACTAAAATTCATGCGATCCAGCCAATATCTATGGTAGACCTGCAACAACAAATAGTGATGAATGTCGCCAAATCACCTCACGAATGCTTCAAAATGTACATTTTTGGTAACTTTAGTTAGCTCCTGTGATGACTAGGTGGATATAAGCGGTGTTCAACTCGGGTGTTATGATCCACATAAAAATACCTTCAAAATAAGGTATCACTCGAGCCCTCATGCCATTTAAAAATAGGGGCCCTCTCGGGGGCCCTTCACCCCCGCTAGTTCTTCACCCTTCATGGGGTGAAAATGCCAAAAAATGGTTTTCCCTTGGATCAAAAATCGACGGATCCGAAGGTTTTTTCGTGAATGTCTTGGGGCGCCCAAAATTATCTTTGTTTCCTTTTCAAATGGCCACCCTGTATAGGATAATCCATTAGAAGAAAATAAAGTAGGACTTGGTAACTTTTTGACCTGACCCTGTAAAATGATTCCGAAGCCAGAATTGACTTCTTCGAGAAAACTTATGTAAGAAACAGTTTTCACATTTTCCATCCAAGTTATCTGATAGTTTAGATACGAGGGGTACCTTAAAATACAACATTTTCAATTAAGCCGTGTATCTTGAAAGGGCTATGAAAATTTTGTTAACGGCATCTCTGATTTTACGAAAAAGTAGCGCACTGTCGCGAAAACTGCAACTTTTTATCCATAAAAATAACGGAGATACCCCGCAAAAGTACACAAAATGGTAGACCCACAAGACCAGCTCAACGAGGGTTCAACGTTGAACTTGTCTTGTTAAAGGACGGTTGTGCAAGACTAGATCAAGGCTGGTTCAACGTTGAACTGAGTTCGAATACAGAATACTCTATGCATGTACGAACCAAGTTCAACGATGAACCATCCTTGAACTAAAATAGTCTTGCACAACCGGCTCTTAACAAAACAAGATCAAAAGAGAAATTGATTTAAATTTTCATATCAGCCATGTTTTGGGCATCAGGGATCAAGCATTCGTGATGATAGTAAAATGTTCGTTATGCTTGCTTAGCTATGAGAGGAAATCAGAATCAACGACAACCAAACTAAGATTCGTGCAGAACAATCATAGTCCCACTCTCACAAGACCTATTGTCAAGTCGAGAGTACCTACCTACTTATGTATTGGAATCCCCACATCCCCTCGCTTGATCCTTGCAGTACGACAGTACTGTGCAAGGGGATCGTGAGTATCTGAAGGGATTTTTCCTCCCAGGCCAACAAAAAAAATTGATAAAGCGTTTAATATGAGCTACATTTTTCTGGCAGAGTTATTTACGATAATATTATTGTCGGGTAAGAAATTTAATTTTTATTATATGAAATATTATAAACTGACATTATTCTGGTTCAAAAACAAGTTGAGATCTTATTTTATTAGTGTTTATGCCCCCTTGTTCACTAGCAATTAGCAATCTTTCATTACCTAATGTTAGGAACTTATATTGAATTGGTGTACTCCCAAATCAAAGTTGACTACCTAGGTAGTCCCAATTTGAAATTGATTAGTTCCAAATTGAATAAGATTATTCCCAATTTGAAGTTGAGAAGGTATGGAAAAATGTATGTATTTGATAAGTGGAGAGTTCGGTATACAAAGATAGCTAAAACCCGAGCTAAAACCATTCTCCATCCGATTTCCATGTTATGATGTAGCAAAGAGTAAAGAATAAATAGAAGACGTTTCAATCGCGATATTCATAAAGGAAATCCCTGTAAATTCAACTATGTAGAAGTATTGGGAGATATTTGAACACCGGTTAGTTGGGACAGAAATAAAAATTGAATAATCTGAAAAATATTTTCGTGCGATCCTGCTTTTCGTAATTATTCGTACTTTGAGGTTGACACTCCAAAACGGTGAAATCAATATTGATGATAACTTGAGATTAAAGCAGTCAATCTCATCTTGGAAGCCTGGGGCGGACCACCTCCACCATAAAAGGCCCCGAAACTTTGCTACACTTTCCTTTTTTTGAGTAGCAATTTTTTATTTAGGTACGTCCTCGGGTATGTCAATGTCAATTAATTTAGAATAAGGAAGATAGTCTTGACGAACCTGAATCAAAAATTGGAACTCAAGAAAAAGAAGGCGTATCAAAGTTAAGGGGCATTTTATGAGAGGGATCGAGGGGTGGTCCACCCCCGAGTCCACCCCATACTTTCAAAAAGTGATAATTTAAAATTATCAGTCCTCAAGTTTCATTTAAATTGAACTCAACGTTTCGGAGCTATCACGGAAAAACCTTATTGAAGGTGAATTTTTAAAAGACGAATAATTACGAATGGAAGGGTCATAGGAAAACTTGTACGAAAATATTTTATAGGTCATTTTAGTTTTATTTTTGTTCCAACTTACCGTCTCTCAAATATCTTCTAATACTTCTAGAACACCCTGTATAAAGAATTCATTGTCGGTTACCTGCCAGCACCCGCCAGCAGTTTGTCGGTTTTGATCGGCGGAATCGACCGAGTGACTCGTCTTTTATTTATTCTGTAGTCTTTAGTCTTTGGATGTAGTAAGCGAGTCGAATAGGAAAAAGACTGGGCATGCAGGACGGCAAAGGTCATAATAATTAATTAATTGATGCCAGCGTTTTGTTAAAAGTTATTTCCTTGGTTTTTTCCAAGATTATCTCACTTTATTATGTGGATGAGGATGAGAATATACATTGTATTCTAAAAAATGTACTCCATTAATAAGTACACTGGTGCACCTACAAATGAAGCCGAGAATGAAGCATACTCACAATAACGTGAACATTATCTTCAACAGCACTCAGCCTACTGATGGAACTTCTTTTACTTATATCAGCATCACTTCTCACTAGAACTTTTGTTTGTTTGATAATCTGTGGTGTCATATCTTCAAACAAGTTAGCCGGTTCTTCAGAAGTTTCGTCTGTGCTTTCCATCGCTACTCTTGCTTTCTGTTCTCTATATTGGTCAATATAGTCTTGAACTGTAACTGGTTTATCTTTAAAAGTTTCATCACCCCAATCAGTCCAATTTTGGGTTTCGTTTTGACTATCAGTGTTAGAAATAACTTGCGTGAGTTGAATACGTTCACTGTAACTGTTTCTCCTCTTCCGGAAACAACACAACGCCCTGCGAAATATGTGTACGAAAAACAGAATGATGGATTTTATGCGAACACATATCCATTGAACAATCATCTTATTTTATATCTAATAGCAGAACATTATTGGGTAACGGTTTATCAAAGTAGTTTTTGTAAGCCACTGAGAAAATCAAAACAACTTTATAAAATAGGGTTATGTATTATGTATGTCAATTTGAGTTGACAGTTGACATATAATGCGCTTTTACAGAGCCGTCTATCGTCTATATTGTAATACAAGCCATGAAGTCAACAATTGCAACGTCGCAATATTGGACCGCCGTTGGCGTGATTTCTAAACATCATGGACTTGTGAATGTGGTTGACGCTATTGGCCCAAGAAGGGTCACGTGTGCAACGTGTTTACTCGATCAGCTGTTAGGCTCCGGCGTATATTCAATATTCATCTATGGTATTTTGATTATTTTGGATTTTGTATACGGACTTAACAACTTTACCTATCTATTTGCGTTTTGAGTTGAACTCAGAAAATATCAAATCCCAATTTATTAATCTGTGTGATTTCATTTTGCAAGTTTCGCAGAAGATTACTTGTGTTGTGTCTTTCAACTATACCTATATGTTTTGTGTGATTTTTAGTTTATATCTCTTTAAAGTTGTCGTCGGCTTATATAGGGATCGGCAAAAAAAAATCCAAACAGAATGATATTTTCAGGGATGCTTGTAGACTGCATCCTGAGCATCCCATTAAAAAATCTGACTCGAAGTCCTGGTACGTTTTGCGCTGAAGAGGTGGTTTTCTAAACATTTCTTTAAAGCAAAATGACCTGAATAAAAGTTATAGAGGATCAAAAACTAAACATGTTTGCCTCATAATTTTTTTTGACAGCTGTAACATTTGATGAATTACAGCGCAACAAATGACAAAAAATTCCACTGCATGGCAACAGGGATATACCTATATGGTTTCAAAAACATTTTTCTAGGGATCATGAAAAAAGTTATGAAGAAAAGTTGTTCAGCCTTTGCTTCTCTGAAACTTGCATCCAGGATTTATTTGCAAAAAAATGTTTTTAAAACCACTCCTCAGCTTATTTTTGTGATTTGATGCGCTGTTACTCGTTTGGTATTAGAGCTATCATAAAATGTTTTGGGGCAAAGTTGTTTAAATCTTGGTCCTCTATAACTTTTATTTAGGTCATTTTTGCTCTAAGAAAATGTTTATAGGAAACCACCTTTTCAGCGCAAAACGTACCAGGACTTCGAGTCGGATTTTTTGGTTGGATGCTCAGGAGGCAGAGTCCACAAGCACTCCTGAAAATATCATTCGGTTTGAGATTATTTTTTGAAAAATCCGTGATATTTACTCTGGGTTATGAGTATTTGGATCATATTAATTGGACATTGTATTGGTTTCTGTTATCATGACAACAATGGATATTTTTCTCATCAAGAATACCTAGTTGTATTTTTCATTGAAGCAAATATGTATTTTTATAAAGAATTACTTTTTGCCAAAAAATGATATTCTGGTACATTTGCCCTCTTGGGGTAGACATACCTATTTTATTATAAGGCTGCGCCGAAAAAAAGGGGAAAGCAACTCTCATTGAAATAAATTGCCTATGTTCAAACTATTTATAACAGACTAACAGCTGCAATAGTAATAATGTTTTTTTTGCGCAACTATGAAAGCACAGAATAATATTAATTTAGTAGGTAAGATAAGGAAATAGGTATATTGAAATACCTTCTGGACAAATTTCTGAACAAATATGTGATACATCATTATCTGTTTCATTTGAAAGACAAGCATTTTGTTCAATTTTTTTTCATCAGTAAGGTGTTGATACTATGAAAACAACGTATAGGTACCCCTTGCAGAGCACTTGGTGGTTGAACCTCGGTTGAACTTATGAATTTCGTTTCTAGAAAAAATGTAATTTTTCTCAAAAGCTTCTGAACTAACCTACATAATATTCTCCCCACGTCATTTCAAGAATCTTTTTTCTCCAATGTCGGATCGTTTATTCTATAATTTTTGTATTGAGAGTTGAATTCAAATTTTGTCTTGATCAAATTATGGAAAGCGGTCTCCATGGAATTAACTGATCAAAAACCGACATGATATATTTAAATTTTGAACAGTGTACCTATGTCAAAAATAAGCGGACCTAAATTCTACATCAAGAATCTACACCTTTAAGGATCAGCATCTTATTCTAAAACACTCTGCTTATGATATATTTCGTCATTTTCGTAATACAAAATTAAGAATGGCTTTATTGAAATGTTTCCAGTTTCAAATAACGCGGTTATTTTCCAAAGGCGGTGTCATGCCATGTTGCAGCCAATTGACGGCCTCTCATTCACAAGTCCATGATGTTTAGAAATCACGCCCACCGTCGACGTTAAACGGTGGTCGAAATTGCATTCATTGAAGGTGTTTTTTTTAGGTGAGTTCGAGTATTCGCTCCGAGCGCGAAATTGTCCATTTGAGGTACAATTTTTGGCGCTCCGAGTGTTCAGAGCGAATACTCGAACTCACCATTTGAAAATTAAGGTATTTTACGATTACGAGTTAAGAAAAATGTTCAATAAAACAGTAACTTGAAAGAATAAATTATATATTATCGCAACAATAATATAATACATATCTTAACCTAACTGTATCAACACAATTTTTACGTTAATTTGACTGTGGATAATTTTCGTTTTTTAGTAAGAGACCCTGAAATTTGTTGAATATTGTTTTTGTTTTTGGTGTAATTGTTAAGTACAATATTGCTTATTATTAAAGCTGCCCTGAAATATATCTTCCGACACAATGTTCCACAGGATTTTTTTTTAAATCTATATAAAAGCTATCATCCTCCAAGCTAGTAATAGCAAGAGAGGCTAGAAGGTTATTATGATTTTTCTTCAGCAAAAAATTTGTCTCTAATTCTTTTGAATTGATAATGTTCTCGAATAATGCACAAAGATGAAAATATATGTAGCGAATTTCATTTGTCGCAGTACTCGCAGTACATAATCCACCCTTTTGTAAAAATGAAAAATGTGTATCTGCAACCATCTCATCACCTTTGGATTTCACCACTAATCCTTGACACTCTGGACATTTTATATTTTTTGATCTATGAAATGAGTGAGCGACGTACCCACAAACATAAAGCTGTGTAGAATGGTCAAATTTATAATCTGCTAAAAAATTGGTTTTGAAAATGAACCCAAAATCATTCATATCGACTATTTCATCTAGGATTTCATCTGCAGTCAAACAATGTCTTAATTTACTTAATACATCAACCGAGACATCAACGTTGGTATCGTTCTTAAATAAATTTTGAATTCTAATTCTTTTCTCAGATTCTAAAATTTGATTATATGATACATTATAGCTGCAGCCTGACAAGTTCCTGTAGCGTCCAAACCGTCTTTCCAAATAATTACTATGAAATTCACCAGTAAGAACGTAGTCTATATCAAATAATTCAAAACTGTAGTCCACAATTCCTATCAATACTGTCGTACTGCGTTTGGGAGCCATGTAAGTATCATATGTGTCAAACCAATCATGTCTGGCCCCTGATGCCAGTTGTTTAGCCATATTAGAAAATCTTTCAAAAAGCTTATTTTGAATTCATTGATAGAGTCAATAGGTGTGGAATATTCATTCCGTTTCAATTTTCGTTTCAATTTATTTTTTACGTTGACTATATTCCACCACTTTCTAATATAGTCTAGAAAAGTTGAAGTTCCTTCACAAGAGGGGTTGAAACTTTTTAAACCAGCAATGGTGGATTTATGGAAGACATTTTCTACTAACGTTACATTTTGCCGCTCAAACTTGTTTGGGCATAAAGTTTTGTAATTCAGTTTATGAGCTCGCTTTGTCACTTGATCACATTCTGAATTATATATCGAACAAAGATCATCAAAACATGCTGTTTTCACATGATTGAGATTATCTGGAGCAGGATATATAAACGTTTTTGGTGGGTCTCTGAGATTTATCCAATTTTTACGTATGTTTTCATAAATATGAACCACATCGAATAAGAAAAAAATCTTTTCGTTTGGATATTGGGGATTTATTATAAAAGTCTCTGTTTCTGAAAACTGTTTTAACATATTATGGTTGGTTCGATTATCATCGGTCATTACACACAAAACTTTGAACCCAAGTTGCACAGCAATGCCGAGGCATCTGAAATATAATATGGAGGAAATTAGGTATAGTAGATTTAAGATATAACCCGACATAATATTCTTTGTCTATGATTAGTATTGATAGATGGTTTCAGATTTAGGATGTGATTCCTCAGTTTTATTATATAATTATCAAAACTGATAAACCAAGAAGCAGTATCTTCTCCGTTGCCGTATTGTTTTTTAAAAGTAAACGAAACAACACTCGTTTATTCTGGTTTTTCCACATGACATAGAAACTGGTGCTTATATGTATGAAGAAACGAGGATGATGCATCAATTCTTTTTTTTTCCATTTAAATATGTATTTTTCTCATCCAGTATTCCCCGAAAGGCATACAAATATATAAGCACACACACATGACATGAAACTATCTACCAGCCTATTGGAAAAATGTCAAGTGCTATGATTTCTATACACACTTACCTTAATCTTCACTTTTAAGAACGCAGAAATTCGATTCAATTTTGCACCAAGTTTCTCACTTTTTCAAAATATTTGAATTTTAAGGTGAATGCGTTTCATTTCTGGTGAATGAAGGCTGCAAACTGATGAATATTTGCAGAGCCCTCTATAGGGTAAAGATAGAACTAGAAGTGAACCTAACCTCAATTTGGCCAATCGCGGTGTTGCCAAATTTGTTACTTCATGGCTTGTATTAAAATTTAGAGGGCTCTGATTATCTTAATTCTTATGTTATAATTTGATAAACATCATCCCTGTTGCGATAATATATAAGTTATTCTTTCAAGTAACTGTTTTAATGAACATTTTCCGTAACTCGTAATCGTATCGAGTATTCGGTCTGAATACTCAGAGCGCCAAAAATTGTACGCGCTTAAATGGACAATTTTGCGCTCGGAGCGAAACTCGAACTCACCACCACAAGAAAACACCTTCAATCAATGCAAAATTTCGACCACCGATTAACGTCAACGGTGGTCCAAATTGCGACGTTGCACGTCACTACTTGTCATCACTTCATGGCTTGTATTACAATGCGCGACGTTTTTGAAAACGTCACAGGCACCATATGATTGGTCGTGGCCGAATTTGGTATCCAAACAAGCTTATGTGACATGTGGTTTTGTCTTGTGTGAGTTTGAAATCAGTGTTTGTGTTCAATTTGGACTTCTTTGGACTATATTTTTGGGTGTATTACATATATCGTGTGTCCCGTTAGTGCGTTTATGATTAGCCGAGTGAAAAGTCAGCTTTTGAGGTAATAAAAAAAAGTTTGTTTGGATATTTTCGTCTGACAGCTGACGTCATGACGTCACAGAAACCTAGCGTATTATGGAGGACTGTAACTATTACAATAAAGACGGCTCTGGCTTTTAGGATTCAAAGTCTGAAAAACCGAAAATCAGACAACAGTCTCAAGACATCTTTGGAGTGCGGAGTGCGTTCACGAATACATTACGACTTTTCAAGGTTCATGACCAATTTGGCACGCCGGCCGTCATTCGGCCGCAAGGCATTTTGCCATGATGGATATACAGTGCGTTTTTTTAAGACGGAACATAGGCATTCCCATGTTAAATTTTCAGTCCCGTGTTAGAAGTACTTCTATTCAAAGTACACGGGCAAAACTTGGCGTGGATAAACTTTGGTGCCTAGAGATTATGTTTTTTCAATTAACACAGAATAAAATGAAAAAAGATTAAAAAAATGCTTTTATCAATTGATTCACTGATTTTAGAAACAGCCTGAGTCACAATAAATAACTTATTCACAGATAATTGAAGAAAAACTAACTAGCCTTCCCAATGATTTTCATATAAACTTTAAAATAACACATCTGCTAGTACATTAGCACCATAGCTTCAAAAAAAATCCTAAAATATGTGATTGTAGAGCATGTCAAGAATAGTTAAAAGGCTAAATGCTAGATGGACTTAGGTGGTTTCTGCATTCAATGAAAAATTACTACAGTATTTTCAAGAAAATGATCGAATTACATGAACCATTGTAAAATCAAACTAAACTAATGCATTTAATAATAACTTGAACTGTTCTTGTTTACTCTCATTCTAGAATAGTACAAATTTGTTAGCTCAAAAAGTTCGTCGCAAACAAAGTCAACAACAAAAATCAACTTGAACTAACAAGACAAACAGCAGATGTCAGTCAAGAACCCAAAGAAATGCGAGGTTCCGCTATGTGAGTGCAGAAACAACCCAAAAAGTCAAGAACTAAGGCTGTTTTTGCGATATCAGTCTTTAGTTTCGAGCTATGTAAAATATATATAACTTATTGGAATCGGGTTGTTCATGTGCTCAATCGATAGGTCTACGTATTTTGAACGTCATTGTGTATATTACTCAAATATGGCCAAAAGTGGACTCAGGTGTTTCTGAAATCACTTGATTTATTTGGAAAGTAATATATTTTTGATAGCCTTGTATATGACACTTTCAACCAATATAACTTCATTGTCAAATTGTAATTTCATTTATTTCTAATAGTATAATACTAGAACAAAAATCAAACATTATTTCTAAGTCGGCTCCAGACTCACGCCGCAAACACCCGTGAGTGTGGATGGGTTTCTCGGCTTTTCACGGAGATTATTTAGATCAGATTATTCACGGAGCGACTTCTTGTCGCGACTTCGCGGCGATAACCTGTTCAAGTGTCCCCTATTCACGGCAAAGCAGCATATCCTTAACGGTCATAAAAATAGAAAAGAAATTTTTTGGTTAAACGAATCGACAATGAAGTTGAACACGTTAGAAAATTGGTTGTCACAGTCATATACAAGGCATGTTAAGCCGGCTTCAGACTCACGCCGCGAACACCCGTGAAGCCTCGTGAACGTGAGTGTGAATGGGTTTCACGGCTTTTCACGGATATTTTTCAGATCAGATATTTCACGGCGCGAATTCTCGTCTCGACTTAGCGGCATGAGTCTAGAGCCGCCTTTAAAAGTATAATTTTCTGATGACTTAAAGCATTTTTTGTGTCTTTTTCCAAGATATTCTGGCGTGATTGATTAACTAAAATAAGCTCGAAGCACCAAAGTTCATCTAGAGCAAGTTTCAGCTGTGTACTACGAATTGAAAATATAACATGACAATCCCTATGTTCCGCCTTAAAAAAAACGCACTGGATAACAAATCACTTCACCATCATATATCAAGGAGTGAAAAAAAAAACACCACCAATGGACAATCCGCACATTTTTTAGAAATATGAATAATAAAAAGATAAGTAAGTACTGATGCCATTGATGTTCAAAAAATCAACCTACGACCTCTATCAATGTGGTGATCACCGATTAGAGAGCGCTCACAGAATATCTATCTTCGTCTGGCGTATTGACTGAGAGGACTCTCTCTCTCTCTCTCTCTTTCTCAGGGGTAATATGGCTCCGCCTTATTTTCGATCATACAGTGGAATTTGCGTTTTCAATATTCAATCATTAATCAGTAATAAAAGTAGTAAGTACGCGTGTTTTTTTAGACGTATAGAACTTTAAAATGAAATAAAACTCAAGAAAGCTATGTTAACGACCATGGTTTTGGCTTTACTGTTAAGATAATGTTTTGCCATTTGTGCTTAAAAATGTGACTTGGCGGGGCATATGGGCGCCGCGGCTGGCCCAGATTCCGGATAAAGCGCGATGGAAGGCCAATTTTCTACCACTGTTTTCAGCAGTTTTCTGCACGGTCTTGTGATATCTCACGCATGGACACTACTTTCTGTGGGGATAAGTGAAGTCGATCGCTAGTCCATTCTGATAAATTAACGACGTTGGATCAGCTGGAAGCCAACATTCGCTCCGTTATGGGCTATGTTGTTGGGAAAAGTTGTAGAAAATTGGCCTTACAGATTGCGCTTTATACACTGAGAAAATGACCAGCCAAAAACACTTTACTAGTGTATTTTTGGCTGTGACAGAATAAATCTCAACCGAAATAGTAAAGCAGCTCTCTTCTGACAGCAAAAAGCTCTTTACTAATGTGACTTCGTTATGATTATAAAGTCATTTGCTAACATCAATAAAACATTTCATGTACAGCAAAGTTCTTGGCAGTTGCAGAAGAAAACTCTTGAGAGATTATTTCTTGTAGTCCCTATGAAGTTTTTTGCTACCCCAGCAAAGAGCATATTTGAAAAAAAAGACGTTCGGTTGTTTCCGCCTTCGACGAAATTGTTTTGGACCAATCGCATATCATAGTCGCCCTCCCCTTTCAGTTTCAATTCAGTCGTGTTCTCATAACTTTGTGTGCGAGCAAGTTTCTGAGGGTTTACTCTGGTTTGGTTTTTACGGTGCTCTTCTCTTGTTGCTCTAGGCTCTACAAGACTTTGGGAGAGCAGAAATGTCGGCAAAGGTGAGTGAGTATTTTGAATATTATGATGTGGCTATATTTCATTAAATACCTTGATATTTTGGCTATATAAAACTTCAATCATTACTCAAGCGAGGAAATTCCCGCGAAAGATAAAATATTTTGCCCAATTTTGTTTTCAACTTGTCTCTTTTTCAGCAGCCAAAGAATGAAAAGCTTAGCTATTTTGGACGGCGGCGGCGGAACCATGCATAAAAGCCCCTATTCCAAAAAGCGGCCAGCGAGGATCATTATCAAGGAAAAAATCGATATTTTCCGATCCAGATCGAAGCAGAAATCAGTACCATGTAAGTAAAGTATATTAAAACATATGGAATATTCAAATGTTATTAACTATAAACTGGTTTTTAACTTGAAATCCATCATTAACAAAACAATTCATATCATTTTTAATCCCCACAAATATTGTTTTTTTTACATTCATATAAAAAAGACCTTTTGTTCCACAAAGGTTGCTATCTGCATATTATCACAATATCCTTAATCATCACAATTAATTATAGTTTCTATTTTTAGGTTTTTGACACATTGCCGCAAGAGCATCTACCGACACTTTTGATAGTGGAGGTCTATATATATTCATTTGAATCGGATGCCAATTTCCCAAACCCCTTGGCTTCCTTCTACTTCAACTTTCACTTTCAACGCCAAATTCCACGAAACAACTTGAAACATTTCTGGAACTAGAAGTGATGGAAGAGGCCAGGCCAAAAATCTTAGTCTTATAAGAAGGTACAAACCAACTAAGGAGTTTTGTGGATTATACCACCTGATTCGGTAATTCAAAAAGAATAAATTATATTTTGTTGTATTTCCGAGTTTTACTGTCCATTTACTTTCTCCAAAAATGACCAATGTTTGGTGTGGTTTCTGCTTTGATAAAAAAAAAAAATACAAATTTGAATTTTTTTTCGAAATTTTTTTGTTCTGATATTTTTTAAAATAACCCTTCTGCTTCTATAGAAAAGTCACTATCAAAATGTATCGATTTTTTTATCGTGATTGTAGCATTTTCTATCTTGACGTTTTTATAGGATTCTTCCAGTATAGCCAGTGACAAATAATTCATTGTAAGATGTTCTGATTTGTACGCATCATCAGTTCAAATTGGAACACTTGCTTTGGAATTATTTGTTATTAATAAGCTAGGTGAAACCTATAAAGATGAAGATGATAACTGCTATAACAGGATAAATCATTTTCAGCAACAGGAAAACAACTTCCCGCACTAGCATATATCCTTTGTTATTGTAGGAGATTCTTTTTCTACAAATAGAAAAAATTTCGCTGCCTTATGAAAAATCGCTTTGCATAAACAGCAAAGTAACTTTATAGCCACAGCAAAGTTACTTTATACTGGCAGAAAAAATGTTTTTTATAAAGTTAGTCTGGCTACCACAGTGAAGTGTGTTCAGCAAAGTGAACTTCATCGTAATAGCAAAGAGCTTGGCTGGCGCCTATTCTAAAAAGAATTTTGGCTGTGGCAGCTAGAATTTCAGCAAGGAACATAAATAAAATTTCTCAGTGTACAGACCAGCCGCGTAGTCCATGCCCCGAATTATATTCAAGCACAAATGACATCAAATTATCTTCACAATAAAGCCAAAACATAGCTTTCTTGGGTTGTATTTAATTTCAAAGTTCTATACCTCTCAAAAAAATATACCCATTACTATAAAAGTCCGCCTGTTTAATAAATAAATTAGTCACTCATATTTGATATTTTTGTAATACTGAATATATTTATCAAACCCATAACAAAATATAAATAATGAGGAAGGAAATGGGTAGGTACTTCAAATTTTTAATATTATACAAGCACCATTTCTGGCTAATATTTCGTTAATTTTTCAAGATATCGATAAATACTAATATCTACAAGGGTTAGCATCCTTGCTCAATTTATCCCATATATTCTTCATGATGCAGGAAAATTACCTGAACACCATTTATTATTGATAAGCTTAATATTGCATTTTGTTAATTGGGTTAGTTTTTTGGTCTTGTGGACATGATAGCGCAACTCACACATGAAAAATTTCTATGTCCAATCAGTGGCGCAGCGAAAGTGGGGTTTTGGGGGTTAACCCCCTCCCCAGAGCCTATATGAATTGAAAAATCATAGGTACCATGAAAGTGAAACCAATTTTTGAAAAATATACGTAGAGGGTGATTCATTTTCAGCGACAGGGTGCCAGTTCTTGTAAACCAGTCATCTTTAGTGACCCTTGAAAAAAAAATCTATAGTAATGTGCCCAAGACAAAATGCTAAAAATATATGTCAAGCTTCTGGGATCCCCGCAAAGGGGCGTAACGGTACTGTGAGATCAAAAAATTTGCATATTTTCGAAATTTTTTCCGGTGAACTACCAAAAAAGAATATTGAAACAAATTTTGGAAGATATTATCTACAATACTGCTCCCCGAAACATCTCTCTAATCTCTCCTCAAACATTATTCTATGCTCTCTATGTTGTCAAATGAGACACCCACAGGCCGTCAAACTTGATGTTACTAACTTCTACTCTAACCTCTAACTTCGAAATTCTTCAACCGATTTGGCTGTTCCTTGGCTCATTTTAAAAAGGAAAATCTGCGCTTTCTGGTGCATGAACTGAGAGTCAATTTTACTCGCATCAGCCGATCACACAATATGAATCGTAAGAGTCAATCCTGTATTTGAGGTTTTTTCGAAATTTTGCAAATCCATACTGGTTAGTGGATATTTTTCTACCACTGCTTTCATGAATGTGATTTTCTATATCTTTTGAAATAAAAGAATCACGGAGACTTCATTAGGAATGCCTCGAATAATACTTTTGAAACAACCCCTGTAAATTTGAATGTGTCAAAAAGATAGGAGTGCCTTGCCAACGGTGAAGATTCGGGCATTTGCGAACAACGTTCCCAACTTGTCTTATCCGAAAGTTGAGATAAAGATATAGATATAGGGTGTCAAAGTTGGAATGAAGAATCAAATTAGGTGATGACAATCAAGATCATGAGATTGTAAAAATTGTCGAAATAAATAACCAGTAGCTTTGAGTCATAAAACTGATGATTTTCAACTGCGAATAATAATTTTTACGTGGAAATTTTCGTGACTGGCTTTGTAATTGAGGAAGAAACAGTGGTGGGAAGCAGTCAAAATAAAAGGCCTACGATGCGTGAGTTCTCATTTATTTTATTCCCGTCCACACCAATGTGATTGTTGCGTTTAGGTCAAACTACATGCGGATTTTGGCGTTAACCAGGTCACGATTTCTCGTCACCACGTTTGGTAATTGATTGGTTATATATCTATAGCAGCTCGGGATCAAACGTCAAAACGTTCTGGTTACTAAAAGTAACATTTATTGTATAACGTAACTACTTAATTAGGTACCTTCCAAGAGATTTGTCCCTACTGCGAAGGAAAGTTAGGTTGGGAAATTCGTAACCTGGTTAACGCCAAGATCCGCCTTATGTGTTTTACTCTTTTAATTTGTCCAATTGTCAACATTTACAATACTCTTAACGTAGTTAACAAGTGATTGTAAGTTTATTGTTCTAAGTATTTATAATTCATACTACCAATGAACAACTATGTCAAATCCTCTGTTTTTTGTATGCGCTATCTTAATGCATCTCCAATTATTGTCATCCTGAAGAAGGAACGAATCAGTTCCGAAAGCTCGATTCAACCAATATATGAGAACTCATGCATCGTAGGCCTTTCATTTTGATTGCTTCTTTCTCAATAATGATTTTTGGCATTTCCAGTTCCAGATTCAATTATTATAACCTATAAATATTAGCCTAGTTTACACCGACAACTTGGTCCGCGGACCAAGTACTAAATTTGAACTATATCAGAACCAAATATTTGATTCGAATGGTGTAAACAGTTGCGGACTAAGCTGGTCCGCTCTTGGTTTGGTATTCGCCAGCAGGTGTACCGAACTAAATTTGGTTCGATCTGGATCAAAATGATGAGGTTATGTTGATTGTTATTATTGTGAATGTGTTGGTTCTGAGTTTCTAAGGCAATCTGAGCGTACTTACTTATGTTTTTGTCGGTTACGAATTGTGTTGATGAATAGTCTCGACTTGTTTTTGACATTTGACGAAATGCGCGCGTACTCATTTAGTTCACGCGTTGCAAGACGGTGTAAACGGGCGAGAAGCAAACATAGGTCCTACCATACTATCCCCACCAGCTTGGTCCTATCGGACCGAACTAAACGAGTTATCGGTGTAAACTAGGCTATTGTGATTCTTACAAAGCGGACGTTCTTATGATTTATATCGATATCGATTAATTCATATCTTTTCCTCCCTTCTCTTCGATTTCCTGTGACGCACAGGGGGCAAGATATACATCTGACAACACTGTACACTGTTAGATAGATTACACTTGACAATCTTGACATGACAAGTGAAGTAACAGTGACAGTTGAAATTTTATAAACAAAAGCTGGAATTAAATTACTTGGAAATGATAATTGATAATTCCATAAGACTAGTTCACCAGTAGAATACAGTGTCAGTTATTAGAGGAGGCGTTTTGTCGAACTTTTGGTAATAGTTATTATCAGAATGCAATATTTTTAATGTCTAGACTAAGTAGTGGGAGTATCGTCGATCTGGTAAGTTCGAGGGTAAGTGGCAAAATAATGTAACAAGGCACAAGGCCAAAACAATGAAGAATATTATATTAATTTTCCTAATTGCTTCTGACCTGTCTCCACACTAGATAAAACCAGGTAATGAAGAACTATAAAAAATGCTGCGCCTGTCTGCGAAATTCAATTTTGGTGACATTTTTTTATCGAAAATTAAATTATTCAAACTTGTATAACTAGCATAATTTAATGATTCTAATCAAAACCAAAAACCGAGATAAATGATCGGATGTTGGGTTATTATTTCACAATTACTACGTTTATCTTGACGGATCGATCCGGATCCGGATCGAAACTCAAGTGGCTTTGTGAATCCCACTTGAATACCCTCTAATCCTCGGTAAAAACGGTTGAGATTGAGCGCTCAAGCGGCTTGAAAAAATAAATCCAATCACAATTTTTGGATTGACTTGAGTCAAGTCAATCCCAATCCACGAAATAAACGCTTAATCCATTTTCTATCTGGATCCAACTTTTGCGCCCAGCTTCACTCTATTTTGAAAGTGCGAATGGAAAATTTGATGTTAAATTTTTATGCGTGTCACTCAATATATAAAAAGTGAGGTTACAATTCGGTGTTTTGGTCGTGTCAAATACTGTCAATCTCAATCTCAATCCTCGAAATAAACAGTCGAGATCAAGGATTCAATTTTCAAGCCACTTGAGTTTCCATCCGGATCGAGCTGTCGAAATAAACGTAGTAAATATTACAATAAAATAATAATATAATTTATCATAGATACTTGATTAGGTAAGTTATTTTCCCGATGAGCTTTAGCTTTAATTATTAATAGGTATGATTCAAAATTTAGAAATAATTTCTCATTTGACCTGTCTATCAGAGTAGTCTTGCAGTAATACCATTGAGTTTTATGTAATACAGAATGCTACCCATGATACAATAGCATGGGAAGACCATTTCGTGTCATGCCATGCGAGTTTTATCACTATACTTTTTCTACGATTAATATCACAACTGGCTGAACCCGCCGAAATTCGACGCGAGATGGTGTTGGAAAAATTAAACACGAGAACACTACTCTATATCTTGAAAGTTATTTAAAACCAAAACGCCAACAATGACGATTCACCAACACTATTTATAGATAAACAAGGTGGGGCACGAAACCACCCAGGTTTTCTCTATGGTAAAAATCGCTCGGACATGTGAATTTTTATATTTTGGTTATATTTTCACCCCTACCCTGAGGGGATGACAGGTTTCCCCTCCCCCCAAAAAAAAAAATTAATAAATGACAAATAGATAATAGATTTGAATGAAAAGCAGCAGTTTGAAACTTCGGGGTTATAAAAGACTTTCTAATGACGTATTTCTCGACCACCCTATACATTTAAAGTTCTTGAGTACCTGTCGCCCCCGTTTAAGGGTATAGAAGTAGGGAACTAAAACACTAAAAAATGAAGATTCTCGTGCCACAGTATACAGAGTATGTCCCCGGATGCGTATTGGCATTCCTTACTACGCTACAGAGCATACATGAGCTGTATCGCAGTAAAGTATGGCTGGACTGAGCGCACCATTTGTTCAGCCATTGTTTACTACGGTACAGACCAAATGCGCTACATGTAATGAATAGGTACATTTATGGTGGGAATGGATTTTTTCACTCAATTCATTAATTATTATCGTTTACTAGGTACGATATATAAAGAACATTGATTACATACATATGTACATAAAAATTATCTATTAAAGGTGAATCTTGAAAAATCCTACTATATCATATTAATGAGACGATGTGTGCGATGGCTTCACGGAGCCATTTTTAATTTCGCAAATAAGAACTAAAAAATGTTCCAACAACAATACTCTGCGTCTACACAGGGTGTTACTCAATGAAAGGCCGTAATTCCAAAGACGACGCATTCCTGAACCAAATTCAAGTAGAAAAGCAGAAAAGGTCTTATAGGCTAACATACCGTCATTAATTGTGTCTTGAAAAATAATATTCTGGTTTTCGAGATACAGGTTTAGAAAAAAATCGGATTTATTATCAGTAAATCGTGTCAACTTCGCTCGTCGCTATATTTGTTGTCATGGACATGATATTTTTGACTTTCCTTCACGCCCTATGATTTTTCATGTGGTCAAAAAGTAGACCTCCAACCTCCAACACACTGTATCTTGAAAACTAGACTATTTAGGACACATGATTATCCGAAATTGGTTCAAAAATGCGTCTCTGTAACTATGGCCTATCATTGAATAAAACCCTGTATAGGCTTATTAGAAGCACACCATTCATGCGGATTTAATTTAATAGCGTGAAATTCAATGTTTAGGATTTAAATACCTACTTACATTATCATTATGCGCTAAAATAAAACTATGCTTTTCTCACCAGTACAATTCATTTTTACGGCGTACAGGGATAGTTCGAGTTGGTCTTATAAAGTCGACTCTATCTTCATTTCGTAAAATTCATGTGGCGGAAAAGTAACGTAGTTAGTACATAGTATTGAACAGCTGAGAATTTCGGTAAACAATAATAATCCAATGAAATTTTAACGTGAAAAAAAAACGGGAAAGCTGATTTTCTTCAGATTTTGTCAGTAACTGCCTACTGAGTGTAAAATTAGCAAAATCGAGAATTTTCCTCCTGCGGATTTTGAGCAAAAAGGGTGGTTATTTTGAAATGTGCTACAACAAAAAAGCAATGGTTGGACGTATATTGTACAGGGTGTTCTCGTATATTTTGGCCAATTGCTACCTTCGTTAATATAATAACCCTGGAGAGTGGTTCAAATTAGCATAATTGTAGTAATTTTTCTGAATTATCAGAATTTGTTATCAGAAAAAACAATTGAGTATCAGAAGTAAAAAAAATTTAGACTTCTTCATTTTTGAGGACACCCTGTATTTTATCCCATAGTTCGGTGTTTTATCTCTAACGGTTATGAAGATTTTAACGTTTTTCTATACAAGGAATAATGATAATATAGATTGGACAGAAGGATGCCTAATTGGAAGAGACCATCGCAGCCAACTATTCTATGTATAGAAAAACGTTGATATCCTTATAACCGTTAAAGATAACACCCCCAACTCTTATATATTTGAAATCAGGAAATCTCTATCGGAGTAAGTTCCACTTATTTACGTTGCTGAATGAAAATTCATTTCAATTTTTCAACCAATAGAAACATCAACCAGTTTTAGAATGATTAAAATTATGGATTCAGAATGCCATTTTCTCGAAAACGGTTAGATATAGGTATGGGGTATATTGCATAACATATACTCAGAATTCACGCAGAATTCAAATATGAAATAAAAAAATACATGTTTCCATTTGAAACAAAGAAAGTAATGGTCGTAACCTATTTTTGGTTGACCCTGTATACATGAAACTGTCATTAAATAAATCGCATCCACATATAAAAACAACATGTTTGAACGTTTTCCAAAAAATTAAAACCCTGAATTTAAAATAACTGTACTCCACATATTGAGCCACAATAGACCTACTAGTGATCGCGGTGGAATGGAGCCATGTGCGCCCACTCACAAATCGAAATCACGAAAAAATCACAAATCATATTTTAGCCGGTCACAGTATATTTAATTTTATCACGAACATCTTCAATTTGGCAAATTTACAGAACTAGACAACAATAACGAAATAACCCCAATTCCATGAACTGGGCTATCTTCAAAAATAATCGAGTGACAAAGTCCATGAGGAGAAGTTGCTTGTTTATTTATTATGAACCACTTTCATTATGGATCAATTGAGGGCAAACTAACTTTTTGAAATCACCCCAAATACGGCTCATGCAGCGGCCGATAAGTCCGGAAATGATAAAATTAAAAAAAAATCATGAGGTAAAGTTATGAAGAGTTTTCTCATGTACGATTTTAGTATAATCATTTTGTTGTAGCACAATTCAAAAGAACCACCCCTATTGCACAAAAACCGCACGGGAAAAATTTCCGATTTTCCTAATTTTACACTCAGAAGACCGTCGTTGACAAACTTTGAAAAATACATCTTGCCCATTTTTTTTTTCAACTTTGAATTTTATTGGACTATATTGTTTACCGAAATTCAAAACTGTTAAATATCCATATATTTATTAAATATATGTCAATATCACGTACTAACTACGTAACCTTTCCGTCACATGATCACACAATTTGACAAAATGAGGATATAGAGTCCACTTTTTAAGACTAACCCAAACTATGCCTGTGAACTGTATAGCTATTTACCTAACAAGTGCGGAAAATTAGTTTTTCCGCACGAGTCTGCCGTTCACCGACCGACGCGTAGCGGAGTTCGGTGAAGCAGCCGAGGGCGGAAAAACATTTTCCGCAAGTGTTAGGTACAATAGTTTTTCTACAGACGTGCGGAAATAAGGATATAATTCGTGATTTAAAAGTTTCTGATGCAACTAATGACAAATAAATAATAATGAATGTCGAAATGTGTAACTAAGCGACCATAGTTACCTGGAAACCTGGTTGCTGTTTGCTTATGATATTGTTAATTTTGACATATCCGTGCGGAAAAATTTTTCCGCACGGAAATGTCATGCGGAAAAATTTTTTCGCACTGGTGCGGGAAATCTGATTTTCCACACGGATATTGGTGCGGAAAATTGAATTTTCCGCACGGCTGTAGGAAAAATAAATTGTGTACTGTTGAGTGTAGGATAGTATTATTTTCACTCATAATGATAATGTGAGTATTTTAATTCGAAACTTTGAGTTCTACGCTAATAAATTGAATCCGCATGTTTTGGCGTGCTTCTAATGAGCCTATAAGAAGTTTTACTCAATAATAGACCATAGTTTGAAAGACGCATTCCTGAACCAATTTTCAAGATAAACATGTGTCGTGTCCTGAATGGTGTGGTTTGGTTTTCGAGATACAGTGTTGTTGGAGGGTTAGAAAAAAATCTACTTTTTGACCACATGAAAAATCATAGGCTGTCAAGAAAATTCAAAAACATTGTCCCCATAACAACAAATATAGCAAAAAGCGAAAGTTACTCGATTCACTAATAATTAGTCCGATTTTTCTCTAAACCTGTATCTCGAAAAGCATAATATTTATATTCAAGACACAATGACAATAGTTTTACCAATAAGACCTTTTCTACTTGGGTTTAGTTCAGGAATGCGTCTTTGCGGCCCTATTGGGTTTCACCACAGAATGTCGCTCCGTAAAGCCATTATACACATCATCACATCAAAATTATGTATAGATTCACCTTTATAATAGATAATTTTCATATACATATGTATGTAATTAATTTCCATTATTATATAGTAGGTAGTGAACGATAATAATCAAAAAATTGAGTGAACAAAGTCATTCGAACCATATACTTTTCTTCCATACAGCGCATTTGATCTGTACGGTAGTAACCAATGGCTGAACAAATTGTGCGCCCAGTCCAGCCATACTTTACTGCGATACAGCTCATCTATGCTCTGTACCGTAGTAAGGAATGCCAATACGCTCCCCGGATAGGTGTTGAGAGAGGGCAAATGGACTAAAAATTCTTTATAGGTATTATCATTATCACCTATAATAATAGTCACACAATGTTGTTTATTTTATTCAGTGACCGGCTAGAATATGGAACAAATTCATTTTAAATTCAGGGTTTTGATTTTTTGGAAAACGCTTGGACACGTCGATTTTTATTTGTGGGTTCGGTTTGTTTACTAACAAATTAATAAATACAGGGTGGACCAAAAATATGTTACGACCATCAAATTCTTTGTATCAAATGAAAACATGTATTTCTTATTTCATTCTTGAATTCTTCGTGAAATTCTGAGTATATTTCATTAAATACCCCCCATAAATTATATCCAACCGTTTTCGTGAAAATAGCATTTTAAATCCATAATATTAATTATTTGAAAGCTGTTTAATGCCTTTGTTTGTTGAAAAATTGAATAAAATATTTATTCAGCAATGTAGATAGGTGATTACTAACTAAAATAGACAACTACGCGATTCTGTTTGTTTGAGTTTCTTAGTGACTACTCGTTCACGTTGGACATTCAATTCGATTATTGAACCAATAAGAATATTAACCCGTTTTTTAAGCAAAAATATTGGGGGCTATGATTGAACGTTTACGTTAACTTAACGTATCTGTTACGATTGTTTACCAAAGCTGTTCCGTTTGCGTTACCGTATCCATTTCACCATGGTAACGCTGTTAGCAAATGCAAAAAAATCAATCATAACCCCATTATGTATGTATGAGGCCATTTTCTTTTGAATTTAAGTATGGGGTATGGGGTGTATTATTTGAAATATACTTCGAATTCCACGCAGAATTCAAAAATGGAATAAAAAACAGGTTTTTCATTTCCATTTGAAAAAAAAAAGAAGTTGATAGTCGTAACCGAGGTCGTCACTTATTTTTGGTGCACCCTGTATATACATGAATTTCACATGAAAAAAACCGTCTTTAAAAATAAAAATCGATGTGTCCAAGCGTTCCTCAAAAAATGAGAACCCTGAATTTAAAATGAATTTGTTCCATATTTTACCCGGTCACTGTATAATATAGGTAGGGTTGTGCCTGGTCAATTGACCGAGATTTTGACCAGGTCAAAATCCACCACAAACCTCACGGCGCCATCTACCCAGAATCGCGGTAATTATTGACAAAAAACGGACATATTATTCTTGTTTTATTGGTGTTCCAACAGACTTACTTCAATGTGAGAGTGTGCTTTGTTCTTGAATAAGCTTGCAATAATTCATTGTGGAAGTTTTCAAGTGCATTATCAAGTACTTGACTTTTTTTTTATAAAAACAATGTTAAAAAATGTACAGGGTGATTCCTCAGTATGGCATGTGAGAAAAAGATTTATAGGGCAAAAGTTGTGCAAAATTACATGATTTTCAAACGTGAAAATAAGTTTCTGGAAATGTAATCTATCACTGTTTTTCCACATGCCATGTTATGGAATCACCCTAAAGATTTTTGATCATGACTTAAAAAAAAAGTTCATAACAAAAGCTGTCGGGAGTGTAATTCTGAACAACTCTGTTTCTATGATATTTTCTCGTAAGAAACGGAGTAAACCCTCGATTTTCACGAAAACTGAAAGAACACTGAACTATTGAGAACACCTTCCACTAATTGAAAAATGTATTTTGCGTTAGCCAGTACCCCTTAGCAGTCATTGTCATGAGTATTGTTGAATTATTACATATAATCAATTCTTTTTTCGTGCAGGGTTAATGAATTTTTGTGTGTTTTTTGTGATTGAGAGTCCTATATCCACTTTTTGTTAGATGTTTCTCAATAAATAGACATTTCTATGTAATTAATCAAGTCTTCATCTTTTCAGCAACACTGAAGAATTTGACACGTACTTGGTCAATTCACCGGTCAATTGACCACAAAAGATTTTGACCGGTCAAAATCCCAACCCTAAATATAGGTATGGATATACAGGGTGAGTCGGGAGAAGCGGATCAAATTTCAGTAGTGTATTATACGCCCGAAAACAATGTGAAAAAACCGATATATCCTTATTCGATTTTTTATTTCAAGTTAAGGAAAATGCCGAGGAAAATACCAAATTTCAATTTTTTTATTTCTGAATGCTTTTTTTAATTTTTTTATGCTCAAGACTCTAAACTATTCGACATCTCAGTTGTCTTGTCAAAAATTAAACCACGATAAACTTATTTTCTTTATTTTACGCTATTACTAAAAAACAAATGAAGATCGGATGAGAACATATGGATTTTTTTACATTGTTTTCGCGTGTATAATACACTCCTGAAATTTGGATCGTTCTTCCCGGCTCACCCTGTGTAAAATAATTGATAGGGAACCTCAAACTGTGATCAAATATAATCAAAAATAACCAAGCCGAAAAACTACAAAACACTACTCTATAAAAAGTTATTGAAACAGAACGCGAACTTCCTCAACATAAACTCACGGACTGCTCCAAAAATAAGCTTAGTGTTTTGAATAGACAGATAAATCTTTTGTTCAAGTCAATTTTCATTAAAATTTTACTATTTCAACAACATTTAATTTTATTTTCACCGAAAAAGTACAGTGACTTTATAAAAAGTAGCATGCCCGAGCTGGGATTTGAACCCAGGTTCTGCATGCTAAGCTAACATCCAGCTACTGAGCCTCCGGGGCAGCCGCCATATTGAATCTAATACTGTCGTCACTGTCGTTTTTTTGTTTTTTATAAACAAATACGCAAAAATGAAACCAAAAAAAATAGTTTCGGCACATCCTGGTAACCAGACAAGCATTTAAAAAAAAAACATGTTGATTAGTGGACTACAACTGGCTCACGGACTGCATCAAAACAGAGCTAAGTTTTTCAAATAAACTGCTCAACAATTGCACTCTGAAAAATGCTGTTGTAGAGGAATGGAATCAGCTGGATCAACATTTCATACCTTACCTAATAAACAACATGCCAAACCGGTGTCGGGAGGTTATTCGTAAACGAGGAGGACCTACCAAATACTGATTCGTTTTTAAGGTTGTCAATTGGAATTGTTCGTGAATTATGTTTTGTTCGTTTTCTCATTTTTTATCAATTACGTGAATAAACTTCTTTTATTTTGGGAATAAACACTGACTTTATTAAAAATATGTTAATATTATCAATTTTTTCCTCAATGTTCATTTAAAAACTCCAAACAATTTTAAAACCATTTTTGCGGAGTGGATCATTTCAATTGCTGAGCAGTTTATATAGATTGTGTAATCAATATTGATTCGTAATGGTAATGGTGCCGTTCACTTCTACAATGTACTACATTTACGAATCAATCGATATCGGTTGCTTGATAGTGATATTACTTGACAGTCATGGAAAAAAAAAATGTTCTCTTTATTTCATGAATGCTACCCATCTATGCAACCACTAGTTTTCAGTTTGCGGAGACTGGTATAAGTATCTTCCCCAGTACCTACCTAATCATTTTTTTTCAATGCAGTTTTATACTTGCTCAAAAATCAAATAATCGAGTAGGTATTCATCGAGGTATTGATCTTCCGCTTTTTTCAAGGCACATCGTTTTAGACGTTTCTTTTTGGCGGAAACTTTTTATCTCGAACCTCCCTCCCCTTGAACTTTACATAACGAAGAGAAGAACTGGACAGTCGAGATCCTTTAACAATGGACAATTTGCATACATTCTCAAATGACTTGAAATTTTATATACGTATTCTAGACAATATTAGAAAGTCATCAGCGAATTTTTTTTCCCAAAATACCCAAAAATATACTAAATAAATAAAAAAGAAAACGCAAATCCCACTGTATGATCGCAAACGGGTAGGGGCCATATTACCCTCCCGAATGGAAAAAATATTTTTAATCCTATTCAATGAATCATTCTGAGTATTCCAGATTTTCCGTCTTCTGGTTTTCCGACCCCCTGTATAATTTTTCCAAACTAAAAGTATGGCAATAGGGTTTTCAAACCAAGAAGAACTTTTTATGAAGAGTGAGTTTTGGTTGGAAATTGAAATGTTTTGTCCATTATTATACCTATAAGGTACTCTATCCGTGGACATACTGTATATTGAGAAATTTTTAAGAATAAAACAATAATAGGGTCTCTACAGTTGAGTGCGGATTATTTGAGCTATTCTCAAGGCCGTGACACACTTATCCGCATCCAAACTATCAGAAAAAGTCGGTGGCGCACATATTTTTTTGTAATAAGAAATCTACTTTTTTTCACCTCATAGTCTACATAATATTTCTGTGATATCCTTGGATAATTTGTTGAGAACTGCGCAATAATATTGGCATTTATCTCGCTTTTTCCAATATTAAACAGCGGTGATCAACTTTTGCTCCTTATTATAGGAGGATTTGTTTCAATGAAGAGATAGAGGTGATGGGGGAAATTTCGGGAAAAATATAGAGGACAAAGGAATTGATATCACAAGTTTTAACGTGAGACCATATATATTTATATATAAATTTGAAGGAAGCTTATTTCGACTGCCAATATTTTTATTGAGTACCAAGTAGCTTTGTCACTTAACTGTTTTCAAATTAGAATACGGTTTTAGTAAAAGAACGAAAGAAATCTTCATCTATGATGTAATGCAATACTCAAAACTTATTTAACATAAATTTGAAAACATTTCAGATACTGTGAATGATGTCCGCCAACTGGCTCAGCGTGTCTTATTTGAAAGAGTTCTTCTATCAAAAAGATGACGACAGAAATCTTATCTCCGCAACTTTTCATATGATTGCAATTACGCTGATTTGCATGTCACTAGGTGATCTGACTTGGTTTACAATTGACGGAGATGTTTGTGTTCCCTATTTGACTTTGGGACAGTTCTTCTGGTTTGGATACGTCAGTGCGGGGATTGACTATAATGGTGAGATAATAATTACAATAACTTGTTTTTTATGGGTCATATTTTCAGCTTACGACTGTTTGGACTCGTCAATTGTAAACATCATGAGGATAATCATTTTGCTGTGCTTCATGGCGATAATTTTCTCACTTGTCGGTTTTTTTCTGGACATCATTGGACCAAGGACTTTAATGTATAGAATGTTCAGGAGATATTCAGTTGCTTCGACTGCAACAAGTAAGTGGTGCTGTTTCCGTCCTGACGATTTTAATCTGACATTATTTTCTAATTGCAGTTTTTTTCATCATGATAATCGTAACTATGTCATACTATTTGGTGGTACTTCTTCAAAATTCCATAGAAGATCAATATCCAAAGAGTTATTATGAGGTTTCGTATGGATTGGGATTTTATTTATTAGCTATTGCAGGTAAGGATCCTTTTGGAAGGATTACATTTTTTTCTTTCGTTTTAATAAAGGTAGTATGCCGCTCGGTCTCAAGATTTTTTCAGCTAATTCTTGGTAGCTATTAATCAATCGTTTTTCATGATCAAGTACCACTTTTTTTTTTATTGACATGACATTGTCCTCTGTCTAAAATTGTTAGTTTTCAAGTTAAGTTTCAATTAAGTAATTTTAAAATGTATAATATAACTTGGAAACTATCAATTTTAGCTATACGCTATGTTGTGTCGATCGAAAGAAAATTTTACCTGAAATTAATATCTGAAACAAAAAGAGGCATCTTGATCTTTATTATTCACGAAATCCCCTTTGTTGTCAATTCAATTCAAAACATAATAAAAAAATATAAATACACAGCATCATCTCCATAACTTCCCGCTTTAATAGTATGAAGACCTGGAAGTAAATTGGATGCTCGAGTAGCTACCTCGTAAATGGAGGTACGTTGTTTGAGCGATTAGAACGCTACACATGAATATTCAATTCAATTATTGGGGCTCAAAATAGGCTTCATATTTTATTAGGTACACGGCAGTATAAATAGATATAAATCTTTTCCCATTTTGGACCTCAAAGTGATGAGGTTATAAATGCACATGCAACCAATGATACAGTTGCTCGTACAGTTGATTGCGGAACTCTTGCATTGAGCCGGGTGTTGCCATATTGTGAAGTTATTCAACAATATTAATGTCGCGTTGCCTCAATATGCTACTCTATACTTAACTATATTCTAATATGTACCAGTTACTTTGTTGGAATTTAAGCATATTATAATACCCCATTATGTACAGTCTGTTCATGGCTTTCCTGCGGTTACGTCATACTTTTCCGTCTCTCTCTTACACATTGAAAAAAAATCACGTACGTCTGGACGAGGGTCTTTCGGATCTGTTTGACAAATTTCACATGTGAAGCGATCAATCTACGACATACTGCCAAACGTCAAATACTGTGCCGTAACCGCAGAAAAGCATTGAACAAGCTATAGATTCGTTTTATTATAGGCTCTGCATATTTTTGTCGGACAACACAAACTTACGCAAACTCACAACTAACTTTGTTCAATTTCAACTTTAAACAAAAAATAATAAGTACAGGGTGTTCACAGATAAATGGCCCCCCCAGAAACTTTATAATTTGATGTTTTTGGAAAAAAATGTTTCAAATGAAAGTTTATTGGTTTAAAATGAATTTTGTGAAAACAAGGTTTTCACATATACAGGGTGTTTCAGAACTTCTGGGCATGGTCTAACTTTCTTTTTTCAAATTAAAATTTTTTGATTTTTGCATTCTCCGAGCATACGGGGAAAGTATATAACTTTCGATTTTGCCTTCGGAATTTGTATACAGGGTCAGGTCAAAAAGTTATAGGCTAAAAATTTTTTTTTCAAGTGCATACTTTTATATATTTTTGAAAAGGTAAAGAAAAGACAAATCTTATGGACTATAAATATACAGGGTGTTCCATTTAAAAAAATAAAGTTGGGTCCGATAACTTTTTGACCTGACCCTGTATAGTAATTCCGAAGGCAGAATCGAGTTCTACGGAAAAAGTTATAAAAGAAACAGTTTTCACATTTTCCATAACTTATCTGATAGTTTAGATACGAGGGGTACCTTAAAATGCAACATTTTCAGTTTAGCCCTGTATCTTAAGAACTAAAAGGGCTATGAAAATTTTGTTAACGGCATCTTTAGTTTCACGAAAAAGTAGCACACTGTCGCGAAAACCGCAACTTTCTATCTATAAGAATAACGGACATACCCCGCAAAAGTACCCAAAATGGGACACCCTGTACAGGGTGACCCAATTTTATCCGAAAATATTTAAAATTTAGATTCTACTAATTAAAATGAACAATCTTTATTCTATGGACATTTATTCAGAAAGACGACGAATTAGCCCCTCGAATCATGACAAAATCCAGTCAAACAATAGGAGTTATATCCATTTTTAAAAAAGCTTCTGAAAAGAAACTAAATGTTTTCATCTCGGTTTTCATAGAATAAATATTGTTTATTTCAATTACTTAGTAGAATCCGCGGTAGAATCTTGATTTGAAATATTGTGGGATAAAACTGGGCGACCCTGTATGTATGAAGAGAATATTTCAACTTTTTCCTCTTCGCAATATAACATGTTCAAATCTTTCTTGACAAGTTGAGATCTATTAACAACCACTTCGTTTCCAAGGTTTCGGAATAATACCATACATTTCAAAACATGCTCGAAAAAATAGCAAATTTCTGACGTTAATATACTCTTATTGGTCGAATTTGGGTGTAGGGTATGCAATATGAAAAATGTTTAGAATTTTCCGGAGAATGCAAAAAATCAAACAAAAAAATAGGGTTGTAATTTGAAATAAGAAAGTTGGACTACGCCCAGATGTTCTGAAACACCCTGTATATGTGAAAACCTTGTTTTCTCAAAATTCATTTTGAACCATTAAACTTTGATTTGAAACATTTTTTCCCCAAACATCAAATTAAAAAGTTAATGGGGGGTCCATTTATCTGTGAACACCCTGTACATAACTACCTGTTCTTTTTTTTATGAACAATGATCGCCTTTTTAAACTTTTTTGACTTATTAGATACCTACAAAATATAATAATTATTGACTTTGTAGTTTTATCTTGTTCACTGTTCAATTTTTAAACAAAAATATTATCTTAATTTTTCCGTTCTGATCTTTCTTATGTTTTCAAACGGCTTGTTTTTGTCGGTAACTCATGAATATGCATCTGGCGATGGGTTATCCAATATATGAATCAAAAACGATTTTTCAAATTATTGAAATCCCTGTATACATTTTCAAACTTTTTTCATCGACAATCATATTTTTTGGCAAGCAAAAATTTTAACAAAGAATGACTTTTCGAAAAACGAAATTTTTGGTTTATTTCACCTATACGATACTTCATCGCCGGACATAGTGTATATGTCACAGTAAAACCTGGTAATCAGTAAAAGCTAACTGTTACTAGGAAAAGTGAGCTTTTCCTGAATTGGAAACATTTAGCTAGTGAAAGTTGAATTAGATCGACTTCATCATACTTTTACTAGTAATTGTTAGCATTCACGTAACTTTTCTAGTGAAAGCTGCTACACTGAAAATTATTATCGTAATTATAAATATCCTTTTTGGTCCGAGTTGGAATTCGCCGACAGATTAGACGCTCTGGAAAATACGAGAGCTATGAATCGCAGGTGTACAATGTGAACATTGTTCAGATACCGTATTATAGAAAATACTTAAGTATTCTCAGTAGGGGTTGGTCTGGGTTAGTTTGGGTTTGGCAAAAATTTTGATGCATTTAGTGCATCTTGGGTTAGTTAAAAGGCGGAAATAAAGCAGGATTTATAGATTCGGTAAGACGTAAGGCGTATGCCGTAACGTAAGCCGCAACAAGGCGTTATTTTTCGGGTGTCGATTTATAGTATACGTAAGGCGTAAGGTTCGCGCTCCCGTATTGCGTTATTCGAGTATCAAAATATCAATCAGCCGGAATCAGCATAACCTCAATTACTTTTGTTTTGCTCAAATCAAATCAAATATGCTTTATTGCCACAGAAGAATTTAAATACATTTTATGGACAAAGCAAATACAAAATGCTAGAGTAAAAACAATACAAAACATGATGCTCTTGTGTTAAAGTATATTATGGAATTATGGTGTGTATTCTGAATGTCCATGTGCTTACCGGTAATTTCGAGAGGAGTTGAAATGCTTTCCCAAGCATTGTACTTTTTATTATTGTCTTTGAAGTCCTTCGAACTCTCATCATAATGAAGTGGGCACTGCTGAATCAACTCAATCAAAGATCATTCTTTTGAGTAATCCATTGTCCATTTCACTGATAATTTCCACAAATACACAACACAAGATCTCACGTAAAGGGTTGGAATCATAATGAATATACATAGCTCAAATTTCGAATGATATGCTTTTTATCGGAAATATACTCAGGAAAATACCAAATGCCAGATGGTAATTATTACGAGCACAAAATTCAGGTAAACAAAACAAAGGGGATGTTTCGTGCAAAACAGAATGTTGTCTGTCTGTAATCTAGGATCGGTTATTGAGAATATCATTGGACACGCATGCCCCTGCGTAACGCGGTAAGGCGTAAGGACATAAAAAATGAAATGAACCATTTCCTTATGTCTTATGTTTTAGCGATACGTCGTTGCGTCGAGTATAAATGGAAATACGGTTGTTTGAATGTTGATATGATGCGGCTTACGTTACGGCATACGCCTTACGTCTTACCGAATCTATAAATCCAGCTTACGTTTTAAAAAGTACTTTTCCTAACTGCTTTCAGTAAAAGTTGATTTGATTAAGTTTCTCCAACATTCACTAGTAAAAGTGTACAATATTCTTCAAAATTTAACATTTCCTAACGGATCAAGTGATTGCTAGCATCAACTAGTAAAAGCTAGCTTTCACTGAATTTTTAACATTTACTGTAACATATATATTTTATCAAGTACGCTTATAATGCTGATATTGAAAATGATCTACTATAAAAAAAACTGCATTGAAAACTGGAAAATTATCCCTCCCCACAAAGTGTTGGGTTCCTCTGAATTTTACGATGTTAAAACAAACCCCGGAAATAAGGCATAAGGAATCAGAGAAAATTTCAACGTTATAAGCTAACTCACTCCGACATACGCTAGAAGTGAAGAAAAATCAGATAAAGGACGAAAGAATTTTCCTAAAACTGCCCTGGCCTGCCCAACGACATACGCTACCGGGGTACAGGGAATCAGTATGGGCACTTCTCTGTTGATTCAAAAGAACGTTTCTTGAGAGAATTTTGGAAATAAAACCGGCGAAGAGTCCTACTTAGTGGGAATCAGTTGAAAATAAAAAATTATAAAAACGGTCGAAAACGGTGGTACGGAACGGTGTTTTGGTGCGGCTGGTACAGACGGTCGCTTATAGCAAGGTGGACCCGATCGAATATTGATTTTGAATCGTTTCCGTTCACTTCAAGTGATCGGCCCTTCAAAGTAGAAACATGTGACAAAAAGACATCTTGTTGCTAGTTTCTTGACCGGAGCGGAACAGAGTTATGTGACAGGAGCTCGTGGGAGGCAGTCAATAATACGAGGAAGGCTACTTTAAGTCTTCTTTATTCGATTTTCAAGCTTTCGGAGAAATTTTCTCCTTCTTCAGGAAGTCTAACATAAAATGGTGAAAGATACAATAATTAGTAAAGCAACGAAACTCAAGAAAACAAGTGAAAAACTCACCGAATGTGAAGGACAGTTTCAAAAGGCACCAACACATAACAGAAAATCACACATTATACATATGCTAATAATTGTACACAAGAAATAAAATGAATGTTTAAAATACACAAACGAACTTTCACTACACTAAACATGTTAAAAAGATAAAATGGTTTAAAACTTGTAAAAGGGGTTAAAATGATGAAACTGTAAAAGGACGCATATTACAAGTTTAACGGAACAAAGCACAATGAACAAAGGGACTGAAAAACCAATTGACATGAATAAAAAGCCTGAAAAAAATTGAAAACGCGGGAATACACAGACACGACATCTAACAATGGTAGTCTGAAAATACATGAACAGAACATGAAAAGAAATCTGCCACGCTGCGCTTCCACAGCAGGAAAACCTAAAATATGGAAACAGAGCGTGTCAAACATTAGTTCAACTTAACCTAAGTAAATTGCCACCCTTGATAGAAACACGTGAAAACCAAGGGCACTGTTCAGTATCAAAGGAAAACTATCATTCATTAACGTCCACAGCATGGAGAGTGAGACCGTCTTTGTGGATTCGCAGCAAGTAATTGTAGATTATGCTCAGGTTTTGGTAGTCACTCTGTTCATTACTATTTGGAGTCGTGTTTTTTATATGTACCATTTCCAGGAACAGTCTCTTGTAGTAGTTGTTAGATCTAGCCGGTACTGTAACATCGTCAAATTTAGGAGTGTGACCTGTGTTTACATGGTGCTGTGCCAAACCACTTGTCTGGAGTTTTCGTTTGCAGTCACTTCTGTGTGATGCCAGGCGAGCTGAAAGTTTCTGTGATGTTTGACCAACATACGAACACTCACATTCTGTGCAGGGAATCTTGTAAACCACATTCCTCATGTCCTCGATGGAGAAAGGTGTTTTAGTTTTGCTGTAAATTGATCCCACTGTTATTGTTTGTTTCTTGGCAAAAGTGAACCCATCTTGGCCAAGTACATTGATCAATCTAGGTGTCAAATTTTCCAGGTGAGGAAGAGTGTAATAAACCCGTTTCTCCAATTCTGGTGTAGGTGAGAGTTCTGCATCATTTGGTGGAGGAACTGCTTGGACTTCAAAATCATGTCTAGTACTGAAAAGAAATTTGTTAATCATTCCAATTGGGTAAGAATTTTCTTTCAAGATGTCTGCTAAAGTTCGTAAAGTGTTGTCCCTCATGGATGGGTGAGTCAACAAAACAGCTCTTCTCTTCAGTGCCAGAATGAGATTTATCTTCATCTTCGTGGGGTGGTGAGATTTGAAGCTGATGAACCTATTTGATGCCATTGGCTTCCTGTACCAACTCGTGACTATCGTGTTGTCATCTTTCCTGTGGAGCCTCATGTCCAGGAAGGGGATGCTGTTGTTCGATTCCCTTTCAACCGTGAACTGCAGATGTGGATTGTAAGAATTAAATACTTCCAGGGTTGATTCCACACTATCCACAGGTAAGGCAAGTATGAGGTCATCAACATATCTTTTCATGAGAGGAACATGGAAAGGCAGCTTTTGGAGACAGCTTTCCACGAGGTCATCAAGTACGTAGTTCACTAGTATGGGGGAGATGGTGGATCCCATAGGTGTTCCAAAAATCTGTTTGTAATAATCATTTTCGAAGATTAAGAAATTGGAATCAAACACAAACTCCAGTATTTTCTTCACCAGGGGCAAGTCCAGACTGCAATGTTGCGAGATTATTTCCCAATGATTGCTGATGCTTTCCATGATGACCTCCAATGGTAAGTTGGTGAACAGGGTCACTACATCAACACTACATCCCTGCACAGAATGTGAGTGTTCGTATGTTGGTCAAACATCACAGAAGCTTTCAGCTCGCCTGGCATCACACAGAGGTGACTGCAAACGAAAACTCCAGACAAGTGGTTTGGCACAGCACCATGTAAACACAGGTCACACTTCTAAATTTGACGATGTTACAGTACTGGCTAGATCTAACAACTAGTACAAGAGACTGTTCCTGGAAATGGTACATATAAAAAACACGACTCCAAATAGTAATAAACAGAGTGACTACCAAAACCTGAGCATAATCTACAATTACTTGCTGCGAATCCACAAAGACGGTCTCACTCTCCATGCTGTGGACGTTAATGAATGATAGTTTTCCTTTGATACTGAACAGTGCCCTTGGTTTTCACGTGTTTCTATCAAGGGTGGCAATTTACTTAGGTTCAGTTGAACTAATGTTTGACACGCTCTGTTTCCATATCTTAGGTTTTCCTGCTGTGGAAGCGCAGCGTGGCAGATTTCTTTTCATGTTCTGTTCATGTATTTTCAGACTACCATTGTTAGATGTCGTGTCTGTGTATTCCCGCGTTTTCAATTTTTTTCTGGCTTTTTATTCATGTCAATTGGTTTTTATCAGTCCCTTTGTTCATTGTGCTTTGTTCCGTTAAACTTGTAATATGCGTCCTTTTACAGTTTCAACATTTTAACCCCTTTTACAAGTTTTAAACCATTTTATCTTTTTAACATGTTTAGTGTAGTGAAAGTTCGTTTGTGTATTTTAAACATTCATTTTATTTCTTGTGTACAATTATTAGCATATGTATAATGTGTGATTTTCTGTTATGTGTTGGTGCCTTTTGAAACTGTCCTTCACATTCGGTGAGTTTTTCACTTGTTTTCTTGAGTTTCGTTGCCTTACTAATTATTGTATCTTTCACCATTTAATGTTGGACTTCCTGAAGAAGGAGAAAAATTTCTCCGAAAGCTTGAAAATCGAATAAAGAAGACTTAAAGTAGCCTTCCTCGTATTATTGACTGCCTCCCACGAGCTCCTGTCACATAAAAGACATCTTCACATATCTAGTTGTTGGAAAATCATTGGTTATAAAGCCACTTCATTGCCATGAAGAGATTATTCGACACTCTCGGATAGACATTAAATTTTCACTGTATCATTAGTATTCGATAGTATCATTACGAAAAGCTCTAAATGGTTTGATATAGGTACTAAATAAATACATTTTGCAGGCGGCGTCCAAGCAGCAGGATTGGTTATCAACTTACTTCTGCCATACAAATCTTCTTATCAGGAAGACGATAGGTGCCTGATGGATGGTTTTGATGATATGTCTCATTTTCAAAGTCCTACACCCCCTCCCCCTTATTCGCTTCCTCCGCCACCTTACACGCCTTGAGATAACAATTGTTACGTGTCCTTTGAAATTCCTTATTAGATCTGTTTTGTGAATACCTATTGAACCAATCATTTTAGAGAACACCCTATTTATATATGTATTGATTTTGCATGAAACGTTGATAGTTGGGATGGTCGAGGAATAGATTCATTATCTACTTAACTGACTTTAGGTGGTAATCATAGTGATCGAAATGTAAGTAGTTATTGAATTTCCTCAAACCATTATATCGGACTTTCTTTCGAGTGTACCCGTTTTTTTTATAATTATGACTGATGTAGGCACCATTTTTAATAATTATTATTGTAGTCATGGAGCAATAACGTTTGTTGTAATTTTATACGTTCGTAGACCAAATATTACGTAAGTTTCGAGATTTTTATTGATATTGAATTTATTCCTTGGTTTATCACCATCCTGAATATTTAGGATGTATGGGTTGATGATGTTGACTCATCAACATTGTCATGAAAGATAAAGTAGCGCAGCCCCCATTTTTTTTGAGATTCAACGCACCCATACATTCCATTAGATTTTGCTATTGTATAGAGCATCATTTGTGATAGAGAATATATTTTTTCTAGTCTATGTGAATAATAAGTTTCCGGATTGGAGAAAGAGTCCCAAAATAGAGATTAATGTGTATATGTATGTATAATATGAGAAACTGAACTGAAATCAGATGAAAATCAATATATTTAAAATTATAAAAAATTACTTTCTTTATTGTATTTCAGAAACTATGAATGTTGTTTATAATATTAAAAGCTATATTATCTTAATGTGTAGCTATAGGCTTATTACTTGAATCTGAAAATTTACTGTTTTTATGGCTTTACAGGCATGAAAAACATTAAATTGATCATGAACAAACCAAAGATAGAGAACCATAAATTTGTTATGTTTGTACTTAGCTAAGTCTGCTTGAAGTGATGAATTTAGATCTTCGAATATTTTCCTCCATTAACGTATTCCTTTTAGGTCTTGTTTCGCACTGTTAACTCTTTTAGCATAAAAATCGGTATTTGAGTTGCTCTTTGTGTTTTAATTTTACTTTTTTGATTTAATATAATTCTGCTGGAATTACTTACCTTGTTTATTTTTTGATCTGTCAAAACGTATTACTCACCGAACATGAAGTAAAAATTGGATCAAAAACGTACAATGTGGCAACAATCCAATGACGGTTACCGAATAGATGAGTGCACATCAAGGGAGCTCATTCAAATTTCATCATTCTTTATTGCCCGGTTCCTCAACATTTGACACTATCCATCAATAGCAATCAATTCCATAAGTTTATATTATCTCTATAACTCAAGACTATCCAATGGGTTCAAACCAGATGACAATACGAGCACTCTTTGGAGATACCGTCTTGGACGTTCAATAATCCATTAAATTCATAACAAAAATACACAATAACAAAACAGTACCGAGAATCACTCTGATACTTGGCTTTTTTACCGGACACAATTCAACTTTCTGACTTTTACAGGAAAAAAACTCTGGAAATAAATTCATTTATTTAAAAAAATACCTAATTTGGACACTCATATATTCACAGAAGACCAAAATATTTGCTTCATAATCTGCGGCAACTCTTTGGTATCATTGCATATAAAGGCTCGTCCTGATGGCAGTTTTTGTGTGAGCCTTAAACAAAAAAAATTACTGATCACTTGAACACTCATCTCTATAGCAAAAACGGGTATCTCAACATGAACTTCCCAGTTCATTTACACGATTTCAGAAATTTGGAAACTGATGAAATGGCACAAGAAATCATCCAAATACAAACCGTTCAGCTTGATCTCCGAGACTTCCAATGAAAACAGCGTAAGAACTGACATTTTGTTTCATAGTCAGAGCCTCAGCTAGTTTTGACGGTAGAATTCCGTATCTTTGCAAATTAGCATCGGAAAGAAGTACTAGGATGGCTTCGTCACAATCTTCTTTAGATAAATCATCTACGGCCCATTGAGTTGCATGAAGGGTATGGTCACCCGACCAGCAGAATTGGGAATGAGCATGCATTTTCTAAAAAAAAAGTTGAAAGTTATTATTGACATGAAAAGTGTAAAATTGTATATATATGTTATGTCTCTCTGTATCGAATGAAAAACGATAAATGACAATAGAAGAGAGGTAAGGTAGTGTATCTACTCACTCTTATAATTTCTAGTCTTTCCTTATTATTCTTGGGAGGATTGTCTCTGCTTACAAAAGGAATTTTGTATTCTTCTCCAGAATGACCTACAATATCATATTTGATCTTATCTTCGAATCCTTCAAAAGCTTCCATTACTAGGACAGCAGCTTCTAGTTCTCGATCTAGTCTTCCGTCATAACCATTGAATCTGAAATTTGATCAAAATAAATATTAGGTATATCAATAAAATACATAGATAACTCTATGTACAGAACATTTCGAATTTTTCTAAATGGATGCATTCCGAAAACCCCGATAGACCAAAATGTTTTTTTTATGACGCTTGATAGTTATAGATGTCATTATTTATGTCATTTTTGAAATAACACACTAGTGTTATTAAAATACTCAACCTACTTTGACCAAAACGTAGACATGTCACTGCCTAGATTTTCTGACTCTGACATCTATATTTAATAATTATTATCTCATAAAAAAACGATTTCTTTTATTTGCTGGATAAAACATAGTATGCCAATCGTGTATTACGTTTTCCAAGTCACTTGAGAATGTATACATACGTGTATAAAGCTTTCTTGCGTGACTTATTTTCAAAATAATGCACTAGTACCATAAATAACTATTCTTTCAAATACAATGAAATCGATTGAAGGGTCTTCAAGGAGCAATTTGCAACTCTTTATGGCACACGCTCCTTTCTGAGCAATTTTTTTTGTTAAACGAGCAGTTTTCACTTGATAATTGAATAGGTATTAATTTACAAATTTTAAAAACCGTTATCAGTTCGGGAAATTCTATCATAATATTCATTTACTGAAAATTAATCATGGAATTTATTCGGTAGCCACCTCGTATACTCACCTGTACATACTGCCAGAAACATCTACAAGTACTCGGAAATTCTTAGGCTTGATTTGCGGAGTACCAATTTCCGGTTCTTGCTCAGCCCTTCTTCTGAATATTGTTTTTTCTCCCAATAGACCTTTTGTGAAATAGATATATGAGACCACAAATAATATCATTATTAGAATTATTTAGGATATCGATTCCTATTTATTTCCTTGTTCAGGAATTGAAATATAGATATATCGTTCTCCAGAAACAATATTTTTATGTCTGAATTAAAACATTTACCATCGATCAATTTCACATCATCTAGCTCTCCAGAAGTCTGGTGTCTATACCAGTTTCTTTCTTTATTCTTGGCCTGCAAATTTCCTAAAATCACTCTCAGAGACTGAACTTGTCTCGAGACTGCATCCGAAAATTGACTGTATATGCTATGATCATAGTCCGACATGCCAATTTCTTTTAGTTTTTCTGCAAAAGCTCTTCGATTCATGTCACGAGCTGCCTTTTTGACGTGTTCCGGTATGTCAGCTTTTTCTTCATCGGAAAGCTGAAATAAATCAAAACACCCTACTTCTTTAATCGTTCGAAAAATGTCATGGAATAAATTTTATGTACGGAAGATCCGAACAAAAACTTTTAGAACATAACTATCTTAAAAATAATAACATAAACAGCAAAGTCAGTTTAATTCAGAAACTAAACTTTGATCTCATTCTCTTACACAAAAACCTTACTTACTTGATGAACTTTATGACCTTTATCGAGCCTATAAGGTCCTCCTTTTCCTCCCAATCCAGCTGTATCACGACCGCCAGTACCTCCAGCCCAAGTATCACCTCCAACATGAGGCTCATTTTTCGGATCTTCTTTTCCGTGCTTCGGTGTTGAAACATCAAGCCTAAGGCAATTTCCTCTTTTATACTATTCATGCGTAATTATATGACGAAGACAGTAACTTACATTATTCACTTCAGACTTATATTAATTATTATTTGCAAACAAATAATTTTCCTATCAGGTGATCAATAATAATGTATTCAAATCAATAGACTTTGACAACTTATTCTATTTTAGAAACTCATAATATGACCAAGATCTAGCAGAGTTTGGATGAAATACAATAATTTTTCCAATGTGCTCTCTAATGCCATCTTGTAACTCACCCACTTTTCCTATTTACGGTAATTTGAACATTTTCCTTTGCTTGTTTCGCAGCAATATATTCGACTGAAATAATATTCTTTGCAAACCCATGTCTTTGCAATACTTCTCCTAAAGTTTCCAACAACTCTGGACTGTACCTATCAAAGTCAAATACGTTGAAGACAACGTCTTCTATATCAGTATTTGGAAATTCCTAGACAATAAATGTTCAGTGAAAGTTATATTGTTGATAATTTTAACAAAATACCTCCACATGTTTGACAATATTAACAACCTCTCTTGTTGAATAAGGGTAGTTCAAAAGTCCTTGATCGGCCATGCTTCTTAATTCACCGAAAATATCTACAAGTTTCTTGATTACTTTAGGAGGAACATCGGGCCCATACTGTCGTAAAAGTTCGATTTCCGAATCTCTGGACGGATTCTCTACTGCTCGACTACTAAAAAGATCCCCCAATGCGCCGAAGAAATCGTTTCCCAAAAATGGAAAGCCTGGACGATTTGCTAGAACGATCATTCGAAAATCTGGATGAATCTGTATGTAGTGGTCTGATCCTTCTAGAAAAAAAATTGCAATGATTGAACAAAATTTGTTTTAAATTTATTCTTATTATTGCAAAACACATACAACCCACAAATTGCCTTCAAAGGAAAGTGAATAATTGCTATATCCTATCTTTTATAATATATCCAATTCAACATTATTGCTGTATTTTTCCAAAATAATGCTACTTCTGGATATTCTGGTTCCTATTACTTACTTATTGATTATAATTTTTTCTAAAAAAAATTGTTTTTCAAGGTTGTATAATGGGGACTGAGTATTCGGTTTTTTTTATCCACCACAAAAACATTTTTATACTTCCATATAACTTGATCACCTTCGTGATTCAGATACGATGGGTGAAATAGATACGTTCCGAAATAGAGTAATTATTTTCTATAATTAATAATTATTATTCTTACTAGCATTCTCAGGAATTTCCGGAACAATTCTTCTTCCATCACTCAAAATCATTTGTCCAGATTCAACAAGACTCTTCAGAATACAAGTTACATGTGTGGGAGCTTTATCGGCTTCGTCAACCACTAGAACATGTCCATCTTTTATAGCTTTGACTAGAGGCGAGTCTTCATGAACTAAGACACCGTCCTTCACTGTTGGTTGTGTTGTTAGAGTTTGAACGGTTGTGTCCCTATAACGGTTAAGTGGTTATACTACAAAAGTACGCTTTTGTTTAAAATATTGCGGAGCATTGATAAACAATTTGAATGTACACCTCCTCCAATACTGATTTGCGAGTCTTTTTTATGATGCGCGGCTCAAAAGAGAAATCATTCGGTGTAAAAGAGATGAACCCAGATGAACGAACAATGAACCTGCTTTGGCGCACCCGCACATCTAAGTTTGGTGAGGTCAAAATAAAGTGGGTATTTAATTTACTTTTTCTCCTATGCGGCTAGCTTATTGCTCGAACTTTAAAACCTGCTAACTGTATAATAATGAATTCCAAATTCAAATTTTAATGAAAAAAATTGTGATACTATGATTTATTGTTATTAATAGCCCTAATATTTCAGGGTTGCCCATTTAGAAATCAAATGAAAATTAGAAATTTTGAGTACGTGTGGTCAATTTATCTTATCCATATTTTGAACGTGTGTAAGTTCACCATTTTCTATCTTATCGAAGCGAACCAAAGAATATGTTGTAGGGCTGCTGGACGATTCTTTAGCCTACCACGGACCCATACCAAAATCGTTCTCTCCTATTGGTTGATTCGAGGCAGCACATGATTCAGATTCAAATTCAAAGCAATTATTGACAGCTGTAGCAGTTGTTCATGGCTGTTTCGCGTTTGAGTTGGAAGTTGTGATCAGTGGAAACTATCTGTCGACGGAGTTTATCAATGTATTATGCATTGAAGAAAGCCTTCAGAATTATTCAAGTGCGTAGCCTTATTTCAAAATAATATAATGTGTATCATTCAATGACGTCGAAATAGATATCTTTGGTATCATTCGATGATTTTGAAAACAAATGATGATTTAGAGTGAAGAACGTAAGGGATCCATAGACATTTGATCATTTGGTTACTTGTTGACCCATTTTAAATAATTGGATACTTGCTAGAAGTATACGTATTTGTTTTCACTTGAATCACAATAATTACATACATGTGAACAAAATTATTGTAAACATGATTCATTTTCAACACCCGTATTCCTCGATTGATTTAATTCATTTTTCATTTTGATTTAAACTCGGATTTGATTGGGTACATCATACACCTATTATTTATTTAAATTTGAAAGTAGATAAAGTGTTAAGAAATGCACGAATAAAAAACTTCCAAATTTAAGCTTTATCCCGAAAATAGGACAAATTGGTTAGGTACCTAATCGTTTTTGAAATATTCAATGAAATGGATTAGAGCGATTTTCATAGTTTGCCTTGTATCCGTAATATCCCGTAAAATAACAGAAATTTAGAAACAAATATAATATATTCCTGAGCACAAAAGCTGCCACCTGCACCCAAATCAAGTCGATAAAATTTAGTTGATTGTTACTCCACCCCCGATTACACATTACACTCATTACCTCAATGTCATGTGAAATGGATTCCATTTCAACGATTAATCAGTAGGATTCAGACAGATAGATATAGCGAAATATGCGGTTGATAGATTTCTCCACTGAATCCACTATAAATACCTACTTAACCCACCTGAAATAAAATGAATGTTTACAGATCAGTTACATTAAAATACAGGTAGAACCTAGGTAGTAGACGATTCAACCAATAGGAGAGACCGATTTTGGTAAGGGTTCGTGGTTCGTTCACTGGAAGTACTGCTACTTGAGTCAGAGTCATCTATCTCTAGCCTATTGAACTATGACTTAACAGAGTTGCAACGATGCAGAAATCTTTCTGGTTGACGTTCACAAACCCCGGGAACAAGAAAATGAATCAGAGAAAATCTCCAAAGAGCCAGACCTACCCCACAACGACATCCAAGTCCGGAAAATCAGAACAAGTCTCGAGAAACATTAGTGACATTGGGTGGGTTTGAAGAGATTTTCCTAAGAAACAGCTCTATTCTACAACGACATCCGCCGCCAATAAAGCAGAACAGATCTCAAAAAAACTCACAGGGATATGGAAAGGAGAAAGGAGAGAACTGCCCTGGAGACAGCTCTATTTTACGACATCTGCCGCCGGTGAAACAGAACAAATATTAGGGGAACTCACTGGTATGAGGTGAAATAGGAAATCGGTATGTTACAATTCTTTTTTGATCAAAAAAACTTTACGCGGCAAACTTTCCGGGTATAGAACACGTGGTTTTCAAGTTATAACTCTGGAAAATAGTCCGCATCGCGATATGGAACGACGAAGTTTTTCGGTGCACCTGGTACAGTCAGTGACTGACGATTCAGTTCTCTTCCATTTTATTTTCAGAAGGGTCCTCGATGAGATAGATTGAATGTGGAATTGTGGAAATGATAATTACTGAATGAGATGGCAGAGAATTAGGAACGGTTTTTTCCGGGAAATATTCAATCGGTAGGTAGTTTGAGATGTGGTATGCAAAAAAACGATATGATAAATAAAAAAACGCTGGACATTTCGGTAGTTGACAAAATAGCTGAATAAAGAAGAAAAGTCTGAAAAAGAAAATTAGAGAATACTTCGTCACAAGTTAAGCAGGAAACGCAAAATTTTACATTAGTTTGGTAACTCTTTTAGAACAACCAAACTCATTCAACATACTCACCTATGCAACTGTATGTATTCTCTTGGCCTATTCAACAACTCTAAAAATCTATCCACAATTTTATTTTTTCCAACTCCTTGATTTCCCACTAGAAGTAGATGATAGCCCAACTGGGAATCTTGCAAAAGACTTTCCATAAGTTTTACGTGTTGAGGAATATCGTAGAAAAGAACTTTGGGAATTTTAGCAAGATGCTCTGTTTTGTAGATTGGAACTGTGGTATTTCCTGGAAATCAATACGAATTCGATGAAGAAATCATGTTTATGCATCAATACCTATTGTCAATAAGCCATCCTTGATTTCACACCGAATATTCGCCTCATCCCTTTCAACAATTCCATCTTTAATTCTGATAATTCCCACATTCTGGATGAGCTTTTCCAAAGATTTTCTTGTAATAGGTGGCAAAAATTTGATCATGAAAGTTTCCTCCAATATCCCATGAACATCATCGGTGCGGAAATGTTTTAATCTAGCGGCGATTCTGATAAGCTGTCTTGTTGAAAGATGTCCCGCCAAATTTTTCAATGATTGATCTTTATTTTCCCGTAGAAGATGTGCTAAGTTGATAACTTTGTGCAGAGATTTATCGATTGGACCAAACTGAAATTTGACAGATAGCACCAATAAAACACTTCATTGTTAAAATACCTTGGAAGTAATCACATGCATTTCCTCAATTTTACTCAGAGTTCTTAGTTCGTGGAAAACAAACAGGCTAAGCATTTCAGGCGATATCCAATTGCCTTCTTTTGATTGATTATTTGGGGGTTCTCCCACTGCTACTATTCTAAAATCTGGATGTATTGGAAATATTCCGCTCTTATTTAGTTGTTCTTCAGTCAGGAGGAGCTTTTCCTTTAGAAAGTTGAAGCGATCTAGGCTTATAAGGCGTTTTCCGTCATAGAGTTGCAGTTCTCTATCATGAACGAGTCTACGGAAAAAAAATAATAAAAGCCATCAATTTCTCCAGGACAGTTTGATAAATAAGTACATATGTGAAGGAAGCAATTTTATTGTATCTGATGATATTTCACAAACATTGAATTAGAATTGTCAAGAATGAAATATAAATGAATGATCATTTTGTTTGATTTTCGTCAATATTAACGCATAGCAAGGTTTTGAAGAATTTTAATTTTTCTTTAATGGTTCTATTATTTTTTGCATTGATATTGTAAGTCTATCCTTTTGATTTTAGACATCTGTTGTCATGAACAGGAAAGGATTTTCTTTGACTACTGACGTCTAGTTCTCAAATTGCTTATTTTCCAGCTTTTACATTAAACTATAATCAAGATTGATATCTGTGAGAAGCATGCGTCTTTCTCGAAGGATTTTATCAGCGGTGGATTTTGGATGATCGATTTGAGCCAGACAACTAAAGAGATATTGGCCAAGTACCTGATAGTTTCAATAAAATCATGTAAATTCCCCGTTTTTTATTTTTCATAATATAAGTTTCGGGATGCATATCTTTATGAACTTCGATTCCTAGAGAATGCTGTCATACGAATAGTCACTCATGAAGTGCAACGAAGAGATTCAAAAAAAGTGTTTGCTAAGGAAGGCTTAAAACCTAAACCTTGCTAAAAAAGAATGATAGAGCGGTGATTTTCACTTTAACACTACGATAATCAACATAAATAATTGCATGCTTGTGTATACAGGGTGTCCCAAAAAGAATGGGACATGAGATAACAGTCGAGTCTTTACAATAAAATATTGCGATAGACCTCAACTTCTCTGATTCGAAAATTTATATCGAGAGAGATACAGGGTGTCAAAGGTTTTACAAAAAAGTTTGAAGCATTTTTTATGGACATTTAGAATCCGATACTAAGAAATGTAAACATGCATAAAAACCTGAAAATTATACACAATGTGGTATTTTTTTTAAATTGAAGACCGTGTATATTTGTGACTAGAATGATAGATCTTTCTCTTCTGATTCCAAATATCATATATCAAACCAAATTCCAACATACCTATATGAAATATTTGGCATCAGAAGAAAAAGATCTATCATTCTCGTCAAAAATATACAGGGTGTTATTGGATTTTCGATGCATTTTTGCATTTCCTAGTATCGGATTCTAAATGCCCATGAAAAATACTGCAAATTTGTAAATTTACACTTTTTTGCAAAACCAAAATCAATTAAAATAGATTTCAGTAAAATAAAAAAAATCACCCTGTATATTCCACAAAATAGGTACTTGCATATGGATGACTTCTTGCTTATTGGCGGGGACATTTCAGATATCAAACAATAATACGGACGCATGATACTAATAGCGTTTCCACAGTGGCGGATCTAGGCTTTAATCTTCATAGGCGAAAAATTTAGAAATCCTTTTGGCGCAGGGTTGAGTTGCAAAAATGAGTCCGTTTCGATTTTTTTTTTATTATCCAAGGTTCAGATCCGGCGTTCCCAGAAAAAAAAAGTATTTTTTTTCACTGGTTCTATCGGGTTTTGATCTGCTGGATCCGAATCGCCTGGATTCGCCTCCTCGACAGGCGTAGCACTCACCCAAACCCTACAAAAGATGCAAAAACCTTATTTTTTGCTATTTTGGCATTTTTTTAGAAGAAGAATCCAAAAGTTACTTTTGGTCTACATAATCCCTGGGAAATGAAATGCAAGAAAAATAAAAATTAAAAAAAATGTGATTCTTGATTATTGTCCGATGCATCTTGAGTTTTTCAAACCCTAAGATCTCCTATCATTTGAAATTGTAAAAATTAGCTCCGACATTTTAATTCATGAAGCGCTGCGTCATTTTCCCAATTTTCACATTGCCCATCGCATGTAGAATGTTGTGTGTACACAATATGGTCCATTTTATGTCCATTCCTGGTCCAGAACTAACAGAAAGTACATGTTTGATACAAGTAGAGCCTAAAAATGTTCGTCCATATATCGTTCAATAGTGTGTAATTTGGATCGTATATGGACGTTCAATGGACGTTCAAACGTCCAGATATGTCCGTTCTTTGTTTAAATCTTGGACATTTTTGTGCTGTTTACGATGTGTCTAGATTTTGTTGATGGACAAATATAGATAGATAGAAGAAAATAAACTGAGGTGTCCGGGACTCAAATTCAATGAGAAACCCACTGGCGCAAACAAAACTTTCCTATCTCTTATCGTTTGGCCGCTAGAGGGCGTTTCTCGAAGTTCGTCTTTTTCTTCGTAATATCCTAATGAAATCAAATCAAAATTGCTATATTGTCAAAAATATGGAGGTATTTGTGACAAATCAGTCCTAATTAATAAGTGTAACTAATAATAATTTAAAAGTAGTGGTTACGTACTAAAAATAAATGTTTCAAAAATATAAACAGTAGTACAAAACATCATGAAACCAACAAGTGTATAAACAAAAATACATATATACATGCTTAAGAAAACTTGTCATCAGAAAACTCGTTGATGTCATAGTACGCTTTATCCTTTAACAATATGGTGACTGATTTGCGGAATAAAGAAATGTTAGTGGACAATTTAACAGCACTTGGAAGATGGTTGTACATTTTGATGCTTTCATATATTATGGAATGTTTAGACAATGTGCTTTTACAACTATCTAAAAACTTATCCAAACGCCCTTCAGGAAAACTACCCACTGCAAAATATTCAACGGATTTTTTCCCGTGGAATCCATTGCATTGAGAAAGTTTTTATCAAAATTGATTATCTTTATTAATAAAAACGTTAAGAGATATAAAAAAAATCGACGAAATTCGAGAAACGCCCTCTAGCGGCCAAACGAACAAGAGATAGGAACGTTTTCTTTGCACCAGTGGGTTTCTCATAAAATTTGAGCTCCGGACACCCAAGTTCTTAGTTGATTTTCTTCTATATCTTCAAACGAGGGGTCTTCCCATAGGAACGTGTCCAGGTTGTGACACCTTGTACAGGTTGTTTCATTATCTCTGATAACATTTCAATCAGCTGTATTGGAACCAAAATAGATATCAGAATATATATAGTTATCTAGCAAGTTTTTTCCTGTTGAAAAAATCAAACAAAAGACTATCGATTTTCCGAGATTTTAACCTAACTTATATATTTTTTTTTAATGAAAAGCCCTGTATATTATTGGATCTTTCGATTCTACTCAAGATCCAAGTATATTCTATAAAGCTCATGGTCAGATAAGAGCACATACCTATTATTATGCCTAAAATGTGATGAAACTTTGATTTTGCATCAGTGATCAAGGAGTAATGGTGCATTTGAGTACTTCAATCCATTTATCAATTTAAGTGTCCTGGCGATTTTTTCAAAAATAAGTTTGGGGCTCTTTTTTCACTTGAAAAAAAATTTTTAAAAATTAAGTGAGTGCGTATAAGGTTCTCACTCACGTTTGCCAATTCCTTAGATGTAACCAGGACATACCAGGTAGCCAGGTATTATAGTTATGAAATAATTGATTTTGGATGAGTATAGAGTGGGACATAGAATAATGTTTTCAATTTTTTGGCAGAAAGTCAGGAGATGCCATTTTTTCTACACGATCTATCGACGCCATGAAATGTCCAGAGTTTAAAGTAATCATGCGAATTTGTAAGAAATTTTGTCCACTATAATTTGGTGTTCCATAGTTATCATCAAAAAACGCTTAGTTTTCGAGTTATACTTAGAACACTGAAAAGAGTTCGAAACTTTGAGGGTTTCTGCAGTTTTCGTTGTGAAGCTGACGCCTGTCGATGAGGCAAACCTCAGATTCGGATTCAGCAGACCAAAAAACCGGTGAGAAAAATCTTCTGTTTTTCTCAATTTTTAAAAATGTTTTTATTGATCATTAGGCCAATGGGGAGGGGCCTTAGCCCCTGTAGCCCCCCCCCCCCCCCCCGTAGATCCGCCACTGCGTTTCCATGAAGTATGGTATCATGAGACCATTCCACTTTGGTCTGTCATTAACGTCACTTGGAGCTCGCCGATTTGCTGAAAGTAACGTTAATGTAAAAGAAATATTCTAGTATCATGCATTCGGACGGAATTAAACCAAAAACAACAATCTTGAGTGTCAAGTGTAAATATGTCGAAAAAATCACATTTCAAATTAAAAAAAATGTACGAGTGCGTACAAAAAACTGTATGACTATTTGAACGAGTGTAAAGGTGTTCAAGTAAGCTATATGCTCTTAATGGGCATGCAAAAGAGCTATACGGACAACATGGGAACTGAAACCCAGAATAGTTTACTGGATCTATTCTATGGTTATCAATCAGACCTCTTAGTCTAAGATCCGGCATTAGAAATCTCTACCCTCATCTGTTATTTCATTATGATAAAGATTATATGTTAGATGATTTGTTCATCGATAAATCCCGCATGGGTTGCCTAGCAAAATCACGGGCCTTCACCGTTGAATAATATTTACTTGGATTGATTTTTTTTGATCAACTTCCCTCATTTGTTATTTATGAAAATCGATCATTAGTCGAAAGAAAATTGCACAAGGAATTGGAAAAATATAGGTTGCCTACTTTCCTTTGGGTATAACTATAAGGTTGCCTGGTACAAACAGGTTGGCAGGCGTCGTTAATACACCCTCATCTATTATTTGATCGTTTTTTTTTTAAAGAAAGCTTACTCGATTTTCTATCCAACAGTATATGGTTGCCTGATCAAAAGTGTGTCCCATCCATGGTTGCCTAATGTCAAAGTTAAATTTTAATTTTTTATTTCTTCAAATAACTTTTTACTGATGGCTACAAGCATTAGAAAGGCACCGGAGTATGATTCTGCAAGAGCGGGAAGGACAACAAAATGACCTTCTCGCTCAGGATTCACGCTTCGATCCTACAGGACGAAATCTTTACCATAACACAATGTGCATATAACATTCTTGAGAGCGGCACAAATCACAGAACTTTCAAATTTTTTCAGATAGCACTTCAGCATTAAAGGCTGTTGTGAGAAAGGCAGTGGACTCCAAAGAGGTTCTGCATAAAATAATTTAGAATAACAACAGAGTTAGGCTAATTTGGGCCCCGGGCCATAGCGTTATAAAGAGGAACACTGAAGCTGACAGACTTGTCAAAATTTGTTCATCGCCCAGGCCGATAGGACCCGAAGCTATGATTGGCATCCCTTAAGCAATAGGAATAGGCGAGGGGAAGAAACTTGTAGAAAAAGCCAATCTATGCTGGAACAGTGCCCTTGGCATGCTACATGCCAAAGCAATGATAACAGAACCTGATAAGGGCATAACCAAAGAGCTTTTAAATATGAGCAGAAAAGACCTTCCGCACAATGGTCGGTCTATTAACTGGTCACATGAACCTGAAGAGTCACCTCCAAAGGATCGGAATCGGGAAAGATTCAGACTGCAGGTGGTGTCTTGAAGACGAAGAGACCGTAGCCCACATCCTGATGGAATGTCCGGCTCTTCGTAGCACTAGGATGGAATACTTCGGAGGCGAACTCACAAACACTCCAGGAATTGGAGGGGATCTATTTGAGGGCTGAGCTTTGGAAAGCGTCGTCCCTTCAATAGTCTCACTTCTATCAATTGTGGTTTGCAACGGGCCTAGGAGGCCTAAGCAGGTTTTGGCGTGAACCACCCACTCAAACATCTACATCTACATCGACAAGGTGTTCAAGTAGTGCTCCCTACAAGTCAGAGCTATATGAATGCCAGATTTGAATTGTGCATGTCAAACCAGCTTATTATATCAAATCACAATAACTTCATTATTTAAAAAGTTAATTCAAAAATCAAAATTCAACTTTGTATCTCTCTTGATATCAACTTTCGAATCCGACAAGTTGGGGTATATCGCAATTTTTTCTTACAGGTAATCTGCTGTTACCTTATGTTCCATTCTTTTTGGGACACCCTGTATTGATTCTACACAATATTAAGGGATCTGAATACATGAAAATAATCAAAAAATGGTGAATGAGCAGAATAAAATGACAGAAAACATTTATTTACAGGAATATAGCAGTATGAACTGAATAGACGGTGAAGTGAAGACAATCAAATGAAAGATGAACCAATAATACCTACGCAATCCCACTACCTGTGCAACACTGAAAGGGTACTAGGATGTATCCGATTTATTCCATCCAAAATTGCAACTTTTCCACTTAGCGCAGCCTTAACCAAAGGTGAGAAGGTCCAGACGGTATCGCCATTTTCCATCGTTGTCCGCTGTTGTATTAAATCACGAGACGTCATATCTTGATAAAGGACAATGTTTTCTATACTCCTATTCAACAATGCAACTACTTGATTCAGAAGCATTGTTTTTCCTGATCCACTCGGGCCGATGAAACAGAAATCCGATACTTGTGCTGTTTGAACCATGCTTTCAAGAACTTTATTTTGGTATTCGGTTTCCGTATATTCTTCAGTTGAATTATCTGAAGACAATTAGATGTAATGTAAGTTTTGAACTAAATGGATGGCTAACGTTTTTGTGGTGTTTTGGTAGCAAGAAACTCTTTTATTTTACCGCTCAGTCCAGACATTTCCTGTTCCTCAGAAGGGACTTCGATGAATGTTTTAAGAAGCGTTTCGACATTTGAAGTACTGTCAGTTAAGAATGTCTTGTATGGATAAAGTCTACATAAAATTTCATATACTGAAACATCTTGATTGTTGTCCTAAAAACATACATTAACAAAAAAAAAGTTTTAGTGTGACTTTCACTTTACCAATATTTTTGCGGCTATTGGAAGATTATCTACTGGAAAATCAGGCAGGCTCATGAATTTTGTTTCTTGATGGAGTAATGCGAAAGCACAGGATAAGAGTTTCTCAATTTTATCTTTTGGAGCATTTGTTGCCCTGGAGGTTAATTCCTTACACCACTCCTGTGAAGAAATAATTCAAAATAATAAATATTGCTTTCACGGAATTTACTAAAGAAAACACAAAACATTTTATGAAATCAAGTTAGTTTGAAAAAAAATCAATTTTCTTGAATCAGATAAGACAAAAATCCATTTGAAAATATCGAGTATCATTAGGTAAGCAATTTACACTGCGCTCTATTATATTCAGACATGCGATTCATTTTAGTTGGGGTTGGTTAAATGATTAAAGTTTCGATAAAACTGAAAAGTTCCCCATGTTCTTTCATTAAATTGGCGGCTTATCTTTATTGAGTCATTTGATTTGGAATTATCGATGAGGCAGCATGAAATAATAAATAATATAGTTTTCATGATTGGAACATACCAAAAATTCTAAATCATGTATATCAAGTGCAATTAATTTTCATCTAAGTCTACGGTGATACACCTACATAATAAAAATTTCCAATTTTACAAGTTGGCTAATGTGAAAACTTGTAAATTAATTTGCATAATAGTAGGTAAGGTAATTTATTCGTGCCTAGTAATCGCCGATTCGCGTGAAAGCCACGTTGCGGTTGTAATAAAATTTCAATGAAGTTCCACAATTTTCCAGTAAAATTGGCACCATTACCAGTAAACCGAAATGGATTTCATGAGTAAAACATACTTCAACATTCAATAGCTGCCTAGTTGAGTTGTTTTCTATATATATTTTTTTTCTTTATATTGTATATTTTTTTTGAGATCTTTATCATCTCCAGAATTTATTTCAAGAGATAATTGAAAACGGATGACACATTTTCATGGCCACTATTCTTGCTCTTCAAGATAGGATGGTCGAAATTGATATCCGACGTTTCGAATTCTCGCTGCCATCATCAACTTTTTTTTTCAAATACGGGCCCAACTTTTTTAATTCAGTTTTCGGTAACTCTTGGCTTCCTGAAAATGATGATGCATCATACCTAACTTTCACAATTCATTTGTTGTTTTTTTTTTATTTGTTTATAAACGTGAAGCTTCTTTATTTAAGCTCAAAAAGCCACAAGTTACTATTGTTATCATGACTACGATCCCCGTGATGTGTTCTGAAAAGATCGAACATTTTTATTTATAACTCCCGCATCAACTTTCTGCATTACTTCAAAATGGCAAGTAGTGTGACATATCATTATTTTCAGGAAGCAAAGAGTTAAAGAGGAATCAAAGCATGAAAGACAACAAAAAGATAAAAGGTGACATTCAAATGACTTCATCTACCATCATGACAAGCTAATAAGCTGTCATGTGGCAATCTACGTACCGCCATCTTCTCGAAATCTAACAAACTTCAGGCACATCTTCGCCTCTCCGTGGATGCAAATCAAAGCATTCAATTGGGCCCCGCCCTCCATTTACATTTTTGTTCTAAACTTTGTATATGTGTTCTGTAGTTATGATTATATCATATCTTGAAATCTCAATAGGGTCTATATGATTTCTTTTAGTATATTCCGAAACATGTTCTCAAGAACTTTCTTTTTATTTTCAAGCAGCAGACTCATCCTGATATTTTCGCATTATGTATGAAACATCCTGTATACCCTCGTGTATACCTATGTGAAGAAAATGTTTTTCTTTTTTCACACTCTACCACAAATTCCTTATTTTAATTCATTTGATAACGCACAAACTTGAAGAAACAAAATAGTTTTACGTCCAGTATAACCAAGTTATACGTCTATGGTAGCAACGGTGCGGAGGAGTAACTGCTATGAAGAAACGTAAAATTCTCGTGCTGTTACGAAAAGATGCACAATGAATAATTTTATAGTCTGTTGATACCGGCTCATTTTGCTTAATATTTTTCTGTATCTAACATAATAAAGGAGGGGTAGACCGATGCATCTTTCAATATTATCTGAACTCCAATATCTCCCGAACCGTTCAACCGATTTGGATATTTTTGTCCTTGTTTGAAAGAGCATTTTGTGGTCTCTTGAAAGATTTTTTTTGTTGAAATTTTGTAAGTCAAAAGAGTTTCACCAGAGGGAGTTGTTGCGATTATTGGATATTTAGAAAAAAGTTTGATGGAAAGGTTATATTTTTTTGACGGACCCTTACCACCATAAAATTTCCTAAATTTTCGTGAAATCTTCATCGCTATTTCTTCATCATTAATACTATTACTATCATGATCAATAATATAATTATGTGCTCTTTCAAACAACGTCAAGGATATTCAAATCGGTTGAACGGTTCAGGAGATATTGGAATTCAAATATTGAAAGATGCATTGGCATCCTCTTCCCTCATTATGACAGATATGGAAAAATGTCATAAAGCCAAATGATTTGGTATCACTCAAGCTATAAAATGAAGTTTTCAAAGCTAGAGAGAAAGCCGAAAAAGCGTTAACGGTCGAATTTCGAAAATAATAATATTTTTCATTATTCTTTCCCCAACCCTCTAGGTCTTACCATTTTCGAGATACAGCCGCTCCTTTTCCAGACGCACACCCTGAATAGGTGAAATGCTTTCACATGATTAAAGTTTCTCTCTTCTTCAAAATTAAAAATTATAGTTGCTCTAGGTTCGGTCCCGGAAAAGTTGGATTCAAACGAATCTCTCAAAAAGATGCTCAAGAGCCTCGAATATACTTTTTGAAAATTTGAACAAAAACGCTCCAGACATTTGACATTTCATATCTACAGACAAAAACTCGAAATTTTCCCAAACTTGCAACACTCTGTATTTTCTTAACGTTTGCGAACACATCTTTCTTTACAAAAAGTAATTATCCTACTATACTCTATCCACCATGTCAAACTGCGCACTTATTTCAGACTCACCCTGTATGTCTGAGATCGGAACTTTCTTGGTGACACAAAGTGAGCGCACAATCATACGAAATTTTTTAGATAAAGAGAAAGCTCGAGGAAAAGTCAAATTCAGAGAAAATATATTACTTACCGCGATTCTAATAAGAAAACTAACATAGGTACTAAAATAACAAGTATTATACATTTATCGTCGATAATAATAATTGGTCAAGAAAACATGTTTAACTGACGTTCAACAACATATTCTTGTAAACAAAATATCAAAGATATCACCAAATAATTATTTGATTGAAAAATTTAAGTAAGCTTAACAAGAATCTTAAAAAAAGCTATTTTTTGATCGAAACATTCAGAAATCTCTCCGTCGTTAACGTATGATTAAATAAATATAGTATAAATTTAGTTTTGTTAACATGTAACTTCATTTCTGAAAATGTTTCATGTATGTTTTCCTTAAAAATTCGCCTTGTTATAAAGCAAAAAACAGTCGAATAAGTGTATACAGTGCTATTGGTGAGAATTATTTTGGAAACTTGAATGTAATAATACTGGTAGCAGAGTAGATATTCATAAATCCTATTGTAGAATTATCTGGAGAAATTATGGCAAGAGATGGTTCAGGGTTAATCTGGCTTAAATATAGACAAGACTGGCACCGTGAACAGGGCCGTAGCTAGAACGGAATTTGAGGTCGGGCATAATCAGATATTTGAAGTAGGGTATAACTTTTACGCAACCCCGTTGGGTTCTTCGACATTCAGATGACCAATAAAAATAAAATAAATGTTTTTTTTTTTTTATTTTGCTAGTACGGTAATGATTATCATGGCAAACTGTTTTAAAGTCGGGCATGGAATTTTTAAGGTCGGGCACTGCTCCCAAATGCCCGTCCCTAGCTACGGCCCAAACCGTGAATGTGGCTGATTTATATTATGTATATTATCTCGATTATTTACGGGACTAACCCCATGCTGTAAAATTTATATTTTAAGTCAAGTTATACACGTCAAGTCATTCAGTTTTAAAGGTTGTAGAACTCTCCAAAAGAAGTTCATATACCATATACCAAAAATCACCTAAATAAAGGTTGTATAATAAAAGTAATAATATTTAAATAAATTTTTAGATAAATAATAATTTTACTACCGATTGATATTCCCGACCACTACCATGTGAAAACTTGGCGTTATTTGTTTATTACTGATAATGGATGTTTCCAATTTCTAAAAAATAATAATTTATTCATTTATTTACCGATTGAAACTACTAAATAGATGATTTTTGATATATCAACTTCTTTTGACGAGTCCTACAAGCTGTTAAAATAAAATAAAATAAATGGCTCAACTTTAAAAACACCCTGTATTTTTAGGTAGATGTCTTTGTATCTTCGTCATTTTTTCTAGAATCTCATCAAGGTAAACCACCTTGAAACAATAAAATACGATTTGATTGGAATAAAGATAAGTCGACGCAATTCATACATTACTAAGCCCAAAGATCTTGTAAATATGGGTGATAGAATAGCATTGTCATTTGATTCTTATCCCAGGAGTCTATATTCAAGCCATGCCTGGCTGTGGATACCCCTTGATAAGACAAATTCGAAATATTCCCAGAAATTAAACATTTTATCTCAAACAAACACTTTGTGTTGAACATTCACACCACTCTGTACTCGGTATACGGTTTCTTGTAGAGCATCCTCCTATATAAAGCAACATTGCGCAAATTCGTCACAGTGTGCCATGCCGTTCCAGATCAGACCACAGGCATCACTTCCATTTGTCTTCGAGACCCTTTCTTTATTTCCTGGCCGCTCGCGGTGACATCGGCTTGGCATTTAACCCCATTCCTGTCGCTTTTGTGCTCTTCGTGACAGGAAATAAATAATTAAATTCTGGGTAAGTGGAACGAAAAACATCATGTGTGTGAAAATTAATTGGTTTTTTTGTAGACTTTTTTTTCTGAGGAGAAATGGCTCAAGAAACATTAGAGCTTATTTTCATTTTCTGGATAAACTTGGTATGTATTGAGTAATAAGAACAAATGCGTTGATTAGTTTAAGACGAATCATTTTAAAAGTAACAGCCTAAATAATTCTCACATCAAAGTTTCTCTATATTTTTTATCCACTGAAATTTATAATCATTTTTGATAAAAACATAAACCAACAATGAATAGGATACCTACAGAAACCTTTTTTACATCGAAACTAAATTTATGATCGGAGAATATTATAGATCCGCTGTATATTTATAGAGTTCCATTATGCTATCATAGAAAACAACAAACAGTCTCGTTGATTATTATATTTATTGCATATATTTAAGTCGCATATTATACCGTTCGTGACAAGAAACGAACATTTTATGAAATTCCCATGAAGCGAAACAAAAAATTTGTAAAAATCAAATTGCGATTTGCGTAAATTTATTATTTGACTAAACACGTACATCACAAAAAGTTTTTGATCATCCTCGCACAATTACATACAATTCTCATGATTTTGTTTTTTTTGTGATTGTATTTCATGTTGCTATATTTCACTATTTTGTATGTTGAAGACAATATCGACGAATACCAATACCTATAACACTGAAAATAAATACAAAATCTTGAAATTTATCAGGGTGTCCCAGAATATACCCACGTTATTCGACACGAAACATTATGGCAAAAGTATCTGATTTTGAATACAGGGTGTCTCCAAAACACGAAACGTATCAAAGTTATATTTTTTTAAATGGAACCCCCGGTATATTAATTGATATTTCAATTCTTTCTTCAATTTGGAACAAGAATTGAGATACAACTAATGTTCCTAATTTCAACCGTTATCGAGATATCGCGTCATATATATGGAATTTTTGCACCTTTGACATGCGTTAAAACTCAAACTATTCAAGTTAGAGAAAAACGGTTTGCACTTACCTATCTTAACTGTTAGCCATTCAAGCAGATTAAATTCATTCTTGTGAAAAAAATTCAAAATGTGTCGAAAAAAGTTGACAGTTGACGGTACCTTCTATTCAAATGACAGAATAGCTCTTGAAAAGTTAAGACAGGAAAGTGCAGACCATTTTTCTCTAACTTGAACAGTTTGAGTTTTATAGCATGTCAAAGGTGGAAAAATGACATTTTTAAACCGCGATATCTCGATAACGGTTGAATTTAGCAACATAAGTTGTATCACAATTTTTGCTCAAAATTGAAGAAAGAATTGAAATATCAATTAATATACGAAGGGTTCCATTTAGAAAAATACCACTTTGATGCGTTTCGAGTTTTGGGGACACCCTGTATAACGTGAAAATATTTTTAAAATGTAGCCTTAGAGGACCTCTATCCATCCAGAAATAAAATTATTTTAAAATCAGATACTTCAGCCATGATGTTCGGTGTCGAATAACGTAAATAACCCTGTATAGGCAATCTCCAGTCTTCATATAGAAACTGAACTAATATGACAAGTTCCCACACAAAATTTTCCGACAGGATCTCCCTACACAAAATGTGCCTTTAAAAGACGACACTGCAAATCGGTTGTAAGGTTCTTCTTTAATAACTTTCTAAGTAGTGGGTGTAGTTTGATCAATCTTTAATATGGTGGTTAATAGGTAAGTCCTTGGAATAAACCATTTCAATCACATTCGGCTCATTAGTTTTCCAGGGACGGACAAGCTCTGACACAGTAATGCTATTTTTTACGCCCCGTATGATACAGGCACAACAATAATATTTTTGGACAGTTTACACCTCAAACAACAAAAAAGGCACTCTATCGTCATCGATAAAGTAAACCGTTAAGAGAAAATAATCCTATCTGGAAACGGGAGATCATCCAAATATTCTGGAACGCGTACAGGGTATTCACAGCTAAATGGACCACCCCATTTACTTCTTAATTTGATGTTTGGGAGAAAAATGTCCCAAATAAAAGTTTAATGGTTCAAAATCGATTTTGTGAAAACAATGTTTTCACATATACAGAGTGTTTCAGAAGTTCTGGACGTGGTCCAACCCCTTTATTTCAAATTACAACCCTATTTTTCATTTGATTGTTGCATTCTCCTAAAAATTCTGAACGTTTTTCATATTGCATTTCAAAATTCAACGAATAAAAATATATTAACGTCAGAAATTTTCGAGCATGTTTTGAAATGTACATTATAATATGATTTGGAAACCTTGGAAACGAAGTAATTGAAGAAAAGGAATCATTTTTAATATTCTCTTTATTCACACAGGTTGACCAGTTTTATCCGACAATAGAATCTAATTTTTAAATATGCAGGACAAAACTGGGTCACCCTGTATGCATGAAAAGAATATTTAAAACCTTTCCTTTTCGCAATCTACCATGTTATTTCTTTCAAATCTTTCTTGACATTAACAGCTACTTGTTTTTTAGGTTTCCAAATAATACCATACATTGGAACATGCTAAAAAAAGGCAAATTTCTGACGTTAATATCTTCTTACTGGTTGAATTTGGGTATAGGGTATGATGCTATATAAAAAATGTTTAGAATTTTTAGTTGTATGCAACAACCAAATATAAAAAATAGGGTTGTTATTTGGAATAAGAGAGTTGGACCACGCCCAGAAGTTCTGAAGACCCCAGTATGTGTGAAAACATTGTTTTTACATCATTCATCTTGAACCATTTGGCTTTCATTTCAAACATTTTTTCCCAAACATCAAATTAAAAAGTTCATCGGGGGTACATTTAGCTGTGAACACCCTGTACTTACATATGAAGCTCATCAAAAACTGTTTGTATATTCAACAAAAAACATCTCATTAACCATCCCTGATATCAGAACCCTTTTCAGACCAAAATACATAGTAGTCTTTCATTTGAAAAATTTTGTCGCCAGATTTTTCATAAAAAAGTTGTTTTGGTTTATTCTTCACGGGACGATTCTGATATCAAAAAGCTAATGTATTTAGAACATGAATATTTTATTATGTTAGTGTGTTAGCGTCCTTTGGAAATCAATGCGGATGGTCAGTAGCGGGTATAGGACAAAAATCAAACTTCGGTTTTTCCTTCAAATTGCCGACGTTTCGACCGTATAATTTCGGTCTTTCTCAAGGCTTTTTAAGGTTTAGAAGTTCTCACTCGGAAAAATAACATCGTATCCATCAAACATACAAAAAAATTGGAATTTCACAATATGTGTACACATAGTAAACTTCTTGTATTGCTTATATAAGATTTAAAACAGTAGACAAACAGCAGCAACAATATCACGGTCTTAATGCCATCAATTGATAGCTGTGTTTTCTATACCCGCTACTGACCATCAACATGAATATTATAAACTAGATCAGTTGAGAACTACTGATCTTATCGCTAAACAAATAAAATTATCCTACTTAGGTGTTTTTTTAATTCGTCATTGAGAAACGTAAAACAAAATATTTTTTTCAAGTATTCAAATACTGACATATTTCTTTAATGTAATTTCAAACCCTCATACATTTTTCAGGATGGATAATTTCAACAATTAAATTTTCTTGAGCGTTTTTATTAAGTATTTTGCAATATCTACTCACTCATTTCTGACAGAAAAATGAAACTTTCATTAATTTAGACTGCTAACATTCATATATTATTACAAGAATCAAAGTAATATCATGAGCCCTGGGCAATGGTAATTCATTTTCAACCAAAATTTTCAAATTTGCATTTTAAGTTGGATATGACCAATGAATGAAAAGGAAAAAGAAACAAGCAAAAAGAACATATTTTATTGCAGTAACGATGATTATTGATTTGCAAAAAAAAGAACTTTCTATATCATTAGGATCAATCTATCGGAGATCATCATTATGATTCCTTGAATATCCAAATGGCGAGGTCGGTAGAAATAGCTACTCCGATAAAAAAGATATCTTGTCTTCAAAATTATAACTTCTTTTTTTTTGAATACGAAGAAGTTCTATGCTGTTAACATAACATCGAATTCGATATACAGATGAACTGTATCCATGTCAATAGTATTTTAGAAAAAAATATATTTTTTTTTATTTCTTTCGCATTTTCAATGCATCTTAACTTCTTCTCAAAATAAACCTGCGAGACCCTATACAATCGTATATTTTCACTTTCTCTGACACAATAAAATTCATATTTGAAAGACCACAATGAATTTGATTAGCAATTTACATTTCAATACTAAGTTATATACTTTCAATAGCCATTCATTATTTATAGAAAGTTTTTGGAATAAGTTTCTATTTATACTTGCTTTGATCCGAATATACAACTTAACGAAAGAAGTTCTATGAAAACGTATATCACGCGATTTCACCATAAAGGTGAATAAAACGGAGTTATGACGTTGTGTAGGGACATTTACGGGGCCTAGGATATTCCCCTCATTGTCGATGAATGACTATTACCATCTAATATCAACTCGCATTAAACAATCAGGCACACAAAAAGTTGAATGATTGACGTGAGTCCGGACGAAATGAAAAAATCAGCAAAATTGGTTTAAATTATGTGATTGGATGTTTCTTTATCATTCATAATTGCTAAATGTGAGTATAACTGATAATTTTTACTTTACCAATAAAAAATAGATCGGGAATTGAAAAAAAAAAAATGATCACATTCAAAGAGAAAACTGGAAACAATAAAATCCCTACGTTCGGACATGATTTAATAATTTTCACTCAAGTGAAAAGAGAATGAGGTTGAAGTTTATCTACATAGTTATATAAATTCGGAAATAACTTGAACATACGTTAAACCAATGATTTTCCAACAACTAGATATAGTCCGACGTCTGTTTGTGTGTCACATGTTTATACATTGAGGGGAGAGAGGAATTCTTGCGAGAATTCTTGCGAGTTTACCAAACTGCAAATACTCTATACTCTATGAGTGCATCTCCGGTAGTTACAAATAATATAATATGTACATTTTTAGATCACTAGTAATAATAAAACATTATCAATGAGACCCATATTTTTCCATGAACCTTAGTTACTTATAAATAAATAAAATATAAATGATTGTTTATCAAGCAAAGCTTTACAAAAACAAAAACAATATGCACTATGGTATAAATAAGTAGAATGAATAAATAGTAGAATATCGTACAAAACGTAGGTAAAAGGTATAACTAAAAATTATGAAATTTATAAATCACAACATAATAATAGTAATTAACACGAACAAAAACAAAAACAACATTAACAAAATAACTACATCAAGTACCAAATATGTGAGCTCTTAATCCGTTTTTGAACGTATCCAGTTCTTTAACATTTTTGATCTCCTGAGGAAGAGCATTAAATTGAGTAAGTCCTCTAAAAAACAGGCTACATTGGGTTCTCGTTAACCGATTTGTTTGTACATACAAATTAGATACATTCCTAGTATTATAGTTGTGGACTTCTCTCACATACACTAATTCTCGTGTTAAATATTCAGGTACTAAATTATGAATCATCTTAAATATCATGATGTAGGTCCTATACAGTACAACCTGCTGAACATTCATAACTCCAGCCATTTCTAACATTAACTGAAGTATATCTGTCACAATGCAATATAATTCTAAGTGCTCTATTTTGAATTTTTTGTACTTGGCATAATTTTTCCTGTGTAATATTATAAAGAATTGTCGAGCAATACTGAACATGTGGAAGTATCAAGGATTTATACAATAATGTTTTGATATAAGGAGTTAGATGTTTGCCAATTCTTTTGAGTAAATATACTTTTTTGGACATTTTTGATGAAACATAATCTGCATGCAGTTTAAAATTTAGATTCTCATCCAACATTACCCCTAAATATTTGATGAATCTGGTCCTCTCCAATTTTTGGTCATTTAAAACAATGTTAAAATTATGACTTTCTAATTTACAAATAGTATTTGGTGTACCAAAAACAACAAACTTACATTTCTTAACATTCACAGCCATACTATTATTATTTAACCATTTACATATATTATTCAAATCACTATTCAATTTTTCATCATTGACATTTGTACCACATATGTACAACATTGTATCGTCTGCAAATAATTTTATACTACAATCTTTAACAAAACTGAAAATATCATTGATATATAGAATAAATAAAAGTGGTCCTAAGACTGTACCTTGAGGTACACCACAATCAACTTGTATAGGATCAGATATTTTACTATTGAATTTAACCTGTTGTTTTCTATTGGCTAGATACGATCTCAACCAACCATGTACATTTCCTCTAAGACCCATCTTATATAATTTTTTTGATAATAGCTCTCTATTAATGGTTTCAAAAGCTCTCTTAAAATCTAGGAACACAGATATTACAGTCATTCCTTTATCAAAACTTTTTAACCACTCATTTGTAATTTGTAAGATAACTGTTTCGCATGAGTGATCGTTTCTAAAACCAGATTGACAATTATGAATAACACAGTTTTTATAACAGAAATCATTAATTTGATTTTTAACAACAAGTTCTAATATTTTTTCATAAGGAGGGACAGTATTTATTGGACGAAAATCTTCAACTTTTTCACTGTTTACCACTTTTTGGACTGGAGTTATCACCGACAATTTCCACTGGTCAGGGAACATTCCATACGATAACGAGGTGTTGATAATATCAAGTAACCTGTTACCCGCAACTTCACACACATCCTTCAATATTTTGGCACTTATTTGGTTTCCACATCCACCAGAATTTTTGAGAGCTTTGACAATTTTATTTAATTGACACACATCAATAGGTTTAAAATGAGAGAAAATATCTTTGGTATCCACATTACTTATCACAGAATCACTATCACTACAAGATGTTATTGACGATACAATGCTTAAAATGCTGTCCACAAAATATTTATTAAGGCAATTTGCAATATCACAGTCGTTATTCAGTACCATACCATTATATGTTATTTCGCTCAAAGTATTACATTTATTGGGTAAAAGCGTCTTCAGGTTTTTCCATAACTGCTTGGAATTGTTTTTATTGTTATCTAAGATTGTATAAAGATAATTATTTTTAGAATCCCTTATCAATGACACAACCTCATTTCTCACATTTTTGTATACACTCCAAGAATTTTCATCACCCATTATCACTGCTGCTCTGTACATACGATCTCTGTACTTCATTCTGTCAAGAATATGCGGAGTGATCCATTTGTTATTGTCATATTTCGGGTCGGTTTCTTTTTCCTGGAGTCTAGTCATATCTTGGAGTATTTGGGTTATAGAACTAATGAATATATTTGCCATTAGATTCACATCAATGGTAGAGTTGTTCCAATTTGATGAAATCAATTGATCCTCAAGAAATTCTCTATTGTAGTCCAGCCTTTGATATGAAATAACTTTTGGGGATGGCAAGTGAATACCAGCATCAATCACCAGCAGGTTATGGTCACCAACTTTAGGTCTAACAGTACATTTCATAGAAGAGTCATTGGTAATGGCGTAATCTATCAATGTTTTGCTTGTACTAGTTGTTCTTGTGTAACTAGTTACCATTTGTCGAAGTCCATTTATTTCAATGATCTGCTTGCATTTTGTTGAATTGTCTTATGTAGACACGATGCAACGAAAAACATCTGGCAACACGACACAAATGCCTATTTGAGATCAACCAATCACAGCTGATAATCCTTTTAACCAATCATAGCCTGTAGCTCCCTTGGAACACTGTTGTCGGCTTGTTCAAAATTCAAAATTTTTGAAGGCCGAACAGCTGATTTATGTGAACAAAACGTATAAATAATCAGTAAATTATAACTGTCCTATAACACCAACGATATTGAAACAAATAAAACATTATAACATATCCTCGTTAATAAACTGGTCAATCCCTTTTGATAAAAAGTGAACATTCTGAGTGCTTTCTATTTGCAACAAGGCAACGTTGAATGAACGTTGAACGGATTCAACTGTAAATAATAACATGTTTATTATTATAGTGACAAACAATTTGCCCGGAATCTAGGGTGTACGCTAGTTCTAGTGGGATCTATGTTCTAAGCGTTAAACAGTTTAAAATAAAATACAGATACGTGAAATAGATCATCCATGCATTTCTTATGGATACAAAATGATTTGATATCAACTGACAGGGAAGAATTTCAGTGGGATTTAAATAACTGGTCATTTTTAACGTTATCGAATTCTCTCCCTAGCCAATTTTTCTTGTCTTCAGCGTGTACAATATAGCTATTTTCCTAACAAGTGCAGAAAATCGATTTTTCCGCACGCAACTGCCGTCAAACAGTTAAGGGTAAAAGGTTTCTACACTCATTAGGCACTATTGTTTTTTTTAATCACGTGTGGAAAATTGCATTTTCACAGTATTTTTAGGGAAGTGCTGTGAGAACGGGAGTGGAAAAATAGTACATTGTACAACAAGCATGGAAGGACACTCATTTGGTCAAATGATCAATCCATGCAAGATTTACACTATACTTTTTCTCCGATTGTTGATCAACATTGTGTTATCAATATCGATACGTAATTTTTCTTTTGGTGACGGCGCCAGTTCGTGGTCATTTGACACTTGTTGCCTAGCAACTAGTAGGGAAAGGTTTCATTTCCGTTCACTTCTACAATGTACTACATTTATGAATCGATATCGATTGCACAATGGTGATATAACTTGACAGTTGTAGAAAATGGTATATTGTACAACAAGCATAGAATGATACTCATTCCCTACGAGTATGAAGGTTTGTAGCACGAGCCGAAGTCGAGTGCAGCTATTCATTCGGGTAGAAAATGGTCATTCCATGCCAGTTTTACACTATACCTTTTCTACGATTGATAATAAATATCACTATCGTGTAATCGATAAATCGATATTGGGTGTAAACGTAGCACACCGTAGGAAATGAAACCATCTCCCAAGGGTTGCTAGGTAACGAGTAGGGAATGGTTTCATTTCATACGGTTGCACAATGTGCCACGTTTCCTAATCGATATCGATTGCACAATAGTGACATTCCTTTACAGTCGGAGAAAAAATAAAATTTCAGTCATTTGTTAATTCTTACCTAACCTAATCTCATGATTTGCATTATTTTATCCAGATTCGCTTAATAACCTGTATCATTTCATCTCTCACCTTTCGCCTCGTGGTCAATCATCGCTAGAATGATAAAATAAGACTATAAATTCATTTTAAAGTGTTGTAAATGTCTTGTACGTGCTTATGTTTAATGTTATTTTAACCTTGTTAACTTGATTGACCTCGATAACTTCTGAAAAAAGTATTGTATGATGCCGGACCACTTTTACGAATAATAAGCACCCTTGAAAGGGGCCCAATGATGGTCAAATTGATGAAAAATGTCCACTGTACGCAACTGACTAGTGAGTACCACAATTTTTTCTTTTTCCTTTATTCTATAAATTCTTTTTCTTCGATAAACGTTTAAGAACGTAACTCATGCCGGTATCACTTTCAGTTGGGGCACTGATGATGGCTTATTATTAGCCGAAAGCGCTTTGCCAGCTACATTAATAAAAGATTATTGCTCTGAGTACTCAAACTGTTTTCTTCCTACTTCGAGATGAGCAACACAGCCATTCCTTCCTATAAATATGTTTCATCCATCATTCTGCTCTATAATACATCATCTCATTATATCAGTTCCAGGTAAATAGCTGGTGGTGAATTTTCAATTCTCCATTATCGAGATTAGATATTTTGAGTTTCCATTAAAGTAAGCATACAAACATGGGTACCTATTTTAAGAAAGGGGGTCATTTTATCGATGTTGAAATACCTACGTTTTTCATATCCCAAGTTTTACGCTATCCAAACATACAGGGTGACTCTCTACAATTTTTTTTTTGAAAATATTCTTCGAATGGTATTTTGAATAGTGCTTTTTTTGATGTACGAAAACTCAATACAGAGTGTCACAAATTTGAGATAGCGAACCTCAGCAGCTGAATTGCTGGCCTAATCAAAATCGAATAACGACAGTTTGCGATTTGTTTTTGTTGATGATCAGTTTGAATTATTTTTGCTGCGTGTTTTGCTCAGCGCCTGAAAGTAAGCAGACTCGCAAACTAATCTTTTTGCGAATTTGATTAGGTCAGCAACTCAGTCGCTAAGGTTCGCTAAACACGGCCAGTGTTTGAAATTCTTGTTAAGTATTATGAAGAATAATTCCTTTTTTTTCTTTCAGATAAAATGTTTGTGAATATAAAATTCGTCTGATTAACAACTGTCATGGTCACCCACTGGGAATCGAGCACTAGACCTCTTTATTTCCGAACAGTATGGAAAGATGGCCAACACCATGTCATTCTCGACAAAACTAAAGAAACCGAATTAGACTTATCTACATCCAGACGTTCTAAATCTTGCACTAGCAGTCCCAACAGCCATAGAACAACAAAAAGTGCAGCACCTGGTCTCAATTTGAAAGTACCCTCAGTCAGGGTCTTACTATCTGGTATAAGAAGACTGAAAACTGAACAAGACGAGAACACTGTTCATACTAAATACGACTGCATTCAGCCTGCCTTGAGTAGACCAATATCGTGTAAAGACTTGAATAAGGAAGTGTCTTTCAGCCCTAATAGTAGCATCCAGACAAAAAGGCTTCACAAGTCCAATACACTGGCTACGGAAATGGCTCAATCTTGTACAAACGCATCTTTCGACAATCCTGACATTGATACTGCTTTGAGTGAAAAAGTGATGCTTTGGCTTGATCTTGCTACCCATAATTTTCAGCTGGAGCAAGAAACAAATGAAGACTACTCACTCACTCTGACCAGTATTGCCAGTAAAACTGACAATCTAGAAGAAGATCCCAAGGAAAATATTGTGGACTCCTCAATATTGAAAAACACGCCAAGAAAAGACGAAACAAGCGATGTAATTTTTTATAGCAGGGAGGAATTTGAGTTTCCTCAAGACAATTTCTGCCATATTTTGGCATCATCGACTGCACAGAGTGAAAAGTCCTTATTCAAGGACGAGTCTAGTGATGAAAGTGAAGAAAGAACAGCTGTGAAAAGACAGTTGCATATATTTATGCCGGATTTACCTAAAAGGGCGGGTGATTGTGATAGTAGTATTCTCAGTAGTAAGCTATCTAACTGATATGTAATAAAGTTATTCCGTCCGTAGTCTATAATTATTTTGTTTCAGACATTCCGAACTGCAAAGTATCATAAAATGTTTCTAACCTGATAGCTATAGCTGGAAACATCTCTAGCTTGAAATCTGGACCTCAGTGGTGGATCTAAGGGATTTCCGCGATATCTGAAAAGAAATTATTGACCTTTAATCATTAACATTTAGATGGTAGTTTATTTTAATTATCGTCATTATTGATATCGATCACGATCACACTAGACTCATTCATTCCTAACCGATGAAATGTTGACAATCCGCATTTATTAACATTATTAGTAAAAACACTAGTCGGTAGGCTTTTGACTTCTGCTAAAACATCCCTTATGCCTTTTTTTAATTGATTCAATACCTTCCAATTTCTAAAATAAACTGTCCAAATTTTAAGCTTCTAGCTCTAGCCATTTTGAAGTTAATTTATGCTCAAATATTATAAAGCGGCCAGAACCCGGCGTTGATGGGAAGGCTCACTCTCACTCATTATTCGTTGATGCGACTCGTCATTCGTTGCGTCAATTCACTTCGTCGATGGAGAAAGTGCATCGACGAAGCGACGCTGTACAACTTACACCAGTCAGTGCTGAAATTAATTCCGAAGACCTGCTTTTGCCTGCAGCAGATGCATAAGTGATAACTTCATTTGGAAGAGGGGCAAAAATTAAACCGATCTTGAAAATTTCACTATCATTAACAATTTTTTAGCATAGACATACGGTTTTGAAGTTGTCAAATACGATATTTCTCAAGATTTTGGCCAAAATTGCCAATTTCAGGCAATGTTTGACATCTTTTGCATTGCATATCTAGTATATCGAAAGTTCAATCGTAGAGTGATTTACAGGATCGGTATATTTTTTTTCTTTTTTTTTTCCAAAACCACTTCGAAAAACCGTGAAGAGTGGCTTTTTTTTTCTTTCAGAGGTCAAAAAGGCAAAATGACTCTCCAACAACAAAAAAAAAAGATTGATCACCCTAACTGTTGAGTCTGTATTTGTTGTTTGTTGATATAAGGTGTCAGTGTTTTTTTTTTTTTTAGTTTTGCTATTATAATTAAAAAAAAATCGTATTCGATAAAAATATATTTCCTAAATTTATGACATTTCCAATATTCATTGGTTTCTTATTTCTTTTGACAACAATTAATAAAAATTTGACCAAAAACATACATATTTTGTATTTATAATTTTTTTATAACTCTTAAAATATCGGCTATAAGGGGAGTGGCACATTTAAAGAAAAATCCTGTACATAGGATCTCAATATAAATATAAACACATGGCACAGAAAAGTACAATACTCGATAATATCAAAACCAAACCATGATCAAAAACTCGAAAATTGAAACTGTCAAGTATAAAAATTGCAATAGGAAGGTGAAATTTTAGGATTTTCATTCTACTGGTATAAAATTGAGAAAGTTCCTCCATATTTATCCAAGAGGGCCTTTTTTGAAATTTTAATGATCAAGGAATATTAAGGTTATAGCTTACCCACATGTAGGCAATTAATTATCACACTAATACATACCTTGGAACAGGAAGTCCCAATGCAATAACTCTGAAGTTCTCATCAACTCTCACTAACTTCCAGTTATCAAGTTCCTCCGCACCATGTTCCTAGAAAATTTTGCTTATTGATGACTTTTTTGAGTAATATGACAATTTACCTTGAGTAATGCATCATATCTATCAGCAGGGATGAGTAGCCTCCCATCTTCCAAATGCATCTCCCTATTTTCCAGAAGATTGTTTAATACTGGCAGAACATTTCTTTCAGCTTTTTCGACGCCTTCCAATAACAATATTCTACCTTCTGTGGCAGCTTTCACTGCACTCTGTAATGAACCATTAATTTATGAATAAGTTTTAATTGAATATTTATTACTTGATCAAAATACTTGGCTGTTCCTCCAACTATTTCACGTCTTTGTTTGAGGTCACTTTCGGTTGTATCTCTACTTAAAGCTACATATTCATGTTCTCTATTGGTAAGTTCAACGTATTGCATTGCTAATAATCTTTTTCTGGGACCTGGAGGGCCGATGAGAAAGATATCTTGACCTAGTATGTCCTTCTGCATGATCCATCTCAGATGATGAAGTGTACTTTGAGGTAAATTATCCTTATCTGGAATTAGAATGAAAAGCTGAAGTTTTGGATAGTATTTTATTTAGTTTTATAGAATAGCTTCACTCTTGATTGATTTCGATATAATTATTCAAAATTAGCATGTTTCATAACTTTTTCAAAATCCTTTCCCTTCCTTCAAGGAAATTATTTCGAGTGTTCAATATCGTGGCTTGTATAATGTGGAATGGGATCGGAATTAAAACCAGAGATCTTCTTTCAAAAATGTTGACGTTTCGAGTACGAAGATTTTAAGGACATATTCACCAGCCCAAACTCAAGTTTTTTTCTCATATAAACATATGTCCTAACTTACTCCGTTTTCGTGATACAGGGTGCCAAAGTTTTTAGGAAAAATCAGATTTTTATTAATTACACAAAAACCTTTCAGCTGATTTTGGCAACATTTGACACGATGATTTGCTGTCATGTGGGTAATTTTTTGTCTGATCAAAGCATCATTATTCATTCCAGTGGCGTCGCAGAAGGTCATCTAGTTGATATTTATAGATAAAATTATGGTACGTCACTGCTTAAAAATTTTAATTTTTTTTCAGATCAAGCAATTGGGGATGTTGCTTTTTTGTCTCCTCAATTTTTCCTGTACCTAGCATCGTTTTCTAGATAAAAATCAGAAACCGTTTCCCTACAAACTACCCTTCCACGGTGCTCTCATTAGAAAAATTCAATTTTTTATTAATTACTCAAAAACCTTACAGCTGATTTTGACAATATTTGGCACGATTATTTGTCGTCATAAAGGATCCTTTTTTTGTGTTATCAAAACAACATTATTTATTCTAGTGGCGTCTCAGACTATCATCTAGTTGATATTTAGGTGAAATCATAGTACGCCACTCTTGACGCCACTGCTTTTTTTGAAGATTTTATAATTTTTTTAGATCAACCAATCAATAAATAAATGTTGTATTTTTGTCATTTTATTTTTTTTGTTTCTGACTTTGTTTTCATGATAAAACTTACAAACCGTTTCTGTGGACCTCAAAGCAGGGAAACGGTTTTTAATCTTTATCTTGAAAACGAAGCTAGATACAAAAAAATAAAAAAAAAAAACAAAATAACAACATTATTGATTGGTTTATTTAAAAAAATTATAAAACCTTCAAAAAAGCAGTGACGTTCCATAATTTCACTTATGAATATCAACTAGATCACCCTCACGCCACTGGAATGAATGATGGTGTTTTGATTGTAGAAAAAAATTACCCTCATGACGCCAAATAATCCTGCCAAATGTTGTCAAAATCAGCTGAAAGGTTTTTGATAAGGTTTTAATAAAAAAAAAAATTCTAATGAGAGCACCATGTCCGGGAAATGGTTTTTGATTTTTATCTAGGAAACGAAGCAAGGTACAAAAAAAATAAAAGAGACAAAAAAGCAACACCTTTTATTGCCTGATCTGAAAAAATTATGAAATCTTAAAAAAAACAGTAGCGCACCATAATTTTATCTATAAATATCAACTAGATGACCTTCTGCGACGCCACTGGAATGAATAATGGTGTTTTGATTACACAAAAAAGTTACCCTCATGACAGCCACATCATGTGCCAAATGTTGTCAAAATCAGCTGAAAGGTTTTTGAGTAACTAATAAAAAACTGATTTTTTCTAAAAACTTTGACACCCTGTATCTCGAAAACGAAGCAAGTTAGGACATATATTTATATGAGAAAAAAAAACCTTATTTTGGGCTGGTGAATTGAATATGCCCTTAAAATCTTGATTTCAGTTTTGCAACACCCTGTATAATATGGACATGTTGGTTAATGAACCTCCTGTATCTACATGTTCCTTAAATATATTTTCACGCAACAACGAAGAGAGGTCCATCAACATACGTGTCCTGAGGATGACTATACAGCGTAAAGTCCTTGGCGAAAACAGGGATACAATTCTAAAATCACAAGGCCCGTCATGCTGTGTTGCCAAGTCACCGAGTAGAGGTTCAATTATTAAAATATATTGCAGATTTATAGGTAACGCTCCTGCCCATATGGCTGCTCCTGCCCGAGTAAAAAGGTACGCTCCTGCCCAGCGTAGCCGGTGGATGTTCTCTCAAATATCGTTTAAAAAGTAACGCTCCTGCCCAACCTATCTTGTGCTAAGATCTTGTATAACCTCGACTCGTTTTGTCGTTTTCCTGAAAGACTGTCGATACAAAAATGGCAACGTTGCAAATAAATTGTATCCGTGTTTTCGCCAAGGATAAGTCTATGCAACGTGTCCAAGATAAGGAGGGCCAGTACATGATGGTAGCCCGACGACGAAACTTCGCGGATCTAAAATTTAATAACGCCATCTCAAAAGAGGGGAAAAAATGAGAAAGTGTCATTTATTTTTAAAAATCTTTTGTAATAGACTCAGCAAATGAAATGGCAGTTTTTTCAAAATTCGTTTTTTTCCGGATATCTCCGGAACTACCGAGAACTTTTTGAATTTCAATGCGGCATACAGCCGCCTTTCTATCTTTCATGCATGGTTACGGAGATTCCTGTACTGCCCCTCCTTATCTTGCGCACGTAGTATATTAGTCGAAACGTCGACATTGTTGAAAGAAGACCACTGGTTTCATTTCCGGCCCCATCCAACAACATACAAGCGAAAATGCTATATCCATTTTCACGTTATACCTATTACGCTTTTATTGATGTTTTCCAATCTTTCCTCGATTTGTAGACATTTTTCTTGCGTGTTCAACGATTTTTTTCTCAAATTTAGCTACCTATTGGATTTTTTTTTCAGATCACATTTTCGGTTATGTTAAATCTCAAAAAACTAGAGCCGTGTCTTTTGGCTGTGATGAAAAATATAATATAATTGAACTTTTGAAAATTTATATTTTCAAATTGGGTGTTGTATTTCAACTACCAGAGTTTTTTTGATCTATGTATAAATCAAAAAGTTTATTTTTACATAAACATGGAAAACATAATAATGAACAGTTCAAATAAAACAAAAAAAGATCAAACTTTTTTACATATTTTGACCGAATTTAACTGGTCAAATGAGTGTTGGTGAATTGACCATGTCCAACTCTATTATTGTAATGAATAATGAATGAGTCCTACATTTTGATTGCAAGTCCTCTACGATGCATGGTCCTACGTGATTAGGATTTGGCGAAGGTTCTGGTCTCGGATCCATGACCAGGGATATAGTTTTAAGATTAAATGTGTTTTAAGAAATAAGAAATGAACTTTCAAGGCCTTGTTTCTAATTTTTGCTTCGGTAAAAATTATTTAAAAGTGAGTTTCAAAAACCACATACAGGGTGTTTCATAATATATGCAAAGGATTTCGTACATTTTTTGTAGAAAACATTGGCAATTCAAATGGGTGTCTCAATAAAAGAGTACTTTTTCCAGTAGCACAGAAGTTGGGGAGAAAAACAACGAAAATCGGTAATTTTAGAGGTTTAAGTTGAAGATATTCTTGGACGAGCTATCACATCCTGAAGTCCTGCGCATTATATTATGAAACTCCTTGTGAAACTCCCTGGTACCTACCTACTACTACACTCTAGGTATTCACAACCAAGTCACCAATGTGAACAAACTACACGTGATCAGACAAATGGTCACGTGAGATAATACAAAAAGTAAAATTGTGTTTTGAACTCTATCTCTTCCCCACGACAGTGGCGTAACTACACTCCCGCAAGCCTCCGCAATGCGGGGGGGCCCGCAGCTACAAGAGGCCCTGACTGGATTCATAAAAACTATTACAACTGGTAAAATGTTGATTGTTGACAAAAAAAATTTACTAATGGATATTGGAGAGAAAACGCTGTTATCAGCATTTATCTCTATCATTTATTCGTAATGAACATAGGTACGAGAAAATATAGCAAATCTCTTGGATTCAGATAAAACATGAATAAATAGGTTTTTTCCATAAAGGTCCTCACTACGGAGATATGGGCCCCAAAGGGAGTCAAAACAGTCTTCGCAAATAACTTTCAAAGTACTCAGTATAATTTGATAAACATTCTGTATGATGTACACCACTAAAAGGACCTCTTAAAATGGTGTCCTTGAAACACATTTACCTCATTTAGTTTACCAGGGGCGGACTAGGTTGCACATTTGATTTATCAAAAGACTTGAAAAAAATAGATAAATAAATTTGGATAGCTCGAACATTGAACTAAAAACAATGTAGATACTCCTGTTTATTTTCGATAAAATGAATAGTTCTGGAGAAAAACAAATTATAAAAAAAACATGATTTAACCCTTTCGCTGCTCAAGACTCATATATTCGCAAATATTTTTGGTGCTCTCTGTGCTCGGGACGTTTCGAGGGACGTTTATACACGCAAGCGATTATTTTTACTTCAGGTGCTCAAAAAGACTTTTTCCGCTATCGTATGACGCTTACAACAAACACCCGATAGTGATTTGACCAATGGGGACCAAATCACGTGACTTCATTTTACGCGTCTTGAGCATTGAGGGCCATCAAATCATTTGAACACGTGCTTTTGCAGTCAACACATAGTTTATTTGTGTTTATCGAGTAGTAACGTGTGTTTGCGTATTGAAAATGGCAAAAAAAAAACAAGATATTGGTGTCAAGAATGTTATGTGTGCCATCAATGTGTAGTACCGTGTTTCAAGCGGTATCACACCGTAAAAAAGTTTTAGTTATCGGCTGAGTACTATACTTATTTTGTTTTTTTAAGTTTTTTACATTTATTGTCCTGAATTCTGTGTTCTGTTATAAATAAATGTTTTTTCTCATTCATTTTCTGAGTTTTGTAGCGATTGCGGATATATACGTTTGGAGCAGTTTGATGACGAATTTCCATTTCGAAATAGTTATTTTCCTAACAAGTTCGCAAAGTGATGCTTTCCCGCACGCAAAAGCAGTTAGGTTAGGATATGCTTTAAGGGCGGGAAAGACACTTTGCGAACTTGTTAGGAACAATATTTTTTCTACGAGCGTTCACAGATTAGACACGAAAAACTTTAGATAATATATTATTTGAACGCACTTAAAAACATAGAACTTGAGAATAATGATTATTTATGCTTAACAATATATTTATATTGAAAGAACAGTTTGTGGCGGCAGCTGGAAATTGGATAATATGGGTATAATCAAAATCATGATTGATTTATTTTATATTTGAAATGCAAGGGCATGTCCGATCACTGTTCATAAAATTTCCTCTTTTGTCGCCTTATTCCCTGCTATTGGCAACACTGTTTTGATTTGACATGACACTCTAGACAGCTGCGTCAGTCAGTCTTCGTTTATTCGTTTATACTTTTATAAATTTGATTGTCCGTTTGTTTGTATACATGATCAGGTTTTTCTGATGCCACTATTCAGCTCAAATCTTTCGAAGATTTCCGATAAACACAGTAATTCGCACCAAAATCAAGCAAGAACCACTCACAAATGCCGATTGAAAGTCGTCATTATCAATGTTTGTTTACGTTACTGGCGAATGCGTTTTTAACGCAAAAAAAGAATTGTGTGTTTCATTTTGATTTTGACTGAAAAGGGAAAAGTAACAAGAACATTATTTTTTGCATTACAAAGTGCATTATCTACAGTTTGGTTGGTATGGAAACGAAGTTTAAAACAACAAATTGGTAGGTAGTTATTTGAGTTGACATTTGAGTGCGGGAAAAGGTTACTTTGCACACGCAAATGAGTGTGCGAAGTGGCTACTTTGCGCACGCTCGTAGAAAAAATATGATATTATTGATATTTCGTGCCTGTGCTGCTCAAGACGGATATTTACGCAAGCGCAAAATAATTGCGCACTGGTGGCACGGCGGCACGACTAATTTTGGCGAATTCAGCAGCGAAAGGGTTAAATAATTTTGTTAAGGGCGCTTTTCAAGGGTGGTGGCTTTTCAAGGTTTTTTCAATACAAGTATTTTTTTTTCTCCAGAACGGTTCACTTTATCGATAATGAACAAGGGTACCTTTTTTTCTAGTCCAAGTTTTGAGCTGATATTTTTTCAAGTCTTGATCATACAGGTTGAAAAATAAATCAATAAAATGTGCAAACTAGCTCGCCTCTGGTAAACTAAATAGGGTGAATTTCTTTTGTGGACACTATTTTAAGAGTTCCTTAGTAAGTATAGTGTCCGTCAAACAAAAATAATTGTGATGGATTAAGTTTATCGAATACTTTGAAAGTTATTTAAGAAAACCGATTTTCAGTGGCGTCCTTTAGGGGGTCATATCTCCGCAGGGAAAATCCTCTGGGAAATTTTTTCATAGAACTCACTACCCTCTATTTTTTCACGTTTTATCTGAATCCAAGAGATTTCCCACATTTTCCCGTACACCCTGTAGATGGGTACCTGACAGGTTTTTACAAATTTGAAATGTAGGTAGAGGGCCACATATAATGACTTGCGGAGGGGGCCAAAATTCCTAGTTACGCCACTGCCCCACGATCTTAAACATTTGATTAGATTTGATCATTGAGATTAAATAAATATAATAATTTTGATCGATGGATAAACCAACACATCAATCGTTTCTCTATGTCTAATCATGTGTAGTTTTTTTTTACTTTACGTGACTTTTGGTTTGGTTGTAAATAGAGTGCGTAGGTGATTGGAATTCAAGTCAAATTTGAAAATGTGATCTCAAAACCCTACCTATTATCATAGACTATAATATTCCTATTATTAGTTGGTCCGAACCGCCCTACTTACAATATAATCTAGGCACATATTCAGGATTCTTCACTTCATCAATTTTCTTCAGAATGTCTCCGATGGCCACAGTTTCTGTAGAAACACAAGTTCTTTTAGAAACTCCTTTAGCAACATTGATCAGTCTTAGTAAATTCGGAAGCCTTTTATTTGATAAACTCAACATTTTCAAAATATACCATAAACACAGAAGAAAGATATACTATGAACTCAACGATATTATGTAAAAATATTGCAAAATCAACACATGCTTTCGTTAAAAATAACAATTTTATTTAATTCTAGAGAAAGAAAACTTTAAATCCGCAAGATTATCATTTGAACTTTAATCACAATGTTGCCATTCTTGCCAAGTTTCCAGTGAATATCTAGGAAATGATCTAGGAATGTATTTTTATATCGATAATGTTCCTTCGTTCCTTTATGATAATAATCAAGTATTGGATTGGTGAAATTTTAATAACAAATTTCTTCTATTGACTTGAGCGTGTTTCAAAAATGATCTATGAAATAAGTTCATAAAAATAGTACACAGGTGAAACTATACTCAACCTGTATACTGCTTATACTTTTACTTACATTCTGTTTCTGAAAAATTGATGTTATAGGGAGAAATATGTTTTCTGTTTCCTCTTGTTAATAGGTCTATCAGGCCCGATTTCTCAAGTTCAGTTCAACGAAGGTTCAACCTTCATTAACCGAGTTCAACGTTGAACCATCATTGGAAAACGGGGCCTTAGTGGTATTATATTAATGGCCGATTGCACAAACCTATTTTGAGGATACTTTAACTCTAAGGAACCCTTAACTTGACAGTTTTACATGCAAACTTGTCAAGTTAAGGGTCCCTTAGCGTTAAGTATCCTCAAAATTGGTTGGTGCAATCGGCCATAAAGCTTCGATTCATTTTTTTGAAGTGGCATCACTTTGAGGGCTGAAAATCAAAACAATTATTTAAATTTTGAAATAATTGAATTTGAATATATATATTTACCTCGATTGTGATATAAAAAGGAGAAAACTCATTATTCTTTCATGGGAGTCAATATGTAAACTTGCTCCGATACAAAGCTCCATATCTCCCTTGTAAAAGAAGATATCACGACTCAAAAATTAAATTGTTCAGAATAAATCAAGCTACAAAAATTTGGCATGAAAAAAATCATTTTTTCACTATACCTTCATATATTGTTCATATTATCAAATAGTAAAACAGCGAACATGATATCAAAATTTGGTTTTGATCATTCATACCTATAGGTATAAATATTATTATGAAAATAATAAAAAATCAAACTTGCCAGAAATGGTCAGCTTATTTTCTCTATTCCTCTGAACAATTTGATGATTAGCCTTACTAAATAAAGGAATATACATAAGATACTTCTTCACCAGTTTTTTCGACTTTCTGCCAGAACTGTCGGTATATTGCATTACAATAAATGAAAATGTGATAACTGAAAGGAGTAATAATTGTAATTATATAGTATAATTGGTTCCGTGATTCCATTACTTGAAACATGATTCGATTATTTTGAAAGTAATTCAACTACATACCATGAAAAGCAGGCAATTGAATTGATGTCAAAGTAATTCAATTACTTCAAGAAATTGAATTACTTTATTTTCAGAATAATTCAATTATTTTGAAAGAGGAATCACTAAATTTCTCTTCTATATATAAGGATAAAATATACCAACTGGTATACAGGGATTTAGCAGTAAATAGGTGTGACAAACTTCAATAAGAGGTGATTCTGCATGAAAAAATAATGACAGTCTGCTATATAAACATAGTCCGCAAATAATTAGTTTTTTTTTCAAAAAAATTGAGATCAAATTATACCTGTATGAACATACAGTTCTTAATTGCATGTCAAAAAATGCTCAATAACTTCACCTCTTGAAACCCACTGAACTACATTTGCGTATCTCCACCGGTTTCAGATCAATCAATAAATCTCCAGTTTTTAAGAAAAACTTCAAACCCCCCGTACCTCAGAAAATGAAGCATTTGCGGACATATGTTTATATAGCAAAGAGTCTCTAATTTTTCTTGCAGAATTTCCTTCTGAAGTTTGTCGCAGTTATTTGATATTAACACCCTGGGTATATTATATATTGTATTGTCAGTATTAATTGTTTTTGGGATCAAAAATAGTATACAATATAATGGCATATTATGTTACTTTGGGTGTCTCCTACCCTAATTACAAAACACGATGTACCTATGTTTAACGCTGTTGAACATATTTATTTTTTGGTGGATAGCACAAGGAACACACACCTACTCTAATTATCATTTATTTTTAGTTTTATATTTCTTTAAATGACCCAAAAATATAATTCACACTGGATTTGAGTAATTCAATTGCTTTTCATTTTAGGTAATTCCAGCGCCGTGCGAAGGGGGGGGCGAAGAGGGCGCCCCCGCCCCGGGCGCCACAAGTGGGGGGTCGCCAAATGTAAGACCTATATATGGAATAAACGTATAGGTATATTAACATTAAATGAACTTCTCCTACTAGAAATGAGGTTACCTTCGCAAGTATTTCGATTATCAAAAAATAATTCAATTACTCATAAAAGTAATCGAATTAAAAGCAGCACTTGACATAAGGTAATTTCGGGAAGAATCAATTACTTTACGTCGTAATTGGTTATCGAACAACTTCTGTGAGTGGTTTTGGTGATTGCATGGTAATTGAATTATTACTTTTGTCATATACTTTTAGGGTAATTGGTAATTATTGTAATTGATTTACCTACATTTCAAAAGTGACTGTGACAGCTCTGCTTTCTGCTAACAGGTAACCTATGGCCGATTGCAGGATTGCACCAACCTATTCGAGGACACTTATTAACGCTAATAAGGAACCCTTAACTTTTAGTTTTGCAATGCAAAAGTCGAAGCCATTAAGTCTGGCAACAGTGCTTCATTTTGTGGCGATCATTAGTGACTCTTTCGTCATATTTTGTATAGAAGCTGTACACTTTTTTGACAACTCCACAAAAACACGATGAAAATCTAACCTCAAATGTTATTACACATCTGTTCACTGTCTGATTTGTAGCAATTTTTATTAACTTTTTCACTTAAAATTAATCTTAAAAGAAATTTGTAACATGGCTGAGAGAATACTGACATATTTATCCGAAAATTCGGAGGTCAATACTTTGAAATTAGCCGAAATCTTTGATGAAGACCATCAAAAAGTAATTGGAGCTCTCAAAAGTATTCAAGCTAACGGAGATTTAGTATTGGCTGAGCCGGTTAGTGAGAAGAATATTGAACTTACGGAAGAAGGAAGATTAATAGTTAAAGAAGGTAAGTCCAGTCCATAACTCGTTATATTCTTTGTATCCATTTGGCATAATTTTATCCGTTGAGATACCTATTTCCGAGCCTATTAGCTATTACCTACTCAAAGTTACAGTTTAGAAAACAGTTTTTTCCCATTAAACTATAATAAGCAATATTACCAAGGTACATACATGGAAACATTTTGGGGCCCGTTTCATAATTGAAATAATCGAGGAAATAATATCATTAGTTATAGATTAAAAGTTACAAATTACAAGTTATTAGCACTAGTGATCTCTGTTCCATATTCCATAATACAAACGAATCAAACGAAACGATACACCAATAATAGGTGTGTTTGTTATTTTGGTGTAGGGTAGGGTAGTGCAGACTGCTGGTGTAAGTCATGGCTGACAGTGTAATGGAGATTCAACAAACGCGTTTGCGGCGTTTGTGCAGATTCTGCAGATGTTCTAACCTAAAAAATAAACAAACAAAACAACTGTGTGAACGATGGATGATTTGTATAGTGAAATAAAGTATTATGGATTTGGGACTATATTATTGTCTGAAGTTTGCGAAGATGATGATGAATCTCATCTAGAAGTTCTGATTTTGAAGACAGCTTAACCGTAATAATATTTTAAATACACTTTACCGCAGAAGAAGCAAAACTGTATAGAGAGAGTTTTTTGAGACGTAGTGCTTTTGGTACCTGCCTATGCGGATATTGGATTCAAAAAGCATTTTCGCATTGGCAGAGCTTTATTCAACGAATTATCTTTATATCTACAATTTAGTTAATACTCTATCAACAGTTCTGGCTTGGGTTGGATTTAGGCTAGCATCGCTCTACCAGATAAGCCACTGCAGCTTGACTTGGGATCATGATCGAGATTGCTGCTAATGTTGATTTTTGAGAGTTTATGAGGAGTGTTGCGAATTCCAAATCTAAGCAGAAAAAGAAATTGAATAAGAATAAAAAATATAAATGGATACCAGTATCGCATCTTTCTAATTGTATCTCTTGAGTGGATGAAACGATTTCATATGTTTGATCGGAGTCTTTATCGTATGACAGTTTACATTCACTTTCACTATTTTCATCACCCATTTCAATTCATTTGATAAGATATATACACTGATTCTTCGCTACAAATTTTCCTTTTTGTTCGTTTATCTTTATTATAAGTCAGGTTTCAAGACATGGTTTGTTTACAAAATACACGAAATAAGCCCCACCCTATTCTACACTACGCTGCACTTGTCACACCTCCTCTTGACCTGGGGTAGCGAGTGCAGTAATAGGCAACCTACCCTAATATAACAAACACTCTACACTACTTGCACAAACAGCATAACAAACGCTGCATGGTAGAAAAGTGCAGTTTCGTGTGCACTAGTGGAGGATAACAAACACACCTAATATTAGGTGCTTTTTACAAGAAAAAACAACAAATGTCATTTCAAAGGTTTTGAGATTAGGTTGAAAAGAATCGTTGGTCGTTATAATCCAGTAACCATGTCGTCTTAAAAGGAGGGTACCTTGCGTTCGATCCGGTAGTTCTGATTTTTTGCTGAGTTGTTAATGATGTTGGCCCAATGAATAATCCAAGTTTTCGACCTCGAGCGCCGAACGCAACATTGTCAAATTTCAAAATAATCCCAAGATCTCTACCTTTTATCCAGATTTTGTCAATTTTATCCCTGAATGTCTAAGTTTTCGATTATAACTATAAAACAGTTTTTTAAAGTAGACAAAATTTGCTACAATTCTCGCTACAATTTGAGATCAGAGTCGTCTCTGTAGACCCAATAATTCTTGAGATACAGCTTTCCAAAGTTTAGCGTTATATTTTCAAACTTGAAAATGTTCGAATAACCTACTATCTAAACCTATTTTCTGCGGTAATAAAACAACATTATATTAGGAAGAAAACAGTTTGAGTACTCAGAGCAATAATCTTTTATTAATGTAGCTGGCAAAGCGCTTTTGGCTAATAATAATAATAATAAATGATGAAATGATCATTTCATCTCTCACCTTTCGCCTCGTGGTCAATCATCGCTAGAATGATAAAATAAGACTATAAATTCATTTTAAAGTGTTGTAAATGTCTTGTACGTGCTTATGTTTAATGTTATTTTAACCTTGTTAACTTGATTGACCTCGATAACTTCTGAAAAAAGTATTGTATGATGCCGGACCACTTTTACGAATAACAAGCACCCTTGAGAGGTGCCCAATGATGGTCAAATTGATGAAAAATGTCCACTGTACACAACTGACTATTGGGGCACTGATGATGGCTTATTATCTTATTATTAGCCCAAAGCGCTTTGCCAGCTAAATTAATAAAAGATTATTGCTCTGAGTACTCAAACTGTTTTCTTCCTACTTCGAGATGAGCAACACAGCCATTCCGTCCCATTAAATTTATATTAACCTGGAAAGAGTCCGCGGCCATTTTTAGTCTTTCATTCTAAACATCTAAGGGTTAAGTTGAGCCTGGAGTTGAGCCCTGCTACTGCAGATATGTTTATAATGGGGAGACCGACGAGACTCAACCGGGTCCTTCAAAGTGGGCAAAATCTACTTTCAGTTGATATCAAACATTCACTTTTTCTATTGGGATTAAAATAATCATGCGTAGTTCTTCTTTTCTTTCGGAATTACCAAGGCGTGAATTTTCCAAAGAAAAGAGGTCTAGCGAGTCGAAATTCTCACAGAACAATTAATAAATGTGTATGGTAACTAGCCTTGAGACATCTTCCAGGTAGGCACCATAATATTCAGCCTTATGCTGTATCATTTACGTTTATATTTAACATACATACTATTACGTTATCCGAATATAACAGCTGAGGATAACGTGTGTCATAACGTAAGATGCCGAAAATGCTATGCTGTATCACGGATTTTACATCCACGTTATCTTGTACGTTATATCTCGACTGTTAAAAAGGAAACAAGTTTTTCCACCAGTAAGAGAGATAGCGCGAAGCTTAAAGGGTACAAGTTAGAAAAGGATGAAATAATCTAGTAGCCCATCGATCGCATGCGTCCGGTTTTAACGATTTAGTTTGAATTTACTGTTTGTGTTGATCACAACTGCCAAAATGTTGAGATTGAAAAAATGTAAAAGGAAAACAATACGAGGATCTTTTAGAGTTCGGTGAAGAGAACAAAGTTACTCTCAACGGAAAAACGAAGCCGTTGAAGGCGACAAAACTCCAGTAGGTAGGTATTTTATGGGAAACATTTTCGCAAATTCAAAAATTCAATATGCCAATAGACCGCAAAAAAATGCGAAATAATGGAGAAAGGACCTGAGGCAAATAGTATAATATTTATTAGTTTCATAATGACAGAAATTGGGCTTTTAGATATCGAGTGGAAAGTTGATACACGCCGTAAAGCCGTGGAATTTAGCAGTGCATGCAAGGGACAGGTGGAATAGTAGCTTCCTAAAAAAACTCGCTTTTCTTCAACTGAAAATCATCACTACTATCCCGTTAAATGCTCCGTAGTTCTCTTGACTGAGCGACACAGTAAAACAATGGTGGCAGAGGAAATCACATCATCATTCACTGGAAGTCTACATGGAAAATCGTAGAGACCTGATGTCTAAAAAAACATGGACAGTACAGATGCTTTGTTAGATAACCGCATGCAGGGGCTGTTAGATGTTCGGATTGGATGAGTATTATTATCATTAATTAATTATTAAATATATAACCTCACTTATTGGTTCCTTCTACCACCTAAACTCGTTGACTTTCCAATTCCTTCCTTCAATCAATTCTTCTGCAAAAGCTAAACGCAAAACTACATTAAAATCCATACTGGTGCCTTTCTGAGGAATTTGTATCGTCAAACTGTTCAGCTCATCAGCTACTTAGCTCCAAAAACGCTTCAAATTTCTATACGTTATCTCATAACAGCATGTTAACTGCACATGTTATACGAAGCCTGTTATTTCGGCAAATAACATTCGAACATAACGTATATATGTTATGAAGATAACGTAAACGCTTATACAGCATACCGATTTCAGGAAAATAACGTATTAGGCGCATAACGTTCATGTTATATTTAACGTAAATGATACAGCATACGGCTGATAATGTTGTTCTATTATGTAAACATTTCCAAGTGTGAAAAAATAACACTCAATTTTGAAAATCTGTATCTTGTAAGCTATGAGGTCTACAGAGACCATTCTGATCTCAAAGTGTAGCAAATTTCGTCTACTTCAAAAAAGTGTTTCATGGTTATAATCGGAAACTTAGTTCTTCTGGGTTAAAATTGCCAAAACTGGATAGGTAAAAATTTGGGGATTTTTACAAATTTGACAATGTTGCGTTCGGCGCTCGAGGTCGAAAACTTGGATTATTCATTGGGCCAACATAATAAACAAGTCAGCAAAAAATCAGAACTACCGGATCTAACGCAAGGTCTGATGTATATAATTACTGGACTATTATTCAAAAATCATTTTTTTAATAATAATTACCCAAATATTCCATAATTCCTTCACAATTCACAACATCAAATTCAATATTTGCTTCTGCTTTATTCTTGCTGCGAGAAGCACTTGAAACTCTTCTTATTCAAGGTCTTCCAAATTTATCTTCTTCATCGTTTTCATTCTGAGGGACAACCAGGACAACCTCATCATCGTCATCACCACTTCTCGAATAATTGCAAATAGTAGCGCAGCATTTCACAACTGCTCCAGCATATTATGTTGGATCTAATCGAAGGTGGTGCATACCAGGAAACTTTTTTTTCAAAATTCCTAGTACACGTTCTATTTTTGTCTCTGATTGTATCATCGTTCAGCCACACTGTTAAGATCATGATCCTAAGAGGTCACGATTGCACTCAACTCACGTAATAAAACATGCAAGAAGGACTACAAACAAACATGCAGTTTATTGATTGGTTTCCGTGCCGATCCACAAACGCAGCTTCATTTTCAATTGGTGCATCTATTGGTATGAGCGATCTATCGATCATTCCACATATTATATGGGAAAAATTTACCACTGTATATAACCTATTAATTTCAGCCCTTTACACATCGACAGACAGTTGCTCTACTGACGCCTTGCATATCTCCTATTGTATGATACAACATCTCCAATTTACCTGACGACCTCCTAAATCGTTCATTGTATTCATAAGCAGACTCAAAATCAAAACTAATACGGTTTCTGAATATTTTCCTCCGCCGAGAAACATTGACTTCATCTTCCCTGTCACTAGATGCATCAAAAAGTAAAAGTTTCAACATTTTTTGTTCCTGACCACCATTAATAATAATTTTGATAATATGGGTAAATACACACATGTAATCATTATATTAGTGACTTTTTCAAATCTAAGAATATTAGCCTATATTATGCAACGGAATATTGTAATATCCACTAATTTGTTTCGATCTTCAAGTAGTAATTTGTAGAATTGTACTTTGCTTGGCCTTATGAGACAGAATTTTACAATATACAAATCACAAGACTAGTAAAATTAGTTTGTATTTTATTATGAAACAGGCTCGATACAAATTTAGCCACTTCTTTCCAACTATAGGTTCATTAATGCTACGGACTCGGGTACGAACTAATAAATCATTCCGACCGTACTGAAGTAATGTATGTACAGCTACTTTGGTGCCGTCATCTCATTCTCGTTGACGTGACGGTGACGGCGGCGGTGGACAAATACGCCCTAATACGTCAACAAAATTTGGCCACCCGTCATCAAAGTCGTCTAGCTATTGCTACTCGTTTCGGTCACTTTGGAGTGCTCTGAAGTTACTCTTGAGTACCCAAGATAGTTTTTGCTGACAGCTCTGCTTTGATTTTATTTCAAAAAGGACTGTGCTTGATATTTCTCGTAATATTCTGTGTTACATTGGTAACTTACTTGGTAGATACTCGGGTAGATACTCGGGTAGATACAAAGTTGGAACAGTAGTTCTTTTCAAGCCTCTCTTGGTTACTTTTAGAGTGTGGTCAATTTATCTTGTCCACATTTTAAACTTGTGTAACTTTGTATTTTTTTTTCTTATCGAAGCGAACCAAAAAATATGTTGTAGGGCAACATTCCAAATTTTTATTTTCATATCGAAACAAATTATGTACGGGGGTTTAGAAAAGTTATTCACCTAACCTACTTTTTTTCAAATGGAAAGAGGGGCCGAGTGATACCTCAATACAAAGGTCTTTTCATCCTTATTACACGATGAAAGTTTGAGGTCGCTGCCTCATCCCAATTTTGCCCAGTTTTTTTTTTAAATGACGCTCAATTCACGGTTTGACTTTCTCAGCTATCACTTCTGTGTTGAGAAATGCAGAACGTGCCCATATATTGGGGATTTAAATTTTGTTCAACACTCGATGTGTAGAGAATTGATAAAGAATTTGAAATCGAAGTGAGAATTATTCTCACTACTAGATACGGATTTAGCCACTTCTTTCCAACTGTAGGTTCATCAATGCTACGGACTCGGGTACGAACTAGTAAATCATTCCGACCGAAGTGTTGGGTTAGTTCTGGTTCTGGGTGGGGTACTCTCATAAAAAAGATAGAGACATTTTCAAATGGAGAATCGCCAATATGTTAGGAATCAGTCTTTCCGCCTACAGCGCTCAAGTCCACGGATTGTCAAGTCTTCAAGTTCAATTTTCCCAATTTTCAAGTTTGGTCTGTGTCAGTACTGTCAGTCAGCCATTTTTCTTGTGTTTTGTTCACTTATGGGTACAGATTTTTGTTTTTATCATCATTATTCATTATGTCTGTAAGCAGTGTTGCCTACCTGAATGCACGAGTAGGAATCATATAAGGTATTTAAAAGGCTTTTTGGCAGTGGGTGAGAAATGTTAATAACTCAAAACTCTTTTTGACTATGGAACAATTTACAAATTACACCGAGTGTGAGAAAAATATTTTTCTGAGGATTCAATGGACAATTGGAGGGAGAGTCATATTAGTCAATACGCCAGACGGAGATAGATAATCTGTTCTGTGACGTAGTGGATGTTGATTGGCGCTCTTTAGTCGGTGATTACTACATTTATAGAGGTCGTAGGTTGATTTTTTGAACAACAATGGCATAATCCTTATATTTTTCATATTTCTAAAAAATGTGCAAATTGTCCATTGTACAGTGTGGTAAATTTATCTTGTCCACATTTTGAACGTGTGTAGGCTCGTCATTCTTTATCTTATCTAAGTGAACCAAAGAATATGTTGTAGGGCTACCTGCCAAGTTTCTATTTTGATATCAAAACCAATGATTTACGGGGATGTAGAGGGGTTTTTCATACAACATACTTTGTTCCAAATGGAAAGGGGGGTCGGAAAATACCTCGTTATAAAGGTCTTTTCATCCTTATTACGCCCTGAAAGTTTGAGGTCGCTGTCTCGTTCCAATTTCTCAATTTTGGGCCTGTATTATTTTTCAGAATGACGCCCAATTGACGTTTTGGCATTCTCAGCTGTGACTACTGTGCTCGTTTCAATCAAAGTTGAAGAAAATTCAAATCCCCCATGATACTAAAACACACAAGATAATATGATCAATTGCTGGACGAAATTAGAACCAAGCCGCGCATGTCGTCACCGTGAGCCAAAAGTGAGGTTGGATTTATAACCTCCATAACGTTACCTAGTCACCATTTGCTGGTCAAAATTTGAACTGGCTCACGCATGACGTTCTCGCATGACATTGATTGTATAGGTTTGGGGTAGGTCACGTGATGACTTCTGAAGTGGGATGTGCGAGAGTTTATCTTGTTTGTTTCAGTATTATGGTACCTAGGAAACCTGTGAATTTTGAGGTTCGGACACGCGATGACATCAGCGAAACCAGCGCGTGAGCATATCTTAAGCGTTTTCATGAAGTATGGTATCATGAAACCATTCCAGTTTGGTCTGTCATTATTGTCACTTTCATCCAATCGGCGAGCTGCAAGTGACATTAATGACAGTCCAAACTGGAATGGTCTCATGATACCATACTTCATGAAAACGCTACTTGTTTGTTATAGTATCATGAAATCCCCAATATATGAGCACGTTCTGCATTTCTCAACACAGTAGTGATAGCTGAGTAATTCAAACCGTGGATTGGGCGCCATTTAAAAAAAAAACTGGACAAAATTGGAACGAGGCAGCGACCTCGAACTTTCATCGTGTAATAAGGATGAAAAGACCTTTGTATTGAGGTATCACCCGACCCCTCTTTTCATTTAAAAAAAAGTAGGTTATGTGAATAACTTTTTTAAATCCCCGTACAATTTGTTTCGATATGAAGATAAAAATTTGAAAGATGACCCTACAACATATGTTTTGTTTCGCTTCGATAAGAAAAAAAATGATTACACACGTTTAAAATGTGGACAAGATAAATTCACCACACTCTAAAGGTAACCAAGAGTGGCTTGAAAAGAACTGCTGTTCCAACTTTGTATCTAGCCGAGTATCTACCAAGAAAGTAACCAATGCAACTACAGAATATCACGAGTAATATCAAGCACAGTCCATTTTAAAATGAACTCAAAGCAGAGCTGACAGCAAAAACTATCTTGGGTCCTCAAGAGTAACTTCAGAGCGCTCCAGAGTAAACGAAACAAGTAGCGATAGCTCGACGCCTTTGATGTCGGGTGGCCAAATTTTGTTGACGTATTAGGGCGTATTTGTCCACCACCGCCGTCACCGTCACGTCAACGAGAATGAGATGACGGCACCGAAGAAGCTGTACATACATTACTACAGTTCATTTTTTATTTAAAGTTATAGTGACAGATCAAAATTGAAGGTTAAAGGATGGCAGATAGATAGATAGATTGAACTGTGATTCGTTTTATTTTACTATGTTCAAAATGTCTTTGATTTGATAGAAAAACACGCTTGAGAATAGAGAGTGATGATAATTTTGAAATTGGTGATCAAAACCCTTCTTTATTCGAGAAAATCGAGTTTATAATCAAATATTATATCTCTTCATTCCAATTATCGAGCACTTTATGGCACTTGATTTTTTTTGCCAACCTTCAACCTCCAATTTTGATCTGTCACTGTAACTTTGAATAAAAAATGAACTTTTTAGACCGTGTGTCCACTGCAGGGGTGCGTTCACAAATGTCGTCGGGCGATCGCACAGCGACGCTCTGACCTTTCCCGGCTGCGTATTGGCATTCCTTACTACGCTACAGAGCATACATGAGCTGTATCGCAGTAAAGTATGGCTGGACTGAGCGCACATTTGTTCAGCCATTGTTTACTACGGTACAGACCAAATGCGCTACATGTAATGAATAGGTACATTTATGGTGGGAATGGATTTGTTCACTCACTTCATTGATTATTATCGTTTACTAGGTACGATATATAAAGAAAATTGATTACATACATATGTACATAAAAATTATCTATTATGAAAGTGAATCTTGAAAAATCCTACTATATCATATTAATGAGACGATGTGTGCGATGGCTTCACGGAGCCATTTTTAATTTCGCAAATAAGAACTAAAAAATGTTCCAACAACAATAATCTTCGTCTACACAGGGTGTTACTCAATGAAAGGCCGTAATTCCAAAGACGACGCATTCCTGAACCAAATTCAAGTAGAAAAGCAGAAAAGGTCTTATAGGCTAACATACCGTCATTAATTGTGTCTTGAAAAAGGATATTCTGGTTTTCGAGATACAGGTTTAGAAAAAAATCGGATTTATTATCAGTAAATCGAGTCAACTTCGCTGGTCGCTATATTTGTTGACATGGACATGATATGTTTGACTTTCCTTCACGCCCTATGATTTTTCATGTGGTCAAAAAGTAGACCTCCAACACACTGTATCTTGAAAACCAGACTATTTAGGACACGTGATTATCTGAAATTGGTTCAAAAATGCGTCTCTGTAACTATGGCCTATCATTGAATAAAACCCTGTATAGGCTTATTAGAAGCACACCATTCATGCGGATTTAATTTAATAGCGTGAAATTCAATGTTTAGGATTTAAATACCTACTTACATTATCATTATGCGTAAAAATAAAACTATGCTTTTCTCACCAGTACAATTCATTTTTACAGCGTACAAGGATAGTTTGAGTTGGTCTTATAAAGTCGACTCTATCTTCATTTCGTAAAATTCATGTGGCGGAAAAGTAACGTAGTTAGTACATAGTATTGATCAGCTGAGAATTTCGGTATACAATAATAATCCAATGAAATTTTAACGTGAAAAAAAAACGCGAAAGCTGATTTTCTTCAGAATTTGTCAGTAACTGCCTTCTGAGTGTAAAATAAGCAAAATCGAAAGTTTTCCTCCTGCGGATTTTGAGCAAAAAGGGTGGTTATTTTGAAATGTGCTACAACAAAATAGCAATGGTTGGACGTATATTGTACAGGGTGTTCTCGTATATCTTGGCCAATTGCTACCTTCGTAAATAATTACCCTGGAGGGTGGTTCAAATTAGCATAATTGTAGTAATTTTTCTGAGTTATCAGAATTTGTTATCAGAAAAAACAATTGAGTATCAGAAGTCAAAAAAATTCAGACTTCTTCATTTTTGAGGACACCCTGTATTTTATCCCATAGTTCGATAAAGAATTAATTTTTTCTTGATTTCAAATGCAAGTGTTGGGGTTAGTTTGGGTTAGTTTATCTCTAACGGTTATGAAGATTTTAAGGTTTTTCTATACAAGGAATAATGATAATATAGATTGGACAGAAGGATGCTTAATTGGAAGAGACCATCAGCCAACTATTCTATGTATAGAAAAACGTTGATATCCTTATAACCGTTAAAGATAACACCCCCAACTCTTATATATTTGAAATCAGGAAATCTCTATCGGAGTAAGTTCCACTTATTTACGTTGCTGAATGAAAATTCATTTCAATTTTTCAACCAATAGAAACATCAACCAGTTTTAGAATGATTAAAATTATGGATTTAGAATGCCATTTTCTCGAAAACGATTAGATATAGGTATGGGGTATATTGCATAACATATACTCAGAATTCACGCAGAATTCAAATATGAAATAAAAAAATACATGTTTCTATTTGAAACAAAGAAAGTGATGGTCGACCTTGTCATTAAATAAATCGCATCCACATATAAAAACAACAGGTTTGAACGTTTTCCAAAAAATCAAAACCCTGAATTTAAAATAACTGTACTCCATATTGAGCCACAATAGACCTACTAGTGATTCCGGTGGATATGGAGCCATGTGCGCTCACTCACAAATCGAAATCACGAAAAAATCACAAATCATATTTTAGCCGGTCACAGTAAATTTGAATTAATGCATTGATTTAAATGTCCAATAATTAAAATAAGAGATTACTGTTTAATATTAATTTATTTATAAAATTTAATAAATTTAAAAAAGAAAAAAACAATCATTTTAATGGTAGTGTTTATTTTTCTTTATAACAATTTTCGATATTGTCAAATTTTACTCTTGAGTGAAATTCATATTTTTTGACAAACCTCGTATACGACTGAAAAAATGTAATATCTGATGGTTGCATTTTAGGTTTTGGAACATGCTGATCTTTTTATAAAGAATAACTTTTTTTCCTAAAATTAATAATAAAAAAGTTTCCCATATGTGGCCAACTTAAGCAGACACACTGTATATAGTAGTGAACGATAATAATTAATGAATGGAGTGAACAAATCCATTCGTACCATATACTGTTCTTCCATACAGCGCATTTGATCTGTACCGTAGTAAACAATGGCTGAACAAATTGTGCGCCCAGTCCAGCCATACTTTACTGCGATACAGCTCATCTATGCTCTGTAGCGTAGTAAGGAATGCCAATACGCTTCCCGGCTCTTCACAATTCTCGCCGAGTAAGATTCACACTCATTCACAATTTGGGTAAATCTTCTCCGGGCGATCAACTTTTCAACCCACTTTTTAGCTGGTGAAGATTTGTCGCGCCTGCGTTGTGTGTACAAACGTGTGATCCAAAAACAACAAACTACACGGCTGGTCGTTGATACATTAGGGCTGGTGATAATTTAATTAAAAAATGAATATTATGTCGTCAGAATCGCACAATCTTGTGGTAGATGCGGATACCAATTATGTCAGACGATGGAAAAATGATATTAAACCGAATCGAACTAAAAAATAATTGTAAGCTAAAAAAACATCATTGTCAATTAACTTTTTTCCAGACAATGCTTTAGAGTATTTCCCTGTGACACTGGCAAATGAGAATGAGAGGCGCTATCTGACGACGAATCACTGCCCTGGAATGCCGGGATCCATATTTTACATTTATTCCTTATTCCACACGCTTATAACTTCTTAGAAACACAGTATAAAATGAAAGCTTAGAAAGTATAGCTATGGTATCATTTAGTGTTTTTGTAAAATGGTTGTATTATTATTCAATGACCGTAACAGTCAACAGTCATATAACACTTTCAAATTTTAAAGGTTATGATAAACCATAACAACTCAAACAATCGTGAACGAGGATTATTTACCATACGTCATCTGTCAGATGAAATTGACATTTGACGAATGTTCCGGGTTGATAATTGTGAACGCACCCCAGGCACGACATCCGTGCGCCGTCATCCCGACCGCCGATTTTTTGAGTAGTTCGGCGTGACCGCTAGAACTCGTCCCGAGATTTTGACGGGCCGATATGTTGGCAATAGAAAATACGTTCGCGGCAATTTGCGTACTGCGCTCTGCGTCGATAGTGGTGTTGTTTGTTGTTATTATTGTTTCCCATTTTAATAACAATGGCGAAAACATATCAATACGACATAATTTATTCATTGATAGAAGTCATAGAAAGCAAAGAATGTGAATCCAAAATGCTTTGCATCCACAACGCCTTCGAACATACCGGGTTTCCAAAAAGTATGGAACCACGCTTTTAAATCTTTAAAAATTTGTTCAGGAAAAGACTTTTTCAAATGAAAGCTCATTCTTCTGCGTACAACGATATACCAATTTTGTGGGGTTGTGAAAAGAAAATGTTGAAAAAAAAATAAAAATGTTTTTCTAAAAACTTGATTTTCTTCAACTTTTTTGTATACAATCCCACAATGTTTCACAAACAACATGGTTCCATTTAAAAACCCAAAGTTGGTTACCATAGCAACTAGCAACTTGTTTATTATGTTTCTTTCTACCATGAGCTATTAGAGCTGAAGAAAAACCGAGACACTCAAAATTTGCGCTAGGCACAACACTAAATCAAAGTTTACTAATATACAATAAGTTAGGTCACTTAGAAGTCGGCTCTTTGAAAAACCCGTATACAAGCGCGGCCGCGGCGTCAAAGCATGCCGCTCAAAGAAACCCGCCCAGCGAAAATGGTTCAAAGCGACCGACAGACGTTCCGAACTAATGGGAACTGGGCTCTCCAAGAGAACGAAGTAGAAGGGTGGAGCCGGTTTCGCGCGTTTTCGAAAGTGGTCCAACTGTTTATTATTAGTAAACTTTGACTAAATCTTTCACGAGAAAAGTTTTTTTTCCTAAACAAATATTCAAAGATTTATAAGCGTTTTCCAGACATTTTGGAAACCAGGTAAAATAGCAAAAGAAGTTTTCGCCGGTTCAATTTAGACATCTCTCCGGGACGTCAAATTCGGTTCAAAAAATCTCGTTCTCGTTGACGTGACGGTGACGGCGGCAATGGACAAACGCCCTTATTCTCCTCATTAACACTGCCAACCAAGCTGCCAACATTATGAAATGTGAAATTAACTTACTAAAATCTTGGGGAAATGCAACAAGATTAGCGAGATGACTGATGAAATGTCTCAAAGAAGTACAGGGTGTTCATCAGTGGCTCGTGAGGTGAGAAGTTGGGGGACCTATTTAGATTAGGTTCTCGGTTGCGTGCATAAAAACAACACTGCGACGTGTCAACAAACACAATGAAATAGATTTCTTTTGTGAAAAAGTATTACAAAAATAATAGATATATTCTAATTCTTGAGAAAATGATTTTTGATTATTCTTTTTATGAAAGTTCATTGTATGGGCTCACTTCTTGAAATTGAAGTCTGCTTTACGATCCTTCTTTAAGATAAATGTTTCCATTACTTTTTCGTCGAAATTATTTATCTCTAGAAGTAAATTTCTACTTTCGACATCATAGCTAAGGCGTTTAGTCTATCATTTAGCATATTATTATGGTGCTTCGAGAAAATGTTTTAATGCGCTTGAGAGTCGAGATAATGCTCATTACACCAAAATGACGAGTGAAACTTCTGTTCTGGGCTTTTCTTTCACCAACTTGACTCAAGTTCAAATCCGGTTACGGTCTACCCATTTTTTTTATTTTCATTTTATCTTCCAGAGAAAGATTGGAAAAATTGCTTTTGATTATATTACTGACAGCATTCGTTATCACAATTTGTAGTATTTGTACTCAATAACAATCCGAGGGATCTATAAATCGAGAATCAAGTTTGAATGAGTAAAGCTGTCGCCTCGCATATGATAATCATCCGGCCCGGCCGCAAAACCTTTGCGCCCAAAACTGCATTAAAAAGCGGGTTAAAGAATATGAGTTCTGCGTAGTCGTCCTTCCCGTTTCCATGGCGACGCGGGCCTATTTTCAGATGCCGGATTATCTGTTATGTATAAGTCGGAAAACTCATAAACTTTTTATTAGGAAGGATACATAATGATGTTGTTATTATTACTCATAGTATGCTTCGAGACCATAAGGAAAATTATAAAACGAATAACTAATAAAAAAAACATAATATTTTAAATCAAGATTTTATTCCTTTGTATTTTCGAGGAGGTGCGCGCGGCAATGCGGCCTCAAAGCGTAGCCGCCACTGGTGTTCATTATCTTTGATAAAATGTTAATCAGCTGTAACTTTTTTGTTTTTGAAGGCAAACAGCATTCAAATATTTCTTATCTTCTTGAAGATATTGGACAATACATTTTACCCAAAAATTAATGTGCATGTGTATAAGTTCGAGTATCCGGCTGTTCAGATACGCAAAGTAACTTCAGATATGTACTTTTTCAGAAACAAACTTATCTTCACCTTTCCATAATATGTATTTCAGAAACCATCAGTTTATTTTCAGAAAGAGTGTTGCATGATACTACAACAAACAAGATAAGCTCACGCACATCTTTCCCGGTGACCCCGCATTTAAAATGCATATGGTGTTCGGAGACAGCAATTGGTTATGTTTTTAACACCAATGAAAGGATCAACTAAATTTCTAGTCCGGCAGGTACCGTCACTTTTGATCGTGTCATCACATGCATCTTCTTGTCAAATGGGGATACTTTGACATGCGGGGGGCTACTTTGATCAGCTTTGATACCCACGTATTTGTCTAATTTTGAAGGTTTTTCAAAATTTTTCGCCTTGTTGCAAGTTTATAACAAAGAGAATCTCCTGAAAAAAAATAAAAAAAAAATATAAAATTTAATAGAAGATTAAAAAAAAAACGTGAGTAGGTGTCAAAGTAACCCCGAATGTCTAAGTATCCCCATTTTACGGTACTAAAATTACACGGTCAAAAGTGACCGTACCTCCCGGACTATTCAGTTCGCGTTAGGTATATCAAAATTTGAAAATAAATTTTTAAAACAAAGACTGTAAGATATCTTATTTTTTTTATCTAAAATACATTTGATGCTTTCTGAAATACAGTTCACTAATCTGAAATACATTTAACGAAAATACAATTTACCAATCTGAAATACAATTGATGCTTTCCGAAATAAAACTGACTAATAAATACATTTGGAAAACGTGTAGTGATTACACTCTAATCACAACCAAAAGTCACCAAAAGTAAACAGACTACACGTGATTAGACATAGAGAAACGATTGAACTGAGCACATGTGTTGGTTTATCTCACGTGACCTTTAAATCGTCTCCCTTTGTTTGATCACGTGTAGTTGTTTACATTGGTGACTTTTGCTTGTGAATAGAGTGTTGTTACCTTTCCAAAGTTTCTTTAACAGCACTGAATCCAAATCCAGAACATCAAATCAGTTAATTTCTCGATCCAAACATTTTATTTCAATATCTTTCTTATGAGTGCAGCTATAGTGAGTAAAACTAGGCGGCAGTACGTAATTTAGTCGTATTTTAAAAAATAAACCTCGTCATGACAAAGGTCACGACGAATGTGATAACTCTTTATGAATGATATTTTTAATCACAAGAATGATGATAAAATACGCAGTTCACTTTTAACATTCGAAAATAATCAAATGCATACTATCAAAACCACAAGGACATGTAAAAAGTTTCACAAACTATGCCCGCCAGGTTTATAATTTGTGAAAATGGGTAAATATCGAAAAATATGTTTGGTTGGGGATGGGACGGGAAACAGTCCTGACAAAAAAAGGTTTTTTTCAATTTAGTGCAGTGTATCCATTTAAACTATTGCTCATATGTAGAGTAACCACCTAATAGTACATTTTGTATTAAGGGCGGAAAATTTCTGTTTTGACTCGGCTAATATCTGCCCTTGCTTCTCTCGTGCTGATACTTATACCCTCGTCAAAATCATCTTTCGTCCGTGGTGCAAACAGTGCTTTTTGTACAACCAGTTTGGAATCACTAAAAAGAAAGAAATTATAAAAATCAAAAATTAATAATCAACACACGGCTGACAAGAGGTGAGTTCGAGTATTCGCTCTGAACGCTCCGAGCGCGAAATTGTCCATTTGAATACGTACAATTTTTGGCACTCCGAGTGTTCAGAGCAAATACTCGAACTCACCTAAGTCAGACCGGTGACAACTGCCAATTATTGACAAATGGAAACAATAGGTGCGTAGTGCGTGCGTTCCCGTATTCTTTTGTGGTGCCGATTCATTGTTACGTGATTAGTTCCTTTTAGTATGCTAGACTGTCATGTGTTTATTAGATCCAGAGGCGTCGGAATCCGAGGAACCGTCGCTAAGCGACCTACTTTTGCGCCCGTGGGTAAAGTACTTTTAGGCCCGCCTGCCAAAATAAGGGACTTTCCGCCTGCTTTACATGCATTGAAAAGTGGATTTTACGTGTAGGTTGTACAAAAAATTTGATAAAACTTTAATCCTGCCTCAGTTATCAGAGAAGTGATGGTGCATTTGAAAACCTCAATCCATTTGTCAGTTTACGTGTCCTGGCGATTTTTTCTCAAGTTGGAACAAAGGACACTTTTCAACATTTTTTTCGGTGTGTTTTTTGATAAAAATGCACAGACGATTGGAGAGAAGAGCAAACATGTTCTTTCAGAAAATTTCACAATAATTGAGCAACACTAGCTATAAAATATTGAACTTTGCAAAAACAACCCATTTTTCATGATTTCTTCAAAAATGGGTCATTCTTGCCATGATCAAGATTTTATAACCAAACTATCAGTTGCTCAATTATTGTGAAATTTTCAGGAAGTACATCATTATTGCTTCTTTTTTCAATGGTGCTGGACATTTTTATTAAAAATTACACAGAAAAAAGTTTTGGAGAGTGTTCTTTATTTGAACGTGAAAATCGTGAAACGGGAAAATCGCCAGGATCCCTAAACTGACAAATGGAGTGAAATTTTTAAATTTACCATCACTTTTTTGATAACTGATGCACGATCAAAGTTTTATCAAATTTTAGGCGGTTGCTCTACATATGAGCGATAGTGTAAGTCTGCAACATATGGGATACTATTTTTATGAATTGAAGAAACCAAAACTCAAATATCATCAAAAGTTGGTGAATGTTCGATAAACTAAAAAAAAATAACTAAACTACTATAAGGTGCAATAAGAATGGTTGCCAGTCAATCATCATACACGGTCGGTCAAGAAATATAAAAATTGTACAAGGGTAAAGTACCCTTATTTAAAAATAAAACGCAAAATGTTATGAAAAAAGTTGTCTAGAATTAAAAGTCATGCCTCAATACCAAAATTGTGGCATCCTTCGCTTCGCGTAACTTTGTCCAAATTCAGGCACTTGGATTTTTATTTTTTTTTAGGGAATCACATACTTCGTCACCCACCGTGTATGCTGTTGGACTTGCAATCATTCTAATGGTACCTTATAAGTTTATCGATCATGCAACAACTTTTGGTGATTGAATTCTGGGTCTGCAATTATTAAAAAAAATCGCATATTTTGCACACTTGAATGGACACACTGTATATTATACACGGATAATATCACATCAATTTTGAATAAAGACTGCGTTTCTTCACTATATGCTGATGAAGCTTCTATTATTTTTTCGGCAAAGGATAGTGACACAGTACAGTCAAAATGTAGTGATAACCTGAATAACCTACTCTCTTGGTTTGTTGATAATTCTTTGTTTTTAAATGTAACAAAAAAAAATTATGTACGGTTACATACCAGGCAGATTACTATTGACCTGGATTTGAATCTTCAAATCAATAACCAAAATATTGAAAGTGTGCGAAGTGCAAAATTTTAAGGTGTTATAATCGATGATACCCTAAATTGGGGACAGTACTGTGATGAACTTTGCTCCAAAATGAGCTCTCAATATTTCTTGATGCGCAATTTAAAGGGAGTACTAATCGACAGAAAACTTTTGATGGTATATTTTGCGCAAGTGGCCTCACGATTACATTTCGGAATCTGTTTCTGGAGATCATCCCCAGCTGTCTCTCAGGTGTTCACCAGAAGAGAATTATCCGTTGTCTTGCAGGAGTGAGGCGATTACACTCATGTAAAACTCTTTTTGTAAAGTTTAAAATCTTAACCGTGATATCAGTTTTAATTCATGAACCTTTTATACACGTTTTTAAAAACAGATCATCCTTATTTATTGAATGGTGATGTCCATTCATTCAATTCAAGAGAGAAAAATAATTGTAGAGTACCCTTCAACAGGCTAGACTGTGGGAAGAAGTCTCCTGAAGCACTTGGTCGTAAGATCTTCAATAATCTGCCAAACTTTTAAGAGTTATTGATAGTTTCAAATGTTTTAAAACATCGTTGGCCTGATTTTTAACTGATAAATGTTTTTATACTCTGGATGAGTTTTATTCCATTAAATGTATAATAATATTTGATTGTGATTCTAGTTTACGTGATTGTTACTTGTAAAACTGTAGAATATTGTTGGATATATTGGGGTGTGAATGTGAGATGACGTTTTCCATACAATGTAAAAATTTTGTCCGATGGAAATAATAGTATATTGTAGTCCTAGGCGGTAAAGTGACATTTTTCCAGGCAGAAAGAAGAACTGTACATTTCTTGAAGCCTGGAAAAATCATCGCCGTGGTCTACACATTATTTTTCTGCTGCCAACATATTCTACCTAACTGTGGATAATAGTATTTTCTACTAATTACTTCAAAAAACACGAACTAGCTGATCATTAAAAACATTGAAACTATCTCACATCATTTTTATGTCCCAGAAAATATTCAATCTCGCATTGGAGTTTATTCATAATTAATCTTCATCAACGATATAGCTTTAAACCGTAATTTTACAATTTACCTGGTAGCCAAGGCAACAACAAGGCCATCCATCCAATATTTTCAACTTGGCAATACTGCCTCAGTCAGCTTTTAGAGCCATCGAGATAGAATCATTTTAGAGCCAAGTAGCCAAGGCCAAAATCAAGATGGCAGAAGTCAAAACAAAAGATGAAATTGAAGAGTGAACTTTGGTTTGTATCCTGAATGTATAGGATTCAATCAACTCAGAATATATAAGAAATATCTGAATAAAATGGTAATTCATTGAATATTAATTTGTAGGTATAACTTTTATGCTACAATTTTTGGCACTCCGAGTGTTCAGAGCAAATACTCGAACTCACCTAAGTCAGACCGGTGACAACTGCCAATTATTGATAAATGGAAACAATAGGTGCGTAGTGCGTGCGTTCCCGTATTCTTTTGTGGTGCCGATTCATTGTTACGTGATTAGTTCCTTTACCGCCTAGCCATTTTTCACTACTTTGTCGGCCTAGCCTTAGAAAGTCCCACTTTCTCGTCTCTTTGGCGTCAGTAAAATTCAGTTTCAATGTCGTGTCGGCTGAAAAAGCTATTTATTTAGATTTTATTTATTTTTATTTTACCTTATTATCAGCAAAGCCAATTCAAATATAGTAATATAATGATAATAATGATATTTATTAGGCATAAAAAACGCTTAACAAAAACCTTGCAAAAAACAGACTAAAAGTAGTTTTACATACCAAGTTATGAACTTGCCTACTTTTTATTACTAACTATGAGGAAATTCAGGTATTTCCGTGGAACAAAATCTTTTATAAATTCATTTCATCCATTTTCCAAATCCTGGAAAAAATCCGAGAAGCACTCTTGAGAAATAAAGTGTTTTTTACTTTTTTACATTTAAAATTGGAGGGAACGATTCATTTTCGAAAATTATTATCTATAATGTTTTAATGGCAGTGTTAATTAATTTGATTTATGTTTTAAAACGATGAATCCTTGAAAACAGAAACTAACCTGCTCAATAACATTTCAGGTAGTCATGAAGCAAATCTCTTTAAAGCGATCCCAGAAGCAGGTATACCACAAGCCGAGTTAATGAAACTACCCAATGCTAAAGTTGGATTCAGCAAAGCTATGTCAAGTGGTTGGGTTCAAGTAGATAAATCAGCCAATCCTCCTCTAGTCAAAAGAAAAATAACAGAAATCAAAGATTTGGTAAGCAAATATCTTCCATAATTTTTTCTTAACTGTTCACAATTGAAGGTTCAATATCAATTGAAACTTGTCGAATCTGGCAAACACTCAGAACTAAGTGATAAGGAAAAAGCAGATTACAAGAAGAGAAAACTAATTCAAGAAACAACAGTTAAAAGTTTCCTATTAAAGAAAGGATCAGAGTTTAGTTTGACGTTGAATAAACTAGAAACTGATCTAACTGCTGAAATGTTGACTAGTGGAAACTGGAAGACTTTGAAGTTCAAGGATTATAATTTTGATGCACTTGGTAATTATTTAGTTATTTTAACAACTTGATAATTAATTGTCTTGCCAGGTGTTCCACCATCTTCCGGGTTCCTTCATCCTCTTCTCAAAGTGCGATCAGAATTTAGACAAATATTCTTGGAGATGGGGTTCTCAGAAATGCCTACCAATAACTATATTGAAAATTCCTTCTGGAACTTTGATGCTCTATTTCAGCCTCAGCAACATCCAGCCAGAGATGCTCATGATACTTTTTTCATTTCTGATCCTCAATCCAGTCATAAGTTTCCTGAAGATTATCTGAAGAGGGTGAAGGCTGTACACAGTAAGGGTGGATATGGATCGCAAGGGTAAGTTTAGACTTTAATTATTTTTTCCTTCAATGTTCATAATGTTTTCATTGTAGTTACGGGTATGACTGGAAATTGAAAGAAGCACAGAAGAATCTTCTGAGAACCCACACAACGGCGGTTAGTGCAAGAATGTTGTATAAAGCTGCACAACAGAAAGAGTTCAAACCTCTCAAGCTTTTCAGTATCGACAAGGTATATTGCTCAGGAACATTGAATAATGGTGACTTATATTGGGAATTGTAGGTCTTCAGAAATGAAACTCTGGATGCAACTCATTTAGCGGAGTTCCATCAAGTGGAAGGTGTGATAGCTGACTATGACTTGACTTTGGGTGATCTTATTGGTGTCTTTGCTGAGTTCTTCAAAAAGCTAGGTATGTACCCAAGTTACACAAATTATGTTTATCAGTATTTTATAGACCGTTATATAACAGTTTTGTAAAACATTTTACTCGTATAATGTTTTTTATAGTGATACCATAGACATTTATAACACACTTTTAAACACGAAAAAGGACCACTTTATAAAATATCTTAGTCGTATTAAAATGTTTATAATGGTTCCAGGTAACAACTATAAAGCTACTTTACTACTGCTATAGAGCTCTGATAAGAGTGGTTATAAATAAGTTCCAAGTCACGCATTTATAAAACAGTTAAAGAAATATTTTGTTGTTGATATATTTGTGTTATTTACATTGCAATTTTGTGTATATTCTATACTGATATAAACATATTTTATTTTAAAGAATATTATTACATGTTTTTAACAGAGCAGAAGAAATCAGAATTGTTGCAAAAGTATATCAACTCCAAATGAAAAATTATTGGAGTTATTAGATAAGTGGCATTGCGAAATATTAAAAATTCAAGAATGATAATATGTTGCTTTGACTTGCGAATTTGGTTTTACTGTTAATATAAGGGTACATTATCAACTAAATGTTCATGCGCCTTTATTTTGAGGCTATTCAAGACTTTTAATCCAGATATTTTAAATTTCATAACCTCAAGAACTTGATTACAAACAAAAACTACTGTATTAAATATAATTTGTCTGATATTTCCGGTGTTTTTCTTATAATCGTTTTTATTTTCATATTTTTTTAAACCATATTTGGTTTTCTTTCCCAAACTTAAAAAATGGCCGACCAATTACGCCTGCTAAATATGACGAACGGTATACAGGGTGATTCACGGTCGGTGCTACCTTAGACGCTCACCAGGAACCAGCTATGGGATCGTTCCTAAATTTTGGTCATATTCATATCATAAGGCGTGATGCTTTATCGATTTAAAATATTTTCAGCGATGCGACGATGCCGCTCCTTTGGAAAAATAGCAACAACTTTGCTATTTTAAATAGGACACCCTGTATATTATTGTATTTTGGCTTCTTTATTATTTTCCGATTATTTTTTGATAATGCTTGTTGGACGGTTTTCGAGAAAATATTAAATTTCCATCTTATTTCTCTAAAAAATACCTTCAATTAAATGTCTGTTGATACGGTATTTGAATTCATAAGAAGCTGAAATTTTGGGAATGGATCACTGTGTTCTAGTTGTGTGTATAAGGTTTGCTTCTGCGCTCTACAGGGTCTTAGAAATTATGTGATTTTACCGTTACACTAAAAATGACAAAAACTTAATTTTTTGAAATGGAACACCCTGTTTCTTATCAAATATTCTTGACGAAAATGAAATTTCCTTTCAAATTATATAAGATGTTCCTTTACCTTAATAGTCGGGTTTTCGAAATAAAAGCATTTTTCCGTAAAATGCGAATCAATGGTCGTGTTTAGCGAACCTCAGCAGCTGAATTGCTGACCTAATCAAATTCGCAAAAAGGACAGTTTGCGAGTCTGCTTATGTTCAGCCGCTGAGCAAAACACGCAGCGAAAATTATTCAAACTGATTATCAAGAAAATAGAAATCACAAACTGTCGTTATTCGAATTTGATTAGGTCAGCGACTCAGCTGCTGAGGTTCGCTAAATACGGCCATTTTGATATATTTGTCTCAGGCTGTCATACTGTCAAAATGAAACAATACAGATATTTTACTACTTTTTGATCAGCCAACATAAATGACGAGTAAAAAGCGGATAGTTATATTCAATAACATGATATTATATGTGCAAAAATGAGAAAACATTTACAACATAAACGTTCAATTTGGCGACCGGTAGATTCGTAAAGTTTCATTGTGATGTTTTGGCAACCTATACGATTATGCCAAGGTTATTAGATTTTCACAAGAACTTGCTTTTATTCCGAAAACCCGACTATTTAGGTATAGAAACATCCTATAGCATTTGAAAGAAAATCTCATTTCCTTTAAGAATATTTGATATTGAACAGGGTGTTCCATTTGAAAAAATTGGGTTCTTGACATTTTTAAATGTACCGGTAAAATCACATAATTTCAAAGTCCCTGCACAACGCAAAAGAAAATCCGATACTCACAACAGTGGCGCGGCGAGAAATTATCACTTAATACCATAAAAAAGTTTAGCGCCGCAAGCATTTTTTCTGGAATTTCCCCTTCTTTATTATTTATTCTCCCTCATATCCAGTAGGAGGAGTTCTGTCGCTGCTCATTTGTAAAGTATCGCCAGCAATTCGCCGGAGGTTAATAAGTACGTCTTTGAGCTTCACAAATACATAATCGAGAATGAAAACAGGCCAAGAAGCGACTATATGCCATACATACGCACCTATGCACTACAAATTTCCACGATCGGCGATCGTCTATGCATACGAGTGTGTTTCGTGTTTTGGGAACACCCTGTATAACATGAAAATATTTTTAAAATGCAGCCTTAAAGGGTCCCTATTCATACAGAAAAAAAAAACTTCTTTAAAATCAGATACTTTGGACATATTTTTTCGTGTCGAATAACGTGAATAACCCTGTATAGCATACCCTATACCCAAACTCAACCAATAAGAAGATATTAACGTCAGAAATTTGCAATTTTTCCAAGCATGTTTTGAAATGTATGGTATTATTTGGAAACCTTGGAAAAGAAGTAACTGTCATTAGATGTCAACTTATCAAAAAAGATTTGAACATGGTATATTTCGAAAAGGAAAATGTTAAAATATTTTCCTTATTCATACAGGGTGACCCAGTTTTATCCAGCAATATTCAAAATTTGGATTCTACCAATAAAAATGAACTATTTTGATTCTATGGACATTGATTATAAAAGACGATGAGACCATCACTAAAACCGCACAAACAATAGGGGTTATTTCCACTTTTGAAAAAGCTTCTAAAAAGAAACCAAACATTTTAAAATTTTTCATAGATTCAAAATTGTTCATTTTGATGAGTAGAATCTAAATTTTTAATATTGTAGGATAAAACTGGGTCACCCTGTATGTATAAAAAATGTTTGAACATTCTTGACAAGTTGACATCTATCAACAACTACTTCGTTTCCAAGGTTTCCAAATAATACCATACATTTTAAAACATGCTCGAGAAAATTGCAAGTTTCTGACGTTAATATCTTCTTACTGGTTGAATTTGGGTATAGGGTATGCCATATGAAAAATGAATAGAATTCTTAGGAGAATGCAAAAATCAACTGAGAAAATAGGGTTGTGATTTGAAATAAGAAAGTTGGACCACGCCCAGAAGTTCTGAAAAACCCTGTATATGTGAAATCATTGTTTTCACAAAATTTATTCTGTTCATTCGACCGTGAATGACCCTGTATATCATATTGGTCACAACAAGCACAGTTATGAGAGAAATGTGTTTCGAACAATTTACCACCAATTAGCTTCATATCCTGGTCCTCTATTAACTCGTATGAATGCAAGGTTGTCAAATTTTTATAGTAGATAGGTACCTAGGGTAATAACGATTTTTTACCCTACCACGAGCCCATACCAAAATCGATCTTTCTATTGGTTGAATCGTCCGATCAGCTGGCTGACTGCCGATTGACACGTTTATAATAATCACAAAAGAATGCATTTATTCTTGAGCAAACTCGCTTTTTATCTCGTTTTTAATAAAATAACAGGATTATTAATTCTGCATCATTGTCTTTCTGGAAAAGTTTTTTTTTTTCGACTACAATATGTTCTTAGGTACCTGTATTTTGATGTGACTGATCTGTACTCATTTTATTTGAGGTGGGTTGAGTAGGTATTTATATTGGATTCAGTGGCTAGTGGATATCACAATATGGGGGTAAATCTTAGGGTGAATCACCTACCTTCTATTTTACAGATTACAATGATTGTATAAATCTATCAACCGAATATTTCGCTATATCTGTCTGAAACCTACTGATCAAACATTGAAGTGGAATTCATTTCACATGAGGTGTAATCGGGGGTGGAGTATAAAAAAAAACATAGCTGTTATTAACAATCTACTAAATTTTATCGACTTGATTTGGGTGCAGGTGGCAGCTTTTGTGCTCAGCAATATATTATATTTTTTGTTCCTGAATTTCTGTTATTTTAAGGGATACCCGGGTACAAGGCAAAGTATGAAAGTCGCTCCAACCCATTTCATTGAATATTTCAGAAACTACACACACCTCTAAAAGTCTTGGACCGCCCATGTTTTATCCCCATTTCAAAAGATATTGAAAATCTTGTCACATAAATAAGTGATCTATTCTTTCTTCCAGTTTAGGTGCTCAGACTTTTTTTTTTTGTTCAAAAGTCATTCTGCCTTTTTGATCTCTGTAAGAAAAACACTCTTGGTGAGTGTATTAGGTACCTAACCAATTTGTCTTATTTTTGGGATAGAGCTTACATTTCGAAGGTTTTTTTATTCGTACTTTTCTCAACACTTCATCTCCTTTGGAATAAATTTGGCTTATATTCCTTATTTTGAATTTTGATAAATAATAGGTATATGTAATGTATTTACTTATTCGAATCCGAGTTTAAATCACAATGACAAATGAATTAAATCAATTGAGCAATACGGGTATTAGAAACGAATCATGTTTACAATAATTTTGTTCAGGTGTATGTAATTATTGAAAAAAGGTTATGAACAAATGTGTCGAGGACTACGGGAATAACGGACAATGTCTTGAGTCTTCCCTTTAATAAAAAGCTACAGTATCGATGCTGTGTTGCATCTTCTTCAGGCTAAAAAATACGTACATACGAACACTAGCAATGGAAACATCAAAATTAGATTAGCAGAAAAATAAATACTAAAAAACACAAAACGGATGTGGTCATAAAAAACATGGAACCTACCTATTAAAAAATTGGAGACTAACATTGATAGGAAAGTACATCTAAACTCGAAACATGAACACAACGAATAATTAAAATATGTATACAGGGTACGCCATAGTAAGTGGCCTATTAGAATATCTCGGGAAATAGAGCGATTGGGATCCTGAAAATTTGTAGAGGAAGGTTTTCGGAGATGCTTTTTTGAAATGAAATAATTGTGACGTTACGCGACTTCCGGTTGTACCGGAAGTAGGCGTCAACTCGCTTGTCTCAAATGGAACACCCTAAATACTACTACGTATTTGAATTTTACGTAAAATTCTAGGCAGATTTGATGCATGATGTCCTATACGAAAGTATAAGCGTTTCTGAAATATTTGGGTTTTTATGCCATAAATGACGTTTACAGGTTCCTATTTAAATGTAAATTTTTGGTATAAGAACAATAAGAACAATAAAAGATTTGTTTAATTTGTATCGGATTTCTTGTTGAAAGGGACCTTCTTTAAAAGATGTTTCACAATATTTTGATAAACATCATTACAAGGTGGCTCAGCAATAAGATCAAAAATAAAATCAAGAAAACCACCAAAAATCAATTTTTTCAAATGGAAACCCCCAATTTTTATAATTTTATCTTATGGAGCATTGAAAATAAAGGTGAGTTTATAAAATATTGTCCATTGCAAAATTCAAAAAAAAAAAGAATTTTTGGAATGGACACTCTTATACAAACTCCCCCTCTTTTTCAATACTTGATAAGATGAAATGATGAAAATTGGGGGTCTCCATTGAAAAAAATGGATTTTTGGCAGTTTTCTTAATCTTATTTTTGATTTTTTTTTTGGGCCACCCTGTAATAATAGTTATCAAAATATTCTGAAAAATATTTCAAAGCAGGTCCCTTTTCACAAGAAATCCAATACAAATTAAACAATGAAGGCTTTCTCACTCGAAAAATTCACATTTAAATAGGAACCTACAAACGTCGTTTCTGACATCAAAACTCAATTATTTCAAAAATGCTTATACTTTGGTATAGGACATCTTACATCCAATCTGCCTAGAATTTTATGTAGAATCCAAAAATGTAATAATATATAGGGTGTTCCATTTGAAACAAGCGAGTTGACACCTACTTCCGGTATAGCCGGAAGTCGCGCAGCGTCACTATTATTTAATTTGAAAAGAGCATCTCCGAAAATCTCTTCCTACAAATTTCCAGAATTCCATTGGCTTTATTCCCCGAGATATTCTAATAGGCCATTTACTATGGCGTACCCAGTATAGTAAGTATAAAGTTATAACGGTCAATAAACAAATTAATCAATAAACTTCAAAATCGAACATTCCTTTTACTCATTTGAGGAGTTTTTAATCTATTTTAACAAACATTGTATGTGATAGTGCTAGATAAATGTCCTGTTATTTTTAACTCTTAGTTTAAACGTTTAAGTTTTACTTCAACAATTATTATTACTGCCGTATATAAGCATTTTTTAAAATGCACTGAACATGAATAAACAATTCGAATTTTAATTTGAATTTGAAAACCACAATGTAGTAAGGTCTCTGATCAATTCCATAAATAAAATGTGGTAGAATACAAAGTTTTTACCAAACATTCAGTTATTGGCAACATTGGCCACATTATTGTCAACTGAGCGCAAAACAATCCTTAATCTACAGGGTGTCTTACGGTGACCGTCCATTAGAATATCTCGGGAAATAAAACGATTGGAATTCTGAAAATTTGTATGGTGAGGTTTAAAAGGATGCTCTCTTCAAATGAAATAACAGCTACGTTGCGCGACTTCCGGTTATACCGGAAGTAGGTGCCAACTCGCTTGTTTCAAATGGAACACCCTATATATTATTACATTTTTGGATTCTACGTAAAATTCTAGGCAGATTTCATGTATCATGTCCTATACCTAAGTATGAGCGTTTTTGAAATATTTTAGTTTTTATGTCAAAAATGACGTTTGAAGGCTCCTATTTAAATGTGAATTTCACCTATAAGAAAGCCTTCATTATTCAATTTGTATTGGATTTCTTGTTGAAAAGGACCTGATTCAATAGATTTTTCACAGCAATATGAAAACTATTATTACAGGGTGGGCCAAAAATAAGATCAAAAATTAAATTCAGAAAACGGCCAAAAATAAATTTTTTCAAATGGACACCCCTAATTTTTATAATTTTATCTTATTGTGCATTGAAAATAAGTTTACCTAATATTGTTCATTCCAAAAAAAATAAATAAAGAAAAGAATTTTTGGAGAGGACAATCTTATACAAACAGATCTCAGAAACTATAGGCATCCCAGAGACTTGCGGAAAAAAATTACTGGGTAATATGGAATAGAGAAGATGCTGGAAATATATCAGAAGTTTTCAAGGTAGCCACAAGATGGCGTAACGGTGCTATCAAAACTTCAATGTATTTAACCCTTCCCCTATCAATTGTTTCTCATGATTTTACAAAGCTGACACTCGCAAAACACTTTTCCAAGTCCACATCACTACATCTAGTTTCATGGAAGGTTGACACTCCACACTGTTAGTAGTTTAGGTTGAATGTAAGGTTAGGTTGCTCGCCAAAGTTGAGGTTATGATTTGTCACTTGTCACTAATCACGTTCATGATTCAATTCAGCACTTTCAGCAGTGTTCTGAAACCACTGATAGGGTATGGAGGTCGTACCTACTTTGTAAAAATTGCAATTTCGTCCAACTCGTACCATTGTCCTCCCTGTTGTGACTGTTATTATCTCGTTTCACGTTAAATGTTCAATGTTTAATTGTGTGACGATCTCTTCAACGTGCCTTGTAAGCTGATATTGTAAGTTGAAATTTTTTTTGTGATCCAACAGTTTTTTATATAAGTTATCTTCTACAGCCCATGTACCTACGAACCTGAAGATGAGGTGTAAGATGTTGACCTCGAAACATGTCGTTTGAGTGAATAAAGAAATTTTTTGGAATCTGTGAGATTTTTGGACCTGTTTTTTGATCATTAATATGATGAACTCACATTGGTTATCAACTCATTCATTGGATGGAGCTAGTCTGGCTATGACAACTCGTCTTTACAAGGAATTTTCCATCAAGAAGATGCACTTACAATCAAGAATTTTTTTCAACAATCAGTGTTTGAAATTTCATCTACAACCTAAATACTTCTCATTGAGATTTAACGGTGGAACAAACAATGGACAAATACAGCGAAGACTCCATACTTTGAGAAAATCGGTCATCAAGGAAGAAATCAAGAAAACTTACCAATCCCTTTTTAGAATAGACTGTCAATTGAAGTACCTGTATGATAAACTTAGGGTGAGTTTAACCTTTTGTGAACTGGATAATTTTTTGCGAAGTGTTCATACAGTTTTGGAATTTCTTAGATATAAACAATACATAAAACTCAATAACAAAATTAATAGACTCAAGGAGGATAAATTTAATAAGATAAGACCTAATAACAGATCTAATGACCATATTCATAATTTTCACAAACCCTTCATAAACTTTTCAACTGTTACTTTTAGTGAACAGGAATCTTCACTATCCATGTACCACTACCAAAAATATGTTTCAGAATAACCTTGAAATTTTAGCAGTAGAGGCTGAGTCGATTATCCAATCTTTTGATATCGAAGATGGGGTAAAAAATTCTCTTAGGATAATATAAAAACAGTTCTTAGAAAAGAAAGATTCACTAAAGGTAACAACGTTGTGGATTTCCAGGCTGGTTCTTTCAATTTAGAACTCAGTAAGGATATTAAAAGCAAACTAGTCTCAAATGATTCAATCTTCACAAGTGCTGATAAAGGGAATTGTGTAGTAGTTCTGAATAAAACCGATTATGTTTCCAAGGTTGAAAAATTTATCTTTGATAATAAGTTTGAAAAATCCAAAACGAACATCAATACTTTTACTAACAAGGTCAAACAAATCATAAAATCTTCAGATCACCTTTTGAATGAATCTTTAATAGAAAAAACTATTGCCTACTCCAATTATAAAACCTAGACTCTATGGATTGTTGAAGTTACATAAATCAGATAATTTTTTAGAAATTTCTATTAGACCTGTTGTTTCCTTTTGTGGTTCCCCAACATATGAGTTATCTAAATGGATAAAGTTGAGACTTAAACAATTCTATAATAATAAATTTTCTTAAAGCATAAAAAATAATTTAGATCTCATTGATAAACTTAAGATTGTAGAATTGACAGATGATGATATCCTTATTTCACTGGACGTTTCAAACTTATTCACCAATATTCCCAAAACTGAAGTTATGAAGCTGGTGGAAAGAGACCTTTTGGAGAGTTTGGAGTTTTCTGGATCGGAAATCGCGGAGGTATCAAGTTTGTTAAAGATCTGTCTGGACCAAAATTTCTTTGTGTTTGAAAATACCCTATATTGCCAGAAAGAAGGTCTTGCTATGGGTTCACCTTGATCGCCAATATTGGCAGATCTATTTATGTATAACTTTGAATTTAACAATATTTTGAACAATAATGAATTTGCCGACAAAATTAAATTTTATGCTAGATATCTGGACGATATTTTAATCGTATGGAATAATAAAGAAAAAAACTTGGATCAAATCCTTGACTTTACCAATTTACAACACCCTTCTATCAAATTTACACTTGAGAAACAGAATGACGATAACCAACTCAATTTCTTAGATTTGACTTTGACGAAACTTAACAATAACATAGAATTTGGTATTTTTAGAAAACCTACCCATACGGGCATAGTGATAAACAATGACTCTTGTCACCCTATCCAACATAAACTAGCAGCCTTTCACAGCTATTTGAATAGACTTTTAACTGTCCCATTAAAAGATAATGAATTTAATAAAGAATTGAACACAATTTTCCAGATTGCTGAACTTAATGGTTATTCTAAGAACCTCATCAATAAACTATTGAATGAAAAACAAAACAAACTTTCACAGAATCTAGTTTTTCCAGCACAATTAATTGACCACGATGGTCCAAAATCTTACAGATCTTTAACTTTTTTCAATAATTTTTCTAACAAAGTCGCAAATATCTTAAAACCCATTACAAATAACTTCTTGTTGAACAACAAAGGCAAAATCGATCCTATGGAACGTTGTGGTGTTTACCAATCACACTGTAAAGACTGTGAAGCCGAATACATAGGCAGAACGTATAGAAGTTTTGGAATCAGACTGAAAGAAGATTTAAGATGTTTAAAGATTGGCTCTACAGGTTTTTCTCATTTTTCATCTCACCTCCTAGACAGTAACCATAATTTCAATTTTAAAGACGATTTCAAAATATGACACTCTGCAAATAAGGGTAAACTGCTTAATAACTTAGAACTTCTGGAAATGCACAAATCTTTTAAAAATACTAAGTCACTTACTTTAAATGCTCAAATTAACTTGAATTATTCACCTTTTTTTACCTCAATTATTTAACCCTTCCCCTATCAATTATTGTTTCCCATGATTTTACAAAGCTGACACTCGCAAAACACTTTTCCAAGTCCACATTACTACATCTAGTTTCATGGAAGGTTGACACTCCACACTGTTAGTAGTTTAGGTTTAATGTAAGGTTAGGTTGCTCGCCAAAGTTGAGGCTATGATTTGTCACTTGTCACTAATCACGTTCATGATTCAGCACTTTCAGCAGTGTTCTGAAACCACTGATAGGGTATGGAGGTACCTACTTTGTAAAAATTGCAATTTCGTCCAACTTGTACCAATGTCCTCCCTGTTGTGACTGTTATTATCTCGTTTCACGTTTAATGTTTAATGTTTAATTGTGTGACGATCTCTTCAACGTGCCTTGTAACCTGATATTGTTAGTTAAATTTTTGTTTGTGATCCAACAGTTTTTAGTTATCTTCTACAGCCCATGTACCTACGAACCTGAAGATGGGGTGTAAGATGTTGACCCCGAAACATGTCGTTTGAGTGAATAAAGAAATTTTTTGGAATCTGTGAGATTTTTGGACCCGTTTTTTGATCATTAATATATTTGTTTCTATTTAAAAATCACGAAAAAACAACAATTTTGTGTTTTGATAGCACCGTTACGCCATCCTGTGGCTATCTTGCGAACTTCTGATATATTTCCAGCATTTTCTCTATTCCAGTAATTTTCTTCCGTTAGTCTCTGGGATGCCTAGTTTCTAAGATCTGGCACCTTGCCATTCTTAAATAGACACCCTGTACCAATATACCGTTTATATTTATGTAGTATCTCTATTACTAAAACTCTTGGTATATTAGTGAAGAGGGAAATTACATCCAATGATAATCTGTAGTATACAGGGTGTTTCAAAAACATGTTGCCAAACTTTAAGGGATTATACCTTACACAAAAACATTACGATGAATCCCAACTTGCCCATCCCGAAAGTTGATATTGACAGAGATACAGGGTATCAAAGTTTGATTTTAATTTTTGATTTTTTTTAAATTATTTTTGAAATAATGAAGTTATTTTGGTCAAATTTGATACATGAGGATTATTCGACATGCGAAATTCAAATCTGACCTTGATATGGCTCTTACTTGTAGGGGGCGCCACTTACAAACCTTTTGACTCATTCAAATAGCCATAACTTTTTTGTATGCACTCGTACTTTCTTTTTTTATCGAAAAATTGATTTTTCTGTCATATTTACATAGGAAAAATATACTTTGTAAGAGTAGCTAGGAGTAACCCTTTTCAAGATATTTGAACTTAAAGTAATACATGCAATGTGGTTTTAAATGGCAAATTTTGAAAATAAACTTTCTTTGAGAACCGCGTTATCATGTTAATTTTGACAGTTGTTTCAATTTCCAATGTTTCTTATGAAAAAAAAAATAAAAATAAAAAATAACAAAAAAATAAAAAAAACAAAATCAAGTCTGATTTCGTTTTAAATAAAAAATATTTAAACAACTGTCAAAATTAGCATGACAACGTCGTTTTCAGCGCCACCTATGTCTATTTTTAAAATTTTCCATTCAACACTACACTGCATGGATTACTTTAAGTGCAAATATCTTGAAAAAGCTTACTCCCAGCCACTTTTACAAAAAATACCTTTCTTATGTAAATATGACGGGAAAATCTAATTTTTGATAAAAAAAAGAAAGTACGAGTGCATGCAAAAAAGTTATGACTATTTGAATGAGTGAAAAGGTATGTAAGTGGCGCCCCCTACAAGTAAGAGCCAAATCAAGGTCATGTTTGAATTTTGCATGTCAAACAATCCTCATATACAAATTTCATCAAAATAACTTGATTATGTCAGAAGTTATTTAAAAAAAATCAAAAATTCAACTTTGACACCCTGTATCTCTTTTGATATCAACTTTCGGACTGGACAATTTGGGGTCTACCAAAATATTTTTGTGTAAGGTATAACCCCTTAAAGTTTGTCAACATGTTTTGGAAACACCCAGCTTACTACAGGTCTCATTCCTTCTTTTTGTGTCTTTCTATAATTTTGAAGGTAATGACGAATGATTGTTGAGTCTGACTGATTTTATGTTGTCAATGAGGTTCTTTGCATTAAGCTCTTTGATTATAGAGTTCGCTTTGTTTTGATATCGGGATGTAGGATTGAAATTTAGCTTCTTATACGTTGAATGACCATTGAGCATGGGGTTCATAGCTTCGGAGTATTCATGTCTTTCATCAGAACAGTACTATTCCTTTATCAGAACGGCAGACAAGAATGTCAGGATTCTGAGCGAGAAAGGATTTTGTTTCTCTGTATTGTTGTAAAATGTTTTCAAATCGTTTATCCGTCTCTTTATTGCGAGGGTCATGAAGGATATTTGAAATGATATTGACTGACTTCAACCTTACGCCTAATTGTTTTTCTTCATCCCAATCTGCTGATGAAATAGTGTATTCTTAATCTTTTATAACTGTGGTCACTGGAACTTCACTTATAGTGACAGGAATTGAGAACATTTTCTGGTAAATGAACATCAGAAAAATTGAATACAAATTTATGATTTGACTTCAGAGTAAACGGGCTATGGAACTGGATCAATTCATAATATCTCTTCAAATTATTTTCTGTGATTATTTTAAACTTAGAGTCAAAATTACGTTGAATTTAGTTGTGGAAATCCATCAATGTATTCCTATCTACCAAACTTTCCAATAAGAGACGTTGTCCTTCCAGGTATTTCTTCATTCTTTTTATTTACCAAATAGTTATTCTTTTGAATTGTCGTACGAATGGTGTTTTTCCAAAACATATCACTAATAACTATAAATGTTTATACACTCTACAAATTGAAGACCATCCATTCAAAGCACAATTGGAATCATCACTCAGTGAATTTAGGAAGTCCATCCTTAATGTTGAGATCAGAAAACTATTTTGAAATGCCCTAGTTACAAAATTGCCACTTTATTGAATGAAGTTCTTTTACCATTAACAACAACATTTCAGTCCAATATAAAGAATTCCTTTGAATTTGTGAATGAGAAATACGGTTATTCCAGCGGACTATATACTAGTATCATTGGATGTAATTTCCCTCTTTACTAATATACCAAGAGCTTTAGTAATAGAGATACTACATAAATATAAACGGTATATTTGTACGTATGTTACAGTAAAAGTTGGAAATTCAGTAAATGCTCAATCACTTGATCCGTTAGTAAATGTCAAATTTTGAAGAAGATAGTACACTTTTACTAGTGAATGTTGGAAAAACTTTATCAAATCAACTTTTACTGAAAGCAGTTAGGAAAAGTAGTTGTTAAAAGAACTTATTTTCGCCTTTTAACTAACCCAAGATGCACGATGCACTAAATGATGTCGCCAAGGCGACATCAAAGTTTTTGCCAAACCCAAACTAACCAAAACTAACCCAGACTAACCCCTACTGAAAATACTTAAGTATTTTCTATAATACGGTATCTGTACAAAGTTGACATTGTACACTTGCGATTCGTAACTCTCGTATTTTCCCGAGCGTCTAATCTGTCGGCGAATTCCGAAAATACAACTCGGACCAATAAGGATTTTTATAATCACGTCCAGTAAATTCGATAGTAGTTTTCAGTGTAGCAGCTTCTACTAGAACACTTACGTGAATGCTAACAATTACCAGTAAAAGTATGATGAAGTCGATCGAATTCAACTTTCACCAGCTGAATGTTTCCAAATCAGGAAAAGCTCACTTTTTCTGGTAACTGTTAACTTTTACTGATTTCCAGGTTTTACTGTGACACATGTACAGATTTTCCAATGAATGTTCTTGTCAAGATGGTGGAGTTTTGTTTTGACACTAGTTATTTCACTTTTGAGAACCAGTTCTATCAACAATTGGATGGCAGTGCCATGGGAAACCCGGCAAGCCCCGTACTGGCAAATTTGGTCATGAACTATGTTCTGACAAAAGTTTTGAAAAAATGCACTAACAACATCCCTTTTTATATGCGTATGTAGATGACACAATCATGGCCATACCAAGAAATACAGAGCGTAAAATTCTGGCTTTGTTTAATAGTGTTAATGAAAGAATCCAATTTACGATGCAGGTCGAGAGTGTTGGAGAGCTACCTTTTTGAATGTTTTGGTGTTGACAGTCATTTCAGGCGAACTAAAGACTAGCTCGTTTATGAAACCTACACGCTCTGGTAGATTGTTGAATTTTTGTTCCTACCATAACAAACAACATAAAGTAAATACATTGTGCAATCTAATATACAGAGCCAAACATTTGCGCCACGAAAGTTTTTGGGAAGAGAATACGAATGAAATAATTCGTTTAGCGCGTGATAACAATTACCCTCGTAGTTTTGTTAACCTTTGCATGAACAAAATGAATATGAGAAATGAGACACCATTAAGGGTACGAACAAAGAGGTATTTTTGGTTCCCGTTTGTTCAAGGTTTATCGCAAAAAATCGCAAAATTAATTAAAAGTGAAGAAACACAATTGGTATTCTATAATTTAAAAACAACATGTTTGCTATTCTCCAGACTCAAGGATGTAACACCACTCTCTAAACGGTCGGGTATAGTGTATAGCATACCATGCTCGTGTGGCAGTATATATGTGGGTCAAAGAAAACAATACTTAGAAAAGAGAAAGAAACAGCACATCTATGACATTAGAGATCGAAACAGAGAAAAATCTGCACTTGCCCAACATTATTTGAACACAAACCACACCTTCGATTTTGATAGAATTAATATTTTGGATAGAGAGCACAATAATTATCATTATAAGCGTATCATTTCGGAGATGATACACATTCAAGTGAATCGAAAGAATGCGGTGAAGTGATGTTGATAATTTGAGTAAAGTATATCATCCGTTACTAAATTATATAAGAAACTCATAGAAGAACTCCACAACCGACATCATGTGATTATAAACCATAAAGATCATATAGATAACATTGTTTCTCCAGTACAACAAAAAATGTTCTATAGAGTACCAACTTGAAATGGTGATGAATTCATACCGCTGGCATATAGATTAAGGATTGTTTTAGTTGCGCTCAGTTGACAATAATGTGGCCAATGTTGCCAATAATTGAATGCTTAGTATAAACTTTGTATTCTACCACATTTTATTCATGGAATTGATCAGAGACCTTACAACAATGTGATTCTGAAGTGTATTGATTTATTTGCTTATTGACCGTTAGAATTTTATTAGTGATGTACTATATACAAATTTTAATTGTTCGTTGTGTTCATGTTTCGAGTTTAGATGTAATAAGTTTAACAACCAGTCCAAGTTTTCATTAAGGTAAACTCCCAAAAATTTTACATCTACAGAAAATTCCAAGCTCTTGTTGTTCAAAGTTATTCCATCCGGCTTCCGCACATTTGAGTTTTTGGTCCTGAAAAGAAGTACATTGGTTTTCTCCCTGTTCAACACGAGGCGGTTCTGAGCAAACCAGTCTTCAACCATTGAAAAGAACTCTTGGGCGTATCTTCAACGATTTGCCTTCTGTGCTCAAATATGAAGAAAACCACTTGTTTGCTATACCTCTTATATCATATCGCTCTAGTTTGTACATAAGAAGATCTCTGTCCAAGCAATCATACGCATTTGATAAGTCCAATAACAATCCCAAGGCCAGTTCTCCTTTCTCCAAATGTTGGATGATTGGATGCATTGATTGAAATATAGCAGTTTGTCCCCCTTGTAAATCCATTTTGACAGTAGCTGAAAATATAACACTCCTCTACAAAGTTTTATTAGTCTTGAGCACATTGCCATTTCAAAAATTTTAGAAAATCCAACCAGCAAGCTGAATGGTTTATAGTTGTTCAAATCGCTTGGATCTCCTTTCTTGAACACTGGCTTAACCAAAGCAATCTTGAGGTTTTCTGGAAAGATTCCGAAAGCGAAGGAATTGTTGATGATGTAGCACAAAACTTCTTGTGCTTTAAAATCTGCTAGTTTTACTAAATTAGTAGGAATATCATCAATCCCACTGCTGAACTTATTTTTGATTTTACTGGCTATGTCACATATCTCAGACTCCGTCACAGGTTTAACAAATAGAGACTTTGTATTCCATGGAATATCACTGGTGAAAGGTTCGCTAATATCTCAACGGTTCTACATTGTTTCATTTATAATTTGGATATTCACTCTATAAGTACAAATACAAATACAATAAAAGGAATAAGGTACCTCCAACTTCAAATAATAGTAGGGTATTTTTGGGTAGTTTTGTTTTGACACTAGTTATTTCACTTTTGAGAACCAGTTCTATCAACAATTGGATGGCAGTGCCATGGGAAACCCGGCAAGCCCCGTACTGGCAAATTTGGTCATGAACTATGTTCTGACAGAAGTTTTGAAAAAATGCACTAACAACATCCCTTTTTATATGCGTATGTAGATGACACAATCATGGCCATACCAAGAAATACAGAGCGTAAAATTCTGTCTTTGTTTAATAGTGTTAATGAAAGAATCCAATTTACGATGCAGGTCGAGAGTGTTGGTGAGCCACCTTTTTGAATGTTTTGGTGTTGAGAGTCATTTCAGGCGAACTAAAGACTAACTCGTTTATGAAACCTACAAGCTCTGGTAGATTGTTGAATTTTTGTTCCTAACATAACAAACAACATAAAGTAAATACATTGTGCAATCTGATATACAGAGCCAAACATTTGAACCACGAAAGTTTTTGGGTATGATGTACGAGATAATTTACTATTTTCAAGTAAATGAAAACATTCGAACTCAATATCAACACCACTTCGAGCTATTTCGATAAAAAAATACAGTTAAAATCTCATTCACCGAACTCAACTCATCCATAGACGAAGACACCCTACTTAAATATAAATAAGAATGATCACATCAATTGTGAAAACTTATGCAACCACTTATTGCTATTATAGAGAGAGGAATACCTCCTTAGTTATGCAACCCGCGCTGCTGCATCGATCTCAATTTGCCTCACTTTTGTATCGTGTCAGGGCCAATCCAGGTCGTATTCATTTTAATGTAACAAAGTGATATAATCGTGGTATAATGGACTGTTGCCATGGATTATTATTCAGGGACATTTTGTGATTGGTCCGCAAGTGATATAATCGTGGTTTTTTGATCCATTTTACCTTCGCAACGGTTGTTATTAAATAATGTTTTGCACTATACTGCAAAAACTCCGAGAAGTATGAAACTTAAATTAATGTAAGTGGTGAATAGATCACTTTTTTGTCTCTGAGAGTATTTTGTCCCAACTACCGTCACTAAATGATAAAGTTGTGTATAGAAGGATCCTTATACAGTGTGTCTAGAATAAAATGATGTACATGGGAATATTGGAAACGGTAAGAGATACGGCGTCGCTTGAATGGAAGAAAAGTTGCGTATTTGTATGCCCAAAAATAATCTACTTTTGTTTTATTTTGAATCGATACCGTGATGTAGATACAGGGTGAAAAAGAAAATGTCCATATTCGAAAAACTACAAAATTTTGCTTATTATAAAAGCCAATATTTTCAAATTTACAGGATATGGGTAAGAGGAAATGACGATTCTAAAAACGGCATCAAAAAATGTTGTAGGCCCACGATGTTGCGTCCGGCCGAGGCCAACTTTGGTTTTTCTTATGGAGGCCATATTGAACTTCTCCATTTTCATGGTCCGTATTGAAAATAATTTCCAAAAATATGACTTCCATAAAAAAAACAGACTTGACTTTGTCTGGACGCAACATAGTAGGTCTAGAATTTTTTTGACGCCGTTTTAGAATCGTCGTATCCTCTTACCTATATCCTGGAAATTTGAAAGTGTTGGGTTTTATAACAAGCAAAATATTGTGTTTTTTTCAAAATGAACCTTTTCTTTTTTCACCCTGTATGAACATAACGAAATCGATTCAAAATGAAACAAAGGTAGAATATTTTTGAGCATACAAATACGCAACTTTTCTTCCATTTAAGCAACGTCGTATCTTTTACCGTTTCCAATATCCTCGTATAGTCCCATGTACATCATTTTATTCTGGACACACTGTATATCAGTTATATAGCATTTTAGTTTATTAAAGCACAATCTGTGTTGGACGATCAACACATTGTGCATTAACAGATTCTGCTGAAATTGAAGTAAATCTGGCACTCCATCCATTCCAGGCATTACCGAGTTGGAATTTAAACCAGCCTATAACCCCTACACTGAACCATCAATGGAAATTTTCTGCTTTCATCCGGGTCTTGGAAAATGGATTGAAATTGGCAACTCGGGAATATTCAGACCAGAAATGCTGCTTCCCATGGGCCTTCCTGCAGGAGTTACGGTAATCGCTTGGGGATTGTCGTTGGAGAGACCCACCATGATCAAATATGGGTTCAATAATATTAGAGACTTGGTTGGTCCCAAGGTTGATTTGGAAATGGTACAGAAAAGTCCTATATGTAGGTTGAATAAGTGAAATATATTTATTTATTTATAATATTTAAAGAAAACAGTTTTATTTATTCAATTATATTAACTTATCGATTGAAATCTAACCATAAATGTGTTTCATAGGATGTCGCCTGTCACTTAAGTCACTATTTCTTAAGTTAAGCAATACGGATGGTGGAACATCATCGTCAAAACTGGTAGTATTGCAGTCATTTTGCGTCATGTTGAACATGTACGACAGGTCAATATCATATTGTGGCAGCTTTTCCTTCAGATACGATATTACGTTGATTCCCAGCGTGGGTTCTCTGCTCATAATGAAACTGGAAAGATATCTGAAAAAAAAAATTAATGTCCCGGTAGATTAGTCCAGATCAAACTGTACCTTGGAACTTTGGATTTTTCTGCACAATGGAGCAAGAGGGCCCATGACGTGTAGTCTGAGTCCAATACAAATGTATTGTAGATTCCTTCATCTAAAAAGTTAAGTATTAAAAGTAAGAGAACTACATATTCACTGGTTAGCATAATTATTGAATACAGAAAGACATGGTTTATCAAGGACAATAACCATTCCTTCATTATTAAAGATATAATTATTTTATTCATCAATTTTATGAGAATTATTCAACTTTGAGATGTTGAATACGAAGGATTTTCTTTAGCCCATATTATAGCAAAAACGATAATAGAACCAATACATTATTTGAGAATGAACAGTTACAGAAATTTGTTGTACAGGGTCCAGGGTCATTCGGTATTTATTGACCCAAGTGCTAGCGGCGTTATCTATGGAGATGTGAACATTCTGTAAATATGAAAGTTTCAGATATTTTATCTGAACTTTTCAAAAATCTTATCAAAAAAAAACAAAAGACTATCGGAATGTCAATATTTTTATAAAAGTAGCATATTTTTCATTGAGACCCCCTGTATATTATCATATATTACGAAAGAACTTATTTTTCTGGTTCCAAAAATATATAGTTTGATACCTTTCTGATGAGTCGTTCAGAAGATATTCAAGTTTAAAAATGTTTAATAATCAGAATTCACATCCCTGTTGCTATGGAAAAAATGATAGAATCGTGATTATACAGCGTGGCCAGAATAAAATGATGTACATGGCACTCTATGGGGATATTGGAAACGGTAAGAGATACGACGTTGCTTAATTGGAAGAAAAGTAGCGTATTTGTATGCCCAAAAATATTCCACCTCTGTTTTATTTCGAATCGATACCGTAATGTAAGTTGGGAATATTTTCATTTTCAAAAAACCACAATATTTCGCTTATTATAAAAGCTAACATTTCCAAATTTTCAGGATATGGGTAAGATGATACGAAGATTCTAAGAACGGCGTTAAAAAAATTGTAGACCCACTATAAGCAACATATTGAGGTTTATCAAAAATGGACATTTTTCTTTTTCACCCTGTATCTACATCACGGTATCGATTCAAAATAAAAAAAGGTATAATATTTTCAGGCATACAAATACGCAGCTTTTCTCCCATTTAAGCGACACGCCGTATCGCTTACCGTTTCCAATATCCCCATGTACATCATTTTATTCTGGACACACTGTATAGATTGAATCAATAGCAATGGAGCTCAAATAACTTTATCTTCTAGATGTTGATTCAAATATTCTCGAGTTAATGAATTTGTGCAACTTCACCCATGGCTACCGGGATCTAAATATTTATTTTTATAAACATTTAAACTTGAATATCTCCTGAACGACTCATCAGAAAGGTGTCAAACTATATATTTTTGAAATCAGGAAAATAGGCTCTTTCATAATACACTGCTCCAAAAAATTAACGCAACACCTCGGTGCCTCACCAAAACTTTGATCCTGCATCAGTTATCAAAGAATTGATTGTGCATCAAAAATCTTGAATCCATTTGTGAGTTTACGTTTCCTGGCGATTTTTTTCAAAAAACTGTCTAGTGCCCCTTCTTCACGTTTTAAAAAAGGGTTAGTTTTAGTTAATCTCTCTGCGCGATTTTTGATAAAAATGGCTAGCTCTATTCGAAAGAGGGGCACAAATTATGTACTTTTTGAAAATTCCTCAATAATTGGATAAAGGATAGTCTAGATATAAAATCTTGAACCAAGATTTTATATCTAGACTAAATAATAATAATAATAATAATTTTGATCGTTGAATCAGTCAAAGCTATAGTAACTGGTTATCCCCAATTTCTTGAAATAGACTTGTACATTTAATAAACAGCTGACAGAGATAGCATTATAGTTAAAGCATTTGCTTTTGCTTTATTTATACCACTAACTGTTTTGCATTATTCCGCAAAAGAGTTTCTTCTTTTTTTCCAGTTTCACTTTTTAATTTAATCTAATTACGGTTAATAACATTCAGGTTTTGTTCAAATTTGCGTTTTTACTGATTACTGATTACTGAAGTACAGGCGCTACGAGTTTCGGGCTGTTGGCCCCGACACCGCAGCCTCTAGTTGGGCTTATTGTATCTTCTCTGTGCCTGTCTCTCAGTCGAAGAGCTCCATTGCCCGAATAAGGTTTATGACTCGTTCTACTGTTTCCCTGTTCGTCCTTTGAGGAGTGGTTGTGAATTCCCCATTATCTCTTCTCCAGTACGCCAGCGCTTCACATTCGAATACAATGTGGGAGGCTGTTTCCTCCTTCTCCTCTTTGCACAGCCTACATATGGGTTCCTCGTTGAAAAGACCCATGATATGCATGTGTCTCCTTAGACTGTCCAGTTAATATGCCTGTTACTTTCCTAAGCTGATTCCTGCTGAGTTTCAGTAGGCTTCCAGAAAATGATGATTCGATCTCGTCTGCCATCATTAATTTACTGTGTTTCAGACCTGGTGATTGGCACCATCTAGTTTTCTGTTGTTTTTTGGACCAACAGTTCAGCCAACCTCTCACAGAGGATTTTGTAATACCAATAGCAGGTTCTGGACCCAGAAGTGGTGTGTTTGCAGCTTTGCGTGCTAGTAGATCCGCCGGTCGTTCCCAGCTATCCCTGTGTGTCCTGGTATCTATCCAAGAGTGACATCGTTAGATACTCCCAGTGTGACAAGGTTTTGCTAACAGTCCATGACTTGTTTGGATTTGGTTTCCCGACAGGAGATGGTTTTGATTGCAGCTTGGCTGTCACTAATGATAAGGATTTTCCTTCCTCTGTAGCCTCTCCTGAGGTTCTCTTGCACGCATACGTTTATTGCATGTACTTCTGCCTGGAAAACTGTAGCGTACATCCCGAGTGGTTCACATGATTCCCACTTTGGATTTTCACCTACGATTCCGGCACCCCGGTTTGTTTTGGAGCCGTCTGTGTACCATATTGCCCCATTAGCCATCCGGAGTTGTTTCACCGTTTCCTTTTCCCATATTAGCTTGGTCTTGGGAGACGTGCCAAAGTTGATATTTTTCAACATGATATCACTCCTCATTGTTACTAAGTGTTTCGTGACTGTGCTGGTTATCTTAGTGTGTCCTTGGGAGTTTGAGTGGCTCCAGTTCCGGTGTTGCTAAGTCTATATGCTCCCATTCTTGCTTCCATTTTGATATAGATATCTAAAGGAGGTAGGTTAAGCATGTCCTCCATGGCAAGTGTTGGAGTAGTTTTCATGGCTCCCGTTACACAGAGACATGCTAGCCTCTGAACTTTTGCAAGTTCCGTGGCTGCTTGTCGCTGCTCGATTTTTGGCCACCAGACAACAGAGCTATAAGCAAGGGTGGGTCTTACCACGGTACAGTAGAGCCAGTGTACCATGCGCGGATTTATGCCCCAATTCTTTCCTATCGCTCTTTTTGTTGCCATTATTGTGGCTTTACCTCGATTCACTATTTTCTGTAGGTGTGAATTCCATGTGAGTTTGTCATCCAGGATGATGCCTAGGTATTTGACTTCTCTTACCAACTGCAGTTCTTGTCCAAAGAACATGGGTTTGAATAATTCCGCTGTCTTCCTCTTTCTCGTAAAGCTGACCAGGGAGGTTTTCTCAGGATTGACCTTCAGGTTCACCTTCCTGCACCAATCTTCTACGATTGTCAAAGCTGTCTGCATCAGTTCTGATATTGTCTTGGTGTGTTTGCCAGTGATAAGTATTGCTACGTCATCGGCATAGCCTTGGGCGTAGAAACCTTTGCTGTTCAACTCTACCAGTAGTTCATCTGCGACTAGGTTCCAGAGGAGAGGGGACAAGACTCCACCCTGGGGGCAGCCTTTAGCTGCCTCTATAGTTACAGTTTTGTCAAGCATAGTTGCTTGAATTCTCCTACCTTTCAGCATGTTTCTTATCCACCTACAAACTGTGTCCACGCCGATTGATTGCGGTGGTCATTGAATCGAAGGAGGTGTCATCAAATGCTCCTTCTTTATCAAGGAATGCAGCTAGGGCAACTCCTTGGTTGTTCAGTGGTTGCTCTATTTTGTGAACAAGTTCATGCAGAGCAGTTTCACATGATTTACCAGGTTGATAGGCGTTTTCGTTTTTGTGTAGTGGCCTCTCTATTAGGGAAGTCTCCCTAATGTGATTTGCGTTTTTAGTATAATAAAATTGTCATTTGAAAAAAAAACAAAATCCCGGCGAGCTGATTTTTTCAAGAAAGGATAACATTGAAAAACTACCCCAATTCGTTCATGAACTGGGCGCTATCTCCAAAAATAATCAAGTGACTAAAAACTCTTTGAGGAAAAGTAGCTTGTCCATTCATTATAAAAAAAACTTTCATAATATGGGCTAATTTGCTGTGAAATCGTCCAGTCAAATAAGCAGAAAATGGCGGCGAATCGTGAATTAAATTATAGGGTTCCTTCTATTTCCAATTCATCGCTAAGAGATAACATGTAATTCCCAGAACTTTGTTTTTGTGTGGTACTGACTAGATCGACATTTGCTGATCTTCGCTAAATCTAGTCATCATTAACGTTTTGTCATTCGAACATATTTTTCTCAAATTCAAGCACAGTTTTATTTTGATTTTTCCTAAATCTCTAAACTTTTTATAGTAGATTATAAAAAAAAGAAAGTGTACTTAGAACATTATTCTGCCACTGACTGCTGCAACAGCCTTCTGTTGTCCTGTATGAACAGCGTTAACATTCAAAAAGACATTGAAGAAGATATCGAAGACAATGAGTCATTTGAAATTATTGATGGTTCACATTGATCTTTCCAAAAAATCCTAAAACCGTTCATAGAATAGATTGTTATTCATTTAGCAAAAATACTTCTTTGAACCTTCCTATCATAGCCATTTTTTTTTTCATGTGAAAAACTTCTGATATAATCTGAATTATCGTTCTATTACTTCCTCCTTTTTACTGTATGTGTTTTTGCCTACACAATTCAATCATGTATATTGGTTATGAATCCTATAGGCCCTATCTTCTCAGAATGTTTGAAAGTACCCGTTCATCTTAAACGCTTTATCATTAACCAAGAAATGAAAGGGTAACGAATTAGAAGAGAAAGATTGACGAGATACCTGAATCGCTCGCAATTTTTTTGAAAAATGTTCATATTTAACAGGACATATTGCGATGACGGTAACACTTGAGTTAAAAAAAAAGAAATACTATTCAATCATCTTTGATTTTTGATACTGCAATATTTTTTGTGTGATGTATTTTCGACATCTATATTTCGACACTTATATGGTCGATGTAAGATGTAAGATGGCGTCGGATGACAAGCTCGATTCCGATGCTGCTCTTAAAAAACCGAAAAAAACATGTTTTCACTGTAATAAGGATGTTAGAAGTGAGTCGAAGTGTAAGAAGTGCGGGTATTTCTTCCACCCAGCATGTTTGCGACAAGCAGCAGGATTAAAAAGTGCCGTTTGTGCCCATGAAACCGAGGAATCGGATCACATAACCCCAAAAAAGGACCTCCCGCAAATCGACGTTCTCCGTATCCTGGTGGAGGAATTGCGAAGTAAGAACATGATACTGGAGGAAAACAATGATTTGCTGAGGGAGAAAGTAACTACCCTGGAAGGAAAACTAAAAGCGGGAAAAAAAGGTAAACATAACCAATACCATGGCTTGTTATCTAGTCCCCGTCCAGCGGCGCCTGCGTCAACGTCAACAATGACATCTCAAGAGCCTGTCAAACAAAATCCACAGGCACAGGCATCCCAAGGTGGCACCGGCACCCAGGACAAGAGACCCCTCAATGTACCGATGATCCAATGCATGGAAACCATCGATGTCGAACCTCAAGCTGAGTCAACAACAAAACGCTCGCGGAAGGACCCGAAGTCACCGACTGACGCCACTGCGTTTTCACTCGTCGAAATCACAAATATCAAAAGTCCGAGTAGTTCAAAGGCACAAGGAATGTCAACTGTCAGGTCTAAAGATGACATACTTCAAAACGACGTGAACAAAAACAATGAATGGCAAAAAGTGATCTACAAAAATAAAAACAAACCAGTAGTGAAAAAAAGTAATCGCCCTGAGCCACTAAGGGGTCAAAATGAAAAAACGGCCAGTCTCAAGCCTGCTATACGAAGAGCAACGCTATTTTTATCCGGACTGACCCCAGAAGTCACCACCGATGAAATACAAGCGTTTCTGAAGGAACAAAATTTAAGTCCCGCACTATCCTGTGATAAAATGAAAACAAAAAAACAGAAATTCTACAGCTCGTTCAAGTTAACAGTGTCTCACGAGAAAGTTGATGAGTATATGTGTGCAGATGTGTGGCCTAAAGGTATAGTCATCAACCATTTTCGGAACCTTCAGCGCCCAAGCAAGGGAACAATAGGAACACCAAATGTCTGGAGAGAAACCTGACTGTCTTCCACTTAAATGTCCGCTCTTTAAAAAAGAAGAGCGATGAGCTAGAGGCCTTTTTAGCTGACAAGTTTGCCGATGTTCTATGTCTAACTGAGCACTGGATGGCAGAGGATGAACTTCAATCTATAAGATTGCAGGGCTACCAACTAGGAAGCTACTACTGCAGACAGCAAACTATTGGTGGAGGTTCTGCAATTTTTCTCAAAGACGGCCTAACATTCTGTGATATTGATGTAGAAAACAAACTTAATGTTTTTAATCTTGAGAAATGTATCGAGTATTGTTGTGTACACTGTGAGCGTATAGATTGTTATATTTTGTGCATTTACAGGTCACCATCTGGTTCTTTTGGTACCTTCTTGGAATCAGTGGAGCAAATATTAGCAAACTTGCCCTCTACTGCAAAATTAATAATAGCCGGAGATTTCAATGTTCATTTTAACACCACAGATCTGAGCGCCATGCAGCTCTGCGATCTTTTGAGTAGCTTTGGGTTGGAGCGGACAATCCATGAGCCGACGAGGGGGCTTGCGTGTCTTGATAACATTTTTGCCAACACACTTATCGAGGTATGTACTCATGGTGTTGTTGATGTGGGTGTATCAGATCATTGGGGACAGCTAGTCAGGTTTAAATTTTATGGATACTATAATTTTTTAGATAGCAAAACATTCAGACCCATAACGCAACATGGTCAAAATTCTTTTTATCAATTGCTTTCTGAGGAGACTTGGAGTTTTGTTTCTGATGATAAACTCGATCCAAATCAAAAATTTTATAAATTTATTCAAACCCTAGAAAACGCATACATTTCCTCATTTCCTGAAAAAACCTACAGATACCGATCAGATGAGCCAACTATTATACCATGGTTTGATAATAACCTTAAGATTATGCGCGATAGGCTGGCTTTTCTTCGGGATCTGAGAAACCAGTACAACTGCATCAGTACTCAAGACTATAACCAATACAGAGCAGCTTATAAAAGACAAATCAAAAAGGCCAAAATCGAATCAAATGACAATCATAAAATTTTCTAATAATCCTACAAGAGCCATGTGGAACATTATAAACAAAAATAAAAAAAAGAGTGGGCGTGCACCTGACACAAGGCTGTCCCCTGATGACTTCAATAAATCCTTCTGTTCAATCGCAGAAGATATAATAAAAACCATACCCAAAACAAAAACCGATCCTAGCATTCACATAAAGCCAAACCTAGTAAACTCTGATGCATTCTCTTTTAGAGCAGTTACTTTTAACGAAGTCAGAGACATTATCCAGAGCTTGAAAAATAAAAACAGCAGAGATGTATATGGGTTAAATGTTAAACTAATCAAGTCCATAAAAAATCTAATTTTTATACCACTCACGAAACTGATAAATATTTGTCTTCAAAAGAGTACATTTCCTGATGTCTTGAAGGTGGCTCTAGTTACACCAATTTTTAAAAAAGGTGATGTTAATAGAGCGGAAAACTATAGACCAATATCATTGTTGCCTATAATATCAAAAATTTTTGAAAAATGTATTGCATTGAGTGTAGTTGATTACTTTGAGAGTAACAACCTGTTTACAGAACACCAATTTGGATTTCGCAAAGGCAGGAGCACTGTTATGGGTATTCTAGATCTCATTTCTCAAATTACAGAAGCTTTTGACAAAAAACATTACACGGCAGCCCTGTTCTGTGACCTGAGTAAGGCCTTCGACTGTGTTGACCATAACATCCTGCTCCAGAAACTTCATGCTTACAATTTTGATAAGAGAAGTGTAGACTTAATAAAATCTTATCTGGCAAATAGACGCCAGATAGTAAAGCTGGGGGGTGTGACATCGGCGGAGGGAGTGATAGATATAGGTGTGCCTCAAGGCTCAATACTGGGACCAATCATATTTCTAATATACATAAATGATTTGCCTGCGAGAATACACAGGAGATGGCAGTTTTGGGATCTAGGGATGCACAGGTGAGGGCGGAACTCTGGTTCTGTACAAACAGGCTGCTATTAAATGAAAATAAGACCCAGCAGATGCTATTTGCAGTTCGTCCACTGAATGAGTGGGAGGGCATAACTGAGGTAGAATTTCTTGGGGTAACCTTGGATACCAAATTACAATGGGGACCCCATACAACAAAAGTTAGTGCGAGAGTGTCCAAGGGTATATATGTTGTCAGGGGCCTATCGAAGAATGTATCGTATGAGATTCTGCGAACTGCCTATTTTGCCCTCGTTCAGGCACACTTATCCTACGGAATTTTGGCTTGGGGTCACTCGTCCGGGGCTCATGGATTGTTTGCACTGCAGAGAAGAGCTGTTAGGGTGCTGACTGGTATGGGTTACCGGGAGGATTGTAGGGAGGCCTTTGAGCATTGTCAACTTCTAACACTGCCATGTCTATATATTTTTGAAAACCTACTGTATATAAAAAAAAGCAACATGTATTTAACACATGATATTGTGCATGATCATGATACTAGAAATAAGACCAACTTCGTTCCACTTTACTGGCGTCTGGGAAGGTGCCAGGATGGACCCAGATTCTGGGCTATCAAGTTATTTGATGTGTTACCAGCAGAGATAAAGGGGTTACCTGTAAATAAATTTTATACAGTAGTGAAGTCCATTTTAATAAGTAATTGTTTTTACTCACTAGACGAGTTCATGAAATTTAGATTTTAATATGTGTGTAACAAGTGTATATTTGATATTGCCTGACATATGTAAACAATTGTTTCTTTTGTATTTTACATGAATAAATGAGTATTGAGTATTGAGTATTGAGTATGTAACGTCAAAAACTTAAAAAAGTGACTTTTGAAACCCCCTCCCGCCTTTGCGGATACAATGTTCCCAGACATACAAAACGTAGTTATAGTTGGTTCAAAACCAAGATTCATCGAAGCAAACAAGTACACGTGAAGTGTCAGGGAAAAAAAACAGTTAAGTCAATTCTTTTCGAAACTGAGAAAAACACAATTTAATGTTCAAAACGTTTTAGAACCTGTACAAGAACTTAATTGACTATTCTTGAAAATGACTCACGATAAAAATTAAGTTATGGGATGTCTTACGAAAAAAACTTGGCGGCGACATTTCGTGAAAAATTATGCAATGACTTGCTTGTTTTTTTTTTCATGAAACTTTGACGGCATACAGTGGCGGACATAAGTATGGAAAAGCTTTTAAATTTGTTAAAACTCGGATCCTGCATCAGTTATCAAAGAAGTGATGATGCATTTGAAAAGTTCAATCCATTTGTCATCTTTTTTCAAAAATTTGTTTAGTTCCCTTTTTTACGTTCAAAAAAAGGCTACTTTTTTTTTCTGTGTAACTTTTGATAGAAATCGCTAGCACCATTCAAAAAAGGGACAAAAGTTATGTTATTCCTAAAGTCTGCGGTAGTTGTTCCTATTTTTAAGGGTGGATGCGAGAATGAAATTGCCAATCACAGACCTATTTGTCTCCTAAATTCCTTGGCTAAAATCTTTGAAATGGTGCTTTATGGAGATCTCTTAAGTAATGTCAATCTTGTCCTTAACAAGATTGTCGATCAGCAGCATGGGTTTACTGCATGTAAGTCCACTATCTCAAACCTGTGCAACTTCACTAATCATGCCTTTAAGGCGGTTGGCAGTCATTGTCAACTCGACACTATACATACGGATTGCGCTAAAGCCTTTGACCTTGTTGACCATGTTATTCTCATAAAGCGGCTGAGCGAATTGGGTTTTTCCGGACCAGCCTGTGGATTTTTTGCAACATATCTCTCAGACCGTTGTCATATGGTCAAGATTGGAGACTCCTACTCTAAAACTTATTGTCCAACCCTCGGAGTCCCCCAGGGGAGTACGGTTGGCCCCCTTCTCTTCAATATTTTTATCAATTCCCTACCCGACTGCATTAGATTTTCATCGTGTTTGATATTCGCCGATGATTTCAAGCTCTTTAAAAAAATATCTTATATATCTGATTGCCTCCAATTGCAGGTAGACCTCAACTCAGTTGCCGACTGGTTTGTTCAAAACAAACCACGACACACTGTGACTTCATTGTTAATAAAGCTTATGAAAAACTAGGGTTCATCATGCGTAATTCTAGAGACCTTGTTGGTACCTCGAATATGCGTCAATTATTTGGTCACCTCTGGCCCTATGCCATAGCGAACGTATTGAGCGAATCCAAAAGAAATTTCTTAGATTTTTATATACCAAAGATAACAACGCCTACCCTTACCTTGTGTCCTATAATACTATGTTGGTCTCATATAAATTACAAAAACTTTGCGATAGAAGGAAACTTCAGGCTGTAATTTTTATACAGGGTGTTTACGGTCTTGTGATTTTTTTTTTAATGTTCTTTTCTACACGTTAAAAGAATATGATTAACGCTAAAACGCCTTAGCAAAAGTCGAATAATAATAATAATAATAATAATAATAATTCATGGATACGTCGAGCGAGACTTTGCGTTCAACAACAGGGCGATAACTTTGAACAACTGCTGTAATAAAGCAGTAATTTTGCAATTTAGTGTCATCATTTTTGAAAATGAAATCGTACAAAAAATTCATTATCTCTCTTATTATTCAACTTTTGCTAAGGCGTTTTAGCGTTAATCATATTCTTTTAACGTGTAGAAAAAAACATTAAAGAAAAAATCACAAGACCGTAAACACCCTGTATACTATGTACTTAATAACATCAAATATCACAAATGTGACCTTTTAAACTATATAAAACTGATTGTTCCTAAAGCGTATCTTAGGTTTAGCAAGAATCATTATTTAAGTATTCAGTTCCCTGTGGACAATCCATTGAGTCAAATGCTGTCAATTTGTAACAACCTTATTAAAGCCCATGATGTGGACTTTTTCAACACTAGTGTGAAAGCTCTTGAAAACCTGATGTAACTTTTTTTTCTCCTTTTTTTGATTGTACACAAGTTAGTGTTAGTTGTGATGTCTATTTTTACCTGTGATACCTGTTCTCTTATGTGTTAAGTCTTGCAATGTGATAACTTTAGGGTGTTTTGTATGACTTTAAAGAATAAATAAATAAATAAATAAATAAATGATACATGGCATAAAAATGTTCACCACTGGTTTCTTGGAAATGGTAGGAGATACATCGAATTAGTTTAAATCATGGCAAAGTTGCGCATTTTGGTAGTCCATCGAGAGGCCGTTGCGAAATTCAAAAAATACTTCCAAATATATCCGGAAAAAAACGAAACGTTTTAAATTGTTTTTGTTTTCCTAGGTTTGCTTGAAGAAATATTTCAAAATAGATGTCACATCTTCACAGCCACTTTTTCTCCTCTACATATTGGAGTCAACAAACTATTATATTATTTATTTTCACTTTTATTTCTTCAATTTTTCCATAACTAGCTGCTAGCAGATATTTTTACATACATTCTTGGACCTGCTGTTGTCTATTGTAAATATTCGAATTATTCAGTTAATTTTGTGCTCCTGCTACAATTTTTTATACATATTCTTATAATCCAGACAAAATCAGAATTTGCAATTCTTACATTATGCGTCTAGTAATCCGGACTGAAAAAATCCGTATCGCACTCACTCTCGCAACATCTCTGACATCAAGAAGAATTTTTTTGATACATTTTTGGATTGAATGTGTCAGTGATCAATAGTCAAAAACTAAGCCTTGTCTTGACCATTGATTTCATATAACATGGTCCTCTTTGGGAATTTATGGACAATTTCTTCTTATTTGAACATATTGTTTTTTATCTTTTTGTATACTAGGTACTTATACAATAAAACAATTTTTAGTGCTCTTCAGTTTGATATAATAAACATTTTTTTGAAGAGTTTCGATAATCTATCAAGAATGTTTCTTTAATCCGGATCACGTCAAAATTGATCTGGATTTGCGAGCCTATACTGTAATTATTTTTCCTGATGTTAGATATTAATTTGAGAATAAAAGACGAACTAAAGGAAAGATAACAGCAAAAAAAATTTGAATGAATGAGATTTGTACCTACATGTATCTTCAGAATGCGTCCAATGAGCTGGCTCAGCAGGATTAGGTATAGTCCAAGTGATATTACCCAATAATTGTTCGTTAAGGGGATCATCTGTGAAACTGTATGTAAAGTTCATGGTTATGACATCGAGTGATGACATTGTAAATTCTGCTCGCATGCAACGGTAAGCCAGAGCTTCTTCTGAACTTGCGTAATATTCAATAACGAACCAATCGTGTAGCATCTGAAAAAAAGACGGATTAAAAAAATATATTAATTTTTCAGCAACGTATCCGTTGAAGGTCATCAGCAAAGAAAAATCAATATACCCACAAATATTCTGAAGAAATAAAAAAGAAAACGCGAAATTCCCTACACGACCGAAAAAAGAGCGGTGCTAAAGCAATCCTTCCACTTCCTCTATTGCACTGATAAACGCCAGACGGAGATGAATAATAGGCCGTGTGACGTTAGCATGACTATTGGATATTGATTGGCGTTCCCGTTCTTCAATCGGTGTATCACTACATTGATAGGGACCGTAGATTGTTTTTTTGGACATTAAGGCCCGGTTTCTCTACGATGGTTCAACGTTGAAGTGGATTCAAGGATGCACAGTCCGATGTACTTCAACCGGGTTGAACGATGAACCGTCGCGTCGTTGAGAAACCGGGTCTAAAGGTATCAGTACTTAACTGATATTTTTCATATCTCGAAACAATTTACAAATTGAAGAAGGGGGTTTTCGTGGCGTAGGGACAGTAAGGGAAATGAGAAAAGTTGGCACCAGGCGGGATTTGAACCCACGACCTTCGTCACGCCAGGACAACGCTCTACCAACTGAGCTACCAATGCCTATGAGCAAAGCCAGCCCAATGCAAACAATTCTCACTTCTAGGATGTAAGTCTCAAGGTTATGATGAGCAACTTTCGGCGGTAACAATCCATTGGAGGTGTTATATGGGCGTAGGAAGAATCACACACATGTTCGAGGTTATATAGGAGTCTTTTTCACCTTCAACCAAGATGCATCGTCGACATATAGCGACTTTAGCAGGTATCGGGGTTGAGACCCTAACCATCGAAATTAAGCCATTAATGTAAATGTAGGGAAGTTTCTTTGTCCAAATAATGTGAAGAAGGGGTTTTCCTGGCGTAGGGACAGAAAGAAAAATTAAAGAAGTTGTCACCAGGCGGGACTTGGACCCACGACCTTCGTCACACCAGGAAAACGCTCTACCAATTGAGCTACCAATGCCTATGAGCAAAGCCAACCCAATGCAAACAATTCTCACTTCTAGGATGTAAGTTTTAAGGTTATGGTGAGAAACCTTCGGCGGTTACAATCCATTGGAGGTGTTAAGTATATGGAGGTAGGAAGAATCACACACATGTTCGAGGTTATATAGGGGCTTTTTCACCTTCAACCATGATGCAAAGCCAGACCAATGCAAACAATTCTCACTTCACTCACTTTGCATTGCTCATAGGCATTGGTAGCTCAGTTGGTAGAGGGTTGTCCTGGTGTGACGGAGGTCGTGGGTTCAAATCCCGCCTGATGCCAACTTTTCACATTTCCCTTTCTGTCCGCAGCCACAAAAACCCCCTTCTTCACATTATTTGGACAAAGAAACCTTACATTTACATTATTGGCATAATTTCGATGGTTAGGGTGTCAACCCCGATACCTGCTTAAGTGGCTATATATCGACGATGCATCTTGGTTGAAGGTGAAAAAGACTCCTATATAACCTCGAACATGTGTGTGATTCTTCCTACCCACATATAACACCTCTAATGGATTGCGACCGCCGAAGGTTGCTCACCATAACCTTAAAAATTATATCCTAGAAGTGAGAATTGTTTGCATTGGGCTGGCTTTGCTCATAGGCATTGGTAGCTCAGTTGGTAGAGCGTTGTCCTTGTGTGACGAAGGTCGTGGGTTCAAATCCCGCCTGTTGCCAACTTTTCTCATTTCCTTTTCTGTCCCTACGCCACGAAAACCCTCTTCTTTACATTATTTGGACAAAGAAACTTCCCCTTACATTTACATTATTGGCTTAATTTCGATGGTTATATGGTGTCAACCCCGATACCTGCTAAAGGCGCTATATGTCGACGATGCATCTTGGTTGAAGGTGAAAAAGACTCCTATATAACCTCGAACGTGTGTGTGATTCTTCCTACCCCCATATAACACCTCCAATGGATTGTGACCACCGAAGGTTGCTCACCATAACCTTAAAACTTACATCCTAGAAGTGAGAATTGTTTGCATTGGGTTGGCTTTGCTCGTGGTCGTGGGTTCAAATCCCGCCTGATGCCAACTTTTCTCATTTCCCTCTGTCCCTACGCCACGAAAACCCCCTTTTTTATAGTATTTATAGAGTCAATTGAAACTGCGAAAAAAACGCTGGCCGGTGCGGTACAATGGATCAAACAAAGCATGAGAGCTGTTACGTGCCGCTTGGTAATATAGGTGAACTGTTCGACAGCGTAATATCGTTTACATTTTTTTCTTCGTTTCAGTTCACTCAGATTATTAGGCAGTACGTCACAACTTGTATGATTTGTTTGGTCTATTGTGGCAGTTTTTTCGTGGTTTCCAACTGAGTTTGAAAGACTATACATTATTTGGACAAAGAAACTTCCCTTAAATTTACAAATTGTCCTTGGAAGTAATTTCTATTTGGAATTATGAAAACGACTTTACTCGCTAGTCGCCTTCAAATGTAATTGGCCCTTTATCGACTGCGGTATAAACTGTGTCCTTAATACATGTATATGAATATACAGGGTGCGAGATACAGTGCTACTTTTTTCATGTTCATTGGTGATCCATTCAGTGTGTTGCAGATATTTTGTTTTTTTTTGCAGTGGAATATTATAAGCAAATTGATGTCTTCAAATATCTAGATTCGATCATTTTCCAGATACAGTTTGAATTTGAAAGTTAAATGTTTTTTTTCCGTTCGCTCTCGAGTATTCGAGTAACCACTCAAAACAACTCTCATGAATACGGTAGCACATCCCATTTCAGGACTCCTGGTTTATCTTTTAAATTAAACCTAGGTAGCCAAATATCATCAAAAGCATGACATGATATTGATTGTGTTGACTTATTATGACCTATTTATCAATTAACATATATGACTTGGAAGATATGATTTCCTTTTATTTCTTTAATAATATTAATAATACATTGTTCTTCGAACTCATTACAATTATTCAACAATTATTGATTCGCTTTAAATATTTAGGAACAAGTTATAACCATCTGAAATATGGAAAAATGTCTGTGACAATTATATTTTACTCACCGCTTCTATATCAAAATCTCTTATCGCTTTTACTTTGGGACATTTGGTTTTATCATCCTCCTTTTTTCCTATACACAAATCTCTACACACGAAACTCACAATAAACAATAAAATGTTAAACTTTCTCATTTTATAGTATAATTCTGTTCACAAGCACTGAAAATATCTGAATTCGAAGCGGGATGTTCATATGATGCTCTTATCTTTAATGAGTGGGTGATCTCTGGCTATTTCGAACACTGAATGTAAACAGCACATTAAGTATAAGTCCCAGTAATTGAGTCATCCATTTCTATGCGGCTCATAATAATTAAACCTTATTAGCGTAATTACATTATTGAAATGGATATAATTATTAGGCACCAGCTGAGAATAAATGTTGACTTTTCTTGAAAAAAGACCACGATTCATTAGTTATTATAGCAAATCAACGAAAATCACCTTTCTAAGCTAAGATTCGTGATCGCCGTAGATAGGTACTAATTCGCAAATTATGGGCTCTAAAATCCTACAACTACTGTTTCGAATACTTCAAAATCATTGATTTTAAAGTTACTATTCTTGGCATATTGGCCTTGATAATGAAATCGACCAGGCTACTAGAGAACGAATGTTTATAATTTTTTCTGGATCACTTTAAATGAAGATTTAATGTTGATAGGTAACAAATCCTTCTTAACCTCTACAAAGAAAAGTTTATGGTCATGGAGTGTCTCATAAAAAGTATTCCAACTAAAAGTATAACGGCGCCCCCTAAAACAAAAACAAAATTCCGCTCGGAACCGTCGATTTTTGTTTTGACTGAGCGTCGGTGAGATTCACCCCCCCAAAAGTTGAATGAAGGGGTAATACCATATATACAGAGTGACCGAATTGAAAGCGGGCCACTCTCATAACTTTTTAATTTATTGATCGATTTTGAAGATTTTTTTAAATGTAGAGAAGGGAAAGGTCTATTTTGAGGCCACACGTCGCCCTGTTTTTTTTCAAAAACCAAGGCCTACCAGAGCATATTTAGAGGCTGAAAAACCCAGAATACATATAAGCGTTTTTTTTGAAAAAATCTGTCTACGCCACTGGATTTGTCATACCCTCCAATGGATCTGTACTAAATTTCATGAAGAAATTTCAAAAATTAACGATTAATTTTTTGATGCACCAAGAAGTATTTTACCTCGAAACTCTTGCGATAGCAAATCTATCAGAAAAAAAATATAAACATCTAATAGATATTCTCATGTCAAAATACAATGAAAACAAACAAACGAGACTGACAAAAAAAAATAGAAACAAAATAACACACATATAATAATTTTGAATTGGATATTTTTTCATGAAATTTGGTTCAGGGGATGAAAAATCCAGTGGCGTAGGCAAATTTTCTCCAAAAAAATCGCTAATATGTTTTCTGTATTTTTCGGCCTACAAATATGCTCTAGTGAGCCTTGGTTTTTGGAAAAACCTGGGCGACGTATGGCCTCAAAATACACCTTTCCCCTCTACATTACCGAAAAAAAAATCGTCAAAATCGATCAATAAATTAAAAAGTTATGAGGGTGGCTCGCTTTCAAATGGGTCACTCTGTACCTATGGGTAATAACTCACACTGAAGGTACTTCGACCTTCATTACAACTGGCGAATTTGAGGTCTTTCTCATTTTTTTTAAAATTTAATATTAACCGAAAGGGCTGCTTCAAACGCTAGGAGATAATGTTAAGGGACATGATATCTTCAAAATGGACTGTCCCTTAAATTCTTTTGGCGAGGGTTTTTTCTTTTCGTTATTTGGGGTGTCAAAATCAAATAGAACACTGCTTCATTATTGAGTTCGATCTGTCGATCATTCTTCATTTTCATCCAGGTTATTCACGCGATTAAGTTTTCAAGCACCAGATAAAAGTGCCGATAATTTAGTCCTCATACAGCTTACAAAAAAAGTTACCATCAATCTGTAAGTTCATGTTTAGCTTCTTAGTGACAAGTAAAACAACCTCGCTACACGGAAAAACTTTGCCCGTGGGAGGTTTTTCTTCGGAACATCGGAAAATATTTCGATGTCATGTTTTTGGGTTATGTATTGTGACGACCAGCAAAGCTGATACTTCCAGATGCTCACCTATACAGGTTGTTTATTAATTGAATGCCGATACTTAAGGGTGATAATCCTTGGATGATTTTAGGACAAAAAGTTCATATGGACATAGGTTCGCAAGAGCATAGATTTTAAGATACAGGGTGTTGACATTTAAAAAAAAAACTTTTTTTTATCATCACTTTGATACTATTCCAGATATCTTTTTGAAATTTGGTACTTGTCTTCTAGACATCAAAATTCATGGGAATGTTAGAGAGGGCGCCACTGATTTAAAAATATTGGATGACACAGCAGGGTGTCAATGCAATTAAGTAGATTTTATTTTTTTAAGCGAAAACCATGCGCCGGACGGAAAAAAAATCAAGAGAACAAATTGGCTCAAAAATAAATAGAGATTTTAAAAATAATTTTTATTCTGGAAGGAAGCAGTGGCGTACAAGTTTTTTCTCTAAAAATATTGAGTGCAAAGTCCGTACGGACGCCACTGGTAAAAATAATGAAACTGTTTGTACATCACAAAATGCATATTGAAGCCTAGAAGATGTGTACCAAATTTCATAAAGATATCTGGAATAGTATCAAAGTAATTATAAAAAAATCATTTATTTTTTAATATTTCAACACCCTGTATCATGAAAATTAAGCTCTTGCGGACCTATGTTCATATGAATTTTTTGTCTTGAAATCATCCAAGGATTATCACCCTTAAGTATCGGCATTCAATTAATAAACACCCTGTATGTCTAGTCATGAGTCAGTATAACATTGTCCGACAAAATTATTATGTTCTTCCACTTTGTCCAACAACCTAAACATCTTCATTGTCAGGGTGTCGGACAAAGTGGAAGTATCTAATATTTTTGTCGGACAATGTTATACTGACGCATGACTACAGTCTACACATAGTTAAAGCATTCCTGAAAGTATCAGCTTTGCTGGTCATCACATAACCTAAAATCATGATATCGAAATATTTCCGATGTACCGAAGAAAAACCTCCCACGGGCAAAGTTTTTCCAAGTAGAGAGGTGGTTTTACTTGTCACGGGTAATCCATACATGAACTTATCTACAGCTTGATAGTATTCAACTTTTTTTCTGTACGCTTTATCAAGAACTAATCGGTAATGTTATTAAACTTGAACCGTGTACCTATGTTTTCTAAGTGCAATAATAATATGTGATTATTAACTACTACTCATGAACGTTATTCTTGGGAAGCTAGGCACTCAACTGACAAAAATAGGAATTCTCAAGAACTTCCGGCAGTCGTATTTTCGAGGAGAAATACAATATCATTTTATCGCTAGGTACAGGGTGGTCGATAATTATACAGGGTGTTTCCCTACTACCATACGAAACTTCAGGGGGTGATTCGTTTGGTCGTCTTAAGGAAAAAAGTTCCTATGAATATAGGTCCGGAGTTGCTTCATTTCTGGAATAAAGGGCACTGAAATTTTAATAAAAAATAGGTTTTTATAAAATATCATGAATATTCTTGTACCGATTTACAGTGCTCAACAATTGCTAAGAATCACAAGTGTTTTGGATTTCTATTTTAATTCTCGTATTCTATTTCATATTGTTATTTTTTATATGGCAAGCAGAGATAATAATGTTTTCTTCAAACTTCGAACACACAAAGCAAACAAAATAAAGTCTGAACCAAAAAAGGAAATTTCATTGAAATAATGCGACAATTTTTTTTATTCAACTTACAAAAAACAACTTTGAAGTGACTGGAAAAAATCTAATATCTGGTGGGCCCACTCCGAGTTCGAAGAAGGCCTCTGACCTCTGACTCTAGCAGGCATACTCTGGATGAGTCCGTCCAAAACATTTTGGGACAAATTGGCCCAAATTTGTGCAAGAGCCTTCTCTAATTGGTCAAGCGTTTCTACAGGGCCCTCCAAGGTATTCAATTGTCTCGACATTTGAGCAAAGATGTGTTCTATGCAGTTCAAGACTGGTGCACGCGGCGGCCACTTCATTCTGTTGATACCATAAATTCCAAACTCTCGGTCACGATGTTTGCACGGTAAGGACGTTCATTGTCGTCAATTAAGACGAAATTTTCGCCAATGGCACTCGCAAATGGCACAATAATTGGTTCAATAACCATGCATATCCCTATACCGCTGAGCATTCATTGTATTGTATAATTCCTTAAAACAACCAAGTCTGTGCGGTCATTGAAACAAATGCCACCCCAAATGCAGATGAAGCCTCCACCAAAAGCAACTTGCGAAACCCTGAAGTTTTCATTATAGCGCTGTCCTCGTTCTCTACATACTAAGATAGGTCCATCGGAGTTACTCAGACGAAATGTGGACTCATCTGTGAATAAACAGTTTCTACAGTCGTGATTAGTCCAGTTCTGGTGTTGCTGAGCCCACAGCCGCTTCACATAACCCTATGCTCCCTATTAAGTAGTGGACATAGTGCGCGTCTTCTTTCCCTTGAACCAGCCTTAGCAACCTCCTTACTGTCTGGTTGTCTGGTTGGAAATTATTGAGCCAGTCGTGTTACGAAATGCTCTATTGATGCGCGAAGCACAGTAGGTCGGGTTTCGCCTTGCGGTAATCTGCAAATATTGGTCCTGTGCAGGAGTTGTGACTGATTACTGCCCTCCCAAATGAAAATATGGTCCTGTACCATTTATTGTCACATAACGATTCCATGCGCGACTACTAACACATTGACTAAATCCCAACCGTTGAGCCACTTCACGTTGTGTCAACCCCTTGTTAAGCCACTTCACAATATTGTTGCATATGAACAGAATGTAAGCGTGTTCGAGGCATATTTAAAACTAACAAAATTCATCAAAAAGATTTGCGGTGAAAAATTTGATCTCTAGAGTAAACAAAAGAAGACCTTGGAAAATATTTTAAGATTTCCAATATGGTCGCCAGGAGGAGTAACATCTTAAACTTTTGAATTGATTTTTTACTGAAATCCACCAAGTAAATGTAAAAAAATGTATCTAAAGATAGCTTTAATCCGAACAATTTTTGTTAGACACTTTTTGATGTATCTATTAAAAGAAAGTGGTTGGGGTGATGTATTTTTAAATAACAGCTGTAAACTCCTAAACGACTGAATGGCTTTGAACAAGTTTGAAGAAAGAATCTATTGCTCCATCAAACCCATCTTACCCGTGATGTCGAGTTATTATTGATGCCGCTGGAGCCCGTTTTTTGATGTAATAAAATAACTATTATGTTGTGAAATGCTCGAGCACATATTTTAGGAGAATGTTGCCCGAGCACGAACGAGCCTGAACGAGAATAAACAAGCATAAACAAACAAACCCAAGAATTTATATTTGGGTTGTAGCAAAGTATTCAAAAAATTACTTTTTGTGTTTTTTTTGAAAATGCTCAAAATGCTGAATAATAATATGCTGAAATAGCTCAATATTCTCCTAATGCCTCATAAGAAAAAAAGGCACTGAATTATTGTTCTAACTCAAGAAAAAAAAGTAAGATCATAGTATTCATTATAAGTACAGATAGCAAAAGAACCCTAATCCGAAAGAAGTTTTAAAAAATATAATAATATAAGAATATTCGTTACAGAATATTTGAAATTATATACTTAGAAACTAAGGGCCGATATTTCAGTGTCACCTCAAGTGACATTTTAGCTAAGGTATACTTAAAGTTGATCTGAATTTTAAAATTGACCACCGAAAGTGCCGTTTTTCAATTGCGCAACTCAGCTAAGGATCTAATGTGAATGTCGCAATTGAAACACGGCACTCACAGAAGACAAATTCAAGGACCAAAGTGTACCCTAATCAAAATGGACATTGAAATATTGGCCCTTATTAAAGTATCGTGATGAAGAAACAGAAACCTTATGTAAGATGTAAGAAGTAAACAGTAACTTGAAAAGAAGCTTTACAGTGTCCGCCATAAAGTTGGGTACATATGGTATTTTCTGGCTAATTATTTATTGCTTCAAGGACCAACATTTCAATGTCCATTTAGGATTAAGGTACACTCAAAGGTTATTTTGGACCTGGAATTTGACTGCCGTAAGTGCCGTGTTTCAATTGCGACACTCACATTAGATCCAATGAACAGAAAGTTAGATGGTGCCAATCACCAGGTCTGAAACACAGTAAATTAATGATGGCAGACGAGATCGAATCATCATTTTCTGGAAGCCTACTGAAACTCAGCAGGAATCAGCTCAGGAAAGTAACAGGTATATTAACTGGACACTGCACTCTAAGGAAACACATGCATGGGTCTTTGTAACGAGGTTGGTTCCTTGTTCGATTCTTAACACCGCAGTATTATTGTTCTACAATAATTGTTGATTTTGCTATGTTATTGTTTTACTGACTTGTCATCATAACATAACTGGCATACTTGTTAGAAGTCGCTACGTGCCACCATTTTCGAGATATTTAGATTTGAAATAATGAATACATATGATAATGAAATTATGGCCGAGGATTGTGTTTCATTGATAGTGCCAAAAATACAGGATAAGTTTCCTCACTCAAAAATAAAAATAAAATTTCATATAAAGATGTGTCCGGAAATGCTTCGTTACAGAGCTACAGGGTGTTAAAGTTATTATTTAATTTATTTATTTTAGTTTTTTTATTTGTTTTTGTTTAAATAATATTTGAATAAGCGTTGTCGATAATATTACACAGAAGTCGACTTTTATCTTTTTCACTGAAAATATGAAGCATTAATGCGTAATATGTTATAACTTCTAGCAGGTTACCTTCGCCATAATTTCAAAATCCCATGTATTAATTATTTCAAATCCAAATATCTCGAAAATGGTTCCACGTAGCGACTTCTAATAAGTATGCTTTTTTTGCATAAAAATAAAGGAGAAATATGTTTTTTTACTCAAATATGTCATACGGTTACGTCCAAAAAAGTTATGGCTGTACATGTAGGTGGCACGCTCTAAAAGTTAGAGCCAAACTGAGATAAAATTCGAATCCCGCATAATACCGATTTTTATGGAAATATAGACATTGGTTTAAATATTATTTAGAAAAAACAAAAATAAAAATAAAACTTCAACACCCTGTAGCTCTGTAACGAAACCTTTTCGGACACACCTTTATATGAAGTTTTCTTATTATTTTTAAGTGGGGAAACTCACCCTGAATTTTTTCGCAATATTAATGGAACACCCTTTATGTGACGATTTGTTTGGAGCTAATGACGAAAGTGAATTTGTGTTGGCTGTATTTTTAGATTTCAAAAGAGCATTCGAAACAAAAGATAGAGACATTTTATTGAGCAAGTTGGAACGTTTTGGTATTAAAAATACTGCTCTGTTGTGGTATAAGTCGTATCTGTCAAACAGGAAACAACGTGTTAAATATAAGAATAGTTTGTCTGAAACAGTCTGAAACAGCTTATGTCAGATTTGGTGTCCCGCAAGGTACTGTGTTGGGTCCGTTGTTGTTTTTGTTATACATAAATGATATGGGGAGTGTAGCGGGGAAGTGCAGGATGGAGCAGTTTGCGGACGACACTATGATTTACATTGTTGGAAGTGACCTAAATTCATTAGTGCTTGATATGAACAATCAACTTGGAGAACTATTCACCTGGCTTTGTAGCAATAGGCTCAGTGTCGATTTTGACTAAATTCTTCCTTTTTGGGAAACAATTCAGATTGAAGCATGTAAATGTAGATAGTATAGGAATATTTATTAACAGCAGAAAAATAGAACATGTGAACCAGATTAAATACTTGGGAGTTATTCTGGACCAGCATCTCAATTTCCATTGAGATTATGTTATGAGAAAATATTCCCAAAAAGATTATCAGAGTTGGAAAACAGTTATTGAATGAATCAAAATTATTGTTTTACAATGCCATTGCTGCTCCCCATCTACAATATGTTCCACAATATTCTATAATGTACCTAAATATAAGACTGACTTAATCCAAAGAACACAAAATAGAGCGATGAGACTGATTTTAAAATGTGATAGATATACACCCATTAGATTAATGCTAAATGTTCTCAACATGTTGTCTGTGAAACAAATAATTGTGTTCGATGTATTTATATTTATTTTTAAGATTAAGAGAAAATTGTTACCTGTTTATTTGCAAGATAGAGTCAAATACTTTAAAGACGTCCATAGTTATAACACAAGAAACTGTGACGGTTCCATACTCAACAAATGTGTTACAACTCAAATGTTAAATCCAATTTTATGTAGAGGACTTAATGATTTAAACCAACTACCACATGTCTTGAAATCCTGTGGTAATCTGACTGTTTAAAAAATTATTAAAAGAACATGTGAAAAGTCAATTTTAAATGTGTACCTATGCTTTTTTTGCGCTTATGTTTTTCATTTTTCATTGTCAGGATGAACCTATTTATTTTTGTAAACATGATTAGGATATATTTTTTTATTTTTCATTTGTACATTAATGTTCATTTTCATTCTTATCATTGTTGCATATTGTATTCATACTATATTTTTGTAGCTGTTATGCTAAATAAAGAAACTACTTACATACTTATATCTGCTACAAAATCGGCATGTGGAGTCCTTGGTGGATTTTAAACAACTTTTTCTAATAAAATTCGCAAGCCCTTCGAAACTCTGAAATACTCCGGCAAGACACCGACGACGTCGCGTCGCGCCGGTCTAGTTGACAGAATGAATGGTGTTAATTTTTTTTTGAATGTTGAAAATTATTTAAAAAAAGTAGAGAGAACGATCTATCATCCTCGCGCAGGAACGATTCATCGTTCACGAATATTCGCAACAGCACGAAGGGAGCGTTCCCCCCTTCACAACATTATACCTTTTCAACTTCAAATTGGGACTAAACAACTTCAAGTTGAGAATAAATAGAATCAAATTGGGAATAATCATCAATTTGAAATTGAGACTAGTCAATTTTGATTTGAAGTTGACTATTGTCCCAATCAAATTGGGAAAACGACCCACAATTTTTATACTTTGATCTCGTTGCATGAGCATTGAAAATGAAGGTGGGTTTGTATAAGATTAAATAGGAAGGAATGGCTGTGTTGCTCATCTCGAAGTAGGAAGAAAACAGTTTGAGTACTCAGAGCAATAATCTTTTATTAGTAGCTGGCAAAGCGCTTTCGGCTAATAAAAAGCCATCATCAGTGCCCCAATAGTCAGTTGTGTACAGTGGACATTTTCCTCAATTTGACCATCATTGGGCCCCTTTCAAGGGTGCTTATTATTCGTAAAAATGGTCCGGCATCATACAATACTATTTTCCGAAGTTATCGAGGTCAATCAAGTTGACAAGGTTAAAATAACATTAAACATAAGCACGTACAAGACATTTACAACACTTTAAAATGAATTTATAGTCTTATTTTATCATTCTAGCGATGATTGACCACGAGGCGAATTCATCTCTCACCTTGAAAATTTTCCAGGTTTTTCTCTTGGCCGTTTTAGTCATAAATTTTTTTGCCGCAAGCCTCTACGATGAATAGTTTCCGAGATATGGCCGCTCGCTGTCCTTGACTGATCACCCTGTATGTACAGGGTGTTTCCGTATATTTCGTCTGCAGACTAACTCGCTTATTATGCAAGATAGATGGGGACTTTGAATACAAAGTTGGTAGATATTAACATGAACCGCCAGAAAAGAATACTTGTTTGTATACCGCGTGCACGAGAAAAGTGTGGCAAACACAACTTGCATTTTTTAAAATGGAACACCCTATATATTATTTTATAATCAAATAGTTTTCAAAATATTTGTCTGATCTCAAAAATATACAGCATGTAGGTATTCTTTCCAGCCGTTTTCAAAATATTTGAGTTTTAAAGTTGGTTTTTTGGTATTGCCAAATTTAGTATCTATGACTACAATGATTGTTTGAACATTATCTATTGATTTTTATCCTTCCAATAATCTGAAACAACGAATAAAGCAAATGAATACATTATATTACTGATAAATTGATATCATAAAATGTGTTGTGAATAATGGCGGGCATATTCAATAATTGCATTTTATGATATCAATTTATTAATAATATAATGTATTCACTTGTTAAATTCGTTGTTTTGGATCATTGGAAGGATACAAATTAATAAATAATGTTCAAACAATTATTGTAGTCATGATACTAAATTTGGCAATACCAAAAAACCAACTTTAAAACTCTAATATTTTGAAAACGGCTGGAAGGAATGCCTGCATATTGTATATGTTTGAGATCAGAAAAATAATGTCTATTTGATTATAAAATAATATATAAGGTGTTCCATTTGAACAAATGCAAGTTGTGTCTGTCACACTTTTCTCGTGCACCCGGTATACAAAAACTTATTTTTTTTCTGGCGGTTCATGTTAATACCTACCAACTTTGTATTTAAAGTCCCTATCTATCTTGCATAATAAGCGAGTTAGTCTGCAGACGAAATATACGGAAACACCCTGTACATTTCTATGAAAAAAAAAAAAAAGATATCATTGCAATTAATGTTTAAAGAATCTTGCAATTTTCTGTTATTACATCAGAAAACGCACTGTAGCGGCATCAATAAAAACTAGACACATCACGGATGAGATGGTTTTGATGGAGCAATAAATGCTTTCTCCAATAAGACCAAACTTGTTCAGATCCGTTCAGTCGTTTAGGAGTTACATTTGTTTATTTAAAAAAACATCGAATCACCTTCACCACTTTATTTTAATCGATATGTCAAAAAGTTTTTTACATAAATTACTCGACTTATCTTTACAAAGCTAATATTTTCTTGATACATTTAATTGGTGGATTCCAGTGAACATCACTTTGAAAGTTTAAGACGGCTGTTGAGCTGTAAGACTGTTAACCCCTTGGCGACCATCTTGGTTATGAAAATTTTTACGACGGTCTTCTTTTGGCCTTTTCAGTCATAAAATTTCTCACCCCAGGTCTTCACAACGAATAGTTTTCGAGATACAGCACTATGCATTTTTATCTGAGGCTGTACAGGGTGTTCACAGATAAATGGACCCCCCCATTAACTTTTTAATTTGATGTTTTGAAAAAAATGTTTCAAATGAAAGTTAAATGGTTCAGAATGAATTTTGTGAAAACAAAGTTTTCACATCTACAGAGTGTTTCAGAACTTCTGGGCGTGGTCCAACTTTCTTATTTCAGATTACAACCCTATTTTTTTGTTTCATTTTTGCATTCTCCGGAAAATTCTAAAAAAAATTCATACAGCATACCCTATGCCCAAATTCAACCAATAAGAAGATATTAACGTCAGAAGTTTGCTATTTTTTCAAGCATGTTTTAAAATGTATGGTACTATTTCAAAACCTTGGAAACGAAGTGGTTGTTAATAGATGTCAACTGGTCAAGAAAGATTTGAACATGTTATATTGCGAAGAGGAAAAAGTTGAAATATTCTCTTTATACATACAGGGTGATCCAGTCATACAATATTTCAAATTAAGATTCTACCTCGGATTCTACTAAGTAATTAAGATGAACAATTTTTATTCTATGAAAACCTTTAAAATATTTACTTTCTTTTTAGAAGCTTTTTTAAAAATGAATATAACTCCTATTGTTTGACTGGATTTTGTCATGCTTCGAGGGGCTATTTCGTCGTCTTTCAGAATAAATGTCCATAGAATAAAGATTGTTCATTTTAATCAGTAGAATCTAAATTTTAAATATTGTCGGATAAAATTGGGTCACCCTGTACGTTGTTCAAATCTTTTTTGAGAAGTTGACATCCATTAACAAATACCTCGTTTCCAAGGTTTCCAAATAATACCATACATTTTAAAACATGGTCGAAAAAATGTCAAACTTATGACGTTAATATCTTCTTATTGGTTGAATTTGGGTATAGGGTATATACTATATGAAAAATGCTTAGAATTTTCCGGAGAATACAAAAATCAAACAAAAAAATAGGGTTGTTATTTGAAATAATAAAGTTGGACCCCGCCCAGAAGTTTTGAAACACCCTGTATATGGGAAGACCTTGTTTTCACAAATCATTTTGAACCATTAAACTTTCATTTGAAACATGTTTTTCCCAAACATCAAATTAAAAAGTTAATGGAGGGGTTCATTTATCTGTGAACACCCTGTACATTAATTACTGGACATAGGTTTCAAAAACCTGTGCCAACTATCTGCTGAAGATTTTTCAGCCAAGAATATGGAAAAATCATAAAATTACTTGAGATGTTAGTCTTCAAAATGAATCCTTTCGTCATACGCTACAAATTAATAATTATTATAATAATAATTCAATATTTAAGTCTCCCAAAATCACAATATTAGTATTCTTTCCACCTGATGCAATAATTGACATAATCCTATCTATGCTACAAGTAAAATTATTTACATTACCAGCTGGAGGTCTTATAGACGCACACTATCGCTATTCGCATGTTATCGAAGTCACATTCCACTGCCGCGTATTCATATTCACCCTGCAGAGATAGGTTATTCACTTGATTTATTTCGCGCACTCGTTTAACACTCTGATGGATGTAAATAGCACTTCCTCCATGCTGCCCACTGGGACGACAGAAAGCTGCTCCTAGTTTGAAGTTCGTGATACCCATATAGTTCATCTCCTCCTTTGACCTCCAATGTTCCGTGATACATATCACTCTGCAATCATTATGAGCTCCCACCAATTCATTGACCAAGTCTAGGGAATTTCCCAGTGATTGCACGTTTTGATGGATGATTTTTATGTTCTGCATTTAAATTTTGTGTCTTATTGAAGCGGTTATTGGATTGTGTATTTTGGTGAATAATACTTTCACAAAAGGGTGGCACTTTTTTTGCTACTGGCGTAAAAAAGACGGATCTGGGAAGTTTTCTGAATGGTAATTTGTTTGTTTTTGACGCTCCATTAATTTTCGTTGATACACTGGACAATGAATATCTCGTGCAGAATGTTGGCTATCGTAGGGGGAATATTTCATTTTAATGCAATTTGGGCACCTCAGGTATTTTTCCCCACAGTCTGTTCCATGGTGTTCACCTCCACACTTCTGGCAACATAGTTTGTTATCACAATATTTGGATACATGGCCGAATCCACAACATTTAAAGCAAATTACCAGGTTTATGTGCTCTTGTACGTACACTTTTACGAAATCATAGTTTATGCGCTGCCTCTTCAAAAACCACTTAGTAATGGATGCTGGTGCTTGTAATATCCAGTTTTCTTTACTCGGGTTCCTACATGATCGTTAAGTGATCACTTTGATGTGGTCTTTCACTTTAAAGCCCAGATCTTTTTCTATCTCCTCATTTTGTGTGATGATGTCATCTACGAATTCATTGGTTGGTATTCCTTTCGTTATTCCAGTGATTGTGAACATAGGATCCTGATTTTGCTGTTCTTTTATCTTAATGGAGACTTTATCTCTGAGAACTTATCTCAAACTTTCGTGTTGTTCAACATCGTGACTTTCAATAATGACTGATCCATTCTTTAGATATTTGACGTTTTTAAACTGCCCCCCTACGTCTTTAAGAGAAATGTTCTCTTTCAATTTCTGGATTGTTTGTCTGGAATCAGTTATATTTTCTATGCTGACCATTGTTTCCAGCTTTCTATCGATTTTAGGAGTTGTCCAATTTTCTGCTTGATTTCTGTTAGTGGTCTCTATTTGTTTATGATTCTCTTTATTGCTAGTGCTCACTTGTGCATATGTCTTCACTCTTTCTTCTTTGTGATGTGTGATTTCTTCTGCTGTATTGCCTGAATCGATTTTCTTGATGTTGTTAACCTTTTCCAGCTCTCCTATTCTATATATCAACAGTGTAAGGCATTTATGGATTTGACTACTTGCATTCCTAAGAGATGTCTGGTCCTCTTTAAGGGTTTCTGAAATTTCGATTTTGTTGGTCACTTCTTGGATAATGTCAAGAGCTGAGAAGACTTCATATACAATATCCAATTTGTCTTTTCCTTGTGGCTTATTGCTTTCCTTACTTGTTTCTATGTCCCTGGAAACGTCGCTGCTGTCATTCTGGATAATATGCTGTCTAGATATATTTTTGTCACATTGCTTCTTTATTGTATTCTCTGGATCTGCTGGACTCTCTTCAGATCGAAGTCTTTTCCCATTAGTCGCTTCTTCATCATCGTTATTAATTACATAATTAAAATCAAATTTTTGAAATGGTGGAGATCGCATTGTTATTGAGTTTCTAGGTTTGAATATATCAAATGAATTAGAAGGTATCTCAACGTCAGCAAATCCAATAAAAGCATCATTCTTTTCAGATATCCCCGGTATTTGGCTAACATTTTTTACTGGGATTTTATCAGGGACTGGATTGTTTACATTAGAGATTCCAATGATTCTTTTTATCTCTTTTGAAGATAGCTGATCACCAGAACCAATTGACAAACTTCTCTTTTCCATCGTTATATAATCAGCTTTCACATTTCTTTTTGGTGTATTGTCTTTAGCTCCATCACTACTATCACCCATACCACTTTCAAAAATTAATTCCCAGTTTTAACTTGTTAAATCGACTGTAAAACACGGAGAAGTAAAAACGTTACTGTCGCCGTTAAATACCGATACCATAAAATAACGATCGATGAATAGTCAAGTGTTGATGTATGAAATGTTTATTTGTTGCCAATTCACATTAACCAACCAAAAGTTTCTTTATTTTATTTTGACGTACCTATCTCTATTCATTTCTCTAGAGGTTGGTTTTAGTTTCTCTCGACACCCTATATAATACTTATAATGATATAAGTTAATAATAGTTGTGTTTGTGTGCCTATTACGCAAAAAGTTTACACTTAGTATAATAATAATGTAAACAGTTCTCAATGAACAAAAGTAACACTGGTGATTGTCGTTTTTATAGGTTGAGTCATTTTTTTTCCGTCATGACGTCATCGTCGAAGAAGAAAAAAAAATGAAATAAAATTGTCCATTTGACAGGCATGTCATTGTGTACCCTTTAAAAAAAGTCATGAAAAACTATCGTTGCCATTTAAAAAAATAGTGGCTGACGTCATATCTCAAATTTGGGAAACCCTGTACAAAATTTTCGTAGATCAAAAAGTACGCCATTTAAAAATTCTGATCGACGTGTTCGAGCATTTCCGGAAAAGAGAACTGTCTTTGATTTACTGAAATTATTCCAAGTTTAGAGACTGACCCGGTATATGCTATTTTTTTGCTAAAAATTCTAAATCATGATTATATCGATCAAACATGGCTCCAATATGAAAAATGTTCAAAATTATGATTTTTGTTACAAAAATAGTCTAGAATAATAATAATTCTCATGTATATTTCTTGTTTGAATGACACAACCTAGAAAAACGACTATCACCACTGGATTCAGTGTATACGAATCAACTTTGCTAGATATGACCGGCCCTTGTTCAAAAAAGTTTCCATTTTCATGCACAGTGTAAGTATTGTACCTATACAAGGTACCTGGAGGCTTGGGAAAAAATCTCTATGCGTGAAGTTGGCACGAAAAATGACTGGAAACTATTTTGAAGTTCGTAATTCTACCTCTAAGCGGCGTGAATCAAATTGCCGTGTTTAGTTACATAAAACACATTTTCTTTTCAGAATAAATCAACAAATATCAAAGAATATAATTTCTGCTATGTCAAAATTTGAAATTAAAAATTCGTATATTATAATGTAGTGGCGTTCGAAAGTTTCTTGATAAGGGGTGCTGGTGCTACATATACAGGGTTATTCACGTTATTCGACACGAAAAATTATGGGTAAAGTATCTGATTTCAAAGATTTTTTTTTTTGAATGGTTAGGGACCCTTTAGGGCTACATTTTTAAAATATTTTCATGTAATACAGGGTGTCCCTAAAACACGAAACGTATCAAAGTGGTATTTTTTTAAATGGAATACCTTGTATATTATTTCATTTTTGGTTTGCATGATCAAAATTGAGGTAAGTTTGATTGAGGTTTAATACACCTTAACCTTATGGTTTTTGAAATATCTTCAATTTTGCGAAAATGTAGTATTCATTTAAATTCTTAATTTCTTGCTGTTGCTTTCTTTTTTTTAACCAAATTAATAATCAATTCTACCAATTGATCAAGTTTGATGTCACACTTATGAAACTTTCAATAACTTATACAGGATGTCTAAAAACTATGGTTAAATAATCAATATCTTTAAACGGTAATAGCTTGTTTAATTTAAATGGGATACCCTGTATTTTATGTCAACAACAGATGTTGAATTTAATTATCTATCAATTATTATTTTACGTTCCTATAGCTAACTTCTCACGTTTTCAAGTAAAGCGAAGAAAAAGAAAAAAAAATAGGTTTCTCATTAACACCAATAGATGGAGATGCCGTCTCCAAACCCTCGTTAGGAACATTATTTCATCTATGGTATTTTGACAACTTCTAGCTTGTGATCTATGTAGAAAAAATGCTAATTTATCCAAAAGAAGAACGGATTGACATGATTTTTAGGCTGGGAGCACAGTACACGGATTCGTGGTTTGTGGCTGGGAGAATGCCATCAAAACTACCTCTTAGCATCAAGAGTTTACTCTGAAAGATTTCCAAACAGAAACCATCCAAATAAGGCAGTATTTGACAGACTCTGTTAACACAATTTAGAGAAACTGGAAGTGTTCAGTATGACAAACCCATCAAAAGGAAACCTGTGACTGGAAATGAAGATACCCAATTTGCGGTGATCACCTCCGTAATCGAAAATCCCCATATAAGTCAAAACCAAATTGCGCAAAATATCGATTGGTAATTGAAAATATTAATTAATAACTGACAACTTTCAGGAAATAATAATAATAGAAGTTGTCAAAATACCAAAGGTGAAATAATGTTCCTAACGAGGGTTTGGAGACGGCATCTCCATCTATTGGTGTTAATGAGAAACTTATTTTTTTTCTTTTTCTTCGCTTTACTTGAAAAAGTGCGAAGTTAGCTAAAGGAACGTATAATAATAATTGATAGATAAATAAATTCTACATCTGTTGTTGACTTAAAATACAGGGTATCCCATTTAAATTAAACAAGCTATTACCGTTCAAAGATATTGATTATTTAACCATAATTTTTAGACACTCTGTATAGGTTATTAAAAGTTTCATAAGTGTGACTTTAAACTTGATCAATTGGTAGACTTGATTATCAATTTGGTAAAAAAAAAGAAAACAACAGCTGAGAAATTAAGCATTAAAATGAATACTACATTTTCGCAAAATTGAAGATATTTCAAAAACCATAAGGTTTAGGTATATTAAACCTCAATCAAACTTACCTTAATTTTGATAATACAAACCAAAAATGAAATAATATACAGGGTATTCCATGCAAAAAAATACAACTTTGATAAGTTTCGTGTTTTAGGGACACCCTGTATAACAGGAAAATATTTTTAAAATGTAGCCTTAAGGGGTCCCTATCTATCCAGAAAAAAAGACTTCTTCAAAATCAGATACTTCAGTCATAATGTTTCGTGTCGAATAACGTGAATAACCCTGTATAAAGGTACCTCAAGTTGAAGTGAGAAATTTGAAATATTCCAGTTGGTGATGTATTTTTTACTGACGTTTAGGGAATCTGGTCTTCGATGAAGGATAATATTACAAAATCAATATTTTGAAGGAATCTGATCTTTCATATGTTGCATAATAGAGTTACGAAAAAATTCAGACAAAATGTGCAATCAGATACAAAACTAAATAGACTTACCTTTGAAAAACACATTTTCTTTAAACTGATAAACATATAAAAAACCAGGTAAAAAACGTTCATTACGTATTGTTATATTGGTAACATACAAATCATCAGTATCACGCTTTGTGCTCAAGAGGTGTTTGTTTTTTTTTGCTCAATAAGAATAATGTAATAACAATAACATTTATCGAGATGCGGGAAAATTCTAAGTAACGAAGGTGATTGAAGAGATAAGCACCAGAGCGGTCCAAGTACGATTTTGGTTATCTATTCCGAGATATTTCATGTCAAAGTTAGTTGACTTTTGTAAAATCTGCATGGAAAAATTCTTCTGAGGGTTTTCTTATACAACTTAAGACCCAACATAGGAATTTCCATGTTAAATTTTTAGTCCCATGTTAGACTAAAGACCATGAAAAAGACTGAAAAATCGCTTTTATTAGCAGAACAGCTATTGCTAATCAGTGTTTACATGAAATGAGTAGAAAACGAACGACAAAACGTATAAAAAAATTTAAATCACCCCATCAAATCAAACAAAAAACTGACTAGGTAAGTATATTTCTGTGTAAAGACAATAAAGTATACAGGAAATAAAAATACTAGGTCAGTATGATGGTCCCCGCCCGGTGTGTCGAAGAATGTCGACTGACCTTGACTTGAGCAAGCAGATGAAGAAAGAAGGAAAAGTGGCGGAAATACAGGGTGCTCCGGATTCAAGGAGGTTTAAAATTTAGAGCATTTGGTTCCTGTATTGTTTCTTGGAGATACTACTTATAGACATACCTACATTATTGTATTGTGCTAAAAAGGTAGATAAGATGCAATTATTTTAGCTCAAGAAAAAAAAATAATCCCGTTGTTAAAAGAGACTCAATTAAAGAAAAGAAATAAAAACAGGATATTACTAAAAGAAAAATACAAAGGTGGTAGGTGCTCAACAAAACAAAAGAAACAAATTCTGGTTAACAATGAAGAAAATACAAATCGTTCCACTTTAACCATCCTATAAAATACGCGATCTCCCGCTGTCTCAAATGAACCTACGGCAAAAGTGACGGCAACTAACCCTAGGAAAATATGCGCGAAAATATAAGCTTTTTGAGTCGATCAAAAAAAAAAACTGATAATAAGTTTGACCTGCTTACAACATTGCTTGTATATGGATGATTGGATCTTGTGGAATCATTTGTGCGTAAGTAATATTTACGAACATTATTAGAAAACAAAATTACATGGTTATCATACAATTGCTTTGATTATGGATATTATTTGTCGAGATGTTGGCTGGTGATATTTTTGTATATCTTGATGCTGTTTGGGATTTGATTAAGGAGAAAGGAACTATACCTACTTTTTTTTCCGGCTTTTTATTAAATGTTATGTCTGTCTGTCCGACCAGATATTTTTATCTATGAATATTGGAACGGTAGTTTGACAAGAAATCTATCGTATCTTTTTGGAAATGTGAGAATGTCGTTTATGATTTGAACATAATCCATATTTTCCCAAGTGTTGAAAATTTGAAAGACATGTTTAAGAAAATAGAAAAAGTCAAGTGGTCATTTCAATAAAAAATGATAGGAATTTTTATCAATCATAAAGAAATTGGGTGAAACCTCTTTTTTAAGAATTTTCAAATACCCTGTTTTGTTAAACGTAGGTATAGAGTATAGGTCTTCACTATTCTAATAATACTTTGTCTAAGAATCATCCAAAGATTATCACCCTCACGTACTGGCATTCAATCAATAAACCACTGTAGTGAATAATGCTAGCTTAAATGAGTGATGGAGTTTCACAGAAGCAAAACACTCTACAGAATTAATCATCAGAAGATAAAAGTATGTATTTCTTTTCAATGAACATGATTGCGTCATGATAATAATAATATGAAAAATCATTCATGTAGGCCAACTGGCATTCCTGTTGATATTTTGGCGACTGACACAGTGTTTCATTTTGATGGGCGATATCATTTTTGATTCAAAATAGACCGATTTGATATGTTTTTTTTTCTTAGTTTGTCTATTGTGCCCGAAAAGCTCTATCTTTTCATATGAAAAAATTGACATGTCTTTTCCATGACTTTTTTAGATTAAGAAGGGACCCAAAAACGAACTAAACGAAAAGTCATTATGCACTTTTTAAATTGAAGCTGAAAGCGTTTCTTGATTTTTCATATCCACATACTCGTGTAAAGATAATTTTGGGATAAAATATTGTACAGGGAGCTCAAAAATGTTGGCCAAATTTGAAATAAAACCGATTTTTCGAACCACCCTCGTTATAAATTAGCTATAAATGCTAACATAATTTTTGGCAAAAATGTCTTGCTTTATTTCTAGGTATAACACCAACTATACATTTAATACATTTTGTAACTCTTTACCGAGCGTTCAAAAATTAAGGTCATTAATGATAATAATTATGTTATTTTTAATAGCACTATCGATAATATGAGTAGAGCAATAGTATTAATCAACAATGAACTATTTAAAAGTACTTTTCTAAGTGTGGCTACACATTCGTCTTTTCCTGTTACTCAAATCTAGCTTATGCAGGAGCTATTCGATAACACATAATATTGTGCCTACATAATTTAATAAAATATATTTTTTGGTATTCGTTTTAAACAAACAAACAACCTGAATAAGCTAAAGTAGGAAAACTGAATGAATAATATGTAGTGGTATTAATTTGTAAGAGTACTTTCAAATTGTTCATCCATCAGAATTTTAGCTCTAATCATACTTGATATTAAAATAACGTTTTTTTGAATTTTTGAACGTTCGGTTTCTAGAGTGGCAAATCTTAACGAGTGTATAGTTCCCGCCAAATATAAAAAAAAACACAAAAAGTCTTTCAAAATCTTTGCTAGAATTATAATTCATACAGGGTGGTAAGAAAAATGAACTTATTTCCAAATTTATCCTGACTGTTTGAACATCATGTTCTTTTTCAAATTTAAAAAATGTCGGATAAGTTTCTATGCGTTTTTAGGACCCTTCTATTGATCATAGAAAGCCATGGAAATGACATAACATTTTTTAATGAACAGATGAAGAGCTTCTCCAGTATACTAATATACTATATATATATATATATAGTGACGAAACATGTCCAGCAGTACGACCATCCAAGGTGGCCAACCGGCCAACAGCGGAGACGACGTTCCAACCATTACATCTCGGCTCTGAACCCTTTCAACTTAAGGTCGAACCCTTGTATATCGATTTGTCGCGAACCTCTTCATCGTGAAAATTGCAGCCCAGACTCCAGGCTTCGACAATAATTCTGGAATTAAGTGGAATAGATTATTGCTTCGAATCAAGTGTTGTTAACCGGATAAAAGGTTACCGAGTTGAAACGGGAGTTAGAAGAACGTGACTTGGATATGAGCGGAAAGAAAGCTCATCTAGAACAAAGGCTTCGTGAGGCCTTAGTGGAAGATTGCATGGATCCCGATACGTTCCAATTCGATATTCCTGATCCCAACGCAGTTGAGAAATTGCCGAGAAAATTATATCAGTAGTTCAAAGAATCATCTAGAGCCATGAAAGAGAAATTGGAAAAAAAGTTCGAGGAATCTTCTAGACCTATGAAGGAAATCAAGGAACAACAGCTATCTGAAGCATCATGTAGCGGAAAAAATTGGGAATCTTGAGCAACGATTTGAAGCAAGATTTGAAGACAGTTAAAACTCTGCAAAAAAAAATTGAAAAGCCTCGATATGGACAGACTCACTTGGAGCACGTTTACCACTCTCAGCTGAAGAACCGCTCTCAGAAGTCCAACGGGAGCCTGTAGGAGTTTCGACGGATGTAGCCCACTTTGCACGACTGGCTCATACAACTTCGCCAGAAAGTGTTATGTGGAGACTTGCAGCTCAGGCCCTTTTGGATGGACTTCTCGAGACTAGGTGATGAGGCAGCCCCTGATACCTCATCGTCGCCTAATAGACTAGTCGAAGCACTGGCTAAGGCCCTGCCCTAGAATTTGAAGCTCCGAAGCAACTCATCGCTTTCTGTGCGCCGGCGAAGGATGGAGGAACAAGACCCCGTGAAGGAGAACAATGTCGAAGCAACAGTCAGGAGGCTCGTCAAGGAGAAAATAGAGGGTGCCGAATTTGTCGATATCTTGGCCAAAGTCGGAACCGATGTAAGTAAGAGACGCGGGCACCTGCTTTGGCGTCGAGGTTTGATGCGAAGGGGCAATCAGTGACCTGTAACCAGTATGCCTACTGGTTATAGTATGCCATGAGTACATACTTCCATAGCTGCTTCTTCAGGATCCAAACAGACCATCGTGTCTGTTTGTAGACGGCATAATCAATCGAGAATATCGCACAATGGATACAGGTGCGACGAAGACTACCATCAGGCCGGATATTGTCACAAAACCAACAATCATAAAGCCAACCAATTGGCGACTACGAACGACAGCGGGAGACCAGGCAAGGATACATGGTGAAGTGGAGGCAGCAGTGACTCTGAGGAGCACCAGCTTCGAACATCCAATGCTGGTTACTGGATTGTTTTGGGATTCTGCTAGTCAATTTCTTCCGAGTGTGCAAGACTGAGGTGACGAATCCCAAGTTCAAGGGAGAGATGGAGAAGTTGGTTGGCACCTCTTCGAAGTTCCTGGATAAGGAACAAAAACAGCACTTGAGAGGCCTGATAAGACAGTTCAGCGACATCTTCTGTAGTGGACAGCGAAAAAGAGCCGGACGAATGTGGTTAGGTTCACAATCAACACAGAAGAAGAACGACCAATCTGTCAAGTGGGTGAACAAGATCTTTCAAGACATGGAGAAGGGTGGTATCATGGAGCCTTCTATTAGTCCGTGGTAATCGCCAGCTGTGCTGGTTAAAACCGTATCTGTCGTCAGCAAAACAACGTGACGAAGAAAGACATCTACCTGCTACCACTGATCGAGGACACATTGGACACCTTGGCAAGATCAAAGATCTCTCTACCCTGGAGCTAAAAAGTGGATATTAGCAGATCGCTCCAGAAGATCGAGACAAAACTGCTTGTGGCAGTTAACTGTTATGCTGTTTGTATTATGCAACGGTGTACATCACCGACATAATCGTTGGGAAGTCATTGTAAGATCACTTGAAAAATTTGGAGGAGGTATTTCAGAGACTGAGAAGTTCTGGTTTGAAGCTGAGCCCAAAGAAATTCCAACTTTTTCGTGGTGAAGTTCAATGCCTGGGTCACATCGAATCTGCTGGAAAAAAGCTGTCGACCAGCAAAAGGTGAAGGTGATTGAGGACTGGCCAGTACCAAAGAATCTTCACGAATTACGAAGTTTCCTGGGTGCCATTGCCGACCTCTTTATAAAATAACGGAGGCTCAGAGAGGTTTCCACTGGGATGATGAGTGCCAGAAAGGCTCCAACATGCTGAAGAAAGCACTCGCCAGAGCACCCCTCCTATGCTACCCACTACCTGAAGGAAACTTTTGCCTGGACACGGATGCAATCAAAGTAGGACTTGGTGTACTGCTGTCCCAGATCCAGCAAAGTGTTGTATTTTGTAATTATTGTTAGTCATTTTCAATGGTGCTATTTGTATTTTGTAGTTATAGTTATACATATAGTTGTTGTATTCCATGAATATTTGAATACGCCTCATCAGTGGCGTAGCCAGATAATTTATGTGGAGTTAGGTTTGGATTTGGACAGATGGAGTGCCCACAGGCCGGGATTGAGATTGTATGAGCGCCACAGTCGAAAAATTTTGAGGAATTTTCCCTGCTTTTTAATTAATTTTACCTCAAAAACATTTATGGGTACTTCCAACATCTGCGAAAGTGCGAGTTAGTGCTCCAACGCGTTTGTGCTAACTGCTGATCTTGGTATTCGTTTGTCACAAACATCTTTCAAGCTGCTGTTCTGTCTGAAATTTGAAAAAAAAAATGGAAATCCTATTCGAATTAAAAAAAACTTACGCTTGCTATACTTGACATTGCTTGTTCCTTGTTAAATTGGTGATAGTTCCCAGTACAACGTGGTATTTCCGAAGTGATACATATAGTCATGAAACTTTGTGAATTGCTTCCTTATGTAAAGTGTCATAACCCCTGAAAAAAGTTACTTTGGGGATGGCCATGTCTTCGCACACGCAACCTCTTAATTTTCAACACCTGACGGTATTGCGAGGTGATATATATTTTGGTGGCCGAGTATACCATTCTTTCAGAAACAATATAAAAATGATTTGTGATAAAATCAGACCTATATGTATGTTGTTCCATAACCTCCAGATGTTTAAAATGTTGAGGTTTCGGTAGCAACCAATAAACCATGCGTGATTTTTGGTGACCAAATATTTTCGTCAAAAATAATTAATTATATTATTTTTGAAAGAATGATGTACTTAGGCACCAAAATATATATCGCCCCGTAATATCGTCAGGTGATGAAAAGTGAGAGGTTGCGTGAGCGAAGACATGGCCACCTTCAAAGTAACTATTTTCAGAGGTTAGTACAGTTGACATAAGGAAGCAATCCACAAAGTTTCACGACTATATGTATCTATATGTATCACTTCGAAAATACCACGCTGACTATGAGCATAGCAATAAACAAAATGTGCAAAAGATCCAGATAGGAGGCCAATCATCGGATGGAAACAGGCGGGACAACGATCAAGTAGGCAAGAAGTCGCGCTATTTTCTACTACAGTAAAATCCTACTGGGGTTAATGGGACTCGATGATTCTTAGCGACGGGACCCCGAAGAGGCTGGTGGAGAACATAGATGGAACGGAACATCGGAGACAGACAGTGGTTCCTCGAAGCAGACCAGCCGAAGTGATGAGAGAGATCCATGATGACGTAAAAAGTGGACATCAACCCTGCCAGGTCTCCCAAAAGCTCGTATGAGCCATTACAAAGTTGGAAGCCCATTCGAAATCGCTATAGATATGAGTGGTTGGTATGTTTCGCGAGTCAGGCAAAGGAAATAAATACATCCTGGTCATGATGGACTACTTACTTATAAAATTAGAAATAAATTGTTACCGAACTACATCTGTGATAGAGTAAAATGTTTTAAGAACATCCATAATTACCAAACTAGAAACTGTGATGATTTTATGTTAGTCAATAGAGGAAATTCTAGTCAGATGATGAGTAATTCAATCTTAAACAGAGGTCTCTCCGGTTACAATAAAATGCCGAGCCATATTAAGAACTGTGATAACTTAACAACTTTTAAAAAACTGTTGAGGGAATATGTGTTGCATGAATTTTAATTGTTTAAAATATGTTTGTACTTATTTATTGATTGTTATTATACACTTTTTATCTTTTTATAATCATTATGCCATTATTATTATTTATATTGTTTTTGTATGTAGCTATATAAGCTAAATAAAGACATTATTATTATTATTATTATTATTATTATATTATTATTATTACTTCAGAAAGTGGGCTGAAGCTTTTATGTCCTCCAATGTCCAGAATGGCATTTCCAGGAAAGGCAGCTGGATTTCTTTAAAACAACGGACGAGTACGCGTTGGCTCACTGGGTCACTGAAGACCCCAGCTGGCTGATGGTGCTTTTAAAAAAAGGAATTTCGGACGACTGGGCCATTTGCGAAGACAAAGGCCAGAGGTGTGAAAGGCGCTACAAATCACGGAAGGGACACGACCCCTATTCTACCTTGTGACAAAGAAGCTTTCACAACATCTGACCACCTATACAGTGATGTCCGGAAAACTCTCAATCAGCTTCGAGAACTGATGCTGTCGTGGGACCAGCCTTAGTCAAAAATGACCAACGATCGAGTGGACTGGAGACTGGTGAGAAGCATGCTGGAAGTGATCTTCAGAAGTAGCGGCATTAGAATCGTCGGCTGCACCGGAGCACGGGACACCAATAATGATAAAATGTCCTGTAACTATTGAATTGTGCGTGCATAGTCACAGCATGAAGTTATCATTTGCTTTTACAATAAGAAGTATATGAGCAAGTTTTAGGATGAGAGCATGACTCCTAAAACACTTGTGACATGTTCATTTATGATACCTAAAATCATATCATTTTTGTTGTATGTTACAAAGTCAAACAAGGTTTACTATTTCAGATATTTCACTAATCAAGAACATCCTCCATTAATAATGGAAATTTCGCATCAGGTAGAGTCAAAATCCCAAATTTGGCTTTGTTTAATGTGGGGAATAATTAGTATGCTCTGAACACACCGTTGATCAACACATTCTCGACCTTGTCACGGATAAACTGTGTACCTACTTAAGATAAGTAAAATATATGTTTTCATGTCAATTAGGGACATTAGTCGAAAGAATTTATTTCAAAACCTTTCTTTTTGGCTTATTTGAATTCAAGAAAGAGCCGCTGTTTGCAATGTGCAACCCGAATAGATTTTCAGTGTAGTCGTGCATGGAAATTGTAAATAAATAAATTTGTTTCACGATTGTCACTAGTCTTTAAGTAAGTAGCGGTATTTTTGTTGTCTCATTGTTTACGAAGTTCGAAGGGTCAGAACTATATACAACACTCAAACCAGGATGCAATCAAATTATAGACCCACGAGAGACAGATGAATAAATTTTCAATCTATACTCATAAGAGAGCTTGTCCTGAGTGACTCATCAACGCCGAGACAATACTATTATAGATAGAGCACTGAAATTTTGAAAAGATGTTCTGCTAAATATTTCTAGGTGTGCTAGGACAGGATTTTGCGAAACTTTATCCCTAAGTAACCCCCTTAGGGTGGGGATGGGAAAAATCATATTATTATATTGATGAAAAATTATGTATTTTTGGTCACATCAACTTGAAACTTCATATAAATAATCTTGAATGAAATTGATTACACATGTTTCGTTATTTTTTGAAATTCAATCTCTAAGGGGGTTAAAGTCGGGCTCAAAGGAGATGAGGTGAGAAAAATCATTAAATACAAAAATTATGTATTTTTGGTAACATCATCTTGAAACCTCGTATGAATAATCTCAAATTAAATTAATCAAATACGTGTAACGTTATTTTGCGAAATTCAAGCCCTAAGGGGGTCCAATTCGGAGTCAAAGGAGTGGGGTGGGTGAAAAATAAAAGATGAGGTGAGAAAAATCATCAATTGATGAAAGATTATCTATTATTGTTAACATCATGTTGAAACTTCATATACACAATCTTGAATGAAATTGATTGAACACATGTATAGCTGTTTTTTAAAATTCAACCCAAATTGGGTGGAAAACAACATTTGTCGACCTCGTATTTCAGAATAAATTCGAGGGCAAGGTAAAATAACGTATTTTTGGTCACATCCTTATTGGGGTGGAAGAAGTGGAGGTGTGAAAAATCATAAATCAATAAAAAATTGTATTTTTGATCACATCGACTTTAAACTTCTTAATAATACTTGTTTCGTCGTTTTTCAAAATTCAACCCTTAGGGGGTTAACGGGGTGGGGGTGTGAAAAATCATAAATCAATGGAAAAAATGTATTTTTGGTCACATCTACTTGAATCTTCATTATGATGATCTTGGATAAAATTAATCAAACACGTGTTTTGTCGTTTTCCATGTTTATGAGTGTAACTTTCAACGATATTCGATAACATTCAAACAATTGCGGGCGAAGCCGTGACGGATACTTCTAGTTTATTTATCAAAGTCAATCATTGTCGCCAAACTTTTGCTTCACGTTTGACATAGATGTATTAAGAAAAGGTAAAGTAAGTATTTTAGAACATTATTTTTACGTTAAATGAAATGTTTAACATTTCATTTACTTGTCAGCTCGACACTAACCCACTTGGAACTGTTCTCTTCAGTCTGACTTAGACCCATAGCCATACTGATGAGTCCTAGTAGGACGAAACGTATATGGATTGGTCATGGTCAGACTGAGGAAACAGTTTCAAGATTTTCCTTTTTCATTATTTTTACGCCAAATACCGACTTCCCTAACATAATTCGTATTTTTTTTTCCATAAAAGTGGTACAGTGGAAATCATTGGAATTCGCATTTCGCATTATTTAAGACAGTTGTTTGTTGACAACCCCCGTAATATGCAATTATACTAGAATAGGGTGAAATAAACCAACATCATGTGATCTGCTAAATCGTTTCGCTGTCTCTGATCACCTTTAGTTTGTTTACTTCGATGACTTTTGGTTTTGAACCATGTATAACAAAACTTATTAAGCCACTGCGATGTGTATTGTTTACTATCTGCGCTGGGTTTTGTTTGAGTGATATACATATTTTTAAAAATCTGATATAAAAGAGATCCTTATTACCTTTTTTAATTTCCGTTTTTCACATATACAGGGTGCCACAGATTCAAGTGCATGCATGGGGATCTCAGTTATTATAAGATATACAGGGTCGGTTGAATGGTTGCAAAGTTGCGCATTTTCATGCTCAACAAAATGCCGTTGTGAAATTTTAAAAATTCCGCCTACTTTCGAAGATATTTGGAAAAAACCGAATTTAAACCGGGTTCTCTTTGTACATAAACTTTTTGAATCAAGCTCGGGTGAATTTCTTGTATCTCTATTATATAAATTTTGCTTCTGCTGTTGATTTTTCAATATAAAAGTTCTATTGTATGTACTAGTGAGATTTGGTTTAGACATATTTTTTGTTAACATTAAATTAGTCCTCAATTTCCTTGACATGAGTAATTCCGCTGGTAAAATATTTCCAAAAATAGGGGTTGATCTGTAATGCAGTAGAGCCATTTGAACATCTTTTTTTATCAGCAAAATTTTCTTTAAACATATTCTTAGCGGTCTGTACATTTCTCTCTGCCATGCCATGCCATCCGATTGAGCATTAGTAGGTGACGTAACTTACCAAAGTGAGTGGTATACCATGGAGGAAAATATTGATTCAAGATGTCTAATTAATGCGAAACTAGTAGCATTATTATTCATTTCTTCAACATCTATATACTTTGAATAATAATCTACTATAACAAGATACTTTTTACCATTGAGGTAAAATATCACAAGCTACCTTATTCCAGGGCAACAAAGGTATTTCGTGAGACTTTTTATCCTTGAAGTGTTGAGTCATACCTCGCCAAAATAGAGACTCTTGAGCTAACTTGCTACATTTCTTACAGCTTAAGTGACTGTGATGAATTTTGTTAATCATTTCAGATTGTAATGATTTTGGAACTGTTAAACATCAATCCTTGAAAATCAAACCTTCCGGAATTGTCCACTATGATTTATATGGAGCAAAAAATTTGATTGTTTTTTTTAACTTTTTCTTTGAGTTAGGCCATCCATTCAAAATAACTTGTTTTAAATCTTGCAGCCGAGATGATATGTCCCATATACTTTATAGAAGACTACCCAAACTTGCATTTGAACATAAATTAAATCTCACATTATTCTGTCTAACAGTTTCCAATACCTTTTCAAGCCAACAAAAATGTCTGTGAATCTTTCTTGAAAACTTTCTGGGGCACACTTTATCCCGTATGGAAGTCTCAAGAATTTATACTTTCCATAAGGTGTCTCAAAGACACAAAGCTAAGTGCTTTCATCATTCAGAGGAGTCTGATAAAAATCATTGGTCGCATCGAGAGTGCTGAACACTTTTGCACAAATTGCTCAAATTTTCGTCAAATGTTGGAATTTTATAAAACTCACGATTACAAACATCATTTACATCTTCTGGATCTAAACAAATACGGATTTTACCATCCGGTTTACGAACCAAGACCAAAGCATTCAACCAGTCAGTTGGGCCATCTACTTTTTCTATATTTTTCTTCTAATCAGATCATCTAACCCTTCTTTTAAAGGTTGCATTAAGGAAATTGGTACTTTCCTGATTGGTTGAATCACTGGCTTACTGTTGACTTCTAGATTAATTGAACATTTTTGCCTGATACACCCTATTCCTTTAAATACTTCACTGTACTCGTTTCAAGATTTTCACATTTGGTTAAACTTTAGTGCTGTGGCGAGGTAGTCTGGAAACTGTATCTCCATCTTAATTTAGATTTTAGAATTATAATGCTAATAAATGCTTTCCAAATTTTTTTTATCATCTTGAAATTCTTTATCCGCTTTGTATCAGCATCCCTATTTGTTAACCTGTACTGTTTTGCTCAGGTTCACCATCATTTTTCCGAAATTTGATGTGTCAGCTCGTTAAAAAATTAAAACTTGATGTAAACGACATTTTTAAAAACTAAAAGTTTAGCAGGCTGTCATATCCGCACGGATGCGTTTGATCCTATGAAATTTTCACACAATAATCTACTCGATAAGACCTTTCGGATGATGTGTCACACGACCCCACTTTCCATTTAAACAAATGTTTCAAAATGGCGCCCAGCCGCCATCTTGAATACTAAAAGTACGTCAGCAACATCAAAAAGTAGTATTTCGACAGCAATAAAAGTATGCCAAGTTTCAAAATTTTTGGTGCACACATTAAAAAAAAGGGGAGGGGGACCTTTTAGAGCCGCACTGTATATTTGAAAGTATTAAACGGCAAAATATTTACATTTGCACCTGTATCAATTTTAAATTTGATACTTCTATTATTTATTTCTAGATTTGTCGCCAACTCAGTAATTGAATTCTAGTTGATTGATTCACTTTGTTTATAGCGTCAATGAATATAAACTCACCATTATTTTATTCAGTTATCATATCAACATTTTCAGTCTCTACTTTATTTATCCTATTTCTAGACTTTTTTTTCATGCACTTGGTTTCAAAATGAATTTTGGGACTTGTAAAGATTAGGGATCCAAACATTAATGCATTTTTTTCAATTTTTGAGCATAGTTTTGGGTTTATAGAACAATTTCAATGCTGGATGAACAGCTTTTAACAAAAAAAATAATCCCATAACAAATTAAAATTTTATCAGGATTCAGTGAGAAAAACTTCCTTTAATGACAGCTTTGTCGCATTGTTACAATCCATACAAGCTACATATTATAGAACAAACAGGCAATGATGCCAAACCTACCCAAACTTCTTAAAACAATAAATGCAATAGTTTTTGTCTGTATATTTTAATATACTATGACAAACATAATAAAACAGTAAAAAAAACAACCATATGGGCAGGAGCGTTACTTTTTGAACGATATTCAAGAGAACATCCACCGGCTACGCTGGGCAGGAGCGTACCTTTTTACTCGGGCAGGAGCAGCCATATGGACAGGGGCGTTACTTTTTGAACGATATGTAAGATAACATCCACCGGCTACGCTGGGCAGGAGCGTACCTTCTTACTCGGGCAGGAGCAGCCATATGGGCAGGAGCGTTACTTTTCGAACGATATTGAAGAGAGCATCTACAAGCTACGCTGGGCAGGAGCGTACCTTTTTACTCGGGCAGGAGCAGCCATATGAGCAGGAGCGTTACTTTTTAAACGATATTCAAGAGAACATCCACCGGCTACGCTGGGCAGGAGCGTACCTTTTAAGTCTGCCAGGAGCAGCCATATGGGCAGGAGCGTTACTTTTTAAACGATATTTAAAAGAACATCCACCGGCTACGCTGGGCAGGAGCGTACCTTTTTACTCGGGCTGAAGCGTTATTTTTTAAACGATATTTTAGATATGGTGGCATAATGGACATCTGAATATACACCCCATTAATGAAGTTTCCCTTCTCTGGAGTGTACATTGCCGACGACACTCAATCTCCGACGCACCAAACCACAGTCCGGCAGACATCCGAGCAAAACTTCATCCACTACAGACAAGAAGGTCATTTCCAGAGCATACATTTTGAACCGACCACTCAAACTGAATGATTTCTTCAAAAATACAACAAATTGTCAGCAAATGAAACCCGCGAATTTACAACATCAAACGGATGCGTCGCTATGTGCATAGAAAAAATCACAATCTAATGCGCACACTCCCCTTGGTAGCTTTCGCGATTCTCAAGCCGACCGTCATTAAAATTGCGCCAAAACGAAAAAGCAAAATAAATGAAAAAGGAAAACTTGGCAAACCCGTGCGTATTCTTCACTCTCGGTCGTTATTTAGTTAGTAGTGTCTAGTGTCCTGACAATCTTGACAGTTATTTATTGATAATATGGAGTTCGCCGCGATGTTCTGTGGATCAAATTTTTAAAATTTATTTTTCCAGCTCAACTATATGTTTTAACTTCTTTAGTGGTTACGTGAGGAACTGTAGTACATGAGAACAACAGAAATTGTCCATAACAATGACCCAGAACTGGAACAAATCGAGATTTTTGGAAAATGTTCGTATGAAACAATGTGCCTAAAATAGTGTTTTTTCTACAAAAAAGTGATTCATCCAGAATGGATAATTTTCCAAATTCGCCTTTGAAAAGTAAAAAATACGTGGATGCCTAAAGTTTACAAGAACCTGATTTTTGATTTGGGAAATGTCGGAAACTTATTGACTAATTGACTAAATGAGGAAAACACATCTAATACACTTATTGAGATCAATGAGTTGGAATTATTCCTTTCTATGCCTTGCTCTTGTTGATGGCATCCACCTCGGAATCCACCGATGATTCAAATGTGGATTCACTCCCAATATTTTCACTGTTGACTTTAGCAATTTCATAAATAACACATTTCTGTATAATGTCTTCTAATTTTACATCATCACTCTCCTTAAGTAGTTTTTGTCGAATGCTATTATTGGAAATTCTACGAATAATCATAGTTTTTGTTAAATCATCCTGCAATCCCTCAAATTCACACTTCATTGCCAGTGATTTTAATTCTATGACAAATTTTTCAAGAGATTGATCCGACTTTTGACGATATGTGAAATTTTTTTATGTATCATACCAATATGTCAAATTGTGTTTTGGCAGGAAGTGATTTTCAAATTTGTCGAGAAGTATTTTCAATTGTCTTTTTCAGGCTGAGTTAATGAAAATGTTGCATAAATACGGAGCCTTTTTGGCGTATGTAATGAAGCACCTGTGCACATTGAATTGCTTCGTCCTTTTTATTTATTTCGCTTGCAATTAAATAATTTTACAATGTTGATCTCCAGAGCTTCCAGTTTTCACAAACATTTCCAGACATTACCATAGTAGGAACACCTCTGCTATCGCCCATTTTGCTGTCTTTATTTCTCTTCTCTTAGCACCACCAAACTTACGCACCATCAGACTGCGCTATATTATTTTATGTATTTGAGTAGTTGACTATTTTGATGAAAAATAGAATATGAGTATACGTTTTATTCAAAGTCTTTCTAACAACTTTCTCAGGTGTTATGTGCTGTCTCTTGACAATTTACCTCTTACAACCTTAACAACACCAGTTGTGTGTTCCACAATTCAAATATATAATTACTTAACAAGAGCCTCTCACACTTCAACTTTGCGGATGTCGTATACGGCCCTTGCTTGACACAAAGACAGAGCTATAGACCACAGAAAGTGCAGAACTCTTGTGTTAGATTTATTCATAACCTGCGCTGCAAATCATCGCTATCAAAAAAACTGTCACAGATGTCTTGGCTGTCCTTATACAAGGGAAGATTTCTTCACAGCTGCATACTCTATATTGAGCTACTGCACACAAAGAAGCCTGCCTATATACCTTTACCGTAAATTAAACTTTAGAACTGATGTTCATAATATCAATACCCGGATGAATAGCTATCTAAGAAATTCCGATACATCACACGTCTTGTTTCCAAAGGAGTTCTTCTTACATGGTGTGTAAACATGATACGATAACAAACAAGATATGCTCACGCGCAGGTTTCGCTGACGTCATCGCGTGTCCGAACCTCAAAATTCATAGGTTTCCTAGGTAATTCGGTAACCATGATACTGAATCAAACAAGATGAATTCTCGCACATCCCACTTCAGAAGTCATCACGTGACCTACCTCAAACCTATACAATCAATGTCACGCGGGGACGTCATGCGGGAGCCAGTTCAGCAAATGGTAACTAGGTAACGTTATGAATGTTTTAAATCCAACCTCACTTTTGGCACGCGGTGACGACATGCGCGGCTTGGTTCAATTTTCGTCCAGCAAATTGATCATATCTTGTGTGTTTTATAGTCCCCAGTACAGCGTGGTATTTTCGAAGTGATACATATAATCGTGAAACTTTGTGCATTGCTTCCTTATATCAAGTGTACTATCCTCTGAAAATAGTAACTTTGTGGGTGGCCATGTCTTCGCACACGCAAACTCTTAATCTTTATCACCTGACGGCTGACGGTATTACGAGGCGATATATATTTTGGTGGCCAACATTCAAAACAATACAGTGAATCATTTTTGACGGAAATATTTGGCCACCATAAATCACGCGTGGTTTGTTGGCCACCGAAACCTCAATATGTTAAACATCTGGAGGTTATGGAATTACATACATACAGTTCTGATTTTTTCAAAAATTATTCTCTATATTGCTTCTGAAAGAATGGTATACTCGACCGCATATGCTACGCGGCCACCAAAATATATATCGCCTCGTAATACCGTCAGGTGATAAAAATTAAGAGGTTCAGTGTGCGCAGACATGGTCACCCCCAAAGTTACTATTTCCAGGGATAAGTACACTTGACATAAGTGAGCAGTTCACAAAGTTTCACGACTATATGTATCACTTCGAAAATACAACGTTGTACTGGGGACTATTAGTATCATGGTGTGTAAATGTGTCAATAGTTTTCCGCCTGAACTTCTTAAAATGCATACATCTAAACCGAAGGTTTCGTTATAAAAACTGTTATTTGAAAATAAGATTAATATCAATTTCAACGTATGAAATGTTCCTTGTCATAATATATCCTATCAATTTATTACCAACTAGCTCCATTTGGATATGGTAATGGAAACGGTAAAGGTGGGGTGAAAAGCCCGGCGAGTAGGCCTTGTGGCAGTTTTCGCCATCCCCGCTTGGCCAACCCAACTACTCAAACCGGCTCGTTGTTGTCGTGAATAGGAGCAGACTATCCCAGCTCAGGTACTCCAACTCTTCCCTGGGAATGATGGCTGTTTCTTCCTTCTCAAGCGACCCCAGCTGTCGCAAACTCCCAGCAGGTGATAGGAGGTTTCCTCCGCTCTTCCGCAGTGGGGGCATTGGGGTGATTTGCTTATTCCTAACAAATCCAGATGTCTGTTGAGCCTGCAATGACCTGTCAGAATGCCAACGATGGTGCTCAGTGCCTTCCTGCTCTTGTTCAGCAATTGGGCCGTCCTTGGCCTGTGAGGTTCTGATATCGTTTCTTTGGCCTGCCTGTATAGTGGGAGAGAGTTCAGCCTTGGAGCCATCTGTGAACCATACTTGAGACTTGGTTGTTGACAGGCGCCTCCATCGGTTTGGTCAGCCACTCCTCCATCGTCGGTACGTGAACCTCAAAGCTCCTTCGAATTCTGAGGCGTCCATCCGTGGGTGTCAACCCGGCCGATAGAAGCGGTAACTCGCTCCGCACCAGTGATGATATTCTGGTATGGCCAACCTCCATTCCCATGTTCCTCCATGTCTTCTGGGCAACCACCCTACTATAGGAAGCCATCGCTTCCCTCTTCACCCAGAGTCCTAGCTCTGGCAGTCCGAGGAGGATGTTCACTGCTGCTCCAGGAGTTGTCCTCATTGCGCCTGTTGTACTTAAACAAGCCATCCTTTGCAGTCGGTCTAGCCTGAGTACATAAGTGGTCTTATCGGTTGCCGGCCACTAGACCACGGATCCGTATGGGATAGTCGGCGTGATGAAAGCCTGGTATAGCCAATGCATGACCTGGGGTCTTGGGCCCCACTGTCTTTCGACCACTCGAACGTGGGGTTTCCACGTTAGCCTCCTGTCCCACACCACCCCGAGGTACTTGACTTCCTGCCTGAGTGACAGTATGGTCCCGTACATCGTGGGTGGCTGGAATTCCCGTAAATTCCTTCTGTTGGTGAAGAGAATGAGCTCTGTTTTGGAGAGATTCACTGACAGCCTCATCTCTCTACAACATGTTTCTACTATTTCACAGGCTAGCTTTATCCGCTTGTGCCCTATTTATTCCATTAATAAAAATAATGGACAAAAATACGCACATATGTAGCTAACGGCAGCCCTTCGTCAGATGAGCGGTGTGGGTTCGAGTTATGGATGTATTTAAATGAGCGCCATGCAGTTTTTTTTCTTTTGAGAATTTGAATGTTTCAAAATTCAAGTTAAATTTGAGGAAATGGATTAAACTGCGAAACCAGGATGTTTGCCAAACTAGACAGATTAAATAATAATTAGCCAAAAAGAAAGAATAACGCACTAAATTCCAAGACGGATTAAATTTATTCTAACTCTTCAGGTTAAAGTGAATACTTTAATTTGAAGTTGTTAACGTGAATAATGTCTAACAGCGAAAAAAAACTTCGCACTACAGAGAAGTATTGGCTAGGTGATAACTATCCAAAAAAAAACACCGTTACGATAAATATTACCCCATAGTCGACTTTAGTTCACAAGTATCCATTAAATAAATAAATCAATGTATAATGTTTAAGCAAGATCAAATAATAACTGATTAAAACATTCGTTTGTCAAAATAAATTTGAATATCTATATTATTGATTATTAATAAAGAAAGAAATTACCAAACGATCTGATTCGCAAAGGTTACGTGAATAATTAATAATGGAAAGAACTGCCTTTTTTTATTATCCAGCGGTGTTCAGTGTTGTCGCAGAGGGTTGTTGGGGAAGGCGGATGTCTTTTACGCGTTCTCAAGGACCAACAGGGCTTCGTGTTTTGTCGGGTAAAAGGGACTGGTCACGTGAAAAGCTCAATTTGTGAAAGTCGACTTCACTTGGCTGTTTGATAGAGTCAAATAGTGAGCTTTGAGAAGATAAGTTAAAAATGCTCAGCAGCTTACTTTAGTTTTCAGCCAGAACATCAAAAATTCCAAACACAAAAAAATGATCCTGAAGAAACCACAGATATGTGAGAAATCTCACTGTGATGCAGATAAATCACAAAAATCTTCTTTGGCTATCACTGTCACTAACTGATCGATATTAAGAATTATATTTCAAATCACCGCTTTGGGTATAAGAGCTCGATTCTTCTATGAACTATCTCAGCTTCTAAAAGATGGCGGGAACCACCTTCGTGACAGAACCAGAATGAGCCGAAAATCACCGATTTGGTTCAAGGTGCCGGAAATGACGAAATCACAGTGAACCACTAGGATTGGTCAGAAATTGTTATTTAGAAGGTATCCTTAGGAACTATTGCTATTAAATCTGACAACCAAAATGATTACGTAGAAGGAGGTGGGGAGTATGGTCCATGTTATCAGTCCATGTGTTGTCTTCTTTTTTCAACAGCCCTATCTCTGTTTTTCCCTCTGAGCTAAGTAGCCTCAATAGTCTAGTTGATTCTAAGAGAGATTCTATCTCCCCACAGAATCCACACCATGCAGCTCTTTTGCTCTTCCTTACCTCTGACTTGAATTTTCTTCTGGCTGCAACGGAGCTGTCCCAGTCGGCTTGCCCTTTGCTCTGGAGTGCTCGGCGGTGCGACCTCCTGGCTTTCTTTTTAAGGCGCTCCAGAGAGTCACTCCACCATGGGACTTTTTTGGTCCCCGCTCTCCTGAGTGGGCAAGACTCTTCAAATGCGTTGTTAATTGCATCCGTCAGGGATAAGACCTCCGCATCTATTCCACCTGGGGAGAGAATCTGCCGACCTTTGGAGCCCATGGAATCGCTTCAAGATCGGTGGTTCCTTGTCCGCTTGCAAGGAGAAGCGGATCAACCTGTGGTCGGGTATTGTTATGTCATTTGTGACACTCCCCTTTAACACTTTATCCAGATAATCATGCGTCACAACCGTTATGTCTATGACCTCTTGTCTGACGCGATTGACAATGGTCGGTTCGGCATTCTTATTGGCAACTTCAAGGTTTTCGATGAAGAAAAGGAGAGACGGTGTATTCCGTGCACGGAATACACCGTCTCTCCTTTTCTTCATCTACTACCCCACGTGCACACAGTCTGAACAACTTTATTTCAAGGTTTTCAGCTGTGAGGTACTCTAACAGAGCTATGCCTCTCGCGTTTGTATCGGTGCTGCTCCAGATAGTATTGTGTGCGTTCGCGTCGCATCCGATAACGGCTTAAGAACCAGACTTTTTCTGAACGATTTTAATATGATCTTTTGTAAGAGGTAAACGGACAGTATCATACGGCAGATAGAGACCTATTAAAAGCAACTTACCCTTTGTCCCCTGGTGGTTGTGTTCCAGAAGGATCACGGTGGCATCCTTGGTACCTGTAGCTCATTGGATGCCGCTATACAGGTCCGTGGTCGATCTGGTCCTCCATGGCCGATGTGGATGGTCATACCGGTGAACTGAAGGCCTCTGATGTTATCCCTGAAACAGTAAGGCTCTTGGATTAGAACAACTTTCCCCCTCCCACCTGCCATGACGCTCACCAACTCGGCGGTTGCGTCCTGGCTGTGTTGGAGGTTAATCCGACTTACGCGTATAGTATCCATTGCGAGGCGCTAATGGATTGGGGATCCAGAAAAGGTCCCTAAGTGGTACCTAGGGACCTTTTCTGGAGATCCAACATCTCCAGGATCGTCCTGACCTCGGGTTGGTCCTGGCTCCTGATAGTAAACGCGATCTTGACGGAACGAGGTGCTTCTGTGGCTCGGTAAGCCTTGAAAGCCTTGCCACCACTGACTAGTGGCGGACATGTCGTCAGCAGCCAGTCGCGAGAGGCATCGTCCTCAGCCGTCACCAGGAACCAACCGTTTTCCTGAAGATCCGAATTCCGGAACCAAAGTTCTGGGCCTTGGGGGCCTTCTGCGGGGCCTGCCATGGTCAGCCTCATCTGGGCGATAAGGTGTCCTTGGATTGCCGCCGCTTCCTCCGGTGTTACTGTGGTGGCCTCTTCCTCCGGCAGGATAACCACCTCATTTGCCCTCCCGACTGCCAAGCGATAAGAGCCAGTGGCCGCATACGCAGGCGCCGTCAGCGCTGAGCTCGGCCTAGCAAGTAGCAAGCTGGCCGGTTACTGGCTGCTGTTTCCCCTTTCGCCTCCGCTCCTCCCTGCGCTTCTCGGCCCTTTTGCGGTTTCTCCTCATCTCCATCTTCATCCTGAGTTCCTCGCGTTCCTTCGGCGTAAGCTCACGCGGGAGCTTGGACTCCTGGAGCGTGAGCCCCTGGAGCCCTAGTCTGCTCGGACTAGGGCTAGAGTGTAGAAGTGCCTCTTCTCTAGATGGGGCATCGAAGAGACACTTGGGCTGTGAGGGCCAGGATTGCCCTCGAGACTCATATGTGGCGATTTTATACTTGAAATTTCGTCATTCGAGTTATCCATAGTGAAAATGTTGGGAGGGGGGTTGTGTTGTGTGTCATGTGTGTGTAAGTGTGCGTGTGTTTATCTGTTGTCAAATGTCGTGTCTTTGATCTCTTGACTGAGCCCGCTTCATCCGCTCGCCCTTTCCACGGCCTAATGGTAGAATATGTGGTCCCAGCGATGAAGTCTGGCAGCCGCGGTTTTATCGCCCCCAACATGTGTAGCAGGGTCCCGATCCAGGCGCCAGCTGGCACTACTACACATTTCAGGGTTTTTCACCGGTTGATGGGGCAGCCCCCTACGTGGGCTGGACAAGGGTGAGCCCCTGTACTAACACGGTGGCCTGGGAAATTGCCATGAAACCCTAGTTGTTACGCCGCTACTTCCCGGATCGGCTCGCTGGGATTCCGTCCCGTCGGCCAAGAGATAAGACGGGATGATCAACGCGCCCCTCAAGACATGCGTGTATTCCCTCCTTCTTCACTGGGCTTGGGACCACCTAGATGGCGGCTTCCAGGCCGCGTGCTGTTTGGTGAAACATCGCGCAGCCCTTACGCCCACCTAAGCGGTGTTCCATTTGAATATAGTATTGATATAATACGTGATAATATGTTTTGGAAATCAGGTTGTATTGATTAGTATTTAATGTGTTTCTTTTTATTGTGTAGGACTATATGGAATACAGGAACTCCAGTGGTACTTTCAAGTACCTACTAGGAGTTTCAAATGTAGCTCTTTTTTTCCAGAGCAAGTGAGAATAATGTATTGTTTTCCTATTCATTATGTTTCAATTTATTTCATTTTATTTTTTTTTGTGTACGTACCCTTGCAATTGTTAATTATTATTATTATTAATTGGTAGAATTCAAATTCTAAATATTGACGGATAAAACTAGGTCACCCTGTATTCTGTTTAGTTACACGTCCAAATTCTTGAAAAAGTTGCCTCATGCTGGCCACATCTCCAAAGGATTGTAATTCCTTATTCAGAGAATACTACATTTTTGATTTAATCATTGATAGCTTCAAAATCAGGATTCGATTCTCCACGTGAAAAATTATTAAACTATGCTTTCAAATGGATTTCTTTATCACTTTTGTATGTTAGCTTTATCGATAATAAATATCATTGATTTACTAACATACAGGGTGAGACATGAAAAACTTTCACCACACCTAGGTTAATTTCTCAGGTGTTGGGTGATTAGTCAAAAATCGCTGAAACAAGTCATTTTTTTTGTTGGGGAGCATGATTTCTTGGTATTTTCACACCCTCCCTTTCAACCCCTAAGCAGTGGTGTTCCCCTAGAATTTCAAATAGAAAGGGAGGCCGCGAGATACGTCATTTAATAGGTATTTTTGTCTAGATTATACCCCCAATGTTTCGAGTAGCCACCATTCATTATTATTCATTATTATTTTTAATGTATTCATTCATTTTTTGGGGGAACCTGTCACCACCGCTTAGGGTTAACAGGAAAGGGGTGAAGATACAACTCCCAAAAAACAAAAATTGATGTGTCAGAGCGATTTTTACCTTGGAGAAAACCTGGGTTTGAAGTTTTTCCACCCCAAATATAATAACTTTTTCAAATAATCATTATTGTTCAGATTGACATCATAAGAATAAATAACGAAACTGAGTTTCCTGTTGGTTTTCTTACGAAGGACATACTTTAGTATGGAAGTAGACTTTAGTGATCACCATTTTTAAGTTTTTTTTTCGCTACATAGTTTTTGTCTTCCGCCTGTGTTTTTTGCCTCAAAGTTTTTTTCTAATTTTCACTTGCTGTGAAAATTCTGACAGTTCGGTGACTGGAGTGACTGATTGTCACATCAATGACTGATTCTTTCATCAGATATATGCTTATCAATACAAAATGACGACAAACCTTAGCACATCATCTGCAAGTTATGAAGAAGGAAACGACAATGAACTAGTAGAAGAGCCAGTCGATACAACTCTGCCTCCATCTAAACGAGGAGACTATTTTTACCAAGATTATCCTTACGTGAGACCCACAGACTCAATTTTTGGCAGAAAAAAAGTGAAAGGATCTGATTTGTTTCCGCAAACACAAGATGAAATCGATGACAAATCGAAAAATATATTGGTTACAGGATTTGGCATGCGAAATGTTGACTCATTTGAAAAAGTACTCAAAATGTCTCAGGACGAGCGAAGGAAGTGGGAGCTACGAAAAATGTGGCGAGATGAAAGTAACGTTTTCAAAATAAATTTTATATGAATGAATTTGTCATGATATGTCTATTGAAGTAGGGAGAAAAGAAGATGAAGCAGGTCGACATGTAGAATCAACAGCTGGATCAGGAACTTCAGATGTATCGACCGTTACAGACACTACCAAAACAAAAAGAACCTCAAGTACTGATTTTGACAGTCAAACTGAAACCTCTCTGAAAAGCGATTTTTCTGATCAGAAAAAAAGATTAGATTTCTTGATGGGTAGGTATATTAATCCACTGGAATGGAATGAATCTACAATCCTTCGCTTTAGGTCTAGAGACTGGAATGGAAGAAGATATAAGTGATGATGTCGGAAGCATTTCTGAGGAAGAGAAAATAGAAGAAGAGTTCAAAGTATCTTATTCAAAAGCTACAAGAGAAGCCCAGCGTTATTTGAGATCACATAGAATTTTTGAATGTTTCCAGTTTATTATCGCTCATCTTTTGAGTGCCAAAGCCGAAAATCCCATCGAGTGTATACTAAATCTGTTGAACAAATGTCTTCTATACAGGTGAGACCGATCCTCATTTTTTGACTTACAGCACTGTTTAAAAAGTTTTCTTAATGTGTTAACTGGTAGTCAACTTAAGACACAATTACTTTTTCGAACAAATCTAAAAAAAAAGTCCAAATGCAGTAAGTACCAAAGTATTCAATCTCGGAGCATCTGGAGTAACAACGTAACAATACAACCATGTCGTTAGTTAGACTGGGTATACAGGGTGCCACAGATTCGAGTGTATGAATGGCGATCTCAGTTATTATCATTAGAAATACAGGGTCGGTCAAATGGATTCAAAGCTGCGCAATTTCATGCTTAACTAAATGCCATTTTGAGATTTGAAAAAATCCGACTACCTACTTCCGAAGAAATTCGAAAAAAAAAACCAAATTTCGCAAAAATGTTTATATCATTACCTGAGTTTGTTTGAAAAGATATTTCAGAGCAGAAAAAAAAGCCATGGGCTCTCTAGTTGTCAAGCATCGCATTGAAGCGGCTAACAAGACCTTTGATAACGAAGTGCCTCCTCGAGGTCCCGCTGGTAATGTTCAAAGTCAGGAAACTGACAGACACGGCTGAAAAGTGTCTCGCGAGTGGGTTTCCTTCCTATCCGGTGCCTGTATGCCAAAAACCTACCTACCTAACCCAAACGATAAAGATTATGGTGAATTGATTTTCTCAAGTGATTCATTTGAATTCGCGCTCTAAAAATGTAGAATAGGCGAATGGGTGAAGAGGGGGTATCAGTTTCTGTTCTAAAATCACGCGTGCGTCATTAGTTCTACTTCATCCGTTCGCCTGCACCATTTATTTAATGTAGTGTAATATTGCATGAGCTATATGACGATCTGGTGCGCCATGATACAAGCAAAAAGATTTGTATCATGATGATTCGCAGTAAGCATGATGGAAGGGGCTATGCGAGAGTCTGTACCGTTTATCAAAAAATTGAGTTCATCTACAGAGTGTCCCAGATCAACTGGTCACTATTTATACCAGCAAATAGAGGCACCATGAATAAGAAGTTTGAGAAGGGGAACCCATGGCTGGAAGTGCCCCGTTTCCTAGATTCATTAGGGTGTACAAGTTTTTCAAAAAAAAATTAATATCTGAATCTATTTTGAAAATCGCTCAACCGATTTTGATAAAATTTCCAGAGTTTAAATACAAAATTGTATTGCATATTTCTGAGTATTAGAAAAAAAAATACCTCGTCCAGGGCAGTTGGAGAACATGTGTGCAATATTTAAAACAAAAAAAAATATATAAGTAACATAATTTTTTCAGAAGAATAATACCTACTTCCTGAAACCTTGTTCAATCTCAATCTCTCAAATAGGAGAAGTCTTCTCTCCGGCGCACCGTCTTCTAGTAAAAAATAAAAACCATACTAGTGTACTTCAAAGCGTTGATAACCAAACATTTTCAGTTTTGGTAAAAGTAGGAAATCCTACTGTTCTACTCGTCGAAGAGAGAAAACTCAAGAGACCTTTTTCATTGGAAATTGAATGAGTATTTTGAAAGAATACAGAACTTTGTCCGAAAAACAGTGGCGTGTAATTTTTGTTTTCTCTCAAAGTTCTTATTTCTGGTTCTTCTATATGCAGTATAAGTATTGACCAAGTTGATCTGGGACACCCTGTATTTAGAAACTCTTTTCAAGCAGTCTGATGTATGGCGTAAAAATAAGACAGATTCCTTTTACCCGTAGACGGTCTTGAAAAATCGTTGTTTTATTTTATGAGGAATCTAGTTCCAAAACCATTTTTAGCTCTTGTTATTTTTCAAAAGAATTTGCCGTTTTCAGCAAAAACCCAAATCACTAATGACAACTTATTGTAGCTGTCATATCAAAAATCGTGGAAAATTCCAAAGTTGACTATGAAATGTCAGAATCTACAAATAGGTAAAAAGAGGAAATAAACATTATTTAATAGAAAAAGGAACAATTTGAACAATTTTTTTTTAATTTATTTTTATTTTCACATATCGATCACACCAATTGGCTAAGTTTAAAATAAGTTACCCTGATTATTAAAATCACATGAGCAGTTACTTGTACCAGCACCTAGATGAATAATCATCTGTATGTGCAGTTTACTTAGAAAATGAATCATGTGTAAGAGTGTGACAAGTATATAAGAGAAAACAAAATATATATTATGTCTATGTACATGTATTAATGAAAAAGTTACAATTGAAAAACATATCTCATTTCAACCTACTTATAGTCAAAATTTATTTACAAGGTAAAAGAGGTACACTTTGCCCTAGCTGAAAAACCCTTCAAAATGATGACGACTGTCAAATATTGCTGTTTTACTTAAATATCTATAGCTTTTTATTTTCGATTTTTTTACATTACCTGGGAGCATGTTGTACAGTTATGGCCCATAGTATTCATATACCTTAGATCTAGATTATTGTTACTTATAGGAACTTTAATTTGCTTGTTGTACGCTCTTGTTTCATAAGAGTGGTCAACAAAAGGTCTCAAACTAGGACGAGCATGCATGTAGCAGCATATCGTATGAATGTTAATTGAGCGAATGCTAAATATATCTTCATTGAAAAGCAAGTGTGAGGGGTATAGCTTTTTTCTTTTGAAAATAATTTTTAATATATATGTTTGTATTATACTCAATTTTCACAGGCTATTATTATATAGACCACCCCACACCAATATTCCATACCTTATGACTGATTCTACAAATGCTTTGTATACTATTACGAGTGTTCTCTTATTCAAAAATATCCTCAACAAGTAAAATTTATGAAGGAGTTTGCGAATTTTATCTGAAACGTAATCAACGTGTGGTTGCCATTTAAGAAATTTATCAATAACAATTCCAAGACATTTTGCGGATGATGTTTCTTCAATACTGTGATTATCCACGGAAATGGAATAATATGAAGGTCTATTTGCGCTTGTGAGTGAGACAGCTACGTAGTTTGTTTTTTTCTAGGTTAAGTGTTAATTTATATGTTTGAAGCCAGATCCTCATTTTTTTAAAATTTTTCAATGTTTTAGTTTTCACAATCTCCCATGTATCTCCTGATACAACAAGAGCTGTATCATCAATAGAGATAGAAAATACAATAAGCACTGAGAAGTCACAGTAATTGTTCAAAATAAACACCAAAATTTTAGTAATTTCTAATGAGTGTGCATTTATCTGTGATTCGATTCCACAATTTGGCTCGATAACCGTGGAACACCCAAACTATTTCAAGAGTCCCTGGAGAAAGAAATCTCACTCGAGGTACTGGTGATCATGGAGGCCAAAGTTGTGAGCAATTTCTTGTTGTAGTCTCCAACATTATTATCGAGAATATTATTAAAAATCAGGCGATGTTCCATCGTTTATAAACTGATGTTCAAATCTAAATTGTAGTAGTGCTTGGTCAAGTTGATCCAGCTTTCAAACATTTTTCTAAAAAAGTTAATTTTTTCACCAATGATTAGGAACCATCCTGAATATTGATTTGTATACTTTCTAGATCTGGACTTGGAGCACCACCTTTACTTTACGATAAAAAACACATTGCTCAACTTTTCACTCTCATGGACAAAATGCAAGAAGGGTCTATTGAAATGTCTCAATACTTCACTGGTATGCATACACTCGGTATGTGTACATTCAATGAACATCCCGAAACAACTGATGAAGGTGAACATATTGCACTAGCTTTATGATTTATAAACAGCTAATGTTTTGTTAAGGAACTGTTCGGAGAGAAACTTTCATAGAAGAAGCATACGAAGCAGAACTGGCTATATTGGATGACTTAATAAGAAGACGTATTGAAAAAGAAAAGCCGCAAGTGACAAAAAAATATCAAATAGGAACGCTTCAAATACCCCGCTTGGATCCTCCTTACTTTATCCCGTCTGACTTATTCAAAACCAGTAAGACAAGGCTAGATGTATCGAATGTAGATTTTGTTGAACCTTCTGAGATGGAGTTCGAAATGGATTAGGGTCTATTTATTATTCATTAAACGATGGCTTATCAATTATCATTTATTTGACTAATAATCTTTACTGACTCTTGATGTTCACTCAAATTATTGTTAAACTCTTCAATCAATTCCGCGAAACTGAAACAATAACACGTCAATCATCAAACAAGGTTAGTCATTTAGACTTAGTTAATTATTATTCAAAGCTATTGCTCACTTGTTCTACTAAAAGAAAAATTATTCAGCAAAAGTTCGCGCTCTAAAAGGATGTATCGCTGTTATGTTGGTATCCGGAAGAAATTTGCTGAATAAACATGATCGAGCATGTGTGACAAATCATTCTATTCCTATTGCCAATTCGTGACTATCAACTTTATGGTTCCATTTAAGCGTATAATATGAATTCTTCCTCTACATGATGGATTTGGGTTTATAGATAGCCTTCTGTGGCATATACCCACGCCTTCCGATTAAGCATGCTGCAAAGTATAGATGATCAAAATCGTGAGCATGTAGCTAATATATGGAATTATAATGTGACAGAGTAGGAACTGATACTCAAAGTCTCTTGTGACACCCAAGCACGACAAGCTGGTCTGTTGGAAAAATAACTAACCAAGAAAGAATAGGTCATGTCAACATGCACTAGTTGTCAATATTATCTTCGTCTGTATTTGAAAACAAGAAGGAATATGAGCTACTTTGTCAGCCGTAAGAAAAAAAAAATAATGAATAATTATTATTGTCAGGACATTTTGAAGACCCGTGATGTGTGAAGCGATCAATAAGCAATTTATCAATATTGGGATCCAGCTTTCGAATTCATTTACTCAGAGAACTGGATAAATCAATATGAAATACAAAATTCAGTATAGTGAGTTTGGGATAGTTTGGGTTAGTGGCAAATATCATTGATGACAATCCAGAAAAACTTGTGGACATTAAAATTTTAGGTTCATGCAAATTCATTGCAACATTCAATATTAATTACCACTGATTGATCAAACTGCAAATTTTGTTTTGAGTGTATTTTATATTGAGTATGTTTATTTAAAATCTAGGATAAATATGTACAGGGCTGTTACGCGGAAACAAGAACCTCTTATTACTTTACCAAGTTACGAAAAGTAGTGTGGAGACAAATGCTGGATCACCAGATGGCTTCTTACTGCTATATCAAAAAATTCAAGTTCGCGTTCCAAAGATAAAACCTTCGTTTTTTTTTATACAGGTTGTCCCTCCGGAAACAAGCTCGATCTACAGGGTGTTTCCTAAAGATTGGTAAAAAATTCGTTGTGTGATTCCTGGGGTATTTTCATGAAAAAAAGTTCCTATAAACATTTGCCGAAAAATGCTTCCTAAGGGAGCTACGCCCCTTTAACCTTTTAACCTTTAACCCCGCCAGTATGGTACGCCCCTGATTAAAATTTTGAAATTCTGAGCTCAAATTCTCATTCAGCATTAAAAGTTTGTATGATGTACCAAATTTCATGATTTTTGTATGTAAGGTTTCGGAAATATTGAGGAAAAACCGTCTTCGGGGTGCCCTATTTAAAGGGGCGTAGCTCCCTTAGGAAGCATTTTTCGGCAAATGTTTATAGGAACTTTTTTTCATGAAAATACCCCAGGAATCACACAACGAATTTTTTACCAATCTTTAGGAAACACCCTGTATATATGGAAAACTATACGTAGGAAAATTTTGATAATTTGACATTATACCAAAGTCTATGGGGGCACTCAAGCTGGTGTGAAGTTGGTGTCAACTTGCTTATTTTAAATAGAACACCCTATATATTATTGCATTTTTTGATTCTACGTAAAATTCTAGGCAGATTTGATGTACCACACCCTATACCTAAGTATAAGGGTTTTTGAAAAATTTAAGATTTTATGTCAAAACTGTCGTTTTTAGGATCTAATTTAGCGTTTTCATCTCGGTTTTCATTGAGTTTGTGTTGGAGAGGAGATTTCTTAGAACATTTCAATAACTATTAATATTAGGGTTGTCGAAAAATAAGTTCAAAACTTAAATTGAGAAATCTGCCAAAAATCAATTTTTTCAAATAGAAACCTCCAAATTTTGTGATTTCATGTTATCGGGCATCAAAAATAAAGGTGTGTTTGCGCAATGGCTGTCCTTTCCAAAAATTTGTATTTTTGGAAAGATTGCCAGTTTTTATATTTTTCGATGTTTCTATAGAGTTCAAGTTCAGTTATCCTTAGTTGCTATGACAATGTTGAAAAACAATCAACTGTTAGAATGTGCATTGAGCATTCATTGTCATTCAAAATCTTTTTTATAATCATGCCGCGGCAATATTTCCAAAAATACAAATTTTTGGAAAGGACAACCTTTCGCAAACTCACCTTTATTTTCAATGCCCGACAACATGAAATCACAAAATTTGGCGGTTTCCATTTGAAAAAAATGATTTTTGGCAATTTTCTCAATTTAATTTTTGAACTTATTTTTCGACCTCCCTTTTTTAAAAGTTATTGAAATGTTCTGAAAAATCTATAAAAGGATGTCCATTCCAATAAGGAATCCAACACAAACTTAATGAAAACGCTTTCTGATACGAAAAATTTACATTTAAATCAGGTCCTAAAAACGTCAGTTTTGACATAAAATCTTAAATATTTCAAAAACTCTTATACTTAGATAAAGGGTGTGCTTCATCAAATCGGCCTAAATTTTTACGTAGAATAGAAAAATGTTATAAAATATAGGGTGTTCTTATCTAAGCAAGATGGCACCGACTTCCGGTATAACCGGAAGTGCCACCATCTTGAAAATATTTTATCTTGAGTGCCCCATAAACTTTGCTATACTGTCAAATTTTCAAAATTTTCCGTATAGTTTTCCATATAAAGATCGAGTTTGTTCCCGGAGGGACACCCTGTATAGTTTCCTGCCTGCCTGATGAGCCTTTTGGGAAATATTTGAGTTTGAAATAAGAATATTTTGAATCGAAACCGATGATTAACCGAACGAGCCTGAAAGCATCCATCGTCATGACGATACACGTACACAGAAAAAATGTATGGAAAATGAATAGGACGAAGGGGAACAATTGATTGGCCTTCAAATAGCCTTGACCTCACAGTCCCATATACGTTTAGTGTAAGTCAGAAACTAAGAGGCCTATGACAAGGCATTCCTGTTTATGGATCTCTCGTTCCATAAAAAAGTAGGTAGTTCTGGTTCGTCAAAATCGCAAGGTTAAATCTTTAGTCATAACCATGATAACCCCCTGTATAAGGGAGGTCAAAATAAACCCAGTTTGTCATATATATATATTTTTTGACACCATCCTAATGGAGATACAGAGACCCGAAGGGGTACCCATCGATTTAATTTTTTAGTTCCAACTTTTTGAACCACCAGCTTGTATAATTTGATGACATTTCAATATGTGGTGTAGGCCATGAAGATAAAAAATCTGAGCGCGTATTCTGTTACGTCAAAGCATGCTTTATAGAAAGACTTTTCTTCTTTTTGACGTTGAAGATTACACGCTTTGGAAACCATTTTAGTAATACTTCCATTTGGTTTTAAATGCGTGTAATCCAAGTTTGCGTAATCCCAGTAGGCAAGCATACCTTTTGATAGCCAAAAAAACTCATTTTTTCATGTCAGCTTTTTGCTTGTAGCTGGAAAACGATGCGTCGGACGGAAAATATCATTCTACTCAATACTAAAAAAAACAAGATTTTGCAACGAATGATATCCAAAACATCAAATTCGGTTCAGAGACCCGACCACTGGGCAGGTCGTCATGAGGTACCTGGAAGCCCGAGGTAGGCTGTTGTCACATAGACGAGTACAGTACTTCAAGGTTTTCAGTTGCCAACATGGAAATTGCCGCACAAGTGAAAGACTTTTGTGGCGTGACGTATGGTACTTCAGAGTAGCACATAGAGGCTGGGTTCTCAAGGGCACAGAGGGACGATGCAGACATGACGATCCTTCTTGACTGGTTATCATCCAACTATCCCCTTCCACTAGAACATCTTGTGATGACCATTAGCAGAGGAGTAACTTGCTTGCTTCACCACTTGCTAAGATTATTGGTAACGCCTAAGTTATGTCAAGATCCAACGAAAAACCAGAGTTGTCCCGTTATTGATGATTACCCTAATGTGGTATGGGTAAACAGTACCAGATCAGCCGTGAAAGGAAGCGCTCGCTCTTTTGCAAATTTGGTGTTAACTGGAATAATCCGAATAATAACTGCAAACATCATTTCTCACCTGGTTTCTCACCAACGACAATAACAAAGAACGGCTTATTTCCATGCTGCGTGAGAAATTTCTACAGTGGTTTGAAATATGGAAAAGTATTGAGGATGCGTACGGAATGGAAGAGTACACCAATTTATTGATCCTATCAACCGCTAAAGCACCAGATTCATTCAACATTTGAATCATGACACCTGGATAAAGAACGTCTGAGAACACCTTTCACTCTTCGACGTCTCGTCTTTTGTTAAACAGAACCTTCTGTTGGAATTTGTCAAGCTCCACAAAAAAACTTGACATTACAAGAGACAGTCAAGGTTTTGCATCTACCTAGGTTATCATTCTAGCGTTCTTGGTGGCTTTTTATCTGCCTAAAGGCCCAGTGCTGTCACATTCAAGAAGTCGATTTTATTTCGTCAGAATAACCTCCAAATAGAACCCGCCATGGTAACGCTCCATTTATTATCTAACGAATAGTTATTTGACAGAATTATTCTATTTATTTGAATGTGAAAGTGCCGGGCGTAAGGCAGATGAGGCCTTCCTGGACAAAATTCGCTACGAGATATTTTCAAAATCTTCAAAAAAGCCAACTTTAACAAATCTTCGCCTATTGCTTATTTTATAGTGAAGTTATCTTTGCTTGTTCTGCTTTACCGGCCGAGTGGTCACTATTTTCGTGGTGATAAAACATATTATTTTGAGCCGCTGCCCAACAAATTATTCTGCATGTGTACTTTCACATCCAGAGCTGGTATGATGAACCAGATGATCCTCTCAGCTGGGGTCATTAACACCAAATTCTCAACCAATTATTGTCCTGCAGATGTACGAAGAAGTGCACAGGAAAGCGCAGCTTCCAAAAAGTAGGCATGAAAAGACAAACCGGCATATGGTTTAACATCCACAGCAAATAAAACAACCAGCAGTATCTATCACTCGAGGATATTCTTGAAAATAATCATTTTGGTGTAGAGGTCAGGGCCGAATTTGAAATATTCACAGCGAAAAATTGAAATTGAAGTTTAATATCCTGAGTAACGCCATCACTGGCGACATTATTTATTCCATGACTTCTACACCAGACAGTATCTTGCGCCAGTTTGTTAAAAACAGGGAAGTTATACTGCTGATGCTGGCTGTTTTATCTGCTGTGCCGTAGAAGTAGAAATCGGTGAGGAAAGTCCTTTTGCGCGACTTCCGGTTATACCGGAGGTAGGTGAAAACTCGCTTGTTTCAAATGGAACACCCTTCGTACTATGACATTTTTGGATTCTACGTAAAATTCTAGGAAGATTTGATGTATGATGTCCTTTACCTAAGTATTACCGTTTATGAAATGTTTGAGTTTTCATGTCAAAAATGACGTTTGTAGATTCCTATTTAACTGTAAATTTTTCGTATAAGAAAGCCTTTATTGTTTGATTTGTATTGGATTTCTTGTTAAAGGATTATTCACAATATTTTGATAACTATTATTACAGTGTGGCACAAAAATAAGATCAAAAATAAAATTAAGAAAAATGCCGAAAATTTATTTTTTCAAATGATGTATTCGCAGTTTTTTTGTACCTTAACTATTAGAAACCTCTATGGTGTCATGAGTCTTTATGGCCTACAAAAAAATTTCAAAAGAATTTCTACAAAACTATATCGATTTTTGACCCATATGACAAGCTAGGGTTATCTTGACCTCCCCTTTACACTACAGCAATTATGCCATACTTAGAGGACACCCTGTATACATAGTTTTGACTTCTCAACTTCAAACTTATCCAACTGATGATTTACATGTGGAGGCGACCATCTTTGAAAAGGTACTTATCTTAAAAACTACTTGAAAGGGTTCAAAAAGATACCGTACGTAGAATCTTTATACATATCTTGTTAATCTTATTAGATACCTATCTTTTATTTTATAGAATATCCGGTGTCTTTTTTACACCATCACACATATTAACAACTGACTGTGCCTGTTAATTGTGCGTAAAATCAACAAAACAATCAATATGTCACAACACTTATTTTCCTCTTATCAGGGTTACTGGGTTACAACACCATAAAATAGACATTATTACTATTCGCACTTTCGAAGCCCCATGACATTGTTCTCTGATTACCAAAAGTAATGACAAGATGTGTGAGACCACCAACTTTGACAGATGTTGCGGATGTTGTATTTTTATGCATGTCAATAAGGGCACCAGAAATTTTTCTTCTCAATATTGAGTTTTCATTTCTAGCTTTCGTCATACACCATCCAGGTGTCATAAAGTCAATGGTTCAAATCAAGAAAATAGTTGAATTCCACGCAGTCAAGAATAACCATTCATCATAGAATTATAAACTATAGATCTAATAATAATTTTGACCTTGATTCAGTTTCAATCAAGCTCAATAATTTGAATTTATTAACAATATTTCAATTTCATCTGACTCAAACTAAAGCGGAAATCAAGTTGCCGATACAAGTTTCAGTCAATCAAAAATGTACACTCAATACCTTAAATACTTGGTCAGATGGCCGACATTTTTACGTTAATTATGAGGTAACGGTTCTTTTCTTCAACAAATATATAGATTACAGATGTTTGTTTTGATCGTTCAACGAAGTTTGAGATCATTGAATAAAATATGGCCATCAGGATGAGATATTTCTCCCTGATAAATGATTGGAAGGAATACGACCAATTTTGAGTAATGTTCAATGCCCGTCTGCTGGGCTGGGGTATGGAATATTTCAATATTTGTGTACCAACTTTCTTCCCTGTGTACCAACTTTCGATTCTGCACTAAGAAAAGTCCATCAGTAGTCATAGGCAGATAGTTTCGAGTGATAGGTTTTGCAGAAACTTACTATAAAATTGTTGTGAAAAATGACGATTAATGCCCGTCTTCCGAATCAAAGATAGGTTTAAAATCTCGTAGGAAGCCTTAGTAATCCATCGGCATACATATATGACATTTACGGAATAATTGATACGATTTTTTAATAATCATAATATGTAGGGGAAAGTTGCCCAAAACGGGATGCATATAACGATTCTTTACCTCACCACGAGCCCCTTACCAAAATCGGTCTTCCTATTGGTTGGATCGTCTACAATCATTCACGTGCTATAGGCAACCAGCAAATCAGTCACAGTCACATCATTGCTGATCAGCTGGCTGATTGCCGATTGCTATAATATCTACTTGTAATCATCCAAAAGAATGCATTATTTATTCTTGAGCAAATACACTTTTTATTTTGTTTTTAATAAATTAGCAAGATTATTATAATTATTCTGCATTATTGACTTCCGGAGAGGTTTTTTTTTTCGACTACCCTGGTGGGTTAAATAGGTATTTATAGTGGATTTAGTGACTAGTGTATACCACGATCGATGTGTATACCACAATATGGGGGTGAATCTCGGAGTGGATCACCTACCTACTATTTATACAGATTAAGGCGCGGTGATCGGATAAATCTATCAACCAAATATTTCGCTAATCGGGGTGGTGTATAAAAAAGACAGTGTTATTAACAATCAACTAGATTTTTCGACTTGATTTGGGTGCAGGTGACAGCTTTGGTGCTCAGCAATATATTATACCTATTTGTTCCTAAATTTCTATTATTTCACGGGATGTCTACCCGGATACACGACAAACTATGAAAATTGCTCGAATCCATTCCATAATGAATAGGTATTACAGAAACTACACACACCTCCATAAGGTACTTTATGCCCAGTTCGAGAGATATAAAACTCTGGTAACATAAATAAGTAGGTACGCGAATAGAGTCAAGGTCCTCGGTTTTTGTTTTTGTTGAAAAGTCATTGTGCCTTTTTGACCTATGAAAGAAAAAAAAAGCCAATCTTGACGGTTTTTCAAAGTGGTTCTAGAGAAAAAAATCGAATATAAAGTGGAGCAAAAATTATACCGATCCTGAAAATAACACACTATACAATTGACAATTTTATAGCCCAGGTATGCGGTTTTGAAGTTGCTTGAAAGGATACATTTCTCAAGCTTTTAGCCAAAAATGCCAATTTTGAGCAATTTTTGACATCTTTTAAATTGCATCTAGTCTATCAAAAGTTCAATCGTAGTGTGATTTCCAGGATCGATATAGTTTTTACCTCTCTTTCCAATGGAGTTATCCATTTTTTTTCTAAAACCACTTTGAAAAACCGTCAAGACCGGGGAAAATGAAAAGAGTATTTATTAATGTGATCAGATTTCGAATATCTGTGGAAATGGCAAAAAAACATGGGGGGTCCAAGACTTTTGGAGGTGTGTGTGCTAGGTACCTAACCAATTTGTCCTATTTTCGGCATAAAGCTTGAATTTTGAAGTTTTTTTTATTCGGACTTCTCTCAAAACTCCATCTACTGTGGAAGAAATTTGGCTCATATCTCTTATTCTAAATTTAAATGAATAATGTATAGTGTAGGTATCTATTTCAATCCGGGTTCAAATCACAATGACAAATGAATTAAATCAATTGAGCAATAAGGGTTTTACAAATGAATCATGTTCATGTCTATGGATCTCTAACATTCCTAACTCTACATCATCATTTGTATCCAAAATAATCGAATGATAGACATTATATTATTTTGAAATAAGGCTACGCACTGACACTTATTTCTTCTGAAGGCTTTTTTCAATGCATAACACATTAATAAATTCCGTCGACAGATAATTTCCACTGATCACTTGCACAGACATTGTTGAAAAAGCAACTTCGAACTCAAACGCGAAACAGCCATAAACAACCGCAACAGCTGTCAATATTCGTTTTGAATTCGAATCTGAATAATTATGTGCCGCCATATTCGAATCAACCAATAGGATAGACCGATTTTGGTAAAGGCTCGTGGTGAGGTAAAGAATCGTTATATGCAAACGGCATAGTCGGGTGAAACAGGATATTGGCCTTTGTTTTAAAACAAGCAGCGCCATCTGACGGCTGGTGGCGTCAAATGCTAGAAATAAGCGTTGTCTAGATGTATCAAGTGAAGATACTCATAATTTCGTTATTTGTGGTGTGTGACAAATGTCAGTTTGAAAAAGCAAGGTTAGTCTATTTTGTTTAGTCCGAGTTTGGTCAATAATCACTTGGATTAACAAGAACAATAATATATGGTGAGCAGTTTTCATGATTCCATTGATATTTGGCAATATTTTGATGATGTAAGTGAATATCACAATTTTTCTTTGTTGTGAAAACAAGGATAAAACTTTAGACATAAGCAGTCGGGTAAAACGAGATACCTAGGTGTTGGGTAAAACAGGATACTATCCCGTTTTATCCAACCCTTTTCATTCATGTAAATTCCACGCTTAAGTTCAAACGGTGAAAGCGATTTGTGAATCACGGTCTTCGTTTTAGACTAACTGAACACATTGTTTCGCTTCCTCACGCAGAAAGAAAAATTAATGCTTACGATAAAAGAAGAGGAAAGACTGCCGTGCTAACTTCAACACCTTATAAAGAAGAACTCGCCTATTAAGAAGCCCAAACTAAACTTGAAAGAAGATAAAAGAGTGGAGAATAAGAAAGGAAAAATTAAAAATAATAGAAAATGTGCAGGACGCAAAAAAGAAAAGAATGAAAGAAAGAAAAGAGACAGCAGTTCAGAAGACGATGAGGATAATGACGAAAGTTGCATTTATTGTACTGAGCTAAACTCCAAATCCAAAAGTGAAGACGGTTGAGTCATGTGCGAACACTGTCGACGTTGGGCTCACGAAGGTTGCGCAGGAGTGGAGAACGGCAGTAATATGACCAATTAACTTTTGTATTATTGAAAAAATATATACTTTGTTTGGTTTTTTATTTCAACAGGCAAATCAAATTCAGTCAAGACACTTTTTTTAAATTAAGTAAAACAATTTTCATCATATTTTAACACTATCCCGTTCTACCCAACCAGTTGTCCAGAACGGGATAGTTGAAATATTTTTAAAAATGTTAAATTTCTTATGCTACTGTCAAGCTATTGAGGAATGACTATGGGTAAACATAAAAAGGAGTCCCTGGAAAAGTTACCCCTGATAAAACAGAAGATATCGGTAGCACAGTTACTGAGTTTAGGTTCAAAGAACCTCAGCTGTCCCGTTTTGGGCAACTCTCCCCTACTAACCCCGCCTCCCACGTACAAAATAAGTAACAATTTCCTTGAGCTCCATTTCGTCAATAACGGACTGAATTTATGACGCTGAGATGCCAGAGGCACATAGCACCTACAATATAATGGAAACTGCATTACTGCAATTTTTAAAGGTTGAAGGTTGTTGAAGAGTTTTAACGTTATAAAGTGGCGCCCTACAATGGTTGTTTGGATGACCAAGTAAACCACATGACAGGATAGGGTAAAACAGAAATCTACATCACCATACAGCGCCATCTGCAGGTTTCTGTCACAGTTATACTTCTGCGGCAATTTCAAATGCTTAAAATTTTTTTGAGCTTTTGTTCCTGGTTTTAAAATATTTATGTATATTTAACCCAAATCACGAAATAGATACGTTTTCAATCAAAACTTTCTAAACACTATTTTGATGAAGGGTTTGGAGAAAGCATTTTTCATGGCGTTTTTACTTTTTTTGACTATTATACATGGTGATAATACCCACAAGAGTGGAAGTATCTGGAATATTCATTTTAAAATGTATCCACTATGGTTATTCCCATTCACCCAATGTTAGAATAGTACCTATTGTCATTCGTTTTCGAATAATAAAACAAACATTTTGAGATCAATTGGAATGTCCAACTATATTTTCGCTACCTATTTTCTGTACGATGCCAAGTGTTCCATTTAAAATATACGTGATTTCTATCTTCTAGACAACTAGGTCTCACAAAAATCAATAATATTTCAAGGCCCGTGGGTTCAGATCCCGCCTGGACCCGTATTCTTGAATATCTGGGAGGAGAACTTTTGCGGGAAGTGGGCGTGACCTCACAATCTGATTATTAAATTTTGTTGTTGAAGTCGATTTTGTGTGCTGTTTGTAAGATGGTTTTCGATTATTTCAATCCTATTATGATCTAGAAGATGTAGAAGACACTGAATAGTGGATGGAAATAAAAAGGATGGTTTCTGGGAGCATTCCCGGGAGTGCTCCCGTCACAGTCATTCAAGAATAAGGGGCCTGGAGTCGACTTTTCCCATTTCCCTTTTCTGTCTGTATGCCACAAAAACCACCTTCTTCACATGATTTGGACAAAGAAACTGCCCTTACAAATAATATTTTTGTTTTTTTTTTCATTTACCTATAAATGAATTAGCGGGAGAAGCGACAAAAATAAAATTTAAACATCGGTTAGATAAGAATCACCTTATAGTAATCATCACAAAATAACTTTCCCACAACTGAAAATATACTAGATTTATGATAGAGTTGAAAAAAATATGGATTAAAGAATATTTTTCGTAATAAATGGGTTAAAAATTACCATATTTTAATACCAGGAGGATCCTGGATAACACACCAAATCAGATCTATATAGATTTGTTCATAAGTCTTATTCTGCAGTGATGGATTCCGCACTTCACAGATCCACTTTGCGAAAAGTTCCGCATCATCCTTAGGAAATCTTTGTCTCTTACTTGCTAAATCATGACAATTAGGAATCACACAACAGCTGTTATAACGACGCTTCTGATTACACTCCATTTTCAAAAAGTTTACTTCAACAAAGATGAAATCAAATAAGCTTATAAGAACTTTTCACAATGACAACTAGTTATATGATGACCAATTAGGGACAAGGCAGCAAACAAACTCTAGCGCCACGGTGGATGTTTGGCGAAATACATTTTCATGTATCACTGGTTGCTGGCTATAAACATGTCACAAGTTTTTTCAAATAAATGTTTTTCAAACCACTCCTTGTTAGCTTATTCATGTCATTTGATGCGCTATAACTCGTCAAGTATTAGAGCTATCAAAAAATGTTAAGAGGCAAAGTTGTTCAGTTTTTAGTCCTCTATAACTTTTAGCCAGGTCATTTTGCTCTAAAAAAATATTCAGGAAACTACCTCCTCAGCGCAAAATGTACCAGGACTTCGAGTCAGATTTTTTGGTCGGATGCTCAGGAGGCAGTCCACAAGCACTCCTGAAAATATAATTTTGTTTGGAATAATTTTTTTGGAAAACCGACATCTTCACTGGGCTACACGAGATTTTCAAGAGAAGAAAGTTATGTTCCATGAAGTACCCTAGATATGGTCATCTGGCTGGGCGGTGGTGGAATCATGGTCCACTGACGGTGGACGAATTCTGATGGAATCTGATAATTGTTTTTTTTCAAATTCCTTGACATTTGCATTTGGTTGATCAATAGGTCTGTCCACAAAATTTAGTTTTTTTATTGAAAATGGTAGATATAGGTGTAGCATGAACCCCTATAAATTAAAACATAGTCAAATATTTTCTGCGTTATTCGCTGAACAAATTTGCCAAAACGCGTAGAGGCTGAAAAAGGATGTTATTATTATTATGTGACGTCACCTACAGAATAAAGAGACATTGTTTTACGGTTATCCGATGTTAAACGGAAAGGTTGGTACAGAACCGTAATAAATGTCTAGGCCCAATCACACCAGCTGCCTTACTGATGAGTCCAATTTCGGGACGAAACCGGTATAAGGAGGGCACTACTCACATGGATGTAACTCTAGACATTTATTACGGTTCTGTACCAACCTTTCCGTTTGTCACCTACAGAGTGACCCATTTGAAAGCGGGCTACCCTGGTAACTTTTTAATTTATTGATCGATTTTGACGATTTTTTTTTCAAATTTTTAGAGGGAAAAGGTGTATTTTGAGGCCATACGTCGCCCAGTTTTTTCTAAAAACCAAGGCCCACTAGAGCATATTTAGAGGCTGAAAAATCCAGAAAATATATTAGCGATTTTTTTAAAGAAAATCTTACTATGCCAGTAGATTTTTCATACCCTGAAATGAATCTGTACCAAATTTTATGAAAAAATATTGAAAATTGAAGATTAATTTTATTATGCACCAAGAAGTATTTTACATCGAAACTCTTGCGATAGCAAGTCCATCAGAAAAAAATTATTGAATATAAACATTTAAAAGATATTCTCATGTCAAAATACAATGAAAACAGACAAACAAGACTGACAAAAAAAAAAGAGTAAAAATTACACACAGAAATAATTTTTTCGAATTGATATTATACAGTGCTTTTCTTTGATGTCCCCCCCCCCTTTATTTTTTGAACGGCTTAACTTAGAGACTTCAAATTCTAGGTGCTGAAATACAAGCATGTTGACTATGTTTTGACATAAAATTGACATATGAAAAATTCAAGATGGCGCCCAGCCGTGAGCCGTTCAAAAAATAAAAGGGGTGGGGGACATTAAAGAAAAGCACTGTATATATATATATATATATTATAATATTTTTTCATGAAATTTGGTACAGATCCATTTCAGGAGATGCAAAGTCCAGTGGTGTAGGCAGATTTTTTCTAAAAAAATCGCTAATATGTTTTCTGGATTTTTCAGCCTCTGAATATGCTGTAGTAGCCTTGGTTTTTGAAAAAAACTGGGCGACGTATGGCCTCAAAATACACCTTTTCCCTCTCTACATTTCAAAAGAAAGTGGCCCGCTTTCAAATAGGCACTTTGTATGTAGGCCCCGAAGTGGGCCCATATCAATTCATCAAGATATTTCATATACCTATTATCAAAATATACCTCGGGTTCCCCATTTGATCAACGTGCGGCAAGTGAAGCCAATTTTTAGCCTGTGAGAAAGAAAGAAATGACCAAGCCCATTCAAATGCCTCATAAGAGTGTTTCATGTGTACTAGGAAGAGACTGCGATTGCGCTAGATGCTATTTTCGTATTGGTTACTCGTGATTCTCCGCGGATCTTATGCTGCCAAGCTATGGTGCCAGATCCGTCGTTTTTACGGTAGATCTACGATTAAATACATATTTTTGTGGTAATTGCGAGTATTCCTTGTAAGATATTGAACAGCCAAATTTATAATTCAGTGAAATAAAATGTCGCTGTACGCGGACACGTTCTCTTGAAATTATAATTATGGTGGTTACCGGTTTTCAATTCCAAATTTAACGTTACGCCGAATTTAACGTCTTGTCCATTCTAAATCTGGCAGCGCTGATGCTCTTCGCTCTTCCTTCTAAAAATCATTGGTGACAGAACGCCATTATTGTTATTTTGGTTTGTGGTAGCGTTGAGTTTGAGTTTGTGTCCTTTGTTTGTCGTTTGAGTTTATTGGTGTCAGAACAGTGAATTCATTTAGTTTTTGTGTGAAAAGTTCTTATTTTTTAAACCGTTTTGTTCTTCGGACAATACCATGAGGGGTAGTTTCCTGTGTCCTGGCAAAATAGAGCCCAAAACCACTTTGCACAGGTATGTGACATGAAACAAAATGTATTTGTATTTGTTAATATCATATGTATTGTAGGTACGCTTGGCTCATTTTTTTTCATTATCATATTGCACTTTATCCATTAAGTACGTACTTTACAGTAGCGGTTGGCGTTAAAATACACAGCACTTTAATCTTAGCTCCCCAATTTTGCCAATAAAATCATCGAAGTAGGAATGTGGAAGTCTACAATCTCATATTCATCAACTAATTCGTAATTTAAGGATGGTTTGTTTTGAAAAAAATGAATGCAATTTGAGGTTAAGCAACCAAGCAAAATGAGGTGTCAAAATATTCGATAATCCACAGCTGATAATCTCGTTTGAAACCGTACGTACCCGCCCATCGACCACCCACGGACCAATAATGAAATTTTATTTTGAGGCATGCGCATTAATATGGCAGTACCCATGAAACCGACTTATGGGAAATCCATATTTCTGTCTTTCCCGATAGCTCCCGATTTGGCTTCACCTTTGAGGGACTACGGTAGGTATATTTTAAATAATAAGTAGGTATATGTAATATTTCCGTGTCCCTATTGTGGGCCTGGCAACCCAAACAATCATGTTTGTGTAATATGTTGTCAAGACCATATATCTATTAATAACTATATGGGGAGCAATTTAACACGCTTGATGCCAAGATGAGATAGAAGATCCCGCTGTACTGTATATTTTTCGCATAAGTCTATCCTTTTCTATCGCAAGGGGACGGTCCCCTCTATGGTGCTATACACGGTTCAGCATTATAAATAATATTATGGTGGCAAGAAAGTGGAGCTTTGTGCCTTAGTGCACAAACCGACAAGTATAGAACGCTAACGAAAATTCTTGTGAGTAACCAATGCAGACAGCAAAAAGAAAATTATGGTTTGCGGCAGTGAGACGGAATTTTGAAAACGTTTGGATGCCGAAAGAAGAAACTTTGTCAACAACCAAGGTTAATTATTGATAGTAGTAAGGTTGCGTCGTTATACGTTCGAGTCTCGGACGAATCAGAATTCAGACAAAAATGACGTCAGTCGGCTCCGATCCGGTTCTGAAATTCAAATACATATTTCAAAAAAAGATAGAATATGGTTCACACTTGATAATGAGAAGATATTTCACTGTATACCAAAAGCTGTGTGATAACTTACCCTCAAACACGTTTTAAAACGGCCGACACTCCGTAAAAAAAAGTTTCAAGACCCTGAAATACGGACATGTTATGACGTCAAGATGACACACCGATGACAGGAATGTCAATAATGGAGCTTGGTGACGGGATCGATTCGGTTTATCGTTCGTGGATTTCCGACTCCCTTGTTACGGCGCAACCTCTACATATCAATTAACCTTGGTCAACAACTACATATTATCAAAAACTACGTCACGTCTACCTTCAGCAAATTATGTGAATCTCCTTTCTGGAAACCGTCCTCCATATTTGCGGAGAATAAATAAACTTTCCTGGCAATGCTCTATACTGTCGAACTCAAAACACATGACAACTTTGATACTGTTTTGACGTCCAACGTCACAATAATTAAATCTAAGTACGTTCCGTCTTCCGAGCAAATATCTGACGTCACAGTGCGTTTTGTTCTCTTAACCAAAGCACTTATTTTAAACGTCTGCTGTTGAATTTAGGATTGATTTTTTTGCAAGAATACTTCGAATTAAAATATTATCAAATCAAAGTCTTTGTTTTACAAAACTTTTAATGCATATTAATTTTTTTGTGGACAGATCTATTGTTTTTAAAATTCCAGTTTTCGACTTCTTTTGAGCGGACTATGACTTCACAACCTTCCACCCAGCGGACCATTTATAGGATACTTTATGAGACATAACCTTTTTCTTGTAGAAATTTCTTGTTTCAGGAAAATATTCAAAAACTTTTTTTTCGACTTTGCAACCCCCTAGCAACTCTTTCCACCGCTACCTAGCCAGCGAACATAAATACGATCGGTTAATCATGAACCGGAGCTTGAAAGAAATCGTTGCCTATTTTGTTCGTGGGAGGCTGGGGTATATATTATTAAATTGGCAGACGGGCATCTGTTATTTTTTTGTCACGGAAATCTAACAAATTACAAATTCGCGATAAAGATCAAGTATAATATGTCCGATTATGTCTGGCGATGGATTTTTAAGGTTTTTTTGAGCTTTTACACCTATCTTTGATTCGGCGGACGACCGATAATCGTTTTTTCTCAATGATTTTCCACAACAATTTAATAGTGAGTTGCTGCAGAATATATCACTCAAAACTATCTGCCGATTGATTTTTTTACCGCATAATTTTCTAAATTTTTAATACAATTTTAATCATTGATCTTGGAATTGGTACACGGGAAAGGAAAAAAATTATTGCATTGATCGACTTCAAATATTGAAATATACCATATTCCACATGGTCGTCATCTGGATTTTATCAGCTACTGGTATTTATACTATTCTGTGTCAAGATTACAGAAAATTCGAGATGCTTCTATAATCTGCTTTCTCAATCGGCTGATAATTTCGTTAATTTTCTTGAAAAACCATTCAATTTTGTTTTCAAAATAGACATTTCTTTCGGCAGTCACCTTCTCATCAGAGCCTGATTTCGTTCCGGCAAAAATGTGTGTTGAGCTCTGTACAGAAAATACTGCGGTCTCGGAAGCCATTCGAATTTGCCATCGTAGCCAAAAACTTGTAACACGGTGCATTGTCTTGATGAAAGATCACTTTCTCTCTTCTTTATCTAAACGATATAATTCGGATATGTAGTGATCGCTCTTGACTGTCTTGCCTTTCTCAAGTCTCAAAATAAGTAGTAGCTGAACAAAATATCGTATGCAACCCAAGACAAGATTACAAGTTTGGCGGTAGTTTGAGATCGCGCGGAACCGGCTTGACCCTTTCTCCTCAGCCCTTTCGAAAAGCACAGTAAGCTGAGCTTAGAGCATACACCAGTTGTTCACCAGCAGCTTGTGATCTAGGTTTACCAAAGTGCCGACGAAGAGTGAAGGAATTGAGATTTATTTAGTGAACTTTGCTGTCCCATTATCCTTTCCCGAGAACGTCGGTGCTTCAAATCCAAAGACGATGTGTGAGGCTATTTCCTCCTCCTCATTGCAGGGTCTACATAATATGAGCCCTTTTTTTTTTTTTTCCTAGGGTGCAATGTCCAGTTGATATCCCTGTTACTTTGCTAGGCTGGGTCTTGTAAAGTTGACGAATCACGGAATTTCGCAAATTTTTTTTTTAGTAGAAAGCTCAATTGGTATAGAACAGTTAAAGAGAAGAAAAAATGCGGATAAAGCACTTTTGTAAGAAAAAAAAACTATTAAAAGTTTAATGAAATCAAGCGTTCACGGAACGCAGTAGTGAAGGATTGTCTATAACCTCACCCTTCACTTGCAGTGTTGCCAACCTTCATTTTTACTGACATAATTATATGTTCACACATTTTTGAAAATTGCAAATACAGTAATACAAAAAGCACACAAAAAAACGTTCGACATGATTCAATTAAGTGGAAAGCGTACGGATATTAGAAAGGGAAATACATACTGAACCAGACTAACCCAATCTAACCCAAGAGTGAAATGAAACCGAAACCATATAGAGAGATGATGTCGCTAAGGCGACATCAAATTTTTTTGCCAAACACAAACTAACCCAAACTAACCAAAACTGACTCAAACTAACCAAAACTAACCCAATCTAACCCAAGAGTGAAATGTACCATAGTGATGATGTCACTTTACATCAAATTTTTGGGTATCACAAGAACAAACTAACATGTCAGTATAATAATAATTATCCCTAGACTGCATACAAGAACTAGTACAACACTAGTTGTGATCATGTCGTGTTCCGTAGTAATAGTCGGCAAAACTGATTGGCAACGTTGCGTAGCGCTATTTTTTCACACAATAGCTACTGTCATCGCAATGTGAAATCGTGATTATCAATCCAAGACTAAAAGACAAATGAAAGCAATGCGTTCGTGTTTAGACCGATTTATTTTGCCAGCCTGAAATATTCATTTATTTAACAAAAATAACTGGTTGTGGTATCCCAAGGTACCTTAATGGGGCTGTATGTGTGTGTTTCAAGTGGAATCATGTACAATCATCAGGGGATAATGGCATTTTTTGTTTATTGATTGCCGGAAACAGTTCAACATGTTTTAGGTTTATTTTCGTATTTAAGGAGAAAAACTGAATGATCCGCCGATTTTTATGTTCCTTTCGTCTCTATTTAATGTAAGCCTTGTATAAAGTTGAGAAAAACAGTGGAATTCTGTGGGTCGTCAAATTTACCAGAGCCGCTAGGCTTTCTTCTGGAACACTACAGTGAATGGTGGTTGGATTTCCTCTGTCATCATTGTTTTACTTCGTCTTAGTCCTTGGCACCATCTTGCTTCCTGTTGATTCTCGGACCAACAGTTCAGTCAGCATCTCAGAGAGGATTAAGGGCCGTTTGCCCCGATCGTTTGAGCCTAGCTTTGATACGCCGGCTCAATTTTTTTAAGCGTGGCTTGTATTTGGTTTGTTGTACAGCCCTGATATTTTGACGGCCTAACTAAGAGGGACAAATGAACTATTTTGTTCAATTTGACATTTTCAACCAACTTCACACGAGAAATTTCAATTTTACAGAGTTAGTCAAGTTCATGAAATATTGTCTGTTTTGATTACAAAATAAAGAAAAAATTACACTTTGGTTTATATTCGATGGTACAGGCACAGTTTATATAATATATTGTCGGCTCTCTCCATGTCAAAATATTTGAAAATCATGTCCTCAAAGCGATTTGCCGAAATTCCTAAAATCAAAATCAAAATCCGGCTGAGAACAAGTTTTACGAGGGAGACAAGTTGGAAAAAGGCGATCGATTTCAAAGCGGTGTACGAAACTCCAACGACGGATCTCAGCCGAGATTTCCGATCGGCGACACCTGGTATGGTATTGGGACTAGAGCGGGACTAGGAATGCGGCACGCCGGAGCATCTTTTGACGACGAGTGAACCTTCTAGTCTTCAGTTAATATCGATGATTCAGGGCCTCAGTAATCCTCTTGATTCAGGGGCCGGATTTCGTACAGGTACTGTGGAATCCATAGCGACACTTCGCTCTCTGTGTGAAATGATGGGACAGCGACGGGTTGCTAGAATTCCACAGGTACACGGAATACTTACCCAAACGTACATAATTTGACCAAACACCTTTCAAGTTTTGGATAAAATTTGAGGTAACAAAGCCACCAAAAGCTAAGCTTATACAAGTAAGCCAAGAACTTTGACCGCTTATAGTAAGCTCCGCTTTGGCTGCTTTAAGCTTAGCTTACTAAGTGGTGCAAGAGATTTTTTCACAAAACTTGACTCAATTGAAAGCCGGGTTTAAATTACGACCGGTGCAATCGGTCCATAGTGATTCCAACTGCAGATTTTGGACTCATGCAGCTTTGCGTGCAAGCTATCTCCTTGTAAGGCGTTAGCATATTATTTATAAGTTCTCGAGATAAATGAGCACTTCGAGTTGCGATCGATTTCACAAAAGTTACAGACGTAAACTTGCGACTCTGTCGGTCACCTATAATAGGTAACAAGAGTTGCTTGCTCCGTTGAAAATAGTTTAAAAAAGGCGATCATTGTGAATGAAAAAATAAGAACAATCAATTAAAAAGATTCTTAGGAAATAGAGGGAATTGGGTTAAACCTGCAGTGACTCAGAATTGAAAAGCAACTACTGCCGTAGTTATAAACTGAGCACAGAAATAGATTCCTTGTTCAAGAACAATAAACACATATTTAACCGAAGCAGCCGTCGGATCTCCATCGGAAAACAAGAATCTACATCTACGTATCCTTATGAGTGGTGCAGTCAAAATACAGTACGTTTGGCAGACAATTTTAAGACCCAACTTGACCTTCTAGTGTAACTTAAGCTATTCATCTCAAGGTGACATTGAAATATCGGCCATGAGTCCATATCTGTATTTCGTGCTTTCATTTTGATAAAGATATCTAGGGGAAGGAGGTTGAGTATCTGGTTGAGGATGGCCTCCATAGCAAGCATTGGGGTAGTTCTCATGGGTCCAGTTATGCAAAGACACATGCTTACCTCTAAACTTTTGACAGTTCTGTGGCCGCCTGTCGTTGCTCGATTTTTGGCCGCCAAAAGAAGACAAGAGCTGGTCTCACCACAGTACAGTAGAGCGGATTATACCCCAAAATTTGCTCTTTTTGCTCTTCATATTGCCCTTATTGTGGCTTTTCAATGATTGACTATGTCCTGAATGGTGTGAGTTCCATGAAAGCTTGTCGTCTGTGGTGATGCCTATAGGTATGTGACTTCTCTTGCCACCTCCTTATTTTCCTCCTCCTCTTCAAGCCAACCAGGAAGGTTTTTTCGAGGATTCACCGTCAGGCTCACCATCTGGTACCAGTCTTCTACGATCGTCAGGGCTGTCTGCATCAGTTCTGCTGTGCTTGCCACGTTGTCGGCATAGCCTTGGGTTTAACATCCCTTGCTGTTTCATTCCACCAGAGTTCGTCTGCGACTAGGATCCAGAGAAGTAGAGATAAGGCTTTTTCTCTATATTTACAGTTTTGTCAAGCCACTATGCTTAACAAAACTATAACTTGGGTCTTCCGATACCTTCTTATCCTCCTGCCAATTGTGTTCTCAACTCCACACTCTAATAATTGTGGTAGTCATTGAGATGACTATGTTATGATGAGATGCTGTTTCTATGTCCAGAGATGTGGTTTGGGTATTTTCTTGGTTATTCAGTGGTCGCTCTATTTTGTGCAATTGTTCATGTAGAGCAGTCTCGCATGATTTGCCAGGTTGCTGAATGACATTTTGGTTTTTGTAAAGTAGCCTTTGTAGAAAGAGGTCTCCCGAATGTACCTCTTCACTTTTTTTTTTCATCGTTTTAGGTGGGAATGATTTATCAGTTTGAATGCCTGAAGTTGGCAAAGTATCCTCTTAAGTTGCGTTTTGCCTGCTACAGATGAGCTAGATGCTTTGTATGGTTCGGATGAATTTATAGCCCAGTCATCCCTTGTTTCAGGAGATAGAGGTTCACTATTGCGAGTTGTTTTTAGTCAAGAATGAGAAGTTTCTTCTGTAGTTCTCGTGTATTCATCGTTGGGCTTTTTTATTTTACCCACTGGTGAACGGTGGTCTTTGGTGAGATTTTCTTCGGAGGTTATCAACTTCGTTGCAGAACTTCCTTCAAGAGAGTCTTTTGGCTGCCCTCACTATACTTGGCCAGAGGCTGATCCTATTATCCTATTGTCCGGCTCTTCTAGCAAGTCTTGATATGTCGAGATTCTCATTCCATCAAAAAAAAAATATAATTTCGTGTATGTGGCGAGAGCTGTGAGAGTCAGACCGGGAACTTATTATCAGCCGAAGTTTCAGTAAATGGAAAATTTGGTGATCTCTGTTATGTACAGGGTGTTGGTAAATAAGTGCGACAATCTTCAGGAGGTAATTCTGCATAAAGAAATAATGACAGTTTTTCTATATAAACATATGTTCGCACACGCTTCGTTTTCTGAGATACGGGGTGTTAAAGTTTTGCTTGAAAATTGATTGATTGCTCTAGAGCCGGTGACGATATGCAAATGACATTTAGTTGATCTTGAGTTATTGAGCATTTTTTTGTGACATGCTTTAAAGAATTTAATGTTAATCAGTGGCGCGCATACGGGTAATGATCTCAAGTTTTTGAAAGAAAAAACGATGCATTTGTGGACATATGTTTATATGTACAGGGTGCCACAGATTCGAGTGCATGCATGGGGATCTCAGTTATGTTAAGAGATACAGGATCGATTGCAAAGTTGCGCAATTCTATGCTCAACAAAATGTCTTTTTGACAATTGAAAAATTCCCGCTACGTCCGAAGATATTCGGAAAAAAAACGAAACTTCGCAGAAACGTTATTATTTGTATTTCCTGAGTTTATTTGAAAAAATATTTTGAAATCAATTGCACTTTCTCATTGCCACTTTTTCACGTCCACAATATGGTAGTATCAAATTAAAAATCTGACATTTCGTCTTTGAGCGGCCATCATCAAGTTTATTTTTCAAATATAGACCTGAATTTCTCATTTTATTTTCAGTTATCTTTTGACGTCCTCGATGCATTGAGGTATCGCAACCGTCGAAAAAAAATACCAGAGAAAATCAGTTAGGCCACCCTTGTCTTCCTAACACATAGTTTGTTTCATAGATCCTTCTTTATTCGACACGTTATTCTTACGAGAAAACCTGCACAACTGAACAAAACTTATTGACTGAACCAAAATCAAAATAACATCCAATAACAATACATTGAATGAAATTTAATCAAATTCACAAATGACATGGAAAATAAAAAAATCAAATATAAAAACCTGAATCAATTTCTAAGGCAACCCATCACTCTACGCCCTCATCTAATCACCTCAATGCCTCAAGGTCTGTATTTGAAAAAATAAAGTTGATGATGGTAGCTCGAAGATGAAACGTCAGATTTTCAATTTTATACCACCATCTTGTAGAGGAGAAGAAGTGGCAATGACAAAGTGTAATTTATTTCAAAATGTCTTTTCAAGAAACGCAGGAAATGATAAAACGTTTTTGCGAAATTTCGGTTTTTTTCGTATATCTTCGGAAGTAGTCGGAATTTTTCAAAATTCAAAATGGCATTTTCTTGAGCATAAAAATGCGCATATTTGCATCCAACCGACTCTGTATCTCTGATAATAACTGAGATCTCCATGCATGCACTCGAATCTGTGGCACCCTGTATAACTGTCATTATTTCTTCATGCAGAATTACCTCCTGAAATTTGTCGCACTTATCTACTAACAGCCTGTAGAAGAACTTGAGATGGACCCGGTATTTGATTCACTGTCGATTGTATCAAACTTGTAAATTGGGAAAATTGGTTCCGCAACATTAAGTGTTGGCTTAAACTTACAGTTTCACATAACCTAGTTCATTATTCTCAAAACAAAATTTATAAATACGATAGTTTTAGCTTTCATTTCCATTTCCAAAACTAGTTTAGTTTTCTATTAGATAATATCGATAAAAAATGAAAATACCACATACCACGTCTTGTTATAGCTCAATAGAAATACTTACTTATATTAATGTGGATAATAATATAATGAAAAAGAACAGTCAAATTCGATTATGATATCGTTAATATCAATCAATCTTTTATTATCAAGTTTTTCAGCAACTGTTATGATATCTCATTTTAATAATTAGTCATAATCCAAGCCGTTGCTTCAACACATCAATGTGACTGCATTTATATAAGAACCATAATTCATCATCACAAATTATTATCGGCAGGTTTCAAACTTGTAGTGATTGGCCTTTCTATAATAATTACCTCAATTTAGGGCCGATTTGTGGGTCCATCATAAATCATCCGAACATGATTCGAAATTGGCATGAAAACTATCGATGAGCTGCTTGCTTGGCCAGCCTGTGGCGGAGCAAACATCTTGTATCTTGTGACTGTGTCGTTTATGAATTTAATTTCTTAAGATGGGTGTGAAGAAGAAGAATATGGCAATAACACCCATGTATTTGAATGGTGGATTATCTACTCATAGTATCGTGACTAGAATTGGGTTTCTAATCATTAATTTGAGAGAAATGTGCATCAAAACTATATAAGTAGATTTACGTGACTCATCACTGGCCAAAGCTTAGACAAAATCATACATATTGGCAAGCAGTAATTGCAATAATTATTATTGAAGTCAGAAAGATGTCATCTAGTCTGAATGTGCATCTATTCAAAGGTCAAGATTTCACCTGATGACCCTAGACCAGAGTACACTAATAGTGTACTCTGCCTAGACTATGACAGCTTGAGCAATATTCTTGGATCACACTTCCGTGTTATTGAGACCCTTTACCATGACCACATATCTAACATGAAGACTAATCATACACCTAGTACCTATTTGGTTGGTTATTTGAGTTATGGTTAGCACTTTTTAACTGAATTATTCATTGCCTCGTTCGCACTCCTTATCACGTTAAGTCCATAATTAAGTTTAATGGTCTAGTAGCAACATCTGTTGTACCAGCCTAATTGAACAATCTAAACTGATTAATAATATTGTGAATCAAATCTCACGAACAGAAATTGCCATGGACTTTTAAATTCTTAGGTTTCAGCTAAAAAGTGTTATCTTGATCATATTATATGGATCCTTTGAATAAAGCCAATTTTTTATTTCATTTAACTATAATAGACTTCCAACAATCACTCGTCATTTTCGAGATATACCTCTTCAAAGATTTGATTTGAAAACAGTAAAGCAACCGTTTCCTATCTTTTCTATGAACCAAATTTAGTTGAGATTTGCTTTTCGTTATTTTTCTGTAGGACGAACCTCGAACTACGACAAACATCACTTTAACTATCGAGGTTATGTCAATTTCTAGAAACTCAAACAAACTCCAAAATTTTAAAATTTTTTGTAAAAAAAATTGTTATATGAGTAAAATCCTCGGTAAAATCTGAATATCAAATATTATAGGATGAAACTTGCATAACATTATTTTTAGGAAATATTAATTGTCTTTTGTCTTGAACAGGAGAATAGATTATGAATGTTCAGGTACGTCACTGTATAAATTCGTATATGCTGGTTCGCATAGCGAGGTGAAATGGGTGACCATATTCCTTCTCCGCTCTCAATACAAAAGAGGAAGAGACCACCGAAAGCACAGATTTGAATGCAAAAATTGCGATGGAATGTCGTCGAGCTACTTGCCGAAATTTTGCCTTTTATCGAATGCGATAACTGGTTATAAAGGGTGACTTACATAGCGACGATTTGGTGCGTGAGAAGCGTGTGAACACTGATCGTATCTGTGAAATGAGGAAAATGGTTTCCGGCTTATTAACATTTGTTATTTGGAGACCTTGGACAAAGTGAACACTGAAATGCCAATGTCTCGGTAGTGTGAGTGAATTACTACGATACTACTTTCAGAAGAATAATCTTATGGTACCTATATCCTGTATCGAGTTATTACCTAGTGTCATCTGTGGAACAAAGTGATGTGGCCTTCTCACTACTGATTGATGTGTATCTTTTTGGCAGTAGAGCATAGTATAGAGGTTTCACTAGCTTACGGGAAACAAAGCTACGTGTTTGAGTAGGTATACTCACCGCCAGACATAATCCGTTGTACGTTATATTGTGGTCACCAGCAAATTACATAGCAACACGCTTGGTGGTATACCGGATTATGATTGGCGCCCGCTCTACAGCAAAATTATCTCATTTCCAATATTGATTACTAGATACCTAGTCTCGCCATGAGGTATGTGAGAGTATAGAAGTTTTATTGAGGTAAACTGAAAATACATATTAGGCATTTAATTTAACTGTTCAAGGACATACGGATCAGGAAACTAAAGTAATGAGATATACATGAAATTCACGCCAATTTGAATTCCTAGCCGTTAAACAATTATAAACATATTTTCAGTCTACGTACCTATGTTATAATGATAAATTATTGATTAAAGTTTTGAACAAAAGTATTCAGACATTTTTGAACAATATTATTCATGTGGATTTTTTCATACTAATTATTAAAGATTTTTATGAAAAGAGTTCATTAACACATTTATGTATCATTTACTTATCCTTCAATTCATTGCAAAAAAAAAATAATTGAAGAAAACACAGTTTCATTTTAGAACAAGAAATTGCTGTTATATGTAGGTATATCAGAAATATTGAAAAATTATTATGATAACAAATTCTTATGTGAAAAAGGTATTTGGTTGGATATCCCCCTGGACCAATCAATCAATCAATCAAGCAATCAAAATATACTTGATCTTCAAGATTGAAAATCTGTAGACAAAGCATCCTAAACTAAGCGTGTGAACGTTAAACAAACTCCACATCTGAATGGAGAAATAAAAGAGAGATGAACAAAATTGGAGACAAAAAAATAAACTGCAATGAACGTTCTAAAAAGAACATAAAAAAGTAAAAAGGATAATAACCTATATGATTGTCTACAAAGACAAAAAACATTCAGTGACTGCAAAAACGAACACTCAGAGCAGCGAGTCTGCAAAGAATTCTTCCAATTCATAGTACGGTAACCAACAAGAAATCTCTTGAGGGATCTCCTGAAGGACTTGATGTCGGTAATAGTTATCAGGGACGTCGGCAGATGATTGTGAATCTTTCGGCCCTCATAAACGTTAAGGTTCATAATATATACTAAACTGGTGCATTCAAGCTTGTTTCAAAAACGAACTGCACTACTCACAGACCAACTGATATGTTTTTTTAGGATGGACATTTGTGGGAAAAGCTATCCTCAGATTATGAATATTTTAAAACCATAACCTAAGAAACGATGTTTTTTTGTATGATAGTGCTTGTCGGCTTCAAAACTATTTCACTTCACTTTGATCAAGGTTTCTTGAAATTCCATAGCAACGTCGTTTGTTTGTTGAAGATTTGTCAAATTCTTGACATTTTAGAATTTCTGAAGTGGAAAAAAATTGGATGAATCAATTTTATTTTTTTTTCATTCAATAGACTTGATTAAACTTTTCTCGGAAATTAATAAGGGCGCGACATTTTCGTGCACCAATATTCTTATCCATAAGTCGTTTTATCGATATTTTATCTTCCAATGATCTAATAACTATCTTCCAAAGATAGAACCATGTCTACTTATTTAAAATCTAACAGGCAAACCCTAGAATCTCAAAAATTTTCAAATTTTCCAAAAAACAAACCACGTTGTCATGGAATTTCGAGAAACCTTGATCAAAGTGAAGTGAAATAGTTTTAATGCCGACAAGCACAGAAAAAAACATCGTTTCCTAGGTTATGGTTCTAAAATATTGATATTTTTAGGATACGTTTTCCCACAAATATGCCCTTCTCAAAAAATATATTCAGTTGGACTGTAAGTAGCGCAGTTCGTTTTTGCAACGAGCTTAAATGCACCAATTTAATGAAAAACGTCTCATGTCCGTTCCTTGTCAACATTCAAAAGCTCAGTTTTGTAGAAACATTCAAAACATATTGGCAAATATCATATCCAAAAATCATCGAAATCCAAAGACAAACAAAAAAGTTAGCAAGGATGAAACTATGTTCTGACTCAATTTGGCCCACAGTGTGGAGTAGTGTGGAGTCAATAAGCTTCGCACAAGTGGTATCTTTATCCACTCATCTTGCAATACCATCGATTATTGATATAAACCGTGGCAGTATGTCCCAAAGTTCATCTTATTCTGTAGAAGCAGTTTTTTTTTTCACTTTTTTGTCAACATAATACCCAATCTAGACCGAATTGATTGTCGTCGAACCAAGGGATTAAAAAAGCCAATACATAAGTGTGATATTATTAGCAAACAACCAGTTTTTGCTTAGATGAAAAGTAGGTATATTTGGAATCATTGTCTTACTGCAAAATCGAAGCCAAAGATCATCTTCATATTCCAATAGATTGGTGTATACTGTGTAGAATAACATCCTACTTTGCCGCATCTGTATTGCCGTCTATTCTAATATCCCAGTTCCAGACAGACGAAAACAACCCCCAACCAATAAGAGTCCTTGATACAGCGTACGAAAAAAAGTTGATTACCATCAAGCTCAAAGCTGTAAGTTCGTGTATAGCTTAACAGGGACGAGTTCGACAACTTCTCTACGTGGAAAAACTTTGTCCGTGAAAGGTTTTTCTTTGTAACATCGGATAATATTTCGGTTTCACGATTTTAGGTTAGTTTGGGTTAACCCAAACTAACCAGCAAAGCTGATACTTCCAGGAATGCTTAACTAGGTGTAGTCATGCGTCAGTATAATATTATCCGTCAAAAATAAAAGTCATTTCCACTTTGTCTTCCACCCTAAACCAATATTTTTTTTTAAATGGAAATAAAGGTTATCAAGGTGGTCTGATGAAATTTTAACATTGGATATGAAGAGGAGCTCTTTAGCTTGCCTAGAAAAATCCCTTAACATGCTCCTCCGTCTATTTCTTCAAAATCCTTTTTCCCGGATTTGTTGAAGAGCAAGATAAACTGAAAATAATGAGAAGAAGCTACGACGTTGAAGGCAAGAATGCCTAGTTTAGCATTACTCCTCAAAATTGATACTATGTTGCTGAATTCTGATACATTCATACATATTTTTGTTCTTCGTGTGTATAAACCAGAAGAACATACCTAGAGTATTTTTCTTTTATCGTATTTGGATCTTGCACGAAAAATAAATGGTGAGTTTAAAAAAGCACAGTTTGTGCAAATATTATTTTTCTCATAACAACTACACTGGAGAATGATATTTATTCAGGAAAATTTCACACATTCTCCGCTTAAGACCAATCAAGTGTTTCTTCGTCTTAAACAGACGGAAACCCATGTTATCCTTCTGAAAATTAAGTCTATGCGGGATAAAAATAAATGTTTATTCATTTTTGTTATCAAGCGAATAATTTTATTTCCATCAAGCAGATTCCTTCTCGTCTCATGAACCATCCTTAAAAAAGTTGTGAGATCGAAATCAGATAAATTCTGACGTGCTAGCAACATAAATACATACTTCGACCTTTCCGATCAAATCGATAGTGTGTCATATGAGACTTCCTCAGCGGATCTCTCCCCGTCAGTTGATGTGTCTCACTTGAAAGTTGAATGGCGATTTGACATAGTAGGTCTCCATTTTACAGTTATATCATCCTTGCGCATCATATCCGAGGTACTTTGCACCAAAAAGTAGGTAAATAATACAAAATGTATCCGCACCGGCCTGCATGCGGGACGAAAATTGATTGGACAAATAGGTTTGGTGACTGATTACCTTATGAAGATGAATACAGAATGAACATTTGTGCTTGATTTGGTGGTCAAACGAAAAAGAAGAAGGTGTTTTGTTGATTATGCTGACCTCTTCTATGGACATTTTTGGGTTGGGCTGAGATGAAAAGTCGCACAAATTCGTATATCATCAAATACTACTCAGATATGTTTTGATTCGAACATTAACCAATCATAAAGAAGTTCAATAAAAGATTTTTGATTTATTGTACTGTCCATGATAGCTTTTGAAATCCTCGTGAAGGTTTTCCAATTAAGATGATTTGGGTGGTCCAAAAGAATGGGACATACGGTAACAGCAGACTCCTCACACAAAAATATTGTGATCGACCTCAACTTGTCTACTCCGATAGTTGATAACAAGAGAGATACAGGGTGTCAAAGAATTTTGATTTTTCAAATAACTTCAGAGAAGGAATAAATTTTGAAATAATCGAGTTATTTTGTTGTAATTTCGTATATGGGGTTGTTTGAAATGCAAATGGCCTTGCTATGGGTCTTACATGTGGAAGGCGTCACTTACACATTTTTTCACTCATCCAAATATCTATAACTTTTTTGTACGCACTCGAACATTTTTTTTTTCATTTAAAATATGATTTTTTTGTCGTTTTTACGTGAAAAAGGTATACTTTGTGAAAGTGGATAGGAGTAACCTTTATCAAGATATTTGCCCTTAAAGTAATCGATGCAATGTTCTTTCGAACGGAAAATTTGAAAATAAATATAGGGGGCATCGAAAACGCTATTGTCAAGGTAATTTAGGCAAGTGTCTTTATGTTCAATGATTTTAATAAAAAAAAAATTGAAAAAACACCATTTTTTTGTAAAAAAAAATGTTAATTTAGATTGATTTTTTTTAAAAATCAAGAAACATTCAGCATTCAAGCTTATGTCAAAATCACCATGATAACGCCGTTTTCAAAGCCTCCTATATCTATTTTTAAAATTTTCCATTCAAAACCACATTACATGGAAATCACATTACATTCAAATATCTTAAAAACGGTTACTCGTAGCCACTTCTACATATTTGACATTTCTATGTAAACAAGATGGAAAAATCATTTTTTCAATTTTAAAAAGATGTACGAGTGCGAACAAAAAAGTTATGACTATTGGAATGAGCGAAAAGGTGTGTAGGTGGCGCCTCCTACAATTCCGTGCTCAAATTTGAATTTTGCATGTCAAATAGTCCCCATATATCAAAATTCATAAATTTAACTTGATTATTTCGAAAGTATCCAAATAAATCAATCAATTGATTATTATCATCCAATTTGAAAATATATGACCATGTTGTTAAATAGAGCATATTGAAATTTCAATATTTGTTTATCTCCCGTTACCTGTTCAATTATTATTGTTCTGCTTTGTCTGTTCATGTGTAGTTTGTCTACTTCGGCTGTCGCTTGAGAATAAATAGTGTCTAGATCACATACTTGGAATAATAATCATTATTGTGCGCTGCTCTTGATATAAGATATCAGAGCTCATGACCAAGCTTCTTTCAAAAAAGCTGTAATTCAGATAAATTCCCTGTAGGTGATAGGTTTAACCGCAAATCATATTCCGAATGGTATCATTGATCATTTATGTTTTTGAGGTTCAGCTGTTCATGGCCATTAAAGTGATTTCAGTTGCTAACTTGTATTATTTAAAGAATAAATTACCTTGTTTTCAATACAATCTATTCCAATGTGATCTAGACGGTTTGGAAGTAACGTGGTAACAAAAAAAAAAATATGATTTAGAAAACAAAACAAAAAGGCATCATAAGCATCTCATAACATGCAGCAGCCCGTAGATTTATACAGATGTTATAGTGACAAAAGGAATCAAGAAAAGTGATGCACCTATATCAATAACCTACAGACAGACCATAATGGAATACTGTATGGAAAATTCCAAGCTCAATTATCAAGATTGCACATACACAGTAGAAATAACTACCTACTCGTATAAAAGTTCAACATGAAGCTCTGTGTGTGTTGAAAAGCGCTAAAATCAATACGACAGATAAACAAAAAAAGCAAATGTAAGGGAAGTTTCTTTGTCCAAATAATGTAAAGAAGGGAGTTTTCGTGCGTAGGGACAGAAAGGGAAATGAGAAAAGTTGGCACCAGGTGGGATTTGAACCCACAGCTTCACATTATTGGCTTAATTTCGATGGTTAAGGTGTCAACCCCGATACCTGCTAAAGTCGCCATATGTCGACGATGCATCTTGGTTGAAGGTGAAAAAGACTCCTGTATAACCTCAAACATGTGTGTGATTCTTCCTACCCCCATATAACACCTCCAATGGATTGTAACCACCGAAGGTTGCTCACCATAACCTTAAAACTTACATCCTAGAAGTGAGAATAGTTTGCTTTGGGCTGGCTTTGCTCATAGGCATTGGTAGCTCAGTTGGTAGAGCGTTGTCCTGACGTTTACGAATAATCGGATAATTCAGCCGATTCGAATCAATAATGAACCAGTAACTATGGTTATTATTGACGCGCGATTGTCATTTTTGCAAAATACTTCTCACTTTTTGCAAAAGGCCTTCTTGGTGGGACAGCACTTATATCCAATTTTGTGTCCTAGGTCCAAATTGGATAAAGACTTGAAGCTCATCTTATATCGAACAGTGATAAGCTCCACTATAACATATGGCTGTCCTATATGGTGTAGCATGTCTGATTCACAATTTGCGCGCCTGCAAAGGGCACAAAATTTATATTCACGTGCCGCCTTCAACTTACCAAGTAGTACTCCTATTATGGATTTGCACGACTTAGCGTCAACTCAGAAGGTGCAGGAGTATGTTGTAGAGACGGCAGATCGTTTTTACCGTTTCAAAATAGGGAATTCACCCTTGACTGCCAACCTAACCAACACCAGACATTTACATGATGTCACACATCGACCCATCTATAGAAGATTGGCAATCTTTTATGAAGATGGAGTATGATGCTGTGACATTTCAAAATTTTAGCTTTTTAGAACATAGTTTCGGTTCTTAACATTGTATAAAAAATATATTGTTCAAGTGAGGTTTTTCAACTTGTTTTCCTCACAATAAGTTCGGTCATGCGTCTGTTGCCCTCTGCCCATAGTTTCACCAAAATAACATCTGCCGTTGTTAAATTGTTCCTTTCAATAATTCTAGCTAGTAAGTGAACTTGTAAACGATTGTAGGAAATGTGCGTATTCTTATTGTTTACTTAAATATGGACAAACTATACTATTTGATAGGTAATTGTGTAAATATTTACATTCACTTCCTGACATTGCTTGTCTATAGTCTTAGTTTAACCATATACCATTGTAATTTTTAATTCTTACTATACTTTGAAATTTGTCCTGGCGTGACGAAGGTCGTGGGCTCAAATCCCTCCTGGTGTCAACTTTTCTCATTTCCCTTTCTGTCCATACGCCACGAAAACTTCCTTCTTTAAAAAAGACAAAGTTTATCAAGTTTCTCTTCAGGGTGGAGTGTCATAATATGAAGGGATATATCAAAATATATTTTTTTTCATTGTTGTAATTTGTGATTTATTAATTTTTAAGTATGTTTCCGGTTTGTTTGTGCAATTTTTGTAAAAATGACATATAGTAAAGCTTATCACAGTTCTTGATAATGGGGTTACCCCGAAACGCGTCAAACTGATGAGATAAATATAATCTATTTTGAAATTGTGGAGATTTGGACCTTTTTTCAAAATATACCTATCCCTTCACAAAAAAAGACAAAACATCCTTGAACATCGATAGGGTAAAACAGGAACAGATGACGCACCATTATTTAAAAATTCATAAAAATTGGAAAATTATTTTAAGTTACATACAGGGTGTTTATTAATTGAATGCCGATACTTGAGGTTGATAATCCTTGAGTGATTTCAGGACGAAAAGTTCATATGGACCTATATTTTAGTCTCAGAATCATCCAAAGATTATCACCCTTAAGTATCGGCATTCGATTAATAAACACCCTGTATAGTAAAACTTGGTACCAATCAACAAAAGTATCCATTTCCTTAATAAATACATAAAACAAAAAAATATTCAAATCTGTTCTCAAAAAACGCCTTGCGTCGTCTGTCCCAAACCTTATGGGCGCCATCTATCCCAAATGTATGGGACAGACGACGCACCTCTCAAACACAAGGGATTTTTCGCCTATTTATTCAATTTAAGGCTTTAGAAATTTTCAAAAACAAATAGTGAGAGACTTTAGGGTACCCACCAAATAAAGGGATAGCAATTTTCACCCTTATTTTTAATTCTTTCAAACAAAAAGCTGTTCAAATAGACAATCGAGTATGCCTGTTGGTTCACCGGAAAAACTAATTTATTGGCATTCTTCACACGGGGAGTACAAGAATTATTGCAAAGCGTCATCTGTACCGCCGCGTCATCTTTCACGGTTCTACCTTATATTTGGAAAAGCGAAATAAGAGAACTTGACTTCTAGGGAATAACCAAGCAAATGTTCGAATCGGAGTATCGGAGGATAAAAGAATGATACAAAAACCGATAACATCACTCGTCAGCAATGAGCCAGAGCTGACGCTAATAAACTGTATAAACCGCAAAACGGGAAGGAATTTCCTCGGAAAAACCCATGCGAATTGAATGGCTGCCGAAAAATCCGAGTACCCGATTGCGATGCTTCAGCTGCGTCCTGCGTTCTGCGTCGTGAAATGGAAGGCGTGATTGACGGGACGGACAAGAATGACAATTGACGGATGGCCGTGATTATTCCGTGCTGAGTCTTCAAAGGAGTCGCCACACATCTACCCTGACCTAAAACTATACATATAGTCTAGTCACCAAACAATTATTTTGACGGAGGAAAAAATGGGAGAACATGGGTTGTCCCATAGTATTTTGGTGATCACCGATTACCAAGTAAGACACAGACAACCAAAAGGGATTAGGAGGAGGACCTCCTCAAAAATAGATTTTGGATGGCGTGGAAAGTCGAATTTCTCCAAGAATGCTAAACCCAATTGTAGAATAATACAGGGTTTCCAAACTTGAATCGGGAGTAATTGCTAGCTTTGGTAATATTAGAGGTACAACCTCGGGGTAATACTTTTACAGTTTATTACAATGTTGAAAATGGAACAAAAAATAAAAGATTGCGTTTAGGAGTTACTTGAATAACATTCAAGGTTTTAAATGAAATATCATTATGTAATATTGTCAATTATTTATGAAATTTTATAAAAAAAATGTTCAATAATCATTTATTCCGAACAAAAAAATGACAAAGCTATAATTATTAATTTGTGCTTTTTTCGACCGAATTTGTAGCTCCAATAATAACAAAGTTGGCAATAGTACCGACCCAACTTTGAAAACACTGTATAAATTAGGGAATATTATCGCCGTTTAACATTGAGAAAAGAGAAAAAAATAGTTTTAATCTTCGCTATGCATAAGGGACACTATGAAATGCCACAATCCTTAAGAATATCGCGAATAGTAGAAGTCAAGAATATTAAAATTTTGTGGAATATGCAAAGGGACTCAATTTTGAGAGTGTTCTGTCCAAAGAAGGCTTAGAAGCCTCACAATACCATAGTCGGCGACGACAATTCAGTGAATGCTGTGACTGATTTTTTTTTGGGTAAAATCACAAAAAAAAACGTGCTTATGGTAAGGTCAAATGTTAACCAGTGCCGCAACAAAAACTTTTACTGACATTTTGTGCCATAAACACAAAAAATAAACAATTTTACTGCTAAATCCTAAATCACACAAAAACGAACTATATTTTTTGAATTTGAATTAATTTTTCCTTTTTTAGGTTTCACTGACGACGGAAGCAGATTCGTTTCCAAAACGTTTGATATGGATAGGTTTAATTATTCACTAATATACTTTTTTTCAGGTAATATAAAAGATCGGGTTTATAAACACTAGTCTGATTACACATTTTTAAACCTAAATATCTACTGAACGACTTATCAGAAAGGTATCAGACTATATATTTTAAAAATCAGGAAAATAAGCTCTTTCATAATATATGATAATATACAGGGGGTTCCATTGGGAAAAATGCTACTTTTGGAAAAATATTGACATTCCAATAGTCTTTTGTTTTTTTTATAGGATTTTTGAAAAGTTCAGATAAATATCTAAAACTTTCATATTTACAAAATTTTTATATCTTCATTGATAACGCCTCTAGCATATGGGCCAATATACAGTGTGGTCACTTAAATGTGCAACATATGGGATCTTTTTTTTATCAACTGCACAACCAAAATACAGATATTGCCGAAAGTTGGTGCATGTTCGATAATCATATTATGTGCACTTGGAATGGCTGCAAATCAAACAGGGTAGGCCAAAAAATATGAAAATTGTACATGAGTAAAGTACCCTTATTTTGGAAAATTCGGCAAAATTGTATGAAGAAAAGTTATATAGAATTAAAAGTTATTCCTAAATATCAAATCGTGGTCTCATAAGAAAAAAAATATAATTTTTTTTAACATCTAATTATTTCCCAAAAAAAAAATTCTTTCATATTCACCCTAAACAGTTTCATGATTTATTCAAAAACAAATCAATTTCGCATAACTTAGTTCAAATCTGAGCATATTTAGAAAGTTTACCCAAATTTCAAATTTTTTAGGGAATCACAAGCTTCATGTTTGTTGAAACGATATTAAACACAACTTCAAAATATCGCGAACATTTTTTTTCACAAGGTGAAACATTATTATTGATGATATGCATATTAAAAAACTCTCATTTGAAGTGATTTTTTTTTATTTTAAATGTTTTTTTTTGTTTTTTGGAAAATAGCTAGATGTTTAAGAAAATTTTTTTTTTTTTCTTAGGATGCCATGATTTTGTATTTAGGCAAAACTTTCAATTCTAAACAAGTTTTCCCTAAAACATTTTGCTGAATTTTCTGAAATAAGGGTAATTTACTCTTGTACAATTTTCATATTTTTTGCCCCACCCTGTATGCTCTTTGACTCGCAACCATTCTAAGTGCACCTGATATGATTATCAAACATGCACCAACTTTCGGCAATATTTGTATTTTGGTTGTGCAGCTATTAAGAAAAATCCCATATGTTGCACACTTAAGTGACCACACTGTATACGGAATGACCCTGTACATCATTTCATTGTGGACACACTGTTCACTCTACATTATTACATGGATAATAGTTTAGTAATAATTATAAAACCGACAAAGTACAAAAATATATGTTTTTATTTAAAGAAACTAAAAGTTACATCCAACTACTAAATAAAAAACATATTTTTTTGTCGACAATGAAAACTAAAGAAGACAAAATTTCACTTACAAAACATGACTTTTGCTCCATGAATTCAACTCATCAATCGGAAGGATTCATAGGGTGCATCGCCTTGGACACACATCAGCAGATATTTTTTTCTTCATCTTTAGATGGTTTTTTGATTCTGTCTTTGCATAGTCTGTAATTTTTGTATTTATTTTGTCATGAGTTGACTTCAAGTTATCCTTTATCAGCTGCTCTACTGATAGAGCTTTCAGTTTTAGCGTTTCACGTGCATGCAGTCATTGTGGTCCATTGCCCCACATGTGTAACGTTACTTTTGAAATATTTTGTCTTGTTATGCGTGGCGATACAGCAGCCAGCCAATGACATAATAAACTTCAAATAAAACCTGAAAATTGCTCATATTTTGTTTTATGATTGGAGCTAAAGATTTTGGTAAATATCTTACAAATGAATGTTAAAAATAAGATCAGACATAAGACATTGCAAAATGTTGCTGTTTTTGAATAAATACTTGGAATAGGACTTTTGACCTGTTGCCCTGCTCTACCTTTCTCAAAAAAAAAAAACGAAACGAAAAGAAAAGGTGGTGTGGAAAATATGATAAAAAAAATCGAGTTTAAATAATTTGCAACAGGATTTTAAATTCGAGTACTGCAAAATAATATTGTTTTTTGTTTGTCTGAATCAGAATTTTCAATTCTCAATTCTCATTCTCTTCTCACTTTTCCATGATTTCATTCCATCATTACAAAACCACGAACGATTTCAACTAACGCCATAACCCCTCGTGAATATCTGAAAACATTGATCTTCATAACATTTTTCGAATTTTTATTTTAATATATGGTTGGCGGTTCTTGGATATCAGGTCAATAGGAGAATAGAAACTACAGTTCTCTACACAAAGTTTCGTCTATATTTGAAGACTTCTCCAGGCTATAACAAAAAGACACAGGCGCACAATGTTACGAATTCTTTTACTATTGGTAACTTGGATATGGTAAGAGATACAGCGAAGCTTGTATCATAGCAAAGTTGCACAATTTGGAAGTCAATGAAAAACCGTTTTAAAATTCAAAAAAAGTTTCATCAAAAAGCGTTCAATCGAAATATAGGTATAAAAAAACAAAATTGTGCTTAATTTTGGTCCTTTACCATTTTTCTGTGATTCGAAATACAATCTTTTTTTTCTACGACTGTATACGGTAATATCACCATTGTGCAATCGATATCGGTTATGAAACGTAGCATATTGTACAACTGTACGGAAATGAAACCATTTTCTAACTGTTGCCATGGAAACGAGTGCAAACTGAATGGAAATGGAATGATCTGACACCTCCGCCAAAAAAAAGTGAAAATCGATATCAACTACACAATAGTGATAATAATCAGGAGTCGTAGAAAAAGTATAGTGTACAACTCGCATGGAATGACCATTTGGGTATCATTCCATGCTTGTTGCACAATATACTATTTCGATCTTGACTAAGAAACACTCTGAGGTGATAATTTTGAGTCGGAAGACTCAAGGAATCCTTGATTTTCTCCTGATAAAACTCCCAAAGCTTGTTATTCAGCTCTTGATCTTGGTCTTATAACCAAGATCCGCTTATAATGAGGGTCTTGGGGCAATTTTTGGAAATGATATCGAGCATGCTATGATCTTCAAGTCATGACTCGTCCATCAAATATTATTGGGTCAGTTCCATAAGCCAATCTCAACTACTTAATATTAAATAACACCCATTACTCATCAAAATCCTGCTCTGCATATGTACTCAGAGCATAATTTTTGGAATTCTCCGAATCCAAATATTAGCCGTCACTCTGTCTGCTAAAGTAAACATATGCTTAAAGCATAAAGCAGCCATAGTAGGCCACCATGATGTTGTCCAGACCGTGTCTGGGTCAGCAGGAGCAGTGATATCAGCTGTACGTTGTCACCCCACCCCCCTGTTGGTCCTGCTGACCGAGTGCCGCGAGTTCTTCTTTCCTAAAGCAGGTGGATATCCATTCTTGAATCGGTCTTCTTCAACAAAACAAGAAGAAGACGAAGAAGCTACATCTAGATGCCAAACGGTGGTTGTCTGCGTTATCGTATAGCAACTAGGTCGCGCCAATAGTGTGCCTGTCTGTCTGGGAGATTTGAAAAAAGTCGAGTGACGGTTCAACGCGGTCGTGAGATCTATTGCGACTGGGAACTGTGTTTTTGCTTGTGACTTTTTGATTTAACGTGCTGTTTTTGGTGGGTGTAAGATACTTCAAATTTGTCGGTAAGCTCAAATTTTCCAAATTATACCAAATTATTTTAGTCAGGAATTGTCTTCTAGTTTTATGGTTTTGATTTTCAAATAAAGAAGAATGTATACAATATTTTTTACTGACAATCATGTGCAGCGAAAAAAGATGTTGTGTCTCTTGGTTTGGAAAGTACAAAAACTTTATCCTAAAGATTTCAAACATCCAAATTTTCAGTCATCTCATATCAGTAGTTTATTGATGAATGTGAGATTCTGCATGGATTCAGCGTTATTGAAAAAAACGCAATGAACGAGTGATTTGCATATCGTCAAGTCGTTGAATTGTCAACTTTATATTTTTTAATAAAATACATACTTCGCAAAAAACAATATTACTGAGCCGTAATGACCGTAATGACCGGAAAATTGATTTTCTTTGGGCAGTATTCCCCAGTAGAATAAATAAAATGAGAACATTTCTATCAGGTTTGAAATGATCACGTCAGCACTAAACTTTTCAATTTTCTATTTGTTATGTCCCTGGTGGTACCATCGAAAAACGACAAAAACACTTTGTAGTTTTCTTATAATAATTTTCGATGTGAGTATTTGATAATGCATTGTTTCTTGATCATTAATCAACACGAACACAGATTGAAAATTGAGTTGGTTGGAGACCACACATCAATAGTCTGACCACATTATTATGATTACGCACCCGAGATTACACCTCACACCGTGCAGACCTTTCACAGCGCATTACAATTCTTTTCAATCAACAGAATCTTCATGATCATGGAGAAGATGATGTTTTTTGACATCAAGTATTGATCCTTCAATATTGATAAAAAAAAAATCTAAAAAAAAGAAACATGTTGCGAAACCTCTCTTACACTACATCGTATATAAATCACTCAAAATGTAGATCTTCTCACGCATAAATCTCACAACTTTTTCCCGATAATTATAAAATAACACAAACAAGTGGGTATCAATCCTTTAACTTCTCCGAAATCATCGGTCGGCTCTTTTCATGATTGAGAAAGCGCATCGGCATGGCGTTCAAAAACAATTCCATCGTACATCAGTATCATCCCAATTATGTTTAAAACATTTAACTTGACCAAAAGAGATTAAAAATTGGGTTAAGAAGAGCTCCACCTTGACCGTGGCCATAGGAGCGACCAGAAACCAAAGACTTGATTGCCCAGCGGCTAAAACCGGGTATCGCGTATTCGTTTAGCTGACATTCTATACGGTTACGGAAAAAGAATACGTAGTTTGCACTTGTTGGAAGAATGGATTGAAATTGAATATTATTGTACTCGAATTTCGAATCTGTGAAAATGAACATGTCCTAATGAATACGGTTTGGATAATGGGAAACTTGATGAGATTTTCCGGTTTATTTTGCCAAGATTAAGTATTCTTATTATTTATCAGGTTTACCGTTATTAGGAGGTATGGTGCTCATATACATTGAATGATTTGATTTTGTATCCAACATTATGTTGTGAAAATCAATCTTTTACAAAGCGAAGTCCAAGCAAATTTCTGTCATTTTATTTAAACAGCATCGTGGATTGGTAAAGAGGATCAATTGAATCCAATCTAGTTTATTCATTATTAATAAAAATATCAAATGAATCGAAAAAGTATCTGCGGATTTCTCTGGAATAAAATTCAAGCAATGTGGATTTAAGGGAAAATGTATGATTTATCTGAAGAAAAAGCAGATATAGATTGTTTCGTTGCTTTTAACAAGGTTAAACAGCATCAAATGAGCTATTATATTGGCGGACACTTTGTTAAAAGGAGTTGTAGAGACATCAAGAGCTCAATTATTAAGTTATTCTAATTTCTCGTTGTCCTGTCTATCAATTACGAATATCTTCATGTTTAAGGGATTTTTGTAATGTTGCCATTTCTTTTACAGAAGATTTTTTCAAATTAAGATGCCGTTCGCATTACTTCCCTTATAGCACAGGCACGTACTATAAACGTTTTTAAATCGTCTACTTAGGTCCTAAGGAACGGACTAAAAACGTTCTAGACGTTCGAGAATGTTTTCTAAACGTTCAAAGAAAGTTCTTTGTCGGCAAAAATAACGTATACTGAACGTTCTCCAGGACATAGTCAAGAGGTTCTTTTGATTTTTGTGAAACGATTAAAAATACCTCTTTTTAAAAGCTTTTTTTGAACGTTTTGAAAACAGAGTTGTAGAATTTTCTCCAAATGTTTCGTGAATGATCAAGAATGTTGAAGAACATCCCCAAAATAATTTCAAACTGAGGTTTTTCCTATTCCTAGGTTAATCTGACACAACATTACAGATGCTGGCAGATATCATTCTATAGTTTTCACCTTTGTAATGATTGTTGAATGTGGGTTGATGAAATCTCTAAGTGAAAAAAAAATTATCAGAGGAATTGCGAACTACCTGTAACCTGTAATTGAGAATCAAATGCAACATTGAAAATAATATGAATCATTTATATGAAAAATAAATTTACATTCATATTTCTCTAAACATTTGGCTTGGAAAGGAACTGAAATACAGGGTGTTCACGGTCTTGTGATTTTTTTTTTAATGTTTTTTTCTACACGTTAAAAGAATATGATTAACGCTAAAACGCCTTAGCAAAAGTTGAATAATAAGAGAGATAATGAATTTTTTGTACGATTTTATTTTCATAAATGATGACACTAAATTGCAAAATTACTGCTTTATTACAGCAGTTGTTCAAAGTTATCGCCCTGTTGTTGAACGCAAAGTCTCGCTTGACGTATCCATGAATTATTATTATTATTATTATAATTATTATTAATTATTATTATTATTCGACTTTTGCTAAGGCGTTTTAGCGTTAATCATATTCTTTTAACGTGTAGAAAAGAACATCGAAAAAAAAATCACAAGACCGTAAACACCCTGTATAATAATTAGAATTATTCTGATAATATGACTTTGAAAAAATCAAACTACATAGTGAATAAATTTTGATCAGAATGTGAACATAAAAAATAATTTAGCCCAGTCCAGGACGTTCGGACTTAAATGGTACTCAAATTGTATGTTTTCTAAACGTTATGTGTTATGAGGGTTATAGGTTCATATGATTTTATTTTTCTTAGATCCTTTGACTGGTTTCAAAAAATTTGGAAGTTCGTCTTTTTATAATTTCTTATATGGAAATAGTTCTCATTTTGAACAGTGTTCAAAAATATTATGAACTTGGTTAAAATGGGGAATTTATTGATTTTTCCAGTTAAAGTAGTTTTCACTTTCTTGAATATTTTTTCAGCCGTCTTGACTATTTTAACGTTTTGAAACCTTCAGGGAAAATGTTTGTCATTTGACAGAACTGAACCTGAGAAAAGATCAATATTATATTATTAATATGAACATTATTTGAATAAACAAAACCTTCAAAGTAATCATTTTTTATACTCGACGTTACATATCACAAAACCCTTGAGCAGATGAACGAAACCGAAATTTTAGTATAAATTTTTTTTTTGATCAGGTTTAATTTCCCTCGAATTGCTACAATTGCGCAAACCCGTTTCATCAAGTTTTTAATTTGTTTCCCATCCTTTGAGCGTTTTCAAACTAGTCTAGCTGACCATATTTAAGAAAAATGAAATGAAAAAGAAGCGTTTTTTATTTTCCCCAAAGATCCGACGGTGTAAATTCACTTATCAAAACAAATTATATCAAATCTTTATAATCTCAGTAATTTTATATTACTTTGAAAGTGAATCCATTTTGAACAAATCTTCAACCGTTCCCACATAATTGCATTACTATAATAAGCTAATAAAAGCGATACCGTTAACTTTGTTTATCGCACGGCTTGATAATCATTGTTTACATGTTTTACTTTCTACTTGGCGCTTAGTGAGTTAATAATCTATTTTCTCTGGTGTATTTTATTCTGGTTGAAGGTAATCTGATATGTATCAATTGTCTCTGACCTTGTTGAAAGGGTCATACCATGAAACTGCACTCGATTTGATTAACTGTTCAATTTTGCTACAAATTTTATTACAATATTTTTGGATGTACACTAAAAAAAAATGGTCAATGTCAAAGTAGAAACGAATTTTTTATAAAACGGGTAGTATACATAAAATTTTCTGAATTTTATACTTTTGTTCATTGATTAGGTATTACAGAATTTGGATTCACAAAATCAGTAAGACCCCCACACATAACACAAATTGGCGAAAGCCATTTTGTATGATGTATGACATTTGGGTTTGAGTCAATAGCAGATCACAATATATCCAATGTCCAAGAAACACATCACATAATGAACTCTTCGTAAGCTTTCACACCAAAGAAGGATGCGACGTGCGGCTTGCTGCTTAGAAGCAAGAAGCATACTTATTTTAACACATACGAATATACAGGGTCTTTAACTTGAAAAATACTCAGAATCTTAAGTGTTTTTTTCGAAGATATGCTCGGACAGATTAGTATTTCTAATCGCGCTCATTTTAATTTCAAAAATTTTATGCAGGTTGTTCCAAACTTGAGATATGACTACATCGAAATAAAAAAACAAAAATTTGGCTTGACAATTTAGGGTTGCGATTTGAAAAAATAATCGATGTACATTCATGACATTTTCGTACATCAAAAAGACAGCAATTAAAAATACAATTCGACGTGTCCGAGCATATTTCCGAAGAAAAACTTCCTTTGATTAACTGAGATAGAAACTCACTCTATGAATGTTATTACATCGGAGTGGGTAGCATTTGTACATCGCCGTACGTACAAAAAAACAACATTCACTATATCTCATTATACCCACATAATAAAGAGCAACTTCTAGAAACGGATCAATCTACAAACTCAAGTTGGCATTATTGCCAAATCTCTTTTGAACAGAAACACATTCGGTCGAGTAATAAAAAAGATATATTAGATAGTTTTTTTATCAAACTCATCCTTCTTCTACCTGGGCGTATCCGATGTTATGGTTATCTACCGGGTCATTAAGAGAGTCAACATTTCTGTTGGGTAGCTCCTTAGCGATCTCAATAGACCGGAGGAAATATACGACGATAAAAAAATGTAATACAACATCCCACATGTTTCATGTGAACAGTAAACAGCTGTGACGTTATCGAAGTGTTCCTATAGGTTGAGACGGTCGTGCTACGGTTTGGCTACGAACGCATGACCTTCGGCGTTGGAAAAAGATGAACTTGGTTCATCTCAGCGCTCAGCGTGACGTTTATAAATTGACTTATGGAAATACGTGTTTTTCAACTTCCAACCCCAGCGCGAGCGCCAACGCCAAGATTACAAATCCACCTTTGAACTGCAGCTGGAGACCCATCAGATATTGGTAAGCTGTATAAAGCGAAGGCTGAAGAAAGCTGCTTCATACTGTAGAGAGATGAGGTTACGATTTGCAAGAGAGCATGTTAACTTGTCATATATGGAGAACGGAAAACATTGCGTTTTTTTCTGATAAAAGTCGTTTCATACTGTTCGGGTCAAATGTAATTTGCGGATGATGATCCATGGTTGGAAGACCAGTGAACGAAAGGTTTAATGGAAATTATGAGAGGCCAACCACTTAATATAGAGGAGGTGGTATAAGGGTTTGAGAATGCTTTGTCTAAGGTCCACTAGTAAAAATTGACAAAATAATGAATCACTTTGCTTATCTAAACATATAAGATAATTCTGTGCTCCCCTGAGTGGAAGACAACATTAGTTTGATTTGGATTTTTCCGAGGATTTTTCAATATCATAATGACCCAAAGCACATCTGAAAGCTAGTCAAAAAGTGGTTAACTGCTTATAAGGTAAACGTTACTAACATCGAGCTGGTGGTAGATCATTCTGCTGCCTATCAAGAGCTAAGTATAAAATACATCGGAATAAAGAGATATGGTAATTTGTTGGAAAATATGATACAACGTACGTATCAAGATGGTAATGCAGCTTACACGTGTATAATAGCCTTGAAACTAGAACGGGCCCATTGTAGACCTCCATGTATAGCCCCAAGAGGAAAGAAATTGCTCTCCCGGAACATCGCCGTCAAGTTTTAACAATTCAGAACAGATGAAACTACTCATTCATAAAACCTATTCAACGCCGGTGCCAACATCTACGTCCATAAGAGCAATAAGAGGAAACAAATAAGATAGAGGAGCGGGGATGAAAAATTGGATCAACTGATGCTAAGGAGCTCCTCCTCTTGGATATCGATCTTTAGCAGTCGTGTTGAAAGCTGCACAGTGGGGACAAGGCATCAAAACTTGGCAATTATTCAAAATAAATATAAATAGGGCCGTTAGACTTGAGCAGTCGCTATTTGAGTTTAAGGTGATGATATCAAAAAAATCGTGAAAAAACTGAATTGGTAATGCCCAAGAGCCTTTATTTGGAACTATCATATTATTATTAAAAAATGAGTGAATATTTTGTTGAGAAAAAAAAATCTGGGGTCAAAAAATGCTGAATAAGAGTCCATGAAAAGAAATCAGAATCGCAGATAATGACATACAGCTCCTGTCATTGTATTTTGAACATCATGTTTCCATCGGCAGTTCATAAAATTAACAAGATTGATTGGGTTAATTTGGTTCAAGTTACATGAAAAAAGGGCAAAGACGTTAAACCTTCGTGATAAATCTTGATGATGCAGAAAAAACAGGACTTTTTTCTCCTCAAAAAACAAAGCACACTTCAAAGAATACCTAGCTCAAAAATGTGACATGGATATTGCTGGATTTACTTCAAATATTCTCGAGAAAATTGCATATTCGATTTTCATTTCTTCAAATGATACAACTATCTATTTTCAAAACAATAACCGTGAAGATTAAAGTATAAGGACATTACTTGAACAAGAATAAGAATCCGTTCTAAAAAATGGTATCATAAAATCAGAATAAATGTAAATTTTTTGGCAATGTACTTAGCTGTCACACTTGTGGCGAATGAAGATAAAAATGTAGCTGCAAAAGCACTTTTTTTGTCATTTCCTTATTTTCTGCCATTTTTTCATATCCGCAGTCCCACTGTCCGCTTACAGCTGAGAATATGAGCAAGGAATGCGACGATACCAGCTATATTAGTGTGATATTTTCAGACGGTTTTTGTGAATAACGAAATCATTTTAAAGGGCAGTGCGCAAATATTCATGATGTTCAGGAAATTTCATAGGTAACTTGAGACTACCGTGATGTTTTTACAGAGATCTTCGACATATTTAACTTTTTACTGGACTGATCAATTCAAGACATTTTTGAAAATCTACTCAGTATGGCAACTATGCTCTTCTTAGCCGTCTCTCCAATAAACGCTCCCCAGCATTGTCTTATCATTTCGAATACGGGCGTCGTGCATTCCATTGACTAAGGCAGATGTATCGAATTGACTGACCTGGGGGCGTGTTGTTTATAACCGATGATGGCATCACAACAAAACGTTTGAAGTCTCATCTGTTCTTGTTTATTGATTTGAGGCATTTTCGCTAAGTCGACAACGTAGCCCAAGGCAATACCGTAATGTAAGAGGTATTGCCCAGGGGCGATCCCTCTGACGTCTTTCATATGCCGCAGTTCTAACTGAGGTGCTGATTGAGAACATCACCTAGTTTTAGTATTAAACTTGCAGGATCCAATGATTCAGGCCAATTATTAGCATTTTGACAATCAGTAATCAGTAATCAATAATACTGCAGCCCACTCAGTTTTATTAGCCTTGTTGAACCTATTTTGGAGAATGCATAGACCTAATTTATTGGTACCGCACTGTCTGATGACTGATAAAAATACTCCCCGCAAATATGAGAAATCATAGAAAAATCTAATGTATTTTAGCGATTTTTATCTTATAATTTCAAAAGCGAAAGATACTTACGCATGCAAGAGGTGGCCCGGTAATAAAATCACTCACAAATGTGTGTTTACATGATCTATTGTACGTGGCATGATTTCCAGGAGGAACAGTGTTGAAGTATGGAAATAGATAGTTTTTGGCAAAATGCAAAAAATTTAAGTGCAACTTATGTGAATTATTTTATTTGTGATTCCTTGCCTTTCGATGAGACTATCTCAAAAACCATAAACTCGACTGACGGGAACGTCCGGTATCAAGCGGAAGTCTAGAGGCAAGTCCTTGAGTGCCATTAGAGCACATACGTTAGCCCAGTTGGTGAGTTGTGCAAAAATCACATGAAAACATTTTGAAACAATGAACTCATCCTTGATTGATGGAGACGGATCACATAATTTGACGCACACGAAAAAGAATTGTAAACCATGTTTGCTGTACAGCTCCAACCAATAGCTAACCGTGGTGCTACGTTCAAAGCTATGGATTCAATACTTTTTTGAAATGGTTATGCTTGTATCGCTATTCATTGAAACTGAAAGATCAGAAGACTGGAACCTTTATCTTCAAGTTGTCCACTAAATGCTACCGTGTATGTCAAGCCATCAATCAGCTTCTTGAAACGGGTAGGACTACAAATCTGATGCAAAAAAGCATACCTTCACTGTTCTAATTTATCTTCTCGATGTTTCAACATTCTTCTGCGCAAAAACACTAAAACGTACAAACGTGATTTTCTTTTCTTCATTTTATTTCGGAACAGTTTTTGTATCAATAGTTTGCTTTGGCAATTAAGAACAGAGAACCAATCAAAGACATAATTTGTGGCGTTTTTTCGACGACTTCTCTTAATTGCGGATAAAATGTTTGTTTGATAACTTAAGATTCATGATGAGCACCCCAAAAAACAATAAAATACACTAAAACTTTCCTACTCAGGGTACCGTTTGATTGAAATATTATTTGTTAGTTGTTGTTTTTAGGTCTTGCTTTTCGAAGGGATTGACAAGCCGATTCCAATTTAGAAATGCTGGTGTAAGGGTTATAGTAAAATTGAGGAATTCAATAAGTTGTGTGAGTTAGTCCGTCAGTCAGTCAATCAGGACCTCTTAGTCTCTAGATTATAATATCAGACCTCTGAGTCATTCAGTAAGACTAGCAGGGATGTTATTAGCTAATGAGCAGAACAGGTCTTTATTTCTTCTTGACATAGTCAATTAGGAGAGATCATATCAGATATCATATCATATCTGATACTGATACATCACTGATACCTCCAGTACATAAAGGTTTGATATTGAATATTATATGGTTGAATCTTCACGTGGAAGTCGAACACTAATTTTTTTCATGATCACATCAATGTACAAAGCTCCAGAGAACGAGTTTTACGATAAAAGTGATTTAATTACACTCTACATGTTACAAGAAGCAATAAGATCTGCTGGTTTAGGAGGTGGCGGCCAATACCGGTTTCCATATAAAGATGTTATTCAAGCGGTAAAGATAGGATAAATAATTGTCTAAGGTAATAGACCGTTTTGTCGGATAATTGTGACATTTCCTCTCATAAGTGGGTTGAAAATCAGGATATTAGCACAAAAGGCGTGATAGGTAGGTAGTTTATTGCTAAAATTTATTCCAATAACTAAATATTTTGAGTATTAGATCTACTCTAAATATTCTCAGAACAATTATCTTAGTCAAATACTCCACTCCAACCCACGGCAAATGCAGTGTTTATTACTAAGCTCAGGAGATTATATCAACTTATCCTCTATTTAATGATATCTATTCATATCATCTAGAATTATCACGTCTTTGCAATTAACCACATTATAGTGAGCGGTACAGTTTTTACTTAACCGCCCATCACTTTTGTGGCCATATTATTAAACAGGTCGAGACATTTTATCAATTTCTGTCATAAAACTGAATGGCTTTATTTCAACCTAGTCACGCGAAATAACGTTATTACAATTTGTTCTCATTATTAACTAGCAAATATTCAATACCCGCCATTACATGTGCACTATGCGGTGATGTTTTTATTTAAAATCATTGCGTGATATGTCTAATTTAATAATGACTAATAACTTATAAACAGCCAAAGATTTATGATTAATCAGTTTATACCGAACGTACTAACTGTTTAACGGGATCACTCGAGGTAGATTTTCAAATGGAAATAGAACAAAAAGAAATTGAAAAACCACTCGAAAATAATCAACATATTTTTAAAAGAAATTTGAACGAAATTCTGATAATCAGTTGATAAAAATATTCAATTAACCCGCCAATCGGTTCTTCTTTTTCAAGACAACGATGCCAATTGATCTTGTTAATGAGAAGCTGTGTGACAAACCAACAATCAAACGATTACAGATAAATAATTTGATTCACGACTCCACGTAATATGCAGCGAGAAGAATATATTGTGCGGTGGTATCGTAGCTCTACGATAGAACAAGACCATGTGGGTGTGGGTGTCTGGTTGTTTATGATCAATGGTATCTCATTCAACACTTCAGTAATAAGCCTCATTATGGATTATGTTTTGTTTGAACATTCCGGTTCGCTGATAAGTGGATCAGAAAGTAAATACAATTTTGTTGATTTGTGTTATTTTTTTAATTTTCCTGTAGCAATACATCATACACGGAGATTCTTATAAATAATATTCAACAGGGGGTTTTATTTAAGAAAATTCAACTCTGATCTGCCATGACCTTATGGCCGATCCTGTATATTCCAAATCATCACAGATATGTAGATTTTCAAAAACCCCACAACTTTTATATGTGTGTGTATATCTTTTGAAATAATCGACCGGTCTGGTAATTTCTCCTAACACTTTATAAGGTAATTACAGATAAATCGGTTTTTCCAGTTCAAGCATAGATCTACAATAACAAGACACATAACGCCAATAACAGCTCTAGCACTGAATGTTTTTACCCAAAAACAATGATAGAATAGGCCAGCTTTGTTTTTGTTTACATACCGGTGAAATGACAAAATATCTGATTGATTTTACTTTCAGGCCCCACACTACAGACCTTCTAGGAATTGTTTTATCAATAAAACACTAAATAGCGCAATTTAGAAATAACTCACTACTAACCCCCTACCTTACAAAACAGTGTTTGTAAACAATAGCGTTAGATAAACTGTCCGTTACTTTACGGCCACAAGTTTCCAAGATTCAACACAAAACATAAACCTCAATACACATGTTCACCTTCCAAAATGTTTTTTGATGACAAGGAAGTGATTGTAACGAAAAACTGAAAATAATTGGAATTATGGGTGGGATAGGTGATTCAGAAGATAAGCATCAGTTGAATTATTTCATGTTTCCGTTTATTTTTTTCCATAAAGCTTTAGAACATTCAGGGCACATGACAACATAGCTGAAAAAAAAGTGAATATTTATATGAGGGATGTTTGGGTTGGTGTATAATCAAAAAAAGATAAAAATGTTGAATCCTTGTGGGAAAATTATGGGTTCCACTTTTTACAAAAAATTAAGAACCCATAGGTATAATATAAACTGCTGGACACTCGAACTTATACATGCATATTTTTTGGTTAAATTCAAAGTCCAATATTTTCAACGAGAATAGAGATATTTCAATGCGGTTTGCGGATTTTTGAAGCTAGTTTTGTCCGGATTGAGATGCATGGAATGGATATTTCGTAGGGACAAAAAATCATGATATACAGGATGATTCATGAACTCATGCGAAAAATCAAATTTTTGTGACTATGCCATATTAATGGGCATTGAATTCAGGTGATACGATATGGTTTGTTACTATGGTTATGTTAATATCTCCAGACATTTTTGTCATTTTTTGAATTATTTGAGCGCGTTGTCATCAAAAATCTAACAAACATCAAAGTGGGGGAGCAGAATGTTTGAAATGATATAACTTTGAAATGAATTGACTGATTTCTACGATTTTTGCAGTGTCGGAAATCCTATTTTTACCGATCAAATGAAGAATCGATAAGGTACCAACACTCATGGTCAGAATAATAGCGCTAGCCTAGAATTTGATGAAAATATAATACATCAACAGTTATAAAAAGGTATTGATGTATTTACCAACTTGAATCCATGTGTCAGTATACGGGTTCAGGCGATTTAAAAAAAAATGTTCAAGGCCTTTTTATCACGTTTGCTATATAAAGTTGTTAAACATTAAACTTTTTCCTGTGTAACTTTCGATAAAAATGGCAAGCACTAGTCTATTTCACAATAATTGATCAAAGGATAGTGTAGCAATGAAATTTTAAACTTGGAATATTTTGAAGAGATCTTAAAAGATTTGTAATTTTTGCCATGTTCAAAATTTCAAAGCTGGTGGGTTCAGTAATTGTGAAATTTCATAAATTTTACCCCTATTTTGAATGGTTCTAGCCATTTTTATCAAAAGTAACACAGAAAATAGTTTTTTCATTGACATATTTTTAACGTGATTTGAGGCCCCTATTTTTTTAAATCAACAGTTTCCGTGAACTGACAAATGGATTGAAGTTTTAAAATGCACCAATACTTGTTTGATAACTGATACAGTACCAAGGTTTTATCAAATTTTACGCCTGCACTATTTATCTGGCCATGCATCATCGTTAAAAAAAAAATGTTCATTTTCATTTCAATCTCTCTTTTATAATGCTGTACAGCTCTGCAAAAACCGTAGAAACCCATCAAATCATTGCAGAGTTACAGCATTTGAAACAACTCCCTTATGTTTGTTAGCGTATCTAATGACAACGAGCTTGAATTCAAAATATGACAAAAATATCTGGAGATATCAACATTACCATAGTAACAAACCATATTGTATCGCCTGAATTCAATGCTCACTGAAATGGCATAATCATGAAAATTTTGATTTTTCACATGACTTCATGAATCACTCTGTATATCAAGATTCTTAGTTTCTACGGAAGATCCATTGAATGCATCTCAATCCGGACGAGACCAGCTTTAGAAATCCGCCAACCGCATTCAAATATCTTCTTTCACGTTAAAGATATTGTACTTTGAATTTTACCCAAAAATGTGCATGTCTAAGCTCGAGTGTCCAGCAGTTTAGATCCATATGTTGAACAATATATTTTTCTTATCAAAAACTCGACGTGTAAGTTTGTTAACAGTTTCACGTCATCTTTTCTACTTTGAGAAAAGTTTGGTTTTATTTTGGAATCATTATTTTCTCATTTTGTGAAGCGTTTGAACTTTTTTTTTTTTGTATTTTTATCCACGATGGAAATGTTATTATTGGATATTTGTTTATCCTCTCACATATTTTTCTATCTTAGACATTTTTACACTTTTCCTTCACTTTTCAAGTTCAGAATTGAAAGGATAGCTTTGCACATTCTTTGTTTTGGTGAAGTTTAATAGGATATAATGTTGATTGTTGAAGACTTTTTCTGTTTCACTTGTAAATGTGAAAAAAAAACAAAAGAAGCCTTTCTATGCATTTCAAAGCCTTGCTCGTGAAGCGTATTGCCTATTGATGACTCTTTTTTGGGGAGTCCTCGATTGAGTTCGTCATCGCATATCTGCTTCTACTAAAGCTACAACATTTTTTTTTCTTGATCCTGTCCAGTGGCTTGTTCGCAGGTTAAATTAGCTGGAGCGTTTCGATCTTGCCTTATAACTTGAAGACAAATGAACATTGGATAACAACATTTGGATTTTTTCTAATCATTTTGATGCATAGATTACACCCTCAGAGTTACACCCATTCCTCTCTACTCACCCGGCCTGTATACGTTGTACACCATTACACTTTGTAGGTATATCAAAAATAAAGCCATTTTGGACTCACATTCATATCTACGTTTTGTATTATATCCCCTCAAGTATTTGTACCAAAGACAAGCAACCAATGATGGAACATCTGTATATACCTGTATCTGATCAGAGAGCACTAAATTCTTGGTTGAATTACAAAATATATGTTTAAAACAGAGCAGTGACAATAACTATAAGCAATAAATCACTTGAGAATAATCATGAACATATCTAATCCGAAACAAAAGTTATTCTCCATTCACCCATCACCACCAAAGTCTTGTAAAGCAATTTGCGAACTTGGATTTGTATGTTATCGGAATGACATTTTAATAACCCATTTAGCTGAAGAATTGCCTTTGCTTGATGATGAAGCAATTAATTTGAAAAATCGTGAATGCTATGGATTTTTTTCTAAATAGTTTTTGAATACCGTTGTTAGCTATAAAGAATGACAGCTTGGAATACCAACTTGACTCGAGTTCTAGTTGGAGCGTGAAATTGGACTGACAACACAGAGGAAATGATGATTTTGCATTTCAAATATGACTTTAAACTATATTATGGAATAAAAAGTCATGTTTGCAGGATTAATAGTTGTTGAGATTTTTTCATGACGTACAATTATGATTTTGAATTGTGTCAATCTTCAGTTCTGATGTAAGTTGGCCAGCAGTTTCTTTATATTTTGAAAATTTTATTGATAACTTGAATATGCAACTGAGCTGAAAAACTGGATAGATGACATGATTTTGATTTGCATTCAGCAAGTTGATACGAGTATCTTCTATCACAATCCAAGAGCCAGTGAGATTTTTCATTGTTGATTTAGTTGAGACATGTAGAGGTTAATTCGCCACCCTGTAGAAACTGGCCAATCGATCCCCCAATTTTTCTGGATGATTAAGTGCTATCAAAGAACAACTAGTCAAAAATTCTGCATCAACTAAATTAAAAAAATCTTCAAAACAAAAATAACATCACCAAGTCAAAGTCTCCAAAATACTTTTTGAGACTTTGACTTGGTGTTATTTTTGTTTTGAAGATTTTAAGTAAGGACAATTTTCTGGGATTAAATTATAGACAGTTCATCTGTCCCACGACATGTTGAGGGTGACTCGCCACCCTGAAGGAAATGGCCAACCTATCCGTCAATTTTTTTGGATGATTTTGGACTACCAAAGAAATACTGGTAAAACATTTAGCCTTTACTGATTTACACGTTCCGCCACTCTCTAGGAATTGTGATCAGGGTGAACTCTCTCGGATGACTCCCAATTGGAGACCGTACAACATTTTCTTAAAAAAATAGGTCTCAACCAAATCATCACTGGAAAATGACAATGGCTATCCCAATATTATCGTCGTTTATATCCAGACGAGTCTGATGAGTCGCTCATGTGGGCTTTAATAATAAAAAATCTTCCAATGATAATCTTTTGATTTGTCACTACGACCGGAATTTGTGGAATTTGACAATTAATTCATACGACTATTTTTGTAAACTTGGTAAACTATACATCTTAGCAGTGATCATTTGTCTAAAATCTTATGATTATTTGCTTGGTGATTAGTCAAAAAATGACTGTAGGTGAGAAAACCAAAGATATACCAATGAAAAACGTGTTGCCCCTTACTATTTGTCTTGCCCATTACACTACAATATTTTTTTTTGGATACATTTTTCATACTACTTCATCCGCCACGCATATGTCTGTATTATATCCACAACTAATTGTACATCTATAATGATCATAAAATGACGGCGGACCGTCTGAGCATTTCACTCAGTCGGTCAGCAGGTCAACACTTGTGTGCATCAAGTCACCTCATCAAATCCATTCTCATTAATAGCTTATTATTCTCATTCATAGCTTTATGATCAACTCATGTCTCTGTGATGATACTGGAAATTTTGAGATTTAAGTTCAAAATCTTGATAGTGATATAAGTATATTTTTTTCTCGAATCTCCTGCTATGTTCAGATGATATCGCATCCACTCTCCTCAATCATTAGTGATGCTTTGGAATATCGAAGGTTAGTAGTATAAACCATCATTGTTTTCAGTTTTGAATGAAGTTGAATTATACATAATATAATTAACCATGAAATACCATTGAAAAATGTGATATTTAAATGAACGGCAATCAATCAATCATTCATTTGCTGTCAAGAATTTATGATTTCCCAATAACCTATTAGTTCAACGAAATATTCTCATACTACTTATGTCCAAAAAAATGAGTTTAATAGGTTATTCAAATAAATCTACTTTTAATTTGGACTCATTGAATATCTTAACTGATGGTCATTAAATATTGTTAGATCATCCAACTGGAAGATATTCTTTTTCCTATTCTACTGTCTAAGATTTATTTTAACGGTAAATCGTCGAAATGATGGAGTTTTTGCCAACGCACTTTCACTAATGGACAATTATTATAAAAAAAGTGTCTCCTGCAAATGTTATTGCTTGGAATTCTATATTATTGGAAAGAATTTATTATTTGATTCAGGTTACTTGCTCACTTGCAAGTCGTAGTTTCCAACGCATGCCTTGGCGTGATAATTTTGAGGTGTTCCACAACCTCGCTCTATGTGATATACATTTCATTCCGTACCCGTTGATTTCTATCCACAACTTCAAGCGTCTGGATTTATCTTCTCAATTGATACTTTTTTTCCACTATTTTATATGATCAGCTTCTTTGATTTTCTTTTCATTAAACCTCACTTGATAGATAAATCCCTTCTGACAGGTGGCTTTTAATCAATGATAAACGTGAACATTAATGACCAAAAAATTATAAGCTTGTAAAATGGATATTGAGAACGGGATATTTTGAAGCGAGTAATGATTATGAACAATATTCGATCAAGCAATGTAGCCGAGTAGTCAATTATGCAGCCTAAAACTTTTTCAACCAATGAGATTTCTTCAGATTACAGTTGTTGTAGACAAAAACAACTTTTATTTTCTTTAAGGCAAATGTAAAATATGATAAGGTAGATTTTCAATTCTATTCAAAGATGCTCCATATTGATACTGACCTGGAACTCATCTGGCAAAATAAATGCTTAATTAAGATTGATCATTCGATGATCATTTTTTATTTCCGCTAACGTGAACATGACCCACAAAGCAACAATCATCTCCAAAATGTACCCAATAAGGCATCACAAAGTACCAACATTTATAAAAGAACGTGCGAAAACTTTGTCTCCTTAATAATTAATGAGCAAATGAATAAAGATGGTCACACGAAGCGAAGAAGACCAAACCCTATCTGGAAATTATGTCAGTGGGACATGATGACACTTGCGTAATCTTCACCGTCATGATTTATAAGCTATACTTCATTTGGTTCCGGTAAACAATGGCGTGAAAAGAGTAATGAACCTTGGGTAATAAGTAGTCTTTTATCTCAAAACATTTACATGTTGTAAAGACAGGTTTATCTGTAGGTTGTCAAGTGTACATTACAGATAAATCGAGGGTGTGAGGTTAACGCGTGTTTGATTTTGATTTACTAAGAAAAAATTAAGATGTTAATGTGATGGCAATCGTGATGTCGTACCACACACCTCATCATGTTTAGGTTGATTTATTTCATTCTATTTTATGAAGAAGTAGATGATGATTTTCCTGGAGCAGGAACAATTAAGTAGAACAGTGACTAGAATATTTTGGTTTTTGTTCAGGTTTAACTAAATCGAGGTGTCTAAACGGTTCAATTTACTAGTTATTTCAATTACTGTCTTTAATTGGTGAATTACCTTCAACTGGTTTCGAAATTAAAAAAATCATTCATTAATTAAAATGTGATAGCTGAAATGATGGAAAAGAATGGATTGAAGATTATTATAGTGACTACTAATAACAAATTATTGCGGGCATTTTGAATAAGTAGTTTCCATACCCAAAAATCATTTTCCACAATTTTGTGGATACTAGATCAATAAATATAAAGTACACACTAGTTCCACAATTACAAGTATAAAAGTTGAATCATAAAAACTCTACACGTGATAAAAATACGCATAATATCTGGTTTATTTGAATGGAATAAGGATGCGTGAAAGCCTTCCTACTATAACTATCACATAGTACAAACATCTAATAAATGTATCAGTGAACTTGCTGACCTACATGAAATCGATGTTAATTTGATGTTTATTAAAGAGATGACCGGAACAAACCGTTACATCTTAAATGTCTAGACCTTGACTATCGATTTGAATCGACATTCCTTCAAAAGTTTTCAGTTATCAACATTATGTTTTCAGGAATTAGTTTTGCTAATACTGATTTTTTCAATTAAATGAGGTCAAAATATTTTAGTGTAGAATCTTTGCTAATGATATTCGGAAATGAGAATGGGGAAAAAATAACCGTATCAAAATTAACCCAATATGTTGATTATTTTGAATTAAATGATATGCAAATGAAAATATAAATATCTAGATTTGGATCGCACAACTTTGGGTAACTTTGGTAATGGCGCTTTCGATAATACAGTCAAAAAGCTGTCTTTAAAGATTTTGCAATCTGATGCTTTTCATAATAGCACTTTCATAGGACCACTGAGAGTTTTTTTAAAAACAAAGCTGTGTTTTGTGTTGATAGCAAAACTGGATTCTATGAGCTTATTTGACCATGGAAGTAAGAAGGAAAGTCTTGGGACAAAACAAATGTTTCTCAACAGAAATCAGTTGTAGTACTGGCTGGGCTATGCTAGGTTATAAGCTATCAACAATGCTGATGATAAAACTTTGTGCTAAAATGTTGGAGATGCTTGATTCACCCTCATAAGTGAAATTGAAGATGTCTAAGGCCTAATTTCACAATATATGGTCACCATAAAGTCTTGGTTAGTTGCTGCGGTTTCTATTGTTTGCCTAGTGATTTTTTAATTGAAACCATGGATACGTACCAAGACTATTTGTTGACCTGATATTGTGAAAATGGGCTTAAGAAAAATCTGATCAACGGGATCTTGATAGATCGATTTTGGAGATATATATTTTTTTCGATATTCTTTGGTAACCTACGGTATATCATCTATTACTGTAATTTTCTTGTGACTGTGTTTCCGCTTCAACCTTTATCGGAATGTGGTACATCGAATGTTATCTTCAACCAAAGAAGACTTATTAGATAGTGATATTTCCAGTGAAAAAAACTATTCATCATTATAAAATTGACCTCAATTTTTGAATTTCCGCAGGTCGTCCGACAGCTACTTGAAAAAAGTAATAGAATACAAATTATCCATTTCCATGCTGATTTCCATAATCATTACTTAGCAACACTTAATGCATGGGAGAAAGAATGCTCATCTTGTTTACATTTCTTCGTTGTGCCTTACAGCTAATGGTGAATCACAATTCATGGCATGGCTTCACTACACGATCATGTTATTATATTTGTTTACACTTGTATTATATCTATATAATTTTTTGTACCTATATTATGAGTTGTATTTGTTTTATAGCTACATGCTAAATGAAGATTATTTTTATTATTATTATTATCAGTTTGGGCCTAAAGGGTTATATCATCATTTAAACAAAAGTATTCCTTGTCAAGTCAAGGTACTGTTGTTGACACCCAACCTCCCAATGTTTACGCTCTTTAAACTATAACCATTCTCTAAATATCGGTCATTTTAGTACCATGCAATTGGGGATTTAAAAAAAAAATCCTAAAAATTGATTTCTTCACGTCTTTATTTATCCAGCGCTGCCCTTTTTAACATCTTCCGATCCACAAATCATTATTGCTATATAAATAAAAGTTACGGTACCCACATTTTAATCATCGATACTTTTGATACCTAATCCAGAAACATGGATCATACTTTCCTACTACTAAGCATATTATATGATAAAAGCAAGTTATCCGTTCATCGGTGTTTAATAACAAAACAAAGATTAACATGATCGAAAGTTATCAGGATGCGTGGGTATTTCATTGATCCTAAAATATTTAAATAGTTGATACGTAGCCGGTAAATGACTTTTTAAATTACGAGTCAAGATGTTTTTCCGGAATTTTTAGACGAGTAGTTTGATGCATTTAACGGCTGTGTATCGAAGATGTTTTATTTTCATACTCTGAAATTTTTTTAAATTCGATTAAAAAGAAAAAGTGCTTTCTTATTGTCAAAGCACTGATTGAGATGGCGGTGGTGGCAGTCCGTCTCACATTCTCACCATGAGATGGCGTCAGCCAAACCATGCTACCAATGCAATTTCACAGTCTTTGATTATGCAGTGTCATTATTAGCGGAGTAGCAAAGTAAATTTTTATTACAAACTCTGATGATGTGAATGATACATCACAATACAGTATGAAATAAAATATATTTTTGGCACCTAAAACCTGTATTAGGATTGCAATACGTCTATTGAAACATACCAAATTCTTCAATTTGCTACAACTCTCATGAATACTATTCAGATAAGAAAGCGTATCTATTCCTTTCCATTCAAATCCGTATCAATTTCCCGCATCATAATATTTCAAGTCAATCCATCTCTCAATACTGATATTCTTCTTATTGGACTACTTTTCTAAAAAATCAGTTCAAATTCAGCATGTTTATTAAAAATATTTGAGATATTTCCTAATTCGTCTCTAAGAGATCGCAACGTACGGTTCCTTTTTTGCCCAGATAACGGTACGTCCAGTTAAGATCAGGTCTTATCAATGTCACTACACTTCTTTTAAGTATGTTGAAGTACCATTGACTGCAAAAATCTTGTTTTTCTTTAGATTGATTCGAAGAAATGGCTGTCACAGCCGGCCTGTGTCTATGTCTGCGTTAGATACTTCTGTATTGGCGGATATAGTTTGTTACACAAACCTTTACGCTTTTGATTTCGTGACGTGTTGTTATATTTATCTGATGATCATAAAAGGTTTATAATACATGGTTTTCAAAGTCAAGTCTGCACTTCTGTGAAATTTGTTATTATTGGAGCTTTTTTGAATGGGCTGACTTGTAGTAGTTCTTTTTCTCCGGGAGAAACAAAAAACGAACATCGCGTTCTGAAGTTCTGTCAATAAAATCCATTTTTTCAAAAGGTGTACCCAGTATGCAATGTGCTCACTCAATAGGACATTCAATCCTTCACCGTTGCTCTCAAAAGAGTTTTTCCAGTTTACCGAGTTTGTAGCTTCAATAATAGGGATTTTTTTAAGCTCTAATTTGATCCGTAATTAGTTATTATGAACATGTGCAGGACCTGGAGCCTTGAAGTAACCAGGTCGTCAAATAACTGATAACGAATTACGCTATCTATTGCACCATAACGTTCTCTTATTAGGCGTCGATTGTTTTTTCAAATTCTAAAGGGTGTCCCAAGAAGAAGGCACATTTTAATTGTGCAATAAAAGCCATAATTTATTCAAAACTAAGTGTTATTAATATTTCAATATAAAGTTGATGAACTTCAATTGAACGTGAAAAATAATATTTGACAAATGGCCGCCACGACTCTTATTCTTTTCGATAAATGTTCAATCAAATTTTCACATAATTCTGGCCCAATTTGGCTAATATCGTGTTCAATTCCGTTCTTCAACTGTAGAATTGTTGGTGTTTGTTATTAGCGTGATCTTTGTAATCAGTAATTAATGATCAAATTAGTAATCTTTGAACGGTTGTGAGATTTGGCGCATTGGGTCGACCAAAAATGCCTCGCAAATTAAAAACAATCTAAAATGATTCAGGTTTGTGCAGTCTTATTAAATATTCAACAGAAATGATCAATTCTATATCACACAGCTTGACAACGTGATTGATGCGTGCTCATAGACATGATAGAGTCTATGATACAGCACACAAGAAATCGGAATAGGAAGAGTTATGACAAACATCAAACGTTAAACGGGGTGTTTTGTGCCTTCTCCGTTATCGATGTTCTATTCTATTTTGAATTGTTCCGTAATGTAGATACAGGGTCAACAAGGAAAATGTTCATTTTTGAAAAACAACAATAATTTACTCATTATAAAATCTAACATTTTCAATTTTTGAGGATACGACGATGCTAAAAAGGGCGTCCCAAAAATTGTAGGCCTACTATGTTGCGTTCGACTAAAGTCAACTTGTTTTTCATAATATGGGCACCATAATTGATGCGGATTTTGAAAATGGATGTCAATGAAATGAAAATTAAAATTTCGGCATCATAATCCAACATTATCTCAATTTTCCTTTCATCTCACACAACTGATTTTGCGGAGTGCATATTTTTGTGATTTGAAACGGCAATGCCGCCAATATCACAGTCGTTTGGTGCGGTAAACCCCTTGTTACCTGGAAAGTTTTCCGAGAGTTTTGAAAATTTGTGATTTTATAGATCTCGATGTACTCTTCCTGAATTTTAACTTTGCCCCCTCGTATCTTTGCCGCTCACACCACGATATTTGTAGAATGGTACCCAGAAGCAGTTTTTTGACAATATCTCTGTTTCGGCTCATTTCACGATGAAAACATGTATATGAAAAATGAAACTATCGAAAATTTCCTACAATTTAACAATTTTCCGTAGAATGAATAGTCTTGACGTACGAGCGCCGCAAAGTTTAGTTCAACATGTGTTTTGGTCGTAGAACAAATTCCAACACTACCTCGAAGTAGAGTGTGCAACGCGTTTTTTTTAATCAAGGTGTCCCCAGTGAACCTCACAATTCCAAAATGTATCGAATATTCTGCTTTGTTTCGCTGTTCTTCATTGACCAAGTGTTACGAGTTCCTTGTCTTTAGTACCGATCGAAACTGTACAGAACAAAATATTTTCCACATCATTCGCCATGGGACTATAAGCTTCATCGCAATACTCTTCGTTTTTGATTTTATCATACGTTTGCTCGAAAATTTAGTCTCCGTTTCTTCCTTTTCCATTGCAAGATAGCGATGAAGAGGAAGAAATGTTGACTATTTGCGAGCAAACGTATGATAAAATCAAAAACGAAGAGGATCACGATCAAACTTATCATCCCATAGCGGGTGATGTGCATGGATATTATTTTGGTCAGTGAAGTTTTGATCGGTAGTTAAGACAAAGAACTTGTAACACTTGGTCAATGAAGAACAGCGAAACGAGGGAGAATACGATACATTTTGGAATTGTGAGGTCAACTGGGTATACCACTATTGAAAAGAAACGTTGCACACTCTAAACCTCAAGGTAGTGTGAGAATTTGTTTTTCGGCCAAAACGCATGTTGAACTAAAGTTTGTGGCGCTCGTACGTCAAAACTATCCATTCTACGAAAAAAAAGTAATTCCATAAATTTTAGGAAATGTTCTATAGTTTCATTTTGTATTTACATGTTTTCATCGTGAAACGAGTCGGAGAAGAGATATTGTCAAAAAACTGCTCCTGGGTACCATCCTTCGAATATAGCGGCGCGAGCAGCAAAGTTAAAATTCGGAAAAAGCACATCAAGATTTATAAAATCACAAATTTTCAAAACTCCCGGAAAACTTTCCAGGTAAAAGTACCATATGATTAACCTACAACCTCTAGTCGATATTGATATACTTTCTGAAGTGATTGGGATCAATTTTCCTCAACTTTTGTGAAAAAAAGTATAACATAAGAACGATTTGGGCACAGCCGAATAACATTCTTTATTGATACCCATAAAGTGCCATATGACGTACCACAATCTACTGTTATGAATATCATAGACTTACTTTTTCATACGAGAAAGTACAATCAATGCAAATAAAACAAGAAGAAATCGATGATCATGAATCAGTCAGGCATTGTTTTGATACACCATCATTCAATGTAAATGATTAACCTCGTATAGAATCGACGCGAAGTGTAAATTAGTAAAAGTATTCATAGAGGCTTTTTTTCTTGCATTATTTTATCAAGACTGTCGGTATTGTCACTCTGCAAGCATCTGTCGAGAAAGCAGATATATTCCATAGATTGATTATCTTCAATTTACTTTAAGCAATGCACTTACTGTTTACTATCATTTGATTACTATTTACATGGTAATGACGATGAAAGCTTGAGCAGGAATTAACAGCTTTAATAAAAACATTTTTATTAGGTACTTGATAAGTTCTCATGCTATATTAATTGATACTTTGTTTTTATTACAGAGTAAACAGCAAAGAGGAAATGCAGTTTTATATACTACTGATGATCAGCTTGCTTACTAAAGGGGTGAGTACGGGAAGCGAATATGCTGAATCAGAAAACTGATAATTATGTGGATGCTTATGCTTGATTCAAAAAAAAAAAAAATACGGCAGTCAACAATAATTATTATAAGAGTCTGGAATTATTGTGATTCGGATTATTCCGGCCTTTCCAGTTTTCATGATCTTGCTATTGGATATGATAATTCTCATTTTTCGTTTCTTGGTATCGTTCTTGCTTTACCAAATCGTACAAAGGTGGTTAGCAAAGAGACAGCAAAACAAGACGTTCTATTTTTTTTTCAAAAACGATACTTTATTGATCTTGATCAGGCTAAAAATATGGATACATTACATTAATATAGAAGTGACAAATTGAAAAATGAATATACATTGATGTTTCAAAATATACCTACTTATAAAATTGTAGGTAGATAATTAGTCAAACATAACTCCCAAATAATAATATTATCACGTCGATGGTAAAGTTATGAAAACACACTGATTAAACCTCATGGAAGCGTCCATGGAGCAAGTTCCATTCTTATGAAATAATCATGCTGAGTTGTTGATGTTCTTTTTTTTGGGTGGAATAACAGACAAAAATAATAACGAACAAATGTGAAATATAGAAAGCCTTCATATTTATATCAATGAATACGTCCATTTGAACATGTCTTGAAAAGTATGGTTTTCTTCGTAATAAGTCGCTAGTTCGCTAGGTGAGCACCAACTAGAATTAAGTTAATGAACACTAAGCATTTTATCTAGATGATGATTATGAGTTTTAGTGGCGTTCCGGGAGGCATTCATATCAAGGTCAAAAATATCAAGTTGGTGATATGAACATGGAGCATCGACATCGACCACAGTTAACCTGATTCAGGTAAGGTTGGGTTAGGTTGCCAAGGGTATGCCCTGCTCTGCAGTTTCCTGCTTTGCATTGCTTTCTTTCGGAGGTCAAATGGCCCATTGTGTTCCCTTGTTTGAAGAGGTTTTCCGTCGGTCTTAACCTGCAGCCTTTCTCTTTATCGTTCTTAACCATCCAATGGTTTTTGCGAAGTTCAAAATTGGCACGTTGTCTACATTTGTCGTTTCCTCCAAGTCTTCAAAGTAGTATTGTCCCATATTCCTGAGGCGTCTTTCTTTCAGAGTTGGGCAGTGGCACAGTAGATTTTCCATCATTTCATCCTCCTCGATGCAGTTTCGGAGCATGGTTTCGATTTCACAGTGTCCTGTGACTACTTCCACAAGGGTGCTCACAGAGGATTTGCTCTGCTTGAGTAATTTTCCTGGTTTTTCCATATCCAAGTTTGGCCACAGAGCTCTCGATGTGTTGCAGTCGTTTCGATTGCTCTACCTGTCGCTGTGTCGCTTCAACATGTTTTTATCTACTGTATCTTTCGATAGTTTGATCGTTGGTAACGATGTGTTTCACATTTTGGCTTCGTCCTTTGTTTGTCCCAATTTTGCCAGTCCATCTGCCATCGTATTCCCTTCAATATTGCTATGTCTAAAAATTCAGCATAAAACGAGCATCTTGTTCCTGATCAAGGACAATGCCTCACGGCAACTCATCAGTGTATCTGATTCTAGTAGTCTCAACGCTGCTTTGCTGTCTGCATAGATTGTAAAGTCTTTTGATGTGTTGTCACTGTTGTCCAGTCATTGCAGCAGGTTGGCTGCTTCTTTGATGGCAATGATTTCTGCATGCAGAATACCACATCCTTTCTCAAGCTTGATAGACTCTTGGATGGAAAGTTCCGTTGAGAATATTCCTGCTCCTGTGCCTGTATTTGTCTTTGCAACGTCTGTATAGATGGATATATCTTCCTCCTTTATAGATGTAGATCTCGGAGTGAGGGTGGTAGGTACCACTGCACATTCTAGGCTACACAGCGGGCCCATAGCGCACCTCCAAGAGGAGCCTCCAGGAGGAGGGAAGTTGCTCTCTTGGACCATTGTCGTCAAGCCTTTAGCCATTCAGCATAGGCGACAACTTAGTCGTCAAGCCACAGCATTTTTAGCTTGGGCGACAACATAGCCCAAGGGCGGTCCTTCTGACCTCCCTTATGCCGCAGTTCTAACTAAGGTGCTGATTGAGAACATCACCTAGTTTTAGTATTGAACATGCAGGATCCAAATTATTTAGGCTAATTTATTAACTTTTTGACTGACAGTAATCAATAATACTACAGCCTACTCAGTTTCATTAGCCATTGAGAGTGCCACTAAATACAGAACCGAAAATAATTTCTGCTCACCGCGGGGATCGAACAGAACTAACGGTCTCTCAAGCCGGCGTGCTACACGCTCGGTCACCGTAGCCCCTTTCCTCCTTTATAATTGAGTTTTGATTCCAGTCTTCTCTGGAAGGTATTTTAACCACTGCCTTATTCTCAAAAGAGCTCTTGGTCACCATGTAGTCTGTTGCCGTTTGTAGCAGATCTCCCCTAGCATCGCTGAGTGGACACTTGTTGCCTGTTTTCACAATTTGACCTCCCTTAGTCTGAGAGCTCCCTTTGCGGCAGTGCTTTCAATGAACAAGTCAATGGGCAGGAGGTTTAGAATGACCTCTAAAGCTGCCTGCGGTGTGCTGTTCTTCGCTCTCGTTGTACTAAGTGTTGCCAGCCGTTGTACTCTCGTCAGCATCTTCACGTTCGAGTTTTTTTCGATGGCTTTCCACCATACCACGGCTCCGTAGGTAATTATGGGTCTCACGATCGCTGTATGCATCCAGTGGATAATGTGCGGCTTTAATCCCCATTGTTCACCAATAATTGTCCTGCATATATACAGGGTTATTCACGTTATTCGACACGAAACATTATGGCTGAAGTATCTGATTTTGAAGACGTTTTTTTTTCTGGATGGATAGGGACCCCTTGAGGCTACATTTTAAAAATATTTTCCTGTTATCCTAAACCTAAAACACGAAAAAGTTGAATTTTTTTAAATGGATTACCTTGTAAATTATTACATTTTTGGTTTGTGTGATCAAAATTAAGGTAAGTTTGATTGAGGTTTAATACACCTAAACCTTATGGTTTTTGTACTATCTTCAATTTTGCGAAAATGTAGTATTCATTTTAATGCTTAATTTCTCAGCTGTTGTTTTTTTTTTCTAACCAAATTAATAATCAAGTCTACCAATTGATCAAGTTTGAAGTCACACTTATGAAACTTTTAATAACTTAAACAGAGTGTCTAAAAATTATGGTTAAAGAATCAATATCTTTAAACGGTAATAGCTTGTTTGATTTAAATGGGATACCCTGTATTTTATGTAAACAACAGATGTAGAATTTAATTATCTATCAATTATTATTATACGTTCCTATAGCTAACTTCTCACGTTTTCAAGTAAAGCGAAGAAAAAGAAAAAAAATAGGTTTTTCATTAACACCAATAGATGGAGATGCCGTCTCCAAACCCTCGTAAGGAACATTATTTCACCTATGGTATTTTGACAACTTTTATAATTATTTCCTTAAAGTTGTCAGTTATTAATCAATATTTTCAATTACTAATCGATATTTTGCGCAATTTGGTTTTGACTTATATGGGGATTTTCGATTACGGAGGTGATCACCGCAAATCGAGTATCTTTATTTTTAGTCACAGGTTTCCTTTTGATGGGTTTTTCCTACTGAACACCTCCAGTTTTTCTTAATTGTGTTAACAGTCTCTCAAATACTGCCTTATTTGGATGGTTTCTATTTGGAAATCTTTCACAGTAAACTCTTGATGCTAAGAGGTAGTTTTGATGGCATTCTCCCAGTATAGAAATCATGTCGATCCGTTCTTCTTTTGGATACATTAGCATTTTTTCTACAAAGATCACAAGCTATTGCTAGCACTAATAGAACGATTAGTAATTGACAATATTAATTAATAACTGACAACTTTAAGGAAATGATGATAGAAGTTGTCAAAATACCATAGATGAAATAATGTTCCTAACGAGGGTTTGGAGACGGCATCTCCATCTATTGGTGTTAATGAGAAACCTATTTTTTTTCTTTTTCTTCGCTTTACTTGAAAACGTGAGAAGTTAGCTATAGGAACGTATAATAATAATTGATAAATGAAATTATTATTAAATTCTACATCTGTTGTTAATAAAATACAGGGTATCCCATTTAAATTAAACAAGCTATCACCGTTTAAAGATATTGATTATTTAACCATAATTTTTGGACATCCTGTATAAGTTATTAAAAGTTTCATAAGTGTGACATCAAACTTGATTAATTGGTGGACTTGATTATTAATTTGGTTAAAAAAAAGAGAACAACAGCTGAGAAATTAAGCATTAAAATGAATACTACATTTTCGCAAAATTGAAGATATTTCAAAAACCATAAGGTTTAGATGTCTTAAACCTCAATCAAACTTACCTTAATTTTGATCATGCAAACCAAAAATGAAATAATATACAAGGTATTCCATTTAAAAAAATACAACTTTGATACGTTTCGTGTTTTAGGGACACCCTGTATTACATGAAAATATTTTTAAAATGTATGAGGTTTGAGACATCTAATCCATTCAAAAAAAAAATTCTTCGAAATCAGATACTTCACGCATAATGTTTCGTGTCGAATAACGTGACTAACCCTGTAGAATGCATTGAGGCCTCATTTCATTCTTTCCTCTTTGTTTCTAGATTTGTCTTATCAGGGTTTACTCCAACACCGTTCTGTCCTGCTCAATTGGAACATTCCGTCGATTCAGATCTCATGATTTCACTGATAGTTGACAAGCTTTTGCCCACTACCAGGATTACCACGTCGTCTGCATATGCTACCATCCTTATTCCTTATTATCTGAAGGTTTTTAAGATCGAGTCTACTACGATCAACCACAAGAGTGGAGGGGTAACTCCTCCTTGTGGTGTAGCTCTTTTCCTTATAGAACAATTCCCATTTTCTGCATTTATAATACTGCTTTTCAGCATTTTTCTTGTCCAGCAAAGCACTGTCAGTTGACTTACCGTCAAGGTAAGCAGCAAGAAATTTTTTGCTTCATATTTTGAAATGTAATATATTTTTTTGAAATCGGAAAAAGTGAAATCCAAAAATAACAAGTGGATACCCAGAAAGTGTCACTCATCGTCCCGAAGTTGCGAGTGTATCAAAACGGTTAAATTTGTTAAAATTGTTGTTTTTTTTAATCAACAGACAACTGTAACGTTTCAATCCTTGCAATCCTCCTTACGTAAAAAGAACATGTGATCATACACGTGGCAGAAGTGAAACTTTTTCCAAACTTGAGAATGAGAAAAATATAGAGAGGGAGAGAGAGAGAAGGGTTATTTTGAAAGATGTATGTAACGGTACAGAATTTGTGTAACAAATATTCGGTCTCTTTCTCATTTTAAATTCGTTATATATATTTTTGATTTGTTGGCCAAGTATAGGCTTAGAAATATTATTTCTGATAATATTTTGATGGATTTGATTCTTACTAAGAACTGCTAAAAAAATATCTTCAAATAATCATAGCACACAGCTTTGACAGGAAAATCACCTTGGCAAACGTAGCCATAACGTAGCACAGACCAAACGTCAAAGCATGCATTGTCAACCGTGAGATTTAACTTTCACAAGAATCAGATTTGACGATCCATAACTAGCTCTCTATTGTATCCACAGAACTCAGAACAAAGACCACTAAACTTGATTCTTTATCTTAGAAGCTTTATTCTAGTTCATGATGTTTTTTTTTTAATGAAAAGTGTAGCATTTGAGTTATTTGTGAGTAATGGTTGAAAAGTTTGCATTTTTTAGACAAAAAAATCAATAATTTCCGTCGTGTACACGCTCATGAAGATTTTAAATTCTATTTTATAAATAAAGTTCCATCCAAAATATTCTAGAATGTATGTAGAAGGACTTTTTATCTATCAATGTCTATGAAGAAATGTTTTGCGAACAGTACGTGATTTTATTAACTCTTCAATTTGATAAATCCATAGCGGCATTAGTATCAGAGAAGAATCAAATCAAACAGACCAACAAGGTCAGAATATCAAGTAATGTAAATTATCGCCAATATTTCTCATCAAAACTGAATAAGTATATCAATAAACCATTACTGACAATTCCAATCAACAAACTACTCGTGGAAGCAATCGATGGTTAAGCAAGCATAAAATTGCTTGATTAGTATTTGCATTAGATCTATTTTGCTTTCCGTTCACGTTTTTTTTTTCGAATATCATTTATTTATTTTATCAAAAGTGAGCAGATGCGAATATTAAACTAGTGAACATGATACTTTTCATGTAGAAAATATGATGTTTTCTAGTGTTGTAAATTGCACCTCAAATAGGTATTAATTTCATTTTGACATAGGTAAGTCGGTTTTTTTTCCATCGTCTTTCCATATAATATAATATTAAACAGAGCTTATTGATCTTTGTCTATCAGTGGAATTTCTACCACTTCAACATCAAATTGGGCGTGTCCAGTACTGTTAAAATCGCATTACTTTAGAATTTCAAATGAATGTCACCAGTTGAATTTGGTATATTCGACCGTATCTACAAAGGTGAATGAATATTCTGAAAGCATTTTCGAATTGTGCTCATTCTCAAAAATGTAGATGCGAAGACAAAGGTTGAATGAGAAAGAGAATGGCCCTGTTCACTTTTTCTTGATTATCTGATATACCTACCAAACCTTAATTTCAAAACTGTAAGGTTTTTCGGGTTAGACACGACATCAGCAAAAATATCAAATTATAGCTAATTTTGAAGATCTTTTTTGCTTCTTCATATCAGGAGTTTGATAAAGCAAACTCTTGCGCTTGATTTAATATATATATATAAAAAAAAATAATTGAAAAAAACAACATTTCAAAAAGCTGTTATATCAAGAGAAATGACAACAGAGGCTTGAAATTCGGCAGTTGTAATCAGGGTCGAAAAGCCTTTAAAATAAGGTATCACTCGACGCTCTCTTCATTTATCATTTTGGAGACGAAGATGCGAAGTTGAGAATAGGCACAGGATGTTTTCGCCTCAAGACAGAAATCGATGGATCCGAGCGTTTTTTATTTTTTATTTTATTTGAGGTGAATATTTTTAGCTGGGTTTCAATACACCAAGCATCACTGTTTGCACTCCTGAACATCTTTATTTGGATGAACAGTGTAATTTCAAGCTGGCCATTCACAGTCCGTAGTCCCCGTCGTCTTTATAGGTACGTTTTGTCGAAACTATTCTCTTTTAGGCTGGGTAAATGGTAAAGCCCTTAGTTTCGACGGTTCATACGGAAGTTTAAACTGGATCATCAACATATACCATCAGTGAATTAGAACGTATTCCTATCAGTGCATTTAGTGGAGGTTTGAGAAACCCATATGCAAAGATTAGTAATAAGGTAGAAGAAGACCTTTTTGAAGGGCATAGTTTCGATATTACACTGAAAGATCGATATTACACTGAAAGAAAAGATTGGGTTAATAAATCATTATTTAGAGACATTTTATTATCATATAATAACACTTTTTGTTAGTAAACAGTTTTTGTTAACTGAGAATAATTTCGATGAAATCCTATATTTCCTTAAAATAAATGATTTATTACACTTGCATTTATTAATAATTAACAAGAATTATTTGAACCCAATAAAGTTATATGTTCAGTGAAATTAAACAAAAATATTTTATAGTTAGGTTATATTTTATATCAACTTATATTATTGATGGTTCATTTCTTGGAACCTATTATTGAACTTATTCTTCAAAAAACATGTACCTTTTTATTATAAACTAGTTGTAAGTTGTCCTAAATAATAGTATATTAGGTATTTTAGAAACATGATCTGAGTATCTAAAGCCATCATTGACACAAAATAATTTCAATCAGTGACAATCCCTGTTTCTCTAGATGAAAAAAATCGGATAAAAACTGTTTTACGGCAAAACAAATATCGCTCAACCCTACGAGTACCTATGCGAGTTATAGGTAATAGTTCTTCTGTCATGAGTGTCAACCAGTTTCGCCGATTTGATTTTCTGTTCAAAGATGAATCAAGTCAGGGGGTCATTAGTGTCGTATTTGTATTATTTGTTGATTTGTATTCGGAAAATATCATTCCTGGAATACCTATAAAAATGAACGAATGGCTGGATATCTTTTTGTTAGGAAACATGTTCGGAGACTGGGCTAGTTACTGATGAGAAGGTATATAAGTTGATTTTTTGTATAGTTCTCGATTTCTCACAAACAATTTTTGCTCCTATGAGTGAACGTTTATACATTTGCCCAATGTATTTGTTTCAACTTTTATCATGGTCGTGCCGTCACCAAATGGGAAATCTGCTAAAGATAACAAATCAAGTGATAATTTAACTTTACGTTAATGTTCAATCATAATATGGAACCCATTATGGTGCATGACGTCGCTATTAAAAAATACATCTTAAAAATGCACCTTATATGCTGACATTATGTACTAACATTTATCGTCCTATTACTGCCAAAAGTCACTAATTTACATGCATTTCCTATGTAGTTAGTGACTTCTGGCACTAATTGGACGTTATGTAAGTTTTAACCATTTTGTATCGTGTTGTGAAATCTTGTATATCATCTTTTTGATGGCCATAGATAGGTTTAGTCTTCAATACTTAAGTATCGACATTTGGTTAATGAACATTATCAAAAAAAAAGAGATATTTTTTACAAATAAATTCTATGCATAAAATTTATTTGACTTTATTTATATTTAATGAATGGCGACATACCATAAATGATATTTATTTGAATGTTTTAATATGTAAGGCTTATTATACGTAATTATTCACAAATAGTTGATATATCTTTGTTTATTACTAATAAATCGATTATTCCTAATAAATAAACTTTTTTTTTGAAAAATAAATATAAAGATCAATGTAAATAATGCTTTATTTATAGTCAATAAATGACAGCTCACAACAAATAATATGAATTGAAATATTTTCAATGGATGATTTTTTTCTCACAAAAAAACATTAATTCCGCCATATCCCAATAAAGAATTTATTAAATGTGAATAAGTTTAGGTAAATGTAATTAAATTGTTTTTTCAGTGTACGCCTGTAAAGGCGCCGGGAAATACGGATCGTGAATAGCCGGCATCGTCACTTGACCCTTTTTTCCATTTGAGATTTTAGGGCTGAGTCTCTAACCCAAGGGGTTGCAGATGAGGGTTTGCTACGCCTAAAAAGTATTTCCCACAAAAACAAAATTGACGTGTCCTAGTGTTTTTTCTATGACGTTAAATGCCCTAAATCAATGCCGTTTCGTTATCGGCTCATCGGTACTAACCAACCCTGTATGTTTTAATTCAGTGATGGTATTTCTATTTTTGTTCCGATTGAGTACGTCCAGACAAATAGTGGGAAATACAGAGGAGTGAATGGCTGGCTTAAGAGCACACATAATTTGTGCACAGCTGAGGTATATTATTATTGTCGTGAATGACTTGAGAATTACTTGTGAAGACATAATGAAGTAGCAAATCCCCCAAATATGATTTCGACACTTATTATCACGAGAATACTTCAATCGACCTGATCTGTCCAAATTCCTGACTAGACATCATCTTCATCAGACTTTCAACGTGCCATACATCTCTGAGATATAGACACGGACAATGAAATAAACACTCCATGAAAAATCTGTCAATTCATTTGAGAGAAAAACTAATTGGGGGATCCTCTGTCATTACCGGTAGGTACCTGATTCCTTCATAAAAAACTTTTTCCTGAACATTTCGACACAAATATGGCGGAGACTTCTGAATGAAAACAGATCAACCATTTGATATTGTCAAGACCAGTGGTGAATTAATAGCTTCTTTACATTTTTTTCAAAAGCTTACATACAAACTTTGATGAGTAAGTATGTGATTTAATGATCTATGGATTTTTGCATGACTGGGACCATAATTATTATTCATCTTCAGGTAAATTGAAAATTAAGTTTAATTAGCTTCAGCTTGATTCAAGTTTTTCACGCTCGTGATATGAACTTTTAAAAATTGAACATCTCTAACATCACGGCGATACATGATTAAACATCAACGATCATATTTATCATTTCATAACTTCTGCATACAACATTCTAATACAGCAAGAAGTTTGTGCCACATGTTTATGCCCTGGTCGGTACAAGAAATATTTCACCAAAACAATGGACAATTTGCACATTTTTTGGAAATGTGAAAAATATAATGATTAGTGAGTACTGATGCCATTGATGTTTGAAAAATCAACCTATGACCTCTATTAATGTAGTAATCACCGATTGAAGAGCGCCAATCAACATCCTCTACGTAACAGAATACATTATCTCTCTCTTTCTGGCGTATTGACTGAGATGACTCTCTCTCTCTCGGGAGGGTAATATGACCCCTCCCCGTTTTCGATCATACAATGAAATTTGGGTTTTCTATTTTATTTATTCAGTATATTTTTGGGTATTTTGGAAAAAAAAAATTCGCTGATGACTTTCTAATATTGTCTAGAATACGTATAAAAAATGTCAACTCATTTGAAAATGTATGCAAATTGTCCATTGACATCAATAAGTCATGAAGGAGTGCCAATCCGACTTATAGAAATTTCCACATAAATTCGTCCAATAATTTTAGCAAAAATCACTGTCAGTCTGGTAAATTACATTAAACATATGGGCGGCAATTCGCCAGCGGCAGGCCCGGACTGTAACGGTTTTATGACCAAGAGCTTTGGGCGACAACTGACCCAAACATACATTTACTTTTCTTTACCCATCATGACGCGAGTAGGGATGGGTATTGGGTAACCAGAGCGTACCAATGGAAAGTACACTTTTCGAAAATTTGCTAAACGTCCATTTGTATGTTAAAATAGGATTCTCAAAAAAAGTTTTTGCTATGATTTTGAGGATAACGCTTGGAAAATGCCCAAATGTATAACGGAAATTCCAAATATACATAATATACCTTCAATATCTACATGTGCATAATATTGTTTTTTATTATTCTAGAATTTATAATATTATGACTTCCACTTCCACACAAAATATTGAGAGCATTGAAGTTATAGTTTCATAGTGTCACTGATTTTTTTTTCTTTCTACGAGTTTGAAGACATGGATAGTTAAATTAATAATTAATTAATCAATAATTAAATCTGGTTAATCATGGATGCCCACAAAACTACAGAGCTTATCTAAATTTGTCAAAATAATTCACAAGTAGTCGTATTATGAACTGTTGAAAAGTTGAATGTTTTATAAAGTTGATATTTGAGGATAATATACAGGACTCACGTCAGAAGTCTGGAGACGATCAATTATTGGTTAAACTATACGAGCTACTGTAAAAAGTTAAATACAAAAGTTGAAGGGTTTTTGATTATCTATTAGTTGCCCACAACTAGAATTTACGGAGTAATACGGAGTCGGTATAAAGTCGTGGAACAAGAAAATTGCATTTTTTGAAATAGAGCATCCTGTAAATTATTCAATATTTTGATTTTTTCTTTAATTTTGAGCAAAAATTGTGACACTAAATGTTCCTGAATTCAGCCGTTCTCGAGTTATCGCTGTTTACAAATGACATTTTTGCATCTTTGACAATTAAGCTTTGAAACTCAAACAGTTCTAGATGGACAAGAGCAGTCTGCACATTCTAGTCTCAAATTTTCAAGAGCTATCTAAGGACATAAAATCTGTCAAATGTTTTCGACACATTTCAACATTTTTCGAAAATAATTTATTTTATGACCTTAGATAGCTCTTTAAAAGTTGAGACTAGGAGGTTGAGATCGTTTTTTTCCATCTTGAACCGTTTGAGCTTTATCGCTTGTCAAAGATGCAAAAATGTCTGAATTGAGGAACATTTTGACTTTATGACCGACGTAAAATTCTAGTTATTACCAACTAATAGATAAATAAAAACCCTTCACCTTTTGTATTTACCTTTTTCCAGAAGCGTATAGTTTAACCAATAATCGACCGTTTCCGGTCTTCTGACTAACCCTGTACTCTTATGATGTGGTTTCTGATAAAAAAAAGAATCAATTCTTAGTAATATGAAAATGCTCCTCTAGACCATACCATAGCATTGAGGTATGTAGGTATTTCTAAATATTCAATTTTCCATGATTAGTCGGAGCCACATCCAGAGAGACATTATTTCTGTTGTCAAAGTAGGCGGATCACAGTTCAATTTATTAGTATTGTAATAGAAAACGTTTGCCAACCTTTAACCCACAATTTTGATCTATCGGATACTTCAAAAATTGACATAGTAACGTTGCGTAGTAAGAAGGAAAACGTTATTCTATGATAATAAGAATGCTCTTGTTGTCCCGCTCTGTTGAATATGAGCGGAAATCCCTGAGAAACAGAAAGTGATACTTCAATGGGAGTACGAAAAAATACATAAATACACATACGAGAACCAAAATCATGAACAGTACATAATATTTTACCAATGGAAAACTTGCTTATGTATCCAAACAGTTTTCAATTGGTTACCGATGCTCTTAGATCTTTAAAGAAAACTCATTTCTTGGACAAGATTCTCTATGTTGTTATTCTTTTTCAAATACTACATTCGTAATTTATTCAGCGACAAAACATATTATTTATTATTATGCTTGATTCGACTTATTATAGTTTATGGCGTTAATGCGATGATCAACGCACGTGAAATAATATATTATTATCTATTCATAATTATGTCTGCTGAGCATTTTTGCATTGCCTTGATTGCGGGATATTTTTTTGTTGACTCATAGTAATGTATGTTCAATACATTATGGTTACATTATTTTATGACTTGCTGATTTGATTTATAAGCATATGTTCGTATTCGATCAATGAGAGATCTGTCAATACAGTTTGTAGTTTTGCAGACGATAATTTTGTCGATTCCTTATATAGAATAGAGAATTCGAACTTGATGAACGGTTCAAGTGCTCAACATACGCAGCGCTCATGGGAGATAATGATTGATGGAGAATGAACCTTGGTTGTTAGATGCTGTTGATATTTCTGTTTTCTTACTACTTTTCCTTTTACTTATTCACGCCGATCATAAACGAGAATCAACCTCTACGATAATTAACATAATTAATATTAAAACAGAAGGAAAAAGAGACAAAAAAAATCATGTGAAGCATCTTACACATGGCAACTTTTTCCAAACTAGAGAATGAGAAAAAGGGAAAATTTCACATGTATGACAGTGCAAAATTTTGGTAACAAATATTCGGTCTCCCTCTCATTACCACTACGTTATTTCTTTTTGAATTTGGTGGCCCAGTATAGGGTTGGTAATATTATTTTTGATATTTTAATAGTTTAAATATACTTACATTAGAACGGTTCAAGGTATAATTATCAAATAATCACAGAACACAGCTTTGACAAGAAAATTACCTTGGCAACGTTGCACAGGTCACTTACTCATTAGATTACAGTCTCGTTAAAGCGTCGAAGTCACCCAGTCTTTCGTTCAGTTTGACAAGTCAAACGTCAGATGATTTGACCAAACCACGATTTTTTTTTAATTAGAAGTATTGATTAGTTTTCAGCTCCTTTTCAATTGAAATTATTGTATTGTCATCGGTTCTTGACAGGTGTGGTAGGTTTCAAATCAATCTCAGCATAATATGAAGTGAGTGAAAATCGGGTTACAAGTGTTCTTCGGTATACAGGGTGTCTCACGGTGATTGGAATTCTGAAAATTTGTATGGTGAGGTTTACAAAGATTTTCTCTTTAAATGCAATAATCTCTACGTTGCAAGACTTTCGGTTTTACCGGAAGTAGGTGTCAACTCACTTGTTCAAATAATTTTTGAAAGTTTTCATGATTTCATTTTTGACATTATTTTTTGACTTCTCTGTATTAATAGTTGTTGAAATATTGTACAAAATCTTTCATAGTGGGTCTCTTTCAACAAGGAATCCAACACAAATTAAATAACATACGCCCCCTTATAGGTAAAAATAACATTTAAATTGGAGCCCACAAATGTAATTTTTGACAAAAGACTCTTTTATTTCAAAATCTCGTATACTTAGATACAGGACATAATAGATCAAATATGCCTAGAATTTTACGTGGAATTCAAAAATAAAAAATTATATAGGGTGTTTCATTTAAAACAAGTGAGTTGACACCTTCTTTCGGTATAACTGGAAGTCACGCAACGTAGATACTATTTCATTTGAGAAGAGCATCTTTGTAAACCTCACCATACAAATTTTCCGGATTCAAATCGCTTTATTTTCTGAAATTGTAATGGACGGTCAGCGTGAGACACCCTGTATAGCTCTCTCTATGTCATTTTCTCTACGTGTATATTTTTATCTTTATCTGTAACGAGTATTTTTTGAAATTTCTATTTTGTATTTTCTCTACAATGCTGTGTGCTCTCACAGCTATATGCACCGTACGTGAGCTTAGCCAATCTCGATTAATTTTCAAAGTTAGATTAAGCGGTGTTTTGTAATTCGCTGCAAGGATCGTTAATCCCTGGTGAAACTTTTGACAACGTCACAAAATAACCTAGAAAACCATATCAATAAAAATCTTGGAATTAATGTTGAGTGGTTTGTTTTGTGTTTTGCTAATTGCAAGTTCTAATGAAAAATGAGCAACTATATGGATTAGTAACATCCGCAAGCCTGATATGACGTTTAGCAAACATTAGCCAAGGGGTTTTTCTTGTAAATTCAATAATATTTGATGTAGGTATCAACTTTTATTCTTGAATCATTCCTATATTTGCTTTTCCTCTTTTCTTGGGCTTAGATTTCATGATAGTGAGTGGTTATTATATACTGTATACCTAGTCTAATATGTACAGCAAGAATAACAATCCCATCAACCTGATAAGAAATAAAAACATCACTTTTTACAACACAAGAAAATATATTTTAGTAGAAACAAGTGTTTAATTGAATGATTTTCTAAGGAATGCCCCGAGAAATGTCCATTGATAAATTGACAATATTGTTTGATTCTCAAACTCATTATCTACTTTGAAATTATTACAAATATGTACAACTCGATGTACAAACTTTGGAAAACGCATCGTTTGATAACTCAAGGAAACAGGAAAAACAAATATAATTAAAATAATTTCTTATATAGTTGATAAAAAAACACAAACCTTCTTCTATTGTTATATCTGTTATAAATTGGGGGGTGTATATCACTTTATGACAACTGAAAATAACAAATTTTCTAGTACGATTTCTTCATATTTGCTATGAAATCATATTTTTCTATATAATAAAGTGAGGATATAAAAAGTATTTTTTCGCCAACTAAATGATGTCGCTCACGCGATATCAATTTTTTTTGCCAACCCATACTAACCCAAATTTCAACGCGGAGCAACATTCCATTTGCCCAGATGCATGAAATAACACCGAATTAATTAGTTTTTTTTAAAATACCGATTGAAAATCTGAAATAATCCTCACCTTATTCTATCAAAAAGTATGTTTTAAATGCAAATATGAAGACCTTTTTATAGAAAATTTGTTATTTTTAGTTGCCATAAAGTGATATGTCACCAAATTGGGACTTGGAAGTCAAGAAAATTGAATGAAAAAATCTCATTTGGGAAAATAAATGAAAAGTGATGAGACCATAAAGTTTCAAAGGTTTTCATATAAGTTTATCTTGTAGAGATCATTAGTATCCAAAACTTTAATAAAAAAGTAAATCAACAAGTCTATTTGTTTAAAGGAGTCTGGGTTTACCCATAAACTTAAAATTTTGAATTGAATCAGAATAAGACAAACCTTTGATATAGGTAGCCATGAGATACCTTTACAGGATATAATGGTAATGGTAATGGTGGGGGGGCAAAGCCCAGCGAGTAGGCCTCGTGGCCCTTTTCGCCATCCCCGCTTGGCCAACCCAGCTACTCAAACCGGCCCGTTTCCGTCGTGAATAGGAACAGACTTTCCCAGCTCAGGTACCCCAACTCTTCCCTGGGGATGGTGGCTGTTCCTAGGACCTTCCTTCTCAAGCGACCCCACCTGTCGCAAACTCCCAGCAGGTGGTATGAGGTTTCTTCCGCCCTTCTGCAGTGAGGGCATAGGGGAGATTCGCTTATTCCCAACAAATGCAGGTGTCTGTTGAGCCTGCAATGACCTGTCAGAATGCCAACGATGGTGCTCAGTGCCTTCCTGCTCTTGTTCAGCAATTGGGCCGTCCTTGGCCTGTGAGGTTCTGATATCGTCTCTTTGGCCTGCCTGTATAATGGGTTACTGTTCCAGTTCTCAACTGTCCTCTCCCATGCCCATTCGTTGAGAGTGCGTGAGATTAGTTGTTTACTAAGGCCTAGAAATGGTTCCGGTCCGGACAGTCGCGTGGCAGATCCTCGTTTGGACAGCTTGTCCGCTTGCTCATTGCCGGTAATCCCCGCGTGCCCCGACACCCATACTAGTTTGACCCTCTTGTTCTCACCCAGCACTTATAGCGCATCCCCACACTCTTGGACCAGTGGACAGCTTATCCTTGGTTTGGTGATTGCTTTGAGTGCCGCTTGACTGTCGGAGTAGATAACAATGTTATTCTCCAATCCTCTTTTTACCTTGTCTCTAGAGGCAACCCCTAGGATAGCGAATATTTCCGCCTGGAAGACTGTTGCAAGTCCTCCAAGGGGAAAAGCTTCGCCAGTGTTTCTGTCAGCCCTGAAAACTCCGGCTCCAGTCGAACCCGTGCGTTCAGCCTTGGTGCCATCTGTGAACCAGACTTGAGTATTGCCAGGCGTCTCCATCGGTTTGGTCAGCCACTCTTCCCTCGTCGGTACGTGCACCTCAAAGCTCCTTTGGAGTCTGAGGCGATCATCCGTGGGTGTCAACCCGGCCGATAGAAGCGGTAACTCGCACCGCACCAGTGATGATATCCTGGTGTGGACAACTTCCATTCCCATGTTTCTCCATGTCTTCTGGGCAACCATCCTACTATAGGAGGCCATCGCTTCCCTCTTCACCCAGAGTCCTAGCTCTGGCAGTCCAAGGAGGATGTCCAGTGCTGCTCCAGGAGTCCTCATTGCGCCTGATGTACCCAAACAAGCCATCCTTTGCAGTCGGTCTAGCTTGAGTTCATAAGTGGTCTTATCGGTTGCCGGCCACCAGACCACGGATCCGTATGAGATCCTCGGCCTGATGACAGCCTGGTAGAGCCAATGCATGACCTGGTGTTTTAGGCCCCACTGTCTTCACACCACTCGACGCAGTAGCCACAGTGTTGCTGTTCCTTTTTTTATTGTCCTTTCAACGTGGGGTTTCCACGTTAGCCTGCTGTCCAACACAACCCCGAGGTACTTGACCTCCTGCCTGCTACAGGATATAGATAGGTAGTTACCTACTTTCAACACCAATCCAAATTGAGTCGATCGATTGAACGATAAAAAATTATGGGTTAAATATGCGGTAGATATCCGAGTGTGATAGGTACCCCTACCCACAAAAATAGGTACCTATTCAATTCAATATTCTATTTAGCAATTCGCATTATTATGAGTGTATTGTGGAGCAATAAATATTGCTTGATATTGAGATATATTTGGATAGTACTCATTGACTACCTATTGGAATTGGAAAAGAATCCTACTCCAATCGATGTTTTTTTAAAAATCTTAATAATTCTCCGTTGATATTTCACTCTCATAGTTTTGTCTTTAGTCGCAAAACCTCAAAATCTGTAGGAAAAACATAAACCAATGAAAGACTAGGTTAGAATTCGTTGAAATTCTTCGATTAAGCCTAGAAAATTGGGCGATCAGTGTTAAGCGACTGATTCAGGCTTAAGCGCTGCGGTGCATCAAAAAATTGGAATATAATCGCGATAAAGACTTTATCCGGATTAGATTTCTACGGTGCATAGAGGTGTTAGTTGATGAAGTCCTCCTAGGGGCACCGTCGCTATATTGTGATGATTAATATTCCTATTTCTCACGAACCAAGAAGCATTCACGAACGATTTCAATATTTCATTTTTGAACTTTTACCTGTAACGGTATGAGATATAGAATTCGAATGTGAGGTGCAATAAAGAATCATAGATCTAATGAGGAATAAATCAATATGGAAAAATGGCGAAAATAAGTTTTCACGACTTAATGAACCCAATAAAGTTAGGATACTCCATATACTTATCCAAAGCAAGATCCTTTATCAAAATAATTAAAAATTCATTATCAAAACTCAGATATGATTATCTAGTTTCATGATTGTCATAATTACTGGTGCGTTAATATGTTTGCACAAGACATACTGAGGTAGTGGCCATTCGTTTCTTTAATCCGTCATTTATTTGCCGTTTCCTCTCCGGTCGCAGTAGAATTTCATATAATTGTGAGAAATAGACAGTTCATCTTATCAAAAATCAACAAATTAATAGACATTCTGGGTTATTCAAGAGTTGAACTTTATAGTAAGCTATATCAATATATTTCTTTGACTGCTAGCTTCCTCTAGTTAATTGCTTATTTCATCTGCAATCTTATAACATATTGGATTTTTCCATCCCAGAGTGTCCCAAAAAGAATGTGACGGAAGTTAACAGCAGATTCCTAATGAGAAAATATTGCGATGGAACTTGTCCTTTCCAAAAGTTGTTATAACGAGAGATACAAGATGTCAAAGTGGAATTTTAATTTTGGATTTCTTCAAATAACTTTTGAAATAATAAAGGTGTTTTGTTGAAATTTGGTATACAAAGGTCGAGACAAAGGTGGTTTGATAAGAAAAATTCAAATCTTGGATTGGTACGGATTTCACTTGTGGGGTGTGCCGTCTACACAGTTCTCCACCCATTCAAATTATGTAAATAGTCATAACTTTTTTGTACGCACTCGTTCATTTTTTTTTATTGAAAAATTGATTTTCCATCATATTTTAAAAGCTATTAGTCGAAGATACGGTATCAAAAATATATACCCACATCTGTTATTAAATGCTGATAAAGACTATAATGTTGAATAATTTCTTCACAAATATGTAGATTGCAAATGGGTTGCCCGGCCAAATCCGGGGCTATACTCTTATACTATAATATATAGGGTGTTACAAATTTCAATGTTCACCATCAGTATCTTGGAAACGGTAGAAGATAAAGACAAAGTTCAAAGTACAAAAAAGTTGCGTAATTTGGTTCTCGACAAATGCCGATGAGAAATCCAAAAAAAATCCAAATACCTTCCTAGATATCAGTGAAAAAACGAAATTTCCAAAATGGTTTTTGGGTTTTCCTAGGTTTATTAGAGAAATCTTCAAAGTCACTTTTTACCCTTTACAAAATGGAGTCATCAAATTTATGATCCGTGACTTCGTCTTCGACCAACCATCATCAACTTTGTTGATGATGACGAACTAAAGAAGACGAACAATCTCGTTCTCGTTCTATATATAGGATATAATATTATAATATCAACACTATCTAATAATTTTTTTTGTAAAGAAGAAAAATACACTTTTAATGCAAAGTCAATCAAAAGCAGGAAGAGATTAGGAAAATAGTTATTTGAAAACCAACAGGTTTTGAAATTATTGTAATTATTAATTCCTGAGATTTTCTTTTTTTTTCTGACGCAACTGAGAGAGATGGATGAAAAAAGACTTCATATTGCTATTGTATTTTTTCTCCATTACAAGATAACGTAAACAGACTATTGATCCGACGTTTCGTTTCTTCCCAAACATCATCAATTTATTTTGATGATGGCGTTATTAGCTCAAATCGTCGAATTAATGTCAAGTGTGATATGTGTTTGAAATAAGAATTAAAATGGGAGTATCTTTATTAAGCATAGAACGAAATGGTTCGTCTATTTAAAAAAATGAATGATGGTTGCTTGAGGATGAAACGTCGGATCATAAATTTGATGACACACCTTTGTAGAGGAAAAAAAGAGACTATGAAGATATAACATTCATTTTAAAATATTTCTTCTTACAAACCTAGGAAAACACAAAATGTCGATTTTTCCCGGACAACTCGGGAAGAATTTGAAATTTTTTGGATTTCTCGACGGTTTTTTATCAAGTTAACTTCACTGTATATCCTATCGTTTCCAATCAGTATCTTGGAAATGGTAGGATAAACAGTGAAGCTCAAATCACGACAAAGTTGAGTGATTTGGTACTTAATAAAATACCGTCGAGAAATCCAAAAAATTTCAAATTCTTCCGGAGTTGTCCGGCAAACGGTGGGACAACAAAACCAATCTGCTGAGCTTCAAGTGCACCTGCGATCCTGTTAACATTGGTTGTCATAATCTGGAACAAAAAGCAGTGATGAAATATCTGGGACTCTTCGTGGATGACCGACTTAGATTTGCTCCGAATGTCCAGGCATTAAACAAGAAATTAGCGTGTTCTTGTTTTGCAGTAAGACTAATTTTTACCGAGTTGGGAGCGATCAGCCTACTTTGCTCTCATTGAGAGCCATCTCAGATATGGGATTCCCTTTTGGGGTTTTTGCAGTATTACCTTGTTTAAGTCGGCGTTTGTGCTGCAAAAAAAGCACTCCGATTCATCTTTAAAATCAAATTCAGAGACTCATGCAAGCCTTTCTTCAAGCGACACGGCATTCTAACGCTTCCATGCTTATTCATCCTGGAAACTGTTAAACTGATCTTCAAGAAGCACCGAGTCCATGGTAATTCTGTGTTTTATGATAGCAAAAAAATGTTTAACCACCTGCCGACGGATGTAAGAATGTCCCAATTCGCTGATGTATTCAAGAGAAGAGGGAGCGACTTGATAAGAAAAAAAGCTTACTCTAATACCGTCAAATTTATGGACGACGATTTTATTGACTAGCAGAAATTTTGTCTGGATGAGTGAATGGTCTGTGACTGTAATTGTAAAATATCGTTCATAAACTTCCTTATTGGTGCTTTTATTGTTAATTAATTAATTAATTAATTAATAATTGATTTTACTTGTAATTACTGGCTTTGTTATAAATAAAGCATATTTGATTTGAACATATAAATTCTTAACACCCTGTATAAAAGTGGAGACCCGGATTTTCCTAGCAATCTATTTTTGAATTATCTATCCTATAAATTTTATAAGCATCAAATAACAGATGAGGGTATACTATATTTCTTATACCGTATCTTGTACTGTGATACTATTATTCATTATTTATTTTTTCATTAGTCTAGACTCTATAAGCACAAGACTAATGAAAAACGCAATTTTGACTCTTTTGTAATACCTGATGATAATTGATTAGCCGGTCATATTACTGTTGAGAAAACATGATAAAATAAAACTCGGATTTGTGTTTAATTCGTGGTACTGTGAGTTTTCTTCTAGTAGCTTTGTCAAGAAAACATTTTTTTTTTCTTCAATGCTTGGATAATAGACGAAGAGAATTTTCTCTACTACACAGTATATAGACGATTTTTTTTAGGTTGTCATTTTTTTCTATCATGCATTCAAACCGCCTAATCGTAGTGCAAATTGCATTCTTTTTGGCGATTCTTCAAAAACCAATGACAGTCAAGGTGAAAATTTCCATTGTGCCTATAATTTTGATGAGTAGTTTATCTATGATTCACCTTACACCTTGTAAAATAATGAGCAACCATTCAAATGGTATCATTCTTTCTTATTAAACCTATTCCCAATATGTAGAGCCTACCTACGCGAGTATTGTGAGAGAAACCATTTAGATTCTAAGCCTCCACCTTGTTAGTCGATCTTCATTCATATTCCATTCTTCTCGACATAGTGATCGACTTGTCGCACCGTCTTGACACACTATAAACGCGGCGCACATCCTGCTGTAAGGAAAATGGAGCGAAAATACTTGTTTCTGGCGGCGGAATGCCTCACATATCGGTGCCAATAATGGTTGAGCTGTTTACATAATATTTGGATTATACCTAAACAGGCGATCGTATTTCAGGATTAGATTCACTGAGACTTGATTTGGATAAAACAAAATTGGGACTTTATCATATGAGCTGGTATTAAAGTTTAATTCAGACTCAATCAATTTCTTGATCGAATTACAGGCGATAAGAATGTTCTAGTATGAACTGTTTATTGAATTATTAAGAAAAATTAACTGACGTGGTGTAATGTTATGAAGTGGGCTACTCACATGCCTGCCACGGATTGCCCAATCCCCAATCTAGAAAGAAGGAATGGCGGGGATGTCCCTCAATGGACAACTTGCACACATTTTAAAATGACTTGAAATTTTATATACGTTTTCTAGACAATATTTGAAAGTCATCAGCAAAAAAATTTTTACGCAATATTCAAAAATGTACTAAATAAATGATAAAGAAACCGCAAATTTCACTGTATGATCAAAAACGGGGCGGAGCTAGTTTAGCCTCTCGAGAGAGACAGAGTCATTATACAGTCAATACGCCAGACAGAGATAAATGATGTATTCTGTGAGTGTATGTTGGTTGGCGCTCTTTAATCGGTGATTACTACATTGATAGAGGTCGAAGGTGGATTTTTGAACATTAGAGGCATCAGAACTTACGAATCCTTATATTTTTCATATTTCCAAAAAATGTGCAAATTGTCCATTGCCTCTTTGATTGTCATGTGTGCAGTCGGTCTCTGTCTTCTTGCAATTGTGACCAACTATCTTTTGAAATGATGTTTGCAATATTAAGCAAACTCGAATAATACATGGATTTGAAAACCAACGAAATATACACAAGAGTTGCCGCTGAGGCAGGCATGTGGGTGGAGAAGCCTCCTAGATTGCCCTTGCTGCAGGCATGAGATTGCGTGGGTTTGCATTTGATAATTATTGTTCCATCTGGCAACGATTTGTATTTTGATCAGTTCAAGGTTCCCAAGAGATACTTAATATTGTCAAATATTGTCTTTAAGGAAAGAATTATAGCTACCAAACATACGTGTCGGTTTTCTGAACTCTGTATGGTCAACATAAGGTTGATTTCAAAATTAAGTATTTATTTGTGCAACTAATGTGAAAGAGCAGTTCCAAGGAATGTTTTTGGGATGACAAATTCATCAAAATGACTTTTGTATCTTATGAACATTCCAAGCGCGACAAACAATCTCTTGGATCAGGGATAAGGGTTGGTTCTTTTCGGCGAAGTTTACTTAATTGAACTTCAATGTTCATCCCAAACCCTCCAGTGGATGAAGGAGCATAATAATATAGATTTGCTACATTGTGCGATCAATTTGAGGATAGAACTAATAACACAAAACACAATAATATATCGGAATGTCAACACATCAATTGCGTCGACCAGCGGCATTAATTGAGCAATTGAGGGATGTCTTCTTGAGTTATCATATCTCTGGCCACTTGAACGTCACATCGTTTTCCTTCAATACGTTAGATAAGCGACAAATGTTGGAACCTTCTTCCCAATATCCCCTTTGCGGAAAGGTCTGGAGATCTAGAAGAGATGAAGTTCTTAGTCATATGCTTCAAAGATGTAAAGAAGTAAGTGCATGTGCAACTGGCATTATCCCGTTGCAAAATTGGATTCATATGGCCTTCATCCATACCTGGGCAGAACTTCGAGTTATTATACTGTGGCCAACTGGTACTCACGCCGATCTGCGATCAATGAGCAATCAGATAAAGACAGTATGGAAACAAAATACCTCATTCTACGATAAATAAATATCCTCATTGTTATTGCTCCTTCTTCAGTTTTGTCGTCGATCGTTTTTGTCTCATACCTTCAGCATAGCGTTTGATTGGAACCACTTTCTTTTTCAACGTTTCCGATTTGCAACTTTCCTTAAAGATTTTATAGCTTCATGTTATTTGATCCCCTCTGAACAGTGAGGATTTGCTCGAAACTCTAAAGAGTTGAATTTGATGTATCTTCTTATTTATTTCTTTTGCGATGTGATGCGCATCTCCAACATATTTAATCGACAACAACACCCATATACTTTCCAAGTTTCACTTGCTCTCACAACTTTTCACTGTCAAGGTATTGTCCCAAAAGCTTTTTTGGATGCTTCAGTCATTTTGGTGATAATAATTGATTCTCTCCAAGAATTCTATTGAGTCTACACTAATCAAGGCTACTCGTATATTTGGAGAAAACTACCAAAATATGTCTTTTTTTTTCAAACAAATAATATATCACAAAATGTATGCAACACTTTTCCAATTAACTGCACATAATAATAGTGATACTATTGAGTAACACCAATTACTACTACTACTCTTACCCGTACAGTACCTACTTATTCTAAGTGTAGATTAAGATGAAGAATTAATCGTAAGATATGGAAGTTTTCACCAGTATTGTTATAATTCCAGTATTGCTCGATAGCCTCAGATTTCTTTTCCATCATCATAAAGTACTTTTTTATGGGTATTGTGAGTGATGTTGAGTGTTCTGGTTTTCTTGATGCTTAGGTATGGGAATAATTCAATGACGCTAATTCTTTCGTAACAATGGAAATTTGACTACTATTCACCAGTAAAGTTGGTTTAGTCTTAGTTTATGAAGTATTCTTTTATTTTAATATGATATTCATATCATTGTTTTCACTCTTCGATCAAGGTATCATTGTTACTAGACGTAATCAACATCAACAAACATATCTATTTGGTTAAAGTGGTACTGATATTATTGAAAAGAGCGTAGACGTAGCACCTCTGATGATCCTATTATGAGACACTGTTGCTCGAGGCGCCACAAGAGCTATTACTTTAATGCGGATAATAAGGATAATATATCCGCATCGGCCAGCCACTTTATAAAATTAATTAAGCAACGAGGTCTAAGTATTCTTGATAACATATTTTATATGACTTGTACTAGATAATTGAAATTATGATGAAATTACTAGGCGCACTGGAACAAAATAAATAACGTTTCTCGGTAACGTCAATTTGCATAGACTATCCATCAAAATTTATTGCTAAACCACATTCTTGTGAATGCTGGAGCTTCTGATGCTTCATATGATAATAATAGTTATTTGAAACGAGAAATTCACAATTATATCATTATATCTTTTTCAGCTCATAACACTCGCAGAAGAAGTTGAGGTTGTTGAAGCTATACCCAGTGATGACCATGACGACCATGACAATGACATTCAGAAGGAGTCATCAAGTGATCAGCTGTCCCTGGAAAGTGCAGATGATAAAGATCAACCACCAAAGAAACTATCTTACAATAGTCCTTCCCGAAACAATAACCCGATAAGTTTTTCTCCCCCTCCTCCATCAAGAGGTAACATTATGAAAACTATAATCCCAATCCTCCACACAAAATTCTTTAGGAAATGGGCAATTCTACAACAACCACAAACCTTACAAAAGTAAACCCTCATACGAAAATAAGAATTCTTATAATGGTCCACCTCCTCCTCCTCCAAAACAAGCCATGGATAAATACGATAAATATGGACCACCAGCTGGTGATATTTGGCCGGCTCCTGTCCCAGATATGCCAAAAATTATATCCCTTGATGTAAAATGTGAAAAGAATCTTATGAAAGTGTATATCGGTGGGTTGCCTTGATTGTTCACTTGGAAAAAGGCTAACGCAATATATTTCAGGATTCGACAAACCTTTCTACGGAATAGTATTTAGTAAAGGCCATTACAGCAATGTGCATTGTGTTCATCTACCTGCAGGACTGGGTAGAACATCGACTCACTTCGAAATTGGAATCCATGCTTGTGGAACCTCTGGTAATACTGAGAATGGTCTTTATGGATATGGAGCGGAGAGTGGCAGCGGTACTTATTTCGAAAATATCATAGTGATCCAAGTAAGTTATCGACTAAGATTTTCAAACATGCGTAAATACTTCCTTTTGTTCACAGTATGATCCTCAAGTACAAGAAGTATGGGATCAAGCACGCAAACTGAGGTGTACTTGGCACGACCAATACGAAAAATCCGTCACCTTCAGGCCATTCCCTGTCGATATGCTGGATGTGATAAGAACAGACTTTGCCGGTGACAATGTTGGTTGCTGGATGCAAATTCAAGTTGGAAAAGGACCCTGGGCTTCAGAAGTATCGGGACTGGTGAAAATAGGTCAAACCATGACTATGGTATTAGCAATCAAAGATGACGACAATAAGTTTGATATGTTGGTGAGGAATTGCATGGCTCATGATGGAAAGAGAGCACCTATTCAATTGGTTGATCAGAAGGGATGTGTTACAAGACCCAAGCTGATGTCTCGGTAGTTTATTCAATGTTTGCCACTAATGGATGTTATCATCGGTGATTTTCAGATTCACAAAAATCAAAAATTTTGGAGCTAGTGCTTCAGTGCTCTCATACGCCCACTTCCAAGCATTCAAGTTTCCTGACTCCATGGAAGTGCACTTTCAGTGTACGATTCAAATCTGCAGATATCAATGTCCTGATCAATGCTCTGATGCGTCCAATCATATTGGGTACGTTGAAAAAGTGTTGAATGATTGGAGGGTGATAATTTTCTTGATGGTCTGTGCAGTCGGTTGGACCACAGTGCCTCCTTGTTTGATGGTGTGTTGAGGATCTGATCGCCAATTCATTAAAAGAAAATGATATTCTGGTTAGACATGGGTGTAAGAGATTCAAGAAATCCCATTCGGAGAAATCCTCAAAAAAGGAGGTATCAATATGGGTTGGAAAAAAATATATAGGGGGTAGGAAAATGATCAATGTAATGTGAAGAGCTTTTTGTTTCACTCTTAACAAGACATAAAAGATGGACTTAACTATACTAGGTGAGTTGGTGTTTCCAACCTTTCTATTATCAATAGTCTACGGCTTCGTGAGACCTCTCGACTCTTGTATAAAAAAGAGTTTTCATGAAAATACTTTTGATTTGTAGTTATTTCGCAACAATTCACAAAGAATAAAATCCGTGTCAAGATACTGAACAAGAAAGTTCATGTAAAGTAGCTGAAGTCGGGTTAGTGGCTGTTATTAATTTTGTTATAATCAACACCCTCATGTTTCTACAGTTATTTGAGATCTACGTCGTACTGTTATAACTTCATACTATATTATTTTTTCTTTACAGGTACCAAGGTGATCTACTCCACCTTTCACATGGACAGGACAGTCAATACGGACCTCCATCAGCTCTGCCTATCGAACATTACCTCCATTCCGCACACCCTCGCGACGAAAGAAGAGTGAAAAGGTCCCTCAAAGAAGAAACTGACGAGGTTGGAGTGAATAGAGTGATAAGGGTAGTCAGTACCGGGGATCTAACATTTTCTCTAGACGAGAACAACACCTCTACTGCCACAACAATGGTTTTTCCAGCTCCCAACGATCCAAATGCCGCCTCTAATGGTTTAATTTGTATGACTACGCCAGGATTTGCGGCGACATTGATTGTCTTATTGGCAATTTTGGTCACATCTTGTCTGATGTCTGCGTTTTTGTGTGTAAAATTAAAACCATTCACTCATAAAAAAATTGTAGGATGGGTTGGCTTTCCAGCTACACAAAAAGTTGCTGGTAAAACTGTAGCCACTTCAAAAAGTTGCTTTTACTCGTGATCTATAATCAATTTTGACTGAGGATGGTGTTGACAAAATATAGCAATCACAAATTGTTACATTCAACATGTTCACCACCTACTCTGTTGGCACTATCCGTCACCTTGTAGGAGTTTACATAAGTTATATGCATACAGTTGTTGTTTCTACAATGGATTAGTGAGTCTTGAAGTACCGTTTTGTTGTTTGATACGGATGCCTTGTATTATTAACGGGAAAAAATCTTATTTATTTTGTTTGGTTTACGGAAAATCTGTAAATGACTTTGAAAGACAACGAAACCGCACTTAGACTACAAAATCAAGAGGTATTATGTGATAAAGCATATGAAAGTATTTCCATTTCTATTGGAACCTATTATAATGATTTAGATATTAAGTTTCCTGCTAAGTTTATTTATTTGAAAAACTCCTGGGTATAGAAGTAGGAGATCTAGTATATTATTATTTATTGATGTATTTATGGTTAAAATATACATGGTGTCCGAATGTAATGTGGCCAGATCAGTTCTGTTTTTGATTCATCAGTTTGAAAGTTGTATTAGGTGATGTGACGGCATTATTAAGTCAAGATCGACACCCTGTACATTATGTACATATTTTGGTTTCGGGTTGGGAAGACTATATTTCGTATTACTGAGAAATGCTAATTGTATTCATTTGACCATTTCATCTTTCATTGTACCTGTATTAACCGTTAGTAGGAGCGTATCCATCTTCCGGGTTCTCTTTGTGCCAAAATATTCTTTTACTGCAGTATTATGAATGTGCTTTTCAGGCATTATTCCAGAAAATATGTTAAATCGGAAGGAATTTGGAATAATATTGTTCTCAGTCCTCTGTTAGTCAGATTAATATCAACTTTTATCGTACTTCATTTTTAGAGCAACATATTCAAAACATTGAATATATTGTCTGAAAGTTTTGTCTCAAGGATGTATATGATTTTTCTTTCGCAATATATCATCACGCTTGTTATTTTCAAATATTTCAAGGTTCTTCAATGATTATTTTTGTATGATATTCTTACATTTGATGGCATTCTGTAATAATTTTATCGTTCGAATAAAAAGAACACAGTCATCTGTCTAGTTTTATTCCACCATAAATTATAACTATATACACAATAAATAGCTTCATATAATTATTTAATTGTTACTTGATTTTTCTTCAGGATTTGAATTCATACCTGTTGTCTTCTTGAGAAGTTAACTTATATCAAATTTTCAAAACTGTTAAAAAAAATATTGAAAGAACATCATATTATTAGTGGCTAGAAACGATCAAGCTAAAATGAAGAAATATCATTGCTACGTAAAAATAATTTTCAACCGACCTGAAATTCCTTACTTATTTCAAAATCGCATTTACATTCAGAATAAAGTGATTAAAAAATGTCTTAATTCATAAGCACTAGGTGACACTCTGGTTTATGAACATTTTTTGCTATACAAGCAAGATAATATATTCAGTTAATGATTATTTCACTATAATTCAATTCCTAAATAATCAAAAAAATCTGTAACATTGTAATTCATCAAGAGACTCGTGGGTCTTTGAAATTTTACAATTATTTATCAAACTGAAATCGGAAGTTGGAAATTTCGGAATATGTAATTTTCCAAAATAGTGTTTTTTTGTTAATATTTGTGTCGATATAATAAAAATGACAATATCAAAAATATAAAACAATTCAAGTAAAAAAAACATAAATAAAGCTTTAAAAGTCTTTGACCTCTAAAACATCACATTCTTGTATAGTCCCTCACCAATGATAATAACGATACTAAAATATTAATAAACATTGAGCAAACTAAGATTAAAGCCTACGATCATAGGAATTCCATTTATTTAAAATTATTCAAAATAAAAACGTATAGATAAAATTACTGTAAATATTGTATCCCATCGCTTGCTTCAAAGGTCAAAAACATAAAAATAAATAAAATAAATATTACTCAAAATATTTATGTACATGATTATCTATCTAACATGTCATAAGTACATTTATTTGTGACTTTATCTACAATCTACATATACAGAGGGATCCATCATTTGTTGATACCCACCCAACCGAGTTCGGACATAATTCATAAACTGTATTGAAAAAAATCAGCTGTGTTTAGAAGCTAGTCTATCAGGTTTTGAGTGAAGCCCATGGTAAAATGGCCAAGCAGCACTACGCAACTTTTTTTTTAACCAAATTAAATGACAGTTTTCTGTTGAACCTTAGACATTTCGATTTGACAGTCCTTTTATCAGTTTTAGGAGTGAAAAGAGAAAAATATGTGAAATTAGAATTTAAAAAAATGTTTTGAGTGGGCACTAAGAATAAAGTGGATCATCCTCTACATGTGGCAATTCACATATTATATTGCAATTTTCCCATAAAATGTCGAATAATGAATTGGAAACTGATACCAGATAAAAGCAAGAATATGGTTGTCTTGATCCTCACGAAGAAAAAAATATTGATTTCTCCATAAAATTTTTTATAAAAGTCTTTTTAATTGACGACTTGATGATAATTTTGATAGCATTACCAGGGTTCTCGTTGAGATATGTCCATTCAATATTGAAAAAAGTCCTCACGTTAGTTTGTGTTAGATTTTGTTAAGAAATTCATGATCTAGATAGGTACTATTAGTATTGATTTCCAGTTTTTTTGATAAGACGACATGGATTCAGACCTTCTTTCACCTTGATTCCTAATGGGGTCATCTTTATTTCTTCTAACACGTGTTTTTTTAGTTACAGACTTTCGAAGACATTTAAATCATACAGTCAAGTGTCGCAAATAAGATGAATACACGCCTGTATTTTCCTGATTTGAAAAAGTCGGGGTTCGAAAATCATACAGACTGTTGGGATTCACTATTACCTATTGATATTTAACTAAAATTTGAGGTCCAAACCCCACCTACTACATCTTCGCAAAGAGGGCCAATTCTCGATATTTTGCTTCGCGTCAGCAGAGATATCAAAAAAAGTTGATCTAAATCATATTGTTACCCTGGATACCAAGTTTCAAGAAAAAATTCCAATTTTCATTTCTATATTTTCCATCAAATCAAATTTCTTAATGAAGGTTATGTCTTTCCACAACCTTGAAATTTTTTTTCGACACGCCATGACAGATTTATTATGAAAAAAAGTTGGATTCAACGTTTTTATCGGAATTATATTGTATCAAACGAAAAAATACATTCGTGTATGAACAAAAATATTTAAACAAAAATTGAAATCCTCTTATGAAACTTGAAGTCTGGGGTTAGAATACAATCTAGAATGACTTTTTCTAGTAACTTTTTTCGATATTTGTGATTCGAAGCAAAATATCGAGAATTGGCCCTCTTTGCGAAGACGTAGTAGACGGGCTTTGAAGCAATTCTGATCTGTGTCTCAATGGATAGGTCTCTATCGTCCCGCGTGTCAAGAAATCCAAAGTAAGTACTTTCAATACATATAAATGCTATGACGAGGAACACTTTCCTTGAATATTAAAACGCGTTTTGTGGTTTCAATTCTAGTTTTGAATGGGTGCCTACCTATTTTTGACTGTGGTCTGAATTGTTTTTGTGAGCTTATACTGATTTTACTCAAAAAAAATGAATATCATTGAGTTGAATGTTCTTCACAAACTGATTGGAGCAAATTTTTCAACCAAATTGACATTTTCTCAATTTATTGGAAACACCAATACTCTGACATTATTTGGTACAATATTCTTATGAAGATGTCACACTCCATAGGAAACTATGACTCTCATATTTATAAGATTCAATTTGACTGGAATAGTTCAATAATGTTTCCAAAAGTACGATAAACACAAGAAATGTATTTTCATCAAAATTGTCACTTGATCCTGAAAACAATCGCACTCATTCTCTCTCTCTACTGGTGGCTGCTTTGCCATTTGAACTGGCTGCACTGATAGATAGAGATGTGTCTAGAGTTCCATTCTGATTGGACATATTTGAATCGGGTCTCCTCAGATGAGTCATTGAAACTGACGGCCTAAGAAGCTTCAAACCCATCCAACTAGAAAATATGCTCATGGGAACTGTTGTTTGTTGTTGCTGGGTGGCCATATGTTCTTTTTGAAGCTGATATCTGCAATAGTAATTCAGCAAATCGGCTTTTTTGACATGTTGGTTTACCTATAGAGCAATGTTCCAGCAACCAGAGCTGATACTACAGCTGATACAGCTACCAGTACAAACAGGACGCTAAAGCCGGGAACCGGCATACAAATTCCGTAGACAATCTCTTCTCGTATTCGTCCCTATGGATGAGTACCGTTTATTATCAGAATCTACAAACAATATGACTCACCTGAAAAACTGTAACTGCTTCAGCTCTATTATCAGGGCTAAACGCCAGGTCGGCTTCTGATATCACCTCATAAATTCCACTGACGCCAACATCAGCACTTCTAGCTTTTCTATCAGAAATGATCATTGATCTCTGTCTTCTTTTACTTTTTCCTTTTTCAGTTTGATTTTTATCTTCATTAAATATTTTCTTTATATTTTCATTCTTTGCAACATCTAAGTCACTCAAACTTCTAGGCGCTGCAACTGGAATATCCAACTTTCTTGGGCCTTGTGGAAACTTTTCCGAGCCCATTTGAAACATCTCCTGTAACAAAACGTGCCTATTATTATTTGAAATTCGAATGTATATTATGGATATACCTGATGAGGTGCTGTATGTATCTCCATCTCTGCCATATCCAGGTCATCTTCTAGTAACTCATCTTCCATGAGAGTTTTTTCTGACTTAAGATCTTCTTTGGTATCAGTTTCTTTGGAATTAGCTTGATTTTTCTTTTTGGATTGGTCATTGTTCATGTTGGCGTTCAAAGACATTTGTATTGCGGGTAGTTCTTCACCTGTTTCAATACAAGCAGGTTGAATTCATTTCAAATAATTATAACTATTACCTGATGCCATTGCAGCTTTGTTCTCGTGAATAATATCATCGTATAGCATATCCTGCTCGCTTGAACCTTGGTCAGAAACTTCAGGTGTCCTATCAAAATAATTTTTAAGTTCTCTACATTCCGTTCAAACTAGCACAACCTACCTATCCTTGATTTCAGAAGAACCAATTTTATCATCCTTTCGTTCCAATGGGTTAATGTAGTGTCCAAAGTCAATATCAAGGCTTGAAGATCCTTTATTTGGTTGTAGTTGACAATGGTCTAAGCAACCATGCCTGCATATTTCAACTTTGCATTTGATGTGGACACTAAGAGCATCTGGAAACTGTGAGAACGGTACAAGCTTTTTATAACATCTAAAAATTGATTCTTTGAGACGAAGGTTTTTTACCAAGAGAAACTCGTGAAATAAAACTATCTTTATTTTTCGGTGGCATCTGTCAAGCCTACCTCACGATCCTTCATTGTAACAAGTGAGACCTACCTAATTCCTCACTCACTAAACAAGTTCGTGAGAAGTAAACAAGAAACAGGAAAAAGAGAACACTCCCATCAAAAATTGTGTTCAGCGTCAATGATATTGCTGTGTTCTCAGTTTGTGTAGCTTATTTTTGTGAGGCAAATTTGAAATTAAATTATCATGAAAGCGTACAATAGCACACCGCTTCTCTAGCAATTCTAAACCTCTTGCCCAAAAAAGCACTGCCGCAAAGGGGGATTTCGGGAAGCTAAATTGTGGAAACAGGCAACCAGTGGACACTCAACTGAGTTTAAAAAAATCTCAAGGCAATGGACTGACAGGACGCAAAGATCCTACAAATGATAAAATCCCACATGGTGACCAAGAGCTCTTTTGAGAATAACGCAGTGATTGAAATGCCTTCCAGAAAAAATGGAAGCAATACTCCATAATAAGAGGGAATGAGATTTACATACGTAGCAAAGACAAATTAATATTGACATAGGAGCAGGGATGTACTCAAATGAACTAGAAAAACTATGTGGTTTTGTGCATGTCGAAATCATTGTCATCAAAGAAGTCGTCAGTCCACGCAAGACGTCACGTTATATGTGGAGAGCAAAGCAGCCCTGAGACTACTTGAATCAGATACAGTAGGGTCAAAGGAGGTGATGAGTTGTCATAAGGCATAGTCCTGCATACGGAATAAAAAAAAACGTTCTATACTGGATTCCTGGACAGGACATAGCAATATCGAAGTGAACACAAGGGCAGACGGAATTTCGAAATAAGGTCCGAGGAAGGACAAAGCCGAAATAGAAAACTCGTCGCTACCAACGATCAAACTATTGAAGGATACAGTGGACAAATTCCTGATTTTTGTTGAAGAAACATGCGCACTTTGCCTTCGCTAATTAACCTCTATATTATGAATGGTACTTCATTTAACTTATTGAGTTGAGTGTTGTGAAGTGAGTTCTGAGGTGGTCTTGTACCAAGACTAATCTATTATTTTTGTGAAAAAGACGACGACGAATTTTTGATATTGAGCCTTATTGAAATTGTTGAGAAGGCTGAAGAAGCTGTAGTTGATATTGTTCCAAGGATATATTTTCAAAGTTAAGATCCGTTTGAAGTGTTATCAGATTTCATTGGGTTAAATGCAGGAGAATTGCCGTTTCATCGTGAATAGGTCGTATATAAGGGCAGCATGTGAAAAGGAGTAAGGGACAATTCGATCACGAACAACCAATCAAGATAATTTTCTCTCGAGATCGTAAGTAGGGGACGATGAAATTATGGAAAATCTTACTATGCCACTGCCCAGCTTTAAAGGAAAGATGCCTCATAAATATAGGATAAAACTACCTTGAAGACTTGGAAGAAATGGAAACATAAACAAAGTGCAAACTCAGAAAAATGGTATGGTTCAAAACGAAGAAATGAAGGGCTGCAGTTTCAGTGACCAAGGTACGACCTCTCAAAAAAAGATATACAATGGGCCATTCAGACTACGAGTAAAGTGAATAATCCCTTGTGAAAGGCGGAAGGAAAAATCGCAGAAACAGCCCAAGTAGAAAAAAACTTTGAAAAAATGGGTCCTTCGTTAAGAACTATATTCTTCAAAGCATCCACAAGATTCTCTTAAATGCAAAAAAAGCGAACCTTGATTGTAGATACACAGCAAAGTAAAAGTTAAAAGTTTAAAGTACAGAATATTCTAGGTTGAAATCCCAATTATCCCTATTTTTGTTGACTTCTGATACTAAATATTTTTTCCCAATTTCTACAAATGTAGTTATTGTGTCTTATTGATCTCAAAGACTGAACCATCCATCATTGGCTATCATATACTCTAGGCATGAAAACTCAACCGGCACTTTTAAAAATCAACGTCATTATCAATTTTCCAATTTCAATGATATTTATCCTTAACCAGCTCTAATCACATGAATTATATCTTCTATTCCGTCGAGAGGCGCATCTTATGCATCCCACATCGACCATAAATACAGTTTCTTCTCAGTCTTGTCAATTGTGTGGCTCGATTTATTTCGTTTGCAATGCAAAATCCCCCATTTGCCATTATAATTCATTCAAATTCTTGGCTGTGTATTCTATCAATTTGACGCTTATCATCGTTGCCGGGTCTCAATAATGTCTGTATCACGAAACGAAATTACAATACAATGTCTAATTCACTGATAAATAATAATGCGATCGATCAATGTGACACAATGAACAGTTAGAATTCTCAGATTACGTTCACAAAATGATTTGCATTTGAGATTGATTAGAGAATGCGCACTCAGTATTTAATTCGTCTTTTATCAGGCAGATCTAGCTTCAAGTAATGTTCTTCGTAACTGGCAAAAGCAGTTTTGAAATATTATCATTGATGTATTTTTTTTTTTAATTTTTTCAATCAGCCTTCCAGGGTGAAGATTCATTATATAAAGGATTTTTTGTTGTTGTTTATCAGAAGGTCATGGATCAGAAGTAGGATGGAACCACTTTTCAGAAGAGTCAACGTTCCGATGAATGTTTCATCCAAAAGGAACAAAAGAGATTGTGAAAATAATGATTTTAATGAATAAACCTAAATAAAGCCAACATTTTGTACTCTGATTAAATCAACTTGGCCAGTCACTAAATCAAGAAATGCGTTTTGTTCGAAAATGAGGGTGAAACGCATTTTTCGATTTGATCACAGTAAAAAACATTGGCGAGACAAGTCTATCAAGATATCATCGGGGTCAACTTCAAGTTCTCTTGGGAACTGCTCTCTTTCTCAAATTTATTTTAAGTGTAAGAATTTTACTTTTTAAGAGCCACGCCCACCTCTCCCGAAATGTCTACTTTCTACAATTATTGATGATTAGGAACCCTGCTTGAAGTGCAGTGAATCTTCATTTCAAGCTAGGTTTCCATAGAGGACCGCTTGATTTTCTATTGAATGAATTTTACGGGGCTCTATTCTTCTACCTAACATTCCCGCATAAATGTCACCATTCAAATTCTCATTATGGAGCGGTGGTCCAATGATACTGTCGACCAATATTCCCGCCTAAGCATGTATTATCCTTTTATTTTTGAATAATTGTTTGTAGCTTGTAAGTGTGAAATTAATAAAGTTTCATAACTTTTTCACTGATTTACGGGTTAATCCAGTTTGTTCTGCAGCTTGACGAAGCGACATATTGGGACACAGCAATTTAGCCAAGAACCTGAATCTGAATGTGACCGTTGAGCAGATTATATGGCTCATTTCTCTTTTTTTTTTACGTTCAGATCTCAATTCCAAGATGTCCTCCAAATACGACTGCTTTATTTTTGAGGCAACGGTTTTCTGCTGCGCCAACTACCTGGGGTTAAACCTTGACCACAAACTGCCCTGGAAAGTGCACATTGAAAACGCTCAAAAATACTTTCTCATTGGAATAACTTCAGGAATTGAACCCAGAAAATTATACACACGGAGTCATAGTATGTTGGCCCGCATCTAAGAATGCATAAAGCCTTCGACAACTGGACAAGGTCCAGATGAGTGGATGCATTAGTATATCAGGCGCATTACGGACCACACCAACTAGAGCGTCTTGGACTCACACTCACTGCACCTGTTTGTGGAGAGCGTTTCGCTCAGGACAATATATCACCTGAACTGTTTGGAGCACCTGAAACTGGGGAGCAAAGGACGCTCTTTTATGATGAGTGTACCCTAGCTAGAGAATGAGCTACTCATGCTCTCTGACAACATGACTACAATTTTCTTTGCTGGCAGCTCGCCCCAGCAGACAAAAAGTGAGTTAAGGTATAGCTATTCACATACCAATGGAGGATAGATAGATGTTTGCGGAAAGTTGGCCATGTACAATGTGCAAAATATCGTGACTTGTTTTTCTCTTACCTTAAAAGCGTGGAAAAAGGCATACGTGATAACGGATGCCCTTTCATCCGCCCCTCTGGCCTTCAAGAATCTGCTAATCATTTTGGGCCTCAAAACACAACCAAACTCATCTGAGAGCTGTATCACGTGTCCACCTCCATCGGAAGCAACACACGACTTCACGCGCATGTCAAATTCACCTGGAAAAAAGTTCAACTTGATGAGTTTGACCATTTTTATCAAGGCAAATTTCTCAAATATTTCCATGCTTTCCTTGTATGGAGCAAAGCGGATAAACAAAACATCATCATCAATCTTCAACCACGGATGATCTAGAAATCTCTAGTTCATAAATTACAGAGGCGTTCGAAATGATATGATATTGGAGCCGGGCTCTGGTTCAGTCTAACGTCTTAATTGAAACGTACAGGTTGGCAGAATGGACGGGCGTAAAATGCCGTTCGGCTTGACTTGAGATAATTACTTGTTCCTGCTTAATTCTGATTTACCTTAACTCCAATTACATCCTTTTGAATCTTCCAAGATGCCAGATGTTCAGGAACTGTCCTGGGTACAGTTTCAAGTTGTTTTGTTTTATACAACATTCTAGAGAATATATAAGTTATTTTTTAGTTATAATATTTATATAACTGAAAACTAATTATTAGACTGGAGTCCTGATTAGATATAAGTTCATTAAAATAGTTTTGTTTAATTGAAATTGTTATTATAACCTTTTCGATTTTTTTGAAATAAAATGGGAGAAAATGATATGGGCAAGAAGTTTCATTTGTATATCACTTGAATTTGATGGGGGAGGGGGTCGAGCGACACCTAATTTCGGAGGATTTTTTTCTTCGACAAGAGCCAGTTTCAAAATCAGTAGTTTTTGAATATTTCCTCTGTATAACGTTAATTATTATTACAATTATAACTAATCTAATTTTTGACGTATGAACCGGCATATCATTTTCAAAATCTAGAGATATCTTTGCGAAGAAGAAAACTGTATAGGAAAACAATACAGTTACACAGAAGAAAAGTAGATTTGATGATTATGATGATGTTGATTTTTTCGACAGACTTCGTCTGCCTGATCATATTGAAGTTTTTGAAGTAGGTAACGTGTGGTGCAACAAAGATGTTTCGGGGTGGGAAAATTTCCTCAAAGGTCCAGTTTCTTCTTACACTACGATATACGCGACAGGTGGTTTCTTAATTGCACGAACACGATTCATTCGAATGTAATTGAATGCAAGTGATCGGGAATTGGCAAAAAATGCTTGTTGCCTCTTTCAGATTTCATCATCATCCATCGCAAGAAGCGGTTGAAAATAATGTTAAAATCATGTGTAAATGATTTTAACCATTGACTTTTGAGAAAAAAATGTGGGATGAAAAATACGTGAAATGACAACCTGAACGCGACTAAGGTGCTTTAAAGTTCACCAAAATTGAAGTGTCACAGCAAAGTGATATCATAAGGCAAATCGACGACATTGCCACCAAAAGATACCCAAGGCAGTTGCTTAAACACTGGCACAGTCTTGACTTGATATCTCTAAAACCGAGTGCTCTGTGGTATTTTTAGTCAATGGTTGCAAACGCATCAATTTTTAGAAAAAGTGGAATAATTTTTGAACGGTTGAAGCGAATTGGAAAAACTAAACGGATTTGAGATGCAATAAAAGATACAAATTCAACTATTTGGAGATAAACAGGGCTTGTTGATGCTTGTTCTGCAAGAATGATACGCCCTGTATATTGAAAAATATTTTCACAAACTGCACTGGAGCATCCTGTATTCAAATCAATTTTGCTCCTCTCGATATCTTTAACGGTTTAGGCGTAATTTAGCGTTCCCCCGTTTTTTTTTTAAATTCATGTTTCATTTGTTTTTTTTCTTTATACAGTTGATGTTGCTCAGATGTAGTTTCTTCATCACCTTGGTTTCTAAGAGCATTGTTTTTGTGGTTTTGGAAGAGAAACAAACCTCTTTACAGAACTTGAAGAACACAAAACTCTATACTTGAATTCAATTATTACATCGATTACAAACTGGGACAATTTGAAAATAAGAAAAGTTTGGATCGATATCAGAATTGTTTGTGGCTTAAGCTTGTGATAAAAGATGGTTGGCTTGCTCATTGTTATGTTCTTTTTTTTTTATTAGATTTTCACTGATTGTTTTATAATGATTTTTTTCAGTCATATACAGGGTGTTTCTAAACATCATGTAGAAACGAGTGGTAAGTCTTTGGTCCGTTTTATGAGCGGAATGTTCAATGAATCTGGTCAGCAAACACTTCATTACAGATCTACAGGGTGTTGAAATCTCGATATTTTTTTAGTTTTATCTCCATAGGGTCTATGTGACATTCGACAGGAGTCCCGGGGTTGAACAAAGCATTGTTTGCTTGTTATATGGATTGTGATTGAGTAATTCCTGTTGTTTCATAGTGCCTTATTGATTGTTTTTTGAACATTTTCCTTTTCTTAGGAAGGTTAATCATGTTTCTTTCTTGAGTGAAAAGTACAAATTTCCGATTGTTGTCATTACTGTCAATCTCAATGGAGGATGTTTTTTTCCTGACCTGCCCTGCCGTAATTATTTCCACAGTTGATCACTGAACAAATTGAAGTCTTATCCAGAGTTAGTTTATTAAAAAAAGATCCAATTTTTGAATAAATTCATTTATTCAATGAGAAACCCCAAATATTTTACCCTCGGTCTATTGTCAAATCTCAGACCGTGACATGCCCCAAAGTTTATGCAATTTTCAATTGCTTCAGCTCAGATTTGGAATGTGGGTTTTGCAATGGGGATTTCATGATTGCACATGTCAAACAGTTGTCAGAATCTACAAGGTGATATTTATCCAGGGGTACGATCCCGTTTCACCCGCTGAACTATTTTGCGGTGCGCCGCTGGTGGATTCTGGAATGAAAAATCATTTTTCCAAAGAGTTTTTCTCCTCTAGTAGTTCTATCGTATCTTCGACCGTTATTGAGAAAAAAAAAATAAAAATCATTTACTGAAATGAGCTGATTGAAATTAACTTCTTTGAAATGGTCCAGTTGTCTTTATGGCGTTAACTAAATAGTACAGATACTGTTACTGGATCTCGGATAGATGACGTTGTTGTAAAATGCTTTCTGGATATAATCATTCAAGTTTGATTGAAATGATAGTTTTGTGTGCAGTGAGGTTTTCCAGCTCAATCATTATTGCGTGGTTTAAATACTGGTTACAATGTTGATTTATACGAATTCTGAAATAGATGAGATGCATTTTATCAAGAGAAGCCAGACGATAGAATAATACTGGATCTCACACAGAAGAAAACTAGATCATCACAGATCAAAGAAAATCGAAAATCACAAACAACTGTGCTATACTCTTATCACCTTCAAAGAGTACAAGCGCTCCTTCCCCGAAATTCTCTTTCAAGGATCAAATTCTGCATGTGGTACCCACTTTTTGGAAGACATATTGCCTTTATCAATGATTGAAGATTTACCAATTTCGTGGTACATTATGCATGATAGCGCTCCAGCACATTTTTTTATTTTTACTCGATACCTACTTTATACAAATGGACGGTGGATCACAGCTACCTATGACCACCTAGAACTCCTGTTCTAAATGAGGACATTGCAAGTATAGATATTAGATATCGGTAAATAAGGTTGATGTCCCAAAACATTGAATAATTGATTCATTTGAAACAGTTGGAAATACTCCCGGGGTTTTCGGAAGAATGCGGAAAAGGGAAGATTGGAGGAAGATTCTGCCAACAATTTCTGTGAAGTAGTTTTTCTATTTTCTTATGTTGTCAATTGCTAATTATTGGTGTCATTGTTGGCAAAACCTGAATAAGCTTTTATCATAATAAATCGTTATCGCTGCAAGAACCGGATCATCCCAGCTTCATTTCTTGACTATAGCGAAAAATAAAATATCATAATCAATAAAACAAGAAATTATTCACATATCCACACAACCTACTAGACCATTTAAGAAATATCAATCATATCTAGCGGATATCGTAAAAATAAAACATAGCCCACAAGTCCATTTCAAACAAATCAATTTCATCGAACTAATTACAGGTGATCATTTCTTATCTTTTTTCTCGATAACGCTCAAAGATGAATAAAAACTACAACAGAACAAAAAGTCTCCAAAGAAAATATATAACTGATTTTGTATTTTAGAATCTTCACTCGGTGTGCACCGCAAAAAAGTTGATGAGGAGAAAAATGCCCCCTTTTCACCTCATTACCTTTTTTGCGGTGTGCGCCCCCTAAAATAATATAAGATTCGAAGAGCCGCTGCAACTATATGTAACCCCCTTCACTTAACCTATATATAGGATTTGAGCTGAATATCTTTGTTATTGCGAGAACTAAAAAGAGAAATCTACAAAAATATTGAAATTTCAACACCTTGTGGATCAGTAAGTTTGCGGACCTATGTTTATAGGAAAGTTTAGACTTAAATTCATCCAAAGAATCACCCCTCTTCGTTTGTAAGTGATAAATACAATAGCCATGACACCTGATTGTTACTTCTTGTAGGTGAAAGAGTGATCAGCTGAGAGGAAAGTTATCATTTCGTAATTTCATGCAACTGCCCAATGTTGAACTTGACCAAATGTTAAACTGTTATTATTTTTGTCCGTTATTTAACACGGGCAACAAAGCATTCCGATGTCATGTGAATCTTTTCGCAGTCAGCATTGGACGAGCTAAGATGCTTTGCGGTCTCGTCTTATTCCATGCCAATTTGGATGCTTTTTAGGTCAATTTAAAAAGTTTCACATTCTGGTGTTCGCCAAAATAACTCCATGAAAAAGTGTTTTCATAAAACAAGAACTTCTTTTTCCTAATAAGTATATGGCAAAAGTTTTCGAATGCGAAACAAAACCATTAACTTTTATATTTCGGGCAACATGTCACCTCTACATTTCAAAATGTTCGTGATTTTTCAATAATTTATTGGAAGTTGATTCCATGTAGTTTGAATTGACCAATGTTCTTGATGAATCAATGACAATCGCTCTTGGATTCTATCTTTTTTCTCCATTTCATGCTTGGTAAGTATCTATTTATACTTTCAACAAACTGCCTTCTTTTCAGGACATTAAACAAAGACTGCAGTAGCCTATTCCCAACTATTTTCTTGCAAAACACATCAGCCATGTCTGAAACAATAAAAATCTCTGCAGATAGACATCTGCTGCAATGTTTATGACACCTCGTTTGCAATTTTAAGTATACTATGTTTTTTAAAGATGTTTATCACCGGCTGCAGTCCGCGGCATTATTTTGTGAATGTTCTTCTTCCGTAGAAAGCTAGTGGTAATGGTCAGTCAATTCTGCATTAAATTGGGCATATCTGACATCAATCAAGATTCGCACCACTGATATAGTACTTAGTATGCTGGTGTGTCTGTTGCTTTATTGTTTGCGGATACATAGCCGCTGTCATGTACTGGTCAGATTGACATTATCTTAGACTTCAGAATCATGCTCAAATTAATTAGGATTCATTGAGCTTTCTGTGGATAAAAAAGCTAACATCACTGCAAAACAGAGAACTGTTGTAATGCGGTTGGTCACGAATGCTGATATTGTTGCTTGGAAATTAGGAGTGTTCACCTAATTATATGGAGGTATCATGCGTTTTATGTTCATTTGACTGGTGATAATTATCTGTGCATGCAAAATAAGTAGATTGTGACTACAACATCTCATAATAACATTTCAGGTATTTGAAGAAAATTCTTCGTTTAATGTTGTGTGCTCATTAACTGGTTGTACTAAGGCTAGCACATCATGAATGAATTATGGAATGGGCGTTGAAATATTGTACACCAACATTATTTTCTGAATCAAGAAAGTAACTACTTCAGTATTTAGTTCAAAATCAAGATTTCTGTAATCATTATCTAGGCCAGTCAGTAGATAGTTTTTGCGTGCAATCAAAAGGTCGCTGAGTTTTGAAAATCCACAGAATGGCAGTCTTGGGTCGTCCTTGACCATTTTCCTATTTTTGCAACCTCGATCAGTTCAGACTTATCAACTCGGTAACTGAATAGAATGAGCCAGGGATTTGTCAACTTAAAAAACGTTCATTTGAATTTGATGCGTGGATTACCCCTATTGGTGATACCTATGAAGGACCTTAGTAATACCACAATATTATTATAAAAAAACCGCGCCGCTAAACTCTACTCTACTCAACTGTGGAAAGATTGATTACTTATGATTTGTATTATTTCACTGCACCAAACTACTTTAGGTATGGTAATTTATGCGTAATGTCTAGAACGTAACATGAAATTACAGCTAAAAACTGATTTTAGACGCCACATTTTCAAGACAGCGGCGGTCACGTGAGGTCGCAAAATTTAGCGCATTTCATGTCACCCAAGATTGCGTTTACCCCGATTTTCAAAACACCGTGACCTTTCGCAAGAAAACAGTACTTTTGTATACCTTATGATTGGCCTAATTATTTGCGTAAAACATTTTAACCGAAAAATATCAAACGTCACTTTGAAAGGCCAGGAGTAGCCATTCTACCACTTCACTTAGATATTTTCTATTTATATATTATCATGTTACAATAAAAATCCATCGGAAATGATATTCCACGTTTCTATACCATAATAGTGTCAGCTCTTGAACTAAAATTTGTTATCGTACTATTTGGACTATTTTGGTGGGATAACTATTTGTCGAGTTCTATAATTTTCATGTTTCATTTGGAAGATATTATGATAATTACCATCTTCTAGGTTATTCCAGAGTAATTTTTGCCAACCACGTATAATCTAAAAATAATAATTTTAAGACTAATAAAGGTTCTTCTTAATCTTAATTGGTTTTTGAGTTTATAGGAATCTCAGAAGAACTTAGTTGGAGCAATTGATGCAGAAATTGATGGAAATCTCAAAGACCAATAATGAAAGGTACTACGCAAAAACGTACAGAAAGAAAGAGCGAGTCCGAAAGAATTAGAAAAAATGCAGAGGAGCTGATATTTTTTGATAAGTGTGACATCGGTGGATATGAACAAATGTAACTACTATATTAACGACATTTCTAGCGTAATTTTGTTTGTCATTTTTCGTAGGTAAACGTATAATCCCATCATTCTCGTGGAACTCGATGTAGGTAACATACAAGGTGGATTATTGATAGTAATTGGGTTGCGTCGTAATACGTTCGGATGTTGGACGTATCAGAATTCAGACAAAAATGACGTCAGTCGGCTCCGATTCGATTTCAAAATTTAAACACACTTCTAAAAATAGACAGAAAATATATGGTTCTCTTAATTAACAATAAGAAGATATTCCACTGTAAACCAAAAGCTGTGTAATAACTGTAATAACCTCAAACACGTTTAAACTCTCGGTAAAAAAAATAAAACTCTGAAATACGGATATTTTATGACATTAAGTTGACACACGGATAACAGAATCGTCAATAGTTGCTTTCCAGGGCCCGTATTTTCGTTCTCCAAAACGCTCAGCATTTGACAGGCATGTCACCTGACAGATCAAAAAAAATTTGTTGTTTTGGAGAACGAAAATACGGGCCCAGGGGCGGGATTCCGTGTACTGTGGAATTCCATAGCAACACGTCGCTCTCTGTGTAAAATGATGGGAAAGCGACATGTTGCTAGAATTCCACAGGTACACGGAATACGGGTCCAGGAACGAGTGAGTGACCCTGGTACAGCTCAAGTGTGCTACGCATCATGTCTCCAAGTTGTCATGTTTACTGGAACGCAACAGGGCATCAGTGGGACTTCAAGTCAAGTTGACACCACCGACCTCCTTATTTTAGGTCAGTGGTTGTCAATGATTATTATAAGTGGAACTATCACCTATCCTATCTTTTTTTTGGTGTTTATTGCTTTTGTAATTTTTATCATTGCACAACAAAAAACTAAATATTTATCATAAACTTGAAAAAAACCGTCAAATCAAATAGATTTTTCGAAACTTGTCACATTTGGCATTCATCCACTGTCAAATTGGGGTTGCTCCAGAAGAGGAAGGTAAGATTGGTGTATAACGCCCCGATGACAGGAACGATCAAAATCGAGTGTGAGTCGTTCCGGGTGCTGAGCTACAGACCGTTCCTGGAAAGCCCTTGATATTGGAGCTCAGTGACGTCACCTATATGGGATCGATTCGGGTCAACGTTCGTGGATTCCCGATTCTCTATTTACGGCGCAACCCATGGTACAAAGAATGCAACCTTTACATATCAATTAACCTTGGGTATCATAAATATTATTGGTTGATAAAATAAAAATGGAGCTTTTTAGGAAGCATGCTTCAAAATACATCATGAAACAATAATACTTTTTGAATGTATCAAATACATATCAATTAACCTTGGGTATCATAAATATTTTTGGTTGATAAAATAAAAATGGAGCTTTTAAGGAAGCATGCTCCAAAATACATCAAGAAGCAATATTGTTGTTCATAATACTTTTTGAATGTATTAAATACTATGGATATTTGCAGCTTGGAAATCATTTCATATAACGAATAAATTAATATTGTTACCAAATATCTAGTAGTTGTAGTATCCCATCTGCATTTCAAGACTTCAAAACCATCATCACCTATTTTATGCATCATAAAAATTGCAAACAACACAACGCTTGTCCCGTTATAATTAAACAGTTGGATTGTTCACATTTAATTAACATTGTAGCTGTCATCGTTTTCTGGTACCTATTAAGAACGCGAACAGAATTTTTAAAATGGGCTGATGGCACACATCAGGTACTGCAACGTACTTCTGTCACACATGATTTCAATAAACTTGTCTAGTCGTTATTTTGTTCTAGATTTGCGGTATTACAAGTATATACCTACCGGCATAATACGAATATAAATTAACCTGCGTGGTATGATTGAGTAATCGTGAATTTAGATGGAAAATGGCGATATTGTATTCCTTTTGTCAATATAAATGAGACATTACATTTTTATACTGATTGGGATACCTGCGGACAACGCTGCTGTTTTTTTGAAAATGTCAAATCCATTTAACTTCTACCATCATTGTATTATAAGAAGGACATGTTTAAAATGTAGTTGTTGAGAGTAGTGATCAAACAATTAAAAATCATTCAGGTTAGTGTGCAGAAATATTTGTTATACTTCGAGTACCGCACCATAGGTAGACTGGGAGACTGTTAGAGAACCCTATCCCCGAACACGCTTTTTTTTCTAAATTTAAAGCAATTATAGTGATAGTTCCTGGATATTTGATCCATCACTTAGTGATAAAAGATCAGGTTTTTGAGTTGTGGGAGTACATTATATACAAATCAAGCCTATCAAACCGCATGTTCCCTAAGTATTATTGAAGCCGTTTGAAGGAGCTAGATCAGAGTTAGGAATACCTCAATAACAACTTTTCTCCTGCTTCCTTCCTCTACACATAACTCTATATGGGGTAGAGATATCGAAAATCTTAGTCGAGTATCGAGTACGGATACTTTGTTAGTCACCGGATACTGGATGCATTAAACCATCACCGGACGATTAGGCAAAATAAAGCAATTTGATTGGTTGATCCAAGAACAGCTCTAAATCGCAGTTCGGCTTTCATCGATAGCTGTTAATACCATGTCATTTAATACTATTCAAGACATATTTTGAACGGCATTGGGGTGATAATAATAATTATTATTATAATACAGTGGAGCTTTGATTATCTCTTCTACACACAATCATTTCAATATAATAATTGGAAAATTTGTTTTTTTCTATGACTATTTAATGATAGATGTATTATACATCTACTTTCTATTGGTTGATGTAACTCGTTACTCATACCAGTGACTTTTTTCCATTACTCAATCGTTTATAACCAATGAAATGATCTAATTCTCGTTACTTCACTGTTTTAGAGCCAATCAGAACATTCGACAAAATGTCAACCTTCAAATACATCATTTTGAAACAGCCCATTTGACCGTCCATACTTGTTTTATAGTCATTGTCACATTGTGTTATCAACCTAACCTCACTTCAAGTAAACCAGTTCTCAAAAAGTGTCATCCAAATGAAATTGAATATTTTAAATCTCGCTTCAATTATTGGATAATCATAGAAAAAGTATAGTATTCTACTCGCGGGAAATGGATAATACTCACTCAGATGATTAGGCTACTCGCCTACGGCTCGTAGCGCAAACTTCATCCTCGTGAGTAATATCCACCATTTCCCGCTCGTTGAATAATATACTATTATTTTATCATTTTAGTAATTAACTCATTCCTGAACTGCACCTTGCAAAAAAATTATGATTCACAAACTTGAGGACAAGGAACGGTTAATCGTAGAAGTTTTTCAAAATTGTTGATACATCTGTAAATAATTATCTACGGCATGGGATGTTTGTTTTTTGGAAGGGGTTATTGTGTTTTCAAGTGTAATTAATCCGAATCATGAGCGGTTTCATAGGTGAAATAACCAGTGATTTATAATACCACAATCATTTCAAATAAAATTGTGCCATCTGATGGTTTGCAAGACAATTATCATAAGAAGTGATATGAGGACGTTTGATGAAATAATAAACGGATGGATTAGAGAATTTGGACATACACTGTGGGTCAAATTAAATTAGAGCAATATTTGATCCTTAATACCTTTTTTGTTTTTTATGGATTTTGATGATTTTTGGTCAAAATTTTTTGGATGTGTCTCCAGAACTGAGCTTTCGAATTTCGTCCAGGACCGGACTTACGTTATTTATATGAAATTGGAACATTCAAGCTTGTTGCAAAAAAGAACTGCTGTACTTACAGACCAACTAATATATTTTTTGAGAAGGGCATTAGTGGGAAAAGATATTCTGAGAATATCAATATTTTGGAACAATAACCTAGGAAACGATATTTGTTTCTGCATGGTGGTGCTTGTCGGCATTAAAACTATTCCACTTCATTTTGATCAAAGTTTCTTGAAATTCCATGAGATACACCAGAACTAAGATTTGAAATACCTGGTGGTGTATAATTGACGAGCCATAAGGAACGCCTCTGAATCAACGATATATAGATTTTAGATATGTGTATCTTCGAAGGTTGCAATGTTAGATATTTTAATGGCTGATCGCACCAACCAATTTTGAGGATACTTAACGCTAAGGAACCCTTAACTTGTCAGATTTGCATGCAAAATTGTCAAGTTAAGGGTTCTTTAGCGTTGCGTATCTTCAAAATAGGTTTGTGCAATCTGCAATAAGATATGATGGTATGAATAAAATGTGACACTTCTTATGATCACCAATGATTTGCATTTATACGGTCACTTGTGATTGGAGTCTACTGCACCAGTTATGAAACAGTGAACATATGTTTTTGTTTTTTATTGGTAAACGCCTAGTATAGTTTGCGTACACTTACCTCGATAATCATTGATGGCTACCACCAAAGTGAGTGTTGATCCCAGGGGCACAATTCCACTAACTGGAGGAGCCCATGGTCCTTTTCCATGTTGAATTTCCATCCAACAATCAACATTATCACCTGAAAATTATAACTAGTTTAATAATTAGATCTAAACCATCAATAACTATAACAATGTTCTACTGAACCCGTAACTAAACCATCACCAGTAAATGCAACGCACATTCCACTAAACAACAGTAAAAACGACATATAACTTGTTACAAAGCCGCCAATAGGAAAATTACTTTCATTGCGGAAACTGACTTACGACCCTTCTGCGAACAATAATTTATCTGCGACGTTGAATCGCCAATCGGGCACGATTGTAAATTGCACAAGATGAAGATTTAAGATGGGATTTATGTGGCATGTCCATTCACCAGTGGCGCAACGGGAATATCGTATATTCAAATTATTTGCCGACACTATGACAGGCTGATTGCCTTTGTCGGATATTAATAATCAACGATGGTTGTGACAATACATCGGTGTAGTGCGATATGGCATGGTTAATGAAAAATGGCAAAACATGTTGTTACTCTCATTCTCTAAGATTTATTACAGTTCTATCCTGTGCTTGAAGTATAACATCTGGTGAACTATAAGGTTTGACCGATTGACTAATAATACAATACAGTTAATTTCATTGTTTTCGTTAAAAATCTATATATTTCCCATCTGTCTGCTACCTGTTTTCATCTTCTCGATAATGTATTGTTGAGCAAGAGGTCAAATGTTGATGTTATTTGAACTCCGTTGATTATTCGCCTTATGAAGTGAGAAGAGATTCGCATTATCATAGTGATACTTGAAAACTCTTGGCAATGGTTGAGACTCGTATTTTCAAGAGGACATAATGGAGCGTTATACTTTTTTTAAAAAATTGTCCTGAATCGTTATTTGATATGATAATATATCATTCACAAAATCGCCTTCATCTTCGCTCAGTGAACTCCTGGTTATTTTTTAAAGGGCATTTAATTTGGACGTTTGCTCCGCCCCTTTGAACAATAATTATGGGTCGGTGGGTCTCAAAATGTGATAACTCTGTTGAATTGGGTTAGAATTCTTGTTGAATTTGCATTTGCGTTGCTGCAAAATGCTATACTCTACATCTATATCTCTATACAGTCATTTGGTTGAAATTTAAACATAGTATAATACCCCATTGGACTGACGGTACTGTGTAGTAGTAGTAATCGCTGTTTCTTTTTTCAGTTATATTATTGGACTAATTAGTCACTGGGTCTTCTCTTTTATCCACTCGATAATAACATTCATTTTTCGAAGGTTTCACCAAGGGTAATAGTTATTGCTCTACTTAATCCACGTTTCTTAATGATTGACATCATTTGATGTATCTAGTGGTGTGGTCTAAAAAGTTTTCGCGGCCTGATCAAAATAGCAAAGAATCTTTGAAACTGCAAAAAGATACAAGAATCGTAAAATTAAGCGAACGCTCACTGGTCGATTGTGAATGATATAATATAATGTAATCGCACTCCAAACATTCATCAGGAGACTGTGATCAGTCACAATACTGCAGTGTAGCTCCTGAACACACAAACAATCTTTCCGACTTTCCGGATCGATTTTCCTACTAAAATTACTTCTCCAATACATTTCAGGTAGGATATGAAATATCCATTTCTCCAATATACAGAGTGGCGCATTAGTGTGTGGAAGTCCATTTTCTCCTCTGTAAAAAGAGATACGAAAAAATTTTTAGGACAAAACTTATAGGGTTCCAGCAGAGTCACAATTTGAAAATATTACTGTGTATACAGAGTGTTCTAGGAAACCGTGGCATCAAAAAATACCCTTTTTCTAAATAGCAACCCCAACTTTTGATTAGAGATTTGAATTCAGCGTAATATTCTACGTATGATACAGTGGTTTTATTTGCCAGAACATGCAGTGCTGTCAGGCTATCGATGATTTACTAAAATTTAGAGAAAAAAGATTATGTTGGTAAGTTAGCTACAAAAACAAATGATTTGAAATTGAATCTTGCAAATATGCGTATTTTTCAATGTAAGAGTCAAAGTAATTGATTTTTGAAAATAGAATCGCTATGATTTATGTAGGGTGTTTTCTTTAGCAGGTCCAACTTGGCGAATTTAGAGATGAAGAAACTCAATTTTTTCAAATGGAACACCCTGTGTGCTGTTATCTAGTTTTGGTAAGCACTCAAAACCCTGCAACTTTGCCATTAAATACACGTCATAAAAGGTGTCGCTATCTCGCAATCTTTGATTATGTCAAAATAGTACCTAATTGGGATTTCTGGTTCATCCTTGGAACAGGTTACGCGACGAAACATCATTGGCTGGGTATTCGGACCACGTGTTGAAATTCTCTAACAGAACAATGACTGAAAACAAAAGAGGTTGAAGATCTTTATTAAAAATCGAGTTGAATATCCACTATGGTATAATCAAAATGGAACAATTCTTATCATTAACAGATTCAACAAAACGAACTACGGAACTAGAGTGAATGTTCAAAATGACCGCCATTATTTTGAATGCAGGCGTGTACACGGTTTTCAAATGATCGACCAACTTCAACTAGCATGTTGTTAATATTGTTTATATCCTGGAATGCTTCCCTTATCCGATCTTTCATATCATCTCGAGTCGTAGGAGGAACACGGTTGACTTGATCTTTGATGTAGCCCCACAAAAAAAAATTAGCTTTTGTTATATCGGGAGACCAATGAGGCCTCTGGACTGGACCACCCCTTCCGATCCACCGGTTGGGAAACACTTGATCCAACTGTTGATGTACCGGAGCGCTATTGTAAACCGGAGCTCCATCATGTAAATACCACATCCTGTTCTTGATATAATTTGGCAAACAGTTCATAAGTCGTGGTAACTTATTCTGCAGACATTGCTGATATATTTGTCTGGTCACTCGTTGATCAAAAAAGTAGGGACCAATGACGAAAGATCCCATCACACCTCCCCAAACGTTCAACGACCTTCTGTTTTGTGAATGGGTCCGTATACAGTGTGGATTTTCTGTTGCATAGTAATGGAAATTATGACGATTGACGCAGCCGTTCTTATGGAATTGGCTTCATCTGCAAATAGCAGTTATTAAAAAATTCGCCAGTCCCGTCGTAATTGGTCCTGTGCCCATTCACAAAATGCTTGTCTAGTGACATGATCTTGATCATGTAGCTTCTGCATTAGCTGGATGTGGTATGGGTGCAGTTGATGATTTTTCAAAATACTTTGAGTCGTTTGCCGCTAAACATCACATTCATTTACAATTTCACGCTGCGAAACGTGGGGATTCTCAACAACCTTAACAAGAACCTTGAGGTGATTATCTTCCGAGTTGGCTGTTTTTGTTCGTTCATGCTTTTCATAATCAACATTCCCAGTTCGATCAAATCTATCCAAAAGATTTTCAAAGACCTTCTTTCTGGGCTGTCTCCTTTGAGGAAAAGCTTGTTTATAGAGCCTGATCGCTTAGAGACAGTTTTGATGACTTTCTCCAAGTATGAAAACCATATCAATACGATCATTTTTGGAAAAGTTATTTTTTGCGTAATTTTGCAATGTTATTTTTAATTCGGGTAACATGCAGCAACTGATTACAACATGAATTTTGACAAAATTTCACTCAAAATGATAATACTTGGTGATGCTGGTTGTCATGGTGATTGAATCGGATTCTTCTGCCATAGCAACGATCCATTAACGAATTTGTCATCTCGAAACCCAATTAAGGGGTACTATTTTGAGATAATCAAAGATTGCAAGATAACGATACCTTCTACGACATGTGTTCTAATGGCAAAGATGAAGTGTTTTGAGTGCTTGATAACACTAGATAACCGCACACAGGGTGTTCGATTAGAAAACATCGAGTTTCTTCGTCTCTAAATTCGCCAAGTTGGGATCGCTGTAGAAAACACCCTGTATGAATTATGGCGAATATTTTTTCAAAAATCAATTACCTTGCCTCTTACATCAAAAAAATAAAAACATCTTTGCAAGATTCAATCCCAAATCCTTTGTTTTTGTAGCTAATTCACCAACATAATGTTTTTTCCCTAAATTTTAGTAAATCCTCGATAGCCTGACAACACTGCACGTTCTGGCGAATAAAATCACTGGATCACACGTAGAATACAACGCTGAATCCAAATCTCTGATCAAAAGTTGGGGTTGCTTTTTGAAAAAAGGGTTTTTTTTGATGCCACGGTTTCCTAAAACACTCTGTATACACAGTAATATTTTTAAATTGTGACCCTGCTGGAACCTTATAAGTTTTGTCTTTAAAATGTTTTCCTATCTCTTTTGATAAGGGAGAAAATGGACTTCCACACACTAATTCGCCACCCTGTATGATGTATTATAGTTCAGATGAATTTCATAGTAGTGATTGAGGATGATTTTTAGTGCCTGTTTAAATGTGAGTGTAGACTTTGATTGTTTTTTGTTTGTGTTAAACTACGCTTTGTCAATGAAAATCTTGGTTTCCGGACAATGAACCATTTTTGAAATTGAATTTGAATTTAAGGCTCAGCGATCCGGTCTTTCGATTGAAACAGGGGTTCTGTGGAGTTTTGTGGTTTGAGAACAGCGCAAATTCCAGGGCATGTCTTGCGTTATTTTATATACTGGGTTGGACGATGTTTTTCCCATAAGGGTTCCCGCGTGATTTCATTAGTAATTTTCAAATAAAAAACGCCAATTTGAAGGTTTTTATGATAAGTATTTCTGGTTTATTTTTTTATTGCTGTTAAACAGTGATTTGTGTGTGTAATGCTTATATTAAAATTAAGCCTACATTTGAAATGACTAAATATATTCGTGAGTATATTAGTACCAACACAAAAAATACTTATTTACATTATTTCTTCTTGCTTCAACCTACTCACCACAGTATCAAATAATGTAATTAATATTTTATCTTTTTATTTAAATAGTTTGTTGGTTTGTTATTACTGTGGAATACCTGATTTTTTGAAACCAAATGAATATAATGTAAATTGAAAATTTATTATGTAGGTAGTACAGATTTTTTAATTAAAAACTAAATTGGATGTTTCTCGTTCATTTAAATTTCAGGGGTTTGTTTTGTGAAAAAACGTTTGGACTCATCGATTTTTATTTTTGATTGCGGTTTATTTAGTGATGATAATTTTATGTGTACAAAGTGAACAAAAAATAAGTTACGACCATAAACTTAATTTTTTTCAAATGGAAACCCTTTCTTTATTTTATTTACGAATTCAGCATCAAATTCTAAGTAAGTTTCATGTACCATGTCCTTAACCTAACCCCAATAACAGTTATCGAGAAATTTACGATTGTTCAGAAATTATTTAAATTTGATCAATCGTGAATTTATCGATGACTGTTGGTGCGTTAGCTTAAAAATATGGTACATGAAACTTACTTGGAATTTGATGTAGAAGAAATAAAAAACGGGGTTTCCAGTTGAAATCACGAAGTTGATGGTCGTAGCTTATTTTTCGTCCATTCTGTACTCATAAAAATATCCTCATCATGTTATTGGGAATTTGATGAAGAATTCCAAAATGAAATAAAAAATGGGGGATTCCATTTGAAATGAAGTTGATGGTAATACCATGGAAACGATATCAAAAAACTCAAAAGTCTCCGTCATAGAAAAGTGGCTAAGATTATCATTATATTATATTCACTTTTCTACAGGGTTGCGTTGATTTAAATCAGTGATTTAATTCACATGATTAAAAAAAAATCGTTGATTTAAATCACATGATTGAAAAATATTTATTTTCCCTTATCTGCTTGCATTGTTGAAGAGTAAAATCAAATAAAGTCATCAATCATACAAATATTCAGTCTTGCCGATGCTTTATTTATTGGTTTTCTTTTTTTGAAATGATTAAATGTCAGTTGAGTTATTCAATTATGTTTCACAAATTTTGTTAAATATGACCCAATTTAAGTTTGACATTAGTGGTTAAGTAGCGTTGTGTTGTGTCAAAACTTGAAATGAAATATCATGTTCAGAAAAATGCATCTGAAAAATTATTATTAAAAAAAAACACAATACATATGAAAGGAGATTTTCATAAAAACAAATCGATTTAAATCAAAAAAGTCCGATTTGATAATTTGATTTTCAAAAAAATAAGCAACACTGCTTTTTCACGATATCAGAGTTTAACGCGTATTAAGGGTTAATGTATTTGTATTGAGATGGATGAAAATTTGAAATATCAAATAAATAATTTAGTCGTAGATAAAGTAGAAGGGTATACCTACTACTCGCAATAATGGCTATTAATCCCTCGGAAAGTTACTATCCTCTGGATTAATAGCTATCATCATAGACGAGATTATAGAATTGTGGTATATAATACTATTTTCATGATCTATTTATCCTTGTTAACAAATCCTGCAGGTATAAGTACTCATAACACCTATTTCATTTTAAAATAAAATATAAGACATGCATAGCTTTCTTAGCCATGTCTACGCCAAGATTTTTTTTAAATGTTAAAAATTATCCGGAAAAAAAAACAAAAGTAAGTCTTCTAATGATAAGAAATATTTCTGAGGTAGGCAAACAACATTATTAACATCAGTTAAGGAAAACAATGCTGATAATCATTGTATCACGAAATAGCAAAAAAATGTGTATTACGTTATTATATTATGTATTTGTTATCTCTTACTTTAATCACAAAAGTTTTTCTTCATTGAACTAAGTACTTCCTGAAAATAAAGTACCCGAGTATTTTGAACCAAAAACTACTCCGGAACCAAAACGGCTGAGTCATGTGAACGAAACTAAATATTATCCATAAAATCTTATATTGACCATCCCAAGAGCATCAATTCTCCGCTATATCCCCCATAGAACCTACATACCTTATTCACCTATATACCGAATTTGAATCAAATTCATTGAGAAATAACAAAATTATGCGGACATAACTTCAGTAAATTGAAAATACATCAACTATATTCCCCTCCCTCATAGAACCTATATAATACTATACTTGATCACAACCAATCCATTGAAACATAACGAAACTATGGAAACATAACTTCACCATATTAGTTTTTTTTTTCACTTTTCAAATTGAATTTCAAATAGAACCTTTATACAAACATGATCTAAGCAAAAATAATAAAACAATGCGAGAGTAAACTCATTGAATCATTATTTTCAAAATTTACTTACCGTAAAAATCACCCAAACGTTTGTTAAAACATTTTTTGGACGTATAAGAAATGGCATCCCATTTTAGAATGACATATAAGACATGCATAGTTTTTTTAGCCACGTCTAGTATAAAAATATTGTTCAAACTGTTTGAAATTCTTTGGCAAAAAAAACAAAAGTTCGTCTTCTAATAATAGAAAATATTTCTGAATTAGGTAAACAACATTATCAACATCAGTTAGGGAAATCAATGCTGATAATCAATGCCTATCAACAAAAAATCCTTATTATATTTTATTATCTCGTAGTTTGATCAAAACATTTTTTTCTTATTTTAAGTAGGTATAGTTTCCGAAAAATAAAATATCGGAGCATTTTCACCAAAAACTTCTCCGGATTCAAAACGGCTCAGTTATGTGGGCGAAACTGAATATTGATCATAAAGTCTTATGTCGACCATCCCAAGTCCCAAGAGCATCAATTCTCTGCTATATCCCTCATAGAACCTACATACCTAGTTTTAATAAATTTTGTTTAAAAATAACGAAACTATGATGTGGCTACAAATTTAAAAACTGTTCAAACATAACTTAACCAAATCAATTTTTTTTTATTTCTCATTTAAATCCCCAATAGAACCTTCATAACGAATTTGAACACATTTTTTTAAAAAATAACGACATTATGCGAACATGTATTCTCACCAAATCCAACCGAACCCAAATAGAACGTATATACCAAATTTGAATCAAATTCTTTGAGAAATAACGAAATTTTGCGGACATAACTTCACTAAATTATAAAAACATATTAACTATATATCATCCCTCTCCCTCATTGAACCTACATACCTAATATGATTTACAATAAGATCCATTGAAACATAACTAAACTATGGAAACATAACTTCACCACATTACAAAAAAAACAAAAGTACGTAAATATCGGAGCATTTTCACCAGAAACTACTCCGGATTCAAAACGGTGGACGAAACTGAATATCAATCATATTCTCTCATATTGACCATCCCAAATTCCAAGAACATCAATTTGAGAAAATGGCGGTTAAAGTTGATCAACTTTGAGCAAAAAATCTTTTATATTTCTGATCAATTTTTAAACTTTTTATTACGTATAGGACATTAATCGAGGCTTCGTCTATAACTAGAAAAAAAAACTTTTCGGAAATGTCAACAGATGTGTTAGAAACACGTGTTTTTCTGAACCACTTTAAGGCCGCTCAAAAGCTCGCGGGACTCTGAGTCTTAACCCATTAGCGCCCAGCGTAACCATATCTACAGTTACTGCTAAAGGGTTGACTTCAAAGTTGAAATTTGCCTTTCCTTGTGCGCTTTGTTCATAAATGATACCACAGATCGTATATGAATAAATAAGCACATTGAATTTCAGCTGTTATCTTAAATTGATAACTCAGTTATTATTCCATATATAGTGCGGCTCAAAAATGCCCCCTCATTCTGATTTTTGAACAGTTTGATTAATAGATACGAAATTTGGACGAACCATATGTGAAGACGTTCTGCATTTTTTGACAGCTGAAAATGTGAACGTGACAGCTGGGTACCATTTTGAATTAAAAATCAAATGGAAAGGTGGGTCGAGTGATAACTTATTTAGAAGGCCCTTCGACTCTGACTACAACTGCCGAGTTTTAATCCTCTGCTTTCATTGCTGTTGATATGACAGGATGTCAACAGAACTTTTTCTCATTTTTGTTAACTAATACTCACCAGCAAGAGTTGACTTGGGGTGACAAAAATCCTTGTCAAAAATATTGGGTGATAGCTTATTTTGAAGATCTTCTGTCCCTCATCATATCCTCTTAGTTTGGAGAAGTCAACTTTTGCGGGTAAATATTAAACGAGATGATAATTCGCCCAGGGCTCCATCGTTGCCAAATCATGAGTTATTGTTGACAGTGTTACTTCCAGCTGTTATTTAAGCGGGGTATTTAAAAATCTAGATTCGTGTTCCAGTTGATCGTGTTTTATTTTTTTTAATAGGGAATAACTCCAAAAGAGCCTATAAATAGGCAGAAAAGTATATTAGACTATCTCGGATAAAAGAGGAGACGTTTATATGAGGGTGTAGTCTATAATAATAGTAGATTACAGAATGCATCCTGAGCTTTTCAAAAACACGAAGCAATTATTATGTGAATGTTTTATTCACGTACCTACTCTAAGATCAAAATGAGGTCTGATCTGTTTCCGTAGATAGGTAGGTATCTTATCTCATCGAATACTGAAGAAATATTTAAGACATCGTTTTTATAGAAAAGAGGATGTAGAAAAAGCACTTTGTATTGGGCTTATCTTTAAAATTGATTTTCCGGCAAAGTTTAAAAAAAAACATAATGTAGCGATCAGCTAGGTTGTGGATGGCCGGAAGTCTTCAATACACAGGTTTTCAACAAAGTATCTATTTTCAACAATTATTTCAAATCACAAAAATAAAGAGCGACAAAAATAAATATCAAATAGATGACTTGACTTTCAAATTGACAATACTTTTTTATTATAAAATAGCGTGTATGGAAATTTTAGAAATTGTAGTGACTACTACAATAAACAATACCCAATGTGGGAGTTGAAAAAGATCAATAAATTGACAAACGACTTTAATACAGGGTGTCCCCGAGGTGTACGTCTGTACCACTGATTTTTTACGACTAAAAAGATCGATTAGACGATTAGACCTTTATCTTACCACAGTACAAAAGTTAATGGCTACTGATACAGGGCGTCAAAGTTTGAATTTTGTTTTCGATTTTTTGGTTTATTTCTTGAGAGAAACATCAAAAAGTCACGAAAATTTGAACTTAGGGTTTTTTTCCGGGTGAAAAATTTAAATAATGTGGCAGTTTTGTGCAGCATACTGCTTGAAGTTCCTATTTAATCAGTCCTATTTTCTTCTTGCCAGTTACTGATGTGGATCATGTAAGTCTCTTTTTTCTTGATAGGTATATGTTTAATTTATGAATTATGACAAATTAATTAATCACATTATATTTACCTTTTTTTTTTTAGAATCATCAACCTATGGTACAGTGTACAGGGTTTTTCACAAAAAACATACTGTAGCGATCAGGTATCTTGACCTTGTATACCTATAATAGGTCTTGAGATGATCGCTATAAAATATGGTTTTTTTATAACTTCTGAAAATAAATTAGAGATAAGCACAATAAAGTGCTTTTTCCACATCCTTTTTTCTATAAAATCTTTGTCTCAAGTATCTCTTTAGTATCTACGAAAACAGACCTCATTTTGATCTTAAAGTACCCACGTGAACAAAATATTCACATAATAACTGCTTGGTATTATTGAAAAGCTCAGGATACATTCTGTAACTCGTCCTGTAATTTACTATCAAATACAACACGAATCTAGATTTTCAAATACCCCGCTTCAATAACAGCTGGAATTGACACTGTCAAGAAAAACGCATGATTTGGCAATGCTGGATGAATTATAATCTTGTAATATCAATGTTAGGACCGGTACTTTCACATTCGAATAAATAAAATAATAAGTAACTGTCAGATAACAAATGGAGCGTTACCATGGCGGGACCAATTTTGAGGTTATTCTGGGGGAATAAAATCCACTACTTGAATGTGAAAGTACCGGGCCTTAGTGAAATGTTGAAGACCTAACGGTAGATTAATCGATCACTCCGATGGAAAATTCACATCGTTCAAGTGAAAGACCTCCACCATCGGGTAGTCATATTATGGTCTTACAACGAGTTCGTGGATGATCCTCCCGGGAGCAAGGAAAATTTTAAACTGTTTCTTTAGTCTGACCAATTCATGAACGTTTCTGCCTACTAGGCGTCATCAGCATGACTATATGTGTCAGACTGAAGAGAACAGTATCAGGGCTCGTGTCTATCAGACAAGTAAATGTGTAAGTGAAAAGTTGTGGACCTAACGCCATCTATCGGTAGATTAATCAATCACTTCGATGGAAAATTCACATCATTCAAGCGAAAGACTCCCACCACCGGGTCTATATCAATTAAGTAAATATTAATTGAGTAACAAAAGTGAAAAAAAATTGACACGCTGTCATATTAACTGGAATTGATAGCAGAGGCTTAAAACTTGGCAGTTGTAGTCAGGGTTAAAGGGTCTTCAAAATAAAGAATCACTTAACATTTTTTGATTTTTTCATTCAAAATGGCACCCAGCTGACATTTTGATATCTTCAGTTGTCGTTACAATGTCAAATAATGGAGAACGTCTTCACATATAGTGTGTCCAAATTTCGTTTGCATTTATCAAACGGTTCAAAAGTTAGACGGCGAGGTAACTTTTTGAGCCGCACTGTAGATGTATTTGTGAAAATACAACAAGAGAACATTTGAGAGAGTGTATGTAAGTAGATAAAACATTTTGAAATATTTGGATGTGAGAGTTATGACAATGTCTACGTCATCTTAACCATATGGTTACGCTAGGCGCTTACACTTCACATATTTTTATTTCGCATGTCACTTCTGACGAGGTGTTTTTATCGAAGAAGCTTTAAAAATGGCGTATAATGATGATGCTCATGTACCCATCCAATATTTTCAAGGCTTCACCAAATTTTGGAGAGCTCTCTGTCGAAAGTTTCATCGAAACCTTGATTCCAAGACTCATTTCACTTTAAAAACACAGACAAAACAATTTGGGCGTTGATGGGTTCACGTTGAATATGCAGCACTCAATTTTAATAAGAGCCAGTCCAAATGTTGTTTTCATGACAAGTCCCTACCGTACTTTCAGTGAGTGACTTGGTGAAAAAAAAAACCTCGAATATCAAGCTTTTATTCCATATTTGATTTTTTAAAGACAAAATTCACGCAACTCAAAGATAAGTTGTATGCTGTTTACGGGGTCTCTGCACCATCAGCGGCTGAATGCAAACGTGGTCGTACCAGGTTAAGCAACGTCCAAAAACTGCAGTCACCGATGATAACATTGCTTTCGCTAATGATAATAAACGATAGTCTTACTCAGGGTGAGAGAGATGGTAGAGGCTATGTTCGGGGACGTTGGGTGCCACGTTTTCACGTGTTAGACCAAAAATATATTCCAAAGAACTTTTCCATTCGACGCATCATACACCTTCATACAACCAAAACAAAAATAGAGACAAAACAGTGGAAAAACCATTATGTAATCATAGAAGCATAGTAAGCTACAAACAGAAATTATTGTGGAAAACCTGCAACATTTATGAAAAAAAATAAAATCTGTTTCACCAAGACAATGTGTCATCCCACACCTCAGAGGTTAGTTTGGCAAAAATCCAGGAATTTTGGTTGCAACTTGATCAACCTCCTTACTATCCTGATCAAACCCCGTGACTAATTTTTGCTTCGTAATCCAAAAGTTGCGCTTGGAGGGTGGAGGTTCTATTTAAATGAAGAATCATCACCTTCGTGAACAATCCTTTTGCAGAAAAGACGTCCACTACAGATATCAGAGTATTGCTGAGAGAGGTATGTAGATCTACAACAAATACATATACAGGGTGTTACTTAATGGTATGCCATAATTTTAAGGGGGAGTTCCTGGATAGATTTTAAGTCGAAAAGGTCATATAAACTTGGGTCTTAAAATGCTTGGTTTTTAAGATACGGGGTGTTTTCCAAAGACGGTTTGAGATATTGAACTGAATTTTGCCACAGAATATTATGATATAGGAACACACTTTTTTTTATTTTTATTTTCTCATTTTTATTTCATTTTATTTTATTTTTTTTTTTTTTTTTTTGTAATTTTTCTTTTTAGACCCAAGTTTATATGACCTTCTTGACTCAAAATTTATCCAGGAACTCCCTCTTAAAATTATGACATATCATTGATTGACATCCTGTTTATGGAAAAATAGGTTTGGAATATGGGAACTTTTCATACCACTCACGTAAGAATAAATACAAGAGGATATCTTCTAATCAGCGCATCAGTAATGACAATACAAAAATATATTTCTCCGTAAAGACGTACAATTTCCTCAATTTAAATTGAGGATATCCATCAATTATTATCGTTAGATGTCATCAACTTCGGAAAGTACGATCAAAGATAATTAAACCATTATCAATAGAATTGGTGATTGATAATAAATGACTATCTGATTGAAAAATTCCGGTATTTCCCGTGTTTGAATGATTTATGGCTTGATTTTATGAGATTACATACCCAACTAACTACTCATACTAGTGTTGATTATTCAAGAGTGATATCCTGTACAGCTCTAATAATATTGATTCGGAAGCTGCACAAAGATGATTATTATCAATCTTGTTTCGTTATCCTTGGTTTGATGGGTTTGCGAATAGAATACATAAATAAACGGAACAATGATGAGATAAGCTCGAAATTTTTGTCTTATTATGAGAAATTTAAAAGACTTCCATGAAAAAATCAATGGAAATTGAATACCAGTAATATATGTTATGAGCAAAAAGTAATTGGAAGAATACCACTGATATCACTGTTATCATTAATACCTACTCAGAATAACAAATACTGGAAAAAAGACGTTGAAGTTGAAATGAAACCAGAACAATAAACTCTTCGGGATAAAAATCCAAAATATTGCTTTGACGGAAATTTTAAGCTAAAAACTTTTTTTCTCCAACTGTCTGCATATCAAATTTATTTTTCGAAAGAACACATTGATGCTCATGATTTGACATTTCTCAGAATGAACTGAAATGGAAACGTGAAACTAGAAATCATAAGAATTCAAAGATAAAGAAATCGAATAATCACTGAAAATAATCATTTTATCTTGCAGCATACATTTTTAGAATTAATGATTTTTTGACAATGTGTTGCATGTAGAACATATAGAACAGAATCAAATAGAAGCCTATTAGCTCATTCACTTACCGCGGAAATCAAGCTGAATGACATCAAGGTCAGCGATGACCATGGGGGGTTTCGAAGCCGTTTTTTCGTAGTCATTGAACCATTCGCACCTGAGTCTCTTGGCTTCGTCCCACACCTGTGATTGAAAAAAATATGTGAGAACACGTCCTACGGTTCTACGTCGGGTCACTGATAGTGGTCGACAGTTTAGATCGTGAATGAATCGATTTGGAGATCTCTGCTGACAAGTGATTTTAACGGGCCATTGATGGATTGGCAAACTGAATATTGGTGGTGTGCTCTTGAACTTGGCCAATCCAAAGAAATACCAAAAAATACAAAGAGTCAAACTCTTTGAAAGGTGTTTTTGAGTGAATTATTTTTTCGTGTTTCTTTTGATTGACGTACAAAAGAGCTTCAAGCTCTAAATGAGTTGTGCTCTATGATATTCTCGAAATACTGTGAAATACAACGCCATGAAAACAAATAATTCACGTGAATAAGAAGTGAATTCCGCATTAACCCCTGCACTTGAAGTGTATAACCTATCCCAATAAAATATCTTGGGCATTTTTCTAAGGAGCAGACAGTGAATTATTTTCTCTTTTATTTCAAACAAGAACAAGCACTTATTATGAAGTACTCAACGAAATACGATATTTTTGTGGGTGACACGCTTTTTTAATAAACTGAACTGTATTTGCAAAATGAGTTCAAAAGTTCAATTTGTTTGTCCTATTTATGTTAATGAGTTTTATAATGAAAGTCGAATCAGCGTGATCCTCATTTTTCTCTACCGAGGTTGCAGAAATGATTCGCTAACTTAAGCTGGATCTTCTTGGAAAAAAAATTGCTGTCATTCTCAGTTTGTATGTGACTGTTTATGAACGAAACTACCATCATAGTCAAATGAATTGTGAAACAAGATTTCCACTACCCAGATTTTCTGGCCTGACACCATAAGAGTTTCCTCACAGTCCAATTGCCATAGAAACTGATTCTTCTGAACATGAAATCGTTTTCGAAGACATCAATTTTTTTTTATTGTAAGCTCTTGAGACTATAGGACCAACGCATTTATAAAAACTGTGCTTGAACATATTACATGTGATAATTTCAGTAACTGAATGCAATATGTGGACAGCATTTTTGCAAACTTTTATTAATGCAAAAAAAAGTGATCACGTTCGACTCAAATTGCTACAAGAACAGTTGAAGGAAAGCGGACTATTCATTAGTCATAATGCTGTTTTATCGCTATGATCTTAAAATAATTACCTACCTACTTACCTCTAACAGATCTTTGTCGTATTGGACTACGACGGTATTTTCATAGAACTGGCCGTGTAAGTCGGGTTTTGTCCCGCATCTGGCGTAAGCTATCCGGAAGGAGAAGAATGTTTGACCAGTTGATGGAGGTACATAGACACACCTATGAGAAATTAACCTGTTACTTACGTGTAAAAACCATGATAAGACAATTTTTTTTAAATGAGTATTATCAAATGATCAGGAAAATATGATTGTTTATAGGAAAAGAGCCAATTTCAAGATTTTTGAGTTTTCTAAAATAGTTGTGGTAGGATTATTTATTTGACTTCGAGATCAAAGCAGGTCTGATCCTATCGCTTGAATTCTAAGATTCAAGACAATATACTGAATTGAGAAGTCAACGCCGCGCCGTCGCGACAATGCCAATGCCAAGTGCAACATCATGGCGTGCCATCAGTTATCGATTTTATGTTATGAATTGAGAAAAGTGGAATGCTTTCACTCCAATATCATCTTTGCCAGCTTGTTATGAGGTGTATGGATCTATTTCGACAAAATTAAGTAATTGAACCACCCAATTTCTTCGGTAGATTGCCGTGACGTTGCACTGCTCGCGACAGCATTCGCAACGGCGTTTTGTTCGGTGTTTTGTTGCAAGTTGGGACGCGCCTCAAGATAACGCAAAAAAACCATTGGAGAATTGTTCCAACCAATATTCACAAAAATAAGTTGTGTTTTTTTCGATTTGCGTATTTGATAGAGGTACGGGACAACGGATCATAAAATGTGAAAAAAATATGGTACAAACGGACAGCTACAATGAAAACCTTCTCAGCTGAGATGGTGGGAAGTACAATAAAAAAAGGAGTATTCTCTTTTACTTCAAGTGAATGCTTCATTGTGTGGTTTTCACTTCGTCAAATTTGACATTTACTCCACATAATGCTAAAGGATAGACTTAAGTAGATACTAGAAGTATTTACTTCGTATTCACTTCAAACTTTGCTTTGTATACCTCGAAACATATAAGTTGAAAACTGTAGTGAGTACTACTTTTCTCTAGTATTCCCCCCACTTGGAAGTATTTGCTTCACATCATATACAGATGTTGAAAATAGATTTTTTTCATGGATAATGGTTGAATAGACGTCATCTGAGGATCTACAACCTTGTCTAGCACTTTTTTCAATAGTATAATCCCTCATAGTCATGATTACTGATAATTGAACCAATTTGAGGTTGAACTCGTCCTAGTATTCATTACTAGTTTATACTTCTAACCTTACTAGATACTTTCCTCAGGAGAATTCACTACATGTTGAAGGCTATACTCCGCAATATACTAGGAAGTGAAAGTTTTTATTGGAACTACATGCAAATACGTTTTCTTATCATACCGCCCATTGTTTTTGACGAGTTTGTCTGTACATACTTGCAAATTATTTGCGATTGTGTAACTTGCTCATTTCACACAATTTTTTTACCTTATTGGTAATTATTTTTTTCTCGATTCTTTCTTCAAATGATTGTGTGATATCTCCGTTCATTGGATAATCAGATTGACTTTCAAGACATGAATGAGCATCAAAACCAGTGACGACTATAATATTATTTATTTTTTGAAAACTTAACTTTTCAAAGAACAATTTTTGAAGAAAGACATCTTGCTCGTGACGTTAGCTAGTCAATAGAAAACAGATCAAGTCGATAAACTTCAAGTCCAGATTATATTTATTTATTCATGTACAGGGTGTTCACAGATAAATGGACCCCCCCATTAACTTTTTAATTTGATGTTTGGGAAAAAGATGTTTCAAATAAAAGTTTAATGGTTCAAAATGAATTTTGTGACAACAAGGTTTTCACATATACAGGAAGTTTCAGAACTTCTGGGCGTGGTCTAACTTTCTTATTTCAAAATACAACCCTATTTTTTTGTTTGATTTTTGCATTCTCCATAAAATTCTTAATATTTTCCATATAGCGTACCCTATACCCAAATTCAATCAATAAGAAGATATTAACGTCAGAAGTTTGCTATTTTTTTGAGCATGTTTTAAAATTTATGGTACTGTTTCGAAACCTTGAAAACGAAGTGGTTGTTAATAGATGTCAACTTGTCAAGAAAGATTTGAACATGTTATATTGCGAAGAGGAAAAAGTTAAAATATTCTCTCTATACATACAGGGTGATCCAGTTGTATCCTACAATATTCCAAATCAGGATTCTACATCGGATTGTACTAAGTACTTAAAATGAATAATTTTTATTCTATGAAAACCTTTGAAATATTTAGTTTCTTTTTGAAAGCTTTTTTGAAAATGGATATAACCCCTATTGTCTGACTGGAATTTGTCATGGTTTGAGGGGCTATTTCGTCGTCTTTCAGAATAAATATCCATAGAATAAAGATTGCTCATTTTAATTAGTAGAATCCAAATTTTAAATATTGTCGGATAAAATTGGGTCACCCTGTACGTTGTCCAGATCTTCTTCAAAAAGTTAACATCCATTACCAATTACCTCGTTTCCAAAGTCACCAAATAATACCATAAATTTCAATACATGCTCGAGAAAATAGCAAACTTCTGACGTTAATATCTTCTTATTGGTTGAATTTCGGTTAAGGGTAGGCTCTATGAAAAATGTTTAGAATTTTTTGTTGAATGCAAAAATCAAACAAAAAATGGGGTTGTAATTTGAAATAAGAATGTTGGACCACGCCCAGAAGTTCTGAAACACCCTGTATATGGGAAAACCTTGTTTTCGCAAAATTCATTTTGAATCATTAAACTTTTATCTGGAACATTTTTTACCCAAGCATCAAATTAAAAAGTTAATGGGGGGTCCATTTATCTGTGAACACCCTGTACATACATACATACCTACTTGAAAATAAACGAATTCCAATAATTGTTTTTTGGTCAGGTCACGTTTGTAGTGCTCATTTAAATGTTATTCTGATGATGAATCTTGATCTTGAGACCAGTTTCTCTTTTTTCAATAGAAAACTGGAAACTTAATAGCCATGTTAACATAATAAAATTTTGATAATAATTATTAGAGATGTAACGTCACTAATGATGTCAATGATTCAGAACAGCTGATACGTTCTTAGTTAGGCAGTCATATGATATCTGCATACCTTCGACATTGCAAATCATTTTTTAAATTGATTCATGCGAGTCTCGTGAACGATATTATTTAAAAAGATGAAAAAATCTTTTGATTGTAGGTGAATAACCAACTACATAGACATCATGGCGGTGAAGGTAATTAGAATGTGGATTATTCTAAACTTTGTTGCAAAAATTTTGAAAAGCTAGGGTTCAGAACTAGGATCTTATCAGTGACCTAGACTTCTGACGATTGGCAGGTTATCTAATTGTAAATAATTACAGAAGAAGTAATGCAATCTTCCACCTAGTGTTCTGACAATCTTTTACTGACATCTTCATCCTATCACGGATTAAATTGCAAATCGTCAGAATTTTACCTTGCAAGTCTAACCCCCCTCCTTGCTTTATTCTTCCAGGGTGCCTTCTGACAACCCATTTATCACTGTGTTCGTAACAATCGAACCTCTTGATGTTGAAAAGTCACCACTAACCCAACGTAGCCAGCTTTCCGAATAAAGAACTATTCAAGTTTGAAGTTTGGCATATACTGAGCATGGTGTGAAATCATAACGCAGTGATTTTGGTGAATTTCAAAGCATTATATCTCCGTCAATTTTAGACTAACAAAAAAAAAAGAAAAAACACGTGTCTACACTTACAGTGAGGACGTAAATAGTCCCCCCCCCTCTAACTTTTGAACGCATAAATATTTTTGGCTCAAATTTGAAGGTGTTGTTCAGGGTAGGATTTACTAAGTTTTGACTTCCAAAAAAAAATTTCAACTGTCAAACTGACAGCTGGGCACCATTTTGAAACAAATTATTAAATAGAAAAGGGAGTCATGTGATACCTTATTTGAAAGGTCCTTCCATTCTCTTTTCACCCCCAAAGTTTGAAGTCCTTAGCATTTTTCTTAAGGAAATGGCGCCATATCGAAAATAAATTATTTGGGTCAAAATACTATCTCTAATTCTTAAAAGAACTTTATTAACAATGAAAAAACTAACCTATAACATAAGTGATCGTTTCTACAACAGTATTTAATAAAAAATTTCAAAAAAACCTAATACTAAAGGTAATATTAAGAACGAAATCATGCAAAATTATTTAATTATTAATTCCTTATGAAAAATAATAAGGACTTCAAACTTTGGGGGTGAAAAGAGAATGGAAGGATCTTTCAAATAAAGTATAACATGACCCCCTTTTCCATTTAATAATTTGTTTCAAAATGGTGCCCAGCTGTCAGTTTGACAGTTGAAATTTTTTTTTGGAAGTCAAAACTTAGTAAATCCTACCCTGAAACAAACTTCCAAATTTGAGCCAAAAAAAAATTAATGCGTTCAAAAGTTAGAGGAGGGGGACTATTTACGTCCTCACTGTATAGTCTGGGAGGTGGAGTCACTTTTTAACTAGTGATCGATCTGCAGACGAATTTTTCGTTGTTCGTTGTTCTCCACATGAATAATATAGTAGCGGGGGGTGTGTGCGCGGAGGGCTGAGAAACTCGTCGGAAAAACTTTGAAAAAATGCGATTCATATGCTCATGAAAATTTGGTGGAATATTAATTATACATAATCAAAAGTGATATTCTGTCAGGGGTGTAGAGTACCCGGAAAAACTGAAAAATCGGAGTGACTGATCTGCACTTGAAATTGTATTCAATGATTATGTAAATAGATTGAAATGCGAAAGTTAACGTCAGCCACGATTTTCGTGGTGGATTCTGCATCAGTCGGCTTTTTAAAGTCTAGGGTGACCAGATTTCTTTGACGCGCGCTCTTATGCAAAATAAAACACTGGCATCGTGCCGACTGACGATGGTTTATTGAATTTGTGAGACGATTCCTGATTCATCTATCAATTTCAGGGGGATATGAATCACTAGAATGAATTTTTGAATTGTTAATAACATCACTTCTTTTCGGGAAGCTAAAATCGAACAGTGAGCTAAAAATGAGTAATTCATATGCGAGTTTATATGCATTGAATTCTTTTATTTCAATTTTGAAGAATATTTGCACCCAACAGAAGAAAATATGTAAATTTATTTAAGGAATAGATAAATGAGAAAGTGAAACTTACTTGTGCATTATTTATTTTAATGATTGCATCAATGAATATCTTGATAGGGAAGTGATTTATCGTTCCCATTCTGGGCTTGAATCATTCTAAGAGAGAAATTTTAATCATAACTTATTAGTTTGGAACTCTGAATCGTATTTTAGCTTTTATATTTTGAAGATACTATAAATTTTTCACTAGTGAGTCAAATGTCTCGACAATTTTTCCCAATTAAAAAATGGCATTTTGTTGATTGATTTTGTTGGTTGACTTTCCATAATTTAGTGAGAAATCTATATTATCCACAAATTAGAATAGCTGAAACAAGATTCAAGGTTCCTATCAATAAAATACAATTTAAATTTTCCTCTGAAATGATTCAAAGCCACCTAGTAGAAAAAAGTGAAAGCTCATTTTGCTTAAAAAATACAGGAGTCTGCATCGGTCACCAGACTTTTGCTTCACACCGATGAAAAAGATGACGCCACAAGAGAATAAAATGTGAGCATCATTATTGTCACTCAGCGTTGTTCCAAGGTTCACAATTGCACAAATTTTAATATTTTTATTCAGAAGAATAATTTACATCAAAATTGATCATGACAATTAAACAATCGTCAATCAGAACGATGACAACTGGTCACTGCCCTCGACTGTGGAAAGACGTCTGACGCAGAATCCACCATGATGATCGTGGCTGATGTTTATTTTCGCAATTCACTCCATCAACATAATCATTTTATAACATTTCAATTACAGATCAGTCACTTGTATTTTTCAGATTTTCTGGCTGCTTTACACCCCCGAATGACGAGGTTTCCACGGTCGGGAACGTGACTGACGTCCATTTTTAGTTTTAATTATGTGTAATTACTATTCTATCAGATTTTTATGAGCAGATTAAGCACTTTTTTCCATAGTTTTTCCGACGAGTTCCTCAACCTCCCACGCATTCACCCACCACGGTCGCGCTGGCTGACTTTCAACTTTGATCATATTAATGGTGAAACTATTCAATAAATCACTTCTAAGTCGCGGATAAATCACTGAATAAATAAATGACACCACCTCCCGAACTACTATTTTTCATGGAGACGTCCGACGCAGAATCCACCATGATGATCGTGGGTGATGTTTATTTTCGCAATTCACTCCATCAACATGATCATTTTATAACATTCCAATTACAGATCAGTCACTTGAATTTTTCAGATTTTCTGGCTGCTTTACACCCCCGAATGACGAGGTTTCCACGGTCGGGAACGTGACTGACGTCCATTTTTACTTTTAATTATGTGTAATTACTATTCTATCAAATTTTTATGAGCAGATCAAGCACTTTTTTGCATAGTTTTTCCGACGAGTTCCTCAACCTCCCACGCATTCACCCACCACGGTCGCGCTGGCTGACTTTCAACTTTGATCATATTAATGGTGAAACTATTCAATAAATCACTTTTAAGTCGCAGATAAATCACTAAATAAAATAATGACACCACCTCCCGGACTATTATTTTTCATGGAGTTTCTAATCCAGCAATTGAAAAAGTAATGAAAGCTACCTATTATTGCTTATGGTTATAGATTCTCTTTCAAAATACCTTGGGTCTCCATGTTGTCCTTTACTTGAAACAATACCCTCAAAGGGTTGACTGAACGTTAAATGTACATCCATATGATCTTTCCCACACATGACCTCCAACGATTGTATGGAGGGCATACCCTCTGGCCTATGCAGAGGCCACAGATCACCAGCATTGACTACTTCAGATATCTGAAAAAGAACAAAAATAAATATTGATAACACATTTTTTTGTGACATTCTCCACGAATGTATGTGCCATATGAACAACGTGGGAAAAATATTATCACGAAGAAAATGTGTGCATATCTGCAGTTAAACAGCTGGATTATACGGGGCGGGGCACGAAAAACCTCCCACTCAGGTCTTCGCAAGTGTTGAGTAAAATCAAAAATCGCTTGGACACGCCAAGTTTTATGTTTTGGGGGGATTAACATTTTTTTGGTGTTTTCACACCCTAGATACCTCCAGAGTTTTAGATCGAAGGAAAGGTCGAATGATATGTTATTTGATGGCTATTTTTATGAAGCAGAGTATATCTCCGAAGTTTCAAGTTGAAATTATTTAGTATTATTTCTCTTTTATTATCCAAAATTTCTTGTTATTCATTCATTTATTCGTGGAGCTGGGTTAGTTTGCGTTAGTTTGGGTTAGTACTTACTCTCCCTCCCTTTATTTCAATATTCTGATAAGGCGATTGGAATGAATTTTTCATACAACAACATACAAATTCTAGTCCAAAGGCTTTTCTCTGAGACCAAACTCACAATCCAAATCTCTTGTAAAAAATAACTAACAACGCCGGTGTGGTGCTGCGCTGTAAATGAATAACGCATTTGACATGCATAGCAAGGGTCATACCGTCATCATAACGTGACGAATTTTCGTGGCACCAGCCCGTCTGCCGTGGCCCTCAAAGTTCACGCCTAGTGCGCGTGAGTAGGGCTTCGTGAGATCACAAGACCAAGACCTAACAATCTTCCCAAGACCAAGACCAAAACTTGACGTTCAATACCAAGACCAAGACCACTCTACCTCGGGAGACACAATCTTATTTATTTAATTATTAAATTTGCAAATGTATCTATTTTCTTTCAATTGGTCTTCTAAATGAATCAATTCTTCAAAAATGTATTATTGCAATTTTCCAATATTCACAGTGGGTATAGACCAGTGCTGTCAAATCACTGAAACGAATATACGTTATGTACGTAAATGTTATTGCAACTTATAAGTAGATTTCGTAAAAAATTAGCAGCTTAAAATTTACCATCTGCACCAGTATTTTTTTCATCACAAAAAATTAATCATAGTACCTATTCCCTCTAATCAAACAATGACAATGTTGAAATAAATAATGTGTTACTGAATAATAAACCAAAGCGATGATGAATATGCAAGCATGAAGAACATTTTTGAGAGGAATTGTACCTATTATCTATAATGATAAACTGTGCTAAAAGTGGTTGATCGGTAGTCATGGCAGAGCTATCGGTTACAACCCCGCATCACACACAAACTAATCCAAATCTACTTATTGTCAATTTTACAATAGAATGCAAAATGACCTATGTGATGCTTTTCGGAAACCTTCGTTTGGCATGAATGTCCAGATAGGTTTATTTTTATGATTGAAATGAAGTAGATCCCGTATAATTTGGCCCAATAGGTAATAAAATATACAAACCATTCACAATTATGAAAAACGCCCTATAAATGCGAAAATGACTTCACATGCTAGAAAAAAAGATGAATGAAAAGATATAATGCTGCTGTTTTGTGCAGCTCGTTGAAATCGTACCGCCAGCCCAGGTAATAATGGAGAACTTGCATGCAAAATTGAAGCGATTTTTTCTTGCAAACTGAAAAAAATCGCAAGAAAATCGATACTTATTTTTTTATTTTGTGAAAATATGATTTTTCCAATAGTTATTCAAATCTGAAGTTTTATATATATAGATACACCGGCAAAATTAAGGGAACGCACAAAATGTATACTAAGTTAAAAATCAATTTTCTTTTGAAAATCAATGCTCGATTTCGATAAATTTTTTACTGGATTGTTGATCGGCTCCTCAAGAATACATCTGACTAATTTTCGTTTTATAATTATTCGTTTTTGTAGCATATACAGCCGCGAAAAGGAAGTCAGGATTTTTTGGTGTTTTTTGAGACACTCTGTGGAGTAAACCGCTGACAGTTGAATATGGTCTTTAGCATCACATTGTAGCCTGATCTTTTCTACACATTTCCGTTATTTATTTTCTGTGATATCTCAATTTTTAACAAAAATACAGGGTTTCTAAGAAAAGTCTGAAATTAGTCTTCATTTTTCACTTTACATAATAACGTAATTTGTTGCCATGGTTTCTTAATGCATTTTTATTTGTCTCTGAGTATTTTCAAAGTCAAGCCAAAATCCAACGCGGGTGATATGGCTTCTACTGATGTGGCAAAGGCTATAGCGTTGATTGAAAATGGTAGATCATACGCTTATGTTGCGGACATGTTGGGAAAATCAAAGTCCACGATATACCGTGATGTAAGCCGTTGAAGAAAAAGAGGAGAGTATAGGAGGGGACGAGACCAAGGTAGAATACGGTCAACTACTGCTAGAGACGACAGATTTATAGTCTTTCAACCTCTGAGAAACCGGCGTAGAACAGCACCACGAATAAGAAATAAACTGAAGGAAGTACGTGGAAGGCGAACAAGTTATCGAACCATCAGAAGAAGGCTTGAAAAAGTTGGTTTGAGAGCTTGTAGAACAAAAAAAGCTCCTCAACATCGAGTGGCCAGACTGGAATTCGCTAGGGATCATGAAAATTGGGGCAATCACACGTGGGCCAACGTGCTTTCCAGATGAGAGCTGGTTTTGCATTAATTCGATTGATGGAAAAGAAAGAGTGTATCGTCGCCGCGCAGAAGAAGATGAACAATTTAATTTCACTCCTACGGTCTCCTATGTCGGTGGTTTGGTAATGGTGTGGGTGGGGGATATGTTTAGGAGGACGAACAGACTTTACAGTGATTACTGACGGTGCCTTGAATGCAGATGGACACATCCAAGATGTTCTGGAACAGCATGTTGTACCATTTGCCCTCCATATCGGAGAGAACTTCCAGTTAATGCACGACAATTCACGCCCTCACGTGGCTCGTCGCGTTTCTGATTTCCTGGATAACATAGGAGTAAGAATCATGAATTGGCCTGCATGTTTTCCGGACCTTAATCCAATTGAACATATCTGGGACATGTTAGGCCGACGACTACGTTCTAGAACTCCCCAACTTGAAAATCCCGAGCAAGTTGATTGAGATCTGGGACCATTTGCCACAAGAGCTCATCGACAATGTCATCAGAAGCATGGGAAGGCGGATGACTGCTGTCATAAAGGCTCATGGAGGTCACACGCATTACTAGATTATTGTTATCATTGTTTGATTTTCAATCGTTTATTGATATTTAAAAAGTTATTATGTAATGTAAAAATGAAGACTGAATTCAGACTTTTCTTAGAAACCATGTATTTTCGTTAAAAATTGAGATATCACAGATAATAAAGAACGGAAATGTTAAGAAAATATGAGGCTACAATGTGATGCGAAGACCATATTCAACTGTCAGCGGTTCACTCTACAGAGTGTCTCAAAAAATCTTTACGTATTTGGATTTTTTTAAAATTTCCTAGCGGCATTTTATTGAGTACCAAAGTTCGCGACTTTGCCATGATTTGAACGTCGCTATATATCCTACCGTTTCCAATATACTAATGGTAAACATTGCATAATTTTGCCAGGGTTGCCTAGAGCAATCGTTTCTAAACCAGTACATTATCTGACGTATAAACTTCATACGCATCAAACAACAACAACATATGAGGGTTTATAATTCTGATACCGTATCTTAGACTGGCCTTTTTGAACGCAAGTTCTAGTATTTAAGGCGTATTTTGACTAAATTAAATGATTTTATTCTAGTGGTGAATTGATTTTCTAAGTCATCCTCAAAATTTAGTTCAACATTTTCGAGATACCCTGAATATAACTCAAAATGGTTCAATGTGTGGGATGACAAAACGTTTTCATCAATTATCATCAGAATCATGTTTAGATAATAATTATAATCAGTAACGAACAGAATGGTAACAGGTTTCTTATCGTCGACAAGTAGAAATATTGTTCAGGAAATAATTATTGGCAGAGTGTATATTACCTTGCTTGGAAGTTACTTGATCCTAATTAATTTATCGAGCTTGTCAAGATAAGATAATATGTAGCTTGTATATTGTACAGAATAACAGCAAAGACGCTAGTTGATAAAACAGTCTGTATGGTGTTTTGTCAAGTTTTTTGTGGTTGAATAATGATTTTTTCATTGACCCATGGAGACCTTCAGAAAACGAGGAATGAAGATGGTAGCATATGCAGGTGACTTAGCAATTCTGGAAGTGTGCAAAAGCCTATCTTCTATCAGTGAAATCATGGGATCAACATTAGAGTAACTTTCTAAATGGACAGGAGAGGTTTTGGAGTAAACTATCATAAGACGAATTAAAGTTGTAAAGTTCATCAATATTCTTTGCGGATCATTTCTACTCTGAACAGTTATTTAAATCGTAGAATATCTGTCTATTATCATCTAGGTAGATTTTTTTAATTGTTCTTATCTTTGCAGTCAAATATCTCGGTTTTTATAAAATGCGACTTACACCACTCTGGTTCTCAACGGCTCAATTATTATTCAGCAGCTCACAGAAATAATATGTGTTTTGTTAAGTTATTGTTATAAGTTAAGTTGTTAAGTTATAAGTTAATAAAATATTGTACGCATTCTCTTTCATCACTGACTTGATCAAAGCTTATGAAACCTACATATTATACAGGTTGATAAACAAAAAAAAGGTGGATTTGTGATTTTTCTGGATCGCATAAAATAATCGCACGGACCTTCTATTTAGAAAACGAGATATTCGTTAGACTTATCTCAAATTAACTTGAATTCTTTGTTCAAGAAAACCCCTTTTTGAACATTCAGTATTAAAGGTGAGCGAAAAAAGTAAAAGTGAGGCGGCACTTCTAGATCACCGATAATGAAAAGTGACCACGCCAGTTATCTGTAAACATGTTCTTCATTGAATAAATCGTAGCGTTCTCAAAATACCTCCTACCTCACAGCTCTTTCTTGATTAATCCGCTTAAAGAAATATAGAGTGTTTTAATTCTTCCCTACTTATCAGATCTTGACATACTAATCGTGAAATGCGATCGTTAGTTAATACAACATACCTAAATGGATTGTGGCGCAAGTGGAAAATACACATAAATTAGCGCCTGGTATCAACCATTTCAATAGGATGTTTTGCAGCTGGCTTGTGGAATCATTACAATCCCGGTATTGGAAATTTTAATAGCACCACTGTCAGATAAATTCACTCCTACAGGGCAGAAATATTGCCAGATTAAGAGAGGATAGGTATGCAGGTATTCTTATGGCATGTGTGAATCAAAGAAATGGTGGAATAAACTGAGAGAAGCATGACTATTAATTAGTCGAGCTAGTCACAGTTACATTGTAGGATTTCTTATAATAATCCGATAAGATCTGCGATGATGGTGAATTCCAATTATAGGCCTGCATGATGGTTTGACCAAAAATATCATAGTAGTATGTCACATACTAAGAGAACATATATGGGATAGCTATGGTACAACACCCGATTAAGATAAATTTTGATTTGTATCCATAAGAGCATGAAAAAACTTGACATTTGAATGTATAAAGTAGTCAATCACACTGTAGATGTGATTTCACTAGCAGGCATTCTATTCAATTTTTTATAAAATTACAATCATCCAGTAATATATTTTTTTAACAGAGCGTTCTGATTAGCTCATTGAAATTTGCATATCTTTAATACTTCAATAACTTCGAAAGTATTTCTCCAAACTCTTAAGATTTTCGGAAATGCATATTTTCTAACTCCAATAGTGATTGCCATGAGTTCCTCGCCACACCACTGATCATCTCTCGAGTGGAAATAGTTTTTTGGGTTTGGCCGGCTTTCATTGACGGCATCGGCAGCTTAGTGGTTGTAGCGTTGTTCCGGTAAATAAAAGCAGATCTGGTTCAATCATATATCTATTAACTCTATATGGGAACCGTCCTTTTTGAACAACGAGCGACAGTTGAAGTTGACATGAGATAGAAGATTCCGCTGTACTGTTTATTTTTCGTATATTTTCCGCATAAGTCTATCCTTGTTTATCGCCTGGGGACCGTAACCAGTCGATAGAAAAGGATAGAGTTATGCGAAAAATATACGGTACAGCGGGATCTTCTATCTCATCCTGGCATCAAGCGTGTAGAATTGCTTCCCATATAGTTATAAATAGATATATGAGTTCTATTCCTTCTTCTTCTTCTTCTTCTGAATACTGATAGAATGTCCCTCTTCGTTGGATGCATTGTTACTTATTCGTTGACAAAATGGTCAGTACCTTTAATCACTAGCACCGGATACTGAACCAAACAATTTCCATGAAATTATTGACTCGGCAACGATACTCGCCTGTAGATGAATAATATTCGTGAAAGTTTCGATAATCTTTCAACTACATAACATAATTTATTGCTTCTATCACGTGTCAGTAGCACAGACAGTGAAGAATGTGAAAGAATTTCCGCCTAGTGTGAATCATAGCTGGCGACTGATTATACCTAATGCAACGGTGCTTCTGATTTTGAACATCATTATTTATGCTTCTGAATCGTGAAAAATAATTGCTTTGAAGGTTTTCATAAGATCCAGCTAGAGATTGAATTACTTATGAATGATGCTGGAAACAGTTTCGATATGTATGGGTGAGCCGTCGGGAAAATACTATAAAATGATCTTTTTGTTTTCATATCATAATCCAAATTTGCATCAATCTGTTCTTTTTATTGATATCCAAACTAAACATTATTGATTTTATTCTAATTTTTTTAGTCAATGAGAAAATGCTGTTATAAGTGATCATTGTTTTATTAAAATTCTTTTTGCCTTAATCTCCATGTAGTTTTTGCAATCCTTTCGATCACATACTTTGTCATTCTAAAATCTTGAAATATATTCTATTATTTCCACCAATTAAGTTCACTAGGCCATCATGGTGAGACATAAGATACCTTATTGATGTACCAAGTTGAGAATTCAATCATCAATGCCAGTTGAATCTCTTTTTTTTCTGTATCTATGTATGTATGTATGTATTTCCGAATGACCGGTCTCTTCATAATAATTGATAGCCTTCTTCCACAGACATCATCATTTGTTTGTTATCTTTCACCTTCGAAAAGACTTTGTGTCATCATTCAGTTCTCCAAAAAAATCCTTAGTTGCCAACACTAATTTGGTATATTGGCATAATTATTAAGCTTCAACTTTTGAATCGTTGTTATATCTTTTTGTCCGGGAGGTACCGTCACTTTTGGCCGTGTCATTTCAGTTCTTTTGGTTTTGTCGCCAAGTTATAGTTTTTGTTATGGAGATTATATTGAAAATTGTCAGCTGACGCGACTAGGGGGCTCAACGGTGTAGGAGACTATTTAATTGTTGAACATTTTTGGGTCATTTCAGTACAGCTGAAAATCTGTGGATAGTTTCGTTATAAAGTGTAAATTGAAAAACAAAATGTCATCCGCATAGGATAAGTGGCAAGAGTTGTCAGTTGGCCATGCTTTTTACACATTGACACGGCCTGTTGACAAATTTTGCCACATATCCTATGCAGCTGACAATAATTCTGTTTCAATTTACACCTTATAACGAAACGCAATTCATACTAGTAAGAAATGGTCATTCAATGCGAGTTTTACACTATACTTTTTCTACGATTGCTAATCGATATCACTATTGTGTGATCAATATCGGTTCGTGATTTTTCTTTGGGTGAAGGTGTCAGTTCATGCTCATTTTTCACTCGTTGCCTAGAGACAGGTGGGGCATGGTTACATATCGATTGCACAATAGTGATATTACTTTGGGGATGTACATGATCATAATACAAGACACAAGAGTGATTTTATACTGAACACCAAATGTAATACTAGTCAAATGTTAAATTCCATCTTATATGAGGGCCTGCAAGAGTTTAACAATCTGCCACCAAAGATCAAAGACTGTGATAACTTGATTGTATTCAAAAGACTGCTCAGGGAACATGTATTGTTAAAATTTTAACTGTGGTGTTGTACTGTTTATATTTTTACCTTTATATGTTATTTTAAACATTTTTACTTATTAAACTACTTAGATTATTGAAATTTTATAAATGCTCATAATTATTGTATTCCATTAGATACAACATTTTTATACACTGTAATTTTATAGCTGCTGCTAAATAAAGATATATTATTATTATTATTATTATATTACTTGACAGTCGTGAAAAAATAATATTTTTTCATGACTATCACAGAACTGAACGGGAATAAAACCATTCCCTACTAGTTGCTAGGCAACGAGTGGAAAATGGGGATCGGTCACCTCCGACAAAAAAAAATTATCGATATTGATTACAGAATAGTGATATCAATCAACAATCGTCGAAAAAGTATAGAGTGAAACCTGCATGGAATGACCTATCCCTACTTGTATGAACCTTCAAAATACTCTGATACTCATCAAACTGACCTTTGTAACCTGTTATGAGATGTGTATCATTTGTTCGTAACGACATCTCGCTAAAATTATTTCTTGAACGATACTGTCAAAAATAATGTCTGTTTCGTTGATTCTCAACAACACAAAAATCTATTAAAATAAAAACTTGAAATCGACATACGAGGTCTATAGGGTGGAGGACGAAGGATAGAGTGGAATCGAGAGATGCTTTTAAATGAACAATTTGATAATTTTTGAAAATATGTTACACGGCTTCAGAAAATATACTTATAATCATTCAAAAACCCGCCAGTCTACTTATAATGGCTATACTGACGTCACAAGCTCGATTCTTTATCTTCGTCTGGCGTAGTGTTGCACAAGACAAGAATTCTTGTCTTGAAAACTAATTTCTTGTCCTGTCTTGAATTTCAAGACAAGAAATTTTCAAAGTCTTGTCTTGCACAAGTCTTGCATACTAAAGTCTTGTCTTGTCTCGCAAGACTCTTGAAATTTCTTGTCTTGCACATATTTGTTAAGATTTTATATCCTAACAAAAAGGTGAAAAAACGTCTATATTTTATTTCATAGAAAGAATCTTCGTCGTATAGAAAAAGTGATACGAAAATGAACGACGCTAAATTCAGCAAAAAAAATCTTTAAACACGCTCTGTGCATATTGATAACTCCATGCTCGAACGTAGCCCATTTTATTCTAATCTCAATGATATAAAGTGTCATTTATATATCTATATAAAGAATAATTTAATTCTTTGTCTATACAGGGTGTAACAGAGTAAGTGTTACAACGTGAAACTGTAGATTCGTTATCAAAAAAGAAAAAGATTTTTCCTCGACAAAAATTTTCCGCAGGCTTTCGTTTTTGATATACAAGGTGTCAAATTTATGAAGAAAAAAATGGTATTTCTTCAATTACTTCTAAACCACTTGGAATATTCTTATCAGATTTGGTAGAGTCTCAAAACTCACTAGTTAATATCATTTTATTAAAAAAACGATTAAAAATAATCACCAGTTGCGTAGTTATAAGACACCCTGTATATCGAAAACGAAAGCCCGCGGCAAATTTTCGTTGAGGAAAAATCTTTTTGAAAACTGCCAAATTTCAAATAAATCGGTTCAGAAACTATGCATCGGACAAAAAATACCAAGTTACCAAATTTCCTCAGAAACAAATGAGGATTATGAAATATCTTTTTTTCAAGAAAAACCAGTGGTGTAATATTTTTTGCTCAAAAAATATTTAAAGTAAAAGCCTCGGTAAAAGCCGTATGGACGGTCTGGTAAAAATAATTAGATTGTCTATAATCTATTTATCAAAAAATGCGTATTAGTGCCCAATAGATGACAGATGTGTGCCAAATTTCATAAACATGTTCACAATAGTGTCAGTAAATGTGAAAAAATATATATTTTTTTAAATTTTGACACCCTGTCTCTAAAAAGTTGGAGCTTTTAAGACACATGTTCATGTGAAGTTTTTTTCTTAAGATTAACACATCATCAAAGAGCACCCTGTATAATGTGAAGTTTTTACTTTTTGACTCAAAATGGCAAGTTTTGTAGGCCAATGCATCTTTTCAAATGTCAAATAGGATGAGATGCATTTAAGCGCCATTATGCCATCTTGTAGAGAAAAAATTGTATAAAAAAAGTAGCATTTTGATCAGCAGGGAGATCCAGGCAGTCAGTCTAGGAAATCAGTTTTGCTCAAAAAACGTAAAATATATTATAAAAGAGCTTATTTTCCTGATTTCAAAAATATATAGTTTGGTATCTTTCTGATGAGTCGTTCAGGACATATTCAAGTTTAAAAATGTTTAAAAATTAAAATTTACATGCCTGTTGCTGTGGAAAAAATGATAGAATCGTGATTATATAAATTGAATTATTAGAAATGGAGGTCAAATAACTTTATTTTCTGGATGTTACTCCAAATATGCACGAGTTAATGAATTTGTGCAACTTCATCCATGGGAACCGGGATTTCAATACCAATTTTTACACATTTTTAAACCTAAATATCTACTGAACGACTTATCAGAAAGATATCAAACTATATATTTTTGAAATCAGGAAAATAAGATCTTTCATAATATATGATAATATACAGGGGGTTCCATTGAAAAAAATGCTACTTTTAGAAAAATATTGACATTCCGATAGTCTTTTGTTTTTTTTGATAAGATTTTTGAAAGTTTCAGATGAATATCTAAAACTTTCATATTTACAAAATTATCATATCTCCACAGATAACGCCGCTAGCATATGGGTCAATATATACGGAATGACCCTGTACAGAGGGGTCAAAATAATGTGAGTACTTCATATTTATTACATAACAAAGCATTAGTACGTATCATGAATGTTGTTATTTAAATGCGATTATCTCCAAAAGGCTAAAAGAAAAAGATATCGATTCAAGTTAACCCAAACTTTTAAGGAGAATAAAATATGAAACGAAACTCGATAGGAAAAAATTATATGAAGTACAGCCATTATCTTGACCCCCTTTTACATAATATTCGACATGACCTTTTCGGATACCCTGTACTCCTGTACAGAGGCTAAAATTCGGAACAAATTCTTGGTTTGTAAGTTTTGAGTTCCTATTAGGTATCTTCATATTTAGTCGGTTAGTTTTTTGTGTAAGCTCTTATACCAATATACTGTCTGTTGCCTCGACTTTATTTTATTTTATTCTCAGCCCTAAAACACTGGCTATGATGCAAACAAAAATGAACACTGGTCAGTATTAACTTGCGCAAAGACTTGATTATCACTATTAAAAAATTTTCATTTCCAACTTTCAAGAAATCTTGAATTCAAGAAATCTTGCAAGACTCCTGCAATTTCTTGCATATTAAAGTCTTGTCCTGTCTTGCAAGTGCAAGACAAGACATTTCGAAAGTCTTGTCTTGAATTTCTCGCAAGAGTCTTGATCTTGCAAGACATTTTCAAGAGTCTTGTGCAACACTAGCTGGCGTATAAGAACTGAAAAGAGAGAGAGAGAGAGAGAACTGTCTTAGCAACGCTTCATTTTCGGTCGTTTGGCGTAAAAATGTATGTTTTGGCGTGAATACAGGGTGTCCAGGAATGGATTTCCTTCTTTAAAGTCGAATAACTTGGCAACAGTGTAACGTAGCGGGGTCGGGTTAGCGTCGCTCGATAGTGGATCGATGCGGATTATTTAGTAAAAATAGAGCGTTGGTCAGACATGCATCGCGCGTTCATCATTGAGGCATATTTAAGAACAGCGATTCTTACACAATTGCAAGGCGAATTTTTTGTGCTCACTGTAGATCTCCCGATCTCACCCCACTGGACTTTTTCTTGTGGGGATACCTCAAAAGTGAAGTTTATGTTAATAGACCTAGGACTTTGCAAGAATTAAAACAAAAAATACGGGAAGAAATTAATGGGATTCCACCTGAGATGTGTTCAGCAGTTTTAAACCATATGAGGACGGCATTGCAAGAGTGTTTTGATCAAAATGGAAGACACCTTGACAATATAATTTTTAAAACGAAAAAACCGCACATGTTGTGTGTATTTTTGCATTAATAAAACAAATTTAAAACTTCTAGATTTTTTTTTATTATCCTTTCAAAAGGGAAATCCATTATATTAATCAATTATTCATTATATTTTTTAGTGTTTTGAAAAATATTATTGCTGTGACTTCAATTTCAAGTGAAGTTAGTATAAACAGTTTCAAGCGATTGGATGAGTCATGCTGGTTTTCCATTGAAAACGGTTTTATATCAATTCCAAATCATGACGACTTTACCCTTTTCCCTCCATCCTGCTCCCTCCATCGAATGTCGATTTGGTGTTTCTCTTTTGAAACATAGATTTCTCAGGTCACTATTCTTTAACTGTTTCACGAACCCGTGTAGTTTAATCGTACATAGGGTGGGGCAATCCATCCTGGTTTTCTTAAGTGTTGGCGATTGATCAAAAATCACGAACAATCGCATAATTGAGCCAATAAAAATCGATAACGAACCAATTGCTATAGTTAAAAAAACTCAAGTACTTTGGGGTTGTTATCGACGAGCGATTCTTATTTGTTCAAAACACATCGCACATATTGCAGAAGTATTTCTTGGTCGGACAGCGTATTATATCCTATTTTGTGTCAGCTTGCAAAATTGTCTAATGATCTAATGCTTCCTTTATATAGGCCAGTCTTAAGACCCACTATGATTGTGCTATATAGTGCAGCCAGTTTGATTCACAATTTGCACGCATTCAACGGTCGCAATTTTTTTATTCTCGCGCAGCCCTCAATTTGCCGAGAAGAACACCTATCATCAATTTACATAACATTGCTTTGATACCAAGATCGCAAGATTACGTTGAACAAATGTCTGATCGTTTTTACCGTGACAGGTTTGGAAATTCACCCTTCACTCAGCAAATAACCAATACAAGGCACTCAAACAATGTCGAACATGAACCTATTTATGGTGGACTGGCAATCTACAATTTACCGCAAAAAAAGGGGAAAATGTTGATGACATTCATTGAACTTTCACTGTTATAAATCCTCAATTTTAATTATGTGGTGCTGTCGATGGAAAGGTGACCGATCTCCTGGAGGGCGCTTTCGAAATTTCTTTAATAGCATGGCGGAAAAATGATTGTTTCTTGTTTTTGCTAGCCAACTTTTGCTTTTTGGGACAACGTTTCGCTTCAAGATGAGTGTGAATTCTAGTCATGAATTGGTCAAGCGAGGTTTTTCGGTCCATTTTCCTTGCCACGCAACTTTAATATATAAATAAAAACTTCTGACCGCTTTCGTCAGCTTCTTTGCTTTAAATCACTTCGCGTGATCATCCCTCATATCAGCTATATGTCTAAAAGCATTGTTTATGCAGGAGAGACATGACTCACCCTGTTCAAGGTACATGTTGGGGTTGTTGGGGCCCACATCAGCCCGCTGGTCTCTGCTACGCAGGGATTGGTTTTCACTTTCGGTGGGGGTGCATCCACCTTTATGTCTGAGGAGGCTAGTGTTGAGTTGTACAAGTTTTTACCTGCTGTGTTTGACTTAAACTTAGCATCATGAAACATATTCTAACTTGTGAATATCTATGTACTGAATAAAGGTGTTGAAAGAGCGTGAAGGCGTCAAGTTTTGTTTTTTGGGGGACTGATTCATTTGATATCTCTACCCCCTACCTGTCAACCCTGAAGATGGGATGACAGGAACACCCAGACTTCTAAATGGATACGTAATCTGATGGGTATTTTTAATCAAGCTTATATGCCCGAAGTCTCAAGTAATTACTATTGATTATTATTCATTGTTTTCTCATATATGTTTATTTTTTTAGTAGGGGGTAAACTCGGGAGTGGAAATACGACAAAGATGTGTCTCCCAAAAAAAAACAAAAGTGGACGTGTCCAAAGAAATTCTGGGTGTACTCTGTAAAGTGAACACCAAACTATGTCCTCGACTATAATATCCGATGCACCTCATAGCTTTTGAATAACATCGAACGAGGGCAGCGTTGCCAGATTATGATGAAAGGAGGCAGTCGCAGGTCAATTAATGTTGCAGTTCTGGGTGCACTTGTTAACTTGACATATCATGTCTATCAACGCTGCCCCCTTTTCACATCACTCAAAGCCTTTGGGTAAGTTTGGGTTAGTGCTTCGGAAGATTGATTGTTGTTCAGTATATTATTATTATTATATCCTTTAAGAGTACGTCATTCGTTGCAGTCATATTCAAAAAAATATTTGGATTTAGTGCAATAGTTACATCTGTATAAAAGTGAAAACACATTAGAAAGATAAGAATAATTATACATAGGATAGTTTCTTTTTGACCAAAGTTGTCTCGGGTTTTCTTGTGAAAAACTAAAGTCTAAGGATGGGCAGATAAAACATCACGAGAAAAAACAATACAATGTTATTTAATCCATAATAAGATAATACTAATAGGTTGATAACTCACAATTGAAGTGTGACTAGTCAAGACAATAAAATCTGAAGTGTTTTGCTTCAATGGAATATCTGATTCTCATACTAATAAAAAGAACTCAGACCTGTCATCCAATCACCTACCACTCCGTATACCCGAGACTCGATCACTTAATTATCGGTGACACAAAAATTATCGACAATATGGTTTGATGGAGTGGCGAAAAACCAAACAGATATTTACTAATGGAATTCACAAGACAATGTGAACGTATCAATGTATTATAAAATAATGTCACAATAAGGGCTTGTGGGGTCTTCAACTGTACCCTACCCTTATTGCGCGCTAGGGACGTAGCACTCAGACAGAAGGGAAACTCGTGTCACTTCACAACATCTCTATTTTCTTTGACGGTCAACAATTACAGCCGGGGGATCAGCATGGGCCGATGGCTCGAGAGGGAAAATAGGAATTCTTGCCAAGCTAGAAGCTTGACTGACACTACTTTTCCCTCCTGCCGAACCATCGTTCCGTGGCCGAATTTATATAAAAAAACTGTTGGGTCAGCATTGTAGGTCATGCGTCATAACATCATCGTGACATAAATGAGTGGATTTATTCAGCGTACTTTCCACCCCATTATTACGATGACATATGCCCCTTCCCCGCGAGCATTGGCCCCCAATGCTAACTGACAACATGCTCCATCCCCTCACAAAACATGACTTAAAACTTAAAACAATAATAAACTTGCTCCGGTCCTGTGTTACATTATGTCAATCTGCTGAGTATGGTTTTGTCCCTGACCATTACCAACAGCAAAACAACTACAATTGCAATCTACTGTCAGCGGTCACCGTGCCCCCAATTTCTGATCTTCGCTGACGGTGCGAAGATTTGCTGGCTGGCTCATCAGGGTTTTGCAATTGCAGCTTGACCTTGTTGGTGGTGTTTCGTAAGTATGGGACTACAGGGTGACACCTGACACTCCTACTCAGTCCGGAGTGACATGTATTCCCGATCATGGAACCATACTCTTCAGCTGGGTATCGGAGGACCGGAAGCAGACATTGAATGCTCTATGAAAGAAACAAAAAAAAAATATATATGGATATCTCAAAATACAAAAAACACAATATATACAAACACAAGGAGGTTGGTAGTGTCAGTCAAGCTTCCTATTACTGTGGTTTCCCCCGGTGCTGTGGTACGTCTTGGACTCGTTCAGACCCCTTCTGGTACGTCATTCTCAATTCTGGGCCGTAGATCATCCTGTACTCACTCTGTACACTATACACGCTTGGCGTGCGAGAGATGATCGTTAGGCGCCTCCACCAAATGTCACAATAAGGGCTTGTGGGGTCTTCAACTGTACCCTACCCTTATTGCGCGCTAGGGACGTAGCACTCAGACAGAAGGGAAACTCGTGTCACTTCACAACATCTCTATTTTCTTTGACGGTCAACAATTACAGCCGGGGGATCAGCATGGGCCGATGGCTCGAGAGGGAAAATAGGAATTCTTGCCAAGCTAGAAGCTTGACTGACACTACTTTTCCCTCCTGCCGAACCATCGTTCCGTGGCCGAATTTATATAAAAAAAACTGTTGGGTCAGCATTGTAGGTCATGCGTCATAACATCATCGTGACATAAATGAGTGGATTTATTCAGCGTACTTTCCACCCCATTATTACGATGACAATATTTATTGACGGCTTATGAAAAATGATGACAAAGCTTTAAAATGAAGTATCTTCAAAAATCAATAATTATGATCTAAATAATATATCAAATGATCTGGTTATTGTTTCCAGATTTTAGAATTTCATGTCATTCCTGCGCGGAAAGCCAAGCCCATCACATATTTTTCGTATTCAAATTCGCAATACCCTAGAGTACTGTCCTATGGAACACATTGTGTGTTCCGCCTTTGGGTCAATGGTCAACATGTACAATTTTGTAACGGAACGGTGCTTGCGCAAGTTGAAAACAAAATACTTTATTGATATTCGTGTAACCAAATGAGGGGTTTGGTTTTTGCATAATTTTAAATTGCAGAACACGTCGAAGATTCATGTATAGCACGAAGAAAGGGACGTGTTGTTGTGTACGTAAGAAAACAACGGAGATTCCTACATTCTTTATATCAAAAGGTTTTATGGATGGAGCATTTGATCATCTATGCAGATGTTTCGAGTAGTGAATATCACATCTCATGTTCAGAATGCATAGTTAAATTTTTCTGAATCTCAATCATTACACCATACCTCACAAAATACAAAATAGTACGACAGCGGCAAATAGAAAAAGAATCAAATATTTGTCAGGGGGAAATTTGATTGGACCTAATGAAAGCTACGTTTCCACTGGAGAAACATTTGAGCAACATCGGGCAACTTTGTGTTGCTTAAAGTTGCTCAAATGTTCCTTCAGTGGAAACGTAGCTTAACACCACACAATGGACAAAAATGACATGTCATAATATCGTAGATTTTTTCCATAAAATAGTTAAATGATTTTATGTAAAATTTCACACTGAAAAATGTTGTCATAATAACACTGTTATGGACCTCTTCGTGCGACGATTCACATTATTAGAGTTGACAGTGACATGAGACTTGCTGCACAATCTACATTGAAGAAAAACCTTAGTGAACAACACACTTGAGGTGAAACGGTATATGAGCGTCAATTTACTTAACAGAACAACTCGTGAGACATCCGGCTTTTCAAAGTACAAACAATACCATAACGTGAAATAAGTATACCAATTTGGGTACAGACACCATTAGTTTTGGTCGATCGAATGTCCAATAAACCCCGACCGATTTTGTGGATCCTCGACCGATTTAATAACAGTTTCCATTATGTGTCGTGAGCTGCTATGATTGCTTGTGGCCTTTTTTGCACATCCAATATGATGGCTTGAATAAATATATAAACGCTGATGACCCAGCATGATGGGCGCTGTATCAACATGAAAGTTATCATTATAAATTTAGACTGAGGACCTCTTTGTGATTTATTAGATAAATCAAATAGTGTTGAGAATGATCACTGAAGGTTCACACGGACTACATGGCGTTTATGATTATACTCAGTGAGTGCTATGATTTATAGATATTTATCTGCCGTTTGAGATAATTGGACAGTCAGAAATTGTGAGTTCATCCTTCTCACCACGGATGTTCTTATCAAAGTTCATGATTTACAAATATGGCCGTATAGCCACTAACATAAAACCAAGATTTTATCACCTCCCGACTTCTAGCTTCTTGTATCCGCTATGGTGCCGGCAACTTATATCAATTGGACTGACAGTTGGCAAATGAAATTCTTTGTCCATCAACTGTTCCGCATATTCTAGGCAAATCAGTTCACAACAGATGCTTATAATCGTACTATTGGGATATTTATTTTGTAGGTGTCAAGAATAGAATGGACCTGTCAATTTGGAACGAATACGATAGTTTAATACCGGAAAATATTTGAACTATTCAAATATTGCATTGATATGAGATAAAAATATCAAATCAAACAACAATCACCAAATGAGGGTTTTACTTTTTAATTATTTGATAATATTGGGGTGGATGAAGATGGAGATTTGAGCAAAAGAGTTAGGAAGACCCTCTACCTAATGGAGTCACTAGTGGAACACCAGTGGAATTTTAAACAGATACAAGAAAGGGGTAGATATATGAAGCGAGAAAAATAGTGTATATTATACATTGTCCGCCATAAAGTTGGGTAAATATGGGTTTTTTTATTATTATTCATATTTTCAAAAAACTTTTTTTGGGGATTGATAGTTTTACAAGATATCGAAACATTTTATTGGAAAAAGTTGTTCAGAATCCATCAAGGACCCAACATACCGATTTTGTGGCAAAATAGATAAAAAAAAATTGAGACTCATATTTTACACTTTCCTTCTAACGGACGTTTTTTTTTTAGAGGTATAGAACTTCAAAATAAAATAAAACCCAAGAAAGTTATGTTAGCGTCCATGGTTTTGACTTTATTGTGAAGATGATGTTATGCCATTTGTACTTGAATGTGACTTGGCTCATATGAGCGCCGCGGCAGCCCGGATTCCGAATAAAGCGCAATGGAATTTCCACCACTGTTTTCAGAATTTTTCACCATGGTCGTGTGATATCTCACCCATGGACTCGAGGGGTGTCTCACGGTTGGCATAACATGTACATTTTCTTGGCAGCCGCTGGCAGTCTTACGGCAGTCTCTATAATTACATGGCAGTCATAGGCAGTCATCATGGCAGTCAGTGGCTGTCATTAGCTGTCGCTAGGTAGTCTTTAGCAGTCGCCAGGCAGTCGCAGCAGTCGGCAGTATTCTCTTGAAATTCAGCAGTCACTCGACAAATTTTGAGAAGTTTCGTGTAAAAAGCATTCAATTTCATGTGAATCATTTCAAATGTCGGGTTCTGACTGATGCATTTATTCAAATTATTGTAACCTATGCTTGACTAGTTGGGGGTTGGTTAGTCTTGAACTCTTTGATTCTTCATTTTTTTGATTCTTTGATTCTTTACTGACCTTGATTCTTGCAGTCGTGGATTCTCTGATTCATTGATTCTTGGACTCTTTGCGAGGGCATATTCTATGCTTGTTTTCCACCTACAAGCGAGCCAGGTACTGGAGAGATAATTGTAAAAAACGTGGCAGTGGAAATGTTTAGGACTTGGTTCAGGACAATCATATTAACAAAAGTTCTTTGAAAATTTGACGGAAAAATACCCTATGTTTACGACTAACGCACAACGGTATGCTACAAAGCAATACAGCTCGCTCACATTCGTATCCTCCTGCGCATGACGTCAAAGGAAGTGATATTACATATTTGTCCTTTCCAAAACCGATAAGTTATTCGGTGGTCTGTAGGCGTATAGACAAAATAATTGTGATTTTATGTTTTCTTTGCAATGTTATCCGTTTGATTGCATCCAATTCTTTCCGAAAGGGTTAAAATAAAGTTTTGAATCATTGGAATCTTACTAATTTGAATAAGTATGCTGAATTCAATTATAGATTTAGAAAATTTGATAACTTAGTCAGAGAAGTATCTAAAATTAACTAAAACTTTTCAATTAAACATATTTTTGCCTTTTTTTTTCTACAAATTTCGAAGAGGTATTTTACGCCAAAAAGGTCAACTGGCTTTGCACAGGGTTTTTCTTTATATATTGACACCTCCCTCTTTTTTATCTGACGTTTCTGGAAAAAGCGTCTCGTATAAAAGTTTGATGGTTTCAAGTGAATTTATCATAAAACCCTACTTTTTAATTCGATTTTTAAAGTCACCTAAAAATTCTAAATATTATCAATGTAGCATACCTTTTTCAAGGTCAATATCTTTTTATAAGTCAATTTCAGGTAGGTATAGGGCGAGGTTTAGGGTATGATACAAAGAAAATATTTAGAATTGTCAAGAGTTTAAAAAAATCGAATAAAAAAGTAGGGTTCTTATTCGAAATAAAAATGTTGGACCACGCCCAGACTTTCTGAGGCACCCTGTATACGCGAAATTGAGTTTTATTCTAGACGCTTTTTCAGAAACCCCTTGTGTCAATATATAAAGAAAAACCCTGTTCAACTAGGACGCATCATTTGCGAGACACAAAAATTTAAAGATTACGGTAACTTATAAATCACAATATCATGATACCAAAAAATTGGTATAAAATCCGTGAAATGATTCATGAGATATTTTCATGGAAAAAAGTTTTCATAAACATTTGTCGAAAAATGCTTTTCAAGGGACCTACCCCGAAGACGAGTTTTTCTCAATATTTGCGAAATCGTAGCTCCCTTGGAAAGCATTTATCGACAAATGATCATGGGAAATTTTTCTCGCGAAAATACTTCAGGAAGGAATCGACCCACGATTTTTTTATCCATTTTTAGGAAACAATCTCTATTATGATGTTGTGTATGCTATGTATAGTAATTTTTAAATTCCTTTTTTCGAAAATGACGTGTCCTGATTTCTGAACTCATTTTGTATTCAGCATATTTAAATTAGTAGGATTCGAAAGCTTCAAAATTTTATTTCTAACCGTTCCGGGAATAATTGGAAAAATACATCCTCAGGTGGTTTTCTTTAAAAGGTGGCGTGGTAGGAAGCGTTTACCGATATATGTCTTAATGATAAAGTTATAAGGTTATTTTTGACCGATAAATGTAGGGCTGAAGCTTCGTCAACTAATTGTTAGACACCCTATATAATTTTTGAGTACTGAAGTTTTTGAAGAGTCTCCTGATTTGATTTTACCTTATTTATGGGATGAATCTATAACCATGAAAAACTTTCAAATGTGTAACTTTTACACCGGTTACGGCGGTACACATACACTGTGACACATTTGTTTTTGGGTCACCCTGAAAAAAGTTTATTGATTGATCGATTTGACTCGAGTTTTTTTTAACTGTAGAGCTTCTCCAACCGTATCTTTTTGTCAAAAATGACCTCGCTCATACAAAATCCAAGGTCTTTTTCGGTTCTCAAGAGCAAAACTTTGACATATCACATTGGCGATTTTAGATAAGATTGGGCATCCCTTAAAACAGGCCTATACCAACTCTTATCAGAAAGTATCGAGTGGTAACTATCTTGTTAAAAAAAAATAGATTATGCATTTATTTTCAAAACTCCACAGTTGATCATGAAAAAACAACTTAATTCCGGTGATTACCACCAAACCACCATTTTCTACAATACGGCTATCATTTCTTCTGCAAATATTGAAAGTAACATTGGGTATTTGAGTAAAGTGATTTAACCACAGGCGCGAATCAAAAAAATGATTGATAAATTAAAATTTTTTTGCGGTCGAATTAGTTATGGTCCCGATATGAGGGATGCCGGATCCATTGGCGTGCATAGAATATTTCTAAAAAAATCTTGAATGCGGTTCATCAAAATTTTGCTCATGAGAAATGGCAAAGTTGGCCTTGATTTTGTGTGAGCGAGGTTATTTTTGTTGGGAAGGCACAGTTTGTCAAGGTCTACAATTTAAAAAAAAACTCGAGCCAGATCGGTCGATTTGTAAACTTTTTTCAAGGGTGACCCGAAAACAGATAGGTCAAACTGTAGGTAGAAAATTTTCTTGAATTAGAAAAGAGCCTTCATTCTAGCATAAAAAAAACAATGTTTTTTTTTGTATTTTATTTCATTTTTTTAATAGAAAAATGTATCCCCTTTTTACATATGATTTTTTTGGAAAAAACTCAAAAATATGCTTCCATTTCAATAAACGCCATCCAGCGGTGACGGCGAAGGTAACAAATTCAAAACCAAATAAGCATTTTATAGGACAGATTAGCTCTTTCATATGAGCCCAAGTTCGTTAAAATCGGTCAAGCGAAACGAGAGAAATCACCGTTTGTTTAAAAAAAATAATTGAATCTCCTCCACTCTTTTATTTTGATAGATCGAAAAAAATATTTTGGACAAAAAGTACACTTTTCACCTAAAGTCAGTAAATATAATATATTTTCATTGGGCAAAATTTTATAAAAATCCTATTTTTCTTCTTGGTATTGGTTGTGACGCCCCCTACCGACCATTTCAGAAACTTAAAAATATTTTCCAGGTACTTCTCTTGTCCGTTTTAGTAATAACATTTTTTGCCTCAAGCCTCTACGATGAATAGTTTCCCAGATATAGTACCTCGCAATCTTAGTTGCCCACCCTGTACTCAAATGTGGCGAATAATTTTTGAATTCTTATTATATTTGTTTTTGTTATCCATTCCATTTCTGCAAAAACTTAAAAATAAATTTTTTGTCAACATTAGTTGGGAAGGACTTCTATAAAAGCAAGCCAAAATACATTTTTTAATAGGTTATTGTATTCACAAACCGATAACTCAGGGTAATGCCTAAGGTACTACGCATTGACTAATAAAAATATTAAAATCCTTATACATGGTGTTTCCTAACCTAACTGACAAAAGAAAAAGAAATAATTCTCACCAAATGTTGAGACGAAAATGTAATAGATATAAAATGCTTTCGAATGTCGGAATATAGGGTGTTGAGAAAAGATATTTGATGGGTGTTTTTAGTTTGAAATTGACACACAGTAGATTACTCAAACCCCTCATTATGTCATTGTGTAACAAATATCACTGGAAAATCGTATGTTACTAATAATAAATGATGAGAAGTAGAAGCTTGGATGTTATTTTCTTCAACACCCTGTATTTCGAAAACGAAGCGACACTCAAAAAAATGTTATACTACATTTTCATCTTGAAACTAGATGACGATTCACCCCCTTTCTTTTGTCAGAGAGTTTCGAAACATCTTGTATGTAAAAACTTGATAGAAAATCGTTCAAATTAAATCGTATATGTCTGCCAAAATGACGAGTGAGGAATAGATGCCAACCATGGAAATAAACGCAGTGAGGTGACTGATCTATTCAGATCACTGAGTGAGGTTCAAATGTGACGTCAAGTTTCTCGGAAAGACAGAGCTAACTAACATGTGCTTCGATATACTCATGGTATAAGTGTGTCGCTCTATATTGGTATTTTATTGAGAAAGATCAGGACCATGTATTGATAAATTGCAGTTTTCGTGAATTAGATCAATTAGTATTATCCTTCTGTCACCCTCCGTCCCCGTTCAAGCGGACCATCCAGGACGCTTCTGGCGGTTTACTCGCGCACTCGAGAATTTATTGGCCAATTCGCGCGAATACTGGACGTAAAAAGGACGTGCGTTCTATACGAACCAGCCGCGGAGCCCATATGCCTCAAATCACATTTAAGCACGAATGGCATAAAATTATCTTCACAATAAAGCCAAAAACATGCACGTTAACATAACTTTTTTGGGTTTTATTGCATTTTAAAGTTCAATACCTCTCAAAAAAACACTCATCACAAAGGAAATCAAAAATGATAACTTTATCTCGAAACTTTATTCAACTGAACTACATGAGTTTGAATTTCCCATAAAATAAATCATTTAGAGGATATAAATAAAAAAATTACCGTGTTGTCGTGTCCTTAACCGTACCCATGTCCGTTTATTCACATTTTCTGGCAATCAGAAAGATAATCAATCAATTAATATTCACAAGAGTTCGAAAATAGTTGAATCTTGATAGTGATAATTCTATGAAATTGTATCTACTGTAGAAAAAAGGACATGGGTACAGTTAGAGACACGACCAGACGGTATTTTTCGATTTATATTTCTCGAATGTTTTATTTCATGAGAAATTCGACTGTTTTAATATGAAGTTGAGTTGAATAAAGTCAATTTTGAAATAAAATCATCACTTTTGATTTTCCTTTTTATAAAAAACGGTCAAATATCAGTTTTGATTTTTTTATCCGATTTGCTACAAAATCACCATGTGGAGTACTTGATGGATTGTGAATCACTTTTTAAAATAAAATTTTTAAAATTTTCGCCAAACCGATGATCTCAAGACATGTCTCAACATTTATTTGTTTCTTATCCCCGCAAAAAGTTTTTTAAAAAAATAAAAATTCCCATATGTACCCAACTTTTCAATATCTTTTTCTTTTGCTTAGTTGGATGAAGAAACTTTCTGGAACCGCTAAAATTATTATAAATAATAAAAATGTGAATACTTGGGATCACTTATTTCATTTGATCAAAGTGAGTCCAGTGACCACTTCGGTAGATTTTTGCATATTTCTGATTCATAAAAAAGTTGCAGGTCTATCAAATCAGAATTTTTGCAAATATACAGGGTGTGCTAAGAAGTCAGGGTTAACAAAACTTCATTTTTTTGAGTGGAATGAGCCTTTTTTAAATGCTTTCTGAATGCTCCAAACATTCACGACAACAATAATTATTATTCAACATGTCATATGCCTTCACCCATCAACTTCAGAAATAATTTGTATTTGATGGCACGAGTGCTATAGGAATGATATTACCTACATTTTGCGTTTTACAACTAAAAAAAATCATTGAATGTGTGTAACATGTATCTAACTCAAGAAGTATTCAACTGAATTATTAAATACAAGCATCAAAATTAACTATATCTTTAAAGCAACAAAAGTAAAAATGAAAAAGAATAACCGATAATTCATGAGAAAGTGTCATCCTCCTACAGATTGACAATGAGCTAGGTTATTATAAAAGTTTGCGATGACGTTTTGTAACATTTCTTGGTTGATAGATGCAAATTTTTGAATAATTCTTTTTCGCAATTCATTCAGATCTGCAGGTTTGGTCGAAAAAACTTCAATTTTCAGGTGTCCTCAAAGAGAATAATCAAGGGGCGTTAAGTCTGGCGACCTAGCGGGCCATTCTAGGGAAACGCTGCACCCTATCTAGCGGTTATTGAAAGTGCTGTTCAAATGAACTCTAACAGCTTGCCCAAAATGAAGATGGCACAATTTCACTTTGCAGCATGTGAAGATACATTCCGGGATTCGGATTTCCCTCTATGAACCCAACTAACTCAAACCAACCCAGACATCTACTTTCTGGGGGTGTGGACTATGTGTTTCACTCACATATAAAAGTTTTCTCATCCAAAAAATCTATTTGATTAAAAAAAATCCAATCCAAATTATTTCTGAAACTGATGAGTAAAGCCATATGACATGTCGAATAATTGATCAGAATGTTCAGATAAATCAGGAAATGCGATTAAGAAAAGGTAATTCCATGCAAAAAAAATGTTTATCACGGCTTTTTGGGACTTCCTGTACAATTGCTAGAGTTCTACTTTGATATATTTCCTCAAGTCCTACAACTTTTATGTCGGAAGTTTTTTCTTTAATTTGGTACAATTTTTTCAATAGGTTATTATCAACTACACATGGACTTCTTACACATAGCGTATATCACGAGATAGTTACCCACTTTATTGTGTCATCTATCTATCAAAAAGGAAATGGGGGAGGGGTTATTCTGACTGTAACAGTAATCTGTAGTCTATGTTTATCTAGATCAAAAAAATAAGTTGATATTCATCATGATTCGTTACAGAACATTCAAAAAACATCTTACTGAATATTCCACTCATGTACAAAAAATCCCATAAGAGCAGTTGAATTTTCGAAGGCTTACAGCGATAACACCAAATCGAAAATACCACTCTGTCATGGCAACACAAATAACCAGGTTGTCAGGGCAATCGATATGGCAACGACCATTTTTTGACACAAATAACCACGTTGTCAGGGCAATCAACATGGCAACGCAAATTTAGTGAAGTTATATTCTAGAATTCTTGAAATATTCTTCTAAATACCATTCGTGCTTTAAAATTAACCGGATAAATTTTCGCTCATGCGTGTTTTCTCTACAAATTTCACTCGACTTTCGGTCTCGTGAAATTTTGAGAAAACACGCATTCGTGAAAATTTATCGGTAATTTTTAAGCACTCGTGGTATTACCTTCGAATATATCATCCGTACCCTATAATTTGCTGCTAACGTTTTTTTTTTACAAATGAAACATCATTGCTGATTGTTATCCGCGACAACTTATGTGAAATCTACTGACAATAAATGTAGCACGTAGTAATAAAGCTATCAAAATTAGGAAGCAAAAAACATGTTTAATCTCAGCAATATCGTTGATTCAAGTAGTAAGTGAAATATCGTGACTTGGGTGTTCACAAATTACAGTCCAATATATATTTTTTTGATTCCACTTTTATTTCTGTGTTAATGATGAGGAAGTTTTAGGAGATAACGAATACGGGATGTACGGTACTTTTTGCATACGTACGAGGGAGGATTGCTAAGTCTTTAGAAAAATACAATAAATAACAACAATAGACCAAACAAAGTATAAAGCCTTGAGGTTCCGACTTATAATTTCAGTGAACTGACCACCAGCGTAATATTGAATAAATTTTGCTCGCGAGTATGCCACATGTCATGATTTGTTTGGTCTATTATTGTGACGGTTTTTCCGTAGTTTTAATTGAGTTGTTGCTGTTGTTGTTTAAGGCGGGGCTAAGCTCTTCCCGATTTGCACTATAGCCAGTGGCTTATTGTGCTTTCCCAACCTCACCGATCCAGACTAGTTCTGTCCCTTCAATCAGGTTCAATAACCTACAATGGAAGAGTGATCCCCCGCTACGTGTTGCACCCAAAATATCGTACCTTCTGCGAGCTAGAACTTTACAGATTTAGATAATGGGTGAGGCAGTTTCGTTCTCTTCACCATGCACATAGCCTGCAACTTATAAAACCATCGTAGGAACCCAGTTTTCGTTTATGTTCTCTTGGGTTCAGTGCCTCGTCAGCAGCCCCAGCACAAGTCTTATCTGAGTACGCGTTAGCTGCAGTACTTCATTAGTTGTTTTTTTCGACGGAAAGCCGATTGTACCGTAAGCGTGTCTCAGCCCCGGTTATGCATGCCAGTTCCTGAGATGTTGTTCACACGATCAAACCTGTACTGTCTCTTTATCGTCTTTGTAGGCACCCCTATTGGGAATTCAGCTTTTCCGAATGGTATAGCTGTGTCCGCTCTTGCAAGCTCATCGGAATCCAGATAAGCATTTTTTTTGTGCCAACTCTTCTTGGTCGTGAAGGAAATTTATCGTAATCTTTGATGTGAAGCGATGGAAGTTCAGAGCTTTCAATGCAGCCTGACTATTCGAGTGAATGAAGATGCCCTGTTCACTGCAGCCCACTCTAGCAAACACTTTTGCACATTTCCGCTTGTCACACAGTTGAAGTATCTCCTAAAGAGATACTGAGGCTTGTGCAGAGTCTAGTGGCATGTATGCCGGCCTCAACACGGCAACACCCTCATCTGTCTTTGAGGCGCCCGTGTACCAAACCAAACCTATGGAAAAAAGAAAGTGCTTCTACCTGCCAAATTGCATATCACCTTATATGACTAACGGAACCTGTACATAGCTACCATGCGGTCCGATTCCATTGTCAGAATGTGATCATCAATCAGGTTTGTGGCTGTGACATGACCATTCCTCAAAGTGGGATCGCTGTGCTCTGAAGGCTTACCTTCACTCTCCGGTACTACAATGCGTTTTTTCAGCGTTTTTAGCAGAAAGCTGAAGAGGGTTTGCCTCTGTGTACGTATCCCTGTTAGGTTTTGGAATATATGTATAGAGTTTTAGCTGTTCGCCATGCCCTAGGGATATACCTAATGCCAAATTAGTTTGGACAAATCCCATAGGTGCGGGACCGGCTGTTCCAACCCTTGTTGGAGAAATGCAGGATATATTCCATCTGGTCCCGGTTCCTTGTGGGGTTAAATTGTTCTGAAAGCTGCCGATCTGATTTTGTGATTGCTAACTTTCTTGTTCTCTGTTTCTGTTCTCCAATCAGTTCTGATTGCCTTTGAGGTAGTGCCATCCCTGATTGGCCGTCTTCCGGTTAAATTGACTTGAAAAATACTCTTTGATGTTTTGAATAATATGTTCACATGAGAGGTTTACAATGTCGCTATTGTTGCGATGTTGCGAACTTGATCATTCATGATGATTCAATGGATTTTGATCTTTTGAATAATGGAGAAAGAGTTTGAACCCTTGTGATGAGATAACGGGAGTTTTCATTTGAGTTAGTAGGATCAAGGTTGAGTGAAACCCAGTTATTCTATTGCGCCATTAAAAACTGGGTTTTACTTAACCTTGATCCTACCAACCCAATGGGAAATAATTTTGTAGGTTTGTGAAAAAAAATCTTCGCTTGTTCTGATTTCTATGTGATGTTGGGAGAACAACTGATGCAAAAACAGTGTAGAGAAAAATAAGCTGATGAAGACGTAAATCTAGCCGGTGGCCGAGCGTGTTAGGCGCTTGACTCGAAGGGCCGAGTCTCTGACGGACGTGAGTTCGATCCAGAAACAGTTCTTTGTCGAACATTCGGTAATCGCCTATATGGCTAATGAAACTAGATGGGCTGAAGCATTATTGATTATACTGACCGTCAAAAATTCAAATAATCTGCCGTGATTATTTGATCCTGCTATGATAAGTCAGAATATGAAAGAGGTCAGAAGGACTGCTCTTGGGTTACGTTTTCACCTTGCCAAGGACTGCGACGATTCAAGAGAGCGACCTCTCCTCTTAGTGATAAACAATTGGTCCGTTCTAATATTATGGCCTGAGTGCTGTGGTATACCACCCTTTCACATCAATCTGATCTATCTAATGAGCATTGAGGAATGGATAATTATATTAGGCCGGTGGTCTAGTCTAGTCTTAAATTATCAATGAAATTACACATGTTACTAACCCCAATAGAGATCTACATCTTCCACATAACTTCAAGCTGATTAGCAGAATAATAAATATGATAACATATTGCAGTCCATAAACGTACCTATGACTTCCAGTAATGCTCCACAAGTTTAATTAATAATTAGTGGTACCCGACTTCATAAAAAAACAGACCTGACTTCTTGATCAGAAGAAATTTTACCATGCAGCAATCATAAAGTAAATATAATTGAGAGCGGAACCACAACAAATAGCAGTGGTTAAGTGTGTGATGCAGATCCCCATCGAGAAAAAATTGAACGGATCGGAATCGGTTGCGAGTACGGTACGATTATGTGCCACGTTCCAATTACAGATCTGAATACAATTGAATTCATAGGCGTGGAGAACGATGGGAAGTGTGACTTTCCCATTAGTTTTATTATTAACTATGTATATGATTCTATCGCATCAAGTTTTAAAAACTTTACTGTTGGCAACAGTAATTAGCATCTGATGATCATTTAGACCACATCCTGAACTTTTGCCAAATAAGGTTTATTCACATGTAAACCACGCCGGAAATGACATCAGGAATCATTGTTTTTGTCAAAATGACTACATATTATGAAAAAATAATATCATTCTTATGGTAATGAGATCTAAATTTTCACAAGTTCACAGTTTTATGCTAATGTAGGTAACACAAGAAGTGATGATCAGTTGAGATGAAATAAGAGATTTTATCACAGACAAATTTTTATTCCATGGTTTATTTCGATTCTTTTGACCTGGACCTACTACTGGACTTCGCTTTATTCATGCAACATTCAATCATAAAGCAATCTTGGGTAGAATTCATCAGATCGTCAACGTAAGTGGTGGGATATGATGCTCAGTGGGTAAAAAACTCATTCAAGTATTTTGGATAAATGATATGAATCAAGTTGACGACTGATTCTTTTAATGTTGAATGTATTCATGAGCAAAACTAATCCCATAAATTCATCTGATAATCAATGCAGTTACCTTGTGATATTTCTAATAAGTTCAGTGAACCTCTGCGAAGCTAATTTACTTGTTTAAGTGGTACAGACTTCTGAGTAATTTATTGCCTTTCTTTTATTTGTTATTAGATTAAAAAATGATATCCTTACAAAAAAGCTTAAGAAGACGGAAGAGAATCTACTTGAGCTAGATTTTGAAGAATTGTATCAAATTTGAACAGGCAGCTGTTAAAAGTGCAGTTGATTTTTGAAAAAGAAGAAAGCCGAAAATAAAAATAGTGCAAAAGTTCAATAATGAGATGAAAAATTTTAAAGATAAATGTTTCTTCATCTCTCCTGAAAAATTTCAAAAATGTGGTTACTTGAAAAGTAAGAGGTAAAGTCGAGTAATAAGAACAGTTCAAATTCGCATCAACAAATAAATGGGTGAAATGGAACGTAGTGTTGAGATTTACCTGCTGGCATTTCCACCATGAATATCATTTGCAATATCTTGCCATTTCTCGCTCCAATACATAAGCTTTACGCATTTTTAACGTACATCAACTTCTGGACTTTGTGGATGTAGCTGTTTTTTCACCTGCTCTGCTTCTTTTAGTCCGGTATTTTCTTTCAGTAACAGTTGTGAGAGCAATCTTATAGAGTGTTTATTTCTTTTCAGTATGTTTTTTTGAATGAGACTAGAAAGACATTTTTGATGTGGGTTAGTTTGGATTGGATGTTTTGTTTTTTTTTCTAAAGAAATGGTCATCAAGTACCTTTTTGTATTCCTTATGCGTGGTGGAAGTCGTTTTATTCAAGGGGTGGAATATAGTGAGGATCTTATTACTTCAAAAATGTTGGCCTCATTATTTTGTTACAATAGATAAAAAAAACATTTTTTGACCAATATTGTATTTTTTTTTTCATTTCTTCATACATAGAATACGCTGTCTAGTAAAAATGAGTGAGAATTTAGAATGAAAGGTTGAAGTTTTTTCAACCACAACAAGAGTTCTCTGGAATGTGTTTCAATTTTCATCGGTTGAAGTGAAAGAAAAATGAAATCTGAATAAATGTTGGAACTAGAGGGTCTAGAAGTCATCAATAAAATTAAACAATTCAAAAATGATACTCATCAATCAAGACACGTATTGCAAACATTTTATGAAATGCTCGATGGAACGATCAGATACCAGTTCATTTATTTAGATAATCAGCAAAACTTATTGCGATAAAACTATGATAATGTGGAAAATTGAGAAGTAAACAATAATAATTACAATGATTACAAAATCAGCGGCGCCGGCGTACGCTACTGTGTGTCGGGTGTGCGCGAATAATCACTACAATAAGAGCGTGAGCATGTATCGCGCTAAATTTATGATTATACGGCTCGGTGAAGCCACTTCGCAATGATACGGAATAATTGGTCAAAGAAGTACGATTCGTATTATGCCTGATGGTGATACTTAGCAAATATAAGTACAAAAGATTTGTGGTTATCGGCGATATCGGAGACTGCGAGGAAATAGAGGTAATGCCGATAATTGGAGCACACTGTTGGAGAAAGAATCACCGGTGATGTTATTGAATAAAATGAATTGTCCAATATCAACGACAGTTAGTTATCATTCTACTATTTTTGAGGTATTTCATAATGAGCATTTATAATTTTACTGAATTTGATGTGGTTGAAAGTTTCAAATATCGATTACTTATGCATGTCAAAATTTTCATTTGAAGACTCCCCGACACTCCGTCTTATTTAAAAAATTCAGGACTGTAGCCCTGGGGTTAAGGTGGTTGAAGTAGAATATTGGTTAAAAACATTCCCCTTCAATAGACTGGTTGTCGTGTTTCGACGAATTTCACGATTCAGTTCATTTCCGCAATAACGTGTGAGGTAAGTTTGAAAATGAACACCATGAGCCTATGTAAGTATGAACAGAATAAAATAACAGTAACTTACTAACGAGAAACTAGCAGAATCAAAGGAAAATACAGGGAGTAATTCATCACATTATACCCATTCATGTACTCATGTAAGTAATCACAAATACTTTTTTTCTACGTATGAGAAAAGTTTGAAAGATCATCAGTTTACCAAAGAAGTCAAAAAGTTTAATTTTTTTAAATGTATCACCCCATATTTGAATGAATTTTTCAATTTCTCGTGAAATTTTAACCATAATTCCTTCAATATACCATATGCCTTAACTCAACTGTATCTAAAATATTCGCATTTGAGAAGTTGACATATTTTTCGAAGGGATTATTTGAAATCAAAAAAATAGCAGAGGTTTCCTGAATGAATCGGAAGAATAATTCTGCCAAGTACACGGTCTCCGAACCGCCACGAGTTAACACCAATCAATGCGTTTTTTTTGGCGTTGTGTGAAAAACCGTGCGTTTCAAATGCGAATATTTTGGAAACCGTTGAATTTATGTATATGTATAGTATGTTGATTGCAATATGCTAAGAATTTTACAAGGAATTCAAAAATATATTTAAATATGGGGTGATTCATTTGAAAAAAACAAACTTTTTGATTTTGCCGGTATACTTATGATTTTCCAAACTTTGTATACACGTGCGAAAAAAGTATTTTTTAGTACCTTCACAGCCATACCTTCATATTTTTTTTGGAACATTTGAGATAAAAAGTTGAAGGGGGCGACCTTGGGGGTGACATAATGGTGGATTCACATATTTCCTCCAATTTTCCCCTAGTTTTCACTATTTTTACCAATATAATCATCATATCACAGACTATCATCGGTAAGCAATTCGGTGGCTAAGATGTTGTAGAATAAGATGATTTTAATTTATCCAAATGTCTATCTTTTCATTGGATTTCCTACTTACATACCTGTGGATAAGGATATTTTAGTAATAATTCAAAGACGGTCGAATAATATCTTGATACGATCAATTTATCACTGAATTTTTTGATAGAGACAATTTGGGAATTTACAAAGTTATCATGTCATTCGTTTACACAGATGGTTCTGCTGGACACGGTTGGGCCCAGCCTCCCAGATTAAATATGGATAAGACTAGATCGTATAAAAACATGTATCTATCTTTATTCCTTAGATTTCTTTGAAACCAGATGGGGAAGATAAAGAAGATATTATAACCTAATGGCAGAGGCGGCTCGTCAATAAGAGCGCACGCTCGCGGGCACTGCTGGCGAAAAGTCTAAAAAAATAAATAAAAATATTATTTCAAAAAGTTAATCCTAATAACATATTTTTTTTTATATAATGGAGTATTTTTGCTATTTTCATATTGATCAGAAGTGCAAAAATACCCCATTTATTGGCACAAAGCTCCCGCGTTTTTCGCATTTTCTACTCCGTTGTATGGAACTATTCGGAAAATCGCCCGATACAAGGACGCCACCGTGCGCTTTTTGAAGACACACTAGGGCAGGGAAGCGTTTTCACTTTTCAGGTGTGTCCCAACACTTGTATAGGATTTGTGCTGATCTTACTGATATTTTAGTTCAAAACGTAGCATTGAAGTACATTTGTGATTGTTCCAGTACAATAATAATAGAGGTGTGTCTGTTATGCTCCACTAGTGCACACTTTTTTTACACTTTTCGACACTGCCACACTCAGTGTGGCTTTGTTTGTGAAACGTTTGTCTGTTTTTTAGGATAGAATATTTTTACTAAACGTACTAACGCGTTTGGGGAATTTTCTTTACACTGTTAGCCATTAGTTACAAAAATCAATCTGCATTACAGTAATACATCGAAGTGAAAACACCTATGAATTGTTATCTGCCTTGTTAGTTAACACTATTGTCATCCTGTCAGTCCGTTCCAACTACAATGCACATACAGGGTGACAATTTAAAAAGGACCAGCATTTGATTGTGTTCAAACCAATGATGATTTGAAGATTTGGCGAGACAAATCAATTTAGATATTGAGGAGGACAAGTTTTGAGGTATCTGTCTTTTTCTAAAATCAGCCCTCACACGCACAGGATAGCTACCCCTGAAATTTCAAATAGCAACCCCCACTTATTTTGCGATTTTTGAAATCTTCACGTTATTCTCCATACGCTACATCACTTTTTTTTCAAAATTGAAGCTCCTAACCTCACAAAAATTTGCAAAAGAACAGAATTGATTATTCTTTGAACAAATGTTAGTATGAAAATTTGGTGAGACACTTCAATTTAGATATTGAGGGGGACAACTTTTGAGATATCTTTTATTGCTCTGGATTTAACTCCCTCACTCCCAAGGTAACTACCCCTGAAATTTCAAATAGGAGCCTCCACTAAGTTTGCGATTTTTGAACTCTTCATATAATTCTCAATAAGCTACATCACTTTTTTTTCCAAAAATAAAGCACATAACCTCACAATTGTTCTGTTTGTGAAATTGAGAATTCCAATAAAAAAAAGGAATTAATCTAGAGATACATGAGGAACTCAAAAATGACAAAAGACATAGGAATTTTCATTCAAAATCTTAAGGTAGGCGCCCTGGCGGTTATGGGGTTGAATGTAATATGACAGCTAACACCCCAAAAGTTTTTCCCCTTGATATCTGCATTGATATCTTTCACAAAATCTCCATACCGTCATCAGTTTAAGAAATTATAATTATTGCTGTCCGTTTGGAAACAGTTGTGAGGATATGTAGTCCAACATAAAAAAAGTGATGCAACTTATCAAGACTAGCAAAAATATTTCAAAAATCACGGAATAAGTGGAGGCTGCCATTTGAAATTTCAGGTGTTACCGTGGAAGTGAGAGGGTTGAATCCAGAAAATCAATAGAAACCTCAAAAGTTATCCCCCTCGATATCTAAATCGACGTGTCTCACCAAATTTTCATACTATCATCAGTCTAGGAATAATTAATTCTGTTCGTTTGAAAATTTTTGTGAGGTTAGGAACTTCTATTTCGAAAAAAAGTGATGTTGCTAATGGAGAATAACGTGAAGATTTTAGAAACCGCAAAATAAGTGGGAGTTGCTATTTGAAATTTGAGGGGTAGCTATCCTGGGCGTGAGAGGGTTGATTCAAGGAAAACAACAGATACCTCAAAAGTTGTCCTTCTCGATATCTTAATTGACGAGTCTCGCCAAGTCTTCATACTATCATTGGTTTGGACAAAATCAAATGCTGACCCTTTTTGAATTGTCACCCTGTATACGCCGATACGGATATGTGACGTCACGATGGAGTAAATAACTACTAAATATCCACCAAAATCAATTCCAAAATATCATAAACACACAAAAAACCTAGCGATATAAATATCAAATACGTACAACTCTACCCTTTGTCAATGGCAGAAGAAGAAGTTTTTCTTCTTGGTAAGAGCACGCACTTGACGTATACGTGAAATTTGACAGGACATGTTGACATGCCGCTCTATGTGTATCATGGCTCTTGTGAACAGAAACGCATGTGATTTTAACCCAACATAATATTATATTTATGTATGGTAATTTTTGTTGGCAGTTTTTTTTTCAGTTTTTGTCAAACTTAATACTTATTAATTGTTTACGAGTACCTGTACTACAAATTATGTCTCGGGCTGACGCTGTTCGTGTTTCGGAGGGTGCTAGTAGATGGTGGAAGTAAAAATTCGGGAAATTGGGTGCAAAACATAATTTAAAACTACAAGTGACCCTAGGTAATTCAAAAATTAGTCGATTTGTTGGGGTTGCCCAATTGATTCTATTTGTGTGTTTTTTTTTATCTTCAATATTGTGTTCATGTAGGTGTTTTTTTTCTCTGTTTATTTGCTATTTATCATTTATTTATTCAATAATTTTATTTTTTTCTTTCTCAGTTGGTATTACAGTTCATTTACACAGTGTTTTCTGTGATTTTAAATAACATTTTTTGTTTTGTATTTTTTCATATATTTTTTTTATGGCTCTGACCTTCTGTCTCTATTGTTTCGCTTGTTGTTACAGAGCTCTAAGAATGATTTGAAATGAACCGAAACGTCGGCAAAGAAAAAAGTTGTTTTTCTTAGAATCTTTTCGACCGTTAACCCAACAAATCGACTAATTTTTATAAGTTGAAACTTTTCCTCCTAGCTTGACAACCGACGTATGGAATACTCATCTAAAGAGTAGATTCTTGTAGAAACTTCCAGTTTCTATATCAATATACATCCTAAACTTTTACTGGAGTGGACTTTTTTGATGGCAGGTAATGATGATTCATTTTTGTTTTTACGAAACAATACTATAAATGTACACAAACCTTGAACCAATTATCCATTATTTTAATGAGATGGTTAATGCGCCGTTTTTTTTCAAGAGATTCCTTTTCGTAGCGCACACCCATACTTAGACATTACGAGCCGCCACTGCCTTATGGATGAAATCCATATGAACAGATTCAGTTTGAAAGCTGGAGAGTCACCGATGCCCTTTGGCAAGACCACCCAAAAGTTGGTCAAATCAAGCAGCCTTCGCAATCAACATACCTCAAGGCAAATAACAAGAAAAAATTGATAATTTCTTGCTAATGCATGAATATGCCGAAGTCTATGCATGAAGAATAATGATCCAGTACCTTGATCACTACCACGCTTTGTGTGCTTTTTTCATTATTGATAATGAGAAATTGTTTATTGGATAGATTCAATAAAATAACAAAGAAAATCTGAAATAATAATGGCAAGGATCCAACATAACATTTTTGATTGTGATATAATTTTTTGATGATGATTTTAATTACCTACCTAGTTTTACACCGCAAACTATAATTTTCATTTTTGATAAATTGGAATACTTGACATTGTACATCGCTTCACTTATCCACTTTTGTTCCATTAGTTTTCGCTCATATTGTTGATTTTTTGTATCAAAGGAGAGACATCGAATCTCATAAAGTTCCATACATTCACTCATTTTCTTATATCTACTACATATTTTGGAGGACGCCACACACATGTGGAAGTTTGATAAATGTCAATGGGAAAAGTATTTGTCCTGCTACTTTCAAGTCTCTTAACTATGTTTAGATTTGACAAACTACATCCAAAAATGGGAATTTTCTCCGATGAGTGATCATTTACCAAAAACCGCAGGGAAATATATGAGGTCAGACAAATAACAATACATTCATTTTTGCCTTGTATCCTCTCCAAGCTCTTAGCAAAATATTGGGAAACACGAATCAATCGCCTAGATTTTCAGCTTGCAGAAAAATCTCAATAAATGTCGCTGCACTCTAACGTCAATCGACAAACTTATTAATAATGAGTGCTGTCCCTCATGTGTAAATGGCTTAACGAACAAGTCGAGACAAGCGCTCATCTCCTCTAAGGTGAGCAAATCTACCGACACTCACCAAACAGTTCACCAAGCCATCTTTCCATACACACTGAGCGCTGTTGGCCAACTCCCGCATCTTTGCGAGTCCACCGAACCTTAAACAAATTTGAAGTTGGGAGTTCGCAGATTTCAAATGTTTGTGTCCGCCTTGACGTAGATTTTTACTTATTACAGTGACTTGTGGGTACTTGAAAAAAAAAATTGTGACCGTTGTTAAGTTGACAATAATCAGACCAAGACGGTCAATACAGACTACTTGCACTTTGGGTAAATGATTCCTTAATTGCATTGTAACATGGATGAAGCAAAAAAGATAAAGTGTTTGATTTGAATTAGTTCGTTCAAGCATTGCCACGGTCTTTCAAGAAATATAAGCCAGCATAATAGAGTACTATATCAATAGAGCGATTTGAAAGCCCAAGAAATGGTCTTTAGTGAAAAGTTTATAGTTTCTATACAATTTTAAAAAAGTCATGTGAATCGCTTTACTTACATCGTAGACACCATTTCAGCAACACCATTGAACATAATATTACTTGAGTCTCCGGACAGGCTTATAATACGCTAAACGAAACGACATTTCCTGTATAGCAAGTGTAAATTGTCGGACCCACGATGCGTTCCAATAATTACGTATCTACTCGCGGAATCTCAGTAAAATAATCAACAATAATTAACTGGTTTTATTAAATTTAATACCAGTTTCCCGTATTTCTGTTTCTTGATCGTACACCATTACGGGGAATAATTGGGACCACCCATTTGGAGTATGGGAGCTCATGTGGAGGTACGTGTATAAAATTTCTTTGTTTTTTTTTTCACATTTGACATGGGTATCTGTGAATTATGATTTTTTTTCCATACGGTAATAAATAACTCTTCTTTGAATCAGTAAATAACAACCATGAGTTTTTGTATGTGCTATTTCTAAAAGCTGCTGAGTGAAGATGCTGTATGCAAACGAACAGAATTAGTCCCAAAATTGACTCCCGAGGAACACCATGGTTCACAGTATCAAAGCTTGAGTATGGAGGGCCAATCAAGACTTTCTGCTTGCGATCTAATAAGGAAGATTCAAATCACTTCAGATACACTCCACGAAAACCGTCTGTAACAGTGGTTGATAGGTGACATAGACGAAGGACTTCGACAAATCACAAAAGATTGCCGCAAAGGAACCACCATCACTAACTCCTATGTACACATCTTTCAGGAACTAGAACATCTATTGTTATTAATTTTGAATTATATCCAAGTTGGTTAGAATGAAGGATATTGAAGTGACTCAAGATTCTATGCATGACAAGATTCTCAATGATTGAGGCAGATTTACACGTATCCAGTAGATTGCTAGTGTTACTGGCGTGACAATTCTTGATTGTCAACTTGACCCAGGTCGACTACACGAATCCAGTTGCTGGCACCAGTCTTACTGGCATGCCAATTTTTGACTGACAAAGGGCTGAAACAAGGTCATTAAAACTCAACCTTCGTAGGTGTGCCAACGACTTGTGTCAACGTATTCGAGCATTGCTGCACCACTTGCGGGTGTATGGAGTTATTCAAAGATGGAAGGTACTGGCAAAAAAAATAGACACGCTCGTCATCCTCTCGTGCTTGTGACCAGCACTGGAATGGCAAGAAAAAGTATTCATACGATGGCATGCCAGTAAGACTGGGAGCTTTGGGACACTCGAACTCCGGAGTGTTTGCATCTCCAGCTCAAGATAATTCTCGATTGTACACTTCATAAACAACCGTCGGAAATAACCAGGACTTTGCTGACTTTTGCGAATCCGAGGAATTATCAATATTATAAAGAACGCATCAAAAAGAGGAGTTCACTTATCAGCTTACGGAGTAATTCGAAACGTCACTTCCCAAGTGACCAGCTTACATACGGAACAAATTCATTTCAAATTCAGGGTTCTGATTTTTCTGAAAACGCTTGGACGCGTCGATTTTTATTTTTGGATGCAGTTTTTTTAATGGCAAATTCATGTATACAGTGTGCATCACAAATAAGTAACGACTATCAATTTCTTTTTTGATTTTTTTTAACTCATTTAAATACCTACTCGAGATAAATTGAGCTATTTATGTAAATGAATGGATCATTCTTTTTTGCTTCGTGAGCTCGAATGCTATGGAATAAGGGGCCCTCCTTTGGAATGGCTCCGGTCCTACCTACATTATCTTACACAAAAGGTGGTTATGAATCAGGACGGGAGTGATTGTTTTTCCGATCAGGTTTTCCTTAAGATGGGTGTACCGCAAGGTAGTGTACTTAGACCCCTGCTTTTTGTACTGTACATTAATCACTTGGGCCCGAGTATTTCTGCTGAGAGGGTTGCAGTGAATTACGCTGATGACACAAACCTGTTAACAGTAGCACCAACAGTTGATGATGTGTTACGGTTGGGAAGGCGTGGTCTGGTTGAAGCTGAAGGATGGTTCTGGAACAACAACCTGAAAAATCCAGTTTTGTCATATTCAGAACAGAGCGATCAACAACCCGGTGCTCAGACCATGCTGACCTAGTGGGTCAGGATGTGATGTTGTCAAATGAGGCCAAGTTTCTGGGAATATTTATGGATTGCCATCTGAACAAGGTATGTTATTTGCTGAGAACCCTCAAGAAATATCTGGATGATAGAAGACTGCTTGTCGCATATCATGCAAATTTTGAATCAATTATTAGATTTGGGATAATGTTTTGGGGCAATGCGATGACTCTCGATTGGGTATTCTTGATTCAGAAGAGAGCACTGCGTTTGGTTCTGGGTTGGAGAGAATCTTGTAGGGGAGTCTTCCGGCAGCATGGCTTGCTTACTTTGGCTGGGCTACACATCTTCGGGTGTTTGATGTTTATGAGAAAGAATGAGATGTTGTTTAGACAGTATCTGCCAAATCACGATCATGATACTAGGTCTCTGGATTTGAAAATTCCTGTGCAAAAGACCTACACAGTCTGAGCGTAGCCCTTTGTACTCTTGTATTACATACTACAATGGGCTGCCTATTACCATCAGAAAAATTTCAAACTTGAAATGCTTCAAGAGGACTCTTTTAGATTAGGCTATGTTTTGCATTTCATTTATATGGTTTTAACTGTTTTAATCCTCTGAATTGTACGATATGACACCACAAGAAAGTGTCGTTTTAACTTTATAAGGTGCATGAACATAATGCGTATCTCTGCACTGTGAAGTGTTCATTTGATTTATGCATTCTTCTGAAATAATCTCTGGAATACCTTCTGTTCATTATTCTTCCAATGATATTGTGCTTTGAAATCTCTTTCGAAAGCATTTTTTCACACCCATAGTATATCCCATGATACTCTCACAACGGTATGTTCTGTGATCGTCACGATTTCGTAAATTTCGCACATGACGTGTAAGGCTGACTGTTGACATGACAACGCCGTGTTGCCAAGTTGCATGCATCAGACTTCATTTATTCAAGATCTGGTAACCACTGGTAGCTAGCCCTAACGCCAGAGCTGTATGCGCAGGAACATAGTGTTGGAAAATGTAGAGTTTTCAAGTGATTCATGTGCATACCAGTTCTGATTGCATGATTCACTGAGCTGTAATGAGAATTGATCGAATGAGTTCATGGATTCATGGATGCAGAGTCCATAAATAGTTCAGATATGCACTATTAAGACGGTCTTTTTTTTCAACTGAGAAATCCGGAACATCAGTTACCTGTTTCAGGAAAACGAGCTATCATACACTATCTGTTTGGTTCAAGTGATGATTTCTGACGAATAAAACATACAGGTCAGCCATGAGGTAATTTGCACAGTAGTTCGAATTACACATGGCTAATTAGCGTTATTATTCAAGATTAGATCCAAGATTGTCGCTTCATTATACACGGTGTTGAACAAGGGAGAATCCACTCAACAGGTGGCAATCATTAACTTTTGATGAACACTTTTTATTTTACGCAATGTTGTTTTCTAGCTCATTGTCATAGAGGCACTGTTTATTCTCTACTTATCTGTACACATTTGATTCAACCTTGTTTTTGTCTTTTGACTCAAGAATGATGACAACATGATTATGCTAAATGTTAATCTTGGCCATTAAACCTAATTCTCTAGCGGACCCAGATCTAAGCGCATTTTTCAATCTTCATTAAAAATATAATCTAAATCTCAGACGGATTAAGTTGTCATCAAGGATTCCGATGTGAGTCCATTCCAGGCAATGGATTATTAAAATAAATTGTCTGTCAACAACTATTTTTGACGCGAATGTTTCTGCCATTTGTTGGAATTAATATAGCGGTTTCATAACTTTTTCCGAAAATCCCTCACAGGCATATCACAGTTTTAGCAAGTTTTTCATCTGTAGATACATGCATGATTCTATTTTGACTGGCAATAAATCTCACCTGTCTATTATAATTCGAATACCTTTGTATTCTGGGTCAAGCCATTATTCTCACATTATCCGGTGTTCAACAGACAGTATGACTACCGCTTTTCAGTACTGCTATTCACAAAACAATACGAATAACCATAAACATGTGTTTGTTGAGGGCTTCGTCAAGGTGATTATTTTGGTAGTTTTATATGTTGATTGAAACCTAACGGATAGTAGTATGGAAAAGTCGTTTGGTTTGTAAAGCAAAAATGTACGTTTAGTTAGCCGATACATTTAATTCAATGTAACAAGACTAATATTTTATAGAGAGAAATAGATCAGACGGATATTCTAATTTTTCAATTCTTTCCAACTCTTTGATTTTCTTAAAAACTCTCAGTACCGTTTACATTTTTTTCTGGAGGTTAATTTCATGATAGTGATAAGAATTATTATCTTTCTGGAAAACACATTTTGATTCTTATCGATTTCAGCATGTTCAGAACTCTTTCTAGAATTTTTGGTTTTTAAACCAGACTATGCCGCATTTTCTGGAAAGCACCGACTTCAACAATCTTAGCTCTTTCAAATAGATTGTGAGACATACTCTTCAAAAATCTTGACATGTGTCCGGAAATACTTCATCAAAGAGCTACAGGGTGTTGAAGTTTTATTTTTATTTTTGTTTTTTCTACTCAATTTTTTTGAATCGATGTCGATATTTTGATATATATTGATGTCTGGCAGTATCTTGACATCAGAAATTCAAATTTGATCTTAGTATGGCTCTAACTTGTAGAGGGCGCCACCTGCACCTACTTCTCCTGTTATATACAGTCATAACTTTTTTGGACGTACCTTCATGAGATTTTTGAGCAACATTATCTGTATTTCCTACGCAGAAAAGGTAAACTTGTTAAAAGTCGTATTGGTGAACCATTCTCGAAATATTTGGATTCAAAATAATAAAAACATGTGGTTTTGAAATTATGGCGGAGGTAACCCACTAGAAATTATAAAATATTTTGTTTGATTGCTACAGATCTCCAGTCAAAAGATAGAATTTAACTAGTATATGATGTAAACAACAACTTTTATTCAAAGATTATTATGAAAAAAAAAGAAAAATCATGGAAAAAAAACACACCCTGTAGCTCTGTGATGAAGCATTTCCGGCTACATGTTTATGGGAAGTTTTCTTATCATTTTCAAGCGGGAGAACTCATCCTGAACTTTTTCGCAATAATAATGAAACACTCTGTATATCAATATTGTGATCGACAGTGATCACACTTCTCCGCTTATATGAACCTAATGTCGATCGCAAGTGCTCAGATGGGGAAAGGTCAGTGAAAAAAAAAAAGTGTTCACGTTATTGAGCAGTTCGGATTGGTGCGTGTTTGTATTATTGTGATTGTCAAATCAACAAATACTGGAAATATATCAGGCGTTCCCAAGATAGCCACGAGATGGCGTAATGGTGCTATCAAATCACAAAATTGCTATGGATTTCTTGAGAGATTTCCTTCAAATTTGTTTTTCCTTTTTTTTTCCAGCATGTAAAGTAAGACAGGTATCTGCTGTCAAACCTTACAACGCAAGAATGCTCATAACTTTGAAACAACCAAACCGATTGAGGCGATCTGGGTCTCATTTTGGAAAAAAGGTTTTCCTCTTTCTCAATTTTGGGAGTTTAAACGGTTCTGATAAGAAAAGACGATTTTATTCACAAGGGAGTTGTAGAACTTCTCGATGCTCAAAACTAGGTATGAAACAAAGAAAGCCTTATATGATCGCCTAGCCGTATTTTGCGAGAAAATATAACGTCGTGGACTGTACTCTGGAATTATAGAAAATGTTTGAATTTATCTACATAACGAAAACAATAAACGTCTCTAAGGTTTTTCTTTCGAAAAGGAAAATTGAAAAACAAACGAAGATTATCAAAATAAAAATTTGACAGTACCAGTGCCACTTATTGCACCTTATGAAACTATGATTTGATTAATTAACAAAAGATACATGCTCATAGTCGTTTAGATGTCATTTCACGTTCACTGTAGAATTAAACTTTCAGCCCTTTCTCTTTCACTTCTGGCTGCAAATACTAAACCAATTGCTACCCTCTTTACCGAGGTTTTTGATGATCGACATCCACTACGTTAAATAGTTATTATTTTTATTAGAAATAAGCTAAAGGGACTATGGATCTTTGATTATTAGGATCAAGTAAGAAGTTGACTTTTGAAGTGAAAGTGTATTGCCATCAATGTTTTCGAAAAAGTGTCCGTTCTCATCATTGATTGATCGATTTTATATTCACTGAATCAGTATCAATAGTTCAGAGAAAGCTTGAAGCACCTTGAATCTATTATAAATCATTTTCACTCAACAAACTCAAATATGCGAAAAATTCAAAAAATGCAGTCCACTCTCTCAAACCGCGTGGTTCTCACTGGTCGTTGATACCGACGCGATGCCAAGCAGGTATTTTAATACGCGTATTTATATTCTAGGTCAACCAATTTTTCTCAACACGTTCCCTGGCAGACAGTATGTCTATGTGTTAGTACTACGCTCATAACATTTTGTACGTCCATAAACGTATTTTTTTTCTTTGAAGCATTGTAACATGTTTACGACGGTATGATCGACTGGGTCATTGGCTTTAGAATTTTTAACGGGCTACTCACCAGAAAAACTATACAAAATATATACGTTGAAATGGGTATAGGCCTAGGTTGGCAAATTAGTCTCCACATCTTCCCTGGGCCCTGAAACAATACAGAACATAATTAACATCATTGATTCATTACAGCCTGTCTGGAAATATATCGACATCAGCACATTGCATTCTGATTAGCTCAGTTTTCTAGGGTATGTATAATGTAGAAACCTCTATTGTATTGACCGCCCTAATAGGCCCGCAGCCCCAAACTACGGACAACAATATAATAACTACAAAGTCATTGAAAGTACGTCGATAACAAATTTCAAATTGACTTTTTCCAACTTGTTTCAGCTTTCTCAAAACAAGGATATCAACATTGCTTTGAAGGGTGAAGTCGAACTCCTTTTTTACAAATACGTTCACCTCCGTTCACACGTTTCGACTGAACAGTCATCAACAGAGCAAGCCTTTAAGTGAATCTAATTTACAGAAATTCATAATAATTGCAATCGTTGCATTATGTCTGAGTAAAGGCTTCCTACTTCCAAGTCTCAATAAGTCAAATAGTTTCCACTCATTCACAAACTAAAACACTACTTGATACTCAATACTTATACAATCTATGTTAGTATGACAAATTATGTTGTGTCTTGAAAAAAACGAATTAGGGATGAGAATTTTCGAGGAGTTTCTCAATTGAAAAAAAAAGACTATCCATGAAAGGGCTAAAGAAACGTTTCTTTGTTTGTAGCTTCATGAGAATATCCGTTACTCAGGGCCATCTGGAAATTGATACTCTTCTTGAGTTCAAATGAGGGTTTCTTCAAGGGGATGGAGAAGAGTCGAATAAAATAAGTATTGAGAAAGCTATTTTGTGAAATATGTGATTTTCTCCCAATTCCATCGTTAATATGATTCTTGGATCAGAACTGTTTGAAAAAAGAAGAAAGTTGACAGGATCTGTTCTAGAACCAGTTCATTCAGTATCATCCACATAGCGGTATGAAAAAAAAGATGTAGTCAGAGAAATTTAAGTTGGAGTCGGAAATAGAATTTACCCCAAAATTGACCATGAAGATTTCGCTCACGAAAAGGCAAATTGAAGAACCCATAAAAAGGCCTTCCGTCTGTCTGTAAAGTGACTCATTGAATTTGCAAAAATCCGCTTATAAATACTTGTGAAGATCGTTGAGAATGGAAAGTGGGTCGTGTTAAACTTTTTTCATTTTTCCAATGCATCAGTTATTATCGTGAAGCTGCTCAAATAATCGTGTTCTGAGGAATATTTCATATCAGATCGATAGAATTCTTGATGCTTTTAACAGATGTTATGACGAGTTTTTGTCTCAGAAAATCATTGGGCCAAGTTGCTGCGTGATAAGCTGGAGATTGATTAAAGGATACCACTGGCCGGTTGGGATTGTTATCTTTGTGGATCTTGAACAATCCATACAAGAAAGGTTTCCTTGGGTTCATGGGAATCTGGATCATGCCAAAATTGAAGGTCTTTATAATGCCTACATCATAAGAGATAAGTTTCTTGAGACTATCATGCACAAAAAAAAACAGGAATCTTCATTGATACTAACGAAGGAACTGGCCGACAGAAAATCAGTACTTTTTGTATATACTTGCTTCTATCCAATGCTTTTCCGAGTACTAAGTTGGGCGAGGTGTGTCTCAAAGATAAGAACAGTTTTCTTCTAATTGCTCCATCTGTAGTACCAGGATTCAGATTGTTTCGATGTCCGCTACCAATATGTTATATCTGGGACGAACTCCAGCCGAGGACAGGATTGCTTGTTGATGGGAAAGATGTTTATTGAAAAGCTATCTTCAATGTCGGCTTGACACAATCTGTGTGACCAAGCTGTGACCTCTTTAGATATTTTTCTTGGAGACTTGTCTCCATAAGCTCTGAATTTCAAAATGTCTTTGTTGAACAGGAACTCAGTATTTCACGGCCAATTTTCATTATAAATTCTCATTTTTCTTCAAAGACACCATAAAATTGATCTTTCAAAATATATCATGAAATATCGTGACAGGATCAAAAATTGAGAGCGTCCGGTGCACGATCTCATCGATGAGCCTTTCTGTTCAATATCGCATGCATGCTTCACAGAGACGCTTTCATTCCAGCTTTGCACTTGATAAAGGTTTTTTTTTTTCAGGTTTTCTCGTGGGTTTTTCTATGTTTGCGACATGGAACCTCTGCTCTGCAGATGAGAACTGACCAACAGTTTATATAAACCAAGAACTACCAAATGTACTTATATGCCTATTGGTTCTGAAACCGGGCTTTCCACCATATGAAAAGAGGGAGATATCCTCGAGCAAACAAACAAGCAAAAACTTCAAAGAGGGGTTACTTCATTTCTCATCAACTCCACACATCAGACTGGTAAAGACGGCAAGCCAACAAGAGGTGTGGTTTTCGTATAGGTATTTCATTAGATAACACCATACTACTTCGAAAGATTCTCATACATCTCCAAGAAAATCCAGTTTAGTGAAAGAAAACATTGGTCTGCTAGACGACTCGAACTTAATACATGGAAATAATAATTGTTAGGAGATGCTGAAAAATATGCCAAATATTTGGAAGTATGCCGCAGATTTGCCAATAATCTCCGAATCCTCTCATCTTCTGAAAAACATTGAAATATTTGTATGCATTTTTTTGAAGATAAAAGTATTTTTCTCGATTTTGCTTCTTGCTTTGAGCGAATTTTTTCCTAGTGAATGACGTCCAATTCTACAAACTCTTAATCAAAATCTGGAATATTGCTTATTAATTTCCATCACATGAGTATACCCAACTTTACCAAAATAAGCCGCTCGTTTGCGAAAAACAGAAAATAGGTCATCAAGAGCGTTGACTGTCAATGTGCACCATGGCTCATATTTGCTTATTTTCTATTGACCATATGGAGCTGAACAATAAACTTACACGAGTCTTAATGATGCTTTCTGGTTACTACGTTTGGCAAATGACAGGTTTGGTACATTGTTCAGTTACTCGCTTTGAAACGATGTACGAGGATGCTGTGCGGATATTATCACAGATTATCATTGTTAGACAGATGAGAACTTATGTTTTGTTAAACAGCGGATCAAAAATCAAGATTCATTTGAGTGTGGATGTTTACTTCTAGAACTTCTTACAGGTGAGACCTGTGAATATCATAAAAGTTTGACTATGTGAGCTGAACGAAATCATGTACCTATATTGAATGAATATAAAATTTTCAATATGTCAGAATTGTTTTGCAATGGACCGTACTTTGATATCCGACTAGTTTCTCATTCACATGATAATCATAACACGTAACAAAGTCAAACTATTGCTTCTCACTTATTTTTCAGCATCACAAGGGCGCCAAGATTTCTACCAGTCCCATCAGACGTGGAACATATCTCTGTTTATGGTGGACAACTTTTTGTCTTGTCCACAATCTTCCGTTTCACAAGTAGTAATACAATTCATTAGTAGAGTAGCTGGTTAGTATTACCTTATTATCAACATGTTATTGCAAAAAATATGTGATTATCCTGCAATTCTGTTTATCTTTGATGGTATCGACATCGGAAGTTCATTTTGCATATTAACTTTAATCAATCCCATTTGATGGCCTTCAATTATGATTAAAGATTAGATTGCGCGAACATGATGACATAGAAGAAGATTGATATATAATTATAGCAACAGGTTAATGATTCTTGCTAGGGCAATATTGTGACTTGAACACTTGTGGAATTTGCCTTAAGCCGGCGCCAGTTGACAATTGATCTGCTGTCAATTTGTTGATCGTGCTTCAGAAAGTGGGGAACCACCAATCCTTCAAGCATCTCATTGGTGCTTGATATTCCACTTTTCAAACTTATTGAGAAATTGCTGGGACAATACATTTTTTCCGGTCTATTGAAGATACTGATAAATGCAAATTTACTTTAGATAAATTGATAACAAGAGTCCGTTGATCACTCTTTTAAACTTTTGCGATATACAGATTTTAAGAGTAGACCAGTCATATTATCTCTGATATCGCGGCAGTGAAATTAATTTGACGATAGTTGTTTCCTGTACAGTAAGCCATAACAAATAGCTTGGGATTTGACGTTATTGGATAGCATAAAAATCTACCAGTGAGTGAAAGATAAGAAATGGATTGTCTCCATAGCTCATAATATTTTTGAATGTTTCTTCCAGAAATCATTAGTCTAAACTTATGCATCTACACTTCGTATTTCAACCATCCTCCGAAGAGTAGTCAAGAACAAACTAAGAGATCTGGGGATCTCAGGGGCCAACCATCACAAAGTGACCGTTATCATACTTGGAAAGAAATAAAAATCGAACAAGATTATAATATTAGTATTTTCACGTCACTATCTTTTTAATTGATTTTTTAAATTGGTGATAGAGCACAAGATAAATATGTTGAATGCTTGTTTGGGATTTTGTTGACAGAATTCAGAGTTTTCTTTTTCTCGTGTTCCATCTTGAAATAGTGGCTCGAACTTAATCCTTGTTGTAGACTTAACGGAAATGCTTATGTGAAATTATTGATGTTCAGCTCTGGGGTTCAAGTTTTCAGATAAGTACAAGTAGTAAATCCTTCCGTCGCGTCGACGTGTTTGTAAATCTCATTAGTCATCAGTCTTACACATTCCTGCATGGTCCATCAATTCGTTATTTATTATTATTATTATTTATATTGTGACAATGGGAGTGGAGATGAGGTCAAAGGACACTTTGTTTCTTGTAATAAGCTTTTAGCAATAAATTCCTCGAGTGAACTGATGATAATACGATATGCAATGATTTATTGGGATTCCAGTCACAAGGAGCTTTGATCAGAAGTCAACAAGAGAGACAAATAATTGGAAGATTTATTGATAAATAATCAGTGGAATCTATTTGGTGGAAAATTGTTACTCTTTGAGTTTTTGTCAAGAACATTTTCAATTAAATCCTACGGTAAAGGTAGGATAATTCTTGCAGCTGACTGGTCGATGTACAGTACAAGATGTTCCAGCTTGAAGTAACCACTTCAAAAATTGGACAGAAAACCGACACCAAAAAAATTAAGTGATAGCCCATTTGAGAGACGTTCTCACCCTTTTCATATATCCCAACTTCAAGGAACCTAATTCTTGAGGTTAATTTATAAAAAAATATGAAAAATGTTTGAAAGTGATTCCAGGGGCTTCGAACGATTAAGGTCGAAAGATCTTCAAAAAAAGATATCACTTGACTCGTCCTTCTTTTTCCTTAACATTTTGGGAGTGAATCTCACCACTGACGCGACAGCCTTTCTCCATAATATATTATGCTTTCTCCACATTATGACCATATCATATACAATCGCCAGAGGCGGGGTGTATGATAAATCCACTGATGTCGGTTGCCATGGCGACGCGTGATGCCAATGCCTTGAATGGGTTGCGCTGAGAAAATTCAGGACTTGCAGTACGTTTGGGGTTGGTAAAGCGTGTAATATATCTATGCTCGGTCCCGGTTCGGTGGGATGTCGGATCTCATTATTCTCATATTATTTTTCGAAGTTCATATGAATTTGTATAGCTTCAATTGAAGCTGGATGGAACATCATTGCCTGAGGTCTAAGGGTTCTAGAACTCTTGACATCAAGGAAATGAGATTTTTTTTCATGATCTAGGTATACAGGGTGTTTACGGTCCTGTGATTTTTCCTTTAGTGTTTTTTTCTACACGTTAAAAGAATATGATTAAAGCTAAAACGCCTTAGCAAAAGTAGAATAATAAAAGAGATAATGAATTTTTTGTACGATTTTATTTTCATAATTGATGACACTAAATTGCAACATTACTGCTTTATTACATCAGTTGTTCAAAGTTAACGCCCTGTTGTTGAACGCAAAGTCTCACTCGACGTATCCATGAATAATAATAATTATTATTATAATTATTAATAATTATTATTATTATTATTATTATTCGACTTTTGCTAAGGCGTTTTAGCGTTAATCATATTCTTTTGACGTGTAGAAGAGAACATTAAAAAAAAATCACAAGATCGTAAACACCCTCTATAGGGTATTATTCCGGAAAGGCTTTTGCCACCTGGCAAGGCAATAGTGTCAAAAATATCAGATATGTTATAATTTTCTGATTCTAAATAAATAATCAATGAAACTAACCAAGAGATAAATTAAAATATCTTTTTTCCATTATTACCTATTATTATCATTATCTGAATTCACAAACCGTATTTTGCCTCATAAAATTTATTTGGAGATGAAGGGGCAACAAAATGACGTCATACGCCAAAACTTATGGCCCGCTGCAAAGTTGCCAGTACAAACTGTAGTGGTACGAATTTAACACGGATATTCCAGATTTTAGTCAGATTCGGTAAAAGAATGTATACATTAATTGTCGTCTTAGTCACGGACAGTATCGGTGCTTAGTTTCACTGTGGTTGTGAGGAACATTTAAAACCATCAATTTCATGAGGAATTGAATTACTCTAAATTATTATTCTCAGCTTCTTCCTTTTTTTGTGCTATATTACTCAATATTACATCACAACAGAAATTGATGATCTTCATTTCTTAAAAAATCCAATCATATTTTAAATCCATTGCAGAAGTATCCGTGCAACTAGAAAATGATGCAATAAGATAAACAACAAAATAGAACATCTCTGATAAATTGCATCAAATTCTAAAGATCTTGATGTGTAGACAGCGTTCACGATGAGCTTGGATTTGATCTTCATGTTCAGAAATGAGGTACATAAAGTCCCTCCTGAATAATACTGACGGATGGCTCAAAGGACCAATGCTGGCTTAATTCAATATCTAATTAAAAGTTTGTATGTCATGGGGCACTAGTGCGCTAATTCGTCATTCACGCAAAATAACTCAGCTATTATTCTGTTAACTAGTCGTGATGGATCAAATATTTCTTCATCAAAAACCAAAATATTTAGAGGGCGGCTCTATCTATCTCTTCTTTCAATCAACTTCATAATTCCTTAATAAATCAGAATGCTTATGTTGCTTTTCTTTTCGATTTTGAAATCATAACTACAAATTGTTTAAAAAACATGTTTGTCGTGTTTCAACTCTCTAGTATGTCAGGTGCAACAAAGTAGGCGATTTATTGATCAACTTATATATTCTGCAACATCGCAATTTATACAAACATGTGGATAAAGAAATGGAGAATTCATGTTCGTTTGTAGATCAGACGAAGTGAAATCGATTATTTGTGATGTTTTGCTCCGATGCAGACTAAAAATGATTATTATTCATATCATGTAATGATGAATGTTACCAATACTGCAGGTAATAATATAAACACATCACAATCATCTAGAAATGTCCATAACTTTTTGAGAAAGAATACATCAGTTATGACGGTTATGACGCCAACCAATAAGTGATATTTTTTTGTATCCAACTTGATTGCCAAAAGTCATCCCTAGGATCGAATGATAAAATATTTTTTACACAATATGTCATACACCTATCTCTTGGTTGAAAAAAAAAGTTCAAAAAATTTCGGACAATGTTTAATAGACCTATTTGTGTGTCATATCAGAAGATACGCTTTCCGATTATAGCCGTTTTCACTGATCTATAACTAGACTATAACCAGTCTAATAGAGTAGTTAATTATTTAATAGAACACGTAATTAGACGTACGCGTTATTAAAATTAATTAGCACGATCAGGTGCCATATTTAATCGGTATCCAACGGCAACATGCATGTTGTTTGCTTTGTGATCACCGACGTCTTGTACATTTGAGGAAACCGTTTTTTATGTAGGACTATATAGGGTGAGTACAGAGTAGAACAAAAAACGGGTGAAAAACGATGTAGATTAAAATAAATATAGAGGTACTAGAAACAAGTTTGTTATTATCCAGTGAAAATATTTGTGGTCAATTTCTTGATTCTATTTTGAAAATAAGGGAACATAGCCAGAGATGATCAACTGATAACATGACGTGAAAGGTCTTATCGATTAGTCTGATTCGTCACTCTGCAGAAGTCCGAATATCGTAAAAGGTTCAGACAGAGAGAGAAAACGCGATAAATAATGTGATATATCATTGAAAAAAAGGTTGAAATATATTTAAAAAAAAAAATAAAGTAAGTTTTTCTTGATCATTGTAGAGAGCTTGAGCGGCAAACATCTAGGAAAATGATATGTACAAGTTTTGATGGGTAATAAATATACATGTTCTATAGCTGATAATGTTAAAGACTTTATAAATATTAATCACGTATGCTAATTCATAAAAAGTTACAGTACTGACAAAGTTTTTTCCAACAATGTTGGTTGAATTTGGGACAGTACTAATTTTACTCTGCTGTTGCTGGTTTTTTTCAAATCCTTGAAATACAAAACTCATATCCTAACGCAAAATTGATGTATGTTTGCTTAAAGATACGGAAGAAAATATTGACATGGACACAAAGAAAAAAAAAATGGATTTTGCAAATGATAACAGTGAAACATCACTCACTTTTAGGTAGTCCCAAAAAACGTATAGTCATAAGCCCAATAACTCCAAATTTTGTCCCATATTACCACAGTGTGACTTTGAAGAAATATATCGTATAAGCCGACGTCACTTGATGAGAGAGGTTACCGGCAAAAAAATTTGATCACACGCGTTTCATAACGGCAAGTTGGAAGCAATGAAACCACGTTAACAAAAATACGGCGAATTGAAGATTGCGCCTCGGAAAAGAAGAACCGCTTACGGACGGGACTGACTCTAGACTGAAGACATAGCGGTAGATGGGTTTTTGGTTCACGGTGTGCGCGACTGATTGCGATGCGATTCCTCGTCTTCTTCTTGGTTGAAGACTGAAGATGTGTGGCACAATGTTGCCGATGCCTTATTAAAAGATGATTGTGAGTTATCAAGTATCCAAATTAGTCACCCCCAAATCCTCCATATGATCATGCTAAGGCAGCTAGCGTGCTTGCATGGAGAGTTGGAGAGATGATCCTTCGTTTGGGATAGCCTCGCCAAGTGCTAGATTTTGCAAAATAACCAACCACATTTTCATCTTGGACATTATCAGAAATTATGTGTATTTGAAAAAACTGTTTAACTCCTATTGACGGAGCAAAGAATGCAGATGTTTGTTGATTGAATATAGTTTTTCTCAGCCATAATTGTGCAGACTTTCAAGATAATTGAAACTTCTCTCACCATTCATAAAACGATCTTAGTGCCATAGATCTTGGAGTCTGGCTGACGTGCATGCTTTGATAATTGAAAGAAAGCAATTGGATCAGCAGTGGTAACTATCAGAAATGTTGAAAGGGCGAGCAGAAAGTATCAAATTTTTTCGTGCTCGGGTTCTTCTTTCACTAAGTACTGAACTATTATATTCCACCAGAAGAACTCCACAAGAGATATGAAACGTCAATATGGATGGATTTTCCACTGACCCACTTGTTGATGAGTATGTGTCGGGGATAATCTTGGTACCTATCAAATGGACAAGCTCATTTTTATCTTATCTTATCTTATTCAGACAAAAATTGAATCTGTTAGCACCTATTGAAGGCTTGACTGATCAAATAGTCATCTTTGTAGTCCATTGATGGTATCTGTAATCAACATATCAAAAAATATTGCTGGTCAATCCTGAGACCATAAAATCTTAACTATCGATTATCAAGCTACCATGATACAATTTCGATTATTCAGTTCTGATGGCATCATGAGATACATTTCAGTTGATAAATAGCAAATTTGGCCAAAACAAAGGCTATTCATGAAACATTCTCAACCCGCACCCGAAGAAGTCTTGGTAATGTTAAGCTTGGTTCTAAAAGAGACATAATAAAATGTCTAGAGAACTTTTTCGTGTGAACACTAATTGTTCAAAAGTACATGCATATGATTGGTTATTTTATGTGATAAGATCTTTCTTATTCCAAGCTTAATAATTTGCCTAAGACTCTTGAACAATCATAAAATATCTTAGCCATAGAAGTGGTTCTTCTTGCCAAAATTTTTGAATGTATAGTATCTCTTGGATCTTTCTTTTTAAACTGAAGAATAATCATAGGCTTGACGTGATTGCCTACATTTTAGAGTTGAATCGTTGAACGAAACATGGGTTGCAGTAAATGTTCAACAAAATGATCACCCTCAAAATTTTAGCTAAGCAGCTGAACAGAAGAATGTCATCTTCACGAATTTTCTCACGTCTTTGTCAAAAGAATGCTTGAACCGGTCATTGTGGCAGTTCGCTTTATGAAATCGGTAAAGAGGTTTTAATACTTTGATTTGATATCAATACAATATCACATTATTGTTTGAATTGAGAAAATGAGTTGGTGATGAGTGAGTAATTTTGTATTCTATGTAGATTTCTTTTTCCAAAATAACCTTTTTCGCGAATAAATTGCTGGTCCTAAGTTCGTATAATTCGTTTTCCCAGACGCCCCTCCTACGGACATGATGACGTAAAGGGCCCCGGTGGAAATATTCGCAAATAGCTTTCAAAGTATCATGAAAATTTAGTATGTTGAACACCACTTAAAACCTGTTAAAATAGTATCCTTAAAACACATCTACCTTATTTAGCTTACCAGGGGTGGACTAGGTTCTACATTCTATTGTTTGAATTTTCAACACCCTATATGATAAAGACTTGGAAAAAATAAATTTGGATAGCTTCTACCTTGAACTACAAAAGAGGTACTCGTGTTCAAAGTCGATAAAATGAACCATTCTGGAGAAAATTTTTTTTTTTTTTTTTTTAAAAAGAATCGGAAAAAGCCTCAAAAAAAGCCATGATGAAGTGTTTTTATTTTTTTTTTATGAGCTGAATCCGATTTTTCCATCTATTTCTGTGTATCACGTAAGATATTTTTGCAAAAAATCAAATTAATCAAATTTGAATACAGTTATCTAATTTTTGGAAAAAAAGGTCAAAAATGTCAGTGGGGATCAGTGGGACCCAAAATAATATTTTTACTTCAATAAAAAATTCTGCTATCGGTCTTCGTTCCGGAGATGTTGAATTGGACGTTTTATTCTTGATTTTCTCAAATACCTGGATAATTTATGCACATCCGAGAGTTTTTTGAGGTGAGAAATCATAATTTGGTATAACTTTTTATGTAGCACTTGGAGGGCGCTTGAATGCGCCAATTTCATAAAAACGTCGTAAGACCGATACCGGCCAGAATTCGAAAGCTCAATTTCTGCTTATAAATTGCGACGAGCATTTTCTATCTACATTACAATACATCAAATATCAATTGGCTTCCAAAGAAATAGTATAAAATTAATACACGTGATCAAAACCCATCACATCAAAACGATTAAATGAACTTTATAATGTGAGCAAAATCAAAATCAACATCATAACAAACCGCAAACCAACGGCGTAAAACGCCAATTTATCTAACCTCCAAATCTAGTTCAAATTTCTGCTGCAAACAGAAATTCGATATCGGCTAGGGTGACACAAATTCAAGGTGGTTTGGCAGGAGAAAATCTGTCACTTCCACTTCGTAAAAAAATAAAATAAGAGTCAGGCTTTATCCAGAACATATTGACTAATATCATATCCAAAAATCATTAAAATCCATAAACAAAAAAGTCATTCAGGGTCAAACTGTGTTTCAACTTGATTTGGCCTACAGTGTGTTAGAAAATATTCAATCTCCTTAGAAAGATGATTATCATCAAAGATGAAGTAGATGGTAGTTGACCACATACTGTAAAAACTAAGTCATCACAAAATCAGAATAAATCTGCTGCTACGCTAGTCATCCCACTGTTAAAATATAGTTATTTTTATTTTTGAAAATGGTCAATAGTATGTTGATCATCTTGGTTGTTGTGCAGAGGAAACACAACTGAACCAACTATATCACCAATAAGAAATTAAAAAATCAACTAAAAATGTTGGGTACCTAAGTACCTACAGCGTACAGCACAAATCATTATATTTTTTTAAAATTTTTCGATCACAAGTCACTCATTTTATTCATCAGGTTTTTTGACGGAGTTAATATTAAATACAAATACAATTTCATAATACGTATTTTATCCCACTAGATTGAGTCCGAAAGTCGGAAACTATAGTGACCTCCACATCCGGCAAATCATGTGAATCAGCTTTTTGGAAACATTCGTGCATATTTCAAAATCAATTTTACTCACTGGGGTACCCAACACATATGAGATACACTGGACAATTTTGTGACGATACTAGATGCTTTATTAGGACGAATCAATGAATAAACCCATAAATGCCAGTCTGTCGGTTTCTCGCGTAACTTGCCGCAAGACTAGTGACGTCAAGCCAATCAGAGACCATTTCGACCGTTTCAAAAAATATAAATATTATTATCGCTGATTTTATACTGAACGAATTAATGGACTTTTTTCAAATTTCACAGATGTTATGATGGGATTATTTCCTATAGTTTAAAGATAGCTTAACACGTTACAATTTTTTTGTGAATTTTCTTATTATAGCCTAATAAGGAGCATCCCAAAGGAGCTGGAAAGCTCCACATCTGAATTCATGCATTCTCATTAAACAGTAATTATTATTATTTTTCATGAATGGATGAAAGTATTCTATTAACACAATGTGTGACGGACCATGAAGAATGAGTTACTTTGTTTTTACCGCAACCTACTTTTTATAAACATCGCTAATTTCGATGATAGCTTACATCAATCATGGATCAATCACGTGGAAATATAGAGATCGGTTCATAGAGGTGTTGATAACTCGACTGATGACTTTTATCTCTTCATCTAATCCTACTTTCCAATGATTTGATTTTTATTGCAAAGGTAATGATCAGCATAAATCACTCATGCTCAACAGGCAGCTAAAATCCTCAACTGGTATTTTGATAGCTCATTATGTTTAAACCAAAGTTTTTTTTTCAATATAATATGAATCAATTCGCACTAGTCGACTCATGTTAAGCCATCAGCTATGAGCAAATTCTCACAGTCTTTCAAAAACGTTTATATCCATTTCCCATTCCCATATTTGTATGAGATTTCCGTTACATGTATCATCATACGCTACTTGTGGTCCAAGTCGACTGAATCAAAGTATATATGTATGATAATTGTTTCTTCTACACGGGTGGCAAGCGAGCAGCGTTGAAATTGTTGTTTATGAACCAGAAGAGAACGTCTCAGTTGTGAGTTATTGACTTCTTGATTTGCAATACTGAATAGGAAATAATTCAGAATACTGTCTTCAGCCAATTGAATTATATCAATAACTGTTACATAAAAAAGAAACCTGAGTCATAAATACCTCCAACTGTCTTATTAACCTTTTGCAAAACTACATGATTTTCGGATTTTCAATAAATAATGTACAGGCAGCCAAAGATCAATCTTCTCCTTTATTGTTGATACATTCCGAATATTTCTTATCAAATCAAAATTAAACCTGGTAGAAAGTTTCAGCCTCTTTGTTTATGGACTCATTACTATTCTGGGGTCAGTGTTGTATGAGGATATTCTCTTCAACTGTCAACATTTGTTTGCACCTGAGCAACATGGATTCTTTGTGATGAAATCCACTGTTTCCAATTTGATTGTCCTGACAAATGTTATTTCTGATGCTAACAATAACAATAGTCAAATAGATGTTAATATGACAGGAAGTGCCAAGTGAGAGCTTTCTATGGGGTTGAGATCTTCACTTATTTGTTCTGCGATCGTCAAGCTCCCGACTACTTCAATACAGACACTTCCTCTCCATAATATAAGGGAGATTTTATTTTCTTAGAACAATTTTGAGCTTTCAGTGCAATTGATATTTACAATTTTTTTATACATTTTTTTTTTGGCCATGCCTTTTGCCACGCTCATGATATTTTTACGAAATTTCATATTTGAGGCATTCAGGATGAGGAACTCAATTCAAAAGTAGTATATTTTCAAGTCAAAAGGTTAAGAGAATACAAATATCCACTCAAAAGTCACAAACAGTGAAGCACAAAAAATTCTGGACCATTCAAATCATACGAACCTAGTTTATGGCGCCCTCTACAAAATAAAAAATAAAAGGTCCCCGATTAAGCCCCAAATACAAGATTTTGTCAACATTTTATGAGCGTGGCAAAAGGTACGTATTGCAAAAAAACTGCAAATGGAATGGAACTTTAACACCCTGTAACTCCGTCAATAATCTATTTTTGGAAAAATATCATATCAAGAGGTAGCACTTATTTTTTGTCCAGAATTCTCACCTGAAATTTTCCATTTCCGGACACCCTGTATACTTTCAAGATGCCTCTGCTTCATCAAAATCAGTCTCTTTAGGCAAGACTGAGTTTTCATGATGTAGGTACCACTCGAAGACTCCAGTCTTTGTAGGATGATGACCACACGAACTAGCCCGTCTGCTCCAGGATGTATTCCAATCATTCTGCCAATTTTCCATAATATAGGTGGTGCATGTTCTTCATGCAAAAGTACCAGACTTCCGAAAGCCAGCGCCAGCGTATTGTCGCTTCTCTGTCTCCATTTTGATCTTTGTTGCAATGAAGTTGACCATTGACCAATGATCCCAAATCTGCTGCATTACAAAATTCGTGTGTTTATAGCGGGATAAAAAACTTATTTTTCTAGTCACATAACTTCAGAAAGACTTTTTGATGAGTCCCCAATCGGTAAATGACCTGGAATTTCGACTTCATAATCTTCAGGTGGCTCCGTAAGAGGATATAAAGGGCGAGAGTCCAGGATACATTCTACTTATGTGCAAATAGTATGAAAGTCTTCATAAGTTAAATGTGAATTGAACATTCTACTCATTTATAATGGTACTTGGCCATTCGTACTGCACTTTTCCATAATCCACCAAGATGTGTTGAGCGAGACGAGGAAAAATGCAAAGTGGTCTCATTTTCTAGCAAATAATCTCTAAAATTGGACTGGCTAGCCTGTTCAATGAAGTCTCCAAGTAGATTATCAGCACCTACAGCAGATACCACGTCTGGCGATAAACCTTTTCCAACAATTCAAAAATCCAACGGTTGACAATTCTGAAACCACTTCAATGTGCACAGCCTTAGTGCTAAAACACACAAAAATATACAAATATATGAATCAATGAAATTCTTTTTTCGAAATTTGCCAATTTGCTAGGTTTCTGACACGTATGGACAGTCCAGAAACCTAGCAAATTGGCAAATTGCGAAACAAGAAATTCATTAATCCATATCTTTGTATATTTGGTCAAGTCCACAAATTACAAAAGGTCTTGATGTTCTTTATTGTTACTCTAGCGATTGGCAGATCTGCTATTCTCGAAAATGATTTAGTTGAGTGGACTTGGAAGCATGTAATAGATTCACGCAGAACATTTCGAACAGTCTGTCTTCCATATAAAGGCCAATATTTTTGTCTTAAAGTTGAAAGAATAAGTTGAGAACCAGCATGCAAATTTTTTAAATGCTCATGCATGATTAAAAGATGGGTGAATCTATGCTCAGAAGACAGTATATTGGGATGCTAAGTTTTATATTCAAGTGAAAACCATTGTTAAAGATGAAACAAAAAAGATTTCTTAGATTCTTCTACTTGAGAAAATCCAGGGCATTGGTGTCTTTAATATGGTAACGTATCGGATGAGTCTGTTGGTTTTGCTAGGCTGAACGACAGACGGATAATGCATACAGTTCTGTTTATCCAGTATATTATCTTGAATAATAAATACAAAGTGGAAAGATTTTCAGTCGGTCAATCACCCGAGATTTTCGCCTATGTTTGGACATAGTTTGGACACTCATAATTTTTTAACGAATCGATGAAAAGTATGCGGTTTTCACCACGATGCAGAGCATATCTTTGCGGTTTATGCGGATGGTTGAAAAAATTAATTTCCCCGAACACTTCTTTTATACAGGGTGGTGGAAAAAGTACTGTGAATTTCCTTTTTCTTTACTGTCCTCTCATTTCCACAAAGATCTTTTGGAGCTTTTTTCGATATGCCCCAAAATCAATCATCCATTAATTAAATGATTCAGCTTCTTTGACATTATAATTTTCAGGAAAATCAGACAAAATAACTAAAAAGTGCTTAGTTATGATCAAAATTCTTTGACACACCCCGTATACTCAAAATATTGCTGAGTATCATCCAATAAGTCTTTAGAAAGACAGCTAAACAATATATATATATGCTATAACATTTTCAGTTGTAAACTTAAAATTAGCAAAACCGCCATTCAAAGCCCTATGTGTCATAATTTTGAAAATAAGTCGATATCCCTTTTTGATGTTTCAATGTTTTTATTATTGAATCAATGTCATGTTTTTTTTAACAATCAATCACTTGTGTATGTAATATCTACAATTTTAGCCATTTTTCATATTGTATGTTTATATTTATAGCCATATTGCTAAATACAGAAATAATTATCGTGTCATTTCAAGTAACTATTTTTCACATGAAGGCTTAGGAAAAAAAACATGTGAGTCAATTCTTTTCGATTTTGAGAAAAACAAAATTTAATGTTCAAAACGTTATAGAACCAGTAGAAGATTATTTTTGAAAATAACTTATAATAATTTAGTTATGCAGTATTTCACGGAAAAACTTGGTGGGGACAGTTTGTGAAAAACGATGAGTGGTATTGATGAAGCATCAGTAAATGCTTATACTTAAATTTCATGAAATGAAGTTATAAACCTATAGAGAACTGACAAAGATAGTATCATGGATAGCATTTACTTTGCTTTATTGATACGACCCATTGAGTACGTTTATATGGCAAGGACCAAATATTTGGTAAGCTAACGTTGGTGCGACGTTGTACCGTGTTCAACGCCGCCCTGCGCCCGGTCGAGGGATTGAGTCAATTTCAAAAATATCAGCAGCGACAATTTATGAGAGTGCGCGAACGCGCATATATTGCCTTTCGTCGGGAATGAGTCGGATTGTAATATGATTTGATTAAATGAACTGCACCTATTTTGATACGTGAGGTGGAAATGCATGAAGTGCTGAGCTTTGCGCAAACAAGCAAGTTGACAAATGAGTCGAAAGATATTACTCAAATGGCTACCATGTTGATTATTATTATTTGTTTTCAAGTGTAACTCTGAATCGTTATTTTGAACCCCGTGAGTTCTATTGATAAATGTGTCGATGCTACCACCAAATTTCAATCTGTGCACTATTCTGTTTTATAAAGTATCTCAGAGATTGTGTATTTTTAAGTGTAGTACTAAGATTGTTTACTTATTTTTTACATTTTGACGATTGTAAACCTCTTTTTTTTTGGTACTAACTTGAATAAATTTGAATTTAAATTTAAATTTGAAAATTTTCCCAATCGCTCCTTCTATTTTCAGATTTTAAAAAAATCTTCATATTATATTCAAAAAACCGAACAATTGAGAGACTCAAAATATACTTGAAACCACCTATAAAAACTCTCAACTCATAACCTTGAAACGCCAATTTTCATTTCATGGCGAGATCAGGTGAACTTTTTAACACCAACTCAACCTCTAGCCAACGTTCAAATACAGGTTTTACTATGACCTATAGAAAATTCAGAAAATGATTAGACATCTGGCGGAAAAAAGTTTAAGGAACAGAACAGATCAACGTTAGTTAAAAATAATTTCAACTAACGAAAACAGAGATCATTCTTGACGGATCATATTTTAAAAACCGGCTCGAATTATTTGCAACCGCGGCGGATATCTCTGATTTTTCTATTCATGCAAATGTGTCAAAATTATATACAAACTCAGAAAGATCCGTCGCGACTGCGAATAATTTCTACCGGTCTGTGGAAACCTTGAACTATTAAATCCCTGTCGTCCTATGAAAAAAATGGCGCCCAGCCGCCATCTTGAAGACTAAAAGTACGTCAGTAACATCAAAAAGTAGTATTTCGACAGCAATTGAAGTATGCCAAGTTTTAAAATTTTTGGTGCACACATTAAAAAAAAGGGGGAGGGGACCTTTTAGAGCCGCACTGTATAAGGTATACGTCTGAACTCACTTGAGATCAACCAAAAAAGTTTACTTCAAGGACAAGAATATATTGCCTCTGAATTTAGGTGGAATATTACTAAATTATGACCAACAATATGACTTCATCGCTACCTGTCTGTTGGGCTATAGCAAAGGTCTTTCAACTTTCTGAATAACCTCGAAGGCTCAAATTAAAGGGGTGGCCAAATTATTTGAAATATTGACCTGATGTCCCAACAAACAATCTAAGAACCCTGGACCAGGAGAAAAGAGAAAGATAAACATGCATTGTCTCTTGTGCAGGGTGTCCCAACGATAGAGTAAAGTAGGTTTTATCATATGGGATATGAAAAATATCAATATCAATATGCGTCACAGGTTAGGGGTGTAAATAGCGCACATTCTGAAAATATTTGGAAACATACAGGGTGCGTCACAAAAGTATGGCGTGTAAAAGTATGATTTTTTTAAATAGAATGCCCTGTTTTTGATTTTATTTCTGGATTCTATGTGTCGCTATGAACATTTTTTGTTATATAATATATGGGTCTAAATTTGATCGTTTTTGAATTATTCGAATTTAACGAAAAAATTTAGCATTTTAATGATATTGAAAAATGATTGTTTTCTCCGTTATTTAAGATATTACACTCTTGAGATTTGGTAGGAATAAGGACTAGTGTCATATCAATGCTTGAACCCGAAATATTCGCTATTTGTTATACAGGGTGTTTTTTACTATAGTCCAAACTTTCCGATTTTCAAACTAAAAAAAATATTTTTTTTTCAAACGATACACACCTTTTATTATTACGGTAGTGGATTGAGTATTTAAAAACCTATCATTTTTGCAAATAATGTCCTTTACCTATATTTCATGGTTATCGAGAAATTCCGAATTTTCTAAATCGCTGCCTTGTGTTTTGCAATAAAACGATAAACTATGCCAAGTTTCAAGTTATTATTCAGAGGTGATACTAATATTCCAATTGTTAATCGATATTTTGTCTTAATATATGTGCAAAAAGGTGACCTCCCTGTTGAATACACAGACTCAGTCTTCTTTGAAGATTCAGCCTGACTTCTGATAACATCAAAGGCGTCACTGAATGACAAACGTCCCGTATTCTATTTTTGATATCTTCCATGGTGGTTGGCTTGGTAAAGTAAACTCGGTCTTTTATGAATTCCCATAAAAAAAATCGAGGGGAGTTAAGTCGCATGATCTCGGTGGCCACGGAATAGAACCTCCACGTCCTATCCATTTTCCTGGGAATTGCATATCTAAAAATGCCCGTACATCACGATGGTAATGTGGAGGTGCACCATCCTGTTGCAGCCACATATTTGCCCGTTCGACTAAGTTGATATCTTCAAGTAGCAGAGGCATTTCTTCAAGCAAGAAATTCAAATAGTTGCGACCCGATAAATGGCGGGTGCTGGTGAAAAGTGGTATAAGTCGAAATTGGGCGAAAATGAGTTAAGTCGTGAAAGAGTTCCCAAAATTCATATCTCCCCATAGGGAAAACAGCGATAAGTCTATCTAACGTAGAAAACGTTCTATCACATGGTGGCTCAAGATATAAGTAGCTTGAAGAAATTATTGTTTAGTGAAAAGGGGTATATTTAGTTTTGAATTTTCTTCTCAAGGCAGGGCTGATAAAATAAATTGTGAGAAGTGGAACAACTGTAGTTAAACCAAATCCGAAAATAATAATTCTTTGAGAATAATGATACAATTGAACATGTGTCTTTATTCCCCACACAATCATATGGAAAATAAAATATATGTACAGCTATTTCTCTTTCCACAATCAAAAAAGTCATTATTGTTTGGAGAAAACTGATATATGTTGACATATCGCTCTTTTCCCATAAAAACATGTATTTACAATCTGTACAAATCAACATGTACCCTTATTCCCAAAAGAAATGTTTCGTCCCAGAATGAATAAGACGACTTATTCCATTTTTCCCTAAAAATATGCATATGAAGTATCTTCCCGCCAAATTGACTTGTTCCATGTGGATCATGTGTTATATTACATTCAATGAATGTGGCTGTTTCGTCTCTGCTCGCAGTGATCGTTTTGAGTGAGTAAATCAAGAACAAAAGGAAAATATCGCCGGCAATTAAAACGTACATATTTCTTATCGTTTTCCAAGTTTTTTTTGTGAAATTTATAAGTGTATTCTTGTTATTTTTGGCGAAAACTATTTTAGAGGTTATGTCCTCCCAACGAAGCAAGCTAATTTTCTAGCTTGCTACTCAAGGAGACGACTACTCGGCTCGGAATGAGCATGAACAGGCGCTAGGTAAGTTTTCACTTTGAATAATCTATACTTATAAAATAACATGTCCTGATTATTCACTGTCTGACTGACTCATCATCGCCGAGCATAAACTATTGAAGCTGGAAACATGAAATTTTGTCAGAAGAGTACCTTCACCCACTAAGAAAGATTTTTTTTGAAAAATTACACTCCTAAGGGCGTGTAATAGGGGGTAAAAGTTTGCAAAGAAAAGAAGTTCATCATTTTTGCAAACAGAGGCATGAAACTTTGTTTTTTGGCTTTTGAATACAAATAAATTGACAAGTAGTGTTTGAGCGCGTTTAAATAATCACAACCTTATGGGGTGAAATAAGGGATATAAGACTTCACTTATAAATATGAAATAAATAAGATGCTAACTGAAGCGGGCGAGCCGCGCCCGCTGTGATTTTTTTTGGATGAAATTGGAACGTATGCCAAGCGATGCTAGCGGGCTAGGAGTCTAGGAGCCTACCTACTTTTATCTAATAATGCCTTTTTTTTTGGGAAAGTCACATGAAGTTTGCACAAGAGTTATTATTGGAATAAAAAGTTGGTAGGTGCTCGATATGCGTTAGGAAAGAGGTGTTGTTGACGTTTTTGTTCCTTTATTTTATAGTCAAACGCTCCCAAGTGCTGGTCAAGTCGAGTGCTTGCACGGGTTCTCAACCTATTGCTATTAATAATCATTATTCTTCTAGAAGAAAACAGTTCAGTAGGCAATATTCACCTCATTTCGGCTCTTGAAGCAGCATCCATTTTCGAGGGAACACTTGAAAGATCATCTGTTTCAACATCTTTTTTCGAGGTAATTCCTGAACTGGAGAGTCCTCTTGATATGGCACCTATTCCCAGGGCAATATCCACTTTAGACGTGACTTCAGAGACTAATGGTAAAATTGATCCACATAGCATTTTCTTCATATTTTGACGAATGTTTTCTAATTTTTAGAAACTGGTTTACTGAAAAATTATACTGTGAAAGCCATATTTATGAAGCATCCACAAGTCCAGACCGCGGTGATAATCAAGATGAACGTAGCTTCGCAGGTTCAAGCCCGGCACCGTCTCTTGACTGTGAACCAAATACACGCCAGGCATTAGAAGAGATCATTGATGGAGTATGTAATGAATCTGACCTCTATACAACAGAATTTCGAGAGAATACCATAAATCAGGATGATACAAATGCAAGAATGGAGTATATGTTGAACCCAGATCCAGTTGATGATAGTGACGCAGATCCTGATTACCAAGAAAGCGAAATAAGCGAAGTTGACACAGACTCCGAAGAGGTCTCGCCAAAGAAAAAAAGGAAAATGTCTCCATGTAAGAAGTCAGGAGGATATGGTAAAAAACCAAACAGCAGTGAATCAATTGTCGGCCAAGAACATAATGATGACACATCTACTAAAAATAAAATACCGGGCAGAAAAATAGCTAAAAATGAAACTAGGAAGGTTCGTGAGGAAAGAAAAAGGAAAAGGAATCTTGGACTTCCATACACAACAAAAAAAGGCAAAGTTATCAAGAAACGATTATGTCAAGAACTTTCAGTATGCCGTTCAAAATGTAAAGAACGGATTGATGAAGAAAAAAGAAATTAAATTTTCAAGGAATATTGGTCATTGGGAAATTTTAATAAACGTGTAACTTTTTTGTCTAGACTTATAATTATGTGACAGGAGCTCGTGGAAGGCAGTCAATAATACGAGGAAGGCTACTTTAAGTCTTCTTTATTCGATTTTCAAGCTTTCGGAGAAATTTTCTCCTTCTTCAGGAAGTCGAATGTGAAAGACAGTTTCAAAAGGCACCAACACATAACAGAAAATCACACATTATACATATGCTGATAATTGTACACAAGAAATAAAATAAAAGTTTAAAATACACAAACGAACTTTCACTACACTAAACATGTTAAAAAGATAAAATGGTTTAAAACTTGTAAAAGGGGTTAAAATGTTAAAACTGTAAAGGGACGCATATTACAAGTTTAACGGAACAAAGCACGATGTGCACGAGACCAAGACCAAGACCAACCTCATAGAACTTTTGCCTTATATTTCTACAGATTTCCATAATTTTTATAAAAATTTGGTAACCAAAGAAGATGTTCGTAACAGATTGCCCGAGAGTGACAGCGAAAGCGAAATTGATGACGATCAGGACTGAATGAAAAAAGATAACACTTTTCTTTAGTTAACTTCTATTGTTCTTCTTGTTAACAAAGCTCAGAATAGTTGATTGTAACCATAAAACATATTTAATCATTCTTTAATACATCAAACAAGTTTTTTTTGTTATGTACACAAATAAAAAGCAAGATATGTTAATTTAAACCAAAGACTTATACCAAAGATTTTTGTCATTAATAAAGTGTAAAATGATATAAGTTGCATTTTTTTTAAATTTTGGTTCAAATTGTGTAGAAAAATCAAAAAAATTGAATCCCAATGAAAGATGCCGAATGTAAACACACTTGCTAACGCAAAATCCCACATATTTTTCATGTGTTTTTACGTAGTAGGTGCGCGAACTATTCGATTTTGTTTTTTGCTTTTTTCTCGAAACTAGATTTTTGTACTTATCTCACTTTTCACCAGCACCCGCCAAATGTTCATCAAAAAAGAAGGGACCAATGATTTTGTTATGGTGGATGCCACACCATACATTTATTGACCAATAATTTTGATGTTGGACTTCTCGTAGCCAAAATGGATTTTCAGTCGCATAATAGTGCATATTATGCCTGTTTACAGCCCCGATGCTTTTAAATGTCGCCTCATCGGAGAACATAATTTTGCACAAAAAGTTGTTATCCAACTGAATTCGTTGATTGATGATATTGCAAAACTGAACTCGTTTTTCAAAATCTCTTTCCAGCAATTCTTGATGAAGATGAATATGGTAAGGCTGGTATTTGAATTTTTTTGTTGTACGATTCACAGTGGATTTTGAAGTGTTGCATATAGTTGATAATGCCCTACTACTTACATGGGGATTTTCTTCAGTATGTAACAAAATATCTAGTTCTTTTTCTTCGTTTGCTGCGTTCTTGTTAACAACTTTACGTTTCGTGTATGAAACACTTCCACTGGAATCAAACCTTTCCATCACATTTCGAAAACAGAGAGTAGTGGGTAGCCGCCGTTCGGGATATTTTGTTCGGTAAATTCTTTGAGCCAGTAGAGGGTTTCTCTCGGCTTCCCCCAATACATAGATCATGTCAATCAAATCATTCAGTGGATAGTCCATAGCCAAAAATATGGATCAAAAAGAAAGGATTAATTTTTACTTCTGTCAACAATAATTTTTGTTTTTTCCATGGCATCAGCCGGTGATCGCCATACATTCCATATAATATGATCGAACGATTTGAAAAAAGATAGGTATAGGACATTATTAGCAAAAAAAAAAAAAATTATTTCAAATACTCAATTCACTATAGTAATAATAAAAGGGGTACCATTATAAAAAAAAAAAAAAATTTTGAAAATCGAAAAATCTGGACCATTATAAAAAACAACCTGTATAACACATAGCGAATATTTTCTGTGGAAGCTTTGATATGACTCAAGTCCTTATCCCCACCAAATCTCAAGACTGTAATGTCTTAAATAAGGGAGAAAACAGTCATTTTCCAATATCATGAAAATGCAAAATTTTCCGTTGATTTCGAATAATTCAAAAACTATCAAATTTAGACCCATATATTAAAGAACAAAAAATGTTTATAGTGACACATAGAATCCAGAAATAAAATCAAATGCAGGGCATTCCATTTAAAAAATCATACTTTTTCGTGCCATACTTTTGTGACGCACCCTGTATGTTTCCAAATATTTTCAGAATGTGCACTATTTACACCCCTAACCTGTGACGCATATTGATATTGATATTTTTCAAATCCTATATGATAAAACCTACTTTACTCTATCGTTGGGACACCCTGTACAATCATGACGTATATAAGATGTGAGAATAACTCTAAACTTACTTGAAGACAACCAAACAGTTGCCTTCAAGGACAAGACTTACATTTATTCTGAATTTAGGTGGAATATTACTAAATTATCACCACAATTCTGTCTCTATCGCTACCTCTGTATTAGGTTATAACAAAGGTCGATATCCAGTCAATTTTGACTTAAGTTAAGGAGTAATGTAATTGAGGTCGAGAAATCAACTTATAGGTACACATATAACATATGAGAGCGGCCATGTTTTAATGTCAGCATCTCAAAAACAATATGTTTTGTCCGAATTTTATTGAATCTCTGACTACTTTTGGGGATATCTACATATTCAAAGAAGATTACAACCACTGGCAAGTTTGTTTATAACATTCCTAGGATATTATAGTTATTTTGGATTCAAGGTTATGTTTCAAAATTTCGCAAAATCTGGTAATAATCTATCGAGATGAACATGTAATCAGGGCGCATCAATTTTCTGCAGGTATCTTCCCGATATTATACAGAAAAGTTTCTTTCGAAGTTACATTTCCTTCCAATAATCAATAAACTACTACGTAAATATTTTACCAAGTAAGACGCCATAATAATTTTCACGCTTCGACACGTGACAAAATTATATTCCATTATTTACACAAGTGCCATAGTTTTGTATCCTTGTCCGTTTCACATTAATATGCAAGTGTATTTTCCTTGTCATTATCATTTACCTCGTCATTTACCAACAGGTAAGAAATAGATAACATAACCTCTTTATTACTTCCAAATCACTTTAGTTTCTTTCCCCACAGAGGAAAATAGGTGGACAAATGTCGGTCATTTTGCCCTTTTTATTATTGACATTATTATCTCTCGACCAATTCGTAGGTCAAGAAGCGGTAAATTTTACCTTCTATGTTGGTTGGGATATGGTATTTACCAAGTGTGGGGTTACATATTTTTCGAATCAAAACACGGCGTTTATACGAAAGACTAAGGCCAACCAAATTGCAACGTTGTGATGCTCCGACTTTGGGTGGGAAAGCCAGTCCGCGACTTTCTAAAATTTGATCAATACCCATCAACGTCGATGCAATGTCGCGAAGTGACTCTAGGAGACGTTGGTAAATAGATAAGGTAGGTGACGACCTTCACTTAGTGCAAATCATTGGACGTCGCTCTCACAACGTCTGGATTACGACGTTGGACAGATCACCGGAGTACCCTGCTTTTTCCCCCGTTTAGGAGCGTCTGAAGATGCTTATGCTAATTCCACACCGAATGCAATCAATAGTTCAATTTTGAAAAAAAAATGATTCACCTGCTTTTTTTCCTCGACCCTTCACATGAATTATTTGATTGCGGCCAAACGGTGAGATTGTTTATTGACCCTTACATAGAGTACACTTTTTGTCTAGTCTTTCCGAATGTTTGAATGTAGTGTTTTGTAACTGTATCTGACGTATCTGTCGAGACAAAAAAGATAATATGCGAAATATGAAATTTTGATTGAAGGCGAAGCGCCTTTTGGGGGTAGAGTGAAGAAACCTATTTTCAACAGAACGTTACAGATAAACAAGCTGAACTTCTCACCAAATTTTATTTTGATTAGATCAAAAATATTTGGAATACATTAATAACAAGAAATAATAAATTAATCTGTCTGTTACTCGAAAAATATTGAGATTCTGTAATTTTTGTTTTATGATTAATTGAATAACCATCATTACACACATCAAACCCTTCAAGTGAGTTTTTGTCACTATTGTATGTATTCAAAAATCAGATTGGTAGTACAGTAAATCAGTGCTTAAAATAAAGTCATCTGAGAATTTCGGAATATACGCAAAAAATTGTTTTCAATATTCAATAGCTTAACTTCGGGAAAATAGAATAGATTGACTTGAGGGTGATGTCAAAAGGTAACTTATTTTGGGGGATAGAAATATTATAAAGAAAACTTTCAACTGAGATCAAATATTCAAAAACTATAATAAAAACTACTCGAAGAAACACGATAGCAGTCGTAAATCCTTCACAACGTAACAACCGCTCAATTTGAAGAATTATCATCGGAACGAAGAATCGGGTCCGACTATGAGTAGTTCGATGCATCGCAGCAGCAGCTACTCGCAAGGTCCGGTATACGGCTTGAGCTAACACTTCCCCTTTTCAGTCCGACCTGAAATGAAAAAAGATATCTGTTGTTTTCCGAGAAGCAAACGATTGAAACGGCGATTAAATAAGTATAGTACCTTATCGGGCTGGAATAAGTTCCGTCAACCATGTTCTATGCTCTTTTTCTTCTAGAAAAAGACCACACATTGCCCCAGCGATGCTGAAAAATGTGGAGTAATTAACACTTTACAGTTGGTTTGCAACAGTCAAGCTAAAACGTAGATCTCTTTATATGTAGAACGTAATGGCAAAAAGTTCTGCTACTGTTTATAAGAGCCATTAAAAACATTGTTTCAACGTTCTGATAAGTCTTGTTGAATTACACAGACAAGAAGCCCATAAAACAGAGATAATATGGTATAGACAATGGAGATGTGTGTTAATTTATCAGCATAAGTTCATTTGCCAGAATATTGATTAATTTATTTGGTAAATATCTACAGTCGATACTCCTTTTATCACATCAGCCACTTTTCTCATTATTAAATCACACAAAAAATGTTGGTCGGATAGAAATTGATCTTTTTAGCATTCAACCTTTTCCTTGGAACTCTCTGCAAGAATTTTATCATCTACTTTTTTCACGATGTATTTTTTAAATAATATGGAATGAATGTAAATCAATAAATAAATTTTGATCATTTCTAATGTTTCTGCGATACAGAATCTCTTTTCATAAGATTCTCAAGAAATTGTTCTTTGTTGTGGAACTCAAATGAGGTAGTCTATGGATTTGTCAGTCTTGGTCTGCATATTGTTCAACTTGAATCCACCTATGAATCCATCGCCTTTCAAGGATTCCTTTCAAATTATTTATTTGATGAGATATTCATGGTCATTAGTTTTGGAATAAGAGAAAAAGTAACAGTTCATGTGATGCTATTGATGCTAGTCTATCCAATAGTTGGTGTTGGAGTTGGATAGAAGTATTGCCTATAAAGTTCTTTGTCCGGTATGAACAAACCTATAAGATACTAGATTCGTTATATTAATTAGTTCAAAAAATACTCAAGCATAAATAATTTTTTCTAATTTTGATTAGTTGCGGATAAAAATTGTAATCGGATTAATTCCACTTTTTGATTCTATTCACTTTTCACGTAAAAAAACTCTGTAGTCACATAATTTATCACACTTTTATTGGTAATAATATTGAGAATCCTGAAATTTGACGATTCATTTGACTCTTGGCCTACAAAGAATCTCTAATGGATTGTAAATTTGAACAGTAACTTTTGTTGTTATGATGTGTCTTCCAACCTTTTGCATGAACATCAGTTATCAATTTCAAAAATCATATCCATTTCTTCAAATATCGATTGATATCAAAAATATGTCTTCGAAAAATCAACACTCACTTAGTACCACCACCTAAATACCAGAACCAAATTGAAATCATCAAATTGGAATCGAAATTTTATTTCCGCAAAATGACGTCACAACGCATCACTGTAATAAAATCATAGAATAGAAGAAAATATATATTATGATCTGTTCATGGCTTTCCTGCGGTTACGTCATACTTTTCCGTCTCCCTCTTACACATTGAAAAAAAAATCACGCACGTCTGGACGAGGGCCTTTCGGATCAATTTGACAAATGTCACATGTGGAGCGATCAATATACGACATACTACCAAACGTCAAATACTGTGACGTGACCGCAGAAAAGCCTTGAACAAGCTGTACATATGTCATCCGTGATTAAAAATTAAGAGAAAAAGAGTTTCTGGAATGGACAATCTTACTTACTCAACTATATTTTCAACGCTTGATAAGATAAAGTGATAAAATTTGGGAGTTGCAATTTGAAAAAACTGATTTTTTTAATTTATTTGTTGCCAGTACACTACAGAATAAAATAATGCCAAATGGTACATACTTAATGAAATTGGTAAGAAGAAAAAAATAGAATAATATAATAAAGTAAAATAAAGGAAGGTAAAACAAATCATCATCATTGAAAATGCAAAAATACGCCGAGACAGAACAGTCTGACGCAGAACGAAGACGAACAGACCATTGAACACACATCAACAACGGTATCTTACATACGATTTCACACACGATGATGTTGTGAAAAATATTACAGTCGTAAAATGTTTTATCGTGGGAGCTTTGCAGCTTATCTCAGAAATGGGTAAATCCATAATTTCTGTGAGGGAGCTGGGAGAACAGGACGTTCCGTCTGGTGAGTCTCGCCAGGAACCGAACAATTATTGTCTTGAGTAGCCCGGTACAATCCGTGAATCCGTTCAGCAACTTGTACAGGAACATAAGCATGGAATCATCTTTTCTGCCCTCAAGACTCCTCAGCCCAGACAGCAGCAATCTAGTCTCGTATGCCAAATCCTTCTGGAGAAAGGTGTGTTCGTACAGCAAAATCTTGGTGAATTCGCGCTGTACACGCTCAAGTCTTGACAAATGGATGCTGAAAAATGATTGAGCAGTATTCCAGTGTCGATCTGACAAGGGCAATGTACAAACACAGTATAGCTTTGAGTCATTGAAGGGCCTGGTGCTTCTTTGGATGAAACCAAGCGTTCTAAAAGCCTTCAATGTAATATTGTCGATGTGAATGTTGAAGGACAATGTGCTGTCGAAAGTCACACCACGATTGTTCACGGAGAGTACACTCTCCAACTCTCTACCGTCCAATACATAAGAATGAATGATCGGATTCATATTCCTACAAAACCTCATCACCTTGCACTTGAAGATATCAAGGTTCAAAAAGTTATTCTGTCACCATTCTCCCAAACTGTCCAAGTCTGACTGAAGCGAGCGATGAGTATTAACGGTAGCAGATACTCCGAGATACTAAAGCAAGCTGATACATCGTTGATGAAAAGAAGAAACAGAACCAGTCCAATATGGAAACCCTGGGGCACACACGAGGTTACAGTAACTTCTTCAGAGAGAAAACCACAAACCTCGACTCGTTGCCACCATCCGGTAAGATAGGATCGGATCCATTCAAGGCAGCCATCACCCACGCCAATCTCGTGCAGCTTTTGAGGTGAAGGCCGTGACAGACACAGTCAAATGCCTTTGACATATCAGCGTAAATGACGTCCACCCATGATACTAAAACACACAAGATATGATCGATTGCTGGACGCAATTAGAACCAAACCGCGAATGTCGTCACCGCGAGCCAAAAGTGAGGTTGGATTTAAAATATCAATTACATTACCTAGTTACCATTTGCTGGTCAAAATTTGAACTGGGTCTCGCATGACGTCCCCGCGTGACATTGATTGTATAGGTTTTAGGTAGGTCACGTGATGCCTTCTGTGGGGGATGTGCGAAAGTTTATCTTGTTTGTTTTAGTATCATGGTGACCGAGTTTCCCAGGTAGCCTATGAATTTTGAGGTTCGGACACGCAATGACGTCAGCGAAACCTGCGCGTGAGCATATCTTATTTATTATAGTATCATGACGTCCACCTGACTTCCAAGTTCTTCATCAGTTTTCTCAATAGTTTCATCAAAATGTATATTCTTATTTTTTGACTACCCCGTATTGATAAGGATAAGTATACAAACAAAATTAAAAACGCTTTCATATAGGAATAATTCACATTTAAAACAGAGCCCAAGAACCTCATCTTTGACCTGAAGACTTGAATAATTCAAAAACGCTGGAGACTTTTGAACTTTGAACACAAAAATTATTTTTCAATTCAATAATAATAATTTGACTGATGCATGCGACTTCGCAACACTGTCGAAAGCCGATAATTTCGTTATCGCAAGTCAATAATTACTCAGAAATAGGATCAAATTTGCCCCGACATTCACGTAGAATCCAAAAATGAAATATTATTTAGGGTGTTCTATTCGAAGCAAAACCTTGTAAATATTTAAACTTTGCCCCTTTAGATATTGCAATAATTTTAATTTTTTTATATGTATAGTTTTCCATGATATACACATCGATGTTGTTTCCGACACCCTGTCGATTAAAAGTTTTCTGGGATGATTCCTGAGGTATTTTCATAAATTAAAGTTTTCTTGAAAATTTGTCGAAAAATGCCTAATAGGTAAAGTTTACTAATATACAATAAACTTTGTTCTAGAGGAGCTATGGTTCTGGAAACATTGAGAAAAAACCATCTTCAGAGTGCCCTTCATAGCTTCCTTGGAAAGCATCTTTCGATAAATGATTATGGAAACTTTTTTATATGAAAATACCAGCTCAGGAATCACCCCAAGAATTGAAACAGCGTAATTTTCAAATTTCTTTTTTCCCCAAATGGTGCGTCCTAGCGATGCAAACCAGGATGACCTTTTTGTCGTAGACAACCTTAAATTTTCAAAATTTGTAGATGAAAAGACGAAAAGATGATTTAAAACAAGATTTTGGTCAATGTTTCAAACTCACTCACGAAATGATACGCCTTTGACTAATTAATAAAGTATTTCAAAGTTTGAAAACTTTATTTCGAACCGTTATGGCATAAATTGGAAAAATCCATCATCAGGAGGCGTAGTTCACTTAGGGAGCGTTTACCGATATGTTTATAATATGATAAAGCTGAGTTATTTTTCACCATTAAAATAGAGGGCTGATGTTTTGTCCACTAATTATGAGAGACACTGTATATTGCAAGGAGAAAATAACAGCAATTATCTTTTTTCAAAAAAGATTGCTTCAGATTTTATTCAGTATTGGGTTTTAAAATACATTCAGCCATGGATTTGTCCCTGTAAGTAGTTACTTCTGCAGTCGCGTTTCTAAAGAATCATTTTTTATACTTTCTGATCTATTCGTTAGATTTTCTCCACCATTCACTGCCATTTAGCACTATTAAGAAACTACTACTTGTGATTCATGTATTCATTACATAAACAGATGTTACGAAAATATGAATTGCACATGATCACAGAATCTTACTTCTAAGGGGAATGTGAAAACAAATTAAAAGCAGTTTCCTATCAAGTACATGATGATAATAAAATTGACATAGTCCAACGTTGTCACAGGTCAAATATATCAATATATTATTATTTGCTTACCCCCCAACAAGGGGGGTTGCGGGAAATAGTGGGCCACGGTTGTATTAACTCCGAAATTATTTTAAAAAGGAAAGCTTCCGACTATGAAAAAGTATCTGATTAGCACGATAAGTCATAATAAATTTTAATGATATAACGATTTCTAGCAAACTCTCGAATAGTATGGCACAAATCTCTAGAAAATATATAGACCATTCAGTTTGACCGCATCTTCGCTGGTTAATAATTATTATTGCAGCAAATTCATTTTTATGAAATCTGTGTCACGACATAAGGAAAATATGGAGAATAAGTGATATCGACAGTCTTCATTAGAAATGTTCATTAGTTAAGGAAATGATTCTTATGAATTTCTGATGAGAGTGAAAGATCAAGAGATTATAATATTATGCATGAATTCAATACTGGCGCTGTATCATAGAATGTTTGAAAGAAGGAAAGTATAGGAAGTTTGACGATAATCGACTTGGTCTGTTATTTACTTACAAAATTGCTTGGAATGTGAAAGATTCAAAGATTCATTTATGAAACTTAGATGATATAATCCTGAACAGTTGGGCATTATTAATTTGGGATAAACGATTATCGTCTGCCATAATTGTTTTGATCAATAAACGATATCAGCTATTCAATTAAGTCTCAACTACTTGGCGATAGATAACTAAAATTGCGAATTAAAAACGCATACTGCAAGGATATTTTTTTTTAAAGACAATTGTTCTAAAAAAAGTTGTTATGATACTGAAAAAATGTATTTGATTCGAAATCTAGTTCCAGAACGTAAAATTATGATCAAATGGTCTGTATGATTTTCTAGACTAATGGAAGTAGAAATGAAATGAAATGTAATGTGGCGTTGCCTACATGAATAAAATCAAAATTATGCAGGGTTTCCCAACTGACAAAAGAAACGAGAAGGATCCACACCAAACTTCAGGTTGAAAAGTTGAAAAATGTGGTATAGAATTTTTTCGAATGTCGCTTTGTTTTCGAAAAACAGGATGTGGACAAAATAAAATTTGATGCGTTTACTTTTTATCATTAATAATAGGTGGCAAATAATTTTCTGTTGATCTTTGTTATACACAGTAAAAAGTTCAAGTAATTTACTTTGTTTGCATTTTAAACTAGAAACACACATCCAATTTTATTTTTCTTACACACTGTACTTCAAAAACGGAGTGACATTTGGAAAAAATGTATACTGCATTTTCGTCTAAAAATTTTGTCAGAGACGTTAGGAAACACCCTGTATTTCTTTAAGTTGAATCAGATACTGTGATGTTGAACAAGGGTATACCTAAAAAGTTTTCCGGGAGTTTTGAAAATTGGTACTCTTATAAGTTTTGATGTGCTCTCCCCGAATTCAAACTCTGCCTCCCCGTATATTTGCCGCTCCAGCCGCGTCGCGATCTTGAAAGAATGGACCTGGAAGCAGTTTTTTGACAATATCTCTTTTCCGACTCATCTCACAGTGAAAATATTTATATCCCAACTGAAACTAGAAAAAATATCTCACAATGCAGGTTTTAAATAAATAGTTTTGAGGTAACTGCTCCGCAAAGTTTAGTTCAACATGAGTTCTGGCCCAAAACATATTTCCACACCACCTTGAGGTAGCCCCAGTAGACCTCATAATTTCAAAATGTATCGTATTCTTCGTTTCGCTGTTCTCCATAGATCAAGTCTAGTGTTACCCATTGTCTTTGATACCGATCAAAACTTTACTGACCAAAATATTTTCCACATTATCCGCTTATCATCGCAATACTTTTCGTTTTCGATATCATCATATTCATGTTTCCTCGAAAATACACTCCGTGTCTTCCTTCTCCATTGAAAGATATCGATAAAGAGAAGGAAAGGAACACTATTTTCGAGCGAACGTATGATGAAATCGAAAACAAAGATAATTTCGATGAAACTTATAATCCCATAGCGGATGATGTGGAAAATATTGCGGTCTGTGAGGTTTCGATCGATTCTAAAGACAATGAACTTAGTCTATAAATAACAGCGAAACAAAGGATGATACGATATATTTTGGATTGTGAGGTCTACTGGTGATAAAACGATAAAAAACGCCTTGCTCACTTTACCTCAAGGTGGTGTGGAATTGTGTTCTTTCGCCAGCATGTTGAACTTTGCGGCGCTCGTACGTCAAAACTATTGATTTTACAAAAAAAAAAAAAAAATCTCCAGTTAGCACAATGAATCCGTGCTTTTTCTGAGAACTTTGGAAAATACGCAACATTTATTTTTAACTTGTGGAGGGAGTCCTCAATAGCTTAACTCTGAGTTTTAGAGAAAATCGAAGGTGAGCTTACCCCGCCATCTTGAAAATAAGGGCGCGTATGTTTTCTCCGTCAGTATTAGACTCACGATAAGATATCATAGAACCAAACTTGTTCAAAATTAGATTACCAAAAACTTGTTTCATAAACTTTATTCTCTAAAATCAATAATAAAAAATCTACAGTGTTATTTATTAATATGGCATGTGTGAAAAGAATCGCACCAGGACAAAAGTAGTACCGAATTACATTTCCAGCAACTTTTTTCCATTTATTTTGATAGTTGCTGAAAATTTAATCCACACATCCGAAACAACCTTCGTCCTCTACGATTTCTTTTCACCATGAAATCACCCTGTGGATTTTTTAAAACTGTGAAAAAAAAAGTTTTATAGAAAAGTTATTGAGAATGAAAATTCGAACAATATTTGGTTCTATAATATTTTAAAATATGTCTAAAATGTGAACGGAGAGAAGAAGTGGCGCCCTTATTTCCAAGATGACGGAGTAAGTTAACCTTCGATTTTTCCGAAAACTCAGAGTTAAGCTACTGGGAGCCTCCCAAACATGTTAAAATAATTATTTATGGTACTAGTGCGTTGTGTTGAAAATAAGTCACGCGAGAAAAATTTGTACCACGAGGCCGTTAGGCCAAATGGTATAAACTCTCAAGTGATTTGTGTAACATAACGCATGAGTGCCATACAATGAATCCAACAAACGGAGGAAATCGATGAAATAATTATTAAATATAAGTTTCATTGACAGAATGACTTGACAGTGACATGTTTACATTTTGGTCAAAATAGGTAATCGTTTATTTGGTTGCCACGGGATCGTGAAAGGTTGTTTGTTTGTTTCACACGGAAAGTTATAATCCATAGCTCACTGGTGACTAGTTAGTCATGGATTATATCACACTAGTGTGTTATTTGACACTTATAACTTGTTCAAAATGTCATCAATAATGACACCTATGATAGTTATTTAATGGTGCTATTGCGTTGTGTTGAAAATAAGTCACGCGAGAAAGATTAGATTTGTATTTGTTCAAATTATCAAGTGATTTGTGAAACATAACACACGAGTGCCATACAATGTTTTATCCAACAAATGGAGAAAATCGTTTTTTTATGAGATGGGTTGTTCTCACAAATTTCTCCAATTTGAAGTAAGTATTCGTGTTCCTAATACTTGAGTAACAGGAATTAGATTATTCACATATATGTTTTCAGGAGTGGGAGAAAATTTAGAAAAATAAAATCATAACATTTGCTAAAAATCGCTATCTATTTCTTTTTCTAATTTTTTTTTATGCAAAGATGTCATATCCTCTAGCAATTACCTACTATTAAGGCTGGCATCTTTTGATGTTGAAAAACAAAACTATCCGAAATGTTAATTCGAATAACTATTGATTTTAAAAAAAATACAAATCAGAATTTAGATGTCCATCTAGCATAGTTGACCAAATTTTATATATTGTACAAATTAGCGATATTTTGATAATGTTACAGATGATCGCATCATTCCTCTGTCCAAAGCTGTTGGATTTCTAGAATTCTCAAAGATGGTGTTACTTAATCATTCTGTGGTGTAAGATGTAGTTTCAGGTCAAAAGTTTCGTTTCAACCCTCGTTTTGCGACGTTTATGCTTTATTTTGAAAAAAAAATACAATGCTGGTGTGCAATGAACATTTTTCACACAACCGCCATCATTCCTCTGGTAAGTGTTGAATCATATTATGAAGTTTTCCATGCTATTTGTTCAAAAATCTCAACAAAACAATAACTATTAGAATTCACCAAAATCTGAAGTGAAATAAACCATGAATATATCAAATCGCCATTTTCCTGGCGTTATTCCTCAGGGTAGTTATGGTTGTATTTCGATGATAAAATATAAATGAATGTGTTCTTTGCTTTGAACTTGTGTTTCATTGGATAATCACAATTATCGTGTAAATTTAGTCAGAGAACACTGGAGAAGTGAACAAATTTGATGTCATCAATATTCTTCACCAACCTCTCTTGCTCGATCTCGAGCACTGTTGGTCGCAAACAAACGAGTAAGTTATAATATGAGATAGAAAAATGTTGTTGCGGTTAATGTTTCGATAAAGATGTTTTTCTGTTCCGACCTACACAATCTTCCACTTCTTGACGTCACAAGAAGAGAGATCTGATCTAACATCTAACCTTCTCCAAACACAGTCGGTTTCTTATATCCGTCAACCAAATTAAACTAGTCACCTACATATTTCCTAGGCACAAAACCCACACATGTCTCAAATGATAGAGTCTTGCCAAAATTCTTTGTTTTGCCACATGTAGCTCAAATCAATCGCGGCCTTTTAAAGGCAATCCCGAAAAAACGATCAAATAAGGAACAGACCGGCACATCGGCCGTATTATAATTGTAAATGCTATCTTCAGCCAGTGTCGGTCTTTACGACGAGAAACAAACGTGTTTTTAAAATATTCTTGTCGACTAAAAAGGCATTTTTATACAGGGTGTTAAACTTTCATTTTTATATGCCATTGTGTTGGTTTTTCTTTCGTGGGAGAATATTCCATTGTATAAACGAACACTGTCCTACGTGATGGACTGACGATGACAATAAGATGATGTTTGGATCGATTTGGTATTGACAATGATGAAATCATTTAGAACAGTGAAACATGCTGATTTGTTGATATGTAGGTATAATATCATCCACTGCATAACTCAATAAAGTATGTTAGCTATTCAATCCAGCGTCATCGCAGTGACAATAATTGAATTTTCTGCATGACCTTTGAGACTGTCAAAAATTAAAAAAAATATTCGGTATAGAGTACAAAGCTTCCCACACCCACAAGATACTTTTGTGACATTCTATCATCGCAAATCTGTGACAAAATAGACTTACTTGAATTCATTTTTCTAAATGGATCCAAGATACCCATACTTCGGCATATTTTCTTAATTCCACCACAAACTGAATATTATTGCTCGATGTAAGGAATCCCGCCAGTGGCGATATAATGAAGGATAATGTATTAGTGAATCTGAGCAATATCGCCCGTGGGGATATAATATGATGACACGTACCCATCGTTCGTCGTAAATTAGCTATTCAAGTTAAATTTCGTGTCTTCATCTATCATATAAAAGCTGAAGGAACAATTATCAATAATACTTTCTTGGCGACATTGCCAATTGACTCTTTTTTCACAAGACCATCATCAACAATGGACGAAAATTCAACTAACCGTGGTCATCAGTTTTTTTTCGAGGTTCAAAAACTATAGGAAAAAAAACAAGAAAAAATCATAACTTAAGACCGTTACTGTGTTCACTATCTTATTTATGTTTTGCATTATGTCATGAGCGTTACTGAATGCAAACAGAAATATGTTTCAAAATCAATCAGCTTGCTCATCATGATAATAATATATTTGCAGTATGATTGTATTTCATCTGAAGACTGATATAAAAATATTTGGGACAATCAATCAAGCTTCATAGCTCTCAGTCTTTGATATAATAATTAATCAATAAGTATCAGACAACTAGGAAAACTGCATCACATTATTGTTCTTATTCCTCTGACGTCCATGATAATAGAATAATTTAACAGCCAATCTAGGACTTATTGATGGCTGAATCAATCCATACATCGGAATCAGAATAATAATACACATTACCTTATTTATCTACTACACTTCTCCCATAGAAAATTATATGCGAGAATTACCATCAACTTATATTCCCACCGCTTGTATCTCGTCTTGTCATCATAATACGTTCAATTATTCCGAGCTGTCAAAGTTTCCCGGAACGCCAATCCAATAATGAGGATCTAGAACAGAATTTATCTAAAATGTAAACAATTATGTTTGTCTGTTTTTGGTTTATGTTCGATGTATTACTTAGTTAAAATATTGCTAATGTTATAAAATAGTTAGACCCGAGCTCGCAATGACATCGCCTTTTGTGGGGAGTCGTATAGAAGACGGCAAGCCGATGAGAACAGATTTGGAGAACTCTAACTCAATTTATTATTAAACACACCCATAATAATGTTATTGTGTTCCTCATTAAAATTGATACATTTAAAATAATATGTTGATAATTATTGGATACTTATTTTGATAATTTCCCAGGATTGTGGTAAAAAGAATGATTGACTTTGTGCATGATGTCTAATTGGATAATATTGGCTATGGTTCATTCACCGTCATCAATTGTACCACTTGCAAACGGGTTTGGAGTGTCTTTAGAGCTTAAAAAAACCGTATCTGCATATCGGCCTATCTCCTGTAAAATATAGGGCGCAAACCTTTAATCTTCTCCTATCACAATCAAATCGTTTAATACAAAAGAAATTTGGATCCCGAATATGAGAGCAAGTTCTACATTTCTTAGTGCAAATGAGAATGTCAAAAGGGTTTTGGGGCGCCATTGCAAAAAATACTGTCCTAATATTGAAAAATAAGAGAGGGATAGCGACTAGGGGGTTTAATAAGGATTGGAAGTCTTTTAAAATGAGGTATTACTCGACCACATTTTTTATCTGATTTCTCTTTTCTTAAATATGGTGTGTCCAAATCTCGTCCTAATTAAATTTTGGATTTGGCTTGAGATATCTCCTTGAAAAAGAGTCAGGTAGGGTCAGGTAAGAATTAAGTTGTGGCGAATTAATGTCACCTCGGCGAGAAATCGGTCTATTGGTTAACAATTTTCTGATTCCCTCTAATGCTACTCGTGCGGTCTGACCGGTGGCTGCTGGAACCATGATGTGGAAACAAATACGTCCCATGCCTGATAAGCCCGGCTCAAGAAATTTCGATTCATTATTCACTGTATTTGCGGTTCCTCAGTGATTTTCAAAAAAATAAGAAATGGCTGAAATCGATTTTCTCCCCACGACTAGGACGCATGGCAAAAATCGACCGTGAAAATAGCAAATCGACTTCACAGCAGGTGACTAAAATCGCAAACGCATCCGACTTTTGCCGCACGATCGTGGGCCGCATGAGACGGAAGGCTGAGATCGACCATCTAAATGCTTTCAGCAGTTAATATTGATGATCCCGCCCACACCGCTACCCTCAACGTTTTTTGTTAATTTCAACTCGAGAGATCAAAAAAGTATGAGTGTTTCGTGCGATCTCAGTCGCCTGTGTAAATGGGGTAGCGATGCGAGTTGGCTGGGCGATATCGAAGCAAAATCGACCTGTGTAAATCCGCCTTTATTAACCAATTCCGTTGTTTGAAATATTATGTGAATATTATATCCATTCTAAGTAACTTTTTCAATTTGAAACAACGAAAATAATTTATGTTTAGAGCAATTATTTTCACCACAAAAGGTTAAAGAACATAATTTTTTGTGAGAATATGATGCCCAGGGAAAGGGAAGGATAATAAGTTTTAGAATAAAGAAATGGCTGCCCCTGTATGGTTGCAGAATTGATGTGATGAACTGACGAAAAACAATTATAAAAAAAATATGTTCATGAGAGATCATTCCAGAATTTTTTACCACTTGGGCGTTATCCTGATTTTCACTTTGGCTTTAACAAGGATATATAGCAAAATCTGTTAATTAGTTATTGCTAGGTTGAACTGGTTAAAAATAAACTCAACCAAAACAAAACCAATCAAACTACTAAATTAGAACACTTCAACTGGATTTATAAAAATACGGTTATTTCCACTCAAAAAGATTATAATCTGATAAGAAAATAGACCACACAACCATGTCGAATTTTCGGAATTGTTGATTAGCTTTACAAAATTATTTGTGGTGAAGGTGGAACTCCGACTCTCTCAGATTGCTTCAGTCATAGATATTTTGCTCCCATCAGGTTGGGCGCAACAATTCTAGTTGAAGGATCATAGCTTTTTATTCAAATAAAATATTTGATTGATTTGAATTATGATCATTAACAATACAAATACAACGGTATACAAAATATCAAACAGAATTGATTCAACCATATCATATTCATTTGACTAATTTAAAATTCATCATTAAGTGTGTCGTAAAATTAAAAAATAAGCCCACTTAAAATTCATACCAATAATATAGTCTGAGTGGAAGTTATTTCAGTCTAGAAAATATTCAAACATTGAATATCAGATACATTGACTAGCATGAAATCATCAGGTCATCTTGCTTCTTATATTTTTTATATATTATTTTGATTTTTCTTCTCTTGTTTGTCTTTCATTCGTTTCGTCATTGATAAAATTTTATTAGAAAAAGTGGTTCATCTTAATTTCTTATTATCATACCCGTGCCACAATCGTGATTTTCAAACATAAATATAGATCCTCTGCGAGTCTACTCTCAAAGCTCGTCGTCAATTACTGCGAAACGATTATCGGCAATTTGTGTGTGTGCAAGCATACCTCGTTATTCACTGCACTGCCTTTTTAAACACACGACTTGGGCCATTTTGACATTGCATTGCAACTTAGAACCCAAGTTTTTACTAAGTATATCAGATCGGCCATCTTGGTATTGCTGATGTTGAGCATCTTTGGAACTTCTCTAGAATTATGGGACTTATGAATCCTGCGTCGTTTGATCGGGTCGATCCCATCAATCTTTGAATGAGAAAGCAGATATGCGTGCATAGAGTGAGTATTTGGTATGCGTTATATCCACAGATTGAGGATTTGGTAACAAATGGGAAAATGTTGTTCAATGTTAATCTTGAATGAACCTCCTGGTTTAACGCAGGTTAATGTTGTAGCAACGAGAACATTATAGGTTTCACGAAAAAAACAAATTATAAAAAGACTGCTTCGTTGAAAAATGACACTACCATTGAAAAAATATGACAAAATAATGATTTATAAAAAATGTACAGTACCTCTTTTTTTTTTTCTAAAGCTATTATTATTGCCCAGCTTTTGTGCCTCTATGATACTTGGAGCTAACGGTGAATCACCACGACCCTTGTGTTGGCTGGTCTGTTCTGATCCATACAATCTTCTGGTGTAGAGATGATAAGATCAAGAGAGCTGCCAGCAAAGAAGATTGGAGTCAGTGCATGAGCAACACTCCATCCATCAGCTGTGATCCACTCATAACATCAGAGTTTCATTTACTTCTCAGCTTCAGGTGTATGGTATGGAATGTTGGGTTGATTTCCTAAGCTATTTTCTGGGTCTGGCAACATTGTTTGCAACTGAATTGCATTAATTTTTCACAACTTATCTAGTTGGCTTTAACCGCTGGATAGAAATCCCCCAATGTTGCCCGGGATTTTATTCATGCCTAGACACTTATGGAGATCTCGCGAAGTGAAATGTCAATATCGTTCGATGAGAAAAAGATTTATTTTGGAATGCATGCGATGTGTGTGTGAGTGTGATGCGACTGATTTGAGACTGCAACGTCATCAGACGTATCAACTGATCATGTAATTATTCTCCTGCACGTGACATACAGATGACATGTTTTTTTCATCAACAACATGACCTCAACAGAAAAAAATTATTGTCCTGACAAATAGTGCATCTCATATAACAATACAAGAAAATTGTAGCAGATACAGACTGATTCACCATAATGTCGCTCCCCTTTAACTTTTTTATTTGAAGTGACCCGAAAAAATGGAGAGGATGGTTTGTAGGTATTGGAAAAAAAACTCCTACGTTAACAAAAACATTAGAAAAATCACTAGTATACAGAAAAAAGTCAGTTTTTTCAATGAGTCACCCTTTATGAATTTATTATTGGATTCCTCATAATATTATAAGCATAACGAGGAACTTGCATGAAAAATTAAATCGATCTTCCTTTATTGCAAGCTGAAGAAAATCGCAAAAAAAATCGATATGTACATTTTTATTTCCTTCAAATAAATATGATTTTTCCAACAGTTATTCAAATTTTGAGCTTTGTATATCTAGATATACTGATCATGGTGTGACGTCATGAAGTATGTTTTGACGTCAAAGTGTAGTACATTTCAAAGCGTCCTATCATTGTCAATTTTCGACTAACATGAAAAAGAAAAACCATGTGTCTCCTCATTATTCGTGGATTTTCGAATCCAACAATAAAAAAATATATATTATGAAAGTTTCCTATTCATGTAACATACCGTTTACTTGAATTCAATCGCTTTCGAAATATTTGGAGTTTAGAATTAAAATTGAATCATAATTATTGACAAAAACTCTATTTTCGGATGGAACTTCAAAATATTATTACTAAAATATAAATAGTGATGCGAGAAGATGACATTTGTTAGGCAAAGATGGATATCCATGCAGAAAACACTACATGGTTCCATTTGAAGTTTCGGAAACAATACCACTACAAAACAAAGGGCAAATCCTACCCTTGTGAACATTGAAAGACTTGGTACGATACAGGAGATATTGAAACTAGGTAGGTACCCAAAAATTACTTTGAAGTAGCGAAAACTTCTTTGGAACTATAGTTTCACGACTTGATAGTGCCGCGGGTAACTTGAATGATACTTTCTGGTCGCCTCGGCCACTGTGGAGTTCTAGCCTGGCACAATAAAGTTCCAGTCCTCGTCTTCGGAAAAACGTATCCTTATTTTTGAAGATTCCGATAAAGATATCTTTGCCTGGTCTAAGAACTTATTCATCGGTATTGAATCTCGATACTTATTTCTGGGTAACAAAATCATGACACTGTATCAAATCATTTCATATCAATCATGAAGATTAGCTTGAAATAAAACCTGGTAAGGTAAGTGTGAATGTTCAAGAATTTGAACGTTTGGCTTCATCATCTTTCTACATAGAAGACCTGAAATATAGCTTAGGCGAAGATGATTTATTTTGGTTCAATATTTTTTGCAAGTGCGATTTGCTGGAGCCAAGTTGTTACGCCCTTCTTCCTAGTGATAGATTTTTTGTGGCAAAGTGTTCTGCTCCAGCCATCATCGCCATTGTACTCTCTTTTTCTATTCAGAACTTAAACTCACTTTGCAAAAATGTCTTGACCAATGTTGATGCAGCTACATGGGAGTTTCCAGCCCCCGGATATTTTTCATGAAATGTATTCATCACTGCTTGGTATCACAGCTTTCCAGTTCCATAACGTTGGATTGTATACTAAGTTGTTACCTAGAACCTGTGACTATGGTTAATATAGTGTACCTAACATATTCTTCAGACTGGTTGAAATCTGAGCACAAATCTGTTCGGAATTTACCACAGACAAACTCTGAATTATGCTCTACATAAAATAATCTGTTAACCCACGCCAATAGGAATTCAACGACTCTTTGAACGTTTAGTCAAGTGAATAGCATGTAGCACTATCATAAACGTTCTGCGCCTCAATACACATAGTTTTCTCATAATTCACAATAAGCCTACTACTACATGTAGCACTACGATCGTCATACACTGCATCGGTCAGGTATCACAACCTGTCATCAGCGTGCATAGAAACAGTACCATATGGATAGGCTTCGGGGTCGTTCAAATACAATAGAAACATCAATGAGTCGAGAACACTTTGGTCGCTGATTTTAATATTCAAATTGCAAATTTTAGAATCACTTATTCTTAGGAAAGTTTTTCTGACCACAGAAGGAAATTTTAAACACGAAACGTTCTGTCGAGTACCTTCAAAAATGAAAAAAATGTGTTCTTTATGTCGAATTATTCTAGCTTGATTCATTCTGAACATATTAATTTTTGGGTTGACATGATATCTTCTTTTCCAAGGAAGATTTAAAACTTTGTATCGGTGTAGAGCATGTTTACATTGAATCTTATAGAAGAGAAATGTGATGACACATAGTGAATTTATTCTAAACCGCAAATGCATGAATAATCAAATCGTTTTTTTTCATTGCAAAGAGAGAAAGACGATACGTTCTTATTTATATCGTTAAAATATGCTTTTTACAAAAAAAAATCAAAGTTTGAATGCCTGTATAAACAGGGTGTCCCAAGGTGGATGGTACCTTAGACGCTTAAGGAAAACGGCTCCTAGGATCGTTCTAAAAATTTGATTATTCAGGTAACCAGTGATGCTCTATTGATCTAAAATATGTTAAATTCTGCGACGTTGTCGCTTCTATTAGAAAGTTGCAGCAACTTTGATTATGTGAATGGAACACCATGTTTATTATTGAATTTTCAGATTTTTCTTAGCATTCTGGATATTTTTCATCAATATTATCCTATCTGTACCGTTTTTCGAAAAATTTATCAATTTCCTTTTTTTTTCTTTAAAATATAGCTCTAGTTTCTCTCCTATTACTACGCCACTGGGCTTTATAAAAAGTTGAAATTTGGGAGTGATTTAGAAAGACCCTGTATTACTCCTGTATAAAGAAGTATTCCGTAAATTATACAGGGTCGTATGAAACTGTTATTTTTTTCTCTATGTATAAAAAAGCTTAAAAGTGAGTATTTTGAATCGAATATACTGTATACTATCAATTATTTTGAAAGCCAATTAGAATCCCTCCCGAATACCTAAATGTTCCCGTTTACGAAATAAACGCATCCCTGAGAAAAAATCTTTTCACAGATGGTTGCCATGATATATCATTTGAAAAGCTTTATTAGCAGAACATTTTAGTCAAGTAGGTACCCAATACCACATTAATCCAATTCTTCAATTCGTCCTCCACTTCTAGGTACATCTTTTTAGTTATTGCCATCAACGTCCGCTCGATAACAAATGATGATGATGTTATCATTTATTCTCACTCTTCATTCATCATCACTTTTCCGATTTTCAAATATTGTCCAAGTTCATTAGTCTTTTCAAACGAACGAAGTGAGGGTACAATCTATGTAGAGGGCGTGTCCCAATCTCGAGCCTGATCATTGGGATCTCGTGAACTAGAAAAGATAGGTACGAGGTCGGTTCAATAAAGGCAAATTTGCGCAATTTGGTGCTCATTAAAACATTCTTTTGAAATTTGAAAAAATCCGAATACTTCGGAAGATTTTTGAAAAAAAACAAATATTTGCGATTTCATTATCATTTTTTCACGACTACATTCAAATAAATATAATAAAATAAATTCCACATTCTCATTGCTGATTTTCTGTTACACAAAATGGTTTTGTCAGTTTTTTTTTTTAGATTTTTCATTTAATTTTTTATAATTTTTTAGATGATATAGGTTCGTCCGTTTTTTCAGAACTCGCTACGTTAAGTTGTGATTAGCATCAAAAATCAATTGTTTATGCTCCAGTTGATTAAAAGAAAGTTTAAAATAAGCTTTCGGTTTTTCTGAAATTACGAATAGAATTCCATATTTTTGCTTTAGTTACTGGAATATGATCAAATTAATTGGATTTGGTCGGGCATTTTTGAGAAAAATGGTTGAAGACAGATTTTCCCAGTGGTCCAAGAGCCGAGAGGGTAACAGTCAACTCAAGAACCATCTTGATCAGCCGTCCATGGGATGTTTTCGAGGCTCGATCGAAAGTTTTTTGTCGATTAGCTGTATTGCTGCCTGGATACGTAATGCATTTTTTCAAGTAGAGATGAATCAATAATAAAAACCATCAATATTGCTATGACTACCTATTCAATTGTTCATATCAATACTGAAAAATTGTTTGTGATCTTATCTGAATGAAAATATTCCACTACAATTTTTTTATTATTTTGAGAACACAAAACGCATTGACAACGCAACAATTCACAAGACTGTTCTTGACTTGACGATTGCTCACTCGGCTTTTGGACCAGTGCGCAAATTTGCCTTCCTTCATGATTTTTTCTCAAATATATCCCACTTGATTTAATTAATCCTATCATATTTTCCGTTACCAAATTAAAAATATGGAAGAAGTCGTATTTTCAGATAAATTGAAAACTCATTTTAAAATCTTTTAACCAACTGGAGAATAAAACAATTGACTTTTTTGAAACGCTAACCGAAATTTTATAAAGGAGAAAGTTTCACAAAAACGGACAAATTTGTGATTTTTTTTTGTGCTTGTTGACAATAATTCGAACAAATTGGAGAAATCAAAAAAAAATCACAATTTTGAGTAGTAGTAGCTTCTAAAAATGGAGATAACCTCATTTCTTTGAGTGGTTTTTGTCATGGTTTGAGAGGACATTTCATCGTCTTTCAGAATCAAGGATGTTGAATCGAGGGGATACGACATGCCAGTCTGATAACGGTCCCACTTTCGCTATATTGGTGCGGTTTTCACGTTGCCACATTTTGTTGACGTTTTGTGGTTGAACCTTCCTTTTGCCGTTTCTTCAGGACTAGTTTCTTGGTTGAAACTCTTTCCCCATCATATATCTGAGTCACCATTGGGGGTAGAAAATTTTTGATATGGCAGTTTTTTAGAAAGAGGTAGAGAGAAGACTAGCGGAATAATTTATCCTAAATGAAATTTTTATTGCCAGGTTTTTTATTAAAGTAGTCAAAAAGGAATTTAGAATTTTGTGGAGTTTTGAGGTTTTTATTTGGAGGTTTTTTGTTTAAGTGGCCACAGGCGGCATTGGAGGTGGAGGAGGGATGAATGGAAATCCCATGCATTAGTTGTCAAAAATATTTCGTTGTGACCAAAAGTTTTTGAGTTTGTGTCTTTTGTTTTTGAATTTTTGGGTTTGCTTTAAGTTAGCGACCAAAGGGTGGCTAAGAATTGCTTTTTTGAGTCGAAAATATGAATTTAGGATTTTGAAATGAATGGGTTGGACTTTATAATCCTTGTGTAGATCGAAATTTCGGATGAACCATGAAGAACCTTCAAACCTTCTCAAAATTTTATTTTGGAAGGTTTGAAGACTCTTCAGGTTACTAAAATTCAAACTTAAACAACCCAGCGCATACGTAAGTTTTGGCAGGATAACTGAATTGAACAGCGGGATTTTACTCCTGACATTCAATCCGCTATTCCTGCCAAATAGAGGGTAAAGGGCTCTATACACAGCGCTGCATGCCTTAAATCCTCCTTGTAGGTGCAAATTCCAAGATAACTTGGAAGTAATGGTGACTCCCAAATATTTGAGACTTTTGCCCCAATCAATGGGAGTCCCATAAAGACGAAGCTTAGCCGGGGAACTGCAAGCCCTGTTTTCGCAAACAAGAGTCTGTGTTTTTCCCGGATTAAGCTTAATCTTCCATCCATTAAAATAGTCCACAAGTCGATTCAAATGATTCTGTAATCGGTTTGTGACCATGATGTAACTCTTGTGCGTAGACACCAGGAGTGTGTCATCCGCAAAAAGAGAAAGTTTTGTCTGAGAATTTTGAGGAGTATCGGCAGTGAAAATGTTGTACAAAATGGGTGAGAGCACTGACCCTTGCGGAACGCCAGCCTTTATTGAGCAAAATTTTGAAAAAACCGAGTTTAATTTGACACGAAAAACGCGATTGTTTAGAGAACTTTTTAATAGCAAAATTAAATTTTTCGAAAAGCCAAATTTAGCCAACCTGTACAGAAGCCCTTCATGCCAGACTTTGTCAAAAGCCTTCTCCACATCAAGGGATACAATCCCGGAAACTCTCCCAGACTGCATCCCTCTAGTGAGACCTTCAACAAGTCTGACGATCTGAAGCTCTGTACAAAGTCCTTCCGCAAAACCGAATTGGAATTTTGGAATGACTTCAAGATTGTCACACTGAAATTTGATTTTCCGCAAAATGAATTTTTCAAAAAGCTTGCCAAGACATGAAAGTGATGAAATCGGGCGGTAATTTGACACGACAGACAAATCTTTTCCTTTCTTTGGTATCAGGATAACATTGGCCATTTTCCATGTATCGGGAAAATAGTTCAACGACAGGCAAGAATTAAATATTCTTGCCAGATAAGTGACATAATTCATCGGTAAATTTTTGAGTATTTTGTTGGCAAGTTTTTGTCGAGATTGTGCCTTTTCTGGACTATTTTGAATATTTGTTGAGAAATTCTAAAACATATTGAAAATGTCCTCATGTGCAGTGCTTAGTTGCTTTAGTCAACAAGCCTTTGATAAGAAAGACACAACTACAATAACATATCTCGTTAAGTGTCAACAGAATGCAGAGCCGCCTTTGGGAAAATTTTCCGTACGTACTACTATAATTATACTTGACGATCTACTTTTTTCTGAACCTTTATCACAAATAACAATCTTTTTTATGTATCACCTTTTTTGTTGAAAATGAATCACAATATTCCAGCTAACACAAACGCGCGTTTTTTACTTCGACCGATGCTGCTGTCATGTTATATTTTAAAAACTACAAAATGTAAGAGGAACCATATTTTGCAATCAGAATGGCTCGCTACAGGTATGCATAGACAAGTTAGTGCTTTGAATATCAATGGAAGCTGCAGGCCCAACAGAAGAGTCACTGAATTCTCATTTTTCTCATCATAAAACATCCATGTACTAGTTTTAAACAAGATCAGCTATACAGCTATGAAGATAACAATTAAAATCAAAAATGTAACTAGCATTTTCAATGTGAAAAAATCCATGACGAAGCCCGGTATCAAAAAATTGTATATGAAGTACGTACTTCCGTTATGATTTCCGATCTTACCTTTCCGGACAACCTGTATAGTATCAACCTAAAGGCGGCTCTAGACTCATGCCACGAGGTCGAGACGAGAATTCACGCCTTGAAAAATCTGATCTGAATAATATCCGTGAAAAGCCGTGAAACTCATCCACACTCGCGTTCACGAGGCTTCACGGGTGTTCGCGGCGTGAGTCTGAAGCCGGCTTAATAGTGATACAAGTCTTGGCAACACGGGAAGCGTGAACTGCATAGCTTTCATTTTCTACTTGACTAGTATCAGTATCGATGAATAATTCCTTCGATACTCCAATACCATGTGAATTAACATACACATAACTTCATGAAAGAAATGAAGATAAAATGTCCGTTGTTACTTCTTATGCACATTGTAATGTATATAATAGATAAGATAAAATGGATCTCACAGGTATACCGAATTTTATATAACATTGATTTGAACAACAAATCTGTTGAGAAGGAAATGAATGAGCTATGAGTATTACAAGATACCATTTTTGCCCTCACACTGAAAATATGCTCTCAGCATTATAACCTACATCCTAAATGCCCAGAGCTACATTCACGTGAATAGTTCCCTCCTGATACCGCTGAACGCAAGCCGTTCACGTAACAAGAAAGGACCCAGAACATTTTCTTGGGAACTCCTCACTCACTTTCCTTTTGTTCGGATGACCTAAGATCCACCTTTGTCTTATGATAACCTTGGTCAATTGTTTCAAACGCCTGTTTCAGGTCTACAGATATTTTTTTCCACGACGCACACATATTATAGGGCTGTCTGGCAAGAATGATTGCTTCTGAATCCAGACTCTCCACGCAGTTGATAAGGTTGAAAATAGTCCCTCAGCTATTGATACACGATTGTCTGATTTTGTCGATTACCGGAAGCAAATTGAAAGGCTTGATGGCGGCAGGCTTGGATACTTTGGGCACGGGAACTATAATGCTTGTTAACAGTTCAATCGGCACCATAGTCGCAGTGACATCTCAGCATATCAACTTTTAATTTAAATACTCTATAACTTTCAAATTGAGCATTTGGAGCTGTTCATATGAGAATAAAAATCATGATTTTCTATGTCGAAAGTCAATTTTCCCCTCCGACATAACTCAAAATCAATCCTTTTTATGTTGATCTCTGTTCTGAATTTTGCACAATTTTGCACAAATTGTCTCGAATTTTGCACACCCTCCCTTACCGATCTATGCCCTTATGAAAATGCCAAGTTTCCCCTTCGACATTACCCAAAATCAGATGTTTTTATGTAGATCTCTTCTCCGAATTTTGTACACAAATTTTCAAATTTTTCACACCATTTCTTATTGATCTATGCTCTTATGAAAATGTCAAAGCTTCTCCGGCTCTCCGATAAAGATCCTTTATTAATGTTTGCATAATTTTGTATTGACACACATACATGTCAAGTATAAAATTCATTTTATTTTGACAAAACGCATGATCTCATTAGTTTTTACGAACAATTTGCTTTACTTTAGGGATAGGAACTAGTACTACATAAAATTATATTCTATTAATAAGACACGTAAACTCAACGACCATAAAATAAAAGAGATGATATTACAAAAATGAAAGAAATGTTGGATATTCAAGATGACTTTCTGATAAACACTATCTGGAAATTTGAATCATCAACCAATGAAAACTTTTTTCCAGACCCTAAAAAAGTTTTATTGTAAACAAAAATAGTTCAACAGTCAACACATGCTATGCTTGAAAGCCAGTATACTATGGAACTCCATAAATGGAACCATAAACTTACAGTAATTAAAAAAAATATATAGAAAAGTATAAACCGAGGGATAAAATCATAAGGATAGACTACATTGAAAGGGTAAATTGTATAGAACACTTAAATAAAAAGAAATCATGATCAGAGTTTATGTGTATGGGTCCAGATTTGATTATCCGAAACTAAAACTGTTTAATTTAGCAATTTCATGATACCGAAAAATAATTGTTTTCTCCGTTATCTTTTATATTTGGTAGGGATAAGGACTTGTATGATATGAATGTTTGGCCATAAAATATTCGCCATTCGTCATACAGGGTATTCATCATAATAGTCCAGACTTCCCGATTCTCAAAACAGAAAATCTCATTTTTCTCAAAAGGCACTTCATATTCTTAACACATTTAATTAATTTATGATCCAAATACATACCTATCATTTTGATTAAGTGAGTCCTATACCTACATCTCTTCAATAGTTATCGAGAAATTTTGATTTTTCTGAATCGCTACCTTGTGTTTTTGAATCATATACTCAATGTTATAAAAATATGGGGGATGCATGTGTCACTTGAAAAAAATGAGATTTTCTGTTTTGAAAATCGGAAAGAAATTACTACTGTGGGATTATAAAAATGAACCTTTGATGGAACATTCCCCTCAGGTAGCAGACAGTGCCATTAACGAAAAAGTCAAAGACAGACGTATAAGCTACAGAATTGCCCAATTTAAAGATATTTCACGCTTTGTAACGTACAAATAGTCTATTTTGTTATTTTACGGAATAAATATTGTATCGTAAAAAATACTAAAACCATTTTATTTCACATTTGGGGGCTCAACCGGGATAGACTTCCGTGTGTGTGCAGAGGTGAAGTATTGAAGACGGTGCTAAGATTGCCAGGAGACGAATAGTGACTCTCTGTCTGTGTGAGGCAAAGTGCCAGTACCAGTATCGACTTTAGACGAGGACAAAAATTTGACGCTTAGACGAGGCATCGAATCGACGACGATTAGACGTGGTACCTGGACAAAGACGAGAAATGCCTGCAGCAGGAGAATTGACAGTCATTCAGTTGAGAGATAAGGCTAAAGCGCTTGGTCTCGCAACAAGTGGATCGAAAGCAGAGTTGATAAGTCGGCTGATGGAAGTTGACTCTACTGGAGGATGGACGAATAATGGGGAAAGTGAAGTTGATCAAGGAGGAATTGCAGATGAGATGCATCTTGATGCGAGCCATGATGAGAGAAATGAACGAGAAGCTGAGTTGTCCAGAAAAGAACATGAACTAGAGCTAAAAAGGCGTGACGATGAAATCAAATTAGCCAAACAAGAAACTGAACTAAAGCAGCGAGAGCTTGAACTTGCCCGCCAACAAATCGACATGCTCCAAAGATACCAAATAGATGGACTGAGAAATGATGTTCCTTCGCATCGTTCGATGACAAAAATGAGCTTAAATATGATTAGTGAGGTTATTTGTGAGTTTGACGGAACACCTGACAACTTCAGTATTTGAGAAAGACAAATACGATTTGCAAAAACTACACATGATTTAAGTGATGATGAAGCCAAAACATTGATTGGAATGAAACTTAGAGGAAAATCATTTGACTGGTTGCATTCGAAAGCTGAACATCTTGAGATGACCTCCGAAAACTTACTTCACGAAATTGGAAAAATGTATGGGCTTAAACTCAACAGGATTGATTTGAGAAAGAGGTTTGAGGGAAGAATCTGGAAAAAAGGTGAGACTTTCAGAGAATATGTTCATGACAAAATTGTGATTGGTAATCGAATTAATATTGATGAAAATGACATGCTGGATTATCTTATCGAAGGAATTCCTGATCGTCTATTAAGCCACCAGGCTCGCATTCAACAATTTTCGACGAAAGAAGCACTCATAGATGCATTTGATGAAATAACCCTTCATGATACGTCGTTAATCAATAATTCCAAGAATTCATCGAAGTTGGTGCACGTTGATAGAAGTCAATCAGTCGATAACATGAATAATGCTCGTCAGAGAACGTATGGTACCAATGGCGGTGAGGGCACTCATCGAAGATGTTTTGATTGTGGTAAAAGGGATCACAGCAGTGCCGATTGTCCGACGAAGCGATTGGGACCTAAATGTTTTGAGTGCGGTGAACATGAACATATTGCAGCAAAGGGTTTAAAAAAAGACGATAAAACAAAGCAATGAAGTGACATATAATGCTCATAAAAAATATGTTAAAAAAGTAACCGTTTCAGATAAAGATATTGAAGCATTATTGGACACTGGAAGTGACTTGACGTTGATGAATCAAAATAAGTACGTGAATTTGGGATCCCCTGAACTTAAACCTTCAGATGTACGTTTTTCTGGACTTGGATCTGCTCCACACGTTGCGCTGGGTGAGTTCGATACTAAAATTGCTGTAGATGGCCATTTGTTTCCAATTCACATCCATGTTATTTCTGATACTATTTCGAAGAACAAACTTTTGATCGGTAGTGACTTCCTGAGTCGTAGAAATTTCCATGCGAAGAAAGGTGAGATTTACATCGACTCCGATGACGAAGAACTAGCTGAAATCCTGCAGATTGATACGTTTGATGACGAAAATAACATCACGACTACTGATCTTTCTCATATCCAAGATAAGAACATCAAGATGATTGTACAAAAATGGATTGATGGGTATAAACCAGAGAAAACAATAGAGACGACAGTTAGCATGAAACTTGTTCTTAAGGACAACGAATCAGTATATCAGAAAGCAAGGAGATTATCACCTCATGAAAGAGACATAGTCAATACACAAATTGAGGAATGGCTGATTCAAGGCATTGTGCGTCCTTCATCATTGGACTATGCTAGTCCGGTGGTTTTGGTGAAGAAGAAAGATGGTTCTTATCGATTGTGCGTAGATTACAGACTGCTGAATCATAAAATTGTGCGAGATCGCTATCCATTGCCGTTGATTGAAGATCAACTGGATCGACTTCAAGGTTCGAAGATATTTAGTACAATGGATTTAAAAAATGACTTCTTCCATGTCAATGTTGATCCAGATAGCGTGAAGTATACTGCATTCGTGGTGCCTGATGGACAATTCGAATTTCTTCGAGTACCTTTTGGTTTATGTAATTCGCCATCAGTGTTCCAACGATACATTAACGCTATTTTCCGAGATGTCATCCGAGATGGAATTGTACTGACGTATATGAACGATTTGATTATTTTAGCAGATGATGTTGAAAATGGTTTGGTGCGATTGAAGACAGTTCTTGATATTTCCGCCAAAGCAGGACTTATAATCAACCTGAGAAAATGTAATTTTCTTGTGAGACGTGCTCAGTTCTTGGGACATATCATTGAAGATGGAACAGTGAGACCGTCAGAGAGAAAACTTGATGCTGTGAAAAGATTTCCAGAACCAACAAACAACAGGCAATTTCAAAGTTTTCTTGGACTGCCCGGTTATTTTAGAAAATTTATCAAGGACTACTCAAGAATGGCACGGCCTTTATCCAATCTTCTAAGAAGTCAAGCGATCTTCAAGTTTGAAGATGCAGAAAGAACTGCTTTTGAATTGCTGAAAATCCATTTAACATCTCGACCAGTATTGAATATATACAAGATAGGAGCAGAGACAGAGCTTCACACAGATGCTTCAAAAGAAGGATATGGAGCTATTTTGCTACAACGAGATCATGACGACGGATTATTGCATCCCATTTACTTCGCAAGTGGTAAGACGACGCCTGCCGAAGAGAAGTATTCAAGCTATGAGCTTGAGGTGTTAGCAATAATCAGAGCTCTAAGACGATTTCGCATTTATTTGCTTGGAATAAATGTCAAGATTGTGACTGATTGCAAGGCATTTGCCATGACCATGAAGAAAAAGGACCTGTCTACACGAGAAGCTCGATGGGCTTTACTATTGGAGGAGTACCAGTATACCATAGAGCACAGGCATGGACGAAGTTTGAAGCATGTTGATGCGCTAAGTAGATATCCTCTTCAAACTTGTTTGGTAATAACTGAGAACAACGAGAGTTTAATTGCCCGACTTGAAAGAGCACAACGAGATGAAGAGCTTCGGGAAAAGATACAACGTGTTGAAGACGGACAGCAATTGGGATATTCCATTAGGCGACGACTTTTGTACAGGGTGATTCATTTTCAGAGTCAGGGTGCCAGTTCTCGTAAACTATTCATGGTAGAGGCTTGCGGCAAAAAATTTTATCACTGAAACGGTCAAGAGAAAAACCTGGAAAATATTTTCAAGTTTCTGAAATGGTCGCTAGGGGGCGTAACAACCAACACCAAGTGGAAAAATATGATTTTTATGGAATTTTGTCCAATGAAAATATATCTATGAGCTCATTTTCGGATTTACTGACTATTTACCTACACTTTTTGTCCAAAACGTTTTTTTCTATCTATCATAATAAAGTGGTGGGGGAAGTTCAATTGTCTTATTAAACAAACGAAGATTTCTCCCGTTTCGCTTGACCGATTTAAACGAGCTTGGGCTCATATGAAAGAGCATGATCTGCACTTCAAAAAACTTTTTTGGTTTTGAATTTTTGACCTTCGCCGTCGCCGCTAGATGGCGTTAACTGAAATGGTAGCATGTTTTTGCGTTTTTTCCAAAAAAATCAAATGTAATGGTATATTCATTTTTATATATTTTGAAAGGGGATACATTTTCCCATAAAAAAAAACAAAAAAAATAATGATTTTTTTTTGTTTTTTTTTTATTTATTTTTTTGTTTTTCTTAATTTTTTTAATAGGAAAATGTATCCCCTTTTAAAATATATAAAAATGAATATACCATTACATTTGATTTTTTTGAAAAAAACTCAAAAACATGCTACCATTTCAGTTAACGCCATCTAGCGGCGACGGCGAAGGTCAAAAATTCAAAACCAAAAAAGTTTTTTGAAGTGCAGATCATGCTCTTTCATATGAGCCCAAGCTCGTTCAAATCGGTCGAGCGAAACGGGAGAAATCTTCGTTTGTTTAATGAAACAATTGAACTTCCCCCACCACTTATCCAGGAGCCTTACTATTTCAGGGAAAACATCAGAGGTCTCCAGGTGACCGGCATGAACACCTACGCCGGCAACGGAGGACTAGATCGACCACGGACCTGTATCATGGCATCCAAGGAGCTGCAGGTAACCCACCTACCCCAGCTGGGCACCAGGGATGCCACCGTGATCCTTCTAGAATACAAACTCCAGGGAACGATACGTAAGTTGTTTTTGATAAGTCTTTACCTTCCGTACGATACTGTGCGCTTACCCCCTACGGAGGAACTTATTAAAATCGTTGAGTACACGAAAAAGTCAGGTCTTCCCGCTATTATCGGCTGTGACGCGAACGCACATTGCACTATCTGGGGCAGCACCGACACCAACACGAGAGGTATTGCTCTTCTAGAGTACCTCACAGCGGAAAACCTTGAAGTCGCCAATAAAAATGCGGAGCCGACCTTCGTCAATCGCGTCAGGCGCGAGGTGATAGACGTAACGGTCGTGTCGCAAAATTATTTGTGTAAGGTGAAAAACTGGAGTGTTACGAACGACATAACAATGTCAGACCATAAGCTAATCCGCTTCACGCTAGAGGCGGAAGGAGAAACTTTGCCTCTCAAACGGAACCCGAGGTCAACCGACTGGGATAAGTTCAATAACTGTCTAAGTAGGACCGTGGGTACCGGAGACCGGCATATAACCTCCAAGGAAGAACTGGAGACGGAGGTAGAGGCCCTTAACAAGGCAATCTCGTCCGCATTCGAAGCATCCTGTCCTCTCAAGAAGGCGAGAACCAAAAAAGTCCCATGGTGGAATGATACCCTAGAGCGGCTTAAAAAAGACGCCAGGAGGTCGCACCGCCGAGCTCTCAGGGGGGGTGGACAGCTCGAATGGGACACCTTCGTTGAAGCCCGGAGGAAATTCAAATCAGAGGTAAGAAGTAGCAAGAGGGCTGCATGGCGTGGATTCTGCGGGGAGATCGAATCTCTCTCAGAGTCGGCGAGACTCATGAAGCTGCTCGGCTCAGAGGAAACAACAGAGATAGGGCTGTTGAAAAGGGAAAATGGCACATGGACTAACAATAGGGAATAAACACTACACCTACTCCTCCAAACTCACTTTCCGGGAGAAAGCACCAACTCCCCCTCAATAGCCCCCCCCCTATCCTCATGGCTGACTGGGATACGGCGAATAAGATCGTCACCGACGAATCCATAGAGTGGGCGCTAAGTGAGTTTAGTCCATACAAGGCAGCAGGACCTGATGGGATTTTCCCGGCGTTGATGCAGAGGGCCGAGCCTCTGCTAAAACCAACACTTAAATCCATCTTCCGAGCCAGCATCGCCTTGGGACATGTCCCAGATCGATGGAAAACCGCTAAGGTGGTATTCATCCCAAAGGTTGGTAAGGAAGACTACGGACTACCAAAATCCCACAGGCCAATCAGTTTGACATCTTTTCAAATGAAAACACTAGAAAAGATGATCGATAGGTATTTGACGGAGGAGATTCTTTTGAGATCTCCAATTCACAGGAACCAGCACGCCTACTGCAAGGGTAAGAGTACGGACTCGGCTCTACATGCCGTAGTGCAACTAGCTGAAAGGACTCTAAACGACAAAGAGGTCGCCTTGACCCTGTTCTTTGACGTAGAAGGAGCATTCGATAAGGCTAAAACGGACGTCATCTGCGAGTCCCTTACGGCCAGGGGAACCCCGGCCTCCCTGGTGAGTTGGGTTCGGTCTGCTCTTCGAGACCGCCAGGTGAAAACGTCACTAGGAGACTGCCATGTAGAGGCAGACGTGCAAGGAGGTTGCCCCCAAGGCAGCTGCCTCTCATCCAGGCTTTGGTGTCTGATAATGGACAGTCTCCTGACTAGACTAGAGTTGGAGGGCTTTTATGCGCAGGCCTACGCCGGCGATGGCCTTATACTCGTGAGAGGTAAACATCTAGAAATTGTCTGCGAGCGTATGAGGTCAACGTGTAAAATTCTGGAGGTATGGTGTAAAGAGATGGGGCTCTCAGTGAATCCCACAAAAACGGAGCTGATCCTCTTTACAAACAGGAGGAATCTCAATAAGTTCAAACCACCCACTCTGTACAAGATGCCGCTAGCACTGAAACAGGACGTCAAGTACCTCGGGGTGGTCTTAGACAGTAAGCGAACGTGGAAACCCCATATTGAAAAGACAGTTAAAAAGGGCATAGCCACAATGTGGATGCTGCGCCGAGCGGTAGGTAGGCGGTGGGGCCTAAAACCACACGTCGTTTACTGGCTTTATCGAGACGTCATCAGACCGAGGATCTCATACGGAGCCGTGGTCTGGTGGCCGGCCACCGAGAAAGCCACTAACGAAATCAGACTAACCAGACTTCAAAGGATGGCCTGTCTAAGCATAACCGGTGCAATGAGGACTACACCAGGAGCTGCACTGAACATTCTCCTTGCGCTGCCAGAACTGGCAATCTTAATAAAGAGGGAAGCGATGGCAGCATACATGAGGATGTCAGCTCAGGAAGTATGGAAGGATAGAGGCACAGAGGTTGGCCACACTAGATTAGCTTCTATTGTGAGGCGTGAGATACCGCTACTGGCGGCGGGACTGACAGCCACGGATGGAAGACTCAGACTTCACAGAAGTTTTGAGGTACACCTTCCTTCCAGGGACGAGTGGCGGACCACGCTGGCAGAAACACCAGGTAGCACGCAGATCTGGTTCACCGACGGCTCAAAGGCCAACTCTGAGGCTACAGAAGCCGGAGTATACAGACAAGACAGGAATGCCGGTGAGGCTTTCCCTCTCGGAAAGCTCACCACGGTCTTCCAAGCAGAGGTTTTTGCTATCCTGGAGGTAGCAACTAGGGAGGAGGTTCAAAGGGGAACAGAAGATAACATAATTATCCATTCTGACAGCCAAGCGGCACTGAGAGCATTATTCAAGCCAAGGATCAGCTGCCCGCTGGTTCAAGAATGCAGTGATGCTCTGCACGCCCCAGGCGAGAGCAAGAAGGTCAAACTGGTTTGGGTACCGGGACATATGGGCATTTTCGGAAACGAACGCGCGGACGAGCTAGCCAGACTAGGCTCTTCATCACCCCAGCCCGGTCCAGAACCACACCTGGGCCTGAGTAAACGACTGATCACCGAGGCCCTGAATGAGTGGGCCTGGGAGAACACAGTCAAAAACTGGAGGAATAACACGACTTGTAGGCAAGCCAGAGAGATAATCACACATCCCAACAAACCAAGGACGGCCCAATTGCTGAACAAGAGTAGGAAGGCACTGAGCATCATCGTAAAAAATTTTGACAGGGCACTGCAAGCTCAACCGACACTTGCATTTACTAGGAATAGGCGAATCACCCCTATGTCCCTACTGTAGAAGGGCGGAGGAAACCTCCTACCATCTACTGGGAGTCTGTGATAGGTGGGGCCGCCTGAGGAGGAGGGTCCTAGGAGCGGCAACCATTCCTCGGGTGGAGTTGGGGGACCTGAGCTGGGATGACCTGCTCCGCTTCACAACAATGACAGGACGACTGGAGTGAAGAGGGTTGGAAGCACGGGGTTGGCGAAAAGGGCCACTAGGCCTACTCGCCGGGCTTTTGTCCCCCCACCCTTACCATTACCATTACCATTACCCCCACCACTTTATTATGATAGATAAAAAAAAAACGTTTTGGACAAAAAGTGTAGGTGAATAGTCAGTTAATCCGAAAATGAGCTCATCGATATATTTTCATTGGACAAAATTCCATACAAATCATATTTTTCTACTTGGTGTTGGTTGTTACGCCCCCTAGCGACCATTTCAGAAACTTGACAATATTTTCCAGGTTTTTATCTTGGCCGTTTTAGTAATAAAATTTTTTGCCGCAAGCCTCTACGATGAATAGTTTACGAGAACTGGCACCCTGACTCTGAAAATGAATCACCCTGTACAAAGATGTAGGGGATGAATCACGCATTGTCATTCCCAAATCAATGCAGACACAAATTATCAGAAGGGCACATGAACGAGGACATTTTGCAGTTGGCAAGACAGCGGCATTGATTGAGAACGAATACTGGATTCAAGGACTTAAACATAAAATTGAACAAGTTATCAAAAACTGTTTGCCATGCATTCTTGCTGAAAGAAAAAATGGTAAGCCTGAAGGATTTCTAAATCCCATTGATAAAGGAAGTGTACCACTCCATACATATCATGTCGATCACCTTGGTCCATTGTCATCTACCAAGAGGTCATATGCACACATTTTTGTGGTTGTAGACTGTTTCACAAAGTTTGTTTGGCTATATGCTACAAGATCAACGACAACGGCAGAGGTGATAGATAGGCGCAGAAGACAAGCAGTAATTTTCTCAAATCTTAGAAGAATAGTGTCTGATAGGGGCACCGCATTTACATCAAAGGAGTTTGCTCTGTACTGTGACCAGGAGGGAATCTATCATGTGCTCACGACTACTGGTATTTCACGAGCTAACGGGCAAGTCGAGGGAGTGAACCGAACACTGATTCCACTTTTGGCAAAGCTTTCTGCCCCGAAACCATCTGAATGGTATCGTCATTTAGATACTGCGCAGAAGCTCTTAAATATGACCACTCATAGAAGTACTGGTAAAACCCCATTTCGACTAATGTTTGGAATTGATCCGTATCTACAAGAAGACGCACGACTTAACGAAGTATTGGACCAAGAATATATCAGCCTTTTTGACAAAGAACGAGATGAACTTCGACGCCAAGCTCATGAGAGCATTCTACGACATCAGGCTGAAAACAAACGCGGTTTTGATAGGACCCGAAAAAGAGCTTACCGTTATCATGATGGTGATTTGGTCGCCATACGCCGCACCCAGCAAAAACCTGGTTACAAACTCAACAATAAATATCTAAGACCATATGAGATCATCAAATGTTTGCGCAATGATCGCTATTTGTTGAGACGCATTGGAGAAGCGGAAGGACCCAAACAAACTTCATCTGCAGCTGATTCAATGAAGCTCTGGACGTGTGATGATGACGAGGACCATCTTAGAAGCGATGACGAAGCAATTATGAATGATGAAGAAGGCGGCACTCGGGTCGAGTATCCGATCAGGATGGCCGAATGTGGGATTATAAAAATGAACCTTTGATGGAACATTCCCCTCAGGTAGCAGGCAGTGGCTTTTAACGAAAAAGTCATAGACAGACGTATAAGCTACAAAACTGCCCAATTTAAAGATATTTCACATTATTCTACGGAATAAATATTGTATCGTAAAAAATACTAAAACCATTTTATTTCACACTACTTATGATAAATAGGTACCTTGATAACGAATGGCAAATATTTCATGGCCAAACATCGATATGACACTCCTTACCAAATATGATCTGTCTAATGTATAAATCAACTGAAAAAAAAAATAAAATTTCGTTATCATGAAAATGTTAAATTTTACATTTGGATTCGAATAATAATCAAAAAACTATCAATTTTAGACCCATACATTATGTATCAAAAAAAGTTTACACAAATACAAATAATCAAGAAATAAAATCAAATATGTTATGTTATGTACTCCATTAAAACAAATCATACTTTTTCAAACCGCACTTTTGTAACACAACCTGTACACTCCAAAATATTTTCAGTGTGTGTGCTTTTTACTCCGTATCGTTGTGGCACATATGATCTAAATACTAATTATTATCAGATACCGAAAAAACTTACTTTTACTCTTGTGTTGGGACACCCTGTACATTTATCGCTAATGATGTGAACAATAACATTTGTAGTCTCATATGTGTTTGGAATGAACATCTAGGCATCGATTTTGTATTTCTATCTGAGAGACCAATGATAAAATAATATTTGACATACAGTGCGGCTGTAAAAGGCCCCCCCCTTTTGTTTTTTGATGTGTGCACCAGAAATTTTGAAACTTGGCATACTTTGATTGCTGTCAAAATACTACTTTTTGGTGTTACTGACGTACTTTTAGTATTCAGGATGGCGGCTGGGCGCCATTTTGGAACATTTCTTTTAATGGAAAGGGGGGTCGTGTGACTCCTCATTTTTGTAGTACTTCTTTGATTCCGATGACTAAAATGCTGCCACGATGTATACCAGTTTATATTACTGTAAAAGTACAGGAGCAGTACACTACATACACAGATCGACGTATCAGTTTTAGATGACAATTTTTACTACTACTGGTTATTATTATATAATAACTATGGTTACTAATTACAATGATGTCAGCTCTAAGAAATAATCATTGAAGTGACTTCCTACACTCCCCCACAATTCTATGATTATCATAAACGTATACAAACAAAACTATACAAAAAAAAATATATTTTCTCATAAAAGTGGGAATAGAATAATTCTAATCACACTTCTATGACACCAAAAGATTTCCTGAAATATTTGAACTGTTATTAGTTAGAGCCTTAGTAAACATATCAGCTTGTTGATCTTCTGTTGGAATATAATGTAAAATCACCTGTTCTTTAATAACAAGGTCCCTAACAAAATAATGTTTAACATCAATATGTTTACTGCGTTTGGTTTCGAGAGTTGATGCGATCTTTATACATGATTGATTATCTTCATAAACATGTATAGGATATACTTCATAACTTACAAATTCATTCAAGATTTGACACAAAAATAAACTTTCACTCAAACATGATGACAATGCTATATATTCAGATTCAGCACTTGATAAAGCAACTGTGTTTTGCTTCTTTGTTTTCCAAGATATAGCATTATTATTCATTTTTATTATAAATCCAGTAATACTCTTTCTATCTAAAATACTATTAGCAAAGTCAGAGTCAACATAGGTATGAATATTAATATAACTATTACCTGATCTTACATATTTTAATCCAAAATTCTCTGTTTTTTTTAAATATTTTAGTACATTTTTATGATAGTTCCAATGCTCATGATCATAGCAATTTTGAAATTGACCAAAATATATTATTGAAAAACTCAAATCAGGTCTAGACCCCAACATAATGTACATCAAAGCTCCTATTAATTCCCTGTAGGGTAATTTTCCAATTTGACCTTTTCCATTTTTTAGTTGTAATTTTGGTTGCATTGGTATGTCCGTTGTTTTACTATCAGTCATATTGAATTTTTCCAAAACTTTTCGTATTAAAGATTTTTGAGTTATATACAATTCATCCTTAATTTTTGTTATTTCTAGACCTAAAAACGTTATATTCTTATTCTCAAACTCTTGCATTTCAAATGATTTTTCCAAATTTGATTTTACAGTATCCAATGCACTTTTACATTTTGATAACAAAATTATGTCATCCACATGAATAACTAGAAATACTTGACCATTAAAATAAATACATGGATCTTTAATTGAACGTTGAAATCCCATTTCCATCAGTACTTCATTAAAAAGTGAATTCCAACATTTTGGTGCTTGTTGAAGACCATATAGCGATTTTTTAAGTTTACAAATAAGATTTTTATCAGAATTTTCCAAACCGTCTGGCTGTATCATGTAAACAGGATTTTTCAATGTTCCATTTAGAAAGGCTGACTCAACATCAAGTTGTTTAACAAACAAATCATTTTCAATAAGCAAAGATAATAACATTCTTATTGTACACATCCTGGCTACTGGCGAATAAACATCCTCATGTAAATTATTCTGCTTGAATCCCCTGGCTACTAACCTTGCTTTCTTCTTAACTATCCCATTCACCTCTTTCTCCCTAAATACCCATTTTGATTCAATCACTTCAACATTGCATGGAGGGTCTACCAGTTCCCATGTGTTGTTTTCCTCTAAGGATAGCAGTTCTTCCTTGACAGCTTCTTTCCATCCATTTCCTTGAGCAACAGCCTCAGTATAGGTTTTCGGTACATCATGAAGTAGATTTTCCACAGACAAAGCTGCTAGTAGATTTTCCTCATCAAAGTCTTCCTCTAGGTAGTAATCATCAAGATGTTGAGGTTTTTTAATAATTCTTTAACTTCGTCGAGTAATCATCTTGTTTCGGTCTTCATAGATCTCAGTTGAATATTCAGTAGGATCTTTTCGTCCAGGATCTTCTTTACTATCTTTATCTAAGTCACATTCTTTCAATATCACTCTTTGAACGTTTTTCTGGCAAGTTTCAACGAATATCACATTTCTTCCATGAATCACTTTTTGATCAGATTCACTCCACAGCCTCCATCCATTATCAGTATATCCAATCATTAAAACCTTTTCACAATGAGGATCCAATTTGGAATTTCTGATTTCCTTTGGAGTTAAATTGGATGCTGTTCAACCAAAAAGTTTTATCTTTTCCATATTCGGTTTTTTTCCATACCAAATGTCAGCTGGAGTTTCGTCTTGCCTTAATACTTTTGTCGGTGTTCGATTGATTAAGTAGACAGCAACTCTAACAGCTTCTCCCCAAAAATGCTTGGCCATATTTGCATCATAAATGAGACATCTTGCCTTATCCATTATTGTCCTGTTGAAACGTTCAGCTACACCATTTTGTTCGGGATTGTATGGCACTGTATATTGAATCTTGATACCCTTTTCTCTGCAAAAAGCTTGAAAATGTTTGCTCGCATATTCTCCTCCATTGTCGCAACGAATATTTTCCACATGCCTGTTAAATTTTGCCTCAGCCATAGAAACATATGCCTTGAATTATTCCAGAACCTCATTTTTGTTTCTCAACAGTAAACACATGCAAAAATGAGGAAAATGATCTATGAATGTGACGAAATAGTTATACCCATCATAAGTAGCAGGTTTTATAGGTCCACAAACATCACTGGATACCACTTCCAAAATTCTTCCAGGTCTTCTTTCCTCAGGTAACTCTGCAAAAGGCAAACGACATTGTTTAGCCTTGATACAGATTTCACAAAGTTCTGGTGCAGGAAACCTTGATGAATGACCCATTCTTCTATGCAAGAGACATTGGTTTTCAGCCACATCCAAAATCATCAAACTTTGACATTTTTCTGGTTTCACAATGAAGGTTGTGATGTATAAATTTCCTTTCAATCTTCCTTCCAATATTAAATCTTGATTTTTGAATACCTGGACTTTCTTTTCCTTGAACACTACTTCCAGACCGCTTTCCTCCATCCTTCTCACAGACAGTAAGTTGTACGCTAGATTGTTGCATACCCAGATATTTTCAATTTTGATACTTTTTCCAGTATCAGACTCCGCATGTAGATTTCCTTGCACGGTAGCATTGATTGATTCTCCCTTCTTGGCAACACGAATTGCATAATCAACTTCCTTGCAATTATCTAAAAAACATTTATAGTTGGTACCTACTAGATGGTGAGTAGCTCCACTATCAATCACAAAGTTTATCATGTTACTGCCACAAGTAATACATGCATCCTCATTCACAACATCAGATTCCACTAACGATAGAAATGTTACACCTGATTGTTCTTGTTCACCAGCTCTATTTGACGTTGAGGGTTGCGCCAATGCTACATAGTGATTTCCAGAAGTTCTTCTTTCATTTCCAGATTGACCAGACCTTTCCCGATTCTTGAGACACTGCGCCCGTTTGTGACCCACTTGATTACAGTTATAACATCTATAAGGAAAACTTCTATTTACATCAGGAACTTGATTTTGACTTTCTCTTCGTCCTCTTAATTGATTGAAATATCCACTACCCCGACTTCCAGATCGTCTGTTTCTGTAGTCTGATGAAAAAGCCATATTGTCATCTCCTCCAAATGATTTATTTTTATTCTGACGAGCCTCTTCCATCAACAATTTATTTTTGACAAAATCCAATGTGACTTGTTCTAGATTCTGACAAAACATTACGTCAATAGCTGTTGTCACAGCTTGAAAACTATCAGGCATGCTTGACAATAGTTGGAGTGTCAATTAATTATTGTCAATATTTCCGCCAGCAGCTCTTAACTCATGAATAGTCTTCTCAAAGACAGTGAAAAAATCATTTAGAGACTGACCTTCATTGAAAATTAAGCTCCTCAATTTTCTCTGCAATGTGACCTGGGTAGAGATTCCTTTCTTCTCATACGTTGCACTCAGACACTGCATGATTTCCTTCGCCAGCTTCTTTTCCTTCAGCATTTCTAGTATGTCATCATTTACACATTGTACAATAAGATTTTGAGCTTTCACATCACTATTCATAAATGGCAAATACTCATCTGACGTTTCCAATGGGACTTCTTTTGTCAACACGTGTAGTACACCTTGCTGCTCCAATAAAAGCTTGATTCTGAAATTCCAATTTGAGAACCCATTTCCGTCAAACGGTTTCACATAGAAAATTTGTTGCTTCTCGGCCATTATTCCGTGCTTCTCACGTTGCTTAATTCCAGCCAAGTTTCCAGCAAATTCCACCAATTCAGCAAGACTTCTTACTTCACCTTTTTGACGATTCTGTCACATGACAGGTTCTTGTCATCAACCCTTTTTCTTTTCTTCTCTACGCTCCTGGGCCCATAACCTGTAGTTCTTCTTTGATTCCGATGACTAAAATGCTGCCACGATGTATACCAGTTTATATTACTGTAAAAGTACAGGAGCAGTACACTACATACACAGATCGACGTATCAGTTTCAGATGATAATTTTTACTACTACTGGTTATTATTATATAATAACTATGGTTACTAATTACAATGATGTCAGCTCTAAGAAATAATCATTGAAGTGACTTCCTACAATTTTGAAGATCCTGATGAGTACTTTATAACCCTAGAATATTGAGTCGATATCTTCAAGTACTACAAAATGGCGGTACATTTAATAACTACATTGACCTTTTAGAGCCGCACTGTATAATAAAATCAAAGCATATTTGAATCAAGTCTTATAGGGCTTTCTCAAATGACCGATTCATTTGACTTTTCCAATTTTCATAGAATGCGTAGCTGCTCCAGGCCTCTAGGGGTTTTCTGTAACCCGAAATCCATGTGGTGAATTTTCACACCACCAAGGTTTTTTCAGGTGTTTGGTAATTATTCAAAAATCCCTTGGACACATTCATTTTTGTTTTTTGAGGGACACATTTCTTTGGTATTTTCACCCTCCACCCGTGAACCCCTAAACGGGAGTGATAGGTACCTCCAGAATCTCAAATAGAAAGGGTAGTCGAGTAATACCATATTTTGAAGGCCCTTCGAGCCTGATTGTAACTGCCGAGTTTCAAGCCTCTGGTGTAATTTTTGTTGATATGACACCAGCTTGTCAGAAAAAATCAAATCATTTTTTATTCAATTAACAATATTTTCCCGCAAGGGTTAACTTCTCCAAACTAAGACGATATCAGAAGATCTTCAAAATGAGCTATTACTTGATCCATTTGACGAGGATTCATCACACCACAGCTTGTTAATTTTTTTTTGGTGTGATAAACTCTTGTCGAAAGAATTGATTGAGATCTCATTTTAGAGGTCTTCTGTCCCTCATCTATCTATGCATCAAGGCATAGATCGCTTAGGAAGAGTGTGCAAAATTCGAAAACATTTGTGCAGAATTGTGCAAAATTCAAAGGAGAGATCAACATGGAAAAAAAAGGTTTTCGATGATGTGAGGGCAACCGTCAAGTTTCCCACCATCAAACAATGTGCTCTAGTCTTTCGGAAAAAGGTGTGCAAAATTTGAAAATATGTGTGCAATAATCCCTGTATTGACGAAGCCATTTTTTATGCCACAGAACCCGATAAAGCTAATAATATAATCCAGAAACTCGTTATATTTACAGTTTTCAGTTTCCAGATGAAACCAAGTGAACGCCCCCATAATAACGCTATACTAAACCTGAGTTTCTGAATAACAAGATATCTATTCGATAAGTCTATTGATTGGATAAACGAACATATCTTAACGATATTATGTCACTTTATCGGATCCATAAGTTATTGACAAATTTTGAGAAACTGGGCATAACAGCATTTAATGCAAGGTGAAGAGGCGCGGCGGCGACGGCATTTTTTAACTTTTTTGAACCAGTATAGCAAAATTTCTTGGAAGATAAAAGTTTATCGCTCACTGAAAATAGTTCTGCAAAAAATGTTGATGTTGAAGTTTTTCGCAGTTTTATAAAAAAACTGAATTTTCCTTCTTATGGTTTTAATCGTATATGCACCTATTAAAGCATAAAATTTTCTATAAATTTTGTTTTAAACTTATTTTTTATACGGTCAACCGTTTTTGAGATCCATACATAGCAATGCAAGGTCACCCGTGAGTCCCGGTGAATAATACCCGGTGAATAATACGTTAGATAAAGTAGATAAATCACTCAGACATTCTTGATTTTCAATAGTTTGTATTGATACATTATGTTTAATGATATTTTTTCAATTCAGAGAATATTTTATTCGTTCAATATAATACCTCTTGTCAAGTGATGTTCCAATTATTATTATATTACATTTAAATATAGTACCTATATCCTGATGATATTAGAAAAAAAGCATACATTTTAATTGTAGCGACTCTGTATACGACATTTTCTTTTGGTTTCTATTTAGTTTTCCAGGTGAATCATACTGTAGGTATGATGCTAAGTAGTGTTCTACTTTTTGTTTTTTTTCTGGGTTTGCATCACATAAGCACACTTTCAGTGGCTAATGATATCGGTTTTTAGAATCGTGATGCTAGTCCATATTGTTATGGCTAGATGCTCTTCTTTTTATCATAAAAGCAGTGTTCCTTGTCAATTATTGATGTAGTATCCTGGTTTATAACAATAAAACTATTTTTGATATATATATTTTTTTTTATTTATCCTGTTGCTGATGTTTATATTGTGGTTATCGGTTCCAGGAGTTCATTCCAAATCACCCATCAACCCAATTCCTGGGGTTCTCAAACATTTCCTAATGAAGTTTTGATTTGGTAATAGTAGTATACCTACACTCCATTTATGTGGATGAGCCGCTGCATTTGTTGGTGGAAGATAAGCTTACTTTGAAGGTTGATTTTTTTTATCTTTTTGTCTAGATGAATTGGGTATACAGTAAACGCCAAACAACTATCGATCTTTGACATCAATGCCACCAAGTGCGTTGTTATGTGATGACTCGCCAACAAAATGCGTATTCCATTTCGATGTATTTGTAGAGGGCAGTTTTCTTCTTATAGTTATTTACCTAACAAGTGCGGAAAGTGGTACTTTTCCGCACGCGACGGCAGTTGCACGAACGACGCGGAGCGGAGTTCGGGCAAGCCGTTAAGGGCGAAAAAAGACTTTTTCCGCAAGAGTTAGGTACAATGTTTTTCCTACGAGTGGTTTTGTTCATCTTATTTGAAAAAAAAAAGTTTTTGACACGCAAAGATTTTCTAATGATACCTCAAAATGCCACATAAGGTAGAATAGTAACATTAATCATTTGATTAGTCATAAACATGTTCATTTTTGACAATAGAGAAATCGTGCGAAAAAGTAACTCTTCCTCACGATTTTTGTATTGTCGGCAAGATGATGAAACACATTTTTTTCATCATGATATATTCATCAAAAACATTGGATTCTTGGACCCTGCATCAGTTATCAAAGAAGTAGGTAATGTTCGAGTTAATGCTGCATTTTAAAACTTCGATCCATTTCTCAGTCTTCCTGTTCTGGCGAGTTTTTCTAAAAAATTATTAAGTGCTTTTTTCCACAGTCAAGGGTTTTTGTCCATCTCCATCATCCATTAAATTGGTCATGAATATCTTCATTTTTAACAATACAAAAATCGTGCGGAAAAGTAACTTTTCCTACAGCCGTGCGGAAAATTCAATTTTCCGCACCGATATCCGTGTGGAAAATCAGATTTCCCGCACCAGTGCGGAAAAATTTTTCCGCACCGATATGTCAAAATTAACAATATCATAAGCAAACAGCAACCAGGTTTCCAGGTAACTATGGTCGCTTAGTTACACATTTCGACATTCATTATCATTTATTTGTCATTAGTTGCATCAGAAACTTTTAAATTACGAATTATATCCTTATTTCCGCACGTCTGTAGAAAAACTATTGTACCTAACACTTGCGGAAAAT